>CM028134.1:294132500-295617500 GCA_016271365.2 Neoceratodus forsteri | reverse complement strand
CCTCCATAAACATTTTTTTACCATCCTAATCCATCACTGGTGAACAGGGAAATCGGCTGGTGGACAGGATGCCTGGTTTGGATATCTGGTCATAAATTTTTACAACCAGAGAATCCCTGTCTGGGGATCCCTGTCTGCCAGTGATGAATCAGGGTGGCGGACAAGGAATTCAGCTGGTGGACAAGGATTCCTGTCGGGACATCTGGTCATGAAAATTTGCTGACCAGATGGCCAGACAGGGAATCCTTGTCTGCCAGCCGATTGACAAATCTGGGTGGAGAAAAAGGAAAGGAGATGGCAAGCAAGGATTGTTTTCTGCCATCTCATCCCCTGGGAAGAAAAGTGTTGTGGGAGCATCTGGTCCAGAAAACTGTATTTTTTTTATCTTTTCCCCTTTTAAGCCCTGGTGTCTAGTGGCACCCTTACCCCCAATCCCTATATATTTAAAATTGTTATTTTTTCCCCTTTATTTTTTAAATGTATTTTTATGCATAGCGGCATTATGCCACTTATTTGTCCTTACATTCCTGGTGTCTAGTGGTACCCCCTCCCTTACGACCCTCCATTAAAAAAAAAAGTTTCCTTGCTGTTCAGTGGTATCCCTTGCCCTTTATGGGTTTGTGTGACCTGCAAAGGGAAAACCCGTCCCTCATTGTCTTTTTTTAAATTTTACCTGAAAAAAAAAAACAAACATCCATTGCCGATCACTCCTGCACCCACCACCCAACCTCCTACTGGGAACCATCATCCCCCCACCATCCAAGATCCCTACCAACCCTGACTCACCTCAGGAGGTCCCAGGTTTGACACTCACTCCACCACTCAAAGACACTTCTTGCTGCTGGAACCAGTGACTGCAATATGAACTAAGGTAATTGAAATGTGGTCCTTTGTATTTCAATGGGGGGAGGTTCAACTTTCATCCATAACTCAGACATTGTCTGAGATTTTGGCCTCAAATTTTCAACATAGCCTTTTGGGGACCCCACCTCACTATGAGAATATGACTGTCATTAGGCAAGCCCATGCCAGAAAGGTGATTTCACAGTCAGTTGGTGAAATCACCTTTCCAGAATGGGTTTACATAATGACAGTCATGTTGTTCATGAGGTGGGGTTCCCAAATGGCCATGTTGAAATTTTGGGGTTACAATTTGAAAAAATGGCTGTGTTATGGTATTTGTTGCAGTCACCCTACAAACGCTTATAACTTTGGAAATGTTGTATATTTTCACCCCATATTTTCAACATAGCCTTGGTACTGCCCCTCCTCATGAATGTGACAGCTGTCATTTTTAAAATACTGGCCAAAATGTGTTATTACACTTGAGGCACATGCTGGTGTTGTATTTGTGCAGAATTATGTTTTGAGAGGGATTTGGAAAACATTTGTATTGGGCACATGTGGTGAGGTCATAAGAAGGCTATGTTGAAAATTTGGGGTCAAAGTGATTAAAAATTGCAGAGTTCTGAGTATTTGTTGCAACTGGATGGGGCACAGGATCAAAGGATGCTGTGCTTCCACATGTAACTAAGGATACTGTTACACTATCTAGATGGAGGGATGCAAGCACAGGGTCCTAAGGACCTGAGCGCTACTACTTCAATGGAGGGATGGGGCGCAGGGTCAAAGGACCTGCACTCCCACTGTAACATAAGGATACTATTACACTATCTTGATGGAGGGATGGGAGGTTTCCACCATAAAATAAGGATAGTATTATACTACCTCAAAAATTAAGGAAATAAATTGCAAAAAACTTCATTAATGCATCAGTTAGAGTCACAGCTACAAAAGTAGGGAAATGTGGAGTTAGGATTTCAAACCCTAATGCCCCATTCCCCACCCTGCATAGACCCACAGGTGGGGGGTAGGGTCTGTCTTGGGCACCGGGAACCCTAACGCTCACCACATTCCATTACAAAGTTAGATGACATGGCTACATCATAGGAGAATGGGGTGAGTATTAGGGTTTACTATGCACAAGACAGACCCCCCCACCTATGGGTCTATGCAGGGTGGGGAATGGGGTGTTAGGGTTGGAAACCTCAATGCCACATTTCCCTATTTTTGTCACTTTGACCCTAACTGATGCGTTAATGAAGTTTTTTGCAATTTATATATATTATAGAGGTGCGGTCATGCCTCTATAGTTAGAGTTGAGCAGCATGTTTAATGTTAAACCTCAGATTTTGCAATTTAATAACTTTGCAACCGTTCAATAGATTTGCACAAAATTTGGCATGTGCTGTTCTGTGGGTAGATGTCTTGATGTGGCAAGTTTCATTCCAATCTGATGTGTGGATTCTGAGATATGGATAGTGAAAAAAGTTAAAATCCAGCTTTTTTTCAGTTTTGCCCTCATCAGCTTGCAGCCAGATGATGCAGCATTTATGCATGATTTTTGTAGGGTATAAAGCACTATGGCAACAGAACAGACAGTGAAAATGTGGTGCAATAATATTAATCTGTTGCTAAGTTATTAAGTTCTTTAGTTCCCATTGTGTCCTATGGGTCTTTTCTGAACATTCCAATCTTTAAGATAGCTCTCTTTTTTCGACAAAGGTTTTGCTCTCATAATAAAGGACTGAGTCTAGCAAGAGCATTCCTTTTTCATGAGAACACAAATCCTTTCTCATGAGAGAAAATTCCTTTTTCATGAGTCGGCATCTTGTTTCCTGTTTAAAAAAAAATTGAAAACCCACAAAAATGTAGTACAGTAGATACTGTATACAAAAACAAACATCCATTGCCAATCACTCCTGCACCCACCACCCAACCTCCTACTGGGAACCATCATCCCCCCCACCCCCCAAGATCCCTACCAACCCTGACTCACCTCAGGAGGTCCCAGGTTTGACACTCACTCCACCACTCGAAGACACTTCTTGCTGCTGGAACCAATGACTACAATATGAACTAAGGTAAATGAAATGTGGTCCTTTGTATTTCAATGGGGGGAGGTTCAACTTTCATCCATAACTCAGACATTTTTTGAGATTTTGGCCTCAAATTTTCAACATAGCCTTTTGGGGACCCCACCTCATGAACAATATGACTGTCATTAGGCAAACTCATGCCAGAAAGGTGATTTCACAGTCAGTTCATGAAATCACCTTTCCAGGATGGGTTTACATAATGACAGTCATGTATCTTGTTCATCAGGACTCCCTTACATGGAGTCTGAAGTTGTTTTATATGTAAACAACTTTGGAGGGTGTTTTTTTAGGCTTTTACATTCTTTTTTCATAACTCACTAACTTCCGTTTTCGCAAGCCAGCTCAGAGGTAATGTGAGGAAATATTTCTTCACAGAGAGGGTTGTGGATACGTGTAACAGCCTTCCTGAGGAGGTCATAGAGTCAAAAACAGTGGGGGAATTCAAGAATGCATGGGACAGACATAAGGCAATTCTAGTGGGGGTGGGAGGAAGTAGGCTGTTGGTTAACTAGGATCTGCAGCTTATCCATTAGGTAGGGAAATGGGCAGACTAGGTGGGCCAAGCGGTCCTTATCTGCCATCAAATTCTATGTTTCTATGTTAGTGAGTGGTGAAAAAGGAATCCTTTTTCACCACCGTCTGGTCACTAAATACACTTTTGCAAACATTTTTTTTTGGCTGATATCGGGTGCCCAATCCCTGTGTCAGTAGTACAATCTCCCCCCAACAGTGTGGGACACTGAGGAGCCAATTCCCAGTGTCCCAGATAAAATAAAACCCTACCAGTGTGGGATACTGGGGAGCCCACTCCCAGTGTCCCATGATGCCTCCTCCCCACTGCCCGCTAGTGTGGGACACTGGGTAGCCAACTCCTGGTGTCCTGAAAAAATCTTTTTTGTTTGCCAACATTGGGGGTGCCCAATCCCCCTGTCAGCACTAGAACTAAGTCCCCCACCAGTGAGGGACACTAGGGAGACCACTCCCAGTGTCCCCAGTTATTTCCAACACCCCCAGTACTGTCAGACACTGGGGATCCCACCCCCAGTGTCCCAAAATTTTGCTTAATTTCCCTGAAAAAAAGAAAATAGTCCCCTGACATCTCTTTTTTTACTTCCTGCAAAAAAGAAAATGGTCCCTTGTTGTCTCCCCCTGAGCAACCCACCACTCCCTCCTTGCCCTATACTTACCATAAGAGATCCTGGGCTGTCCTCTTCTGTTGACCGGGACATGCCTGCATTCTTCTAAGTCAAAGTGCAAACTGAAGAATCAAGGTAAGTACCGTATAATGTCTGTCAATGGCATTTTGAACTTATGTTGATATCTCAGAAATTTTAAGGTATTTTTGAACCAAATTTTCAAAAGGGGCTTTTTGGGACCCCACCTCATGAACACTGGCACTGTCACTTCATTACTCAGTCCTGAAAGGTGATTTTGCAGTCACACTTTATTTTACTGTGGGAGCGCAGGGTCCAACCCTGTGCTTCCATCCCTCCATAGATGTGTATATGTATGTAGCCATGAAAGTACAGGGACCTCCATCCCCTGCACTTCCAGAAATAGAACAGCAGTCACCAAATTGTCACCATACCCATTTTATTACCCATCTCATTTTCCCGGTACAGAATCTTTTTCAATCCCCACCAAAACGTAACTCCATGCAAGTGCAACATCAATCCACAGCACAGGTGCAAAAATACATTTTGGACAGGATTTGAAAAATGACAGCTATGGCATACACGAGGTGTTGTAATAACAAGGGTACATTGAAAATTTGGGTTAAAAAAATGTTAAATTTCCAAAGTTACAAGCAGGTGTAGTGAAATTGCAACAAATAGTCATAACCCTGCCATTTGTAATCATTTTTACACCAAATTTTCAATACAGGCTTCTTATGACCTCACCACATATACCCAATACAGAAAACTTTCAAATACCTGCCCAAACATAATTCTGTGCAACTGCAATGCCATTCTTCTGTGCCACAAGTGCGAAAATACATTTTGACCAGGATTTGAAAAGTGACTGCTTTCACTTACGTGAGGTGGAGTAATAACAAGGTTATGTTGAAAATATGGGGTGAAAATAATAAAAATTTCGAGAGTTACGAGCATGCATAGTAAGATTGCAATGAATGCTCATAATGCAGCCATTTTTTGAAATTGTGACCCAAAATTTTCAACATAGCCTTCTTATGACCCCACCTCATGAACAATATGACTGTAATTACAGTAATCCCACCAGAAAGGTGATTTCAGCAACCACAAAATCATCTTTCCAGCAGGAGTTGACTGATGACAGTCATATTGTTCATGAGGTGGGGTCCCCAAAACAGTATTTTGAAAATTTGTGGTCAAAATGACTAAAAACAGCTGAGTTATGGCCAAAAGTGGACCCCCTACTGAAATACATTGAAGCACATTTACCTTAGCTCATATTGCAGTCGCCAGTTCCAGCAGCAAGACAAGTCTTCGATCGACAGAGTGGGTTTCGAACTTGGGACCTCCTTAGGTGAGTGGCAGTCTGTGTGGACATCACTGGGGTGTGAGGAGGTGGATGCACAGCGGGTGGTTGGGTGGGGGTGTGGGAGTGATCAGCGATGGAAGTTTTTTTTCTCAGAGTAACACCTCACAAAAGACAATGAGGGATGGTTTTCCATTTAAGGTTAAGAAATAAAAAGGGGAACAATAGGGGCATGCCACTGCTACAGGGATCACTGTGACATTGGAGGGGGGTACCACTAGCCACCAGGAGAAAAATTGGACCTTTGTGACCCTCCACCAAAAAGAGAAAAAGTGGGTGAGGCAAAAAATACAGAAAAAATTTAAACAAATGTAAAAAATAAAAATATATATAAAACAGGGTGGGGGTGCCACTAGACACCATGGATTTTCCCATGAGAGGGGGTGTCACCAGTTCAGAAAGGAATTACTTTTCAATTACTTTTCATACTTAAAATTATACATAAACCACACGCAAAATGGATCCTTTTTCACCAGGCAGACTCCTTTTCTGCCAGGTGAAATCCATTTCAGCCAGTGGTTGAAAAGGATTCCATCTGGTGAAAAAGGATCCTTTTCCTCAACAATATGGCCCCATTTTCCACAACCAGAGGGCCTCAGATCCTTTTTCATGATGAGATGGCCATGGAAAAAATCCTTTTTTTGCCACTTGCATTCCTTTTTTCACCATCCCTATTCACCGAGGCAAAAAAAAAATTGGCTGGCAAAAAGGGATTTCCCTTTTGCCAACCAGATGTCCCTTTTGCCGACCAGATGGCCCTGACCATTTGGTCCAAAAAAGGACATCTGGTTATAAGGGGAAATCCTTTTTCACCAGTCAATTTCCTTTTTCGTCATGATGAACAAGGAATGGTGAAAAAGGTAGTTAGCGAGTGATAAAAAAGGATTTAAAATGGTAAAAAAAAATCTGGGGGCATACGGACATTGGAAACCACAAATAACTGCTCATTAACTCCTGATGAGCAAGAAACATAGTTAGATGTCTGAAACAGACATCCCTGGGCAGAGTTATACCAGTTTTTCCAGGACAAAATAAAAAAACAAGATGGCAGCTCATGAAAAGGATTTTTTTCTGGTGAGCAAGAATTGGCCCCTGGCAAACAAGGAATGCCCCTCATGAACAAAGATCCTTTTTTGTACCGTGCAGCTATCCTGAAAAATGAAAATCTCATCGAAAATAATGGGACCTTAAAAATGCTATAACATTTGAACATATTAATATTTTTTCACCAAATAAATGCTGGCCTGTCCTGTCACCCAAGCTCTTTGTACCATACAAATTTCAGACCAAAATTCAACATCATCTCTGCACAGCATGATGAGAAAAATCTGAAAAAATTGCAAATTTTCAGTTTTTTCACTATCCAGATCTCAGAATCTGCAAATCTAATCAGAACAAAACTTGGCCTATCAAGAGATCTACCCAAAGAGAATGCTCATGCAAATTTCATTGAAATCCATTGAACAGTTGCGAAGTTATTAAAGTGCAAAATTTGAGGTTTAACTTTCATATGTTTTATATATACAGTATATATACAGTATGTCTGCTGTATTTCGATATCAAAGGGTAACAAAAGAGAGCCTTGCCATTTTTTAGTGGTCATAGAAGTTTACAGCTTTATTATGCAAAGAATGGTGTGCACACAGTGGAAAAAATAGTTCTTTGATAGAGGAAATACAACAAACTGAGGAGGGGAAAAAGGAAAGAGAAAATAAAGAAATTGTCTACACAGCATAAAAATATGGAAAATAAGACAAGTAAGGAGAAGGTGTCCCTTAAACAACCAAAAATTACAAATAGAATAATACATGGGGGTGAAGTGCATAATGAGAATTTAATGCACACCCGAGGTGTGGGATGTTACATAAACCCCAAGGGCAAAGCCTGAGGGGTTTATCTAAGCATACCACACCAAGCGTGTGCATTAAATTTGAGTTTAGCACTCCCCCCATGTGTAGTTTTATGTAATTGATAGGGGACTTTTTTTCTCCTACCAGTTTTCTTTGAATAAAAGTCTATTTAAACAAAGCTTGTGTCCTGTTTTTATTTATCACAACATGAAACTCAGCAAACATTGCCATAGTGTTTTAACATGTGTATCTGTGTGTTTAAGCACTGTGAGTTTTTTAAACACAGATATAAAGAGGTTGCTTTAAGTTACTGAGTTTGAGAATGGCAACAGGTTCATTCCCATGTTCATTCCGGCTCTAAAAATAGCAGTCTCAAATTAGTGGTAAAGAATAAAGTTACTGTAGGAAAACACTTTTAAATAGTAGAGAAACATGTTTACAGACTTGTATTTTATGTTTTCCAGTTTTTAGTTACAAGCTTTTTTATTTGGTCCTGGTCGTCGTCATCTTGGGGATATGGTAAACAGAGGTTAGAGGTCAGAGCGGTTTCTGTGGAGAAGAAAAGGGGAGATAGAAGCAGTGTTTGTGTCAGATCCCAAACTGCCTGATACTGCTGCAAAAGGTTAGTGGAAGGAGCAGTTTTTATTTTGAGTTACTTGTGTGAGCAATTTTCTAGTTGGAGCGACATTCCAAAGAACTGTTTCTGTAAGCCAACAGAGAGTTGTGACAAGCACAGTGAGTCAGGATGAGGGGAGCTGCGGAGAAGTTGGTGCATGTTTGTCATTATAACGGCGAATTATAACCAGCTTCCCCATGACAAAAAACTTCCCCAGTTATTACAAGTTTTTAAGGGCACCACTCATAAAGAAACGGTATCCTGTGTTACTTTATCTACCTCTTCTCCTATGGTAGTAACAGAATTGAGTAGTAGAAATGTGGGGAATGGTATCCAGAGTATGGGAACTTCTGACGAAATGTCAAAAGTTAATTCCTTAAACTATTCCAATCTGGAAAATCCTAACTTGGAAGCATTATTTAATAGCAAAACAAGCAAACTGGGGAATGACTATCTTTATTTGTACAGGATTGGGAGTCATATAATCATTCAACTTCAATGTAAGACAATTCGGGTTATGTACAAAATTTTGATTTATCAGTTTCACAATCATTTTTGTTGGAACTAACACAATCCTTCTCAGATTATGTATTACAATCTCCAATATTGCATAAGGAAGACACTTGCAGAAATCAGGGTGATTCCAAACACACTAATATGGAAAACCCTGATAACCTTGCATCTGTCATGCAGGACCTTAGTCAGGCTATAGTTAGTCTTAAGAAATTAGTTACACCTGGATTAGAGGAGAGACCGAAGGGCAATATAACTCCTAAGGGATCTCCCTCCTCCCCCAATACATACTGAGATAATCCTGAGTACAGAAATAAGGATAAATCCTACAAGCATAGAATATAATAAGGAATCATATTTACCAACAGAGGAAATTTTATTTCCTTCTCTTCTCTTTCCGATCAAATGTTGGAAATAATTAAAAAATCAATATTTTGCCAATGTAGTAATTTTGAAAAATCTTGGAGCACTTGAGGAAGTCTCAAGCTTGATAGCTGATGTCTTTTTTAACCAGTCTATCTTAAAGCAATTAAGAGAAAGGGAATAGTCAAATTCTGATTCATCTTGTTATATTCATGAAGGAGAGGAATCAATAGAATTTGCTAACAAAGCAACAGAAGTGTCTTTACCACCTAATTTTACTATACAACAGTATGAAGTATCAGTATGCAAGAAATGGACAAAGACTAGCTCAAAAAAAGCCAAACAAAAATCAGAAACATAGTAAGATTATTAGGGGAGAATCAAAAAAACAAAAGGGGCGGAGAAAATGATCTAAACAAAAACAAATACAATTGGAAATTAAGGATCAACATAAAAAAGGGAGCATTATTAACAGTATTAGGGAAACAGAAAACCTGCGTAAGCAGGAAGCTCAGTATCTAGTCCAAGAGGATGTACAGTCATTTAAACAGGATATGGATATGGATATGGAACAAGTGGAATTTAAGGAACTGTCTAATCAAAATCAAGAGATGAATAAATATAATAACTTGAAGAAGGAGGATTTGGTCGGGGGGAAGTCAAAAGAGCCCAAAGGGGTCAAATACTGGTGAAGGTTCAAAAGAGATATCTGATGGTGATGCTACACCAATACATTCATCTCATTTGATGCATATAATGAGATTCAGGAAGGTCCTTCTATAGAAACTGAATTTCTGATAGAGATTCATGGAATGGGTCCTGTAGAACAGGAAACCATGGAAAATTTTTTAAAGTGGATTAAACGTATATTTCATATTTCAGAAGAAGAAAGGGATGTATTTGTGTCCCCCCCAACTCAATACATGTGGATTGTGTTTTATTGTATCTGGGTAATGACCATCTAGCCTATAAGACTGAGAATCAAGCATCTTTTTTTCAGTCATTGGGAATCAGGATTTCTGTTCCATTAAAAGTCCCAAAGCCATCAGCGAATAACATAGAACATTCTGAGAACATTGCACAAAGCAGAACTAGAAAGAAGGATTTAAACAGAATTAATAGAGTCCAAGAGACAATAGCTAAGTATGAGTTTGGAAACAATTTATCTTGGGAAAATTGGACTCTTTCAGTTTTTGGATAGAAGACAAATGAGGGAGAGACAATGAGAAATGTGAAACAAGAACTAACAGTTTTCCTTTCATGGTCACTTAAATTGAATACTACACCTAGTTCTATGGCTTGGATTAAAATCAATAAGGGTATTTCAGATACTCCACAGTTAGATGTTACATTTAAAAGTTCAGCACTTGCAGATTGGTTCTAAAATCTTCTCAAGTACTTGATATGCTGGAGCTACTTCTAACAAATTTTGAAATCTTAAGTACAGAATCTGATCTCAAGCATAGTTTGACAAATTTTTCAAAAATAGGAAAAGAACCATCCTTGGAGAGAACAACAGATATTTAGTTTTGCAGTCAATACTCTCCCAATGACAAGGGAGAATTTGCTAGTAATATCTAACTCAGAAAGTATGGAAGGAAAAATAAATCTTATATTTTGGAACATTGAGTGTCTCTCATTTAAATTATTTATTTATTTATTTATTTAGCTTTTGTTAACCGGGTAAGTACACTAGACAAGTATTATGCCTATTTTCAGGAATGACCCGGGAGAGTACAACAGAAAATACAGAATACAGAATAGTACAGAATAATACAGAAACATCATAACAGAATGGCAACGTAAAGAAGTACATTGAATAACATTAAACAAAGTGTCACAAAGTAGTAAGGCATTAGTAACTCCCATGTCAAACAGTGGTAAAGTACATAGAATCTCCAATTATTTAGGCTTAGACAAATATAACTCAGTCAAGTGCCTTGAGAAATTGAGTCATTGGGACGAAGCAAAGTATCGCTGGCAGGTCCAGAAAAGCACATAGGTCCAGTTGCTAAGGACATTGCACTAGGGAGGCTTGGGACACTCACACACTGAGGCCAGCTTCAAGAACCCCCACAGGGATTTACGAAAGCACTGATGGGAGGGGGCTGAGCTAACCAGCTCAGGAAAGGAGTTCCAGAGTCTGGAAGTGCATACAGCAAAGGCCCTGTCCCCCATGAGGGTTCGGGTAGGGAGGTACTCATAGCATCCCGGGAACCTGGGACCTGAGAGGGTAGGCAGAGTGGTCGGCAGGTGAGAGAAGCTGAGCCAGCCCCGGTGGGGTGCCAGTTCTGATCACTTTACCCACAAGGCATCCTAACCCAAAGTCCAGGTAATTAGTTGGAGAGAGCCAGCTGAGTTTGTCATAAAGCTCACAATGGTGGGTGAGATGGGGGGCAGCCAGAGCAAAACGGCAGATATTGTTGTACGCTGAGTGCCACCAAGTAAGATGAGTTTTGGAGGTTCAAGCAAATTGGTGCAGACCATAACTAAGGGAGGGAAGTAATACACCTCTCGCAAGAGCCAGACGAGTTGCAGGTGTTAGGTTATGTTTGGCCCTATAGGCCAGGCCCAGTTTGCAGTTCACTGTTCTGCAGACATTTAATATATGACTCTCCAGGTCAAGTTGAGGGTCAAGCGTAACCCCAAGGTATTTGACGGAGTTCATAATTGGGAGGGAAGTTCCGTCCTGACAAGTAATACCCAGAGGAGCAGGCGAGGCTTTGATCTTGGCTGTGGACCCAAATAGCATAGCCTGCATTTGTTTCAGGTTAAGAACCAGTTTGTGTTTGCTTACCCAGGCCTGTATGTTGTTAAAATCCTCAGATAGGTGCTGATTGAGAGTCACAATGTCCCAAGAGGGGCCATGATAACCAGGTCATCCACATAAAGAGTGGCACTGCAGTTAGTTACTGCAGCTGGGAGTTGGTTAACAAAAAGGGAGAAAAGCAGGGGTCCCAAGACCGAACCGTGGGAGATGCCAGAGGTCACCGTTGAGGGATAAGAGAAGACTTTGTTGAATCTGGTCCGCTGCGTTCTGCCATGCAGGTAGCCAGTTAGCCAGTTCATAGTGGGGGGACAGGCCAAGGGACCACATCTGAGTACAGAGCAACGCGTGATCAACAAGGTCGAAGGCTTTGGACAAGTCGATGAATATTGCTCCAGAGAGTTTGCCCTGGTCCATGGCTGCTCTGATGCTGGTAGAGACAGAGACCAGGGCTGTGGTCGTGTTGTGCCCCTTGCGAAAGCCATGCTGGGCTGGGGACAGCAGCTCATGGACCTGTATGTACTCTGACAGTTGCTCAGCCACAACTTTTTCAAGGAGCTTGCTGAGAGAAGATAGAATGGCAATCGGACAATAGTTGTCGGTGCATTTGGGATTGCCCTGCTTCAGTACAAGGACAATCCTGGCCACCTTCCAGATGTCAGGAATAACCCCTGAAGCAGGCCAGGTTAAGAATGTGGGCTACTGGGGAGGCAATGTAAGAGGCACCTAGTTTCAGAAGCTTAGGCTCCAGGTTATCAGGGCCAGGACTGGAGTGCTGGAACAGGTCAGAGAGGAGACTCAGCATATCCTTGTCTGAAACTGCCCTAATACAGAATGGTGGTTGGGAGGGGTGAGCCTCCTGCCATGAAGGGGGAGTGGGACAAGTAGTACACTCTTCGGGAGGGAAGAGTGATGAGAGTGCTGATAGGTCTGAGAAGTGAGAATTGAGGGCATTGGCAATCATGTTGGGATTGTTACAGGAGGCCACTCTGATAATCATGTCGGATACTCCTGAGTTAGAGGGTCCACTGACAAGAGTTTTTATGTTCCTCCAAAACCGTCTGGGATCATTGGCAGAGCTGAGTAGGGCAGACTTTCAGAAGTCACTTTTTGCTACCCTGATGGCCTTTTACATTCATTTCTGAGATTTCCATATTGTTGAAAAATTGTCTGATCAGGAGCTTTTGAAGTGGGCCCAACCTTGTCTCTAACGCATGAGGCTAGGAGACTCCCATGCAACCATAGAGTGTGGGACCCTTTACCCTCCCGGGCAACCATAGGGGCATGCTTGTCTTGCAGGGTACTGAAGGTGGTGAGAAAGTCAGTAGCAGCTGTTGGGGATCCAAGGCTCCCAGCACCCCAGACCAGTCAGTGAGCCTTAGGTCTTCCCGAAAAATCTAGATCAAACCTAGAGAAGTTCCTGATGCGAATGATTTTATAAGGAATTTTGGGGAGGGATTTTCCACACACAGAAGACCAGGGAATGATCAGAGATAGAGTCTGATAGGATTCGGCACAGGAGATCCTTTCAGGATGATTTGACAGGATCCAGTCCAGTAGGGAGCTGGAGGATCCATTGGCCGACCATCTGGTTGGCTCCTGTACAAGTTGTGTCAGGATAAGGTTAGCATGTAGAGTCTCAAACAGCTTTACATTGCCACCAGCCCAGTTAAGGTTTACATCGCACATGATTACAAGTTTGTTGTCACCAATGCTAGGACCTACGGTGTCCAAGAGGTGGGTCAGGCCTGGGAGCCCTCCCTTTGGGGGATTATAGGTACATACCACATGTAGTTTCTTAGTGTTCCCAAGTATGAGCATAATATGAAGCAGCTCACAAGGGGATGGGGGATGGCTGGTGTGCCACTAGAGATACCTTGAGATGGCTCCTGTAATATATCAGGATGCCACCTCCCGGCTTGTTCCCAGATCTGTCCAGTCGTATGAACTCATAACCGGGGAGCACACAAACTGAGTCAGGGATTGAGGATTTTAGCCAGGTCTCAGTAATGCCAAGAATATCTGGCTTGTAGAGTGAGACCCATGTGACTAACTCATCAAGGTTGGGCAGCAGACTCCGAATGTTAAGATGAGCAACTTTTAGACCCTTGCCCAGCCCCCATTCTGGGGGGATTGAGGAGGCCAGGTAATTTGGGTCAGGGTTAGTTTCTATGTCTCCGGCCAGGAGTAGTATCAACAGGAACAGCCAGAGGAGGTGCTGCCTGTTGGAGGTCCTGCCAGTCAAGGGCTTACTGGCTGAGGCATCGCTTTACCGGTGGAGTACAGTAGGCACCTGAGGTCCAGGCAGCATGTAAAACAGCAAGGTGTCTTAGAATACGCAAGGAGATTAGAAGGTGAAGTCAGGCACCTCGTTGAGGGTGACTCCTCACAGTAGCCCTGTATTGTCAGAGGAGGGATAGTGACCACTTGGAGGAGAACTAGCCCCAGTAAGAGACCAGCAAGGATAGTGGAGCAAATAGGGGAGGGCACCACCCTTCAGTATCATGGAGGACTCCTTCCCATAGTAGTGAGTTGCAGGTTCCTGGGCCACATCAGAGCCAAGGACTAGGGAGCACTTTTGTTCAAGCCCAGTCAGCAGGGAACAGAGTGTATCCAGGGGGTAGCTAGGGGTTGTAACAGAAAGAAACACCCAGGGCACAAATTACAATATATGGCAAGTGGGGAAGGCAGAACATAAGCACTTAGGTAAAGTTAACAATATATGTTGAGTAGGGAGAAAGAACACAGCACTGGGGAAGGCAGAACATAAGCACTTAGGTAAAGTTAACAGTATATGTCAAATAGGGAGAAAAAACACATCACTAAGATCAATGAGTAGCAAGGAACATTTAGGCAGTATATATCAGAAAGCTGCTCAGGACAATAGCAAAGTGTAAGCTCTCGCTATGTATTTTAGGCAGAATATACCTCTTTCGTTTAAGCAGGACCTCCCCTGGGCAGTAGCAATGTGTAAGTTCTCGCTATGTATTTTAAGCAGAATATGCCTCTTACTTTAAAGCAGGACCTTCCCCATGACCTGATTGGGTAAATCAGGCCCAGGAGGAGGGCGAGTGGGCATTTAATGGGAGGAGGGAATGGGGTGGGTGGGGGTCGAAAAGACACTCAGGAGATCAGTCTCCTGCAATGGTGAGGGCAGTTAAACTTAGAATTACAGCCGAGGAGGCCCACCGGAGCTAGGGAAGAAACCGGCACCTCTAACTCGGTTCAGGGACTTGGAGCGCAAGGAAGGGACCTACCAGGCACGGGTCTCCCTCGCCTCCCCTCCAGCATACACAGTCTATGAATTAGTGAGTGAACCACAGGTCCCTCTCTCCCTTAAGAGCAGAGAGCAATCACGTCACAGCAGCAGGGAACCAAAGATAGATGGTGCACAAGGTGCCAAAGTTCAGTTTAAACAGTCAAGGGTTTTTGATCCATCAGCAAGGAATGAAATCTAAAGTGCTGCCTTCCACTCACGCAGGTTGGAATACCTGCTGCGTCAAGCTTCCTGTCTCGCAGGTTGGAATACCTGCGGCGTCTGGTGTAGGTGGTGAGTACTCTCAGGAGATCAGTCTTCTGCAATGGAAGGGGCAGCTAAACTTAGAATTACAGCCGAGGAGGCCCGCCAGAGTTAGGTAAGCAACCGGCACCTCTAACTCAGTTCAGGGACTCGGAGTGCGAGGGGGGGAACCTACCAGGCACAGGTCTCCCTCGCCTCCCCTCCTGCATACACAGTCAACGAATTAGTGAGCGAGCCACAGGTCCCTCTCTCCCTTAAGAGCGGAGAGCAATCACGTCACAACAGCAGGGAACCAATGATAGACGTTGTGCAAGGCACCAAAGTTCAGTTTAAACAGTCAAGGGTTTTTGATTCGTTAGCAAGGAATGAAATCTAAAACGCTGTCTTCCACTCACGCAGGTCAGAATACCTGCTGCGTTCAAGCTTCCTCTCTTGCAGGTCTGAATACCTGCGGCATCTGGTGCAGGTGGTGAGTACTCTCAGGAGATCAGTCTCCTGCAACGGCAGGGGCAGCTAAACTTAGAATTACAGCCGAGGAGGCCCGCCTGAGCTATGGAAGCAACCGGCACCTCTAACTCGGTTCGGGGACTCGAAGCGCTGGGGGGGGGGACCTACCAGGCACAGATCTCCCTCGCCTCCCCTCCTGCATACACAGTCAATGAATTAGCAGACAATGAAACAAGAGATTTCTTGGTGAAATATGATATTCTCTGACTTCAAGAGACCTGGTCTTTTTAATACTTCTTTAATATCAGGATATACGTCATATGCTATACTAGCTATTAGAGAGAAAAAATATTGATGTAACAAAACTGATTTGGCTATATTTGTTAAAACAGCTTGGAATTTGACAGGTGTGGTAATATCTTCCTTGTCAGACTATATACTAATTTTAAGAGTAGTCAGAGAGAATTTGAAACTTGCAATTGTAAATATCTACTTTCCCTGAAATATTAAATAATTTGCTGATATCTGGATGCAGTATGAATTACTTATAAATGATTTAATGGATAAATATGAGAATGAGGAAATTCTAATTTTGGGTGATTATAATGCTAGAATCAACATAAATGTGAAACTGGGAAGTCTTTATTATGAATTATTGCAGAGTTTTCAGATAATTAACCCAAGGGTGAATTGGCTTAGAAGATCCACTGACCAAAAATGTAATCTGCAAGGCAAGAATCTCTTTTGATTAATGCCAGAAGGGAACTTCTGTTTGCTTAATGGCTGTTTGCCTGGGGATCAGCATGGGGCGTTTATTTATATGGGCCCTCAGGGTTCTATTATAGATTGTATATGCCAATTTTCAGGCACTGAAAATTATTTTGATTTAAAAATCATAGACCATTCAGATTCTTCACATGTACCAGTTTTGATAATATTAAATACACAATATTTTTCACAGATAAACTATGATCTAATCAGAATGGGAAAGTTTAGAAATAATTAATGAAAGAAGAATTAGATGGGATATTCAAAATATGACACTTTCACTGAAATATTGAAAGATACAACTATTTCTAATATTACTACTGATATTTTGAATTCCAATGTGAGAAATGAGATAGTAGAAAAATAGTCCTTGTTAACTTCATACATTAGACCATTTATAAGAACTAGAACCTCATTAAAGAAAAACAATCTACTTGGTTCAATGAAACATGTAAAATAGCAAAAAAGGATTTAGAGAAACTGGTAAGATACTGCAGAAGTTCAAGGACAAAAGAAAATATTCTGAACCTGAACAAAGCAAGTAAAAAATATAAAAAGTTACTTGAGGTTGAAAGAGGCAAAAATTATTAAAAAAAAATGTTGGAGAAACTTAGAGAGACCATATATAGTAGAACACAAATGAAATATGGACTTTAGTCAGCAAAGGTTATAGAGAATATACAACTGTTATAGAAGCATATATTGCCCCTAATATCTTGGAGGAACACTTTGAAATTTATATTACTGAGCAATAGAAGATGTGGATTTCAAGAATAATTATTTATTGGAACATTACTTAACATTTAATGGCCTTATCCAATATTCATAGAGGAAAATTAGATTAGAGATGTACTACCTAAGGCCCATGCAAATAAAGCCCCATGACCAGATCAGATCCTGGTGGACATGCACAACTCATTTGAGGATTGATGGGTCCCTAGTCTAAGGATGTTATTTGATTATATTGTCCGAGGAGGACACATTCCATCTAGTTTGTTAAGAAGTATTATATATCCATTATTTAAGAAAAGAAACACCATAGATCCAAAAATATATCATCCTATAAGTCTGATTGATGCCTCCAAAAAGTTATTTTCTAAAATAATTCTTCAAAGATTACAGGACTAGCTCAAATAAAATCAAATATTGAGTGAATATCAAAATGGATTTAGATCAGGATGCTCGACTGTTCAACTTTATGTACTATCACACATTATCTGGAAATATACCAGAGTGATGAAAGCAAGGCTGTATTGTTGTTTTGTAGATTTAAGGGCAGTATTTGACAGCATAAGTAGAAACATGTTATAGAAGAAAATGGAAAACCTGGGAATGGATTCAGGCTTATTGGACATTTTGATTCGGCTGCATTCTGATACATGGATTAAGGTACAATCTAACCAATCATGGAATGACCTCATCAATTAAAACTAACTGTGGGGTATGACAAGGATGTCTTTTAGCCTAGACACATATATATATATACTGTATATATATATATATATATATATATATATATATATATATATATATATATATATATATACACACACACACACTGCATATATATATATATATATATATATATAAAAACATATTAAATTTGAAGAATCAAGATTTTCGTTTATCGGAGTAAAGAATTAAAAAATAGCATGACTTGCTTACGCCGATGATATATTCTTGCTTTCAACATTTTTTTTAGGTTAACAGAGAAAGGTAAATCATTTTTCAAAATTATGTAAAGAAATTAGACTCACAATAAAGATAAAACAAAAATGGTTATCTTTTGTAATAAGAGCAAGAAATTACCTGCATTATTCATAGATAAAAAATAAATAGGAAAACTACAAAATATTATGATTATTTAGGGGTCAGATTCACAGAAAATTGTACCTGGAAAGCACAAACACTATATTTGCAATCTAAGTTAAAAATTGCTGTTAATGCTTTTAAGAACTTTAACATAAGGACAGATAAGGGATCAGTGGAAGGAGCTTTAAAGGTAATAAATGCTAAATTACAAACTAGTATTCTTTTCACAAAAGTAATTTGGGGACTCATGGAGAATAAACCTCTAGAAATTATTATGAATAAACTACTGTATATCGTTATTTACTGATGATCCCCAATCAGTTCCTTCAGAACTGACAAGGCTTGAGCTAGGCCAATTTGCCTTACAGACTTTAATAACATAAAGACAATTAAAGTTTCTACCTCACCTTTTCTTGTTGCCAGAATCTCACATTCCTAGTTACTGTCTCAAGGAAGAAATTCAGTATTCATCAATGGGTTTTCAATTTCTGTTTATTCAATTAATCAAGAGAAAGTTACTCACGTTAGGTCCCGGGTATCTGCTCACTGAAATATGTCTAAGACCTAGAGAAGAAATAATAATTACAAATAAAAAGAAGGGTTAGGGATACAGAGATCTCAAACAATTTAGGTTCCATGTCAGAACAGCAACTGTGGATGGCGAACCATCACAACGGCACCAAACCCACAGCACAAACAATTTTGCAGCTGTATTTTCTTGTGGGGGGCTTCACCCCCCACACCCCCTTTGTGGGTGGCTTGGCCCCAACCCCCACTTAATTTAGATTCTAACTCTGAGGGGGGCATAACTCAGAGATGCGGGGGATCCAGGATCGTGCAAAAGTGTTGGCGCTGTGGTTCAGTCACAGTTGTGATGGTTCGCCTTTCCACAGTCGCCCTCTTCACAGGTTACCACAATTTATTTTATTTATTTATTTATTTATTGTAAAATAGGAATTACAACCTTCAAGCTAAAAGCTCATTTACAAAGGATCCTCGCCGGTGGGGGAACATCAAGTATATGGAAGTGGAGAAAAACAGGAGCAGCTAGACGGCATTGTCAGTTACACATCATTAAAAAGACTAAACAGCATTACAAATAGAAGGCTGGGGAGAGACAGAATACATTGCAAAAGCCATCACTTAATTACATAATGCAGAGGAAAATAGTCCCATAACAGATTAGGTAAATAAAGTGCAGATTCCAACTATGTACAAAGTATGAAAATTCCCAGAATGTAGCTATAAAGCTTAGATAGGTTCCCAGAGGAACAATTAATGTGACCACTGACAAGTATAGCCAATAAGGAGAGTAGGCTACAGGCTAGATGGGTGATGGGAGAGCACAATGGTGGGTGATAGCTTAAGGGTCAGGGGGCTAAGCGGGTGTGGAGGTAGGGGGTATGATGAGTCAGGATGGCTAAGTGGGTGAGGGTTGGGGAAATGGAGGACTAAGGGGTGAGTAGGTGGGGATTAGTGGGAGATTCTTAGGATCCACAGATCACTGCAGCCAAGCTATATTGTGTCAGGGCTAGAAATGGCTGGGGTGTTCTTTACAGCAACATTGTACTGGAGGGGATGGACTTCCGAATTTCAGATTTGAACTGGCCAAGGCAAGTAAGGCTAGTAGTGGCCTAGGGGAGCTCATTTAGCCAGGTGGGGGCCCTTACTGTAAAGGCTCACCTCCCCAAGGCAGTTCTTCTGAAAGGTGCTGCTAGGGCATGTCTCGTGACATTTCTTGTGGAGTGCTCAGCCAGGACTGGACAGAATAAGGCTTGTAGGGAGGGGGTGCAAGACCTAGAATGGCCTTCTTCCCTAGAAGGCAGGAGTGGAGCCTGATTCAGTCCATGAGAGGAAGCCACCATGTCCCAATATAAAGGTTGCACATGTGCATAAGGTGATCTGCACCTAAAACAAAGCGACATGCTTTGTTGTGAGGGTAGTATGGACCCTGTGCAGGCTGGTTTCAGAGGCTGCACCATATACCACATTACCATAGTCCAGAATGAGTAAAACTGACCCTTTTACTGCCTGGACTCTAGCCTCAGGTGTGAGGCAGAACTGAAGCCTATATAGGGCCCCTAACATCCTTTTGGCAGCAATGGTAATATTTCGTATACGTTCATTGAAGGAGAGGGATTCTTTGATTGTAATTCCTAGGTACTGGAATGAAGGGTGTAGTGGGAGTTGCACAAAACTGAGAAGGGAGTGGTATACCTCCTCTTTTGGCTTCCAGCAAAGAGCATTGACTTGGTTTTTTGCTGTTGAGCACTAGCAGGCTATCTTTGAGCCAATTCTGCAGGAGGTCAAAGTTGTACTGCATGTCCTTAGTGAGTGCATCTTGGCAAGAGCCTCAAGAGAGCACCACTGTGTCATCTGCATAGATCAGTACCTTGGAGGAGGGGCACACTTCTGGAAGGTTGCTAACAAAGAGGCTGAACAGGAGTGGGCCCAAGATGGACCTCTGCAGGACCCTCACTGTGACTTCACTGGTCTCGGGGATGGCTCCATTGATTTTCACCTGCTGAGAGTGCCCAGACAGGTAGCTGGGGAACCAACTGACCTTGTTGGGGGGCAGTCCAAGGCAGCTTAGTCTGTGTAGCAGCAGTTGATGATTCACAAGGTAAAAAGCCTTGATTAGGTCTATGAAGATTACTCCGACCAGTTGGCCCTGGTCAAGTGCCTCATGCACGTAGTCTGTGAAGGCAATTAGGGCAGTATTAGTGCTATGCATCTTGCAGAAGCCATGCTGTTGGGAGCAGAGGAGTTTATATTTATGCAGGTGGTCAGTGAGCTGGTCAGCTATGATTCTCTAGAGTGCTTTGGAGAGCAGAGACAGAATTGAGGTAATGCAGTAGTTGGATACTAGTGCCTGGTCACCTCCTTTGTGCACAGGAGTGACCAGAGCGGATTTCCAGCTAGAGGGGAAAGCAGACAGGCAGAGAGACAAGTAAATTTACAGAGTCTTATGACTCTGAAGCATTTCAGATGGTATAAACTGCTTAAAACTACTCATCTGATGGTGCCTTATTCAAGGAAAATAGTTAATCCAGAAAAAAGACATATCTTAACAAAATTTAGATTGGAGTTATAAAGTGCAAACTACGTACTTTTCAGTTAAAAAAGGATGGGTACTTCCTTCCCTTTCCATAAATGTAATTTGAAACATGAAGATGATCTGAAACATATTTCACTTACATGCCCCCTTTATACAAAGGGGAGGCAGGAATGGTTGAGTAGCATATTGGGAGATCTTGACTTCCCCCCTGACCAAACTGTCCTGTACCTTCTCAATTCACATGATACTGACATATTGAATAAAGTCTGTGGCATTCTGTCAACTGTTCATTTGTAATTTGCAAAGTGGAAATATATAAGATAGAAAACAGGAGATATTATATATACATTATAAGTAAAGGAACAATATTGTCTTTTATCTATGATATAGATCGGGGGCCAGATATTCAAAGCCTTACGCTGGGCGCAAACCATTTGCACCGAAATTGTACTGCATTTACACCCAGCTGCAATATTCAAATGTGCAAATAGTGCTGGTGCAACGAGATAGCACCAGTACTAAAAAATAATGCACACATGGGACCGAGTAAGGGGCAGGGACATGAATACAGGTGCACTTGGATATTCAAAACAATAGCGTCATGCTACAGGTGTCATGCTAACACCTATAGCGTTGTGCTACAGGTGTTAGCATAACCTGTAGTGTGGTGCTAAATACCGATGCTGAAAAACATGTGGTAACTCCGGGCAAAAGAAGGAGGTGGGGCATGGACACAGCAGCATTGAATGCAGCATGGAGCACCCAATGGATGCAACCTGTTAGTCTACTGGTCCCCCCTCCCCAAACCCCAATATCCACATTAAGGACAGAAAAACATACTCCCCCCATTCATTTATGGTACATTGGCCCCCTTCCCTGAACTGCGATGCACCTGTTGAGCACAGAATAACATACTTCCCCCATTCATTGATGATACAGTGGCCCCCCACTCCCCAATCCCTGATGTCCCCATTGTCAGGCAAAACACAGATGCCCCATTCACTGGTAGTTGAGTAGCTCCCCAATGCCCCACCCCAGCAGGTAGTGGCTACCACCCCACTCCCCCCATGCCGTGACAGAGCCAGCAATGGCACAGCCCTCCTCACACCTCTGCGGCCGGTGCCAACTGAACTGTCACCAAGTGCTGTACTGAATAGTATGTGCGCACTGGGGTGGGGGGGGCCATTCGACCACCAGTGAATGGGGCATGGTTGTTTTTCTTGACAATGGGGACATCAGGGATTGGGTGGGGTGCCACTGTATCATCAATGAATGGGGTGATTTCTTTATTCTGTGCTCAACAGAGACATTGGGGATTGGGGAGGAGGGCCCACTGTACCATCAATGAATGGGGAGATTTTTCTATTCTGTGCTCAACAGGAACATTGGGGTTCAGGGAGAGGGGCCACTGTATCATCAATGAATGGGGGATTTTTCTATTCTGTGCTCAAGAGTGACATCGGGCTTCGGGAAAGGGGGGGCTACTGTACCATCAATGAATGGGGAGATTTTTGTATTCTGTGTTCAACAGCGGGGACATCGGGGTTCGGGGAGGGAGGGCCAATTGACTATGACATATGTGTGTGTATATATATATATCTATATATAGATATATATAGATATATATATATATATATATATATATATATCTATATATATATATATATATATATATATATATATATATATATATATATATATATATCTTGTAGAGACACGATGTGCCCCTATAGTTAGGGTTGAGTAGCATGTTTAATGTTAAACCTCAAATTCTGCACTTTAATAACTTTGCAACCAATCAATGGATTTGCAAAAAATTGTGTATGCACTGTCCTGTGGGGTAGATCTCTTGATGTGGCAAGTTTTGTTCCAGTCAGATGTGTGAATTCTGAGATCTGGATAGTGAAAAACGTAAAAGTCCCCCCTTTTTTGCAGTTTTGTCGTCCTCACCTTGCACCCAGATGGTGTAGAAATTTGTTCCGATTTTTTATGGTATAAAGAACTTGTGTAGCAGAACTGCCACTGTTAGTTTGGTGCAAAAATATTAAACTGTTGCAAAGTTATTAAGTTTATAAGTTCCCATTATATCCTATAGGAAGTTCATTTTTCAGGACATAGGTATTTTTTCCAAAAAAGGATTTGATCTCATGAAAAAGGATTTAGACTCCTGAGAACTTTTTCTTTTTTGCGAGAACAAAATCCTTTTCAGTGACAAAAAAGTCCTTTATTGCAAGCCGCCATTTGTTTTTTTTCCACCAAATAAAATGCGTGGAAAACACACAAAAATGTTGTCATATTACAAATCAGACACCAGAACCTAGCAAAAGAGGTCCCTTTCAGCTAGATTCAGGTGTTTGTTTTTCACAATTAGGGCCAGAAATATCTTTTCTGGGCACCCAGAATCCCGGATGCCCAGCTTAGCTGGAGGAGCCTTCCACCACTTTCTCTGTATGAGAACAGCAGGAATTTCTTGACTTGTGCAGCAACAATGGATGGCCGACAAGGTCCCTCACAAACTTGTAGACTTAGGCTGGGTATATAAAATGGCACACACCGGATAATCTGATCTAATAAATTGCATTCATGATTGGAAATGTAACTACAGTATCTTTAAATGCTTCGTCTAACATTTCATCTAAGATGACTCTGAAAGCAAATGTATGGTAGGATTACAGTTCAGCATTTTGTAGTAGTCCCTGTTCTGTAACTGTCTTTAAATTTCCAAAATACTTGAGTTTTTGGTTAGGATTTGCATCCCATCGTGTTTGCGCCAATGAACTATTCTCGTAATAAAGAGAAGGATTGTGTACACTATTTCTGAGCCCTGATTGGTTTGGTATAGTGAGTACCAGCTACCATTTTCTCTCTTCCTGGGTATCATGATCTGATAAGAATGCCATGCAGTACAATGGCAGCCTGCACTTCCTAATGTGTGTAAGTGCAGAAAATCACAGAAGAAGTGGTTATATTTAGGCAAAATAAATAACTGGGTGGGGTCCAGGATGGAGCCCTGGGAGATCCTAGAGGTGATTAAAAGTGACACAAATGTGTGGTCAGCACTCAAACAGCAACTGTGCTATACTATGTGCTGTACACACAAGTGTTGTGCAGTCTTTCCAAAAATGTAACAACTAGTGCCCTCTACCTTGTGAAATCTAATTCCAATGAATACCACATACATTTCAACACATTCTAAAATAGGAGCAATAATTAGTGAGTGTGGGTGGGATAAAAAATCCGCTTCTATATAGTAGTTATGAAAATGCACATCTTCTGAAGTGTGAGGAAGAGAAAGACACGTGTGCATTCGTCAGTGGTATTAGCACTGCTTGGTTTTGCATATTTCCCTGCTGATTTTTGACAGAATCATGGCTATTCTTAAAGAAAACCATTTTCCCCAGCTGTTTCCATTGGGTTGAGTGCTGCTGTGAGTTGCCATAGCAACCACATACACACCATCCCATAATTTAGCTAGCCACACCTCCTTCCCCCAATTGGTGGTAGCAGCCCAGTTTAGCAGGAATTAGGGATTCAAATCTAGCTACTGTTTAGACATGGTGGCGTCTAACAGCAGTGGCTCGTGGCAGCCAAGTGCGGCCAAGTGCGAGGGAGTCAGTGGAAGTCCGTGGGAGGTAGTGGGAGTGTGGGTGAACCTACTGTATAAATTTGTAATAAAAGTATGAGGTTAATATTAAGGGGCTAATATGAGGCGTTTGGGAGTTTGCACTCTATGGGTTTGTTTATTAGTGGGTGGGTTGGAATGTAGTGACAGTTTGATAGTAAAGGTACAGAAAGGGAGGGGGAACAGTTCATGTTTGGCGATTATGCTATCTCTAATGCTATGGTGGGTCTGTCCCAAGGATGGAACCCCTGCATGTAATCTTTCACAATAGATTTGAAATTAGACTGTAGATATTGGGGGTGTCATTGGTCTGTGCATTATTCTTGGTCTCTTATACATAAGGTTGGTCATGCATTTAAACTTGCCCTGTTGTTGCTTAGAGCAGGTGATGTTGAAATGAACGCTGGACCCCCAGTTGCTATTTTTTTTGGGAGGGAGGTTCAGAATCCTGTTACATCTTATTATAGCCTGGGATTACTCCCATATCTATTCAGAAGACAGGTTTTCATCTAAACTACCAAACTGGTGGTGCCAGAAATCACTAATATAAATTCACAGGGCAACAGTGCAAAGCCATAGTAAATGAATGCTATATCTACTTAAATATTTTGCCTGCATTTAATACTGTTTCATCAGTTTCTTTTTTTCATTTGTAAATAAATCAGCTTTTTTCTGAAATAGCACTCCTGAATGGTTCCACCAATCCAGCTGAACAGAAAACCTGTCTACCGGCTTTATAGCGACGCACACAATGTCGACCACAATCGCGGTCCACATCATGCGGTTGGGAAGTGTGTTTTCTGTGGGGGCTATGCCCCCCCCCAGCACTCCCCAGACTTTATTATAATCACCTCCACAGCAGAGATGTTTCAGAGAGGGGTGCAAGACCCGGAAAAGCTGTACTGTGGTCCTGTCTCAGCATAGCATGACCATTACAGCGATCCACAGTAATCCTTGATGGAGGAGAAGTCACCCCCTTTGAGGAGGGGCAGACTTTAGTCAGCTTCCAGGTCCTGGGGTCAGTCCCAAACTAGAAAAAAATATTAAATCACAGAGTTGGAGGGCTCACCTCATGCTGTATCTAAAATATACACTGCTCTATTTACCTGGGCTTACCCTGACAATTACGCTCCCATCTCCTTTTGGGCCTCTCTATTTCAGAGCAGAGATATGGATTGGTCTCTCCTGTATCAAAGTTGTCATAAGTTCCTTAAGCAGGACAGACTTAGATTAATGCAATTCAAAATTTTGCATAACATTTATTGCTCTCTGCAGAGGCTTGCCAGACTGGGTCTGGTGTCCTCTCCCCTTTGCACAAGATGCCAGTCTCAAGAAGGTGACCTCCTTCATATTTTCTGGAGCTGTTCAAAACTTGCCCCACTTTGGACCATGGTTAAGCAGCATGCTGATCCTCTTTTAGAGCTCTCAGAATTGTTCACCCCTGAAATATGTCTTCTTGGGGATTTCTCCTTCATTTCGGTGGTGAACAGGAGGTACCACATAGCCTTGATGTTGATGTCTGTTAAAAAAGTGGTGTTGAGACACTGGAAGGATACGGAGGTACCATCTTATGTTGAATGGTTTCAGGAAATGCTTGCAAACCTCAGAACAGAGAGGACTATTGACAGTCTATATAACAAACTTGAGAAGTTTGACAGGATCTGGGGCCCACTGCAGGCTCTCTAAGCACTACAGGCTTAAGTACTACCAGGTTATATTCTTTGGTTCTGTGCTAAAGGTGTAACGATGCGCTGGGTTGTTCGGGGTGGGTGTTGGGTTGGGTGGGTGTGGGAGTGGGGGAGCGCGAATCATCTTGTACTCTGCATCTGATGTTTGGGGTTTATGATTTACTTTACTGTGATTTGTTCTCTGTATTGGAAACTTTAATAAAATTTGAATTGGAAAAAAAAAAATATTAAAGAGAGCAGGGAGAAGGGCAGTGATGGCCGGGGAAGAGATTAAGGAGATTATTGTCCAGGCTTCGAGGGTTGTGTAACTTATAGGGATTGAGAGTGATGTAGGCAGGAGGGTATTGCAAGAGGAGACAGGGTACAAAGAGAAAAAGATAAAGGTGGGAAGGATGAGGTAGGATTGGAAGGGCAGAGGGCATACTAGGTGAATAACTGATTCAAAGCATTGGTGATCTCAAGTGGAACAGAGATGGGTGAGCTCCGTTTTGAGGACAGAGTTAGGACTGGGAGAGATGGAGTCAAAAGGGAGTAATTTTATTTTATTTATTTATTTATCAAGTCTAGGATTACAAATACCTTTGAGCCATGGCTCTTTTACAAAGGTTCCATGTCAGAGAAATACAAATTATGGGGAACATCAAGACAGGCATTACAACAATGTGGACATTGCAAACAGAGTACAGATTAATATAGTTCAAGGGTAGCATTGTAACAAGGCAGCCAGCGGCATTTGTCAGAGAAAGTAGACAACAGATAAGAAGTGCCAGAGTCATAGGGAGAGGGAAGAGGGTAGGGGGGAGAAGGAATGTAGAAAGGGTGGCAAGAGGGTGAAAAGTGCAGCATTGGGTATACCAAGATGTGAGGGTAGAATCCAGTGAGGAGAGGAGGAGGAGGGGGACAACTAGAGCAGAAAGAGAAGTGGAGAAACAAGGTTAAGTTGGGCAGTCACAGGAGCTGTTGGTAGTGAGATAGTTCCAGAGCCTAGTTTTAAACATACCAATAGTTGGGGCAGAGGAGATGGTTGGGCTGAGGCCATTGAACCAGAGTGGTGCTCGATAAGCAAAAGAGCGTTGTCCCTGTGAAGTGTGACAGTGGGGGACTTTCAGTAGCTGTAGCGTGGATCTCCTAAGGCACCATTTGTTAATTCGGTGTTGTAACAGAGTTGAGACCCCAGAAGGTGCAAGACCAAGGTAGATTTTTTTGACCATGGAGCAGGTGAGAAACTTTATGCGGTTTGATAGTTGGAGCCAGCCAGTCTGAGTGTACAGGTCACATGTGTGGGTGAGATGGTGAGCACCAGTGAAGAGCCGACATGCTTTATTTAAGGCAGTTGAGAGGCATCTAAGGGTTGTGGTTGTGGCCGAGCCATAATTGATGAGACCATAGTCTATTACAGAGATCACAGAGCTCAGGACTGCAACCTTCAAAGCTTCTGGCGTGAGGTGTGGTCTGTGTTTGTAGAGGAGACCAAGCCGTGTATTAGCAGCTCTAGCTACTTTATCTACATGAAGTCCATAGGAGAGATTAGGGTCAAGCTGAATACCTAAGTATTTGAAGGACACCACCTGATCTAGAGTGTTGCTCTGGGTGGTGGAGATAGCCATGTTGTGTAGCTTGTGTGGGTTATGAGAGCTGCAGAAGAGCATAGATTTGGTTTTTTTGTCATTGAGAACCAGTTTATGATTAAGAAACCATGTCTCTACAGAACTGAAACCAAGTTGAAGGATGTGTTGAAGAGTTGCAGGATCTTTGTGAGTGGAGAATACAACAGCATCATCAGCATATAGTATGATCTGCTCAGAGCAGTGGTAAGGAAGGGAGTTTAAGAAAAGGCTAAAAAGGAGCGGTCCCAGTAATGGATCCCTGTGGGACACCTGAGAGAACAGGCAGGGTGTTAGAAAGAGCGTCCACAATTTTTACTCTCTGTGACCGGTTTTCTAAGTAGCTTTTAAACCAGAGAGAAGAGTCAGGCGATAGCCCGGCATTCCATAGTTGCTGTATTAGTAGTCCATGGTGTACTGTATCAAAGGCCTTGGAGAGGTCGACGAAAACGGCCCCTGTGAGAAGGCCGTTGTCAAGGGATTTGTGCAAAGCTCCAGTGAACTCAAGAAGGGCTGTGGTGCTGCTGTGACCTTTCCAGAAGCCATGTTGTTGTGGACAAGGTATATTGTATTTATCCAAGTGGTCGGTAAGTTGATCAGCCACAATGCGCTCAAGTGCCTTAGAGAGTGAGGGCAGTATGAAGATAGGGCGATAATTTGAGTGAATCGTCTTGTCCCCACTTTTATGGATGGGTGTCACAGTGGCTGTTTTCCATAGGTCCGGGAATTTTCCACAGCTGAGAGAGAGGTTTAGGATTTTTGTTAATGGATGAATTACTTCATCGAGGGTGAGCAACAGAAGCTTAAGGTCCAGGGTGTCGCTACTAGATCTAGATTTAGAGATAGCTGCAGCAATATAGCGGTGAGCTTCATTCAGCCTTACCTTCCTGAAGTAGAAGAGGGGATGGTTAGACTGAGGGGATGAGGTATTTGGGGAGTAGGCCCTGTTTTTGAAAAAGTCATGGGGTTGAACAGCACTAAGGTCTGAAAAACCCGTGTTAAAGATGTTTGCGATCACCTTGGAGTCAAGGGTTGAGGATCCATCAACCATTAACATGGCCGGAGAGGTTATTGGCTGCTTCCCTGTGACATCCTTGATATTGTCCCAGAAAGCACGACCATTTCCCCATGTATTGGTGAGAGCGTCTTTGTAATAGGTGGATTTCATTAGCCGTATGGCTTTTGTGCAGGCATTTCGTGCTTATTTGTAATTTTGGATGTCCAGTTGTTTGCCAGTGGCCCTGGCAACTGCCCAGAGGTGATCCCTTAGTTTCAGCTGTGAGAGAAGAGCCCCGGTGACCCATGGGTTAGAGAGAGATCTGTTTTGCTGCTTTTAGCAGGGGCAAAGAGGTCGCAGGTTTTGTTGAAAATTGAGATGAAGTGATCAAGAGCTGTTAACATCTGTTGCTTCATAGATGGGTAGCCAGTCTTGTAGAAGGACGTGTTGTTTGAGATGTGGAAGTTTTCCAATGAGGAAGGACTCTGCTAGTGATAATTTTGGGAGGGGGCTTAAGGAATTTGTTAGACCATGCACACATGACTGGGGAGTGGTCACTGAGTGAGTCTGGGAGAATGGTCGTATGAGAAATCCTTGTGGGGTGAGTGGTGAGGACCCAATCCAAGAGGGTACTGGTGCCAGTCTTGTAGTTAATCCTAGTAGGGGAGTTTACCATTTGCGTGAGGTTAGCAGCTGAGATGGCGTCTTTATAGGCACTGGCACTCGATGCTAACCAGTTTATGTTGAAATCCCCTAGTAGAATAAGTTCAGCTTCAGAAGGATGAGAGTTGATAAAGTTTAGGACGTCATTGAATCCAAGTTTAGGGTCCCTGGGCGGGATGTATACAGAGACAATAGTCAGGGCTTTATTGTTGGGACCTAGGACGATTTTTATTGGCAGAATCTGGGCTGAGGCAGAAAGTGATGGAGTTGCTACAGGGTGCCAAGACAGGGAGTCTTTGATATAGATTGTGCAACCACCGCCTTTTTTGGATATCTGGTCCAGCCTGTGGACATTTTAGCCCTGCATTGTTACTGCTGAGTCAGGAACTTTAGGTGTCAGCCAAGTTTCCACCACTGCAAGGATGTCAGGGTTGTGTTGGCATATGAAGGCTTGGAGTGCATCCAGCTTTGGTAGTAGGCTGCAGATATTAATAGTTGCAAGGATAAGGGCACCTGGAGTTTGTGTGTGGCCTGGGCTTCTAGGACCAGGATTGGGATGGACGCTGCCTCAGATGAGAAGTAGGAGGAGTAGGAGTTTTAAGGAGCAGAGTCGCAGCTCTTTGAGAGATAGTTTTGATTGTTGTTTCCTGGAGTAGAAGTTGCAAGGCTCCAGGCGGTGTCCCATATGGACTGCGAGGTGGTACAGTGTAGAGAGGTGGCCACACTTATTGAGAGTAGTGGTCTGGTTGAGTAACCAAGAATATCCAATTGGTGCGCCAAGCACAAGACTCGAGTGGAAGTGGAGAGTTCCCTTGGAGTAGCAGTGGAAACCAGAGTAGAGGGTGGCGTAACATTCAAGAACTTTATTTGTTTGTTTTGTTTTGTTTTTTTGGCAAAGGAGGGCTAGACAATACTATTTTCAGCCCCATCCCAGGAAGGGGGAACACAGATGCAAATCAATTGACTTTGAACCAGGATAAGCCATTAGTGATATTTTAGGGAATTATCAAGATAGTTAAGGTTTCTCTGAAAGTTGGTGGCAAAATACGTAAGCAATAATACCCAACAGGGTGGGCGGTATTGGGCAATACTGGACCGCCCAGGGGCGTAATGAGGCCTGACGCCGCAGGCGGAGGGCCTTATAGCTCCTGGAAGGTCCAATATTGCCCAATACCACCCACCCTGGAGGGTATTATTGCGCTTAGAAAATGGGAACCATAAAACAAAATAAGTCTGGTAAAAAAATGTTTATAAAAAATTAAACTATGTTTTGACATAAAATAGTCCCTCCGCCTGTATTAAAAGTCTGTGAATTATGTTTTTGAGCTGGGAACTTTTACCCTTCTAGAGCCTCTGCATGTGTGGCATTTGGTCCTGGTTGTCATGGTTATTTCCCCCATCCACGGGCTTTTGGGAGAAGTGGGGGTTTTTTTTTTTGTTTTTTTTTGTGCTGAGCCTACAATCCACGATCGTGCTGTGTAAGAACAGTCAAGAAAATGCAGGGGGTTGTGCAAGAGATGCTGGGGTTAGGAGAAGGAAAACGCTGTGGTGGTGAAAGCCAGGTGAGCTGTACTGAATGGTTCTGATTATGTATGCCACCAGTAAATGTATTTTAGCAGTCCATTCCTTTGCAAGGTAAAGGCAAGATTTTTTGTTTACTTATGGTGTATGGTAGAGGATGCATCGCTTCATTTGCTAATGTGCGGGATGTAGTTTACTGAGGAAAACTACATGGCACCCTACAGGACTCTGAATGGTTGTCTTGCCCATTGAGGGATGTGCACTCAGTGCCAGCTTGCGGCTTACAATTTAACGGCCGGCTTCCAGGTTCAAGTAGGGTAGGAAGCGGGCACTACGGAGTAGCATAGGACAGATGGAAGGACCAGTGCTAAACTGGGATGGAGGTTGAGTGAGCATTCAACTAAAAGAGAGACAGCTGTGTTAAAACAGGTAGATTACTGTGTTTTGGATTTCACATAGCTGGGGCTGAATTTTAAAGTAGAAGGGACTGGGACAATCAGCCGAGGAGCAGTGGTAGAAGTTTTGGGGGGGGGCTTACCAGGGCTTCTATTGAATACCTGAGCGATCGGGAGTATCGGGCGAGGAGTGGAGCTGACACTTTGATTTCTTCAGCTCCCAGGACATGGATATGCGTTACCGCCTTGCTCCAGCTACTACATCGGCCAGCTTTTGAGGGGCAGGAGTCGCGACTAGCTTTGTCGCATTGTAACACTCTACTGTGGCTGAAAACCATGTATTTTATTTTAAATAACATGTTTTGTTTGCTAATTGATGGTTTGGGGGTTTATGGTGTGTGAAGCATGTGGAGCTGACAGCAGTGACGGCAGAAGGATGGCGACAGAAAAAAAATGGTGGTATTTTAAAACTGAACGTTCTGTGGTCACATTACTATTAGAACGTTATCAGGCAACAGACACTGAGACTCATTATTTTCCGGTCTCTATTGCCTGATACTGGACCGGCTGGTTGGTGGCTTTAGCCAATCAGGATTGAGATTTCTCTGTGCCCATTTTCTAATTTACACTGGCCTCCCTTGTGGCTTTGATTCTAACATGTTGTTGCTGTTTATATCTCTGCAAGTCATCAGGAGAGCTAACAGTCAAAATGTAAAGCAGAGTTATGAGATTTGAGCAGGTCAATGAGCTGCACAGAGATCTAAGGAAGATGGGAACCATGAAAATCAGATGGGGTTGTATCCACATGCATTTCATGTTTGCTTGCATGTGCAGTGTGAAGTTAACATTTTGTTGCAATAAGGCCATTTCAGAGGTGTGTCACTGCCGGGTCCAATGCAACTCATGCTCCAGTGGGCTCAGCACTGACAGGCCAATGATCAGTCAAGCTGATCATGACAGTGGTCTCTGCTTGCTGGGTGGAAACTTCCTGTAGTTCAAAAGAGTAAGAAGCTCCTATTACCACCCAGCAAACAAAGAGCATCCTCCCTGCCAAGCCTACTCGGCTGCTCACCCACCAGCTGTAATGTTCTTTCTCTCCATTTTTCCTCCCCCTGTCCCAGAAGTGACCATGTGGATGCCTTGGCTAATCACTGGCTACATTTTGCTGAGATCCTGCCCCCCCCCCCAACAAAACAAAGGGATTTCTACAGCTGGGGAAAAAACAAAGAAAGTCTTTTCAACTCATCTTTGGAGGGCAGTTCATCAGGGAGAGAAGGAAGGAAGATGCAGAACAGGATCCTTCATTAAATATAACAAGAAGGATTCTTGATCAAGCTGACCTTTGAGAGATTAAAATAATAAATCAAATCCTATAGCACAAAACAAAACTGGAGGGATTGCCACACTGGAGCCAAGAAATCCTTCCATGTTTCCCCACAGTTCAGGACTACAGTTCCAGGAAAAATACAGGAGGGACCTGTAACAAAATAAGCACAAAGTACTGGGGATCATCTTATTGACTGAGAAAACAGGGACCACTCCAAGTTGATCAACTACCCCAATAATAGGAAGACTTTGGGGGAAGGAACACAGATCTTTGGTGGTCACAAAAAGAAGCCTTTTTGAAACACGTGTAAATGACCAGCCTCTTCCAAAGCACAGTGAAGTCCATCAAAAAGCAGGAAGACAAATGGTGGAGGCTGTGGGCTGGTATATCCTGCCACCAGTTCAGCTGTAGAAGTTAAGGAGCTGTTTGTAAATTATAGATCCCCTCAACACTGGCAATATTGTAGTGCTTTCTGCAAGCAACTGTAACCCTAGACTAAGAAGGGAGCTGGTAAAGTGGTTTGAATCCATGCCTTAAGCAATTGCAAGCATTTCCTTTCATGGGTCACTGGCACAGGCAAAAAAAAAAGTTTAATTGTAAAACTGATCCAGACAGTCATCCTGTATATGTTGCAACATTTGATGTTGCAAGGAGAAAGCAAGTTCCGAAGTGCTGTAGTTTGGAATTAAATGGTGTTATAGTGAGTCACTAGCTAGGACTGAATGAACAAACAAAAAAAATGTGGAGACTAAAAAGTCTTCAGCTTTGGTAGTGATCTGGTGGTTGCCTCTGACACATTATTAATGAAATAAAAATTCAAATCTACATTGAGTATTTCTCTTCCATTCAGAATAAATGGATTGCAGTACTCACAAGGCAGTATGACTAGAAATATCTGCAGCCTTGAGGGGCTCCCCCTTCCCCAAAGGCCTGAGTAGCATTTTGAACTTCAGTGGAGAGTCCTGAAGGGAAATGGAGAAAGTGTACAACAAAATAATGCAAATCCAGGATGACATGAGCAAATCCAAGATTGCCACTGAGAAACTGATCAAACATAAACTGGCAAACCTGGATGCAGCATTGGCAATTCTCTGGAAGGAAATGGTAAACAAAAACATTGTTAATGTTCTTTCATTCTAGTTGCATTCTTAAATTATTTGAATTGTAATACAGCACTCTATTAAAATCTATCAGATTTGCTGGGGGTGTTGATTCGTATGGACTATGGTCCTCTACACACAGCTATCAGTCTTATTGCAAGGGGAGACACATTTTTTATGGTAGGGCCCTTTTCATATGAATTTGAGTACTTTACAATAAAATGTATTAACTCAATAAAATACAAATACAAAATACTCATGTAAAAACAAGCAACATGATTACTGACTGTGCTGACTAATCACTTTAAAACAATAAATCACAGAGGACCACGGAAAAGTGATACAGCAGTAAAATCTGTATTCCAGTTTTATCTAGTCGTAGACTAGTTTCTCCTCCTTGGGCCGCTGTCTGTTCATCAGTAGAAATGGAGCTGGGTCTAGTCTAGGGAGTAAGCCATATAACAGGCTGTCTTCATTTTGGGAAGTGAGGAATTGCTTCACACATACAAAGTGTGGGCCTGACAGCAGTGGAAACTGAAGTCCCTCTGTTTATCCACTACCCAGGAAAAGATGCAATGTAGATATCCTCATACTGATGTGGAGGAGCCGCCTTTCTCCAGTAATGAGAGAACCAGTGTCCTTTCCCTTCCCATCCTTGGCCATCATTGAGCAAAGGATGCTAACATTGTGAGGTTCTGTGCATTGGTTTGGTGATGTAAACTTGTTGTCCCCCCTCCCCACATCACCTCATATATTCCCATATCACCATGGTGGATATCCTTCTTGAAATAGTCACTTGAGTGCTGCTCCAGCGACCCAATAGTGAACAGTGAGCTTATTCTCTTGCCTTTCAAGGGACTAAAGGTTTGTGTTTCTGAGCCAGGTATCCCTAGTCATGATGGCAAAAGGTAGAGTGCAGTCTGTAGGGATGCACGATGGCTCCAGGCATGGCCAGAAGCATCTGTTGATGCATGACTACTTTCTGATGGTGCTGATAGGGGGCAGTCTTTGGTAGAACCTGATAGGCTGTATTCCAGTACATGACAGAGCCCCCCCACCCCCAAGCACACACCTGTCACCTTCATTCCATGTCTGTGAGCCTCGGAGCAATCCATTATCCAGCATACTTCTTAACTGCCTCTGGTTTTGCCTCAGGAATTTCCACCATCCTTCCTAAGTTTGGACATAGCTATCACTCAAGAGTGTGGATTTGAATCACAAAATAATATCACCCATTAGCGTGACAGTCTAGTTCTCATGAAAATGCTATGTATACTAAGCAGTGGATTATATACATTGTCTAGAGCTGATATTAGTATTTTTTCACGTGTCCCTGATTTTGGTAATTTGTTCCTGATTTTTTTAGCTTTGTCCCTGATTTATAAGGCAATAAATTCAGAGGCATGTTATACAGTGTAGGGGAGTGGCTGTCTTTGTAGTTGGTAACCACTCATTGATCAGCACAAGAGGATGGCCACATGCTTGGGAGCTAGAGGAATAGAGTGGAATGGAGCTGTCTGGTAGAAGTTGTAGAGGTGAAGGGTGGTTAAAGGGGCAAAACTCAAGGAAAGACAGTTTCTTGAACAGGATTTCAATTCAAGGTGTCAGAACAGCTGATTCTGCACATCTGCCAAGTGTCTGGAAGCCTGTGTCCTGTTTTTTCATTTGTAAAATCTGGTGTTTCTAAGTGTCCAAGTTTGCCCAGAGCAGTCTGTTTGATCAAACAGACTTAACAGTACAGGCAAGGAAAAAATGGGAAGACTGGGTGGGTCAAGAGGTCCTTATCTGCTGTCAAATCTGTATTTCTATAGGCACATTTATACGCTGCCTACCTGGACCATTGCTGTCTGAATCAGGTCCCTCCTCTTGGATCACGCCGATGCTAAGCTGCATTTACATGTTGCGGCTGTGAAGCATTCCCAATGGCCTCCTGGGGTTTTCACTGACTTTCAAGACATCAACAGGAGTCTTGCAGGAAAGGTTGTCTGCAGCACTGTGAGAGGTGCAAGCTGTTTACACATTGGCATGAAACTGCCACACCACTATGCGTTCTCAAGAAAAGAGAGATCAGTGTGAGGTGCAGTGCATGCATCCAGTGTGATGCAGCTTCCATTTACATGTCTTAAGTGGCAATGGTCCAACTGCACTGAACCACTCAGAATAGTGCAGCCAAGGTAATATAAATGGCCCTTCTGTTTTTATGTTTCTATATATCTCTACTGTTTTCTCAAGAATGTCTGGTGTCTCTGGCCTGTGGCTTCATCACCCCTCAGAGACTGCAGCAGTTCTGTCAAGTCTCCCTCTTTGGAAGTGAAACTCGTACTTGGAGAGGCTGGTACCAATAGTTCTCTTGTTCCTCCCACCATGAAGTGCCTGCTGTTATCCTGAACCTACGTCCCACAGGCATTATTTATTTAAATGAAGCCCAGTCAGGCATTTTAAACTTAGCCACATGACTATAATTGGCTGCACTCACTCCCGCTCTCCCTAGACAGGCACCAAAATCCTCATGGGGCTCTTCAACTAGTAGCTGTGGTGAGACTCCACTAACAGATTGCTCCCACTGCCTTTCACTCCTGACTAGGAGCTTTTAACAGACATGAGAGTGGCTTTCTTCATGGCAGCCTCCTGTTGCCTCTCCTGGTACTTAGCCCCTCAGGGCAATTACATTTGCCACTGGTGCAGCGGCTCGGGTAGATGGAGGGAGGCACTCCTACACTAGCCTCCTCCACCTCCCAATAAGTCCCTTCCCCCCCACCTGCATGGAGCAGCCCACAGCCTAAGCTCTGTATGGGCTGGAAGTAGAAAGCACCTACTAGCACTTTCACTTTTAGGGCAGTCACTCATGCTAGCTACAGCAGCATCCCCAGATCATTCTCCTCATCAAACTGTACTTCCCTGCCTGCCAAAACAATATCAAGGCCCAGTCACCTCTCCAGACCCAGGGAAAAGGTTCTTATTTTATTTAAATATTGTACTGTACATTGGTCACTGACCACCAGGGAAACTAGTCCACTAGCCCATCAGGGGTATTATTTAAATTACTGATCTCCCTGGGACAACTCTATCACCTTGGACCACTAATGGTAAATTATTTTAATAATGCTTCACCACTAGCCAAAGAGTCCCCACATGCCCACCCAGGCTACTAATTTTTATTACTGGCCACTAGGCCATCTAGAAGCAATAAGTGGTTCTGCTGACCCTTCCCCACAACACCTTTTTCTTCTCTTCTCTTTCCTATCTATTTATTTTTATTTCTTTCTCTGAATGTCTATCATCCTGCTTTGCCCTAACTGTAACTTTTTATCTAATGCTCCCTTTTTCATTACTTCTATATTAGGCAAGGTAAGGCTAATTTTATTTAAAAGATGCCCAATTCTAGAGGCTCTGGGAGCCATACATAAAAACAAACCAACAAAGGAAGCACATCAATAAATAGCAGTAATAATTAAAACTACAGTAATAAATAAAGATTCAGTAAATAAGTAAAGAAATAAAAAAGTCAGGGACAAGCAATATAAATAGTCAGAAAAGTGTGATAATTACACAACAGGGTCAGGAAAAGCCTGCGCAAACAGGAAGGCCTTGAGGCATACCTTGAATATCTCCACCGAGGGGGCCTCCCTTACAGATGGAGGAAGCAAATTCCACAAGATGGGGCTGTCAACACTAAGGGCTCTGTCACTGGCTGTTTTTAACCTCATCCTGGGAATCGCAAGAAGGCCCCTTGAGGAGGATTGGAGGGAGCGGACTGAGGTAGCAGGTGTGAGAAGGTCTGCCAAGTAACAAGGGCCCAGGCCATGTTGGGCCTTAAAAGTGAGTAAGCCCACCTTGAAGAAGATACTCCACCTGACTGGCAGCTAGTGCAGTTCACACAGCACCAGGGTGACATGACAATACTTAGACTGCCCCGTCAGCAACCTGGCGACTGCATTCTACACTAGCTGAAGCCGGCGGCGGGTACCTCCCAAGATCCCGAGGTAGAGCACATTCCAGTTATCAAGCCTCGATGTCACGACGGCATGCACTAAGGTAGGGAGGTTCAGGGGCGGAATTATGGGCTTAATCCTGGTGATATTCCTCAGATGGTAAAAACTGGTATGGACAATGGCAGACACATGAGCCTCAAGTTTCAGTCCACTGTCCAGAATAATGCCCAGGTTATGTACCCTAGAGGAGACCTTCAAAGGCACAGATCCCAGGACAAGTCCTGTCTCTGCACCCGAGGCCATCCTATCATGCCCTCTGTTCGACTCCATTACAGATACCTCCGTCTTATCAGGGTTCAATCTCAACCAGCTGGAGGCCATCCAGTCATTGATTTCAGCAAAGCAGTTGTTAAGCACATCCACTGTGTTAGATGTCTCTGGTGCAAAGGAAAGATACAGCTGGGTGTCATCAGCATAGCAATGAAAACCCAAGCCATATTTCCTAATGAGCCTTCCCAGGGCAAACACGGCAAACAACATTGGTGACAAGACCGAACCCTGAGGTACTCCACAAGACAAAAGGCTAAGGGAGGAGAGGAGAAATTCCCCCTCACAACCCTTTGCCTCCTGTTTGTGAGAAAGGACTCAAACCTGCAGATGACTGTGCCGGTGAGTCCACAAAATTCCCTCAGGTTGTCAAGTAACACACAATGGTCCACTGTGTTGAAAGGTGAGGCAAGATCAAGGAGAATGAGAATTGTCCCCTCCCCTCGATCTCTCACCCTGAGAAGGTCATTGTGCACCCAAACTAATGTAGTTTCTGTGCTGTGCCTCACTCGAAACCCAGACTGGAGAAGCTTGAATAGATCAAAGGCCATGAGGTGCTGCTCAAGTTGAAGCACCACAATCTTCTCAACAACCTTACCCAAGAATGGAAGGTTGGAGATAGGACAATAATTTGCCATGACGTTAGGGTCCAAAGATGGTTTCTTCAGAAGGAGTCTCACCAGTGCCTCCTTCAAGGCATCTGGGAAGACCCCCCTCTGACAAGGAGCACTGTACAATCAAGGCAAACATCAGGCCAATGGAGTTGACACATCCCATCAAGAAATGTGTCTGCACTGGGTCCAGTTCACAATATGTGTGCCTCAGCTTGTAAGAAACCCCAATGACCTCAGTCACCTCCGCTGGTCTAAACTCACCCCAGCCAGACGAAGTGCTCTCCGGGCACCCAAGGCAATCACTGTTGGCCAATGATTGGCTCACTGGCAGAATTCCCTGCCTGATGGCAGACACTCTGTCTGAGAAGAACCTAGCAAACTCTTCACATAAAGCATTAGCAAAGGCTTTTTTGGGCTGCAGACAGGCTGAATTTAGCAGCCTGTCGACAGTCCGAAAAAGCATGGTTGGTCAATTCTTCCCTGCAGCAATCTCCCTGGACAGGAACTCTGCCTTCTTACAGTAGATTGCCACCTGGTACTCACCATAGTGAGTACGCAGGGCCAGCTTGGTTTATGTGAGACTGGACCCTTGATGTTACACCAGCAAAACATCACAGATCTAGTCCCAGCACACAGAAGACTGCATAAAATTTAAAAAGAGCAAACTGCCACAGACAGCCACTTCTCCTAAGTGTAAACATAGCGCTTGCCTATCCTCCACTCCCACGCTGCCAACTATCTTCATGGCATTCTTCTTTCATAACTCTGTTCCTCCCAGTGCCCAGTCTCCACCCAAAACACCCCATGCCTTACTGTTGTTTTTTTTTTTTTTGTCAATTTGAAAAAATCTCTCCTTAAAGAAAGCCAACAGTACTGTCAGCTTCAGCACTGCCCACTTTACGGAAATAGTGATCAGTTTCAGTCCCCGCTCCTGAGTCCCAAAAGGATAAGACTGCAGCAGTCTCTGGGCTGCAGATTCACTTACCAGGCACATCTAAGCTTCGTTCATGTGTCTCCTGAGAATAGCAATCAGCAACAACCTTACTTGGAGAAAAATGGAAAAACCGTTATCACGAGTCAGTACAGCAGGGCTGAGTAACACATGAGAACCACAAGGACAGGAAACGGCAAACACACCACAGACCGCAATCAGCACAGTGAAGCAGGGGACATTAACAGAAGTCAAGAGAACACCAGGGAATTAAAAAAAAAACATTTAAAAGTAGAAAGGGGGGACTGACTACAGCAAACAAAAAGACAGAGAAAGGCTGACTACAACAAACAAAAAAAGAGAGACAGTAGAGCAGAGATACACTAACATGATAGTGGCACCACCTGCTGGTCAAAGTAAATAATAAGCACTATTTGTTTAGTAAGTATTCCTACTCTTCCAAAAATTGACAGAAAAATGCAGTTTTAATAAACATTTTAACACTTTTTCTTTTTTTTTTTAAATGAGCCATTGTATAATTGAAATAATGCACTCCAGGGTGTGTGTGTCGTGCTGGGATAATATCACTTCTGGGGTGATTGGTCGCACTCGGCCTGTGGCCCCATGCCCAACCACCCCAGGTGTGATGTTATCCCAGCTTAGAAAATGGGCAAATGAATCCTAGCTTATTGATTGGCTAGGACACTCATCTAAGCGGGAAGGTATTTTTCAATACAGCCTGCTTAGAAAACTTGCCAATTTGGGGTGCTGCATCACTAAGGGTATTCTTGGGCACCCCAAAATTTAAAATGTGCCACCTGCCATTTTTTTTCTCGAGCATAGTGAGAGACTTGATGAGGGAGTTGGCAGCCAGCCATCCAAGTCTCCCTCCCCCCAATCTTTTTTAATGGCTTAGTCACACATTTAAAAAAAAAAGAAGAAGAAATGAAACAAAAATGAAGCCATTAACTGGATCGGCTTCACGTCACTGGCAGTCGGCTTTCAAAATGGCAGAACACTGTGAGCCTCTCCATAGCAACAAAATGCACATATGCTGCTTGCCCGCACTGCCTGCCACGAAGCCTACTTCCCACAACAACAACAAAATCTCAGAAGTGTCTCTCTATATGGGACTACCTCCTGCCTCCATGAAAACTGTTCTCCTCAGAGAGAGTTAAGGAGGTGCAGTACTTACCATGATTGGGCGCTCCACACCTTTACTGACTGCATCTAAACGGAGTCCACAGTGAAGAAAGGGGGGTTACTAGTGTGGTACCGCAGGGTTCAGTACTGGGTCTGGTCCTTTTTAATGTCTTTATAAGTGACATTGCAGAGGGTCGGGAAGGAAGAGTATGTCTCTTCGCAGACAACATAAAGATCTGCAACAGGGTTGATACACAAGGTGGGGTGGAAAGGATGAGAAGGGTCTTGGCAAGGTTGGAGGAATGGTCAAATATATAGCAGCTTAGATTCAACACAAAGAAGTGCAAAGCAATGCACCTGAGAAATAAAAACCCAGCAGAAGAGTACTCAATGGGGGTGAGATACTGACAACAACAAAAATGGAAAGGGACCTGGGGGTAGTTATATCAGATGACCTAAAGGTGGGCAAGCAATGTGAGAAGGCAGTAAGGAGGGCTGGGGGGATACTGGGATGCATAGGGAGAGGCATCATGAATAGAAAACAGAAAGTTGTTATCCCTCTATGCAGACAGTTGGTGAGACCCAATCTGGAGTACTGCACGCAGTTTTGGAGACCCCATCTCTGCAAAGACATAGACAGGATGGAGGCTGTCCAGAGGAGGGCAACCAAAATGGTGCAGGGTCTGCACCAGAAGAAATATGAAGAGAGACTAAAGGAGCTTAATATGTATGCCCTCGAGGAAAGGAGGGAGAAGGGGAACATGATAGAAACTTTCAAGTACCTCAAGGGAATCAACAAAGTCCAAGAGGGTAGCATCTTTCAGAAAAAGAGATGTGCAAGAACAAGGAGGCACAAATTGAAGATAGAGGGGGGACAGCTCAGAGATAATGTGAGGAAGTATTTTTTTACAGAGAGGGTTGTGGATACATGGAACAGCCTTGCTGAGGAGGTTGTGGAGTCAAAAACAGTGGGGGAATTCAAGAATGCATGGGACAGACATAAGGCAATTCTAGTGGGGGGAGGGTATAAGAAGTAGGCCGTTGGTTAACTAGGATCTGCAGCTTATCTATTAGATAGGGAAATGGGCAGACTAGGTGGACCAAGTGGTCCTTATCTGCTATCAAATTCTATGTTTCTATATTTCTTCACCATTCCAGGTAACAATAAAAATAATGTTTGTATGCAACTGGAGGGGGGAGCAGACTGTAAACAACTAATCATGCTGCTTCCCCATGCTTCCAAGGCAGCATCTGCAACTGGCTTATTGTTGTTGTTGTTTGAAATATGGAGTCTCCACTAGGACAAATGTCTCTACTTTAGGAAAAACACACACATCAATCTAATGCAGGCAGAGGGACTGTTTTATTACAAAACTTATTTCAAAGATTTTTTTTATTAAACTTATTTTTTTCACTGTGCCCATTTTCTAATCACAATAATTCCCTCCAGGGTGGGTGTTATTGGGAAATACTAGACCTTCCAGGGGCTATAATGCTTTCCACCTGTGGAATCAGGCCTCATTACACCACTGGGCGGTCCTGTATTTCCCAGTGCTGCCCACCCTGTCGTGTATTATTGCTTACACGACACACACCCTGTCGTGCATTATTCCTTTGTTGTCCTTTACCCCAAATTCATATTTCTCCACTCTGTGTCTCTTCTGTCACTACTGGATTTTCTCCAAATTAACCTGTTTTTTTCTCTTTACTTTAACAGGACTGACAGAACACTGACTTCTTCCCCATCAAATAAGTATTGCTGTATATATGACCTGTGCCATCCTTCCTATTTACTACCTAAGAACTATGGATCCTTTGTGACCCCTTTCCTATATTTTATTGTACAGGTCCAATTGACATCATCCCTTCAAGACTCCTACCTCTGGCTCCCTAATACCCAGGAAAGAGACCCTCTACATATTACCTATTGATGGCTTGGGCCATATTTACCTTTTATTATCATTTTTATATGGCGAGACTGAGGATTTATATTTCATGCTGAGCTAGTAAGTGGCATACAGATTTCATACAGCTGTTTCTAGAGTGGAGATGATTACATCCATATTGCTTTAGCTTGATGTGTAAAGCTTTATTGTGCTGTAAGCATGGCGTAATGCAGAAAAATGTGTGGTAGTGGTAGTATGAGTGTGAGTGTGAGATGTAACACTTCACTGCCTCTCCATTTTCTACACACACATCACGATAACACAACAAATTAAAAAAACAAGTTACTCATCACTTTAATTCCTTGGCAATCATTGTTGACTCTAGTGAACTGTTGTTTTTAATAGACGTTGACTCTGTTTCAAGTCTCGGTGTCAGTTAGGAAGGTGCTCTGCAACAAGGTCCCCCTCAGAGGGTAGATCACTCAGCCTGTGCTCCCACCTCTCCCTGAGTGACACGTCGACAGCCCCTTGCTCAACATTGTCACTCAACCACACAGTAAATACAAGCAAGCAAACATTCAACACTGACAAATGCTTGTTTAACTGCAATGCCTTTCTTGGTCTCTGAGGCCCACAGCACAGTGATAATATCATGGTGGCCCTTAGTCTCTATTTCTACCACAGCTCTTTTGAAAAGTCATTTCTTTTTCTTGTTAAAAGAATAATATATACGACAGGAATATTTTTTATGTGCCAGGTGTTCAATATACCTAATCAATTGGGAGACAAATTCTGCCATGACTAAAATGACATTATGCTGTTTCCCACAGAATGCTGTGGCTCTAAGAGCTCAAGTGAGAGACAGCAGAGGCAAAACAACACAATTTACAGTCACAATGTAAGCATTTTTTATGTAACTGTTTTGTAATAAGTACACCTAAACAGTGAACATGTCAAAAAGTATGTTTTGTATCTCCAAAAAAGTTTAAATGTTGAAATAGCCATGGTCATAGCTGTGTAAAAATAGGGATTTTTCACTGTTTGACCCACAATGTCTGTGTGTTTGAGCTTGCAAAGGTTAACACAACTGCAAATAAGTATTAGTTTTTAAACCAATGAATGCAAAAAAAAAATACTAACCAGAACTCCAGAAATTAATTGTTTTTTTATATGCATTTTTATTTTAAAGGATTAATTTAGACTTTATCATTTTGACCTCTTTTGCTTAAAGAATAGAGAAAATGTGGTTCAGTTTGGTTCTGCTCTAATTAAAAATCTGCTGACAGCCTTTAGGTAGGCAACTTATATCAAGGAGCTACATGCCTGAGGAAATAAATTAACTGCCATTTTATTTTTTTTCCTCCAGGATATAATTATGTAATTATCTAAATGTGCAATATTTGTTATCTTTGACTACATGCTGAGCAGCCACCATGTGCTGTAGCCCCACCCCCAAAAGCAACTTTTTAATGATGTGAAGAGGGGTAAGGGGCTGCAGGGTGCTTAATAGACAGATAGTGAGGATTGTGGAGGGGGAGCTGTCTAAAGATCCATAATCTTTGCAAGCATTCTTCACGTGTGAGTTAATATATACAGTACATGTAACACTCATCATAAATCTGTAGTAGAATGGCTTCATGCAATGTTTAAAAACTTTATTTTTAGACTGCTCCCTCCTTGGTCCTTATTCTGTCTATTAGGTGTGCTGCTGCTCAATTCCCCACCTTACACCATCAGAATATTGTTTTTGGAGTGAGGCTACTGCACTCGGTGGCCACTCAGCTCATAGCTGGAAGTTATGAGTGTAGCACATTTAGGTAATTATTTAATTGAATCCTGGAGGAAAAAGTTAAAATATTTGCTAATTTAGTCCCTTGGGCAGCCAGCTCCTTGGCATGAGTTGCCAGTCCAGGAGGGAAAGAGCTGTCAGCTGCTCTTTAAGTCAGAATCTCCGGGAGTAAGAACTGAGCCTGTTGCTCTGGCACTTGCCATCCCATTTGACAGGAACCAGACATGTATAAAAGTCTATACTGTTCGAGATGATGCTGTCATTGCAGGTCTGTGCTCAGCATCTAGGCCTGTTGATGTGCAAAGAAGTATACACCTCTAAATGCTGCACATTATTATCCTCTGACAAGCCCTATAATCCTTTTGCACAGCTAATAACATAGCACTATAGAGGGTGCTATTATCATTATCTTCTTGTCAGCACATTCTATCAGGTGTTAATGGCCATTAACACTCTGCTGTTCTACCAATCAGAGCCTATGGCCAATCAAAGAAAATCTAGTAGATAACCTGTGTAACCATTAAACATCATCATTCTGGATTTATTCCAGATAGGAAGTTAGCAGAAATACACAAAATATATGCACATGATCTGGGTCCAGTATGAAGTTTTCATTTTTTTTTCTTTTTTAATTAATTTTCTCATTCTTAAACGCAGAGCTGATAATGATTACCATTACTATCAGATTATGTCCACTAGGATCTGGGGGATTCTTTTCAGTCCGGATGAATCCTCTTGGACATTAACCTTCATAAATGAATTCACCATCCAGTTCTCAGAGCAATATAGTAAATGGAATAATATATGGGAAATGATGTACAACAGAAGATGTGTTCCTCTTCATGGGATCCTTGTAAAATCACAATTCATAAGAGTGAAGCCTAAAAGGTCTATAGAATGTTATCACAAGGATCCTCAAAATGGGACTTCAGCCTTGATAGACCAACTTAAGGTAGCTGGTTCATTCCACTGGGGTGTCATACAGACAAGGCACTCTGATGAGTCCTGGTAGGATGAAACACGTGTCTGTGTCTTCTGTTAGCACCCTTTGCATACTGTGTGAGATTGTGAGAGGCTTTTCGACAGCATGCAGTTCTGCTTAAAGTTGAACCAGTATTATATTTTGTGGTGATTTGCATATACAGCCCATGATGCTTTGCATTATGTGGGTATGTGTGATTTTGTATTTCTCTGAAACTTGGCTTCCTGGCCAGTACCCTTTGGGGTAACCCTTGCCATAGTGTTTGTGCACTAAGGTTCTTTGCCTTCTTGCTAGCCTTTGCTTATTTGTATTTTAAATGCAGGGCTGGCCATCTCAAAAAAAAAAAACAGTTATTTTATGTCAATTATCAATCATACATTTATCTGAAACAATAAAAAGAGAAAGGAAAGAAATGCCAGAACCCCGCTTTTTTTGCATTTCCTAGCATTCCAGTTTGTTCCTAGCAGTGAAAGTGATAATTTGGTTTAAGTGTTCAAATGTTCATATGACTGAATGATACCAGGATGTTGTTATGCCATCAATCTGATATCATAATGATGGTACAGCTACATCCTGAAATTCCAACAGCAGCACTACAATACTGTGATATCTCTGTTTCTATGATGAGAACATAACCAGCCATACACTATAAGCAGGATCCCTGGAATTCTGTGATTTTAAATAATAGATTGAGAGAGCATTACTGACCAATCAAAGTACTTAATTCCCCTGTACACAAGACTCTTATTCTGAATGTCTCACACACAGGTGTCTTGAAAATGGGATTGTTTGGGGGAGTTTTTTTTTTTTTTTTGACTATGCAGTTGTCCTCTGGATATTGGACAATACCCATTGTACTGGTCCAAACCAGTCCCAGCACCTGCCATCCCCAGGTACTTACCCCAATCTCCTTTCTGCCTCAATGGCTTACCACTCACAGTGGGGTCCCCAGAGAGTACTACTTCCCGACTGGGGTAAGGATCTGACATGAGAGGTTGGTGCCTGGTTGGCAGTATGAGGCCTGCACGGGGCTGGTCACCATCCTAAAGGTTTGATGAATTTTCCACCATTAACTTCCTGAGGAGGCTACTATCATGCAGTGACATGGCCTGTGCATATGCAGTTGTGCAGGATCGTGTACTGGTATTTATGGCAGTCCCAGACCCCTAATGCAGCCTCTGCATGCACGGCCACCCAACCTCTGCTGGACAGCAGTCAGAGAGCAGAGGATAGAATCCTTCCAGCCCTAATGAGAAGAGCTGTCCATGGGATGTTCATCATGCTTTCACCTCACCAGCCCCATGCAACTGGGCTAATTTATTTTTCTTTTTTTTTATTTAGTATACTTTATTGAATTTCTAACATAGTACAAACAATAATGGAAACAACAACACAAAAAACCTACAATAACATACACATAATGTAAAACAATCCTCTGGAAACTAAACAACCTCCCCCATCCAGAAAATGATCATCCGGCAGACCACTACACATCGGGTAGGAAGGAACAGTCCAAGCTCATGATGGTAGGTGTACTATACATCCTGGTGTACTATAAATCCTGGAACAAGAACCTCAGGACACCCAAGTGAACATGTTGGTGCAACATCTGCATCAAATACCCCATACAGGGCAAAAGAGAAACACATCCAAGAACCTAGCATTCCTTGTGGCTAATCTAACTGCAGCAGTGTGAGCAGGGACTCCTACCATTTATAAAAGGAACTGGGTCTGGCAACCGAGCTAATTTCTGAAGCCTGATCACCAGAGTAGTGAGTTGACATTCTGCCACTGCTCTGTCTGGCTGGCTAAGGGGAATTTCTAAAAAAATGTTTTATTATGTCAACTGGGTTAAATAAGAGGGCATTAAATGCCCATTTTCATGGGTGACCCAGATAAAAAAGTACAACATTTCACAGTACAAATACAGCACATCAGGTCAGTTCATGCAGTTACATAATGCAGGATCCATTAAGTAAGGCAAGGCAATTTTATTTAAAGTGCACCCTATCCCAAGGGTGCATGATGCTTTACATAAATACATAAATAGGCAAATAAAATGATTCAGCAACAAATAATCCATAAATACAAACATGGGTATATAAAACAATGCAAAAATCAACACCATATACCAGTTTCAACCGGCGACTTTTCAGGCCCCTTTCAAATGCTTCAACCAAGTGGGTACTTCTCAGAAGGAGAAGAAAGGAGTTCCATATTGTCAGGGTAGCCACTGAGAAGGCTTCATGCCACATTGTTTTAAGCATGATCTCAAGACAGCGGACAACAATTCCTCAGTGGAGCAGAGAGAGCAACCGGGAGAGTATCGTTTTAAATGTCTCTTTAACAAATACAGTATTTAAAATGAGAGAACGTACCATAGCTTGTAATACCTGCAGTAGCTCAGAAATATATTAATACGGCCACAGAGACTGCCTTTATGGTTGTAAGAGTGGTCTTACTTTATTATGGTATCAGAACCGTTCACCTTCAGTTTACAGGAACCTGATACCAATCACAAAATATATGAAGTACTACAGAATTCATTTACAATGTATTGCTCTTACACGTTGCTTGTCTCTCCTCCACTTTTTGTTTATCCTGGAGCATCTATGACATCACATGACATGCTTGCTAAAAACTGCACCGCATTTTTCAAAAGAAGCAAACAATGTATGGTACAGAAACGAGGAACCTCTGCCACAGCAGCACAGGAGCTCAGCCTCAGAAATGAGGACTCACGTTTTACAGAGAACTAGGGGTCTTGAATATAAGTCCAAAAAATGCTATGTGTATACCGGCTGTAATGCGAGAGACTGACAGGCTCTTTCCCGACACCCATAATCCTGAAGCCGAGTTCCCGACACACGATATCCTGACAGTGGAATTTTGTTGGTGGCAAAGTTTATTTAATGTTTTGGGGCCTTCGCCCATCCCCCACACACCCCTTAAGTAATAAAATGAACTTTGCCGCAGGCATAATTTCAATGTCAAGATATCATATTTTGGGCATGTGGCATCAGGATTCTAGATGCTGGGCTGTTTTGTTTCTGTCAAATAAAAGTATACCACTTATACCACCTACTCTCAGCGTCTCTAATAGACAATAAACACATCAGACGAGCCCACTACATGGGCTAATCAAATTATCCTTCAGGAATCACTGGAAAGGAAATTTGAGTTTAACTCCAATCCTGTCACTATTCAGTTGAAGTAGTACTACATTCAAAATTTGCAAAAATATATGTTGTGCAGAGTGTTTTGATTTGTGTGTTTAGTCCTGGTGTATCCTTCCCTTTATTTGCTATTAGGAGTTTTTTTTTCAATTTGCCTGCTAGTTTTATGACTTCTCCTACTAATTTTATGGCCTCTGAGGATTTCCATATTACTATGCTTCATTGCTCTTCTTTTTCGTACAGTGCTTTCTGTCTCATGTGACAGTGATGCATCCAGGTCCACAGATTCAGCACATACTGGTTTACAGTCAATTTTGCAGCAGTACAGCTATGATTTTTAACTAATTTTCCTAATCCACTGAGCACTGAAGATGACATTTACAGCTTAGCAATGACTTGAGATCTAACTGAGTGGGTATTCTGTAAGAAAACAGCAGGAGCCTTTACTAATTATATCATTGATGACCTGGGGTGACTTGTGTGCTTTTCATGGATGGGTATAGTTTGAGGAAATTAAAAGCTTTAAAAGCAAAACATTTATTCCTGTTGGCTAGACCTAGACAAGCATAGAAAAAACAAAAATACTGAATTAGAGCTATTTAGCTGAGGTCAGAACTTCAGGCTCCTATCTTCAGATTACTGCTGCAGTTTAGTACTTTCCCCCACTGAACCAGTGGTCCCGGATGCATCACTGTCACATGTGACAGGAGGCATTGTAGAACAAAGAAGAGCAATGAACTATGCTGACATGGAGATTCCCGAGGCCAAAAAACTAGTAGTAAGCAAATTTATAAAAACTCCTTATAGCAAACAAAGGGATGTACACACCAGGACTAAACACACAAATCAAAACACTCTGCACAACGTATGTTTTTTGTGAATTTTGATGGTAGTACTCTTTAATACATATGTGCATTGCAAAATATCTTGATTCTTCCTATGCAGTTCATTGCAGTTTTCATTGAAGGTGTCAGACTATGACAAATCTTTAGAAACATTCTGCCAAGTAACCAAACACCTTCTCTTCACAAACAGAAATTAAGATCTGAGTATGTAAAAGCAAGTGAAGAATGCTTTAAAGTTACAGAAGACGAGAACAAGAAGAAGAAAGGAGGGGAAGGGGAGTCGATTTGGGTGCAGCTAATCATGTTGCTAGTCAAAAGATTAGGATAGGAGTAGTCTATAGACCACCAGGGAAAAACAAGGAGGAAGATAAAGAACTGGGTGAGGAAATTAGGAAGGGGGGGCAACAAAAGGAGCTCTATTGATAATATGGAACTGGAATCATATGGACATCGACAAGGATACCCCGGTGGCCAGGAACTCCAGCAGTCATTCACTGCTGGACATGATGAAGAATTATCTAGGGGACCCACATGGTAGGACACCATCTTTGACTTGGTAATTACCAACTCAGAGGTGATAGGCGGTGTGGCAGGCAGGGAACCTTTAGGGTCCAGCAAGCACAACTTCATGTTGTTTGAGTTGGCTGTGGGGAACTCTGGTCCACCCTGGAAGGTGATGATTCTGAATGTCAAATGGGCATATTTTACCCATATGAGTGAAAGGGTCAGGGATAATTTGATGGGGTAGAGTAGATAAAGGGGTAGAGGAAAAAGGGTGAATGATCAAGGTAGCAATTCTGGAAGCAACCAACTCTTGCGCCAAGAAGGTTGCAAAATGGAACAAACACAAGAGACCAATCTGGTTCTCACAGAAGGTAAGACAAGACCTTCATTAGGTACAGTACAGAAGGTGGCCAAAGGGAAGAAGGAATGGGAGGAATATCAGGCAAAGTTAAAAAAGGCAAAGGCAGCATTAAAAAGGACAAAGGTAGACATGGTGCCATGTATTACTGAGGGTGCAAAGGGAGAGAAAATTAATTTGATTAGGTATAATTGGGAGAAAAAGAAGGCTAGAAAAGGGATTGCCAGGCTAGGTAAGGCAGGAACGAGCAGTGGAAGATGATGAGCAGAGAGCCCATGTTCTTAACAATTATTTCTGCTCAGGGTTCATGGTAGAGGGATGATAAATCCCTACCAGAGAGTGGGATCAAGATAGTTATACCGGGGGTGCAGGAAATGGTTAGGGTGGTGATCATGGCCAAATGAGTAAGGAAAGGGTTAATGGCCCATAGGATGGAAAAGGCCCCATTCCCAGATGGCCTGCACTCGATGCTACTTAGGGAACATGCTACAGAGTTGGCAGGGTCCTTGTTCCTGCTATTTGATGACAAACTGGTGTCAGGGATAGTGCAGGGGGATTGAAGAACTGTGGACATAGTCCCACTCCACAAGAGGGGATGAGGAGAACCCAGGTAACTACAGACTTGAAACCTTATGTCCATAGTGGACAAACTGATGGAGATCATACTGAAGAAAAGTCTAGTGGCCTATTTAGAGGCTAATGGGCTGCAGGACAGCAAGCAACATGGGTTTGTGTCAGGAAGGTCATGTCTGATGCACCTGATTGTGTTTTTTATTGGTAAATGAAAAAGTGGTGCACATACCGTGGCTTGAGGTATAAAATTGAGTTTTTTTATTTTAAGCAGCAAATCTTCAGTGCCAAACACCCCTACATAGCACCTCAAACTAGCTTTGTAGGGGGGCGGTGTTTGTGTAGAAACCATGGGCCCGATTCTCAAAGCTCCTGGTACAGAGCAAGGGGCTTGCACCACAATGAATGGTGCAAAGTGCTCCTTGCACCAAAAAATGCACTGGAAGTGATTCTCAAAGGCAGCCTGCAAGAGCCACAGACTGCCTGCACCAAGCAGGGCTTGCACCACCCATGTGCCACACAATGGGCTGTAGTATGGTGCTATGAGGCTTGTGGCAGACACAGGCTGCCATATCCCCTAATGAGGGATTCTCTAAACCCTCTCAGAGGGCAAAATTCTAAGTACCCTTAGACCAGCCTGGGCTGGTCTAAAGGTACTTAGAAACATCCTCTGGGAGTGTTGGGAAGGCTGCTCCAATATGCTGTGCCTCCTCCACCCTGATCCCTGTAGTCAATGTAACAATCGCCCTGGTGGTCTAGTGGCATCCTCCCCAATCCCCCATGTCATCCATATAGATGTATAAAGTAATTCCTGGTGGTCAAGTGGCCCCTTCCCTGTTCCCTGATGCTGCCTGTGTCTATTTAAGCAATAAGCCATGAGGAGGTGTGGGTTATCAGGGGATTTACCACAGCTGGAGTGGTTTGCCCATGAGGTGCAGCTGAGTGGGTAAATCCTCGCCAGCCATGGTAAATCCCCTGATAACCCACATCCTCTGAGTGGCTTATTGTGATTATACCAAGATTCATTTTTTTTACTATAATGAAATACAAATATTAAAGAGGTTGGTTTGTTTTTTTATTTTTATTCTATTTATTCTTATGCAGCAGATGATTTATTGCATGCCCTCATCATCAGCCAGTGATTATCAAAGGATTTATACAGGTGATAAACTGCCAGTCTGATGATTTCATTGGCTGTTCACTTATGTCCATGGTATAATTATAAATGATATACTGGTGGTCTAGCGGATTCCGATCCCCAATGCCACCTGTGTATATTTATAAATTATATCCTGGTGGTCTAGTGGCCTCCCTCCCTGATCCCTGAACCCCCATTATGTGATTTTAATACTTCCCAGTGGTCTAGTGCCCCCCTACCCCATGCCCCAACAGGCTAAGTCCCATCACCTTGCTCATCTCATCCCAAAAATGAACCGGTGACTGGCATAGCCCACCACTGACCACCACGGCCAGCCGCCGACTGAGCTGTCAATGAGCATCTACTGTACTCAGTACGTGCTTATTGACTGACAGCTGTCAATCACTGAGTGGGTACCGAATACAGTATGCACTCATTCAGAGCTCAGTCGGTGACTAGCCGTGGTGGTGAGCAATGGACTGTGCCAGTCGCTGGCTCATTATTGGGATGGGGGTGCGGGGTGGTGGGACCCAGCCTGCCAGGGTGGGGTGGGGCCACTAGACCACCAGGAAGTATTAAAATCACATAACAGGGGTGTGGGGATTGGTGAGACTGATCCACTAAACCACCAGGATGTAATTTATAAATATACACAGGCGGCATTGGGGATCAGGGAGGGAGTCCGCTAGACCACCAGGATATATTGTATACACATGCACAGGTGACATGGGGGATTGAGGTGGGAGGTCTGCTAGACCACCAGAGAGATTATAATTTTTTATATCAGGGAATCGTGGCTAGGGCAGTCCGCTAGACCACCACGGATATTATTATTTATTACACAGGGGATCGGGGCTGGGGCAGACCGCTAGACCACCAGAGATATTATAATTTATTAAAATGGGGGATTGGGGCTGGGGATATCTGCTAGACCCCCAGGTATATATTAATTTATTATAACTGGGAATGGGGGATGGGGGCCCACTAGACCATTAGGGACTGCTTATTTACATCGCCGCAGGCTTGCAGCAACCTGTCGAGATGCACCTTCTGTTAGGTGCACTACTAAGGTTGCTGCAATCAGCAGGACATTGCCTCCTGGACCCTGCCCAATAGAGAATTGAGCACAGGGTTCCTGGTGCACCTGGAATTGACACAAGCATCCTTTTGCCACAGCTTGCATCAGTCTAAGGCCAAACTGAGAATTGGGCCCCAGGTGTTTAATCAACACTAACATTTACATACTAAAGCGTTCATTTGCGTATCTCCAAGACGCATGATAAAGTGTAGCTTCAATAGTGCACTTTAATATGTGCTCTCATTTATAAGAAAAAACATTTTCTTAAAAAAACTTTATCCTCATTAAATACTATTAAAAATGAACTTTTCATAACACATCATTATTTCAGTAGACAGAAACCTCAAAGCTACAGATAGGTTTAAAGTTCAATCACCCACATCATTTTCCTCCTTTTACATCCCTCACCCTGCCTTTATCCTGAGATGCTGTGGGGGTGGGAGGGTTGGGTTTGAACAATTATATTTTTAACGATGTTGGGAGGGGGCAATTGTATTTAAGCCTGTACCGTGATGCCCTCTGGAAGAACGGCGAGCTACCTCCCACTACACTTGTACCTTCGCCACCACCATCTGACAAATGATAATGCACAGTGTCTTATAAATAGGCAGTGCACTCCCTGTGCCAGTCAAACAGCAGGCAGCCAAGGAGGAAAGTGTGGTGGGAAGATCTGCTCACCGTTCAGCCATAGGGGCATCGCAGTACAGGTACAGGGGTGTGGGATAGTGTTGCCGCAGGAAGGATTGTGGGAGGGGGGGTCCACTAACCACCACCAATCAGGTGGGGTGGCTTCAAGGTATGGTACAGGGGAGGGTGGAATCAGCAGTGGACTACTGTGTGCCCTCGACATGGCACTGCTACACTTCAGTGCTATCGAGTCACCCCCGACAACGAACACCTATGCCTAGTGGGCCATACCAAGTAACCTCTGTACAGTGCCATGTTACATCATGGAGGTGCCTTACAGGATGTGGGCTGCCAGGATGGGGCTTCAGATGTTGGGGGGTTGTCTCTGCAGTACATGATGGGGGACAGGGCTCTGCTGTGTGTGTGTGTGTTGGGTGTCTCTGCAGTACATGATGGGGGATGGGGCTCTGCTCTGGGGAGAAGGTGTTGTGCACCAGGCATTGAGGGAAAACTGGGTTGGATGGGGGGAGACACCACTAGCCACCGAGGATCTATGGGTGCCAGTATAGGGCAGAGTGTTGTCACCTAGGATGGTACAGTACACACAGCGGATGACTGCATGTTTCATTCACCACTCCCAACCAGAGCCACAGTGTAGGAAATCCACTCTGGGAACCAGGACAGGCATTCCATTGGCTGCCTGCCTGGATCCACAGCTCTGCCCCATCTGCCTTCCACAAACCTGCACACCAGGAAAGTGAAGTCACAGACAGGTGCCCTGTGGGTTTTTGCGGTCATGCATACCACACACCCTGTGTCTGTCTGGGCCATGGAGCTATGCGGGCAGGCAATGCATCTTTGGCATGTACCTTACACCCCATTAGTGCATAGGCACCATTGATAGGCTGGAGTCAGTGCAGAGAAGGGTCCCAAAAATTATTCTGGGCCAGCATGGCCGATCCTGTGAGAATGTCTGAAGGCCCTGAGCATCTACTCATTGGAGACCAGAAGAGAGTGGGAGGATATGACAGAGAATTATAAGTTCCCAAAGGGTACAAATAGGGTAAATTATGAGGACCTATTTGTTAGAAGTAGAGATGCAGTCATGAGGGGTACAAATGGAGATTGGAGGGAGGCAATTTCAAAATGGATGTGAGGTAGTTTTATTTCATGGAAAAGTTTGTGGAGCCTTAGAACAGTTTACTGGCAGAAGTTGTGGGGGCAAAACCATAAACGAATTCAGAGAAGGGTGGGACATGTCCAAGGGACTCATAATTCCACATGAGAAAACCAAGAAGAAGGAGGAAATGGAAGGAGAGGTGGGGTGAAAAACCCACTGTGGCATTAGAACAGGGGGTAACATAGTAACTAATATGGGCTGACTTGATGGGTCACTTGACTTCTTCTGCTGTCAGATTCTGTGTTTCTACAGTATTTATATATCACACATATGTCAGTGAGTAGTCAAACCATTGCCTACAGTACATGAATAGCATTGCTTATTAGTCTTGCATTCAGCTCCCAGCAAGCCATTGTGGTACAGTCACCACCCTAACACAGGATGAAGGTAGCACTGTACGTTGTTGCATTTAAGAATGACTGTCTGGCAACCAAGATCTTTTAAGAGAGCAATCCATTAAGTCACTTCTGCCTAACTTAATTTGTCCACAATTTCTATTATAGTGTATGGTGGAACGCTGTTCCGCATGGAAATCCATGCCTAGAACAGCGTTGTTGTGCTGCACTCAGTGTGTCACGATCTTGTTGTGCTATACCGAGTACGTCACTGGTGCAGTACAACAAGATCGAACGCATTAGCACATGTGCAATTGAACGGCCAGCTTGTTTTCCATGCCCTTTAAAAATGAGTGTCAAAAAAGGATCTTGAACATGTGACTCAGAATGTGATGAAGGGATAATGTTTATTTATTTTTCATAGAGCTGGACTACCTTGGGAGTATGGCATGTGCTTTATAGTAGGGATGGAATGCATCGGAGCCATCATGGAACATTTATACTGGCATGGAAGTTTATGAAGCTATAAGAGGTGTACTTACTGGGTGTTTAAACTAAATGCAATGGATAGATGTGCAAGGCACAAGACTGAGGGGGACATCTCGTAAACGGTAATTAATCTATAAACAAAACTAGTAAAAGGGAAAAGATGCACTGGTTAATGATAACATTAGGCAGGATGGGATGGATGATAAGGTAAAAATAGACACTACTAGAAAAGCAGGGCAGGTACGGAAGTGTGAAAGGTTAAGATTAACACTGACCAACACACACAGCATAACTAGTAAGCTGGGGATTTGGAGGTAGTCATAAATACAGAAAATTATTGCATACTGGCTATTACAATGACTTAGAGGAATGAACGTTGCAACTAGGCAATGAATATTGAGGGATAAAGATTGTTCAAAAGGAAAAAAAATGGGCAGGAGATAGAGATGTAGCTATATTTATAGGCAATGATTTACCCACTATCAAAGTAAGTGAAACAAACACTGGGTTAGAGTATGTTTGGTTCATACCAGGTAAAAAATCAGATGAACCTTTAGTAAGGGTAATCTATGGACTGCCAAAATAAAATGATTAGTGGATTAAAGACAGATACTTGGGTGGTAGTGTGTTACTATTAGGTGATTTTAACTATCCAGAGATTCACTGGAAGAACTCTATACCTGCCACAAGCAAGGGTAGATAGAGATTTTCTGATGACAGCTAACAACTGCTTTCTATAACAACTGATGGATGCACCTATTAGCTGCAATTCATGTCAAGATTTAATTTTAATGAATAGAGTAGACTTGGTGGACAATTTGTCAATTCTATGTGGATTAGGTGGCAGTGACCATTCCATAGTAGAATTCAAGGTGGAGAAAAAGGCTGACATTTTCAATGGGAGCATCAAGACCTAGAATTTAAGGAAAGCAGATTTCAATAGGTTAAGCATGGAGCTTCAAAGTTAGATTGGCATAATGAGCTATGGGAAGTAAATACACTTATAATAATTAGATTCACCTTTTTCCCATAGGGAAACTGTGGCATAATTTGCTGTTATAAAGGAGCGTTTATAATGGCAAACACGCGCACTGTTTCCCTTACTTTGAGCATGCACCACTGCAGCTCTTCTCTTCAGACTGCTGGCCGCATGTTTTTTTTCTTTCCGTAAGACTTAACAGCCACTCGGACTTGGCGGTAAGTCAATTTGAAACAGAAAACCTACAGCAAGGGGGGGGGGGAGTTATCTTTTTACTGCCGATGAAAAAAATGTTTTTAAATAAAGAGAAAACAACACCACAGACGGCGTCCTGAAATGAAACCGAGCTGCAGAGCACTGCGGAACCTACATTCATTTTATATAATTGCTGTGGCAAAAAAGTCGAACCCAGCAATTATATAAAATAAAAATATGGGGTGGTGTGTTAAAACTTGAAGTTTACACACACCCTCGGGGTTAGATGCTAACATAAACCCCTCGGAGTGTGTGTGTAAACTTCTCGATACACACACCACCCCATACTTTATTCTATATATATAAAATAAGTGATGATATCCTAGTATTATTTTACAAGAGTATCACCTGACTATTTGGTTATCAGAGCGTACCTGGACATCTTGGCAGGTGTTATTACTTACCTACTGTTATCATTGGAAGTGGTCAACAGTATATCACTACAGGCACATGGAGCTTAATTTAGTTTGGAAATAAAAAAAGGAGAGGTGAGAGGAACCTGCCATGGTTAAGCAAGACTATAACACTGATGATTAGAGCAAAGAGGGAAGTGTTTAAGAACATACATCAGAGTCATGACAGTAAGATATAACAAGATATTAAAGGATAAATGTAAGAGATCAATTAGGATGCCAATATAGAACTGAGTATAGCAAGTGAGGATGGTCCTGAAAAAATCAATTCTATAGTTATGTCAGGGGGATAATAAAAGGCATGGGGTAGGCTCAGCTATAACACATGATCATTGTGGTTTACTAATGAATGCATGTGAGGTAGTAATAGAACTTGCAAATTATATTTCCTCTGTCTTTAACTCAGAAGGCTTGGGTGTGACTGAGAGGGAGGATCATACAGGCACATACAGGCAGGATTAGCAGGTAGAGGCAGTAATTAAAGAACTAAGGAAGTTGGGCAAGGGAGAAAATTCCCCAGGCCTGATGGCCCACATCCAAGAATACTGAAAGAAACACCATCTGAGATTACAACTCCACTGACTCTTATATTTAAAGAGCGACAGAAGTACTGTAACTTTCCTAATTCACATTCGTTCACCACCTGTTCTCTGTTTACACATGCCTCTCCTTTTCTTCTGTCTCCCTTGTCTTTAAAACCATCTTTGTATGTAACCATCCCATTGCTTCATAATAAATGCTCCAACCACATCATCATTTAGAATCACTCAGTGTTTCCCTCTGCTGCTACTGCTTCTTGCATGAGTTGCTAATTTGATGCAAACTGAGCACACTGAGGAGCTGCTCAATTTTCAAGAAATGTAGCTGCCCAAGCCAGCCCAGTGGCATGGAGGGCTGAGGCAGTGATGCCTTACCTCCTGTCATGCTGGTGACCTGTGTTCACGGTGCGAGCAGGTCATCGGGGGCCAGCCAGGGTGGGAAAAGATCGAGCATCCAGAGGACGGCTCTTCTCTCCCAGGGAGGGTGGGGAACAGAGACTGTCATTTGCCTGTCACCTAGTGGAGGCTAGGTGTTGGCACATCAGGTTCTGTACAGTGGGATACAGAGGTGGAGCAGCCAACAGGTATGCTGTGTGCAGACGTGCACACAGCACAGTCATTGTTGGAATTGCATACTCCCGTCCACAGGGAAAAAAACAGAAATTGCAGTCTGTTCGAGAGGCATGATGGCTGTCCACCACAGGCATCACCCCCCGAGAGGGCACCACTGAGAGGGCACCACCCAAATGCTGGATCCAGTCCTGGTGGGTCAAACTGGGGGCTGCCCACCACTCTGCCATGGAGGGTAAGCCATGGGGGTACGAAGGTGAGTGCCTGAAGGTCAGGGGACATGGCTGAGCTGATGGCTGAAAGGAAGAGGCTGACCAGGGCCAGGGGAAGAAAAATAGAAGCAAAAAAAAAAAAGGTAGCAGTACAAGTCAGTAGCAGTATCTATACAAGAATCACCAACTGAATCTAACTGATGATATCTCTGATTGGAACATTTATAATGGCACAATAGGGAGGCATCATACAGAGCTGATTTTATAGACAAGGGAAACATAAAACAAAAAGAGAGAGAGATATGTACGGAAAGAGAACAAGGGGTAAGTAGGTAAGTAGGAATGTTGCAGTGTTACTGTCACCTTCAGTGTGTTATTTTCTTTTTTGTGTTAGTGTAAGTCTGGAGAATGATCAATAGGTCTCTCTTGCTCTATTTATTGTGCGAGTAGGTGGATGTGGTTTTGTGGTGGGAATGGGTGGGTGGTTGGGTATAATTTTAGATTTAGTGTCAGGCAAACTGTGTTATGGGAAGCCCTATGGGATGCATGTCTATTCCTCTGACCATCTTTGGCAGTTCTGACCCTTTGTAGGATACTCCATAAGATTGCCATCAGTGGTGATAAACCACTATGCGGCCCTGTGGATCCTCAGGAGACTGAGCAAGAGCCAGAGATTGGGGACTGGCATGACATTTGGGAGGGTAGGATTGAGGTAGTGAGATCTTGTAGGCACCCAGATACATGTTGGAGTGAAGACAGGAGTACTCCCTGCCTGACAGTGAAAATATTTGTGGTTTTGCTGTTTTTGTCTTGAATGTGCTATGTTTGTTCCTAAAATGGTCATGTACTGTATATGAATTTGTCCTGTACCCAAAAGTTTCTATGTAACTAATTCCAGGTCGCTCCTGAAAAAGGGACCTCTGGGGCCCAGTGGGCTTACCTGGTGAACAAAATTAATTAAATAAGCAAATAACCTGGAGCTTCATCGCTAAAGAACAGGCAGGAGATAGTCTGAACAGCTTACTCTGCTCTTCCCCTTTGGGTCATTCTTTGTAATGCTATATGTCTGAGGAATAAAACCATGGTGATAGAAGGTTTCATTGCTGCTTTCTCAGTGGACCTAGTTTGTATCACAGAGACCTGACTGGGGGATGACTCTGGCCTAGTGCTGGGGTCATATGTCCTGGATGGGTATAAGCTGGGACATTGCCCAAGGCAGAAGCACAGACGGGGTGGGGTTGACATCTACTTTTGGTCTACTCTTGGACTTTTGGCATGATCCATGGGAGTGACTAAGTCATTTGAATGTGCAGCGGTTAAGGGTGGGCCAGGTGCAGGTTGCTGAATTATTCTCATGTACCAGCCTTTGGGACATGGGAATGATTTCCTGCAGGAACTGACAGACTTTGTCATTGACATGGTGTTGGAGGCTTCGAGACTGTTAGTTCTTGGGGATTTAAGTGCTTGGGTTGATGGCAAAGTCTCATCATTTGGTCTTCAGTTCCTCCAGCAGATGACACAACTGGACTTGGCACAGGCTGTTGTTAATGGTACCCACCAACATGGCCACATCTTGGACCTGGTCTTCTTATCAGGCCTTGATGTTAGCAAAGTCCGGTTTGATTCAGTCAGTTGGTTGGATCATCAAGCCATGTTGTTACTTTTTAAGCCCCCATTTTATTTCCCCCCTATGTAGGTGGTCCATTACTGTACTGAGAAAAATCTGGAACCCCGCAAACTCTTGACAGTTCTGGACCTCCCAGGTAGGATGTCAACTTGTATGAATGGGGTTGAAGAAGCTACAGAGAGCTAATTATGGATCTTACAGTTGCTCTTACCTCCATAGTACCTTACTGTGTTTGTCTCTTGATTTTCTGCTGTAGCTTCTCTTGGTATTGTGAGGAGCTGAAGCAGTTGAAGAGTAAGGGATGGAGGCTGGAGCATTCTTGTAGAAGGTCCCACTCTATGGAGGATAGATAGGCAATGAAACCTCACTATGGCGAGTATCAGATGGCAATCACCATGAAGAAGACAAGAGTTCCTATCAAGGATGATTGCTGTGGGGAACAACTGGCTGGCTCAACTTTTTTGCGTTGTGGACAGGTTAATTAACCCCATCTGCAGTCCAGAAAACTTTAACCTTTTTTGCTGGGAAGAGCAACTGGTTTAATCAGTGCATTCTTTCCAAGGTCTCCGCCATTCAAAGTGGGATTTTCACAAATAGCCTGTCATGGTCAGCAGTACCAAACCTGTGTTGGGCAAAGTTCAGCTGTTCTGGGCAGAATTCTGACCAGTTCTGAATGAGGAGGTGTTCCATGTCATCTCAGAATTGCATTCCACCTAATGTCATTTAGACTCAGGCCCAGCCAGCTGTTTATTGACTGTTGGAGGAACCTGAGTCCAATTATTTCAGAGATTGTCAGGTCATATTTCAGGGTGGGGGTTTTCCCTGTCACTCTGAAAAGCATGGCAGTGGGACCTCTCCTAAAGATATCTTTGAATCCTGATGTTCTCTTCAATTATAGGCCTTTTGAACCTTCCCTTTTTGGGAAGATAGTTGAGAAGGCAGTGGTGATGCAGTTGGAGACTTATCTGTAAAGATAAAACATCTATGAACCTCTCCAGTCAGGATTTAGCCTCACCACAGCACTGAGATGGTTCTGATCAAGGTGCTTAGTGATATCCTCATGGCAAGATATAGAGAGCATTGTCCCATTCTTGCCCTCCTTAACCTCTTGTTGGCATTTTATACGGTGGGCCATGGGGTGCTTTTGGAACACCTGCGGCACTGTGTAAGTCTTACTGGCACTGTTTTGTGCTGGTTTGAATTATACCTGTCTGGAAGAACCCAGCAGGTTGTGTTGGGTAATTCCATCTCCGAGATAGCTGCTTTGGACTGTGGGGCACTTCAAGTCTTGATCCTGGCCTCAATGTTATTTACTGTGTATATGTTGCCCTTGGCTGAGATGATCAGATGGTATGGTATGGTTTGGAGTTTCACTTGCTATGCAGATGATACTCAGCTATACCTGTCATGTGTGCCTGATGGGGTACAGTAGATGTTGCCTCAGTGTCCTGCTATTGCCTTAACGAGATCAACAACTGAATGGACTCCGGCTGGTAAAGTTTCAACCCAGATAAAGTTGAGGTGACGATTATCAAACCAAGCCATCAACGGTGGCTTTGACAGCAAGGGATACCTGGTTGCCATCCTTAAATGCTGCCCCACTTGAAGCTACAGATGTGGTTAGGAATCTGGGAGTCACTATGAACTCCAAGCTGACTCTGGAAAACCAGGTGTCAGTGGCCATGCATAGTGGCTTTTTCCATCTTCAAAACATTACTCTGCTCCAACTGTTTCTTTTGCTTGGTGACCTGATGATGATAGGCCATGCCTTGATGACATCCAGGCTGAATTACTGTAATGCTCTCTATGCAGGATTATCTGGGAGTCTTATGCACTACCTGCAGCTGGTCCAGAAAGCATGTTTGATCTCCTGGACCCCTAATTGAGATCATACCACCCCTGTGCTTTGTGAACATCACTTACTGCCTATTCCATGTTGTGTAAGCTTCAAGATATGCTTGTTGGTATACAAGGCCCTACTTTATCTGGTCCTGGCTATCTAAAAGATCTCTTAATCCCTTTTGCCTCCGTCCATTCTGTATGCTCCACTGATGCTGGTTTGCTATCAGTCTTGCAAGCTAAGCTAAAGCTTTCAGGGAACAGGTCTTTTTTGGTTGCTGCCCTAATGGTATGGAATGCTTTGCCCCCTTACATAAAATCTACCAGGACAGTGGAGACTTCCAAAGGGGCTTTGAAATTTCACCTTTTTAAACTTGCATATTGCCTGACTTAATTTAATTTATTATTATTTACTCTGACAATAAATTGCTAGCCGGGTCATATGTGGTATCTGGTTGAAATGTCTACTTATGTGAAGTTTCATTAATTTTATAGTCTGTGTTTGTTTGTCATATTTAGCTTGTATAGCACCCTGAGCCATTGGAAATAACACCTTGCAAATAACATTGCCTTACTTTGCCATGCCATTAATTCATAATTGAGAGGGACAATGGCTACAGAGGATTCTAAGCAAACAAATGTTGCAGCATAACAGAAGGATGGTAGGAAGGTCACCTGAGTAACTTTAGGCTGTTAAACCTGAAATCTGTAGTGTGTGAGATACTGGGAAGGGTTCTGAAGTCATTATATGACTTCACATCATTTAATGGGCTACATGAAAATAGCCAGCACAGCTTTAGGAGTGGAAGTTCCTGCCAAACAAATTTGCTTGCCTTCTTTTAAAAGGTTGCAAGGGAGTTTGATTGAGGAAACTAAGTTGATGTGATCTACAATGACTTTAGCAAGGCTTTTGATAAAGTGTCACATTGTGAACTTATGGGGAAAATTGCAAGACCTAGGATACAATCACTGCGTGGTAAAATGGACTAAAAGCTGGCTGTGTGGTTGGGACCAAAAGGTTATGTGTGGACAGTGAGAGGTTGGTGTGGAGAGCAGTAAATAGTCCAGTGGGTATACCATGATGATAGCGACCGCATATGGGTGACTGTCATAACAGAGACCCATATGATGATGCTATCATCGTGGGTAACTGTAGGGGGATGGCGAACATTGCGACCGTGAGGTTAGGGTGAGCAACAGAAAGGGAGGGTGGGTAACAGGGCGTGGAGGGATGGGGAACAGGGATGTGACCCTGTGGTGAGCCTGCTTCCGCTGAGCCAACCATATGGTGTCGTGGGTAGGGTGGTTGGCTGCAACGGAGCAGGTCCTTTTGCACTTCCCGCAGCTGCAGGACTAAGATTTTTTTTTTAACCGGATGTGCTCCCTCCCCTGACATGCACCCCCTGTAGTTGGGAATTTTATTTGGGGGCAGCTCCCCCACATGCACAATTCCCCAGTAGCCTTTTTCTGCATAATGACAAAAATGTTTTTGGCGATAGTGCAGGTCACGATAATAGTGACTGCCTTTGTGCAGTCGCTATTATCACATAGAACCTTACAGTACTACAGCGGTCAGTGCTGGGACCTATGCTTTTCAAGATATTTCACTTGGAGTTTAGAAACAGCAGAAGACACAATGGTCCATAACTGCTGCCCTTTCATGTTAGTGGTAATAATTCTTAATAGCAACTGTTGTCATATAACCATCAAGTCTATTTTTGAATGTAATGAAAGTTTCACTCTGTACTATATCAGCAGGCAAGTTATCCCAAATTCTGACTATTTTCTGCATGTAATATTGTTTCCTTTTATTTGTTTTAAATGTATCTGATCTGATCTGTTTATGATGATCCCTTGTAATACTGTTATGTTTTAATTGCATATTCATGCTTTCCAGTAAGTGTTTGTCCTTGCTAACCCTATACATAAATAGCAAATCTCCCCTTATTTTTCTTCCATGTAATGTGTATAAATGTAATATGTTCAAGTGTTCTTCATAGGTTTTACCTTCCATTCCCATTATTAATTTGGTGATTTGTCTTTTTACTTTTTACTATTTATTTTGTTTCCCTTATTTAATCCACCCCAAAATGGTGAACAATAATCAACATGTGGCAACATATAGTTGCCATATAAGGGAATTATTATATAATTCGATCTGTTGATGAAATGTCTGTTAATGGAATTTACAAAATAGTTAGATTTATTAAATATTTTAGCACAATGCTGTTTGGATTTTATATCGCCTGTTATTATTATTCTTCCTAAATCCTTCTCGTTTTGAACGTCAGTTACTTTGCAACCCTATAGGTAACACTCATACTTCAGGTTTATTTTCCCAAAATGTACAACCACACATTTAGTCTGATTAAATAACATTCCCCACTTATTTGCCCTTGATGCTGATTCATTTATATCCAACTGTAGACTTTGGTACTTCCCAGTTATATCCAACTCTCCACCAGTTTAGTATCATCAGCAAATATATTGTAGTTGTTTATAATTGTATTTCCTATATCTGATATGTAAATACTAAACAATATTGGTTCCAGGATTGATCCCTGTGGCACACCACTAGTGATGTTTGCTATTCCTGAAGTATGTCCATTTGTTTTCACTCTGTGTCCTATGTTAAAGCTATTTACTTATGCAACTAATGATTTTATAATGAAACCCCATAGAAGTTTAGTGATAAGTTTTCTGTGTGGTACTGTATCAAATGCCTTGCTGACATCAAGATAAATTATGTCTGAGGGAATGTTGTTATCTAATGCATGGCTTATTGTCTCCTGGAAACGTATTAATTTGGTAGTACAAGACCTCCCTCTTGTTAACCCATGCTGTTTCTTTTCTGCTAGTCCCAGTTCTTTTACTAGTATGTTAATCAAATCTTTGATACAACTTTTGAACATCTTACCCAGTATGGTCGTTAAACGTATTGGTCTATACTTTGTAATGTCCCCCATTGATCCACTTTTGTGGATCAGAACCACATCATCTGTTTGCCAGTCCTCTGAGACTACTGTATCTGAAAGGGATTTGTTGAAAAGATAAGTTACTAGACATACAGTATACTTTCATTAGCAATTAAGTAGCCCGGGGGCTAGATAAGCTGGGCCTGCTGCCTTAGTTCCATTCAAGTCTGAATGTTTTGTTAAGTACGTCAATATGATTTGTAATTATTTCAGAACTGTATGTGGTCTGAATAGCTACCCTACTATTAGTTTTATCTCTACCTTTGAATACACTACTGAAGTATTTATTTAACAGCTCTGCCTATTTTGGTTTTATCAGTAATGATTTTAGCATCCATTGTTAACAGTCCTCCTGCTTCCGTATTATTTTTGACTGAATTTACATAACTAAAAGGATTTTGGATTCTGTTTATATAACACCAGTTTGGGTTCTAAGGTTTGTTTGTTTTTCTGCCCTTTTTATCTTATGTTTAAATTTTTTGATTACTGATTTATACCTTGTTACACTTCCTTTACTAGGGTGATGTGACATAAGTTTATATAATTATTTTTTCGTCAAAATGCTTTTTTTTTTTTGCAGTTAATCTTTTTTTTAGGTCATGTCAGATTATTACATAAGTAGAACCATTAGACCAAATGGTTGACAAAGTGGTTACAAACATGCCACTTAATACAAACAGCCAAGGCACCATACAAACAACCATATTGTGCTGGTGTAGATGTATTACAAGTGGCTTAATAAAGTATTAACTGTGAAGCATCATTAAACCTGGAAAATCCTACCATGGGTATACTAAGAAAATCCAGAAAAAGGTATTTACTCACTTTAAAAAGGCGGGCTCAAGAATGACAGAGCATCTTCACATAAGGTGTGGAAATTTGCTTTTGGGGGGGACCAGTATGACTATCTGGAGGTGGAACACTCAAGATAGCTATAAAGAAAAACCATTGCAGTCTTTTAACAATTAATCAACCATTACTACTAGGATGGTCATGGAGGTTTCAGTTTGTCCTTCGAATATCTGGAGGGCAAGGCATGGTTATTGAGGTCAACAAAGGTTAAATAAGGGGTCCAAAGTGCTTTGAACTTGTTATAACACTGTTTTTTAACACAAGAAATCCTGGTCAGGGTGGCCAACCTTTCTATGGCACTGAGCCACTCAACCAGGGATGGAACCTCTAGAGATCTCCAGCGATGTATGATAAGATGTTTATGTTCTACCAAGGCCTGTATGAGCCACAGTGTAGAGACTTTGTGGAGAGTGAGAACCTCGGGTATAAGGCCTAATAGCCAAAGACCAGGATCTGCTGGAAGGGTCGTCATTAGGATAAGGGAACAATGTAGGATTACTGCCTCCCAATAGGACTTCAAAGGAGTACATGACCACAGGATGTGAAGCAGATCTGCGTCTGGGGCCTCACATCTCCAGCAGCAGTCGGAGGAGAGAAGACCCATCTTGTTCAGTTGGGACAGAGTATAATACAAGATGTGCAGCATTTTATTCTGTAAAAGAAGGCTTTGGGGGATGCAGCAGGCCTGGTGAGTTCTCAACCAGCACTGTCGCCATTGTGGATCAGTAATGGTGATCTTTAATGCGGCGGCCCACTTGGTTTTGGCCGGCAGAGAGGGGTTGGGAGCACTATCTCTTTGAAATCTCTGTATAAGACCAGTCCTACCTTTGGAATGCATAATCCAGTCATCTATAGGAAGAGAGCGTTTAACAACTTTACATTTTATACAAGTGACACAGGTGCATCTTTTCTTAATCTAAGACTGGTATAGGCTTCTCATCTGAAGGTATTTCCAAAAATCACTGTGGGGGAGGCCATACATGTTTTGCAAACCCTGGAACGAGTCCATGTCTGAGTGTTCTGTGGATCTCAAGTCTCCAGGGTAAAGTATTCCTTTAGAGGCCCAGTCCACCCAGTTCATGGGAGATTTATTAATACAGAGGCTGGGGTTATTCCAGAGAGGGGTATGATTTCTCAAGCCAAGGCATCAAGAGGTTTGGAGCCCCAATTTTTGACAGGCTTGATGTGCATGATGGATGGACAGCCAGCCCTTGTGCAGCTTTGGAAGGGGGTGAGGTACCAGCGCAGAAACTGAAGGGCTCTGCAAGAGATCTCTTTCAATTTGGGACCATGCTGGAGAGTGAAGGGAGTGACAGGGACCCTCCTCCTTTAAGGTCTTTTCTACTATAAATGCTATGGAGTACTGAGAGAAGTCAGGTAGGTTCCAGCCTTCCCTCAGGTTTTGAGCCCTCAATTTAGCTCTACTAAATCTAGGTCTGTACGAGTCATACCAAAGGAGCTGATCAGAGTGTTCAGCTTTTGATTCCATGCATCGGGAAGAAGAAAGGGAATATGGGGTAGTAGGTGGTATACTCTAGGGGCAAGCAGCATTTTGATGGCGGCAATCTTGCCTGCCAGGGAGAGGTGCAAATGAGCCCATCTGTTTGTGGGAGATTGGAGTTTGGTCACTAGGGGTTTAAAGTTTATGTCCATTAAGGACGAGAGTTTGGAGGTAAGCCGGATGCCCTGGCATGTTATTTCGGATCTTGCCCAGGCCAGACCCTGGGAATCCACAACGGCCGATATAGTAAGAGTATTAAGAGGGAGGATTTCAGACTTTGCTAGATTGATGTTCAAGCCTGAGATTTTACCAAATGTTTGTAATGTAGAAAGGATATGTGGTAGGCTGTGTGGTAGGTCATGGGTCAGGATCAGGCCATCATCGGCATACAACTTAGTGATATAACATTTGTCCTTAACCTGAAGTCCATGTATATGAGGGTGATTTCTGAGGGCTACTGCGAGGGGTTCAATAGCTAAAACAAAAAGTAGGGGGGATAATGGGCATCCTTGTCTGGTCCTGCTCTGTAGACAAAATGGTTCAGAGAGGACATTATTGGTAAGGACCCTGGCGGTAGGACAGGCAAAAATAGTCTTTATCCAAGTGGTTAAGTACTGGCCAAAGTTAAAAGTGTTCATGACTGCAAATAAATATTCCCAGCCTACTGTGTCAAAGGCCTTCTCAAAGTCAATTGTCACCACTGCCGCTGGGGTGGGGAGGGAGGCCACTATCTGTATTAAAGGTACTAGGGCCCGGATATGATCTGAGCTGATTCAACCCATAACAAACCCCTCCTGCAAAGGGTGAATAATCTCTGGAAGGAATTCCTCCAATCTAGTGGCCAAAACCTTGGCCAGGATCTTGGCATTAGTACTGATCAAAGAAATAGGCCTGTAACTGGAGGGAAGGGAGAGATCTGTACCCTCTTTTGGTAGAATGGTAATTATGGCGTCAGGGTAGAAGGGAGCTGCCTACATGTATGCGCCTTGTTCAACATGTTTGCCAGGAGGGCTGTAATCAAGGGCTGAACTAGTTTGTAAAAATCCACTGAAAAACCATCCCCCCCAGGTGCTTTATATGGAGCCATCTTAGTAATGGCTCTGCCAATTTCTGCCTCTGTTATGGGTAGGTCTAGTGTGGCTTTCTGTGAGTCAGAAAACTTAACAAGGGGCAAGAGCTCAATAAATTGAGTGTAAGACTCACCATCCCAACAACCATGGGAAGTGTAAAGAATTTTATAGAACTCAGTCATAGTGTTATTAACAGAAGTGGGGTTCATGGAGAGCTTCCCAGACCTGTCCCTTAGGCTGGTGATATCTCTTTCAGCTTGTCTTTGTTTTAGCATGTAGACCAGCAACTTGCTAGCCTTATCACCCTCAGCTTGGTAGTGGTGCTGGGTTCTGTAAATATAGAGCTCAGCCTTCCTGCTGACCAGTGTATTAATTTTTAAACGGATGGCAGCCAGAGTGGTTAATACTGTTGGTGTCTGAAGCAGTGTGGGCTTCGCTTTATACTTAGCCTCCATATCTTTTAAAGTGTTCTCTAGCAGGAGAAGTTCCTGGTCCCTCATCTTCTGCCTATATGAGGCGAAGCTAATGATTCTTCCCCTAGTAGTAGCCTTGTAGGCCTCCCAAGTGCTTGCAGCTAATGCAGAAGAAGGGGGATTGTGAAGGAAAAATTCTTCAGTAGCCGCCTGAAGCCACTAAGTGAAGTCCTTATCATACAGCAGGAGGGGATCCAACCTCCACAGTAGTGATTTGGAGATTGTTAGAGCGGGTACGAAGATAAGGGAGACAGGGGCATGATTGGAGATATATATTTGGGAAATAACTACCCCAGAGGTGGCCTTAGAGATGTTAGGAGAAGTGAGCCAATAATCCAATCTACTAGCCATTTGGCGGGGTGCAGAGAAAAAAAACATTTTTTACTGAAGGATTCAATACCTTCCGCACATCGGACAGCTGATGCAGAGAAATAAGATCTTGCAGTGCCTGCTGCGCTCTGCAATAGGGCTCTGGTCTGGCATTGGATCTATCCAGAAGGCTGTCCATTACCAGATTAAAGTCACCTCCCATGAGCAACTCTGGATTGTCACACAATATATTCATGAGTTTTTGTGAAATAGAGTAAAAAAATTCTGGAGAATCCTCATTGGGACCATATATATTTGCAAGAATCATGTGGCCAGAGGGTGTAGAGACCTTCAGAATGATCCACCTACCATCTCCCCTCTGTAAACCTCTTTAGCCTGCCATTACAGTGATTTATGTAACAAAATGGATACACCCCATTTGGCTGATTTTGCTAAGCAATGAGCTTCTGCACCTACCAAATCCCTCACCAACTTCGCAGCTTCTTTGGAACTTAATTTAGTCTCTTATAAAAAAGCGACTTGGGTGCCCAATTTTTTTAGCCAGGACAGTACTGCTTTTCTCTTTATGGGAGAATTCAAACCCCTGACATTCCAAGTAGTGGTTGTAATATCTGAAAACTTAGCCATTTTCAGGATGTTTCTATTTTGCGTGCCAACAACTATAAACAAACACTAACGCTAAGTGAAGTGTTAGCTGAAAGCTAATATGAATATTCCAATAACTAAATAAGGGTCCCCACCTTAACCTAAGCAGCCCAACAGGCCTAAACAGGGCCATAACATGTTCTCTACAGGTCCTAATAAACACTGAAATCACTTTTATAACTATCAGTAAACCTGATAGGACAACGAATAGAAAAAAGAAACCTATATACCACCCTGGAGTGTCCTGGATGCTTCCAGAATACCAACACAATCCAGGGGGTTAGGTTAGGTAAGTTAAAGAGCAGCTCCTCAGCTGAAAGGTAGGTTAGCATGTTGAATAGATGCTGATATGCCTCACCAAGCACAGAGTGGGGGGTGTAATCTGTTTTCGACCAGGGAGGAGGAAAACACACCATCGACTCCCAATGGCCCAAGACTATCCCCGGGGGTGGGGGGGATGCGAATAACCTGTGGGATTAGGGTCACACAAGGTGGACAGCACTGTACGTGCATCTCTAGCCATCCAAAACATTGTAAAGGGGTGCCAGTTCTCCATAGCCTAGAACAAATACACCCACACCATCCCTAGACCAGCTTTCACCAATAGGTAGAAAGAGCAGGGAGAGACAGAATGTATTGAGAATTACAATGACATTAAGATTCTTTCAGCTTAGTCCATAAAGAAATGAAAATAAGTACCTCTACCAGAATGGTAGGTGCAATTAACTATACATTGCAGTGTCATAAATACTGTCACCATGGTGATATCATTGCTATATTAGGGCCCCTAGGGTGTAAGAACAAGAGGGACATTCATAATCCAGACACCCTTTGAAATATAGTGGCCACTAACACCAGTGGGCTTGTGCCTGGAAATAACTCCATAGCAAACCTACTGAAGCCATATTAGCTCCCAATACGTCTCAGTCTTTACACATATTCCATAAGGCAACATTCTGTAGACAGACCACATTCTATAGATTCTTACTTTACACTGCATGAGAGCTATCTCCTGAATGCCAGAGCACCTTATGTGTAGAAGGCAGCAGCCCCAATCTGCAAGAAAAGCTTTGTGGATTAAAATCCCAGAAAAGTTACAGGGTATCATGTCAGGGGCTTGTAATATGGAGCTAAATCTAAACCCCTCACCTGAAATCATGCAGGAACCTGCTGGCAATTAAAAACCAAACAGAAAGAAGGGGCGACAATCACTGATACTAGATACTGTAGTAGCAGGGCTACCCTGTAAAGCATGTAACAAAAATAACTCCTCAACGGAGGAGATTAACATATAACTAGGAGCCCAACTACTGACATTTTAATCACATATCAGGCCGGACTGAACATGGCACATTTAATCCAGGACCTGAACGTTATTTGCGAGTCGCAGAGAGCGAGCGGTGTGGCTGGAGAAGGAATGGAGAAAAGGGGCTGGGGCTCATAGTAATGGGGACTCAACGTACATCGCACAAGGCGGAAGTTACGGTCTGACCCTAGGAAAGGAGGCATTACACCGAGGACAGGTTAGGGAAGCCCTGGATTTCCAGCCACCCCCGTACCACAGCAAAACATTTGACAAGATTACATAACCCTGGGACCTTTATCAATCTTGCGGCTTCACCAATAAAGATGTGGCGCTCCTGTCCTCCCATGGACTCCAAGGTTCAGCTGCTCAGTCTGTCTCAAAGGGAGCTCATTCAGCCAGCCCCTCGGCATTGTCCAGGCGGAGTACATCTTCATGGCTGGTGCTTCTGTTGGGCATAACCAGGGATGCTGGCAACAAATCTCTGAGCGGCTCGTATCTGTTGGACAGCTTCACGGGCATGGAGTAGGTGGAGAAGCCATTGCTCCCTGAAACTGGTGGGACCTGCTGCTAACTCCTCAAGAGATTCCTTCACGGCTTCTCAATAGAAGGCAGAGAGGGCTTCCCCGACTTGCCAGGCACTTTTTTTCATTGTCTACCCCTATGCTGCATCTGCCACTTGGGTCTTCTGGCTGGCACTGGGGGGCATAGAGTTTCGGCCCTGAGAGCCTTCAGGAGGAGCAGAGGTATCCATGAACAACGTGGCATCACCATGAGGCAGAGGGGTGGACTTTCATTGTGGCCCAGCTTCACCACCAATGTCCTCCAGGAAGAGTTCCACCTCAGCTGGGGAGTTAAAGGTAAGCTTCTCACCCTTATACAGTACACGCAGTTGTGAAGGGTATCTTAGAGAGGTCGGAAGGTTTAACTTGTAAAGGGCCTGCTTTACCGGATCACAGCCTCTATGTCTCTGGGATAAATCATATGAATAGTCCTGGAAAATCTGAATGGGATCCCCGTCCCAACGCAGCATTCTGAGATCTCTAGCAGCTTTCAGACATAGTTCTTTAACTAGGTATCTAGTAAATTTACACAGTATTGGGCGAGGTCGGTCCCCAGGCTGAGGCTTTGGGGCTAGTGACCTATGGGCCCTCTCTAGCTCCAAGGGAGGGGGGGGTTGTTCCATTTAAGCATCGTTGGAAGAGACGTTTGCAAAATGGAGATCATATCTGGGCCCTCAGTCCCCTCCGGGAGCCCCACAATCCGAATATTTTTGCTTCTTCCTCAATTTTCAAGGCCATCAACCTTGGCCAGTAGACACTGTATCTGGTTATGATGGTCCCTAGTTTGGAGAAATTGATCATGTAAGATTTGGTCTTGTTGTTTAATTTGAAGTTCAGTATCCACCACTCTGAAGGTTAATTTCTCAATGCCCTTTTTAATGTTAGAGGTGGTGGAAATAAGTGCCACTGTATCCAATAATATTTTGTTTAACATAGAGGTAATATTACTCAGTTATTGGTCCACTGTCTGAGTAAGGGGGATCTGAGGCTGATTAGAGTGGGCCATCTCCTGTCTTGGGACTGTGCCCCTGCTGGAGCCTGGTGGTTTGTAAATGTCTTACAGGCCTGAGGTAGCAATGAGAAAATCTTCAACAGACAATAAAATAGCAATCCCTCGTCTGATTTACTCACTTTAGGTAGATTTAGCTTCAGCTCGATGTACAGAGTGCAAATCCGGAGAAATATCCTGGGGATATGGGTGCTGAGAATTCGGATGTAACAGGATGGATAAGAGTGGAACTGCAGCAGCTTAGTTACACAGTTTCCATCTTGGCTGGTTAGCTCAGCCCCCTGAAATGCGTTTTCTAATTTTGGGACTAAACCATGATATAACCTTTCCCTTCTTATTCTATCTGTTTTTTTTTATTTATGTACTTTTCTTGCAGTTCTAGTAATTAATCTTTAAACAAAGTCCATCCTTGCTCCATGTCCTTGTTGACTATTTCATTATACCAATCCAAGTTTTGTAAATTAATCCAAATTGAACTATAGTCCCCTGTATTACAGTTGTATTTAACTGTACTGTCACTTTCCCTAATGATTAGTCTAGTTATTTTGAATATTACTGTGCTGTGATCACTATTTGATAAGGGGTCAATGATATGATGTGAGAATTTGTCATTGAACTTTTTAAAGCAGCAGTGCAAGGCTAGCATTTCCTTAGCGATACTCACATTTTTTACCACTGCATTATCTCCTGCCTTGTAAAATGTCAAAAAATACATTTGGTTCCTGCATTTGTTTTATTTTGTCTGTGTCAGGTGTCTGTTTTGCATGGAGGTGCTAACAAACCTCTGCCGCAACTGTCATCTTTAAATTTGCCTCTACAGGCAATAGCAACACATGCGCATTGACTGGTGATGTTGTCTCTCCATTCTGCTTGATGTCATCCCGTGGACGGAGAGTAGTGTGTGTGCACACAGGCACCTGAAGGTATGCATAGGATCGAGCTGTCAAGCAGCGTGCATGTTCAAACAACAGACAGCATGTCACGCTAAGTTCCCTCATGTCCGTGAGCAGATTGGAGCAACACAAAAAAAGACACGCGTCTTTTATTTTATTTCTGGCTGGATAGTAAGGTGAGGACACAAACTAGAACAAAAAAAAAGCACATACAGGCATCATGGCGTGTACTCTTTATTTTATTGTAGAAAACAGATTTCAGACCCTGTAAAGTGACATCCTTGCACTGCTGCTTTAAGTACTAAATCTAGAGTGTTTCTCCCACACGTTGGTTCATTGATATGTTGCTGGAAACTACATTCATCCACTATGTTCAGAAATGTGTTTCTTACTCCAGGAGTCCTTTAGCATCAGTAACTTTTTTGAACTTACCTGGCTAGGTGCAACTGCCCCAGAGGTGTGCCTTTAAGAGATATTTAAATGAGCGTAGGGCCAAGCCAGTCAAAAGAAAGGAGGGGCTGTGAGCTGAGTGAGAGCTGTCGAATGCTTCAGAATTTTTTCCCCACTGGAATGAGCAATATTGCCTCTGAGGGGTCTCCCAACTGTCCTTGTTGACAGTCTCCTAGTGCTTATCTGTGAAAGTTTTCCTCATAAATAATTTTCTTTAGTGTGCTGAGTGAAAGTTTTACTTTTTCATTAGCTCTGCGCAATTTTTAATTTTTAGCGCAATGGCTTATTTTTACTTTATTTTTACTGTGACTATTTAGTTTAAAGCCTAATTTTATCGTGGGTGCTTATTTTCAACAGTTTCCTTCATTTTTGGGGCACATTCTTGTGGGAACCATCAAATTAGGGACAGTTGTCTTGATTTTTACCTCAGACCTTGCAGGGTTTACCACGAAGCACATGCAGTAGATTTCAAATTTAAACAGTGCCTGGGGGGTTTCTCTCTAGATTGGCAATTACGAGGAAATCTTTTTTGTTATATTACTGGACCTTGGTATGATCTGTGTCAAGACTGTCCATAAGGGTCCAGCAGCCACCTGTGCACAGTTGAGTATTACTGGGTTTCTATTAAGATTGGCACTGATATAGATCCCAGTTTTACAACCACAAAAAAAAAAAGACACTAGTAATAAACAGAGTTTATTAACTGGGGCAGGACTGGCTGGTGGCATTTTCACAGAAACCTGCACTCAGTTCGTAGGTCCAGAACTGGTTTGCTTTGCTTAAATTGGCAAACATAGCAGACAAACCTTTGATTATTATGGCTGAGGATAAATCAAAGGCTTCCGACGAGGGACCATTCAAAAGTACTGATACTAAAAGCAGAGATGCTGAGGAACCCTCCAGATCCCAGCCAAAAAAATAAAGCTTCCAAAGATGAAGTTCCTCACAAATTGAAAAATAATAAGAGTGACGAAAAAAGGAAGTTTGATCAAGCCTCTGATGAAGTGGCTAAAAAGAAACTCTGTCAAGACAGATATGCTCCCGTTGCTCCTGGGAAAGCCAATAGCGAGACAACAGGCAGCTTAAAGCATACAGAAAAAAACAAAATGCTTACAAACTGTGCAGGTTCTTCCATCAGTACAAGATATGGAAAAAGCATGCCAACTGTTTTAGACCCTTCAAAAGATGGATCCTTGATTTGCTGGGGCTGGCAAGCACTCCTCCACAGTTCTCTCTTCTGTAGACTGTGAGGATGACGCAGATGATGATCAATTTTGTGATGCCCCTGACATGGATTTTGAGGGCCTTGAGCCCAGGAGTCTCCAGACCCTCACCTTGGGATCCCACCGAGTGACCACAAGGATCCTTCCTCTATGTTTACATTTATACAAAATATACTGGATACACTGGACCTCCCTATGCAGGAGCCCAACCAGGATGTCGATGAAGATGAAGATTAAAGGGAGATGAAGGGTCTTTCATCCTCAAACACCCTGGTCGTCCCTGTCTATAATGCATTTAGAAAAAAATACCATGAAGGTGCTTCAACACTGCACTTCAGTATCAGGGGTTGATAAGCAGCTTGAGAGAAAGTATAAATTGTCTAAAAATGGTACCGAGTTCAGAAGGGATATGCTTTCCTCCCACAGGAAAGAATTCAGTTTCCTTTCAGTGGCAGATTCTTTCACCCAGAGACAGCCAAGACTAGCCAGACATTTCTTCAAACTTCTGGGACATATGGCCTCTATGACTGCAGTAGTCCAAGGGGTCAGGTACAGGATGAAACTCCTGCAAGCCTACCTCAGAGCTCGCTGGTCTCAGAGAAGCAACAAATTTTCAAAGTTGATACCTGTACTGGAGCAGTTCCTCCAAAACTTGCTGTGGTGGAAGAACCCTACAAATTTGCAGGTTGGGATTCCCTTTCAAGCTCCTCTTTCCACAAAGGTGATCACCCCAGATGCCTCCCTTTTGGGCTGGGGAGCTCATTTACACAGTGCCTCAGTAAGTGGCAACTGGACTCCCGAAGAGTCACAGTTGCACATAAATCTTGGAACTCAGAGTAGTCTTACTAGCTCTCAAAGCTTTCGCTCCCAGCATAGAAGGGCAGGCGGTTCAAATTCGAATGGACAACACCACTGCTATGTTCTACATAAACAAGCATGGTGGTACCAGATCAGGAATACTCTGTTTGGAAGCTCTGAAGCTCTGGTCTCTAGCATTCTCCCTGGGAGTCAGCCTCTCAGCTATTCACCTCCCAGGCAAACTCACGACTCTGGCGGATTCTCTAAGCCTCATCAGTCAAGGTCAGAACAAATGGACACTGAACAAGCAAGAATGAGCTACAATGTTCAGGTGGTGGGGCACACCAGACGTGGATCTGTTTGCCTCTCCTCTCAATTTTCAGCTTCCTCAGGACTGTTGCAGGCCCCCAGTTCTGGTAACACTTCCTCTGGATGCCCTGATTCTGGACTGGTCAGGGAGGTTCCTATACACATTTCCTTCCTTTCCCCTGATATTCAGGGTTTTGCTGAAACTCAGACAGCAACCTGCATCGATGATCCTAGTGGCTCCGGACTGGCCCAGGCAAGCCTGGTACCCTATCCTTCTCTCAATGTCCTGCAACAGACCCATTCACCTGCCTCCGACTCACTCTCTGCTGATCCTTCCTCAGACAGAAGTGCAGTACCCAGACATACACTCTCTTCACCTCAAGGCCTGGTTCTTGAGGAGTTAAGAGTTTCCATCCTCACAGTACTCTGAACAGGTCCTTAAGATACTGAGGATGGCTAAAAAAATGAACACTAAGAAGACTTATGCAGCCAAATGGAAAAGATTTTCCCTCTGGTGCAAGAGCGAAAAGGTCAAACACCTATCAGCTTCAGACCCTCAGCTGCTAGACTATCTGGTACACCCACAGGCATCAGGCTTGAAACCATCTTCACTCAAGCTACACCTGGCGGCAATTTCAGCTTACCTTTCAGTGGGAAAGAAGAAATCAGTTTTTTCCCATGACCTTTGTAAACAGTTTTTCAAAAGCCTCTTGCATTTCCAAACTCCAACCAGGGAGCCTGTTCCTCCTTGGAGCCTGAACCTTTGGATAGATGGGCTCATAAATCCACCTTTCTAGCCTATGTCCATAGCCCACATCAAGTTTGTGACTTGGAAGACTGTTTTCCTGGTAGCCATTCCATCTGCCCGGAAGATTTCAGTGCTATAGGCCCTGTGCACTAAGCCGAATTACATCATCCCTCACAACGATAAAGTTGAGCTCAAGACAAATAGGAAATTTCTGCCAAAAATGGTTTCAGAGTTTCACTTGAACCAGTCCATTACTCTGCCTGTCTTCTTTACTGAGCCATCCACTCCTGGCGAGCAAATGCTCCACAGCTTATGTGTCAAAAAAGCCATCTTTCACTACCTAGAGCATACTAGACAGTCCAGAGGCTCTTCCACTCAGTTGTTCCTCACCTATGGGGATGTAGACAGAGGAAGACCAGCTACCAAGAGAACTATTTCTCACTGGTTGGTCTCTTGTATTAGATTCTGCTATGAGAAAGCTGGTCAACAACCTCTAGTGGGGCTCAGGGCCCATTCCACCAGGGGCACTGCAGCCTCACTTGCAGCAGCAAGGGACATTCCCCTACTGGATGTCTGCAAAGCAGCTACCTGGAAATCTGTGCACACCTTTGTGAGACACTACAGTTTGGATGTGCAGACCAGATCTGATGCCAAATTTGGCAGGATGGTTCTGCATAGCCTCTTTCCTAAGTAGGTTCTCTGCCCACCTCCCACTTGGTACTGCTGGGTAGTTTGCAAAAAAGTTACTGATGCTAAAGGACTCCTGGGGTAAGAAGAAAAAAATATTTACCACAGTAATCTTCTTTCTTCCAAGGGGTCCTTTAGCATCAGTAAGCTCCCACCTTTCCTCCCTAGTTCACCTATCAGAGTAGGGCTCTTATGTCACCTTTTATCAAATTTGGAGTTTCTTGAGTTTTTAGCTCGTGTTGCTGTTGTTTCTATTTCCACTTTTGTGGACATTTGCATGTTTTTTTGAATCCTGTTGATTCTTTTTAGGGGCATTTGCCCTCATTTTTCCTTGAAAAAATTCTGAAGCATTCAGCAGCTCTCACTCAGCTCACACCCCCTCCTGTTTTTTGTTTGGCTTGGCCCTACGCTCATTTAAATATCTCTTAAAGGCACACCTCCGGGGCAGTTGCATCTAGCCAGCTAAGTGCAAAAAAGTTACTGATGCTAAAATACCCCATGGAAGAAAGAAGATTACTGCGGTGAGAAATTTTTTCTTCCTGCCCTGGTGGTCTCCGTGTGATTTGATCAATTTGTTGCTGGTATGTTGAAGTCCCCTAATACTACAGTATCATGTTCCCTTCAATAATGGTTGAAGATTGTAGTAAGTATTTAATGTATATGTATCATTTTTAGCAGGAGGTAGGTAGCAGTTTCCAATTAATAGCAGTCTTTTCATAATATTGTTTACCTTGACCCATATTGTTTCAGTTCTATCATTTGGTATTTCATTTTGTTCTGTGCTCTGTAACTCATTGGAGTAATATATTGCAAATCCCTATATTTGTTTTTCCCTTTGTTCCTTGCTATATAGCAGGTATCCTTCAATATTACAGTTCCAGTCATCACTGATATCCCACCAAGTTTAATTAATTGTTATTATGTCTGGCTTATCCATGTATTCTCTTGGGATTTATGTAGCATCCAACAACTCCGATGTGTGTAAATTTCTCATTATACACACTACTCCATGTATTATTCTATATGTATTGACTCAACTGCTGCAAGTTTCTCCTCGGACTAGCTTGAAAAGTACATGATACACATAAATGAGGTTATCTTAGTGTGTGAAATTCAAAATAAATTAGTAAAATAGTGACTTTTAACAATGAGCTGAGGGACTTCATTATGGTTGAATATTCTTGCACTTGCTTAGGCTGCTTTAATCATCTGAAAAATATCATCAGACTGGACCCCTTTTGTCATCCCTGCAGATCTGAAACACAGAAGCAAAGAAAACTGAAGGCCTTGTAGTCAGTCCAGTCTGCCCTGTTGTCTACCTAGGGAAGGTAGTTCCTTGGAACATACTGGTCCATGTCAAGCCTCCCTCCTACTAGAGATTCAGTGATTATTTACATCACTGGTGAAGTTGATGTGAAGTTGGGAACTTTGTGCTGCATGTAGCCAGATGGAAGTTTCCAGCTTCAACCCAGTTTCCCATTGTGAAGTTCTTTTTTTGTTTTTAGATAACACCAGTTTTGTACATGTAATCCACCATCACCCATTGTGCAAACAGCTTCCACCCCTTCCCACCACCCAGACCCCAAAAAATGCAGGCCTCCACACTCTTCCACCATCAAGCACCCACTTTTTTCCTACCACTCCAGTCCCTGGCAAAGATTCCTATAGATAACTTGCATAAGCAGCCAGCAGTAATATTTTAATAATCTCTTCCCCTCACCCTTGGCAAGTCAGGTAATTTTTTTTTCCATAGAGTTTTATTCTATCCTTGAGATGTTGGCTGGGCTCTTCAACCCTTACTTGCCCCCATAACCAGCTATCATCTACCCCCAGAACTCATCTGCCTGGTTCCCCCATGGCCTTTGCTCCCTGTAGTGGGGCAGGTAGAGGGATGGCCATCCCTCCCAAGAGACCAGATCCAGTTTGGCAGGGTCTGGGGTGATGGTGTAGGTCGGGGCAGGTAAGCAGAGTTTCCTGAATGCACAGTCCCTGCTTTTTCCCATTTTCTGGTTTGCCCACCCCGAGGTCCCTGCATGTACATTGGCATAGGAATGTGACATGAAGATGCCACATCCACTTGAATGCTTGGATTTGACCTGCAGTGACTCTGATTGCATGCTGTGCTAACTGGCCTCTGCTGGGTAGAAGTCAAGCAGTAGCATGTGCTTTCTCCTCTCCCTGAAGGAGGAGAGCCATCTAAGGACAGTCAAACCTCATTCACCCAGCTGACTCCCAAGTGACCCTGGTCTGATCCCAAACCTGGGCTGCAGGCATGGCAGGAGGTAATGCACCCAGCGCCTCAGCCCGCCATACCACCAAGCCTATCAAGTCACATGATTTTAACTACCACCTCTTCCTACCATGTCAATATACAAATTTATTAGTGAATCTTCATCCTATCCGCCCAATAGCACCCAACCTACTTCCTCCCCAGCCCCAAATTTAATTTAAAATCCAGTGAGTACTTGTTAAAAAAGAAAACTGTTCAGTGCTGAAGCAAGACACTGTCTTCACTATCAGTTTCCTGCATGGAATTAATGAACAATGACATCTACCTGTCATTCACTCAGTTGTTAATATAGGATGACATCATCATTCATTCATCTATGCAGGACACGGATAGTAAAAAGGCATCTTGCTCCAGTTCTGGATGTTTTTTTTTTTTACAGGTACCCACTGGATTCTGAATTAAATGTGGTGCTGGGGAGGAGATAGGTTGGGTGCTGGGGGGGGGTAGGTTGGTTTCTTATTAATGAATTTGGGTAATGATGGGGCAGGGGTAGGTAGGTAGGTGGTTAAAATTACTTAACCGGGTATGGGTTGGGAAGGGATTATTAAAATAGTACTGCCAGCAACATTGCCAAGACTTTGGGGGGAAGGAGGTGGATTCTAGAGGGAGGCATAGTGGGGGTGCCTTCTGAATAATTAGTCTGATTTGGTTAAGTGTGCATGTGATGTCATGCACTTTAAAAATCTTTTGAAGAAGTTATATTTCACAAATTTTACATATTCTTGTTGATAGTTATAATTGTCCTAAATGCTGTAATTATTTTGTTATTTCTGTTTGGTTGCTTTATGTCAGGCGTGACTGAAAAGGGGGTATGCCCAGTTCACTTCCTGTTTAAAATAAAAAATTAAATTAAATTAAATAAAAATGGGTGCAACAGTTTTAAAGGTCAGGATGGTGGCTGGGGTGTGGGAGCCATTTGCACAATGGATAGAACTGGATTACATGAAAACATGTTTCTGTTTTAAAAACAGAAAACAAAACTTTGCACATTTTTTGCCAGTGAAATGCTTCTTCTTCCAGTGGAACTACACATAGTGTAGCTTTGTCAACACTTTGACCAGGGAAGTGTCATGAAAAAAAAACACTTACTTAATGTAACAGTAGCAATTTAAGAGAATCTCCTCCTTTGGGCTACACCATCAGAACTGTAAGCCATCAGCATCTACACCACTCAGAAACATTTGCTAGCCCTGGGCTGCCCATGATGACGTACAACGTTGCCCCCTATAAATGTGGGTAGCCCCATTACTCCTCAGTTCCCTGCCAGAGACAAACTTGGAGGCTATCTTACTGAGAGGAACCAGGAGACCAAGCTAGGACCAGGCACCCAATGAGAGGTTCAGAACTGGAAGACACAATAATAGACATAAGGCACATATGGATACCTCCAACAAGGCAGTGGACAAGGCTGCTAGCTTATACCTCAGTAAGGTGGAAGGAGGGAGGGTACACTGAGATTTCTTTATTTTTCGACCAGGGCCGCTTGGTGGGGGCAACCTTCATAGACCTCACCAAGGCCTTTGATACTGTCAACCATGACCTTCTGGTGGCCCAATTAGAGGTACTTGGGCTCTCCTCAGACTCACTGTACTGGTTCCGGAGCTACCTCTTTGGTCACATTCAGCAGGTAAAAATTTTCAATGTCCTCTCTATCCCCCTGCAAGTGTCCATTGGAGTCCCCCAAGGATCCATCTTGGGCCCCCTCCTCTTTAGTCTCTTCTTAAACAACCTTCCACGCACCTGCCACCAAAAAATTCTTCTCTACACAGATGATGCTGTGATCTACACCAGCCACTCTGACTCCATTGCACTGGAGCAGGGTCTCCAACAGGACTTCTACAATGTTGAAGACTGGTTTAACAAAGCCAGACTACTAGTCAACCATAAAAGACGAAATCCATGCTCTTTGCCCCAGCGCACAGCCGCCACAGGGCTGCAACTCTGAACATCTAGAACTTACAACAGATCCCCATTGAAATGGTCCCCAAATTCAAATATCTGGGCCTCACCCTTGATAGTTCCCTCTCATATGCCTCACATATTGATCATGTGGCCTCTACAGCCAACAGGAAGCTCAGCCTGCTCTACAAGCATCGCAACTGCCTCACTGATAAAGCCTTCCAGCTTGTCATAACCAGTTCAGTTTTCTCAACCATTGATTATGACCTTGCTATCTACATCACAGCCCCTGACAGCACCCTCAAGAGACTTGTCACCACACTCAACAAAGCCTGCCAACTTCCTCTCGGAGCCCTGCAACTGACCCATACCTGCCACCTTTACCAGCAAACCGGATTGCTAAACCTGGATGACAGGGCCCGTTATCAAACATGTCTCCTTGCCAAAAAAGCCACCTTGGGCCTTTTGCCACTGGAACCCAGCTCCCTCATACACCAGGTCACTCCAACAAAGACCAAGAGGACATCCAACAAGATCCCCATCAAAATACCCTATCGTCGCACCACCCAAGGTCAGTGATCCTTCGAATGCTGGGCTCTGCTATGGATCACCTCACTCCCACTGGAACTTACCACCATTAGGAAAATTGGCTTGTTCAAATTTGCGCTTAGATCCCACCTGTCCCACCATAGGCAATGCACCTGCCCTACCTCACCAACCCTCCTGTTACAAATGGTTTGACTACCCCACCAAATGTGCACTTATGCTACTCACCCATTCCGCCACTACCCCCAGCAACTCCCACCCCCTCACCTTCCCCAACCTACCATTTCTCCTGCCCCCTGTCCTAGTCCAACCCTACCCCCCTCTTTTTCCTTGGGGCCAATGCCCCTTCCCATTTTCTTCACCCTCTCCTTTCCTCCCCCCTACACCCTCCTGACAAGGCGAGCCAGAGGTTCCTGCTTGCAGTACACCTATTTCTACTCCACCTCCCGTTTTTACTCAATTACCTTCCTCCTTTCATTCTTACCTCTGATTCAGCCATGACTCTGTCTGTTTGTCAAGTTTCACATCCTATCCCCAGGTTCTTTATTAAGTCGAAAGCAGAAAAACAGCTCCAGCTGGAAAGGAGTGTGCTAGGTCATAGAAAACAATGAGTTGAAAACAGCAAAACCAGCACCATTTGAGACTACAAGTATATAGGCTTTAATTGAAAATATACAAAGGCAAATGCCTACAGCATACAATCCACAGCGAAGCGACTGTTAAGTCCTAGTGCTTTTGACTTCAGTCTTATGCTCATTGTTAAACTGTGCTTTACGCTTGTACATTTGTATTTTCTTCCTGATGTGGAACCTCTGTAAATGAGCTGGTAGCTCAAAGATTGTAATTCGAGAATTCAATAAATAAATAAAATAACATTTTACATTTTTTTTCCCAAGAAAGACACACTAAACCAAGGCTTGTTTCCATGTGCATCCTGGGAGTAGAGGAATGTTAAGTGACTTTCTTATGGTCACACAGTATGCAAGTGGTGGTCATGGGATTCAAACTAAGTTCTCTACATTTGCAGCTCAGGGCTCTTAACCATTACACTATGCCCCTTCTCTCAAAGATCTACTGTTATGGTAAATAAGTGTTCTATTTTCATCAAGGATACAGTGGTAGTCATACAAACGTTGCTCAGTACTGAGGTATACCTGGGTATACTGAGGCAGAATCACATTACAGTCACTGCAGATTAGCCTCAGTATACCCAGGTATACCTCAGTACTGAGCAACTTTTGCATGACTACCACTGTATCTCTTCCATTGGGCCACACCTTTGTAACAATTCCCAAGCAATATACAAAGTACCCAGGGAGGAAGCCAAACTCTGATATGACATCATGACAGGAGGCTTTGCAGTACTGGAAGACAAAAACCAGCACATCTGTGTGAGACAATGTCCAGACTGTAATGCTTGGTGAAAGTATGGACAGTGCTCCATGTGGCAGCAGCACATGATGTCAGGTGCAGAAACCTTCTGAAAATAGGCAACAGAAGTGGCTATACCATGGGTAGAGTGGTCATGGACAGCTCCAGATAGTTCCTTACCATACTTCTGATAACAAAATGTAATGTTGCTGGCCAGCCATTTGAAAAGATGCTGTTTAGTCACTAGTGTGCCTCTTTGCCGGGGTGAACAAAACAAAAAGCTTAGTGGACTTTCTGCAGTTCTTAGTGCAACTGAGGTAAAACATGTAGTGTTCTTTGTACGTCAAGTGTAAGGAGCAATGCCTCACCACTGTTAGCCTGCTCATGATAAGACACAAGAAGGTGCATGGTCTGATTCAGTGCAAAATCAGAGACCACCTTCAGTAAGAATCAAGGATTGATCCACAAAGACACAAATAAAATCAAATATGGAGGTTCATGCACGAAAGCCTGAAGCTCAAAAATTTGATAAGCAGATGTCATGGCAACCACATGCCATCTAGAAATGTATGAGTCATTTCAAGCTATGTCACCATTAATAGAGGCATGAAAAGCCAATATGGTAGCCAAATCATCTTAATAGAGAAGTACTGGAGACTGGAATTAGATAGCAACAGAAGATCGTCAGGTACAGAATTGACAGGACATGTAAATGTGTCCATAGAACCAAAAACGGACCATATTGGGAAGTGCTTCCACTTCAAAGAGTAGGTATGTCTGGTAGAAGACCTTTTAGTCACAAGCAAGATATCAGCCACCTGGGGTGGAACCCCAAACCAGGTAATGGCTATGTCTTCAGGAGCCAGGCACATAGATGCAGGGACTGAAGGTCTGGATGTACCAGGGACCCATAATCCCTGGGGGAGCTGAACAAGAGGCTTCACTGCTAAGTGTTGCAGAAGACGGAACTACGTCTGGCATGACCAGAAGGGAGTCACCAGTATCAAGATGATGTGCTTCACCCACACCTGGAGCAGAACCCTCTGAATGAAAGGGATCAGAAGAAAGGTATAAAGGAACTACCCTTTTCAAGAGAGGAACAAGGTGTCTCACCACAAGACTCTAGGCCCTGGAGCGAGTGAGCAAAAATGTGTCAACTTTGCATTGTGTGGGGATGGAAAAATATTCAACTCTGAATGGTCCTAACTTGCAGAGAGGTCATTTACCACTGAGGTGAGCAGCTCCCATTCATGCACCAGGGACCAAAATCTACTTAGCCTGTCATCCACAAAAGTTTGGGCAACTCCAAAGAAAGTGATAATTTTGAGGCAAAATTACAGAAGTATGGTGTAGGAAGTCAGGACTAGGTAGTGCCCCTAATTATATAACTTCTCCCAAACTGTGGATCTCTGAACTACAATAAGTCTACTGGCATCAAAAACTGGTATATGATATATACTGTATATATATATATATATATATATATATATATATATATATATATTTATATATATCATTCTTGCAAAACTTGATTCTCACTTCAAAAATGTATTAAAACCTCCTGATATAGATCTTGCTAAGAATAGTAACAGTATTACAAATATCCCGTAATCTCCAAACTGCAAACTGCAGGAAAATCGACAAATGTGGCTATGTCACTACATATTCATCTATAGTATATTTGGAATAATCTAAAAGAGGTTGTGAAGCCACTCCACAAATACCCTGCATCTATCTATGTGCAAATCAAGCAAAGTGTGGAAAAGTAAGTGCAAGAATGAAAATACTCGTCTACAGATCCAAGTCAAGCAGTAGTTTGAGCTGCCTCCCAATGCCCCAGTGCTTCATTCCTCTTGAACTTCATCAGGAGGCGTGGCTTAGACCTGCAACTCAGCTGTTTAAATAGTAAATAGCTACCATAGTAACCGCGTCCCATTAAAGTGAAGGTGTAATATTAGTGCAAAAATTGTGTATAGTAATAATAAATGTATACATTTACCATCATATATCTAATACAAAAACAGCTAAGTTTAAATACACAAAAAACATTCAGTAACTTCATATAACGCACATAGAAGATTTCTTAATGAATCTAGTTTGTGAGTCAGTATAAACCCAATCAAGTCCATAAAGATGAATTTAAATCTCAACTTTCACTGAAGGACTCCCATTTTTTTTTCTCTTCATTTCTCTTTTTTAAAATGGTCCCTTGACCATGTTGGTCATGTCAAAACAATTCAAATCTATTTAAATGAATGTCATTCTCGGGTACTCATCTACTGACTCAACCACCAGGAAACCTCTGTATGGTGTTCATTAACATCAGAACAACTTCGAAATATGGAGAAAACAGAGGCAATCAATATATCACTACAGAAGACGCTGCTTAGAGGGGACACCTCCATGGACTGCCATTCGTCCCCTTTAAATGGCTATCCTGATTATCAGAAGCCACATTTTAGTGGTAGAATTTCTCTCTCGGTACCACCTCTCACACACACACCCCTGCACAGACATGCACACACTCTCACTCAGTGACTGACACAGACACTGCACATTTCTCCACGATCACAGCTGTTTTCTGAGAATGTGTTTTTGTCTGAGTGAATTAAAATGGCAAACTTTATTAAATGGCCGTACTCAGTACTCAGTGGTGACAGTGTTTTAAAAAAAATTACTTATCTCCATTCCGCTTCTTCTCCCTCCTCTGGTGTGATCGTGAGTGGTTAGTGGCTCCAAAGAAATCTGTAATTTTGGTCTGTTTGGCTTCAGCTGCCATCTGAGAGTGAATAACTCTCTCAAGACCAAAAAGGTGCTCCCAGTACGCTATCTCATTATGGATGAGACACCAGTCACAGAGGGCACTGGCGTGTAACAGCGCTTCAGCATTGGTCACATTCCCAAGCACAGGGTGCCCGTCATCATCAGTTGACTCGATCTTTTCTGATGTTTTGGAAGTTTCGGCATTTGATTGAATTGCCGAGCATAGGTCACTGATGGATAACTCCCCCTCTGTGGTCTCCTCATCATCCACTGCAACAAAGGCATTGAAATCCTCTGCAGACATGCCCGCAGGTAAGAGCACATCAGCCAGGGGATCCACCAAAGCATCTAGTTCGGGTAACAGAGCAGTGTCATCAGATTCATCCTGCTGCAGTTTGAACCCAGCTTTTTGAAAGCAGTTGGATATGGTGCTTTCTTTTATAGTGGCCCATGCCTTGGCCATCATGAAAATCACATCTAGCAGGTTAACAGACTTAACAATTTCAGTGGCCAAGGCAGAGGAGCCATTGTCAGTCACCCCCACCACATGGCTAGAGAAAAGAGACCTGTAGTGTCCCTTGAAGTTCTTTATCGCTCCCATATCCATTAGTTGGATGAGGCTAGTTGTTGTGGGGACAAGAAACCATTTTAATGTGGCTGAACTTGTCAACCAGTGAGCTCGGATGTGCACGGCATTTGTGCACAAAAAGTAGGACTTTTCTGTGTCATCTTTGCAATTTGCTGTTCCAGTCAGTCATCCAGTCCTGGAAAATCCCTCCAGTCATCCACTCATTTGCAGAGCTATGGTAGACCACCGGGAGAGCAGAGACATTTTTTGGGAAACACTGTGGCCTCTTACTCTTCCTGAAGACCAGAAGAGAGAGTTTTTCAGTCCCCAGCATGTTTGAACAACATAGAATCGAAACGCGGTCCTTAGATTTTTTGCCACTGATGAGCTCAGTGGATTTGTGGATGTGCCCTCTGTCTGGGTACCCATGATACAACAGACCAGTTTCATCTGCATTAAAGATGTTTACTGGTAGGTACTCAGACAGGAGGCTAGGGAGCACCATTTGTATCCATTCTGCCACAGAGGAAGAATCAGCATCTGAACGCTCTCCATGCTCCCTTTTCCAGATGATGTTGTTTCTTGTTTTCCATCGGCTTAACTAGCCATCGATGGCTTCAAAACCCTCATGATCTAGATGCAGCACTATTTCTTCTGCTTTGCTCCTCAAAATTGGTCCACTTAATCTAGCACCACGAGAGACTGCATGAGTAAACCAGGCTAAATGTCCATACTCCACTGAATTGTCTTTTGCCTCCCGCTTTCTCTTGCGGGATGGATTTGCATTCAGATGCCATTCAGCCTGAAGGCATTCTCAGTTCAGGCTATTTCTCCCAAACTGACCCTTGGAGATGCCAATCTCTTTGGCTACCTTGGCAAAGGAGGCATTTGGCAGTTGAAGGGCACATCTTGTCAGACAGTGGGAGGTCAATTTGCTTGGACGCCATTCTCACACAAACAAACACTGGGGCAACATCAGCTGTCACGGCTCCTAATCATTTTTATTGACTAAATCAAGAGGCGTTAATTGGTTAAGAGGTGTTAAGAGGACTAGAACTGGCAGTCAGCAGTCAAAATGTCCCCTTACAATGGCTAATGTGTCCAATTAAGAGGCTGTTGTGCTCATTGGTTAACATGGGGATAAAATCAGTGACCAGAGAAATGTCCCCTTTAACCATTTCCCCATTAACTGACATCTACTGTATTATCAACAGAAAAACAGTATGCAGTGTATCATATTCATGGCCAATCCAGTTTCAATTAGAGAAACATTTAATGCCTATAGCCTGATTGCAGCCCTTTGTCTGCAGGCTCACAACCAGAAAATCTATTCTACTTCCCTTTGGAGCAGGGTTCTCAGCCTGTCTCCCCTCCTAGGGTGTACCTTCATATGTTCTAAACCCACACAGAAAAGGCTATCAGGCTTGCTGTGATGTACCATCCTAAAATGCAACCCCAAATGCGTATCCTCCCTGCTGGATGCAGTGTCTCAGGTATGCTCTTGAATGCATGTTTTACACATTCTAAACAGTACAGTATGTGCCATGTATATTTTATTACAATTGTAAGTAATCACGTAATCCAGAAACGTGGTACTGCATGATATAAACTGTCTAATATCATGCTCAAGACCTGTCTGGGATGTTTAAACGATTTGACTGATTTACAGAATTTGCAAATATTGCACTTTTTACAAGGGAAGAACCCCCAAGGGAGAGGGGCATCCAGTTTTCTCTCTCTCTCTCTACTGAGATGTGGAAACTACTTTACAATGTTGTCCTTTGTTAGGAGCTCTTCTAAAGGATACTCTTGTGTTGGGTCCCAGCTCAGCTTTCAATATTTCATCTGTCATGAGGATACCCCAATACTTATGGATAACTGCTCCCATACTACCTGCTATTGAGTTAAATTCAACTGAGAAAGTCACTGGTTGCCTCTTCAAGGGAGTGTTTTCCTTAGGCTGCAAGATCTCACATCTCTGCAGATTCTCTACATTTTGTCTAAATTCTACCAGCAACTTTTGTTCATACCCTCTTCTCTGAAACCTTCTCTCTAATTCATCAACCTGTTTCCTAAAGATATTGGGCTGAATTTTCAAAAGGCCCGTAAACTAATGCAAGGTGTATCAAACAACCACTTTGTGTCAAATCCAGGTGTGCCAAATGCTGTGTGCCATATTTTGCAAGAAAAGCATTCTCTGTGACAAAGTCACCCAAAATGATGCAAGAGGACTGCTGGATCAAAAATATGATACATGGGGTTGGACTGAAGCAAGCCGAGAATGATGCAAGTTGAGTGAAAAAATACAATACACAAGTAAAATGGAGCAAAAATGGTGCTAATTGAGTTACAAATGCAATGCATGAGTGAGATGGAGAAACATGTGGCACATTGAGTTAAAAATACGATGCATGAGTGAGGTGGAGCAAAAATATTGCAAGCTGAGTCAAAAATATGATGCATGAGTGAGATGGAGGGAAAAATGATGCAAGCTAAGTCAAAAATTACTGCAGATGAAATGGCATCTGCCTGCAAGCATTACAGTGTTTTATGATGTCTACAATGCAGGACTCTAGCAGCAGAATGCCATGCATAGTGTCACAGTCAGGTCTTCCTAACTGCTGTGGGCCTCTCTATATGCTCTACTGTCAGTTACACCAGCTCTGGCTAGTCTAACAGTGGCATACATCTTTGATGCAGTGTCAATAACTTATACATTAGAAAATCAAAAAAAAAAAAAGGGGCATTTTTTTTTTTTACAAAGCCCCTTTTACATATGGCACCCATTTTTTTTTTACATAAACCTGATGCTTGCCACTTTAGCACAGGCTGTTCTGCTTTTGATGCAAGCAGCATTAGAAAATTGGAACTGATGCAAGTTTTGATGCAGTGTGCTCCTTGCGTCATTCCTTTCTGGTGCAAGTACCTTGGTCATTTTCTGACCTTTGAAAATAGAGCCCCAGGAAGCAAGCATTATGATTCTACAATGCAGGCCTCTTGCAGCAGAATGCCATGCATAGCATCATAATCAGGTCTGCCCACCTGCTGTGGGCCTCTGTATATGCTGTAGTGTCAGTTAGACCAGCTTTGGCTAGTCTAACAGCAGCGCGCATCTTGGTGCAGTGTCAACAGCTTCCACATTAGAAAATCCAAAAAAAGGGGATGCTGCATCATTTTGTTTTAATGCAAACCCCATTGCAACAGAGCACACCCATTTTTTTGATGCAAACGTCACACAAGCCACTTTGGCCAGGCAGTTCTGCTTTTGACACAAGCAGTGTTAGAAAACAGGAATTGACGCAAGTTTTGATGCAGCTTGCTCTTTGCTTCACTCTATTCTGTCACAAGCACCTTGCATCAGTGTCTGACGTTTGAAAATCCAGCCTATTGTCTTCACTGCAATTTCTACACACTTGCAAAAATTGCAAATAAGGAATTGATTCCATCAAAGCTTGTGGGTGTGCGCTTTTAGGTAAGAGAAGTGAGTTGGTAGCCATGGGTTTCTGGTAGCAACTCTGTATTGTTTTGCCTAGAATGCCTTGTAATATCAGGTCAAGAAAATCTATAGATGTCTTCTATATCCTGGAAGTGAAAAGCAAATTTACATCACTGATCACGAAGTGCAGGGACATGAGCACAAAAATCAAGTTTCCCACCAGGGAAAGTAAACACAAATGCTCCAAACACCGTAATAACTGGTATGATGTCATACCTGGTTATTCTGGCATTTGTTCGCACTGATAATTGCTGTGATAAAGGGAGGCACCAGTTATTATCTTGAGTTTTTGTTATGTACTGCTTACAATCTGAAAACACTTACTCTGTGACATGTTGGGAATCACATTAGTATCAATCCAGTTCTCACAGTTATCAATTCTATCTAGAAGAAAGGTTGCACAGAGTGAATTATAAATTATTATACTACATGTCAGCTGGGCCCCATGAACACCATTCTGTTTTGTGGTCTGCTACCATTTCTTCAGAAGGAGGAGTTCCTAATACTGATTTAGTGTCTGACTCTAATATTTACAAGAGACATGCACACTTGTGTTTATCTCCTGATCAATACATTATTAAAGTTCCCCTTTCTCAATCCTGTCTTTGCATGCATTTCATCCATGTTATTTTTCCAGAGGCAACTAAGGGGGGACTATACATCCTGCTGTAATCAGCCTCTTTAATACCCTGTTGTAAATTACCACAAATTATCAGCAATGATGATGATGGTGTCCAGCTAAAATCTATTATAACAAAACATTATTCACTCAGAAATATATGTATTACGGGTGAGCATGGAGCCTTTCTTCTGCAAAGAACGGATTACACATATCTGAACAGGCAGCTTCACATCCTTCGTTCTTTATTGTCCTGCAGTATGCCTGAGTCTGGATTTCCAAAGGAGGGAACATTGATCATAATGGACAAAAGAAGTTACGCAAGGGAGGGTACCATCATTTTTTCTACAAGCACACATTTTAAAAATGTTGCCATTTTGTAGCCTTTTTCACGTTTCACAGCAGTTTGCTTGTTTTGTGCAGGTAAACAAAAGTGTTATGCCCGATATTACCAAGCATAGATTTTTTTAAACACCTAGACAAAACAAGCATTTGTCAATGCTGAATGTTGGTTTCTTGTTTGATGCTGCCACTTCCCTGAGCTCCCTTTATACCCTGCAGTGTACCTCATCTGGTCCCATAGCTTTATGTACTTTCAAGGAAGCAACTTATTTCAGTAACACCTATTTAAATCCCACCCTCCTATGCACCCAGCACCCATAATGTTTTTTTTTTCATATTGCCAAAAAAGAACTTTTAATGGGGACTGGCAGAACCCATCAGCCTCCATGGCTGGCCCCCATCTTATAAACTAATATAAGTGAGATGCAGCAGCACCAAGAATGCAGAGCAATCTCCCAAATTTAATTGAGAGGCAGCAGTGCCAAGAATACAGAGTAATCCCCCAAATTTAAGCGAGAGGCAGCAGCACCAAGAATACAGAGTAATCCCCCAAATTTAAGCGAGAGGCAGCAGTGCCAAAAATACAGAGTATCCCCCCCACAACAACAAGCAGTGACCTGATCAATCTCTCTGTCCATGCCCCCCCACACCCGCACCTTGCACCCTGCACCCAGTGCCCAATTCTCCTTATTAGAAGAAGGCAATTGCCACCACCACCCACCAGTCCAGCACAGCACAACCCTCCCTTCTCCACTGCCGAGCACTGGCTTCTAATAAATGAAACCACACTGCTTGTTGCTATAGTACAGCCAGCAGATCACATTGCAAAAAAGTACATTAATGCATCAGTTAGGGTTTTTATTAGATTGTCAAAAGCTGGGAAATTCAATGTTAGGGTTCCCAACCCTACCACTGCTCCCTCCAACCCTCCACACACCAACAGGCATCAGGGTGTTCCATGGGTTTGTCAGGCCCAATTCTCACCCCATTCCATGTGTAAACAAGCTGACATGGTACAGTATAGGAGAATGGGATGAGAGTTAGGCCTGACAACCCCATGGCACACCCCAATGTTTGTTGGTGTATGAAGGGTGGGGTGGTAGGGTTGGGAACCCTAACATTGAATTTCTCAGCCTTTGACAATTTAATAAAAACCCTAACTGATACAATAACATAGTTTTTTGCAATGAATTTCCCTACTTTTGGAGATAATATAATAGTATCCTTATTTTACTGTGGCAACGCAGGGTCCGAGTTCCATGAAGTTGTGTGCGTGCGTGGAATAATTCAACAGACGCACATAACTTGAGCATTTTCAGGAATTTATTCACCAAATTTTCTACATGGCCTTTTGGGGACCACACATCATGAATACTGGCACTGTTATTTTGTTAATCTGTCCTGAAAGTTGATTTCACAAAGCAGTTGTGCTATTCTGCACAACAGGTGTGAAAACATGTTTGGGTCAGGATGTGAAAAATGACAGCTGTATACTTTTCATGAGGAGGTGTGAAAAATGGCAATGTTGAAAATCTGGAGTAAAAATATGAAAAATTGTCAAAGTTACACGTGTGAGTAGAACCTGTGCAATGCACACTCGTAACGCAGTCATTTTTTGGAATTATGTCAAAAATTTTCAGAATGGGGTTTTTGAGACTTCCCCTCATGAACACTGGCACTGTGATTTCATTAATCCATCCCAAAAGATGATTTCGTACAGCAACCTCGCCATTCTCTGCCACAGGTGTGAAAACACATTTCAGACAGGATGTGAAAACTGACAGGTATACTGTTCATGAGGAGGTGTGAAAAAATGGCAATGTTGAAAATCTGGAGTGAAAATATTAACAATTGGTGAAGTTACAAGCATGCATCTAAATTGCACATTGCATGTTTGTAATGCAGTCATTTTTGGGACTTTTTGTACCAAATTTTCAACACGGGGTTCTTGGGACCCCACCATATGAATACTGGCACTGTCATTTTGTTAATTAGTCCTGAAAGGTGATTGCATGCAGTGACCACAAAATCACCTTTTGAGAACGATTAATGAGATGACAGTGTCAGTGTTCTGGAGGTGGGGTCTCAAGAAGCCCATGTTGAAAATTTGGGGTCAGAATTCCTAAAAATGGTTGAGATAGCAAGATAAGTTGAAAGCCCCATTGACAACCATTATACGGTTTACCTTGAGTCCTTCAGTTCACAGTTCACCTTTGAAGAGTACAGACATGTCCCGGTCTAGAGAAGATCACAGCTGCTGAACTCCAGAGTTAAGTATGGTGTAAGGGGGGTGCGGGGAGGTGGGTGCACAGAGGGAAGGTCAGGAGGGGGGACGTGGGGAGACGACAAAGGACCATTTTCTTTTTTTGCAGGTTTTAAAAAAAAAAAAGACGGTGGGGGATAATTTTCTTTTTTACAGGTACATTATACATTTGGGGACTCTGGGAGTGGGCTACCCAGTGTTCCACAGCAATAAATGGGGATTTTTATACACAACTGGAGACACTGGGAATGGTCTACCCAGTGTCCTACACTGTCGGGGAAGGGGGGCTACTGCCGACATAGGGATTGGGTACCCTGCTGTCAGCAAACCTTAGATGAAGAGGGCACACTGCTGAGGGGAAGGGGGGAACCATACTGGCCTGAAGGACAACTGGGGACACTGGGAGTGGGCTACCCAGTGTCCCACACTGAGGGGGATGGGGGGGCCTGTTTTTGTTGGTCTGGGTAGGAGATTTGTTTTGTTTTTTGGAAGCCACTGTTGCAAGATTTCCCCTTTCACTCCACAAGCTGATCAGCTGTTTAATGACATGGGCTTCATGCAAATCAAAGGTCCGAAGTCCTCTCTGATTGGAGCAGTTTCGGCCCTTTGAAGTGCATGACTGTTCAGCCCACCTAGCAGACAGCTGCATCAGGACCACACCAAGTGGTCATTGGTGCCTACTGCTGAGCCCATTACAAGCCCCTAATTTTATATACTGCAATGGGCTTGGCAGCAGCACACACCCAAAATCCCGTATAGCAACAATACATTGGTTTGTGCATGAGCGAAATCAACATAAAAATTAAACTGTCACCCATGTACAAAAAATGCTGAAAATAGCATTTTCGTTGGCACAAGGATTTTTCCCCATGCCAGTGAGCTGCATGTGGGGACTTAGTCTCTGTGCCATACCAGGCCCTTTGAAAATTGGGTCCCTGGTATATACAGATCATCTACCTCAGCTCTCAGTATCTCTGGTTTACACAGATCACCAACCTCAATTATCAATAACAAAAAAATTTGATATATTTATTTCACCTTTTCAAGTTCTATACAGTATGCTGTGATTATGGTGGAAACTGGCACACAATACATTTTTGTTCAGGATATTTTTTTTTTTTTGCAGTATGTTCCTCTTGGCCCTTGGCCCCCATTCAAGCACCCACTGCACCCCAGCCCCATCCCCTCCCCTTCTCCCAGGGCTTACCTTACTCCTATATTCCCCCGGTGGTCCCCCCCCCCCACAGTGGAGCCCTCAGGATGAGACCATGTCCCTTGGATGCACAATATCTAGCCATCAGGAGAATGCCCAGGTCAGTGAATTTGGGGCCTGCAGATGCAGTAAGGCCATCATGCTGCATGGGGGGGGGGGATTTCCCCTTTTTTGCCCATTCCATCCCTCAAGAAGCAGTCAGCTCTGGTGCACATGCACATGCATACTAATGTGCATAGTGTGGCACTGGCCTGCATCTGCCCTCCCTTGAGCCACTTTGTTGCACTGCCACCTGTGGTAACCCAGATGGCAGTACAGCAGTGGAGCTGGCTGGCTTTCTTCCCCCAAGGAGGAAAGCATCCTGTGGGACACTTGGTCTTACTCCCCCAGCTGGCCCTCGATGACCCATGCTCATTCCCGAATGCAGGTCGCTGGTGTTGTGAACTGTAGTTCTACCACAGCGCTGAGGGGCAGCCGTTTGTACAAGGCATTTTAATAACCTAACCTAACTGCCTGAGTGTAATTGTCAACATGAATATGAAATGAGCATCATGAAAGTTTTTACACTGCTTGATGCACAGTATATTCTACTGTAGGTACTGCAATTTTCTGTAGCTTTTCTTTTTAGTAAATAAAAAACTTAAAAGCAAAACAAATGTTGTTACATAAAATTAATGACGCAAGTGAAGACCTTAGTTCATCTCAGAGGAGGCTGATTGAAAATATAATGGGCCCTCCATATCCAGAAAGTCCTCATTTCCTTCCCACTATGTCGCCCTAGGTTGTCGCATTAAATGTCTCTCTCTTCTGTTGTGACATAACATGACACAGGCTAGGATACATCTTCCTGTACTGTGCATACATAGGTCAGAGACCAGAAAGCATGCCCCCTAGCCCCTTATCCAAGTTTTCAAATGCCAGACTGCTAGGACGTGTCCTTTTTCATTACACTTCTTGTCTGTGTACTGGTTCGCCAAATGACAATCTTATGAGGCACACGTCTCCTCAACCACAACATGTAATGAGCTATGGAGAGGATTGTTTTCTAGCTGGGCTATACTATGATGCCATGCTGCCTACGCTATATTGTGTTTCCCTAGTAACTCCTCACATGTTAAAAGATAGTGAGAAAACCAGAAGCACATAGTGTGCATCTGTTAGTTCACATTACATTTTCAGCATTATCTAAATAGTGTTAAGATCATTAATTAATATTTTTACTTACTGTATGCATTCAGGTGCTCTTCCTATTAAAAATCATTTAAAATTCTGAAGTATTGTCTCTACTGTAAAAAAAACTTTAAATTATTGAATGCAGGAAAAGATTTCCATTCTCTAAAATCATGTTATACTGAATTTCAAATCCATGGGACAATGAACATGAATTCTGACAATTTCCTAGACTAAATGGAATTACTATCCACTGTCTGATCCAGTGCTGTATAAATGCAGCATCAAAGGAATAATTTGAAAATAGCTTTGTATCCATTCAGATGATTTGGTGGAGTAGATACTGTACTCTGTCCTCACAAGCCTATTCAAACCTATGTTCAGAAACTAGAACTGCTTCAAACCTTGTTCTAGTTGAACTGTCTCACAATGAAGTCAGAGCAGGCTCCTTCTACTACTTTAGTGACTGCTAGCATCCGTGTAGACAGGCAGAGGCAGAGCCTTGAGTGGTGTCAAGGTGGTGCAAATTGTTTAATAACAGCAATGTAAGTTACCGGACTACAGAGACAGTTAAGAGTTAAAAAGAACCTTTCCTGTCACTTTCGAAAACTGAAAACAAATAAGAGGACGCTTCCTTATCTCCATGTGAGCTCCTTTGTGGTATTGGCAGATTTTGTTAGTACCCCAAAGGTAGTGAAGGGATTGTACTATAATTGCTCCCAAGGGTTAGCTGCATGGTCCCTTTACACTTCCTGGTTGTTGGCCACACCCCCGCGCTTTGACATTTTATGATGTGTATATATAGGGAAAGTGCGGAGGCACATACCATTCAAGTCTATGGAGCATGATTTGTACACAGATCTGGACGTTTACAGTAAGTAGCCATTTGGTAAAATCGGAACCAGGGTTCAAATAACAAGACCTTGGCTCCAATCTTACCAAATTGCCACTTAAACAGCTAAAAGCTGTGTTTACAAATTACACTCCAGGGACTCAAATAAGTGCACCCCCAACCAATCCCTATACATATGTCATAAAACATCGGAATGCAGGGGAGTGGCCAGCAAGTGGGATGTGCAACGTCTATCGACACTTTTAAAAAGGGTTAGATGTATTCCTCATAGAAGGTCCAAACAAAAAAATACACCCACTGTTGAGTGGGAGACAAGTAAATGTTGTGCATAGCCCAGGATGCATCAGCACAACCCCCTGATTGGGCTGGGAATCCAATGGGGCAGCGCATCGCATGATGCGCTGTGCCCAAAGTTGCCATTCAGAGCTAACAACATGCAAATGGGGCCATAAGGCATGCAAGGTGCAATGGGGCCATTTGTATATCATTATGGCCCCATTTTCATGCGCCTTGCAGGGATGTGCCCTGCCGAATGCACCGGGGGCCCCTGCAAGGGCTGTGGTCCATACGCATAACCCCATGTACACATGTAGAACCACCACCCTTCCCCACCCCGACTTCATCCTGTGGAAAGACCAGGACGTATCCCTGGTTTTCCAGTGCCCCCCCAACATGCATCCCTGGTGACATGCTGCTCGCTGCAGCAGAAGACCCATAGTCAATGCAGATCTCCCCCTCCCTGCCCGAAGTCCATGTTGCATGCTGCTCACTGCAGCACTACAGAATCAATAGCAGAACCCCCTGCACCCAACTCCACAGTTGAATGCAGTACCCTGCGGTGGTAGGCATTTAATAACAGAACCCATCCCTCCCCTCCCAACCTGATTGCACCGAGGACCCACTGTCTCAATCTCGGCCCCTGGTGGTCCAGTGCCCCTCACCCCCCCCCACTCAGGCACCCTGTCCCCACCCCCCCCTTGTCCCAGCAGGTCCTGAAGATCGGCAGACAGCACAATCCACCTTCATACCACTATGGCCTTACAGACAGAGCTGTTCAGAATGACAGCTACTGTAACCCAGCCTATCATTGGGTGGGACCCTTGCTGACCAGTTTGCAGTGTGTACTGTACCCCTCATTATTCACATCTTTGTGAATGACAGAGCATAGTATTACACTGCAAGCCCATTGGTCGACAAGGCCCACCAATGGGCTGCAGGGTATACAGTAGCTGTCATTCATAGACAGCTCAGCCAGTGGGCAACCATAATGGTATGCGAGTGGGCTGTGCTGCCCCCCAATCTTTAGGACCTGCTGGGATGAGGGAGCGGGGTGGGGAGAGGGTGCCTGAGTGGGTGGGGGGTCCACTGGACCACCAGGGTGAGATTGGACTTTGGGTCCTTGGTGTGATCGGGTCAGGGTGGGATTGGGGGTTCTGTTATTACTTGCTTACCGCGGCAGGGTGCTGCATTCAACTGTGGAGTTAGGTGGGGGGGGTTTCTTCTATTGATTCTGTACCACCACAGTGAGCAGCATGCAACATGGGATTCAGGCAGGGAGGGGGGGTTCTGAGAGTGATACTGTACCACCACGGTGAGTGGCTTACAATAGGGGATACGGGCAGGGAGGTGGGATCTGTGTTCCCTATGGGACATCTGCCACAGTGAGCAGCATACAAATGGGGATGCGGGTGGGGAGGGGGTTCTGATGTTATGTCTCTACCGCTGCAGTGAGCGACATGCAACAAGGGACTCGGGCAGGGAGGGGGGCACACTGGACTGCCAGGTTGGGCAGGCTGCCATGCTGCTGTCTGCAGTGCAGCAGTCTGCCTGTTGGTGACCACCCACTTATGTCTACTTGTTGTAGACTTATCTTTTGGAGGCGCATCTCCGGACTTGCTCAGGGATGTGAGTCCAAGTTGGGTTGTGAATGGGGCTGCACACCATATGCATGGGCACGCCCCCTGCACAACTCCTCCAGATGCACTGCATATCAATATGGGTGGTGTGTGGTGCATTTGTGATCCATCGGCACATCTGTCCCCTCCCAGAATCGGGCCAGTGCTCAAGAAGGGGATGTGACGGCGCATCTCGGATGTACTGGGCGCACCCCTTTTGTGAATCCTGCCAAAGAAGTGTAAGCAACAGCTATCGCAGTCAAAGTCTCATCTATTTAATACAACTGAGCAGGTCTTTCATTACTATACCTCCATTTTCAGAAATATCTCTAAAGTGTTGTTAACAGAAACAACTAAACAATAGCCTTTCAGTGTGGTATTAGCAAAAGAATACACTCATTTACCAGTCTTCAGTCTAGCAATACAGAGAAAACAGCTGTGGCCTGGTGGATCACTTAACCTATTAGACACTAAAAGTAAAATCATGCTAGCTGAATCATTTTGCTAATATTAATAGGTAGGCCATGCAGTCCTTGATTCCTAATACCTTCCACATGCCTCATGTGGACACTCTCCTTGAGAAGCAATCATTTTCTGGAATATAATGATGAGGCTTCTATATGATTTCATTTAACTAAAATGGATTAATAGAGAAGACTTGCATGGGATGCAGCATGGTGAGAAAGTGCCTGGCAATGAGAACTGAGTGGACATGAAAAACAACTACTGTTAGAAAGTCAGTGTTCACCCAGTCACTGTACATGCACACACACACACATGCGCGCACACATGCACACGCACACACACACACACGTGCCACACACACACTCACACACCCTCCACACACACACACACACACACACACACACACACACACACACACACACACTGCATGCTTCATTTTCATTCAATAAATGCTGACACAAAACGTACTCAGGAGGCCTACCAAGCCTTATCAATTAAGAGTAGGGCTCCCTTTTGCCTTTATTAAATAGGATCATGCTTTAAGCCACCTCAGCCTTCAGTAGCATGGAGGTTCACGGTGTAATTCAAACATGGCTACATGAACACTGCAGCCTTGTTTTGTGTAGTCTCACGATTGAGAACAACTCTGAGTAAGGCATGTTTGGACCATAACTTTCATTAAAGGACAGTTACGGCTGTACTGTATTGCAAACCCCATGTGTAGTCATCACTATTCTCTTGAGTCTTTTTTCATAGCAAACACTGAATGAAAGTCAACAAATGACCTACAATCACCATTCAGTTTGCTGGATGACAGAAGCAGCTCAATTTACATGTTGAAGTGCATGTTTGAAAAACAAAATAGTATAATAGCTTGGAACAAATACAGTACCTGACATTAGAGCCTTACAAATTGACAGGGCATTTATAGATTATATATAAAAAGACAGAAAAAAATGGAATATAGTACTGAATTCCCGCTGCTTGATTAGAAAAAGACCCTTTAGCCATGACAAGTCAGTTTAAATCCCCAGATGTGTCACCTCACATTAATAATGAATCAGAACTGACACTCTACTTATTAGCAACCTTTTTCTTCTTATATTTAATTTATCCTTACATTTCTACATGTTATAACAATTTTAGTACTGTAATAATACATAGATCCACAGGAACCCATCTGAAGCCAATATATTTGTCAAACACTGTTTAGTTTACTTCATGTCCTATACTGACATCTAGTGATCATAAACCAACAGCACACAACAGCAGAAAAGGTACATTCTGTGGACATTAGTGGCCTGACCCCCTCTGTTGACTGTCCCACATAATGAGGGCCAGTTCCTTATTTTAGTACTCAGACCCCTCTGTCCCACATTGAAAGAGTGCCCTTTCCACATTCTACACTAACATTTAAAGCATAAACTCGTAGTTTTTTACAGCATAATGCCGAGTGAACAGCAAGCTTTATGAGCAGGAAAGAATTAATCTTCACTGTGCTCTGAGCTTCTTTCTCCAAGATTTGATGATGTGTCTCACAATTTTCCTCTTTTGCATACATTTTGAGGGACAGTGTCTCACATTTCCAAGACAAAACGTTAAAGAGATATAATCACTGGTTTGTCCCAACTGTAACAAAATCTGCTAGCATTTTCCCACCTCTGTTAAGTACTCTGTCAGGACTATTAGTTCCACCCATCTAAAATATACTTCATGTAAAAGGGATGGTAGAATTCCTTTTGGTCAGGAAAACTAAAATGGGATTGAATTAAACATGTGGTAAGCCATGAGACACTTAAGGCATTACTGAACTAAATAAACAGGCAATGCTGTGCTGCAGGCACTTTCATTTTTAAAACTTTCCCAAGTCAATAGAGCTTTTAGAAGTCTGAACATTCTATGGGTCAAATTTAATGAAAAATGTCTACCTCTGAGCAGGAAAGTAATTTACCCACACTCAAAGATGCAATGTCAAGCAAGCATTTGTCAATGCCAAATATTGTCTTGCTGGTGTTGACATTGGTAGTGCAGGAGTTAGAGAGACGCATAATTGGAATGGCAGTGAAGTATAGAACCAATGTCAACCCTACCCCACCCTGCAGAGAGTGACAGGCATAGGGGTGTGCCTTTGGGTCACTAGCCATAACGCTCATACCATTTCACCTCAACCTACCCTGCAGAGTCTGACAAGTATCGCATTGTGCCTTGGGGTCGTCGAGCCTTATGCTCACCCAATTTCATAAGGGAGTATGTTGAGATGGGTGCAGCATAGGAAAATGGGTTGAACTTTGGGGTTGAAGAGTCCAAGGCACACCTTAATGCCTGTCAGTGGCTGCAGGGTGGGGTGGGGTGGGGTGCAATGGCTGAGCACTACAGCAGACAATCCAAAGGCACACCCCTGATGCCTGTTAGTCTGTACAGGGTGTGACGTTATGGTTAGAAACCCTAACGCCCTGGGCGTTTATTGATATTTGCACTCCAAATTTTCAGCATGGCCTTTTTGTGACCCTACCTTCATGAAAGCATTTGGGACCTCTGCTCATGAACAGTGTTGCTGTGATTTTGTTAATCCTGGTGCAGGGAGGAGGGGTATGGCTTTAAAGGAAAAGGGGAAGAAGCATGGTCAAATAAGGGACTATACAGCCAGGACAGGCTACACTTTAACTGGGAAGGGAAAAGAGCACTAAAGGATAAGCTAGGTGAATACATGGCAGAAGAACTGGGTTTAAACTGCTAAGGGGAGACAGAAAAGGGGAGCCAAAAAGCCGCCCCCATGAAGGCAGATGGGCTGGAGGAATGCTTGAGAAATGTAATAATGGGGGTAGAGGGGAGGGGGGGAATGGACAGGGACAACCAAGAGAAGCAAATAAAAGATGGTACATAAGGGAGAAGGTAGGCAGTGATATCACTGAATGCACATAGCATAGGGAACAAAATAACGGACTTACATGCCCTCTTCACTGAAGGTAAAAATGGATATAGCGGCCATTACAGAAACCTGGGCCACAGCCCATCATGACTGGGACCTCTTCATCCCAAGGTACAAGCTCTATGGACCAAACAGAGAGGCAGGAAAGAGGGTCGGGGTTGCAGCATACATCATGTAAGGGATAGTGTGCGCAAGGGAAGAGGAAATGGAAAAGGGGAACAGTAAAGCATTGTAGCTGCAGCTCCAGAGCAATAAGGGGTAAGAAAATTAGGGTAGGGGTGGTATATAGACTGTCTAACCAGGGCGAAGAGATGGGCAGGGTGCTGAGTGCGCAATTGAATGACATGGCAGGGAGGGGGGGAAGTAGTAGTAACTGGGGACTTTAACCTGCTCAAAATAGACTGGGACACTCCAGACACATCCTGTGCCAGAAGTCAGGTCATCCTTGACACAGTTCAGGAGGGCTTCATGACACAAGAAGAAGAATCTGCATTTATATAGCGCTTTTCTTACATCCAAAGTGCTTTACAAGCAATGCTAGACTGGTAGTGAAGTGACTGAATGTGTGGTGGCGGCCATATCGCACATCATCACCCACACACAGCCTGGATAATTGCATGAACCGGCTTATGGGAAGGGGAATGTTGGCCAGGAAACCGGGAATGTTCCCTACTCTTTGTGAAGAGTGCCCTGGGTTCTTTACTTCACCTGGACACCCACCAGGACAACACCAGGATGGGTAGAAGGACCTGGTTTAACGTCTCATCCGAAGGACGGCACACCCCAGCAGTACAGCACCCCTCAATACTGCACTCGGATGCCAGCGATTTTTTTAGGTGCAAGTCCAATCCTGGTGTGGGGCAAGAACCCACGACCTTCTGGTCCAGAGGCGGATGTGCTACCAACTGAGCCACGCTGACACCATTTGTGAAGGGTCAGACCAGGGGGCAAGCAATCCTGGAACTGGTGTCTACTAATGGGGAGCACGTTCAGAAGGTTAACATCAGAGAACCCCTGGGTGGAAGTGACCACAGCTTAGTGTGATTCAAGATTGACATGGGAAAAGAAGATATCCCTCACACGGACTAGGGCGCTGGACTTCAGGACAGTGAAATTTAACAAAATGAGGGAACTGATTAGGGAGCAACTAGGAAACATAGATGAGGGAATGGAAGTGGAAACATTTTGAAAAACCATCAGGGAGACTTTCAAAACACCATGGACAGTTGCATAAAAACGAGAGGGAAGAGGAAGGGGCAAGATGGCCTCGCTAGTTCAGTGGGGATGTCGCTAGGGTGATAAGGAAAAAGAGGGCAGCCTACGGGAAAAGTAGAAGAACTGTTAAGATAGAGAAGGTTGAGGAGTACCAAAGGCTGGCCAAAATAGCAAAAAAGGAGGTACAGAAAGCCAAGGCTCAGAAAGAGCTCCAGACAGCAGAAGGGACAAAGAGGGGAGAAAAGGCCTTCTTCAACTACATCAAAGAAAAAAGGGACAAGAAGGATGGCATTGTAAGACTTAAAAAAGGGGGTGAATGGGTGGTGGAGGACAGGACAAAAGCAGAAGTATTAAATGAATACTTCTGCTCTGTGTTTTCGAAAGAGAGGGATGGACCAATGCTATAGGCAGTGATAAGAAAAAAGGGAACAGAGGCAGATCCAATAGAGGTCATTGGGCTAGAAAGAGTGAAAGAGGGACTGAGGGCTCTGAAAGTGGATAAACCCCAGGGCTGGATGAGCCCAGGGTACTCAGGGAATTGGCAGAAGAACTGGCAGGCCCAATGACAATTCTATTTAATAGTTCCCTGAATTCAGGAGTAGTGCCAGAGGATTAGAGACCAGTATATGTTGTATCACTCTGCAAAAGTGGTCCCAAGGAGGATCTGGGCAACTACAGACCAGTCAGCCTGACCTCACTAGTATACAGACTTATAGAGACCATACTAAAGGAGGGACTGGTGAGGTACATGGAGGAAAATGGCCTGCAAGATAGTAAGCAACATGGGTTTGTGTCTGGCAGATCATGTCAATTGAATTTAGTAGAGTTCTTTGACTGTGTCACGAAGACAGTGGACAAGGGTCAGGCAGTATATGTCATTTATTTGGACTTCAGTAAAGCCTTTGATTCAGTGCCACACAAAAGACTGATAACAAAACTGAGGGGGCTAAGGAGTGGGGGAGAAAATAGTAAGATGGGTTGAAAACTGGTTGGGGGTAGGACACAGAGGGTGGTGGTAGTGGGCGTAACCTCCAGTACAAAAGAGGTCACCAGCGGGGTTCCACAGGGGTCAGTTTTGGGCCTGATATTATTTAATATATTTATAAGTGACATTGGGATGGTCATTCAAGGCAAAATGTGCCTATTAGCAGATGACACCAAGCTCTGTGGGAGGGTGGACACTCAGGAGGGGATAGAAGAGCTAAGGGAGGACCTAGCCAAACTGGATAAATGGTCAGGGATTTGGCAGTTGGGATTTAATGCCAAAAAGTGCAAGGTGATGCACATAGGGCCAAAAAACCCAAGAGCAGAGTACTACATAGGAAAAGTACAAGTAGCCAAGCCATAGGAAGAGAAAGACCTGGGGGTAGCAATTACTAGTGATCTGAAGCAGTCCATGCAATGCAAAAAGACAGTGGTGAAGGCCAACAGGATGCTGGGTTGCATTGCAAGGGGTTTCAGTAGCAGGCACAGCGAGGTTATTCTGCCATTATATAGATCACTGGCCAGGTCTCATTTGGAATATGGAGTGAGGTACTGGCACCCATATCTAAAAAAATACATTAAATTGCTAGAGTAGGTGCAGAGGAGGGTGACTAAAATGATCAGGGGACAGCAGGACAGGTCATATGAGGAGATGCTGGGGGACTTGAGGATGTACTCATTGGAGGAAAGGAGGCAGAGGGGAGGTATGATAGAAACATACAAGTACCTGAAGGGAGTAAACAAGGTAGAGTGTGAGGGTCTCTCTTTAACAAGAGAGAAAACTCCACCACAAGAGAACACAGCCTAAAGCTGGTGGGAGGAAGATATAGAAGGGATGTGAGGAAACACTTCTTCAGAGAAAAGGTGGTGTTGGCCTGGAATGAGCTGCCAAAAGAGATTGTGGCAGCCAAGTCAGTGGGATCATTCAGAGAAGATTGGGACAAACACAAAGTGAGGTCTTGGGACATAGGAAAAGGGAGGGGGAAGGAGAGGAGGGAGTAGGGGCAATGGTATGGGGTAAAATACAAAACCCCAACACAACTCAAGCAGACAAGATAGACCATGTGGTCTCCTTCTGCTGATTACTTTTATGTTGTTATGACCCATTACTGCCTACTGCTATCGGTGTCAGACTAAGCCTCCTGATGTGAGCTCTGTCTGCAGTGCATCATCATCCCTCCATTCCTACAGCCACCAGTCCCCCGTACTTATCCCATCCAACTTTAAACCCACGGACAGTCTCAGATATTACCCATTTGTTTGGCAGTCTATTACAGCCATCCACCACTCTCCATGAAGTACATTCTTACATTCCACCTAAATTTACCTCCTACCAGTTTGTACTCATGGCCCCTGGTGCTTGACCTATTGCTTCGACTGAACAGTGTTGACCAGTTCACTCTTTTGATCCCATGGATATATTCTGAGGTGTCTGTCATTTCCTATCACTCTCTTCTTGTCCCAAGTGAGTACATGTTTAGACTACTCAGCTGCTCCATGAATGACTTTCCTTTCATACTCCACACCATTTCAGTGGCCCTTTTCTGTGCTGTTTCCAAGCAGTCATGGTCTTTTCTGAGGTGGGGGCTCCAAAGCGGTGCACTGTTCTCCAGGTGCCAACTCACCAGACAGGTATACAGGGGCAGGATCATCTCCTTGCTTCTCCTGGCCATGCCCTACTGATACAGCACCTCATCTGGTTGCCTTTGCAAATGCACTGCTCTACTGCACTGATGAAGTGATACTGTCACTTATGATACAGAGAAACATAGACGATGATGATACAGAAAGACCAATGGTCCATCCAGTCTGCCTGATTTCCCTATCCAACCCTGTGACTTACTGTCATCCAGGGTCCTAGCCTTCCCCCACACCATTTTCCCTTTCAATTCTGTCACCTCAAGTGAATGTTATACTCTTCACTCTGGACCAACTGTGCTTGAAACAATCAACTGTTTTACTACGCACCACTTTGGCTGGTAGTCTGTATCACCGCTCCACCACTCTTTCTGTAAAATAATACTTTCTTATGTCCTTCCTGAACCTATCCCCTGTCAGGTTCTACTCATGCCCTTGTGACCTTGAATTAGCATTCAAGATAAATAGTTCCTCTCTGCTCACTTTGTTTATTCTTTTTGGAACTTGAAAGTCTCTGTCATATCTCCCATCTCCCTTCTGATCTCCAGTGAGTACATGGTCATTGTCTCGAGGCACTCCTCATAAGACCTGCCTGTGGGCCTTAAGTAATTTTTCTTACCCTGCACTGTACAGGCTCCAGTCTGTCCCTATTCTTTCTCAAGTGAGGGCTCCAGAAGTGGGCGCAGTACTCCAGGTGTGGCCTCACTAAAGAGACATAAAGGGGCAGTACTACCTCCTTCCTCCTGCTATTAATACCCCTTGCTATGCACCCTAGCATTCTATTGGCTTGCCATAGGCTTTGTTGAACTGGCTTGATTGTTTGACGGTGTCACTGATGATAATTCCTAAGTAATGTTCCTCAGCCATAGTGCTGTCTCACCCCATCCATCCAGTACTCTGTCCTGAGGTTCTTATTCTGTAGGTGTATTACCTTGCATTTTTTGGCATGAATGTTAACTAACACACCTTAAACCATTCCTCTACCTTTTGTAAGTCCCTCTGCATTTCCCTGATTCCCTCATCACTATCCACCCACCCACCCACAGAGTTTAGTGGCATCTTCGAAGAGACACAACCTGCCCTGGATGCCTTCCACAATGTCATTGATGAACATATTGAAGAGGACTGGGCCCAGAGCCGATACTTGTGGCACCACACTTATGACCTCCCTCTCTTCTGATTTGACCCCCTTGACTACAACCATCTGTTGCCAACCCTTTAGCCAGTTTTCTACCCAATTAACTATGTCCTTTGCTTCACCCAGATCCCCCATCTTCTTCAGCAAGCTTCTGTGGGTCACCAAGTCAAAAACCTTGCTGAAGTCAAGTAGAGCAAATCCACAGCATGGCCCTTACCCAATTCTCTAGTCACCCAACCAAAGAAAACTATCACTTTCATCTGACAGGAGCTCCCTGTCATGAACCTGTGCTATTTACTATCCTGGAGACCATTGCTGTCCAGGTAGTCCATGAGATCTTTGGCCAGTGACTCCATCAGTTTCCCTGCAATGGAGGACAAACTGACAGGTATGTAGTTTTTCACTTGTTCCTTCTCTCCCCCCTTATGGAGCAGAATGATGTCCAGCAGCCTCCAGTCCTTCAGAACTACCCCCATCCATAGTGAGTTGTTGAATAGCCCTGCCATAGGTTCAGATAGTTCTGCCACCAATTCCCTGAGTATCCTTGGATGCAGGCCATCTGGTTCCGGGGCCTTATCTATTTTTAGGGCTGCCAGCCCTTTCTGGACCCTATCGCTTGTAAATATTGTCTGCCTCATCTCCAGGACCCCCTTATCGGCCACTTTGATGCCACTCTCAGGCAAGGGTCCTCCTTCCTCCCTGGTGAAAAATGAATAAAAATAATCATTAAGGACAGCAGCCTTTTGCCCATCCTCTTCTATCACCTAACGCCCCTAATAGCCTAACAATTCCCCCCTCCTTTTTTTCTATAATATATTAGAAGAAATGTTTTTCTCTGCCCTTGACCCCTTCTGCAATACATAACTCTGTGTCTGCTTTTGCCTCCCTAATCACTCTCTTTGCTTTCTTATTTCTCAGTAAATATTCCCCCATTCTTCCTCCCCTTGCTTTTCTTTGTACTCATGAAAGGCCATTTTGTTAGCCCCCACTGCTTCACTAACCTTTGTAAAGAACCATAATGGTCTTTTGCACTTACTCCTTTTGGTTATCTTTATCATCATAACTTAGATGCCTCGAGAATGCCTTCCTTTATTACCCCCATCTCTCTTCCATCCCACATAAAATGTCTACCCTGGCTAAGTTTTTCCTGACCAGTTCCCTCAGCTTGTTGAAGTCCATTCTCCTAAAATTAAGGACTTCAGTTCTCAAATGGGGCTTGTCACAACCCCACTCAGCAGGTCAGGCCCTCTGCTCCCACAGTGCCAACCTCCGAGTGCAGTATTGTGAACAGTTAACAGAACAGGGTAGCCCTCCTGTCTGTTTGTGAGTCCGAATCACCTTTGGTCTCAAGTTCTGTGGGGATTCAAACTGTGAACCTTATGCTAGCATACCCAACTGTACAGGCTTAGATAATTCTGCTCTTCGGGGAATGCCAGATATCTTTTGCCTAAGGGCACCTAACCAGGTATCCAAAATGAACCCTAAACTCTATGAAAGACTTTAGGAAAATTCTTACCTTTTCCCAGTTTGGTATTACCATTAAGCTTATGAACAGTGTCAACTTTAACCATCTGCACTTCATATGTAAAAGAAAAGAATTTGAAGGCACACCAGGCAGTCTCTTTAAATATAGATTTACTTAAAAATGGATACAAAAATATGTTAAATGTAAACACAGAATCATATATCACAAATCATACAATCACTTAAAAGAACAAGGTTAAAATAAAAACATAAACTCCTACCACACTACAATTAGACTTGTCTATATAAAATATTATTACCTTCTTACAGTGCTATAGTTAGATGTTGTTGTTTCAGAGTGCAACAGGAATGTGTCTAAAGATCATCCACAGAATAGTTTAAAACTGTTTTTGAACCTGCCTCTTCTATGATGTCACCTAGCTCCTCCCTGTTAAATATAAAAATTAATACACACAGGATGTCCCATCACTCAGGAGGTATATTAAATAAGGTGACATCAGCAAAAACTCATTTTCCAATATGACTATTTGATCTTGAGTCTTTCCGTTGATCTAGTGTGGTTTCCTGCTTTTCAGAGGCATCACAGGACTTTTATGACTAACTCTGCCATATCTCACTTAGGTGCAACATAGCTTTTTAACACCAGCTGAAATTAACTGTTCTCCCACTGAAGACGTCATAAAATGGATATTTTCATTTCCTGGCTTCAAAGCAGCACAGCTCATCAACAAAGCCATAAAATGGGACTTCTTGGAAGTTAATCACATTACAGAGATCTACTGTTTAACATAGGGTTTCTTTAAAGAACTCAAAACCTGGTTCTCTGAACACCGTCTAGTACTTAACTATAAAAAAACTGAATTGATGATTTTCACCCACCGACAAAACCCACTCTGTAATGCACTGCTAATCATCTCAAACTCCCATGGCACTGCACTGGAGCAGGTCTACTGCTTCAAATACCTGGGAGTCAGGTTGAACACCTCCCTCACATACAGTATCACTCTCACATTCAACAAGTGTCCACCTCTGTTTACACCAGGTTGGGGATCCTATACTGACATAGGCACTGCATTCCTCCGCAGGCATTGCATCTGGCAGTGTCCTCTTCAATACATCCCTTGGTGGACTATGGCATAGTAATTTATGGGTCTGCTGACCATACTGCCCTATGCAGCATTAACCTCACCCTCAACAAAGCCTGCCATCTGGTCTCAGATTGTAACAGATTAACCCATACTTGTGAGCTTTACAAATCTATAGGCTGGCTAAACTTCCAAAATAGGGTTAAGTATCACACCTGCCTCCTAGGAAAAAAGATACAATACAAACTAGCACCAATAAGACTCCACCCTCTAATTCAAACAGCCTCTCTCAGGAGAGCACCAAGACACTCACCTAATACCTCCCTGCTAGTACCCCACTGTAGAACCTCCCTTGGGCAGCGGTCTTTCCATTATCATGCCCCTCTGTAGCTAAACAACCTACCACCCACAATCTCCCGTACATCCAGTTTGGGTCAGTTTAAAACTGGTCTCAAGTCACTCCTCAACTCTGCAGCATGTGACTGTATATAACTTTTTTTCTTAGAGCTGCTTCATACATACAATACCTTGTTACAAGCAGGATCCAGAGCTATAACAACTAGGTAGCCCCGGCAAAGGGACTTGCTCTTCTCTTGTCCCAAGCTTTGGTTCCTCAATTTCTCAATGTAATATATCATGAATCTGGGCCTATTTTGTAAGACCCTCTGTAACTGAACAACTGTTCAATATGCACATAAGTATTGACCCAGGACCTTCTTATGATCCCTGCTGACGTAACTGTTCTTTGTATACCGTGCCTAATGTTTTAAGTTTTGTACCAATTGTTTCAGTTTGTACTGTGTAAAATATTAAATTAAATGTTAATTTCTGGACCAAATGCTTACGTTTCAGTAATTTACATGTGTTACCTCTGTGTAGTTTCCTTTCTGTTTCTTACTGAAGTGGAGCCTTTGCAAAGAAGTCAATGACTCAAAGGGTTGTAATTCCAATTTATTTCAATAAATAAATAAAATAAATAAATATCCTGTCATTTGAACTGAAACCTGGCGGGGGGGGGGGTCATCCCAGGAGCACAGGATGTCTCATGACAGACAATCAACACTACATTTTATTTATATTACAAAAATCATAGAGCAATCAGAACCAGCTGGCCAAGAATCACAGGGCATTCCAGTCCCAAGGGCCAGTTTGAACTAAATGGCGTTATGGTCACTGTTCCCTAGTAGCTCCCCTACTCTCACTGCTCCTACCACCTCCACGTTGGTAAGCACCACATCAAGGATGGCAGACTGTCTGCTAGGGTCCTTGACTAGCTGTTCCAGGAGACAGTTCCAGAGTGCATTCAGCAAGGCCTGACTTTTTTTGTTCCTGGCCACCAGAACATCCCAATTGATGATGACTTGAAGGTCTTTTTTCCCCTGTAGACTACTTTACAGTAACACCCCCTATTCAATACTCTGTTTTGGGATTCTTATTCTGAATAGGTTCTATGCACTATTGGCTCAGTTATGGACTGTGATGTGGTGTAATGGCTACATGGAACCACACCGTAACATAAACAAAAGTGTGGGGGTTGGCTACCTGGGCCTACCCCTTGCTATGTAGGTGAGCATAGAGCGATGCACAAATAGGGAAGGGTAGCCATCTGGTGGTTCCCAGAGCCCCATAACCATACCATAAAAGGCCATGCACAGCACATGGCACACACCTGCTGTGCACAGCATGGAGCATACCGTGCATGTAATGGTGTTAAGGATGCTACCACTGCTATCTGTAGGTGGGGTTGTCATGCCGATACAGAAGAAAGCATTCCACAGGTGTGCAAGAGTGTGGCCACAGTCACATTCTGCTACTACATGGATGCTGTGTCTTGACAGCAGATGCTGGGAGCCATAGCAACCTACTGCATGAGGAACAGGACGACTGCCTCTTGGGGGGGTGACCCAGCTTGTGAGGGTAGGTACTGTATGGCCAGTGCACACCCACACCTGGGTGGGTTTCCTCCATGGCTGCCACTGTGTTCTTGCCACTGTAGCCATTCCTAGGATGGCTGGCCAAGATCCTGCTGCGACTGGGACCACAGGAGTCAGCTGAGCCATGGACTGTGGCACCAGGCCACCCCAGAAAGGGCCATGTGACTGCCTGAGAGGCTTGAATACACTGGTGAGTATTACTGAGACAAGTTCAGGATGGTATAATTCATCCTTGAACCTACTGTGATGAGCAAAGCCCTCAGCCACAGTAGGGGGCATGAGGGTAGGTAGGTGAATTGAGGTAAGGGAGGTGCATTGGAGGAATTTTGCCATTTGGCAAGAGGGGCTGGGCTGTCTAGGATGTGGACTCATCCATTTCATGCCTGCCTTTTCCCCTGCAGGATACCCTGCCACCACTGACAGTGATACATCTGTGAAGGAGGGACCCAACATTGTCAACACCAATCCTGAACCCTCGCAACAGCCTCTGGATTAGTGGGAGAAAGCAACATGTGCCATGTATTATAGGATGACTATCATGCAGACTTGGACAGCATACTGGCCGGGGCCACTGACATTTACCGTGGTGGTGCCTATGGCTAGTAGGTACCTGGCCACCACGTATGAGCACTGTGCCGTGGGATACAGGCACAGGTATGGCACAGCCATGGACTACTACCAGGGATGTGTGGCACAGACTATGGGACTCCAGCATGTGCTGTGTGAAGTGATTGTATGCTTTGCAGTGCAGTACCATATTACGTTCTCTGATAAAGGATATGGAATGTTTTATATGTACCACCTGTGCAATAAACAGTATGTCAAACATCGATTTTGTGTCCCATGTCATTCTTTGGGGTGATGTGTGTAGTCACCTTTTGCTGTGATAAAACTACTACATTTTGATACTTATGGGATTGGCAAGAATTATGGATGTAAGTATCTCAGCTTGTAATTTACTTATGAAACTTATGAAACTGCCGCTTGGGCTGCATTGTGCCTGGGGGTTCTGCACCATGCTACATGCCTTCCACCAGCTGTCCATACCTTTGTGCCTTCACATAATGTAGCTGGACAGCATACCTGGACATGCCCACTTCAGATGCACACCTCTAGCTCCTACATCAGTGCCCACCTATGACATGTGCATGTGCAGGGGGTTGGGCATGTAGTATAATGGTTGTGCAAGCTGCTCCTGTCTTACACATCTCAAGACCCATGCTACGCGGTGTGTAATGCCTACATAGCATGGGTGTATTGGACCCAATATGCATGACTCCGCATTTCTTTGCATTGAATTTGGGCTGCCAGATCCCAAACCATATTTCCTGTTCTACTAGACTGCTCTTCAAATCCTTTATTCCATCCTCTGTGACTACTCTGTCACATAGTGTTGTATTATCTGTATAAAACTTAATCTTACCCTGGATTCCCACTGCTAGTCACAGATGAATATATTGACAAGTACTGGTCTGAGGACAGACCCCAGAGGCACCTTGTTCATCACCTTTCTGACCCCCAAGGGGCTTCCATTCACCACTACCATCTGTGTCCTACAACCAAACAAATAACCTTGGCTAAGCTGTTCTCCACCCCAGGTTTTATAGCCATTCGCCAGCCTCCTGTGCAGCACAGAGTCAAAGGCCTTGCTGAAGTCCAAGTATAGGACATGGATGAATTTATTTTTATTGATACTTATATTTTGGCAGTATAGGAGCACTGGGTACAAGACCTGTTTTCAGGATCTTCCTGCATAGGTCAAAATTACAGTACTACAAAGTACAATGTACAATGTGAGATGCATAAAATACATTAGACAAGTACAATATACAATGTAATACATCATTTCAAGTACAATCACATGCAAAAGAGATTTATTTCCAGAATAGCAAGCTAAAGTCTAGCATAAGTAGGTAGCTGAAACATTTGAGTAGAATCTGTTCCAGGAGGAGACTGTGATGTGCAAAAGAGTAGTCTGACCAAAATAGGATTGCATTTTTGGTACTTTTAACCTCCTACCAGTATATTATGTAAGCAGTATTAAGATTCTGATAAAATTAGTTGATCTTATAGATATCTTGGACTAAACTGTTCGCACACTTAAATAAAAAGTTATACTAAATTATCTTCTATCAACAATGGAAGACCAATTTAGATTTTAAAGTAAGAAACAGTGAGGAATCTCTCTAGGAAGGCCTGAAGTACTCAGTGGACAGTGACATCAACAGCCTGACCCTTATCCATTGTCTGTGTCATTGTATAGAAAAAGCAAATGAGGATGGTTTGACATGACATTCCATTACAGAACCATGGCACCTCCCATCCTGTAAACCCTTCCTCGCAAGGAATTCCACCATCCACTCTTTGATGGTTGTCTTTAGCAGTTTCCCTCCTATGGAGGTCAGACTGTCAAACCAGTATTTACCTGGGTTCCCATTATCCCCTCCTATGTGTAGTGGGATGAAATGTGTCTCCATCCTGTCTTTTAGAACTACTCCTGCTGCCAAGGAGCAATTAAACAGATCTGCTATAAGACCTGCCAGTGCCACCACTGCCTCCTTGAGTAATTAGGGTGGAGTCTATCTGGGCATGGTGCCACATTTGTTTTCAGTCCCAGAAACCTGCTGAACTCCCATCTTCAGTGATTGAGTTTATGACCAGCTCCTGTCCCCTTTCCTCTGTCACTCCTGCTGGTCTGACTGATCATTTGGGGAGAGGTCCCCCATTTTCCACCATGAATACAATGGTGAAGAATTTACTAAGGAGATCCACCTTGCTTGTATCATTATACCCTCGCCTGGCCATCTTCAGTCCTTCAATGCCTTACTTAGTTTTCCTTCTCTCCATGATGTACCTGAAGAAGGCATTATCATTCTCTTTGTCTCCCTGTCAATTTGGAGCTCTGCCTTAGCTTTAGGTCTCCCCAAGACTATTTCTGCTTTACTCAGGCTGTCCTGGTAGACTGACCTGCTTGCCTCTGTCTGTTCCTTCTTATGTTCCCTGAAGGCTTTCCTCTATTTAACTATAGCTTCATTAACCTCTCTCTGAACCAGAAAGACCTCTTGCACTTCCTTGCTTTACCTATCATTCTCATGTAGCTCTTGGCGACATCCAGGACTGCTCCTTTTATGGCCTCCCACTTTCCTTCCTCCCTATCCACCCTTCATACTCCCTTGGAATTGGCAGCAGCTTAGTAATTTTTTTCAAAGTCTACTTTATGAACGTCCAATACATGATTCTTGGATTTTACTGTGTCTTGACAGAAGGTTTATGGAGAACCACACCATGTTATGATCACTGGCAACTAAAGAGGCCCTGACACTCACATCATCATCTAGAGTCATGAACATTAACTCCAAGATAACTCCCTGTCTGCTGTGATCCCTGACATATGTTAACAAGCAATCCTGGAATGTGTCTACCAATGCCTAAATATGTGTTCTTGGCCACCACCATGGCTCAGTCCATGCCAGGTATATTTAGGTCACCCATCAGGATCACTTTCCCTATCCCAGCAACTCTCCTGATCTCTTTCCAGGAAGCTGGTCTCCTGCTTCTGACCAGTTTGAGGGCCTGTAAACAACTGTCTGTGTAATGTTTTCCACCTTCAACCAACACAATGTATAGCCACAGCATTTCCACACCTCCCTGTTCCCCTAGGATTGCTCCTCTATTCCTCTTATCTGATCTCTGCATATAACAAGCATTTGTCAATGCCGAATGTTGTGTTGCTGGCATTGGCATCGGTAGTGCAGTAGTTTGAGAGATTAATAATAGGAATGGCAGTGAAGTATAGAAGTGACATCAACCCCACACCACCCTACAGAGACTGATAGGCACTGAGGTGTGCCTTTGGGTGTCTGCCATAACATTTATGCCATTTCAGCTCACCCTACCCTGCAGACTGCAACAAGTATTGCATTGTGCCTTGGGGTCCTCGGGCCTTATGCTTACCCAATTCACCCATAATTCTCATGGCATTTCACCTCACCCTGTCCTGCAGACACTGAACAAGTGCTGAGGTGTGCCTTGGGGTGTTCGACTTTACAGTCACTCCATTTCATAAGGACATATGCTGAAATGGGTGCAGCATAGGAGAATGGGGTGAACTCTGGGGCTGAAGAGTCCAAGGCACATGTCAATGCCTGTCAGTGGCTTGAGGGACGAGGGGTGGTATAGCATGAGCATTACAACTGGCAATCCAAAGGCACACCCCTAACACCTGTCAGTCTGTACTGGGTGGCACGTTATGGTTAGAAACCATAGCACCCAGGGTGTGTGTTGGTATTTGCAGTACAAATTTGCAACACAGACTTTTTGTGACCCCCACCTCATGAAAGTGTTTGGGACCTCTGCTCATGAATAGTGGCTCTGTGATTTTGTTAATCTGTCCCAAATGTTGATTTCTCACAGTGACCGCACCATTCTGTGCCAGATGTGGGAAAACACAGTTCAGGCAGGATGTGAAAAATGACAGCTGTACCATTCATAGGTAGGTGTGAAGAGATGGCAGTGTTGAAAATCTTGAGTGAAAATATTAAAAATGCTCGAATTTATGAACGTACATGGAAACTGCGCAATGCACGGTCGTAACACAGTCATTTAGTGGAATTATTTCACAACATTTTCAATATAGGCATTTTGGGACCTCTGCTCATGAACACTGTCACTATGATTTTCTTCTTCTGTCCCGAACATTGATTTCCCACAATGACCGCGCCATAGTGCGCCAGTTATGCGAAAACACATTCCGGTCAGGATGTGAAAAATGACAGCTGTATTGCATAAGGACATGTGCAAAATTGACAATGTTGAAAATGGTGAGTGAAAATATTACAAATTGTCGAAGTTACGAGTGCGCGTGGAAACTGTGCAATGCACTCTTGTAACATAGTCATTTTAAGGACTTTTGTCACCAAATTTTCAACATAGGCATTTTAGGACCTCTGCTCATGAACAGTGTCACTGTGATTTTTGTAATCTGTCCCAAACACTGATTTTCCACAGCGACCATGCTATTCTGCACTGGTAATGCAAAAACACATTTCGGCCAGGATGTGAAAAATGACAGCTGCACTGTTCATAAGAAGGTGTAACAAAATGCCAATATTGAAAATCTGGAGTGAAAATATTACAAATTGGAAAAATTATGAGTGTGCATAGAAACTTTTTGGGAGGCCACCTCATGAACAGCGACACTGTCATTTCATTATTCAGTCCCGAAAGGTGATTCCGCGCAGTGACCACAAAATCACCTTTTGGGACTGAATAACACCATGACAGTGACTGAATTCATGAGGAGGGGTCCCAAGAACCCCATGCTGAAAATTTGGTTTCAAAAGTCAAACAAATGGCTGAGATATCCACATAACTTGAAAAAAAAACATTTATGCCATTATACAGTTTACCGGCATTTCTCCAGTTTGCAGTCAGCTTTGAAGAGTGCAGACATGTTCCTGGTTCACTGAAGATCATCGCACTGGGCTCTAAAGGTAAGTATGTGGTGAGGGGGGTGTGGGGAGGTGGGTGTGCAGAGGGTGGCTGCAGGTTGGGGAAGGGGGCACTGAACTCAACAAGGGACCATTTTCTTATTTTACAGGTTAAAACAGAAAAAATAAACAATGCGGGAAGGTTTTCTATTTTCACAGGTACTTTTGCACACTGGAGTGGGCTCCAAGTGTGACACCTGTGTGTTTGATGGGAGAGGGGGTCTGTAGCCGATGGAGATTGGGCATCCCCTCCGGCACATACAGAGTGTGGGGGGGGTTGCATGAGCCAAGGGGGATTGGGCACCCCCTCAGCACACAAGAAATGGAGGGGTACATTATGCCAACAGGGATTGGGTACCCCAGTTGGCAAATTAACTTAAGAGGGGGTATGCGGACAGTGGGATTGGACACCCCCATCAGCTTTCAGAGGGACTGTGAAAGGTGGCAACTGTCCCTTGGCTTCTGTGGGAACTGTGAGAAGCTGATGGGGAAGCTGCCGCCATGTTGCTTGACAGGGGACACCAGACTAGGCAAGCAGTAATTGGCTGCTGTGATCAAGGACCGCCCTGTGGTGCTCCCTGATTGCAGTGGCTAATTTCTTTCAAGTTGGTGGCATGCTTCTCAACAGTTGTCATAGACAGCATGCTATGCCATTGGTGCAACAGAACCCAGACACAAAAAGCAGTGGCACCATTGGCTGCAGCAGGACCGCACCTCCAAAACCTGCTTCTCCACTCCAAGTAACCACAATATGTTGTCTTCACTGCGCGGGCAAGACAACATTAAAAGGGGATGGTAGGGGATATTATGAAAACGAGTTTCCAACTTCCTTTGATAAAACTTAAACCATGGGACAGTCAAAGTTCTCATGAGAAAATTGTTCTTGTTTTTCACATTTTTCTACATAATTCCAATAGAGTAATAAAGATGTAATAAGGATAATGGCATTCTGTGAGATCCAGGGCTTATTTAAACTACCCCTCACCTGTGTCAGGCATTGTGCTAGCTTGGTTGAATGCTGTCAGAATACTGTATTTTTTGTATATGAGCTGAAGGAGAAAAACTTAATTTCCTCCCTGCAAAGGCTGGAAAAAAAATCTTCTACGTATGAAACTACTCTCTCTGAAACAATGGGGTCCTGTTCTCAATGTTCCAGGATAGTTCCTGCTACTCTGGGTATCCACAAGCACAGGATGGAAGCACAGTCTGACATTCCAGGATAGCTCTTATGAAGACTGAGATCTGTGTCTTATTTGTGCTGTTGAGATTAATGTGATCCCTTTTTTATTTAAAAATTAAAAATTTAAAAAGCTTCTATTTAAAATAAAAATACTAAAATACATATATACAATAATTGTAAAATATCAAAACTTTCACGTAAAACTGTTATAATAATCTGGGTAGGGAAAGTAATAATTTTCCTCTAAGGAAGAGAAACAATTGGGTGAGCCATCTGATGTGGTGGCAGGGCAGAGCCATATGGGAGGCTCAGATTCAGGAAAGGAACTGAAACTTACTGCACACACCAGAACAACTGAAGCCAAGCACAGGCACATTTTGGAAAGATGCTCTTGAACTCTGGGGGCCCGGGGTTGGTGCTGACTAGCCCGACCCAGCTTTATTGAATCCTAGCTGGCTTAGCTAGGTGATATCATTATTGTCAGCTATGGAATAAGCGGTTCTGCTTAATTTCACAATAAAGTAGGTCTATTAAACTATTCTTCCCCATGTATCAACTAGCATAACATAGTTTGAAAACTCAGCCATGTAGTGTGCTGTGCTAGCACTGTAAATCACTGAAATTAACAGTTTTGCATCCCAGAAATCTTTCGGTACAAATACCAGGACAACAACCCTGTTGCAGGACAGAGTCTTTTACTAAATCCACCCTCTATCGCACTGTAGAAGCAATTCGATATTCTGAAATGCTGGTTAGCTGCATTCTTTTACTTGGTGCTGTTCACCACTGATAGGTCAATCAAACAATCAATCAGTCAATCAAAATCTTTATTTGCCCAGGCGATCACCATTGAGCAAGCTCATTTACAAGGTGGACTTGCAGTTTGCAAGGATGAGGGTACAGAATAGAGTACAAGTAAAATATACATAAAACAACAGTAGCAAGACGTATACAACAAAATATATACAGTGTAGAAATAAAGGTAAATAATATATACAGAGATGCCTTTATAACCCTATCCATCAATAACTTGTTCATAGCCTGTAAAGGAGTCCCTGGGGTATGGAAAAGCACATGCGTAGGAGGCAGGGACACTGGCAGAAAGATTCTGGGATACTAAGCAGGTGGTATCAGGGCATAAGAGTGGGCGATGGGGGGGGGTGTTGCAGTGAGTACGTAGTACCGGTGGGACTGGAATGAACTGAGGGAGGGGGGAGTAATCTTGGTAAGGGAACACTTAGTTTGAATGGGAAGGACTTAGATTGAGCGGAAACGTCAGCTGGACAACTAGGATTGGTGGAAACAGTAACAGAGCTCCACAAATGTTTTTGCATACAGGGTCTTGGACATAACAAGACTAACAGGGGAGCTAAGTCTCAGCGATTTCTGTATCCTATTCCAAAGCGTGGGTAGGACAAAGCTTATGGCTGCTCTTCCAAAGAGGGTACCGACCCTAGGTACTTTCAGGGAAACCAGCGAGTGACTTCTCAAGGCATAATTCCCAATCAGGCTTAATGGGAGACAGTCAGCAACGTATTGCGGGAGTTTGAGCAATGTATTGTGGGAGTTTGTTGGTGATGGCTCAGAGCGTCCAGAGGGCTGCATTTCTGTACTGCCTGTGTTGAAGGGAGGGCCAACCCACAGCTGCATATAATGAACAGTGGTGGGTGGAAAATGGGAGGCCTGTTATAAATCTCAGAGCTCTATGATACAATACGTCCAATTCAGCAAGGTATGAGGCTGGGCACTGGCCATATATGAAGTCAGCATAGTCAATTAGTGAGAGGAACGTGGATTGAATGAGCTGTCTTTTGGTGTCTGCGGTCAGGAGGTGATTTATTCTGAAGAAGAGTCCAAGCCTCTGCCTCAGCTTTTTCAGCAGTTCTTCTACATGTTACACAAAGGTGAGTTTATTGCCTATCCAGACACCCAAATACTTGAATTTCGCTACGTATTCAAGATGTTCACCTAGTAAGGTGGAGATAGAAGGTAATGGACCAGCAGCGGCAGAACATGCCCCCTGGCCAGTTGGTGAGAATAGCATTGCCTTGGTTTTCTTGGCATTAAGTAGTAGTCTTTTATTAAGGAGCTGGTGCTGCAGAATGTTAAAGTCAGTTTGCAGGTTGCCACAGGCAGCTTCAGGAGATTCATGGCTTATGTAGAGTACCGTGTCATCAGCAAACAGGTGAATGCTTGCTTCCTTAATGCCTACATCCAGGCTGTTGATATAGATAGCAAACAGTAATGGTCCTAATATGGACCCCTGAGGGACACCTCTTTTTACCAGTTTAAGTGAAGAAAGCTCCCCTTCAGCCTTGATTTATTGTTGCCTACCAGTGAGGTAGTCAAGGAACCAACACAAGGAGGTTCGGTCTAGGCCTATTGTTTGTAAAGTGGAGAGGAGCAAACAGTGGTCAACGGTGTTGAAGGCCTTACTGAGATCCAGAAAAACTGCACAGATTAATTTTTTGTTGTCTAAGTCCCATTGCCAGTCGTTAGTTACTTTTGCCAGGGCTGTAATGGGACTGTGCTTTGCTCTGCAGCCTGACTGCATGGGGTTTAGTAAGTTTGAGTTGTCTATGAAAGATCTCAGCTGGGTATCCGCAATTTTTTCTAGGAGCTTGGAGAGTATGGGGAGGAGGGAGATCAGCCTATAGTTATTTAGGTCACAGGGATCCCCTGATTTAAACAGGGGGATGATGTGAGCAAGTTTCCATAACTGAGGGGGAGAACCTTGCGATAGGGACAGGTTGAATAAGTGAGAGATAGGTGCAGCAAGGATGTGATAAGCAATTTTCAAGTAATATGGGTCGAAGAAGTCTGCCCCAGCACTTTTTTAGTGTCCAATTTTAGGAGAAGATCTTCAGCTTCCTTCACGGAAGTGGGTAAAAATGAGAAGGTTACGATATTGTTACTCGGTTCCAGGAGCTTAGTGTTGATCTGTGGGTATAGTCTGCTTACCGGTGCATTATTAAATGCTAGGCCTGCAGTGGCAAAATGATTGTTGAAGGCCTGCAGGATCTCATTTCTGTCATTGATTATAGCATTGTCAGTGGTAATTTTGGAGTGAAGCACATTTCCTGGAGAATGACCAATTAGTTCTTTTAGTGTGGACCAGAACTTGGTAGAGCATTTTGACACAGAATCTAGCTCAGATCAGTAAAAATTGGCCTTGGCATCTCTGACCATCTTAGTGCAGGCATTTCTAGCTGTTCTGAAGAGACACCAGTCTTTGTCTGTGTGTGATTTGCGAGCCTTTTTCCAGAGTTGATTTCTTTTTAGTAAGGCAGCCTTAAGATCCGCTGAGAACCAGTGACATTTTCTAGCGTTTATATGTGCTTTTACCAGAGGAGCATGGTTATTTAGGGCACTAGTTATAATTTCATGGAAGATGTCGTAGGCATTACTCACCGATTTAGCAAGGTAAAAACTCTGCCAGTGCAAGGAGTTTTTTACTTCATTGAAGTATGCGAGAGGATCGAAGTTCCGTCTGGACCTTTTAGTGGAAAATGAGATGTTGGTGAGGGTTTAGCATTAGTTCTTATACCAGCAATAAAGCAGTGGTCACTAACATCAGCTGAAAAAATTCCGGCATGGGAAAAGGAATATGGTCTGCCTACGAGAAGGACATCCAATAGGGTGCTGTTCATTAGGTTTTTCTTGTTAATGTGAGTTGGCTCAGTAATATGAACCCGTGAGAGTCACAGAATTGCTTCAGGGGTAATGAGACCTTAGTCAACCAATCATAATTAAGGTCTCCTAGAATATTTGTTTCAATGGGGACAGAACCCATAATAGATGACAGATGGGAGAGGAGCTGAGGCCCCATGGCTGGTGGTCTGTAACAGCCTATGACATGGAAAGCCATTGATGGGGAAAGTTCAACTTTAAGGGGCAAACATTTGAATCCACCTGCAACAGAGGTAGAGTCTAGGATGGACACTGAAAATTTGTTTTTGATGTAGATGACTACTCTGCCTCCCCTGGTCTGCCTATCGGCTCTAAATAGAAGGTAGTTAGGGATGTTAACCTCTCTATCTGGGGTGGATGCCCGAAGCCAGGATTCAGAGAGCACAAGTACGTCTGGTGCGGTATGAGTAATCCATGTCTGGACTGATGTAAATTTCTTTAAAAGACTGCATACATTTGCATGCATAAAGCTGACTCCTTTCAGTCTTGTAAGGTCAGATGGAGATGAGAGAGCTTTTGTGGCACCAGAGTTGAGTTCAACATTACCTGAACACAAAAGTAGTAGGAATACAATTTTCCTTAGGGCAGTGAGGAGTAGTTTGAAAGCACGAATCTTTCTGCATCTGTTTTAAGTTTGAGTGCGGGGGTCCAGAGTCCAAAGTTTCCCCTTGTGCTGACCTAGGGACACATTGCCTATGGTCCATTCAGTATAGCACCAAGACGTGTAGGTTTTGGGTGGTGGGTGAGGGCCACATATTGGTAACTAGGTAGCAGTCCCACCTCGAGGAGATTCCACAAATTGAGAAGGATGGGGAGTCTGGTGGCATAAGTTATAATGTAGTATTAATATAAAGGCAGTCTAGCAGTGGTAGGCATAACTCTATGTTGGGGTCAATTCTGCTTGAATGGTCTGTCATGTGGGGTACCATACATAAGCAGGTAAGTAATTAAAACCACATGAGGACTGCCATGATTGCCCAATGTGTTAACAGGGTGCGAGTTGCACCAAGACTCACTAGCTAGGTTCTATAAGTCTCAAGGATCACTGCTCCGTGTTAGACTAGCTAAAAGAGACAGGAATCGATGATACGCAAAGATACATGAAAACAGCCTGACGGCACAGATGTCTTAAGGATTTATCTTCAACAGGCAGGGGTATCCTACCGATTATGCTTCATGAAGAATATCAGGGAACTGCTTGGAGGAGACAAGTGAGCTCAAGAGAAGATCACCCCTTTAAGAAGTTACAGAAAGGAGAGCCATTTAAGCAGTTGCTGTAATTGACTAGTGTGAGGCCTCAGGGAGCGTGGATCACTGGGAAAGTGTACTCAATAAAGGATGGAGGAGGGAGTGGGGTGGTGGGCGAAACAAAATTGTCCAGAGAGCAGTACAGCAAGGCAGTGGCCAAGCTGTGTTTTGAAAAAGGTGCCTTGTGTGCTTCCTTTCTCAGTGGGGTTCTGCAGCATCCAATCGGGAAGCAGCCACAGTCCCCAGGAGCCAGTCCAATTATGGGGATTGAAGCCTGACAGCTCCGAGCTAGGTGCTGACCAAACGTACCTGCTTTCCTTGGTCAGGGAGTTGGTGGGCTGGATGCAGAGGTCCTGCCACCAGCAGGTAGCAGTGCCAGGGCCACTCAGTCGAAGTGGAGAGCCTTGTTTGGGCTAGTGTCTAAAATAGAGCAGAAAAAAAAGGCGGGCCATTAGTTAAAAAGCCAGAGACAAAGATCAAGTAAATTGGTGGAAGGGCCCTGGGCAAGTTAGTGTTCAGGGCAGGAGTAGGTGCAAATAGTGGGAGAGAAAGGCACCTGCAGAGAGGTCTGGTCAAAGGTGCCAGGTGGGAATTTAGCAAAACAAAAGGCTGATTCAGGAGGTGGGGGGGAGGTCTCTTCAATGGGACCAGGGAGAGCTGGGAAGGAGGCGTGTGGTGGAGAGGACTTAGGGTAGTCTGGTATGGGTAGAGAAGATGGTCCAAAATGCCAGGCAATATTTACAGAATGTGCTGGTTCAGGGGGGAGTCAAGAGAGGGAATCAGGGGTCCAGTAGATGGCAGAGAAACATTGTGGGGAATAAGGATGAATGAGAGGAACTGTGATGGGAAAAGTGTGGCAGAGTAAACAGCAGGCAGTGGTCAGTTCTAGCTATTCTACAATATTGGGCAATTAGCAGAAAAAATTCAGTAGGTCAAGTAGTAAGCTATACAAATGTCAGGCAGTCAGTTAAAGTTCGCTACAACTCTGCTAGGCAATTCCTACATATACAGTGCAATAGTTTAAAGGTAAAATGTTTAAGCAATAGAAATATTCAGTAGTGCAAGATATAAGCTATATAGAAGTCAGGCCTAGCTAATACAGCAGGCTAAACAGCCGAAAATTCCAGGAGGAGAGAAAATATATATATATATTTCCACATGAGCAGTAAATTCAGCAGAAAAAATTGTCCAGACAGCAGTACAGCAAGGCAGTGGCTGAGCTGTGTTTTGAAAAAGGCACCTTGTGTGCTTCCTTTCTCAGTGGGGATCTGCAGCATCCAATCGGGAAGCAGCCACAGTCCCCAGGAGCCAGTCCAATTACGGGGATTGAAGCCTGACAGCTCCAAGCTAGGAGCTGACCAAACATACTTGCTTTCCTTGGTCAGGGAGTGGTGGGCTGGATGCAGAGGTCCTGCCACCAGCAGGTAGCAGTGCCAGGGCCACTCAACTGAAGTGGAGAGCCTGGTTTGGGCTTCTGTCTGCTTTCCTTGGTCAGGGGGTGGTGGGCTGGATGCAGAGGTCCTGCTGCCAGCAGGTAGCAGCGCCAGGGCCACTCAGGTCTTCTGCTACTTACTAGTAATTTGCACATGTAAATGTTAATTGGTTGCAAAACACTACAGTACATTAAGGCATCAGTAAGCTTTGAAGATTAAAAGCAACAAAAGTAAGGAAATGGCACTGTTGTGAGCTATGGTAAATTTGTAGTCTGGCATTCCTTGGAGTAAGCACAATTACAAGATGCAGAGTTGGTTTTGCCCTAACATTGGCACAATCTGTCCTGGTAGACAAAAATTACTAACACAGCAATGCTTGGAGACTGATGGTCAAATTTTTGAAGATGTGGAAATCAGCGCAACGGTGGTAAAACCTGTGTGCAAGGGGGGCTTCCCTTGTGCGCCCGCAGGTTCTCTCCACAAGTGCCATACTTTTGTACGTGGAGATAAAGACCAGCTCTGTGATTTATGGCAGCTTGCACCCATTTTCCTTGTGCAGCTGCATCAGAATGCTATGCCTGGTAGTACCAGGCATAACATCCTCAGCAGCTGCGCCAGGCACCCATGTGCTCAGGGCTGAAAATAATAATGTCTGTCAATGCAGAGATTTTTTTTCCACAACAGTGAGCTGTGACATGGGGTTTAGCCCCAAGGCTGTTTTTGGCCCTTTGAAAATCTGACCCTGGGTGCCTAAAATAGGGTAATGCCAGTGTTGTGATAGTTCACATTACAAAGAATGTCAGGCCACAGACTTACCACAACTCAAGGGACTTTTAACCCTAAAGATGCAATTCCTTAGTTTGCAGCATTAATCTTCAGCCCTAACTAATGCTTTAATGTAGCTTTTTGCAATGATGTTGCTATTTTTTTGAAAAGAGGGAGTTTAAAACAGATCATTACTTTTTCTGCAGCTGGCATTGTCAATACTTTTAATAGCTGATCCATCACATACTGTCTTGGGCCTGTAGAAGATTTGCAACTGACCCATCACCCTATACCAGGCCTTTCGTATGACCACCAGCCTACTGCACACTACATTGGGCCTATAGCTTGCTTTGTGTATGGGCTATTTTCCAAACACAAAGCAGTAAACACACCTGTTAAGCCCAAGTCTGAAAATGCAAAAAGACATTTTTTGTAAATGTAAAAACACTGGGCTCAATTTTCAGAGCCCTTAGCACAACACACATTGAGTCGCTACATGGCTGGGGCAAACTCCGGGTGTGCCAAGGACCCTGCACCTGATTTTAGAAAAATTCGGATCCCGGTGCCAAACTCCCCAAGTTTGCTACAAGCTGACAGCAGTGCCAAACAGTTGGCACACCTCCAGGAATTGTTGCTGGGATCCAGCCCCCCGCCTGGCACAACACAAGAGGGGCAGGGATGCTAGAGGGGTGAAAATGTTTGCTTGGGGGGTGGGGGCAGAAAGGGCATGGGGATGCCCTAGGACTGTTGCTATCACAAGTATGAGAAGCTGGTGATTTTGTTTGGCTATGTGCGTCTATAAAGTTAAGAGAAAACAGTGCTTTGTACTGTAACATTGACGGAAACATACAATATTGCATTTTAAAAGCTGATATTTTTTGCAGTCCATATAGGTAGCCAAAAATCCTCACACCTGATGGCAACTATACCTAGAAGGCATTATGGAGACAGCAGGCATGACAGGGAGGGATGAGGCACCAGGCGACTGTTGTAGGGCTCTGCAAAGGGCGCCCCCAATGGGTGCCACGTCACTGCCCATCATGCTCATTCTCCCCATGATTCCTTCTGGGTATACTTGCCATCAGGTGTGATGGGTTTTGGCTACCTATAGCGACTGCAGAACATATCAACTTTAAAATGCAATATTTTATAATTCCTCCAATGTTACAGTGCAAAGCACTGTTTTCTATTAAGTTTATACACACACATAGCAGAACAACATCACCAGCTTCTCATATTTGTGACAGCCACAGTCCTAGGGCACCCCCATGTCCCTTCTGCCCCTGGCACCTCACTTTGACATCCTCCTTCATTTGACACAGTATGTGGCACTGGCATAAGTCCCTTAGACCACCTCTTAGTTGATCTAAGTGGAGCCCCTTGCTGCATCCATGGCAGGGCTTGAAAAATCCCAAAAAAGGGGGTGTTGGGCTCCACCGTGGCACAAGTCCACATGAGACCTGGTGCACCCTAGTCTGAGTCATAAGTCTGGTGCAGTGCCACTTTGGCACAGCGGCTCTCCTTTTCAACATAGACATCATTCAAAAATTTTGAATGCCATATCTTTTGGCACAAGATGCCACTTATGTCATTTATGTTTGTCGCAGTCACCTTGCGTCACTCTCCAGGCTTTCAAAATCGAGCCCACTGTGGCCATCCAAAAAAATGCAAAAAGACTGTTTTCACAGGTGAAAAAACTAAATTTGTGTGGAAAGTGTAACAGTTTTTTTTGGGGGGGATGCATTCTCAAATGGGATCTGAGCATATGTAACTGTGTAAATCAATTTTTAATCATAACCTCATCATTTTTACCGCCTTTTTAATTCTAAATTTCAACAATGTTACAGTTATAGCCCCCTGTATGACCATTCAGGCACCCTTATTCAAAACTCAGCTGTTTTATTACCATTGTGAACTACAAGTCTCCTGGTGTTGTAGGTGAGACAATAGCAAAACACTGTTGATGCAAATTAACTTTGACAGCAAATGGTATAAAAGTGCATATGTTGCTATGGGAGCATGCACTGGGACAGTGGTTCATAAAGTAACTTACATTTTTGAAAAACTAGCCTTTTTCACATTTTTTTCTCATCACTAGCCCCCAAAAATACTGAACCAAATTCAACCAAACTTGCCACATCCAGAAATTCTGGTCCGCAGAGCATACTTTTGAAGGTTTTATGAAAATATGGCATGAAAGGAATGAGATAAAAGTGACTGAAAATTGTAGTTTAGCATTAAAGTTCCTACTCATCCCTAACTAAAGTGTCACTACCATACCACCATAATTAGGAAATTAAAGTGTACTGCAAAAATAGCTATTGTACTAAATGCTCTCATTTTCTAAAAGTGAGTATTCTATAAGGTCTTCTACATTACAATTCCTGTTACTTCCCAGGGCTAAAACTAATCAGGGCCAGAAATAATTTTCTCACAAATCATAGAATTCATTACCTAGCAACCCTGCAATCCAGTGCTTCAGTGTAAATTTGTAAGTCAAATCTTAACAAATGTGTCTATCAGATCTGAAGAAATGGTCTTGTTTGCAGGAAGTATTCATAGTAATGTTATACCATTTTTAAGAAACTGCACTGGATGTGCAGTTGAATTTATGTTTGTATGTGGCTTCCTACTTTCTTTCAGGTCACCCACATAAATGAGGCAGTCCCAAGAGTTCTTCCCAGTTATCTAAATGTGAGTAAATGAACGCCACTAGCTGGAATGTAATGCCAAGCAGCACCAAGGTAGTTTTAGGTTTCTGGCCTATCATGCCAGAGTCCCATCCAAAGTGAAGAGCTAGGCAAGGCACAGCATTTTTATGGCAGCACAGCAGAGCTATGCGACGATTTACTATTACGTAGTAGAGAGAAGAGACTCTGGATGCATGCGGCTGGAAACCTTGACTATGTCCTTCCACAGTGGAGTTGAAGAGGTCCTCTCTGTTTACTACAGTGCTGTTCCTTCCTCCCTCACACACACTATTTTCCTTCTCAGCACTCTCTTCTAGTTCACTTCCAAGGTTCAGAGCTACGTGGCACCTCCACCCTGTAGTGTTTCCCTGGTATCTAGTGGCACCCTCACCCTCTGATTACAATCCCTGTATTTTCATAATGCTTCTCTGGTGTCTAGTGGCACCAAAACCAACCCCCCTCAGCCTCCAATTGCCAGCCCCATATTTTCCTAATGTTTCCCTGGTGTCTAATAGCACCCCCACCCGATCATTGTCCTCCATCTATGTAATATTTCCCTAATGTTCAATAGCACCCCACTGATCACCCTCCCCATATTTCCCTAATGTTTCCTTGGTGTCTAGTGGCACTCTTACCCTCTGATCACCATCCCAGTATTTTTATAATGTTTCCCTGGTGTCTAGTAGCACCCACCATGCTACATTCACCATCCCCATATTTTCATAATGTTTTCCTGATGTCGAGTGACACCCCCCACCCTTTGATCGCCGTCCCTGTATTTTCATAATGTTTTTACTGGTGTTAATGCCCCCCCCCCACCATCCCTGTGTTACTTTAACCTGTAATAAAGAAAACCATACCTCAATGTTTTTTTTCTGTAAACCTGTAAAAAATGGTCCTCGCTGATCTGATCCCTGCCACCCCATCCCCACTCAGCAGTCAACACCCCCCCACACACACACACCCACACCCTCATTCACCTGAACATGTCACAGGGTGAAGATCTACTCTCTGAATAATCAATCAATCAATCATTTTTATTTTATCATGCGTGATCAAACACACGTCTTACTGCTGGAACCACTAACTGCACTATGAGAAACTAAGTTAAGTGCGGTTCTATGTATTTCAATGTGGTTTTGAACTTTGAGGCATAAGTTTGTCATTTTTGCATATTTTCACCCAAAATTTCATCATGGCTTTTTTGGGACCCCAACTCATGAACAATTATGCTGGAATTATGCAAATCAGGCTTGAAAGGTGATTTCATGGTCACTTGGCAAAATCACCTTTCACACAGGATTTGAAAATTTTTACCACATTTGCTTATGAGGTGGGGTCATAAGAAGGCTATGTTTATAATCTGGGGTAGAAATATGTACAAATGACAGAATTATGAGCGCATGTTAACATTTTTCTACGCTCGCTCATAACTTCTATAATTTTAAATATTACGACTCCAAATTTTCAACATAGCCATTTTTTTCATACCACCTCATGAATGTGACAGCTGTCATTTTTCAAATCTTGGCCAAAATGTATTTTTGCTACTGTGGCATGGAATGACAATTCAGTGATGCACAATCACATTTCAGCAGCGATTTAAACACTTTCACCAACGTGATTCATGAGGTGGGGCACTAAGAAGGCTATGCTGCAATTTCATCATTTTGCAGCCATATTGGCTCTGACTGGAGTTTGTATTTTATATAGTGCCCTATCCTAAAAGGCTCAGAGTGCTGTACAAATCAAAAATATTATTTCATAACACAACATTAATTACATACATTTATAAATAAGATTAGAATAGTATTTAGAGACAATGGCTTAATACTCCAAGTTGAATGTTAGCTCAAAATATGACATTTCAGTCCCTTTTTAAATTCCTCTACCATGAGCAAATGATTTGATACCTTTTATTGGACCAACATAGATGTAACAAAAACAACAAAGTGCTTTACCTTTCGGACCAACCCAGTCCTTCCTCAGAAGCCTAATCAAACTATTTGGGGTTTGTCTGACTGGATTGAGTTGATCCAAAAGCTCAAGCACTTTGTTCTTTTTGTCACATCTATGTTGGTCCAATAAAAGGTATCAAATCATTTGCTTCTGGATCTGTTCTTACAAGGACCAATACAGCAAAAACTAAATCTGTATGTCTACCATGAGGTAACTGTTAAGATGCCAAGGAAGTGAGTTCCAAATAAGTTGGACCAATAACAAGCACACCCTGTTGCTAGAAAGGTTAAGACCTGCCCTCAGGATATCCAGAAAAACACTCCTCAGTGGAGTGGAGTAGAGTGAGTGACTGGGAGTATACTAGGTTAAGCATTTGCACAAAACATCTACCATTCAAACTTAAGATAAAGCAACAGTAGGTGGATGGTGAGGAGGCAGGGCCAGTAGCAGCTTCAGTGGGTATTTACTAGCCATATTGGAGAAGAACTAACAATGGGGAAGGTTGAGTCACTGTAGATGACCATGAAAAGGGCTGCTCAAATATAGAAAGAGAAGCATAGTTTTATTAAGTATTCAAAGGTATGGTGATTCAGTCATGCACAATGGGAAGTCTGATCTGGGGAACCTTCATCCTCAGTAGGCACTCCCTCCAAAGTTCCCTTCTCTCCCTACTCAGTGATAGGACCTAGGAGTGGTGTGCTGCCTTGAAGGCCTCAGGGAGGAGGGAGAAGCCACCTCTCCCTTATCCAGTGCATTGTGACCTCCCCTCCCTTCTCCACCTTGGATCAGAAGAAAGCATACCAGATGATGCCTCCTCAGCTTCTGAAGTCAACTCTAGCTGTTCTACCCTGCAGCATGACCAAGACCCCTGGAATTCTGCAGTTCTGTGGTTGTGGAATTTGCCGCAGAATTTGCATCATGCTGCAGAATATATATAGTGCCACAGAATTCATTGTTTTTGGTGAATTTTCATATAAATATACTGTTTTTCCATAGTGTCAGGCTTTCTTTCCCACCTCGTTTATCCTGAAGCCCCTCCTCTATGCTCAGCATATGATGTCATCAATTACATCACATCATATTTAGCCAATGACAGGACTGCATTCTGCCAGAGAAATTAATAAATCATGCCGCAGAAATCAGAAAATGCTGCCGCAGAAGTCCAGGAGCCCTGCCGCAGAAATCAGAAAATTCTGCCGCAGAACACCAGGGGCCCTGAGCATGACACCCTGAAGACACAGACTCCCCATTCATCACTAGCCAGGCCTTATGTCTGGGGCCTGCCCCCCCTTCAGAATGGCTGTCAAGGACCTCTCCCATGACCATTTGAAGTTGTAGCCAGGCATGCCTAGAATCTTCCCCTGTCCCTGAATGATGTCCCAGCCCCCTCTAGCCCTAATCCTTGACCTCCTTCAAGAAAAACTGTCTGCTGCAAGTCCATGGAGCTTCAATTTCTTTTAGTGATCTCCCCTCACTGGTGAGTTGCCATGTAAGGATCACCTTGTGGGTTTCAGTTGCCAGCTTCACTGTAACGTCTGGATATGCATGCCCCAGCCATGCCATCCACATGCCCTGCTAATAGAAAAGTGAAGGTCGTTAGTTACAACAAATAGGGACAGAGATACCTCCTGCATGTTTTGGAGTGCCACCTCCCAAGTGCTCAGATCTTGTCTTCATGAGTACCCATTGCTGCTGCTGCTTGGAATGCCACTCAAATACAAAAGTAGTGAATGCAGAAGCTTGCTGGTCCTGTCCGTCCCTTGCCAGTACCGACTTCAGCACTCAGATTAAAACTTTTTTCATCATGGAGGAATCCTAATGCCTAAAGAAGTACATCCCTACTTAAGGAGCACTCTATGAGTATACCCTCACTATGTGGACGATGTCCGAAGCTACCCCCATTAGAGGGACTCAAGTGTCGATGGCTCGCTGGTCCACTTTTGACTGGTGAACCTACAACATAACTCAGTACTATGAAGCACTACATGATCCTTCAAGAGGCTACTCTACCCTGATCATGTTTTTTCTGTGCTACAACCTCAAACACTTGGAGTGCTCTGCAAAAAGTCACTACAAAAATATTGTGGAACAGTTGGGCTTCATATAGACAGTTACCAATGTGTCAGAGTGATGCCCTGATGGTGTCCCTCCTGGGTTTGGACTTCTAACAACTGCTGCACTCCCCTATGGTAGGCCCACCTCATTCTGTGCACCACCTGGCCAACTAGCAGCTAAGCATCCCACTCACCAGCCTCCACAGCCTCATCAATCCCTGATAAGGATGGTTTTCCACATCTGGTGCAAGGATTCTGAAGCACTGTCACTGAAACTGAGCCAGAACATTGGCAATCCCATTGTCTACCCCTGCAACATGATTTGCTGTAAATGAGATGTTAAGAAGCAAGCACTTTAGCATGAATACTGTCATCAAATCCCCTGTTAGCTCTGATGATCCAGCCTGCTGGTTCTAGTGTCCACTAACTCCATGTTGTTTAACCAGATCACCACTCTCCTGTTCCTCAGCCTTTCATTGGAGCAGGCCAGGGCCACTACTACTGGAAAGAATTTCAACAGCATGATGTTTCTGATTAGCCACTGATCTACCCTGCTTGGTGACTGGGCTGCTGCACACTATGCTCTTGTCAGAAAAGCCCCAAAGCCATTCCCTCTCAATGCATCAGTAAACAATTTGAGGTCTAAGCTAATGAATGCTGGACTCAGTCACATTGAAATTCCATTGCAGTGGTCCAAAAGCATCACCCAGAGGTCCTCCATGAGCCTCTCTGTGACCTGGATATAATGGATCACCTTGCCGATGCCTCACATGGCTGTGGCCAGGCTTTTGTTGAAGGTCCATCCCATGTGTAAAACCATGCAGGTGAAGTTCAAGGACCCAAACAAGCTCTACAACTGCCTCGGTGTGACTTTCTTGGCCAATGGGGGTAATGCCACCTCGTTGTGCAGCTTGGTGAGTTTCTCCAGTGGGAGCCAGCACTCCATGTGCATAAAGTTATTTCAATACCTAAGAACATGATCATTGTTTGGGGTCCCTTCTGCTTATTGTGAGGCAGGGGAACCCTGAAGTTATTGCGCATTGTGTGAAAGATGTTTAAAAGTTGTAGGTATTGTTGGTGCCCTGCCTTGCAACAAAGAGGAAATCATCAAGGTAATGCATCACTGAGTTCAGCCCTGCCTTCCTGGTGACAACCCAGTGAAGGAACAAACCAAAGTGCTTGAAGTAGGTGCAAGCAATAGCACTCCCATGGCCATGCATTTGTCATAATAGCATTGCCCCATAAACTTCATTCTGAGCAGCTCATGGTAATCCATATGAACTGGGAGTAGTCAAAAGACTGATTTAATATTTGCCTTGGCCATGATGGCCCCACTGCCAAAGGCACACAATACTTTAGTAGCGCTATTAAAAGTCATGTATTGCACTGATGAGAGTTCCTACAGGATGCGGTCATTGACAACGTCCCCCATGGGCTAGGACAGGTGTTGGATCAACCTGCATAGCTCCAGTCTTTTATTTTAGAAAGCATACTTTATTGATTTTCTATAAGACGACAACACAAAAACAAAACCCACAAACACGTAAACTGAGTTTTCCCAGTCTTTTTGGGTACTAGACAAATGGGCAAAACCTAAAGATTACTCATAAGCTATATGGGAAAGGGGCCAGCTACTCTCACAGTGATGAGCTCCTTTGCAGATTCATCTGCATCTCAGATTGGGGGGGGGGGCTTGGTCAATTTATAAGTTGTCAGCCTCCCTCCACATCTTGGGCCCCTGATACAGTATTCAAAATCTCACTATTAGGCCCTCCTTCAACCCTCTGGCTATTTTTTGATCCCCGTACAACTGTAACCAAGGGTCCATCCTACTGACCCTTATTGGTATTGAAGGTGTTCCCCTTCTTAGTCCTCTGAGTTTCTTTGCTGAAGCTAGGCTCCCTGCACCTGGACATTGCACCAGCAGATGTGGCTTGCCACACAAGCATTCGTACTTGTACTTTCATCTGGGGGCCGTACAGGAATCTTAGTTGAACTTGTAATAAAAAGCATTCTGTTTCTCCTTGCTCTGACCTGGCTTAACCTCTGATGGAGCCACTTTCACCAGCAGCCCGCTGTCCTTGTGCTGCACCTGAGGCCTCTGCATGTGGGTCTCTACCCTCAAGAGCATATCAAATGACACCCTTTTCCTATCGGTTCTGCCTGATGATGATGCTGCTGAAATACTTTCCATTACCACAGCCAGGCCATACCTTCCACCCCCAGGTAGGCCTTTGCACTTTGGTTCAGTACTGAAAAAAAAACTACTCTGCCCTGGGTCCTGGTCACAGACTATGTAAGCATTTATCATAAGCACAGATGACAGTTCAAAAATGACTGATCAACCTTTTGCCACTTTTCCTCTTCTGATTTTTCACATTTCCCCACACCCCCTCCTTCTCTTTTTCCTGTGGAAGCAAAAAAATATATATATATATATCAATGAACTCCTGGGTTTTAATCTGCTATTTAACTTTATTGGACAAGTGGGCATTGGGGGGGACTTTGGGCCCAACTTTTTTAAATTTATCAAAGATGTTTCCTAGTGTTTCAAATTCTCACTTTTTTAATGGACTCAAAAAGGTTTTCAAGGCTGTTTACTAGCACAAGTACATTCTTAAACTGATGGAATCATTATTAGAATTATAATTAATCCTATTATGTCACGTTCAGCTCAGAATAGATACAGGATGGCAGCGAGGAAATTAACTCCCACAACTGCAGCCGTTGGCATCATTCACGGCACTTTACATGTATGTCTGCCTGTCTTTGGTTACTCTATTTTATATCAAATCCTTGTTATTTTGCATGTAATTTTGAAGTGTTTAAAGAGCTTTCTGGCAAGTTTTATTTGGTATTGGGATTTTCCAGTTATTTACATCCTGAGCCAACCACCTTTGAAAAATGTAACTTTGAAAACAGCTATTACCAAAAGAAGCATGGTAATCCCTATATTTCTTCCTTTTGCTATATTCACAACCATATTCTACATCTGTCAAAAACTTTTTATGAAAATGACATGGGGTTGAAATGGTTTTATGCATAAAAATATACAAATACCTTCCCCATCTGTTTAGTTTTGCATTTGTAGAAAAAATGAAGCAAACATCATGAAACTGACGTGTCCTTGTTCTTCTTTTACTTTCACACTCATGTTCACACTTAAAACACTGATATTACAACTAAATAAAACAACTTGACCCCTTATGGGATTTGTTCTATAAAGAGAGATAGTCTCACTATGTAACCTAAAACAAGCACTGCGAGCCATGTTATTTGTTGTGTATTTTAAATGTTTAGATGACCTTCATGTAATGCATGAAAAAGTATTTATGCAACAAGTTATGCCCACCAGATAACTTCAAGGGTGAAATCTGACCCACCTTAGAGTCAGCCCTGATGCAGAATCCTCAGTTAGACAGCTTCCAAAGCTTCTGGGATAATGTGACCTGAGATTTAATTCTGTTAGCATAGTCTGGCTTTGTGTCTAAAGTAACTGGAGATCATAGATACATTTCTGTTGTTTATTTCCTATACTTAATCTAAGAACACCAGCCTGTACAGCATGCTGGGGGATTTACTAATTAAAATTATATTTTGCTGTGTATGCAGCTCCATTCATAACCTGTCTTCCTGACTGGGTGGGCCCTGGCGTGCCTCAGAGATATAGTCCCCACAGTCACCTTTACCAGGTGAGTAAACTACCATTGTGGGTCATAATCTCTGAGGCAATCCAAAATCCCCACAGACTAGTTACAAAAAAGCAGTATGTATCAAGAACTGGGTGGGGAAGAATGGTTGTGGTCTGAGTTAGAGGAAATGGATGCATTAAGCACTGATAGTCGGAAATATGTCTTTGGTGCTGAGAGAATGTCCAGTCTATAATGTGTCATGAACATGTGTATAGAACACCATGCTGTGGCTGCATGAATTTCCTCAGCTAAGGCCACATTTCCTTCTGAACAGGATGTGGCCACCACCCTGGTGGAATGTGCCTGAATGTCCTTTGGGGGGCTGTGGATACTGATATGAATGCCTCTTGAATGGCCTTTTTTAGCCAGCCAGTGAGAGAGTTGATTTGATGGTCAATCTGGATGCCTCATCACCTTTCTTTCTTTCTTCCCAAGACTATGACAAACAGTCTGTCAGACTTTCAGAAGTCTTGCATTCTGTTAATGTAAGTGCTTAAGACTCTCCTCAAGTCTAGTGTATGTAGTAAGGTTTCTTCTACATCCTTAGAATCTATCGTGAATGCTGGTATTTCAATTGTTTGGTTTATACGAAAGCCTGGTGCAACTTTGAGAGTAAATGATGGGATAGTTTGCAATGTCATCCTATTGTTGTGAAATATTAGGAATGGTTGTTTGTATGATAGTGCATGCAGTTTGCATGCTCTTTCTAAACATATTGCTACAAGAAATACTCATTTGAGGCTCATCCATCTGACTTCTGCTGAGTTCAGTGATTTGAAAGGTGCTGATGTCACAGCACTGAGTACTAGGTTCAGGTCCCATGGGGCCTTGACCTATCTAGCCTATGGCTGTATGCTGGATGCTGCTTTATGTAAGCAATAACACACAATGGGGTGTGGTTTAGTCTGGATAAATGCACGACCAGGGGTGTAGTGGGGCATGAGGTTGCAGGCCAAATGCCTAATTGCCCTTAGAAGTGTATTTATCCAGACTGAATTCATGAGTGTGTTATTGCACTTATCAAATGGGTATATGTTGAGAAACTGTAATACAAAAAAAAATACTAAAATAAAAACAAAAAATCTGCCTTGATGTGAAATAGTCCCTCCACTTTCCTTAGGTTGCTAGGGACGCTGTTATATGAACTGCTGTCACTAGGGGAGCTGAAGACAGCCACTGAGTTGCTATGTCAGGCCATAGGCAAAACCACAATTTTGATTTCGCTCTTGCTTGCAGCAAGCTACCATTTGCTGTAGCAACTTCCATAAAGGTCCCATTGGTCTCCATCTGCTTGGGAAATTGGAGACACTGTGGAGCATTTGTAAAGCTGCAGCTGAGGAGGAAAAGGGAGCTGCTCAGAAGGGACAGCAGCATGATTTGTAAGTACAAACAACACTTTTTAAGTGTTGTGACACTTTTGATTTTACATTTCTGGGTTCCATATTTGACTCTCTAAAACCATGTAATTTAATGAGGAATCAAGACGGTGGGTTTCCAAGGCTTGAACGGTGGGTGGCTCAGTAATATTATTTTGGGGGTGCTTGTTGTTTTGGGGGGACTTTTTTCTATACTATATCTGAAATAAAAGACATACAGTAGCTGACAAAGGGTGCCAGCCAATCAGGTTTCTTTACTGTCTGCACACATTTTATAAGGAATAGTAAGACATCAATGTGGAAGCCTGGTGCTGTGTAGCCTACTTGTCCTTCATCCACTCCAATTTGTTACCAATTAAACACTGAGTGAGGCCAGAGACAGTCCTTTATCAAGACCTTCTTGCAGGAAGAGTAAAATGTATGGAATGGATGCTTGTCCGGTAATGTTTTCTTCAGTTCACATCATTGTGAGAATATTGCCCATTATCTCTTGTATGTAGAGGTTGTTGACACTCTTCCTGACTAGATCAGGGTGTCAAACACTGGGGTGGTAGCCTGTTTCTAGCTGGCTCTCCTTTTTAGGAGCTAGGCCATCAGTTTCAGGTTTTGTGATCTTGGGAATCTGACTGGGCCTCAAATGAGAATGTCTGGTTTGTTGGGTAATCTCCAGGGATGGTCCATTGCCATCACTAGCACTGTGATGAATCATGTCCTGCATGGCCAATAGGGTGTTATCAGGATGATGTGTGCCCTTGACTGTATGATTTTGTACAGGATTTTCAGTATTAGTGGAAAGGGAGAAATATTTGTTTTGTGTCTTTTTATTTAAAATTTGATAGTTGTGTTACTCTGAGGACATTAAATGCCCATTTTCATAGAGGACCCACACTGGTAACACAAATTTAAAAACAAAAATACAATAACATGCAAGAATGATACATAAAATAACTTGTGTAGCAAACTTGATCAGAACATTTACATTTAGAGCCGTCAATACAAAACTGTTTTAACTTGGATTTGAAAACAGAATAGGACCTGATGCAATATATGGAAGTGGGGAGTGAAAAGATGTATGCCACTTCAAAGAGCCAGTCCAGTGATAAAGCATCCAAACCCTTGGATTGGATCCCTGAACCTGGAGTAAAATGCTGGCAATTAAGTGTTCTTGTTGGAGGCCATTATGTCTGTTTGTACTGGGCCTCATCTCCTGTCTATGGCTGAGAAAATGATGAGGTAAGAAGCAACAATCTGGCTGTTATATCTATCTGTGTCCCTGTGTGATCTATACATTGACTGGAAGTGACACTGCTCTTTTGGTTGTTGATCACCTATCCATTGCCTTCCTGACACTGGTGAACTGTTCGTGTCTCCCTCTTGATGTGGGTAAGTGATCTGGTCTGAATGAGCCAGTATTTTAGTTATGGTATTATAACTTGACTACCCTGTTCTCTCAATTTGGCTGCTAAAACTACTGACACCTTGGTGAATACCTTTGGAGCAGAGGCTAGGCTGAATGGAAGGGCTTGGTATTGGTAGCAGCATCCCATTATGTTGAATCTGAGAAACCTGTGGTGAGATTGCCTAATCAGAAAATGGAGGTATGGATCCTTCACATCTATGGATGCTAGGTAGTCCTCTGGACAGATTGCTCTATGTGTGGAGTGGATTGTGTCCATCTTGAACTTCCTTTGCTGTATGAATTGACTTAAGAATTTTAAGTCTAGCACAGGATATAGGTCTCCAATTTTCTTGGGTACCATAAAGAATATTGAATATATTCCCTAGCCTTTCTCTTGTTCTGGAACCTCCCTAATGGCCTTGTTTTTGATTAGGGCATCTACTATTTGTCTTACTTGACCCGGGCTTTTTTTTTCTTTTTAATATTGGGGATATTACTATAGTCTATCTCTGATAGTTTTGTCTATCAGTTCTAATGCATAGCCCTTGTTTACAACCTCCAGTACCCATCTGTCTTGGGTTGTTTTGCTTTATTGACTTAAGAATTGTTGTAGTTTATCCTCTATCAGAAGATGATCCAGACTGTGATTGATCATGCAGTAGTCATTGGTTTGGTTTTTCTTTTATTAGAATGAGATATTGAATCAGCCCCTGGCTGAGATATTGCAATATCTGAACTGGTCCTTATTGCTGTTTTGAAATCAGGATAGAAAATATTTGCCCCATTGCTATTGAATTGCTCTGTCATGAAAATTCCTGTTTTTTTAAGAAGCCCGCATGACCAGTGTAGATATGTAGACCCCATGCTCTAGTCCTTCCCAGCACTCATGCCATCCTATTTAGATTTCAGGAATTTTTCCAGTTACTCACCAAACAGCTGACCCCCTTTGAAGGGTAGCTTTTGAAGCATTACTTTTGATTCCATGTCTGCTTCCCACAACTTCAACTTTAAGGTCCTGCATGCCCTATTCACTATGGCTGCCAGGTACTTTGTGGACTGTAATGACTGTTCCATCAGTTGTGCTTTTGTGGACTTAGGAGTAAGGGCCTTGTATATTTCCTGTAGTCAGGTGAGCTGTGCACTTGTAGTGTAAATGGCTGTGGTGGTAGCTCTTGATCCTAGACCAGCTAGTTCATAGCTTTTCTGAGCATCTGTTCAAGTCTGCAGTCTGTTGGGTCCTTGAGACTGGTTGTTCCTTTGGATGGGAGCTCAATGCAGCAATTTGTGGGTCCATTTTCAGTGCAATGCACCATAATCTAAGTTTGTCCTCCTGCAAAGAATACATCTTATGCCAGGATCTTTTCTCTGGGATTCTGGAAGGCTCTGCAGCTTTCCATTCCTATCCATTTCCTCACTGATGGATTTTTAGACCAAAAATGTGTCTGCAGCTTTGGCTTTGGGTATTAAGGGAAGGTACCAATTTATTTTCGGGGTGGTGGAGGAACCTCAAAACTCACCATAGTTTTAATGGTTCTGATGAGGCTGGGAACCTGGTCTGGGAAGCACATTTTGGCTATGAGTTTATAAGTGTCTTGTTCCATGTCTGATTCCTCATCTGATTCTTTACCTGACTCATCTCCTGAGTCTGATTTGTCTCCATTGGGCAGTGGTTCTGTGGTCCACTAAGCTGAGGAGTTGATGGGGTGGTACTGGAGTAGGGTCTGGATTGGGAAGGAGATGTGTATTTACCAATTCTGTTAGCTTCTGCATCATTGTTGTCATAAATATTTGTTGTGCCTTTATTTGTGCCATTGTGGCCTGTTGGTTGTATAGGAGCATTGCAGTAGTGTCTGGTAACTCTCCTGGTGGATCTCTCCTTGGGGGAGGGTCTGTCCTGGGTTTGATCTTATTTGCTGTGCTTCTTTACACATGTGATGGGGTGATGGGGTGAGAGTTAGGGCCGATGACCCCAACGTGCTCCCTGATGCTGGTTGGGGGGTGGGCTGGGGGAGTCCAAGGGGGGCTTTCAACCCTAACACAGAATTTCCTCACTTTTGTTGCTGTGGAACAACCCTAACTGATGCATTAAATGGAGTTTTGACTCTAATATATATATATATATATATATATATATATATATATATATATATATATATATATATATATATATATATATATATACACACAGTATATTGCAAAACATTTTTTAAAACCAACAAAAGTAGGGAAATGTGGCATTAGGATTTCCAACCCTAACACCCCATCCCCCACCCTGCTCAGACCAACAGGTTGGGGAGGGAATCTGTCTTGGGCCATCAACCCTAATGCTCACCACATTCCATTACAAAATAAGATAACATGGGTACAGCATAGGGGAATGGGGTGAATCTTAGAGTTGATGGTCCTAAGACAGCCCCCCCTGCCTGTTGGTCTGTGCAGGGTAGTGGATGGAGTGTTAGGATTGGAAACCCTAATACCACATTTCTCTACTTTTGTTAGTTTAACCCTAACTGATGCATTAACAAAGTTTTTTTCAATTTATTTCCTTACTTTTTGAGATAGTATAATGGTATCCTTATTTGCATGTGGGAGCGCAGGACCCTTCAGACCCTGCACTTCCAGTTATAGGATAACAATAACCAAATTGTCACCATAGTCATGTTATTACCCCAACTCATGTACTCTGTGCAGAAAAGTTTTGAATCCCCACCAAAACATAACTTTGTGCAAGCACAATGCCATTCTGCACCACAGGTGTGAAAACACAATTTGGCCAGAATTGGAAAAATGACAGCTATAAAATACATGACGTGGTGAAATAAGAAGGCTATGTTGAAAATGTGGGGTCAAAATATTTAAAATTCCCAAAGTTATGAGCGTGCATAGGAAAATTGCAATGAATGGATCTTGTGAGAATGAATCCTTTTTCACAAGATCAAATCCTTTGTCGAACTTTATACATCTAACCTGAAAAATGAACTTCCCATAGGATATAATGAGAACTTAAAAACTTAATAACTTTGCAACAGTGTAATATTTCTACACCAAACTAACAGTGGCAGTTCTGGTACCCAAGTTCTTTCTACCATAAAAAATCAAAACAAAAGTCCACACCATCTGGGTGCAAGACAATGAGAGAAACACTGCAAAAATGGTGACTTTTTACTTTTTTTCACTATCTGGATCTCAGAATTCACAGAACTGACTGGAATGAAACTTGACACATCAAGAGATCTACCCCACAGGACAGTGAAGACCAAATTTTGTGCAAATCCATTGATCTGTTACAAAATTATTAAAGTGATTTGAGATTTAACATTAAATAGGCTACTCAACCCTAACAATAGGGGCACAACCATGCCCTATAATATATCATCATAGATGTGTGATGCAAGACTCATAAAATGGCCACTGGAAGTGATGTGAATCAGGTCACTTCCTTGGCCCCAGTAAACAAGCTGCTCTAATCAAGATGGCTGCCAGAAGTGATACAAATTAGGTCACTTCCTGGCATCTAGCAAACAATTTGCCATGACCAAGATGGCTGCAAGAAGTGACATGCTTTGGGTCACTTTTGAAGGCAAGGAGCACTGGTTGGTACAGATTGGCAGAAGTGACATGAATTAGGTCACTGTTGTGGCCATCATGAGCTAATTACAGTGGCATTTCTCATGGGAGCAAGCCAACATACAGGAGTGGTGGGACTGGGAAGTTAGGTGTTTGTAGAAGCTGCTACAGGAGACTTCTGTCCTCAGCCAACCTGTCTCATTTCAATTGGATGGCATTTTGTTCAAGCATGAGAAGTCCACTGTTACATGAGGTCCCTGCGCCCTAATTGGTACCCTCAGAGGTACAACGTAGACAGCTAATGCTTAGATATAGGTTATACTAACATTTAGGGCTAAGGGCATCTACCATATAAGAGTAGATGTCAGGATATAAATGCATATTGTTGTAATCCACTTTGCTTGCTAATACACATATATTTTATCATGTATTTTCTGTCTATTTCTTACTTGTTATATGCCAAGACACCTGTGTTCTTGAAGTAATTATAATATGTAAGACGGCATTGCCATATTTTGGTGATTTGTACTACTACATTTAGTTATGTAAGACTCTGTATAAGAACTCTTTTGTTCTCAAACTGATGACTTTACAAAATTGTATAATGTTATCTTGGACCGTGGAGCCACCTCTAATTTTGCCAATAGGGCTCATCTCTGTAACTAGAAATGTTTCTATCTTTTGGTAACCATAGTAATTATCATAGGTATATAATGTAATGCACAAGCTTTACACCTCGGAGACCCAAGAGACCCCAAGAGACAACAGAGAAACCTCAAGGTGTAGGGAATGCTTAGCACTGGCTCCCGTTTCATATTGGTAAGAACTGCTTAGGGCAACTGTGATTTATCCCTTTGGTAGTAATACACTTGTTTATTGCTCTAATGCAATGTGTCTGTGATTACTTGCATTCCCAATATCGTCAAGAATCTGAAAGTGAGGTTTAGACCTCTCGACACCACCCTCACCAAAGTGGCACCTGTTGCTGTGCACCTGCTCCAATGCAGCTAGATCATGATATCATGGCGGCACAAGTATGCCCAATAAGGACAGCATGGCCTGTGCTAAAGGAAAGGGTGGTAAGCACATCTAATGGTGCGAGTGCCAGTATGGCAGATGGCAACACCACCACCTAGGAAGTAGCTGCTCCTTGGTTTGTGAGTCCGCTGCCTGTTGGTTGCCTCCACCATGCCCTTTCTGCACATCATATGCAGGGAGAGTGGCATACCCTGGAGTCACTGGCAGGAGCTCCAGATGATCGCAGCATCCAGAATTTCTTTTTGATGGCACAGTGAGCACCCCGTTGTCAAGGGAGCACTCCACTGTTTCTCAGAGCACAACACTGCATGTAACTGCTATAAAAAGAGTCACATGCATGCATAGGCATGTGCCTGGCACCACTGGAAGGGAGTGTGGGTGGACACAATGCCAAACTCACCATGATCATGATATACAGTATTTGAACAGTGGGCAGTAGTATGTACATAAGGATATTTAAAGGCACAAGCACAAATAATCTAGGCAGTTTAAAACACAACATTTTAATAAATATGAGTATGTTCCCAGACAGAACAGGGAGCCGGCAGACAACAGAAAGGCATTATAAGGGAATATTAAAGTTTATGGACAATAAAGCCTGCAAAGTTAACAAAATGGGTAGATTATTCACAAAGCATTAAATACTTTATTTGTGATTAGCTTGGGTTTTCTCTTGAATATCTGTAAAATAATGCCAAGGAGCAGGATCTGTGATATTGCACTACAGCCTAATCAGATGCACATGAATAACTGAGGACTATGGGATGTGGCAGATGCTGTGGTAAGCTGAATTTCAGCTTTGAAGTCATGTGTGCATCTTCAGCCTATAAGGTGCATGTAACCCAGACTTTAAGGATTTTGGAGTACTTCGGAGATTACAACCCACAATGTATAGCAAAGTATTGAGGTTTGTCTTTTGATGCTTTTGTAGACAAAGCCTATAAAAATGAGAAAGATTTGTTACTGCTGGGGAAGGCTGAAATGTTCCACATGCAATTAAGGTTGTAAGATGAATGACAATTAAGTTGAAAACTACACAGTTACTAACTAAATATTGTGTGGTGATACCAAAATTCAGAAGAAGTTGAAAAATATGTTTTATTAAAAACTCTGTTCTTTATTAGCATCATGTAATTTTATGTATTAATACAAAAAAGTATCATGACAGTCTATCTGACAAAAAATAGTATCGACACTATTTGCCTTTTTTGGGGCTGTATCACAACTTAAAACATGTTTTGATGATTTACAGAAAAAGCAGGGACAAATAGTATAAATTCATATAGAATAGTATCGACACATGAAAACATAATCAAACCAGCCAGCTCTTAATGGCTGGGCTAAATGGTTTCATTAAAAAAATACGCTTCTAGTCCAAACAGTTTCAAAGTAAGAACTTTTAAAATATAATTTCTTTAAAATGTAATAACTTCCTTTTAAAATATGATTTCAATAAAATGTGATAATGTTGGAACTGTTAGTGACAGAGACCTTTTTTACCAAAAGCTTCAAGTCACCTAAATAAATGTAATGATAAGGCAGTACTACAGTGACCAAATACTGATACAGAAAAAGCATACAATATTAAAAATAGATACAAAAAAGTCTAAAATAGTTCACTACATTTTTGAAGTCCTGTTTTTTTTTTACCAGCATGTTATACTGAGATGTGTAGATGTGTAGCAACATAACAGACCTGTATTGTTAGGATCAATACACGTTGAGCAGACTTCAAGCTTTCATTTAAAGGAACTTAAGTTTCTATGATTAACAGTACTTACATCTATTAAAATATAATTTCAGGCAATATAAAATATCATAGAATATTATTTTTGAAAAGGTTAGAAGATACTAGTGGTTGTTCTGGCTAAAATAAACACATTATTTTCTAGTAAGGGCTTTAGCCACACCTCTTACGGTGTGACACAAAGCACATTCAAGTGCCTAGAACTGCACATTGGGCCCTATGCACAAAGGTGCAGCATGCCTCCACACCGTGTATGTGAGGCGCAGAGACACTCCACACCCATTGTGTCCTCCACGTGAGATTCACTAAGGGAGGCACACAGCCCCAACGGACCTGATCCCCTAAGTCCATGGACCGCACTGCACGGAGGGGTGTGCAAGGGGCATGCCAGCACTATGCGCCATGCACAACGGTGCTTAGTGCTGGCTGCAGGGGTGCAGAAGAGGGAGCAGGGTATGCCAGGGAGAACACTGTCATAAGCCTCCTATGCACACCGCACACACATCCTGTCTCCACCTGGATGGGGTAGATAGCCCACAGTACCACCAGAACTACTGCAGCCAGACCCCCTATGGCTGCCCAGCTTCACCTGCCACAGCACACATTGGTAAACAGCCCCAACCAGGTGCCACCCCCACCCAACACACTCAACACAGGGGCACCAGCCCAAGGATGCTGCCCCCCCCCAAATGGCACCATTGGCCCACACTCACCACTGGTCCCACCAGGCATATGGCAGGGTACAGTGCCCCCCTGACACTACCAACAGACCTGCTCACCTTGTCCCTCCACCCATCTCTGGTGCCGCATCACAGGAGGGCCGGTGACTTCACCCTCTTCTCACCTCTAGAGCTGCCAGCTGATGGTCTTCCATGGGGCACACTGCCAACACGTGCACCACCATATAGGGGATCCATTCAGTGACCTGGTCTGGGCATCCAATTGAATGCCCGGCCGGGTCTGCAACTCCTCCCGTGGTCACCCCGTGGAGTGCTGCATGCTGGGGGAGCATGCTCATAGACAGGTTGTGACCATTGGTGATTACTGGTGGCATACACCTATGTGATAGGTGTAGAGCTACAGGGGGGGATATGCACCTCTGGTGTGTAATTCCCACCTGATAATACATAGGCACCAACAAGTGTGTAACTCCTACAATTACCTATGCCCTGGAGTGGCTTATTGGGATTATACAGTGGGCCTTTGAGTAAAATAAAGGATTTTTTTTAATGTATGCTAAATTTATCTTTCTAAAAGTACTTTTTTTGTAAGTTTTATGAAAATATTCTTCCTTATTTTAGGAAATAGTCCCCCCAGTCATCACTGGAAATACTGTACCAGTACCATTGCAATAGTCATCTTCCCACCAAGCTGAGCATTTCCCTTCAGTGTTGTTTTATTTTAAAATGTGCAAATTTGAATGTAAATATACAGCATAGTGCTTGTGAACACTTGTTGGTGATTTGTGAGTGGTGTGCTGCAGGTAGCCAGAAGAGAGTGAGAGCAATATTTGAAGACAGTGAGAACGTCTGACAGCAGGCAATGCTGGAGAGTGACAGTGGTGTGTAACAGGGTGGCAAGAGCTGTTCTGAAGAAAAAGAACTGCAAAAAAAACACACTAAGGATTTCTGTTTTCTGTGTTTAGTGCCTGTGAGTGTTTGTTGATCTGTCTTATTGCACTGTAGGGGGCTTAAGAATTAATTTTTTTGTTTGTTTGTGTGTGATGTACTGTAGGTTGCCAGAAGGGAGTCAGAGCAATATTTGTAGAGCATTATAGTAATTGAGAGCAGGTGGAGCAGGTGATGCTGGACAGTGAGAACATTGTGTAGGAAGTTGGAACAGTGGTGTCACGGAAGAAGAAAAATGGTAAGAAATACACTTGAAAGATTTGTTTTCTGTTTATAGCACCTGTGGTCGATTGTTGGCCTGTGTTTTTTTGTTTTATTTTTGCACTATGGGGCTAGAAAAGGTGAGGAATCCCAGATGGAGAAACAGACTTAGGATCTGCACAGCTTACAGCACTGTGTGCTGCATTAAGAGCCAAGGCAGGTAGCAGTTCAGGAAGTAAAATAAATAAATCATTATTTAGATATTTATTTTGATCAAGTAGGGATAGGAAGGTGCTGATGCCCCTTTATGGTGCACTGGTGAGACCAAACCTGGAGTATTGCGCACAAGTTTGGGCCCCTTATAAAAAAATAGATATAAACAATATAGAAAGAATACAGAGACAAGCAACAAAGTCAATTGAAGGGTTAGAAAAAAAGACTTACTCAGAGAGACTGAGGGAATTGAATTTATATACCTTGGAGTATAGGAGAACTAGGGGCGATTATTGCTTACTTTTTAGATCTATTCAAGATGATTTATTATTGTCAGAATTAGGGCTTGCTTGGAGAAAATCCAGACATGAACCAAGGGGACATCCCTTTCAGTCTGAAGTTAAAAAATGGCAAACTCTACAACGCAAACATTGGTTTAGCAATAGAACTGTGTCTGGATGGAACTCACTACCAATAGATGTAGTATCAAGCACAAGCACTGACTCTTTTAAGGTTAAATTGGATCATTTCCTTTTGAAGATATAAATAAAAGAGAAAAAAAAAACTTTGGCAAGCATCGTGGACAAAAGTCTAGAATAGCTTGAAATTACTATGAACCTATAATTTATTTGAAATTACTCCAACCCAGAAAACCAATGAGATGCAGCATCTTGTTTTCATGGGGAGGGGGTCAGGGAGGCCAGTAGTAGTCAACAGGTTAACACAGTCTAGCAGGAATAGTTACATACAGATAAAAATACACAAGAAAGAAACACTGTAAAATAAGTATTTCTACGAAATTGTTAGGCAGGATCAGCCAGATAGAAAATTAAGAACAAAGATAAATAGGGTTGGCCACTGTGAGATTTCAGAGCTGCTCCGTGCACTCTCTGCCCTCGCTACCATTATGGTTTTCCTGTACCTTAGTTAGCGTAAACATTTGCAGCTTGCGTCCTTTCCAGCCCATTTACTTTCAATTTCTTTTCCCTGTTTTTGCCCCTGCTCTCGAGAGACCCTATGGGTTTTTGAGTTCCAATTTGCAAGCCTTGTCATTATGTGGAGCAGTGTTTTTTGCCCAAGCTGATTGTATTTAAGCAAACATCATAGGCATTTATGTTGATTACTGTTGGAGCTGGTATGGGTGTTCTCAATGATAGGGTTTCCTTCTGGGAAGTAGTATACAGGGGTGGGGTAAAAAGGGCCTGGGAGTCATACACATCTACTTGCTCCCAGTGTGAGCTTGGGTTACTTATGTCTAATAGATGTTATTCATTGCCCAATCTTGTCACGCCCTTGCTTTTGGGCAGCCTGGTAGGTTACCTGCTTATCACTTTGACAGCTTGCAGCATTTTTTTCTTTCTTTCTTGGGATAGCAACACAAATTATGTAATGGTTTTGCTTGGGGGGGTCTAAGGAGATTTCTTGAGATCTGTTATTGAGCTTGTTACCTTATAATCCTCTGGTTTATGATCTGTGCATGCAAGTTTGGGGGAAGGGGGGCGTGGGTTTTATGAAGTGTTGCATGTCCCTTGTACTAGCCTGAGTGATCTCTTCCACAACCACTATTTTCTTGAAGATAGTGCACTATGGTATGTGGATTGACTCATGCCTTGCTATCACTATGATTTCTGTATTGTTATTGCATGGTTCTTGGGCTAGTTTCTGTTAATTTTGTTGGTTGTTCAGCAGCTGTCTGGTCCTTTGGGGGCAGTTGGGCATTGGGATTAGAGTCACTTAATTCTTAATCTGCCATATAAGGTTATTTCATGAAATGTCCAGGGGCTTCATAGCCCCATCAAATGCAGATGTGTGTTGGCTCATTTAAGGAAACGGGGCGCCAGATTATTTTCCTGCAAGAGATACATTTGGTAAAGCATAAGGCTGATAAGCTGGGACAATATTGGGAGGAGCAAGTTTTTGAAGCTTCTTACTCCAGGAAAAAGAGGGGGTGTTGATTCTCTCCAGTAAGGGGGTTAATTGGACTCTGTAGCAGACTTACAAAGACACATAGGGAAGGTGGGTTTTGGTTAAGGGTACCGTGGATGGTATTACATTGCTTTTGGGCTTGGTTTGTGACCCGAACAAAGAGGGAGCTGTTTTTTTCCATCACTTTTATCAGGTTATTCTGGATGTTGGGGGTGGGAGAGTTGTATTAGGGGGAGATATGAATGAGGTGCCTGACCACCTCTGTGATAAGAGTGGAAACTGTTCTCAGTCGGATAATCCTTGGTCTAAGACTTTGCATCACTTGATGGAAGATCAGGGATTGCCGGATGTGTGATGGTTAAGCCATCCCACTGATAGATAGGGACTATTCATATTATTCCACAATGTATAATACTTACAGTCAAACTGATTTACTCTTAGCCTCCTCTGGCATAGATGAAAGCACATTATGTATCACTATAGAGCCTATTCTTATTTCTAACCACTCCCCGGTTATGCTTACTTTTCAGCAGGAGGGCACAGGTAGTGAGAGGAAAGGTTGGCACTGTAATGTGGGCCTGTTGGGGGTCAGCAACTTTAGATGGTGGCTCCAACAAGAAGTGCAGGAATTTTGGTACAATAATGCTGTGGGGCAGGTGGCTACTAAGTGGGTGAGGGAAAGCCTCAAGGCATATCTCCAAGGCAGAATAATCACATATACCTCTGTCCATAGACAGAGTGAGAGGCTGGGTTGAAATCCTTAGACAGACAGTTAGTCACTTTAGAAAAGCAGCATAATGTGGGAAATCCTGACCCTTCATTGTTACACTCCCTATGGTCAATAAGGTATCAGATTAATAACCTTAATACACAGCAGGCCAACTTTGGCTTGTACTGAACAAGGCAGGTATATTGAAAGGGAGGGAAGAAGGTGGCATGTTTCCTTGCGTACTGCCTAAAGTGGATGACGGTGGACGGAAAAATCCCAGGTATTCGGAAGGGAGCAGCGGTCCTTTTGGATCCTATAGGGGTTAATACAGCTTTCCAGGATTTTTATCTTGATCTTTACACTACCAAATTGCAATCTGGGGGCTCTTGCTGGGGATATTCAAGATATTTTATCCTCTGTTATTTTGCCTCTGTTGACAGAAGAGCAGCATAAAGGGCTTGATGGCCCCATTATATCACAGGAGATCATGGCTGCTATTGCCCAGTGGCAAGGAGGGAATCCCCGGGACTGGACTGCTTTCCTGTGGAGGTGTATAAAGTCATTGGGGAGCTGGTCAGCCTTTTGTTGGCCATGATGGTGCAGGATGTGTGGCAGAAAGTGGCGTTACCAGACATCATGAATAATGCCATCATCACAATGCTGTCTAGAGTGGGTAAGGATCCATTCCTTTGTTCCAGCTACCATCCCATCTCACTTTTAAATGTGGACTACAAGCTCCTGGCCAATGTGCTGGCACACAGGCTTAATAAAGTGCTGCCACTAGTAGTCCACCCTAACCAGGTCAGGTTTGTGGCAGGATGAGATGGGGTGGACTACATCTGGAGGCTGGTCAACCTAATTTGGTCCATGGCATCCTCACTGGACACTGTAGCAGCTATGGCTTTGAATATGGAGAAGGCTTTTGACTCAGCTGAATGGCCTTACCTCATGTCTGCTTTGTGTAGATTTGATTTGGGTGAAACCTTTATCAAGTCAGTTTGCATCATTTATACCTCTCCCCAAGCTGGTGTCCTTACAAATGGCAGACTCTCCCCACCCTCTCAGCTTGACAGAGGCACTTAGCAAGTTTGTCCCTTGCACTTGGCTCTGTTTGTCTTGGCTATTGAGCCCTTGGCGCAAAAGCTTTGACAATCTCTGGATATACAAGGTGTAAAGCTGGGGGAAATCGTACATGCCCATTGTATTTGCTGATGATATTCTTTTGACTATTCAGAACCCTACCACTTCTATACTTATTTTAGTGACTTTATTATGCCATTTCTTGGCCTTATCTGCCATTAAAAACAATTGAAGCAAGCAGAGGTTATCCCTCTAACCTTCAAATGTGCTGACTACATGTTGGTGAGCAATGGGTTAAATTGGGTGTCCCACCCCATTAAATAGTTAGAGTTACTGATTTCCCCCAAGTTGAAAGGTTGACCCTTGCTAAATTTTAACCCCTTATTTAAACATTTGAAGGAGGATGCTGCTTGCTGGAAACATCACCACCTCTCTTTGTGGGGCAAACCTCAAGTGTTCCAAATGATGGTACTCCCTAGAGTGCAGCACCTAATCCGATACTTGCCTCTACAGCTTCCCTATACTATTTAGAAGCAGTTGTCTGTTATTGTTAATGACTTTTTGTGGGAAGGGGGCAAACCTAGGCTATCTGTTTTGTGTTTGGTTGCTCCAAGTAACAAAGGGAGTTTCTGAGTACCATGGTTTAAAGGCTATTACTTGGCATCCATGCTTCACCAGATTTGGATGTGTTTCTTCACACAGCATGTATGGACAATAGCCTGGTGGGTAGATATAGAGAGGGTTATGGGGGAACCCCTAGAGTTTACCTTTTGGAAGCCTGCTTCTAAAGTGCACCCTACTCAAGAACTTGCCTTTCAGGTCTGGAAGGCACTTAAAGGTATCTTGGGGCAGACATGGGTTGCCCCCTTTTCTCTTTGGCCACTCTGGTGACACTCTTGTCTACAGATACAGTAGGTGGCACCCTTCTTGTCTGGGCCACATGGGAAAAAGGTGACATACTATGGGTAGTAGATCTATTCTTCCCTACCTCTCATCACCTTAAAGTATTTAGGGATCTTCAGCAGCAAGCATCTCTCCCCAATATGCATCACTGGAAATATTTCCAGATATGTCCACTTTTGACAGCTTTCATTAGTAGTCAGATCCAGCTTCCAGCTCGAGGGAAACGGGATGATGTACTGGGCCTTACTGCTGGTTAAACCTCGGGGTGCCTCCTCCCGTGCATTGGATTAGTGTACAGAGCTTTGTTGGAGGAATATACTCCTGCTACCACCCAGCTTAAAGCTCAGTGGAAGAAACTTTTAGGTCACCCCTTACACATTCAGAGCAGGATTGCATATGGGTGAATGATTATGGGGCTTGCAAAGACACAGCAGGTAGACTGATGCAACTTAAAACCTTGCATCTGTTGTATTGCACTCTGGTGCTGTTGCCTAAAATGACATTGTCTCAGTCTCCACAATGCTGATGTTGCAATTCCTCTGAGGGCAATCTGCTCCACCTTTTATAGGCTTGCCCAAAACATTCGAAGTGGTGGTGGTGCCAAATATTGTCCCAAACAGAGCAAGTGTTAATGATACCTGTTCTCCCTGATGCCTCACTCATTCTCCTAGGGAATGCCATGCACCTCCCCATGCCTCAGAAACCCCTCTGGGATTTGTATATTGCACCATTTCAGAGGCGAAGAGGCTGTTGCATCCATCCCCACTAATAATGAGTGGGAGGACAATATGTATAAGTTGGCAGGATATGAGCAGCTTGCATATTTGGCAGTGAATACAAGCTGGCAGTTCAAGGCAGTGTGGCAACACTTTTTGACATCTTATGGTACTGGTAATATTGTTCATTTTGTGGGAGCAAACTCTAGAGCCCCCTAATACTATGTGGTTTCAGTGGAACATGCATCAGTGACTTGCTTGAGTAGAGGATTGTCAGAACTCCACACCTGACCAACTCCCCCTTAGGTTGTTATAATCCACTGTAGTGGGACTAGACAGCTGCAACTAATCAACTAGTTACCTGGTTACCTTGCTATCTAGTTACCTAGTTACTGCTTAGTTATAGTTGTATCCATTTAGATATTAATCTTAGAGTTCTTTCTTTTGTACTATACATTTATGATTATTAGAGTTATCTAGTTTCTAGTTCTGTTGTCTACTTGTTAGAGTGATAGGTGCTCTTCAGTGACTGGACGGCTGACAAGTCAAATCTTTGTTAAATAGTGGCATGTAAAAGTGATTGCATGGGTACTAATGTGTAGGCTGTAGCTTTCATTATTTCATTGTGGGGAGATGGTATCCTGTGACAAGGGCTGTCGGGGCTGTCTCCAGGATGGGGAATGCTATGTCAGTGACCTCCCCTGGGTGAGACCATAATCCGGGCACAGCCCCGCAGGGCCAACAGCGCATGGGTGGTGGCTGTCATGACCATGACATTCCAATAGGGTGGAAGGTATGTGGGCAACTGGTCCATGTGGGCACAGGGTACGGAAGAGCAACTGGTCAAATAGCATGACTTCCACTAGGGTGACATGCACTACAGCGACCGAACAAGTTGGGCGACTGTGACTAGGGTGAACAGGATAAGGGTGACATGGAAAAAAGGCCAGTGTTGCAATGGGCGAGGACACTGTACACGCACATGGAAGTGCCATGCGGCCAAGCAGAGAACCCTCCTGCACCCCATGAGCAGCACCCTGTGGTACCCTCCAATGCCGCATGATGCCACCCGAAGCACCCCATGCAGCCACAGAGGGAACCACAGTCCTTCCCTCAACCAGACTCACAGATACAGGGGTCTGTGGCTGCAGGATGAGCTCAACAGGCAGGAAGGTGGGATCAGCTGCCAAGCCATCATGGTGCAGAATGCATAGTGCACCCACCTCTGATGTAGGAGGCAAGCTGTTGGGCGCTGGGCTGCAGGTTTGACTCTCGCAGCAGTCCACAGTGCAGCACATACCAACAACAATAGGTAGGGACCAGCAGCAGTAGGATAGAGCAGTGCAGTAAGACATACCTTCGCCGAATGGTCTCGCCCTGTATAGGCATCCCACATGTCGCTGACCAATGCTCCAACTGCTGCCAAGGTATGTCACTGCCACTGGACCCAGAGCCACATAGTGCACCCGATGGCCATGTGCCGCATCTTTTATGTGTCACTGACATGGGGCGTACCCATGCTCGCACAGTGGCAGATGCACAGATGTGAGCCCACCGTGTCCGCCCACACCCATATAATGGGGCAATGAAGAAGCGGAGGCCACCCAACTGGGGAACGGCTGCAGAATGTCTGACTGCAGATTCGTGATGAGCCAGAAAGGGAAGATCCTTCTGTCCCACCATGGATTCCTCTACTGGCTGGACAAGGAGGTGAAGCAAAAGACCTACTGGAGATGTATCCAAGACCATCGGCACAGCTGCCTCACCAGTGTGCACACCATGGCAGATGCAGTTGTACATACCAACCACCCCCACAACCATGCACCTGATGCTGGGAAGGGGTCCAGGAGGTGCTGAGCAACATACAGGAGCATGCATACACCAGCATGGAGAGCACTGCACAGGTGTTGGTGCAGTGCACCTCAGGGGTGCCAGATGCCGTAGTGGGGTGGCTGTCCACTCTGCTACTCCTAAAGTGCACTGTGCAGTGTGTCCACCAGGTGTATGGGGGGACCTGTGACACCCACATTGTTGCTGGACCTCACTGTGCTACTGGAGTATGCCATCACTTTGGGGGGCTCAACATTCCTGCAACATGACAGTGGCCCTCGGGAGGACCGTGTGCTCATGTTCGCCACCCAGAGAGCCCTGCAGTACCTAGCCAGCTGCAGTGATTGGTTTCTGGATGGCACTTTCCACGTGCACCACCACTGTTTGCTCAGGTGTACACCGTGCACGGTCTGGGGTCTTTGCCCTGATGCCATCCCAGATGGAGCATTCATAGGAGGTCATGTTTGGGGAGCTGCAGAGGCTGGTAGATGACATCTGGCCAGCGACAGCACTGCTGGACTTCGAGTGTGCGGCCTGGTGGGCAATCACGGCTGCCTTCAAGGGCGTTGCTATATGTGGATGTGTCTTCCCCTATTGCCTGGTGGTGTGGTGCATGGTACAGCAGCTTCCTGATCTGCATGCCTGGTAGTCCAGTGATGTGAAGTTTTCCCTGAATGTCCACATGCTTCTGGCACTGGCATACATGCCTGTGGATGCTGTGGAGGGTGCCTACGGTGACCTCCTGGCACACCCCTACTACCAGGCAAATGCTGTGCTGCACAGACCCCTGCTGGACTACATGAAGCAGACATGGGTCAGTAGGGTGGTGGGCAGGACTGTCTGCGGGTGTCCCTTGTTCCCAGTGTCGCAGTGGAACATTGTACCAGCCTACCCTGGCTGGCCTCGCCCGCACCAACAACATGGTCAAGGGGCTGGCACTGGGGCTTCTGCACCAGACTGGGTGCCAGCAGCCCAAGCTTGTGGCACTTTCTGTACTGCCTGATGGAGGAGGAACAGCCCATTGGCATCTGCATTGAGCAGCTCCTGTCTGGTGCCGGTGTGGCTGCCCTGAAGCATCCGTACCAGGACCTCACCTGCCATATTGAGGTGATCATGGTGGACTATGGCAATCGGAGCACACCTGACTACCTGCAGGGTCTGGCCTACAACTTCCAGATGCAGGTGTAGCTGGGTGTGCCCTGTTGTGACATGCCATCACCGCACCACGGTGTGCCATCGGCATGGTTGGCCACATAGTGTTGGCTCCACTGGCAATCTGTGGTACCCCTCCCACCAGCTTGGCTGTCTACCACTGTGCTGTGTACTGCTGTGTGCTGTCCAGCTCTGCATGGTGGCAGTGCCGCTGCCCACTATGTCTACTATGGCCTGTGCCCCTCCTGCATGGTGCACCCCCCGCCTCCGCCCTAGTTCCCGCTGACAGCATCTGGCTGCACTGGTGCTCCCTCCCCATCAGCACCTCACCATCCAACCCCCCGTTTGCATCCCCTGGTGGTGGTAGTTTTTTTTTTTTTGTTAAGTACCACAGTCGTGCTTGTCCAAGCGTGCCATATGCTGTCGCCCTCCTCCGTGTGGTGGCTCTCACCCTTTCGGTGGCCGTTCACCTTCCTCATAGCCCTCCCAGTGTGTGCCATTCTTGCTGTGCCCTTTTGGCTCTCACGGTGTTGCAATCGCCCTTCTCACATAGAACCTGGGAAAATCTGTTTACATTTTGTTCATCTGTAATCCAAGGAGCAGCTGGGGTACAGCTGCTTGGGCTATGCTGGGTGATTTACTCTGGATGTACCTTGATTAAGCTGTACTTATGTATTACAAAATCTCAAAATAGGATAAATTATGAAAAAAGAGGGCTGGCCCTGTTTTGGAGGGGTAGGCATTCCCATGGACTGTAAAAGTTCAAAATGGTGGCAAATTTGAATTTCAAACTGCTGACTGTGGTACACAGTTGTATTTAGTTTGCTTACTGCATATTATGAGTTTAGTCAAGATTTCACCCTTGGAGTGATTACAATATTTACTCACAGCTCAAGCCTGAGCCAAACAATTAGGCCAGGAGCCAATTTTTATAAAGGGCCTAGAAAAAAGATCACGTAGCACACCCAATATTCAGAAGGTTTGACTTTATATTCAGTTGGTTGGATGTTTTGGGCATATCCTGAGACCTGGTGTACATCAGAATTGTGGTATCACTAAGACGTGACAGTCCAATTTTCATTGCCTTGTCCAAGCACTTTTCTGCCTGCCTTTCCAATGTAAAATTCTGTGTATAATTCTTTGGAAGCTTCTAGTTCATGAACTATTCTTTAAATCTTTACCAAATTTAAAACATATTACCCACATGACCAGATATATATGTCAACAATAGAACTTTGGCCGAATAAGTTTGATTTCATTTTGGAGAATGAGCTTTGAGGGCAGATTTTTTTTTTTGTCAGCAAAAACTGTAATATTGACGATTTTGCCAAAGCCATGTAAAATACTCTTTTCAAATGAGCTGAGAATATGTATCTAGGTGTTAGCAACCTTCTTGGGTAAAGAAATGGGAAATGTGTTCAAATTGAGTGAATTTGGGGCAAAACACTTATTTTTGAAAAATGTAATCATTGCAATTTTGGACAAAGTATATTACTACACAGTTACACTGCGAATGTGTATGTATGTGACATATATATATATATATATATTTATGCAATGGGGTGGACATATATTCAGCGTGATAAATGCATTTATCTGAGTCACTGTATCTATAAATACATTTTTACATACAGTGACCATATATACACACAGTTACTATGTCACAAATCTCTTTAGAATTAATTTAGAATGTTCGGCCTCAGAAGCAGCACTAACCATATTCAAATGAGAATAACTTTAAAATGAAAAAAAATATCATGGTACTGTGAGCATGAACATTGTTCAGCACAAAATGATCTACAAAATGAGTGGCGTTTTATGTATAGATACCTTATAGATTTTTACACTTAGCAAAAAAGCAGAAGAAAATTAAATTTTTTGTTCACTTTTTTTGACAAACAAAAGTGAATAACTTTAAAACCAAAAATGATAGCATGGTACTGTGAACACGAAAAATGTTCAGTACAAAAATATCTACGAAATGAGTGGTGTTTAATTTATATATACTTTTTAGTTTTTTTTATAATTAGCAAACGACAGCATAAAATTCAATTTTCTTTTCCTTTTTTGACAAACAAATGTGAATAACTTAGAAATGAAAAAGGTAGCATAGTACTGTGAGCATGACATTTGTTCAGCAAGAAGTTTTCTACAAAATGAGTGGTGTTTCATTTAATAGCAACCACTATAATAGGTGGACATACTCTAGGAAAGTTAACCAAAACGCCCAGAAATTATCATTTAAAATAAAGATAAACAGTCAAAACCAAATGTTCCTGCACTGATAGAAAGCAAACCAATTGCATAAATGAAATATACAATGGTGAGCTATCAGATAAATGATTTATCTACACTTGTGCTGTTTGACCATGGACACCTCACTTGTGGCTTACTCCACTCATGAGGTTACCCAAGGTCAAACAGCACTAGTGTAGATAAAACATTTATCTGACAACTCACCTTGTATATCTATATATATATATATATATATATAAGGGATATACAGCGGTTCAGTGTGTGATAATGCATTTATCTTGTACAGTTTCCAGTGATTTCAAGTAATCTCACGAGTGCCAAAGGCACGATTGAGAGTTATGAGAGGTCACTGGAAACTGTACAGGATAAATGCATTATCACACACTGAACCACTGCATATTCCATTTATGCAACAGGTTTAGATGTTGTGTGAACATTTTGATTTTGGTAGGTGTAAATAATTTGTCAAAAAAGGGAAAATAAAATTGAATTTTATGCTGTTTTTTGCTAATTATAAAAAACAAAATGGTATCTATAAATGAAACACCACTCATTTTGTAGATATTTTTGAGCTGAACATTTTTCGTGCTCACAGTACCATGCTATCATTTTTTGTTTTAAAGTTATTTATATTTGTTTGTCAAAAAAGTGAACAAAAAAATTACATTTTCTTCTATTTTCTTGCTAATCATATACAATATACCGGGTTTATATAAATGAAACAGTATTCATTTTGTAGATAATTTTGTGCTAAACAATTTTTGTGCTCACAGTACCATGTTATCTTTTTTCGTTTTTAAGTTATTGACATTTAAATATGGTTAGTACTGCCTCTGAGGCCGAACATTCTAAATGAATTCTGAAGAGACCTGTGTAGATAAATGAGCTAGTGATGTAGTTACTGTGTGAATAAATGGGTGATAATGTAGTTACTATGTGGATAAATAAATTTATTACCATAGTAGCGAAGATAAATGGTTTTATTCTACAGTTTTTATCCTGACCCCTGTTGTATAAATATATATATATATATATATATATATATATATGTGTGTGTGTATATATATATATATATATATATATATATATATGAATGATCAAAACCCCAAATTCTTACAATGAAAGAAGAAGAAAATGTAAACAAGGTACTGAAATCACGTATTTTTTCTTCCCAAAACACAAAATGAATACAATGAGACTCCACAGATACACAAAGTTGTATGTCTAGCTATTCTGAAGCACTGTTTTGGAATACAATTTAAAAATAAATTCACAAAAGTATTCTGTACGTGGCTGAAAATTCCCAAACTATAGCATATGTTTCACATCATCATAATCATCTTCATCCGAGTCATCTTCATAAGCAATTGTTCTATGAACATTTTCACATAATTCGCCTGCCATGCAAAAGCAAGCTTTGGTGCAGACAGCAGACTAGATTGTTTGCTTTGCATTGGCACAGATTAATCCTTGTGCATGCATACTCCTGACATCTGCATGATGTAAGCTCCAGCAATCCACTTGGAGCAGGTTCTTTTGACATGAGAACAGGGCTGAGTTGACCATCCAAGTGGTGCCAGCCATGTCAGTTTGGAGATGGGAGGTTCGGAGCTGCTTGCAATGAAAGTTGCCACACAAGTGCCTGGAAGTTGACCCTTTCTATGTAGTGTTTAAGGCTGTTGGATGTAGGTGGCAGATTTTCATTTCTTTGTTGCCTTTGACAGAAAAGCCAGTATCGGGTGTCATCAACTATATTACCAGGTTTCTTTGAGGCATATATGGCACATACAAACTTCTCATAGGACCTCATTTTATTCATATACAGTTCCACACTTTCCCCAAGCTGTGCCAAGCTCTACTGATAACATTCAGATTCCTTTAGCAGTTGAAAAGGTTTTTTCTTGCCTAGTCCAGATAAAACACTAGTGCTATCACAACCAGACAGCGAATGAAAGCCTGGGAAGACAGAGCACAGTTTTGGACCTAACCTTTCTGCAACATGATGCACTGGTATGTAGCATAGCTTGTCTTTTATTCCCGTGTGAAACCACAACTCAGAACAGTGAAGTGAGCTATATGCATACCCACTTAGTACAGCAGCATCTGTATCAGGGTATTATTACTACTCTAGTGTGGTTGTCAGAGGCATGGAATGCATGCAGCATCATGCATGCATCTGCTTTCTCATGATCAGATCTAAACTCATCCAGAGGCTGTGACTGAGTTAGAGAAATCAAGAGAGCCTCCATACCATCCTTGAATCCGCCAGAAAGAATGACGCTCTTGCAAGGAGGCAATATCTCGGTACCAATGTTATACCACCTTTCACTGAGGAATGAGACCAGATTAGCCTTGTTGACTGGATTGCTAATATACTTCCCCCACTGTCTTGGGACAGGAGTGTTTGCTCCAGCAATCTTTACTTCAAACACAGCCAACAATCCCCTTTTGGTATGCTCCTCTGCTTTTTCAGACTCTCTTCTGTCATGTCAGTCAAAAACTATGTTAACTCTGTTGTAACCCTCCTGACTCAGTGGCACTGTTAGGATCTCCCAGTACTCATCAGCTAAGTCTTCAAATGTAGTTGCACCTCTAGTTTTGACCATTTGCACAGTGGCCATGCCATCCACAATATAGACTATAGATACTGGCCTATCTGAATGGGGGAGCCTTGGGTGAACTTCAGCTTCCTTCTCAAGTTCACGCTGCAAAGCACTTTTAGCGTTCTTTCTGAGAGTTCCATTTGAATGTGCAAAGGAGAAGGGAACAGCAGAGAGTTCATTGGTCAGAACTTCTTTTAGATCAATATCTCTGGACTTCGCTGCAACAATCAGTCTTTCAAAAAGTTCTCGCTTAGCATTAACAATTTGTACTTTCTCGTCTCTAACTTTGACCATTTTCTTCTGTGCTAGAGTTGCAAATGTTTTCAATTTCAGGCATGGCAAGGTGTCCCAAAAGCTCTTTGTGCGAGTGTTCAGTCATTCTTGGATAAATGTCTCCATGTACTCAGTACCAATACCTTCAGTGCACACAAGAATGCATGTCATTTCAGTTGGTACTACAACTCCAGTTGCAATGTTCACAAGTGGGAGACATGCACTGTCATAATTATCTATAAGAGTGAATGGGTTTGGCATTAGTTTTGTTGTGAATGCTGACAGAAGCCTCTGCACATCAGCTTCATCTCTCTTCAGTCTCTGGTCCCTAATTCCTTATGAGTGCCAACTGTTTCTCACTTCTGCAAGCCACACATGTGCTTTGTGGCAGTTATTATGGTTGCCCTCTCATGGATGGTGAGAAACCATCTCTCTAGAGCTCCTGGCTGTTGAATGATTCCAATGATGCCCCCTCGTTTCTTGGAATCAAGGTTAACAGACTGCTCTAGGGCCATAGCTGTCCATACCTGACTGAATGGTTGACTTGAGCGACTGAGTGATTTCCTTTCATGAACTCTTCCTGCACCTGGGGGGGTGTACTTGGGAGTTGGTTCATGTCTGCAAGATATATGGGCAGCCAACTTGCAGAATTGGTTCTGTCCATGGAGAACAAGTATGGCACCATTCCAGCAGTAGAAGACAAGCGATACAGTCAGTTCACCTTTCCTCTAAGCTCGAATGAATGCAAGTAAAAGTTGTACCATCTGAATATAAGAGTTCTAGAAAGAAAAGACATGTGATTTTGAGCTAGCTTCAGCTTTGAAAGATGTGAACAGTTGCTGAAGCTCATTCAGGTCTCTGCACAACTCCCTGAAGTTCTCATGCAGTATTTTGTCCCTTTCTGCACTGTTTCTGCACGTCTTGATTTTACTGTTGAGATTTTCTACTTCCATGGCATTCAGGCTTTCCTGATGCTCTCCCTTGTCTTGAACCCATTCAGAGAATGACTGCCCTTGCAAGCACAACATTGCTTTCATTACCAATTTGTGGGCTTGCACCCCTCGATTATATGACTTTCCTTTAAGCAGAGCAGAAACTGTGCTACTGCCATATGTGTTGGACCTATGAGGAGATCTTCTAAAACTGAGTCTTCAAACTGCTTCCCTTTAAGTGCTAAGTAGTTTAAGGTGATGTGAAAGCCTCCCATTCTGATCACAGTGTCCTTTAACTCTTCTGCATACTGCCAATCTCCTTTGCTTTCACATAAATGGCTAAGTCAGATGTAATGACTGAATCCTTCTGTCCCAGTGCCTTAATCATTATCTGAACTTGCTTCATGACTTGTACACAGTATTGAATTCAATTGGAGATCCTGCAATCAAAGGACAGTAACCAATTTGTGTAAGAGGTGGGTTAGTCTCAGACACAAGTGCATTGAAAGCACTCCAGCTGGGTACGGTCTGCCTCTCTGAGTTTAACATGGGGTTGAGACCTACCTCAAATAACTTTGTGGGGCACATTTGAACAATAGCCCATGCAATGTCCATGTTTAAGGAATTGTCTTGGAGGGACCTGTCACACTGGTACCACTCTCTCACAACACTGTCAATGAAGGATGCTACAACTGGTCTCTTCCCAGACACCCCACACTCCATAATATGCAGTACGTGATTTGTTGTTTCCATAGCCCTTCTTCTGATGGAGTGTTCTGTATGCACAACACTCTTTGGTTTTGGACCAAATTGTCTCCTTTGGTACATTGCCAAGCTGGCAGAGTGGGTTGTCTGTTTACTGTCCAAGGTTTCTTCAATGATAACATTGTTATCTGCTACCATGTGACTGAATATATTTGGAACATAGTTTGTTGGGATAACAATGCCATGGTTTTCTGACTCAGCTAGCACTTCCAGTTCAAGGCTCTTATCTACCAGCTCAATGTCTTCATAAGAGGCACTATGCCCAATGCAGTTCAAGTTTCAAGTTTATTGATTTGGAAACAACCTTTGAGCTGGAAGCTTGTTTTCGAAGGTTCCACATCTAGACAGGACACGCACTACAGAAAAATAGTAATGTCACAAGAATCAACTACTAGGTCACTTGGCAAGGTTCGAAACAATAAAGCCACTCAGTTACAGACTTTAGGGTTGTTTATGCATTCTAGTCTAAAGAGCGGAGACATAATACGTATAGAGTTTAGACTACTATATGATCTTAATTAAAGAAGAATGGGAAAGAAAAGAAAGGATTATAGAGATGGAAAGAGAAACCCTGTGCCACCAGAGGAAGGCTTTGCCAGAGCTTAGCTAGTGATATAGATAAGTGGAATTGGGGGGAAGGGGAGTCAGCAGTGTGATGGGAGGGGACGAGTCCAGGGAAAATTGGGGAGAATTAGTGGGAGAGGGTAGTGGGAGGAGCAGCCTCACAGGCATAGATGGTGAGGCTGCTTAAACAGTTCAGAATGGTCATAGCCTGTTTGGAACCTGTAAAGTGTCTCATTGTCATAGCTAAGCTTATGTGCTTTGGCATCTTTTGTCTTCCATGTGATGCACAATGTGCAATGTCCTGACTTATCATGATTATGTGCCTTTCATCTGCTTTATTCTTACATTCTGAGCTGAGATCACCAAACTGTTCTATGTCTAGATCCTTTTTTTGTAATTATCCATCGTAGAAACCAGTAAAGGTTTTGTGGAATAACTTCCTTTTTTCCCTCCCTCAACTCTTTTTTCCTTCAGTCACTGGCTCCTTAGGATCTCCCTCAGATGTGGTCTGAGGCAGCTGCTTTTTCTCCCACCCAGCCTGAGACCCCTCCAAGTCAGACCTCTGCTCCAGAGCCCCCTCCTATACTCCCACCATGCTGACTCCTCAGCTTCTACCACCCAAGGTGGAGCCACCAGCTCCTTACCTTGGTGCTCCTTTCAATCTAGACAGCATGCAGCATCAGGAGGAGGAGGAATTCAGAGGCTGACCTAGCATGGTCCTGCGATGGGCATGGGGGATGACTGCTGGGCCCATCATCATCATCATCTGGGGTGCTGTGGCTTTCTCCTTTGTTCTGGTACAAGTCCTGGAGGTGTGGGCTGCAATGATATTCAGCATGAGATGAGCATGCTCCTACACTTGCCCACAGAACGTCGGCAGTTGCCTCCACCCCTTCCAAGTGTCCACTGGCTGCAATGCCTCTATCTCCACCAGGAGCCACTGGTGCCACAGAGCCCACAGCCCACCCTCCCCAGGAGAGGAGAGCAGTTATCTGGATGCTCCATCCTCTCCTCCCTGGCTGATCCCCAGCACCCTGAGTTCACTCCTGAACATAGGTGGCTGGTGTGGCGTGAGGTAAGGTGGACGCCTCAGCCCTCAGTGCTACCGAGCCGGCTTTTTCTTTGACTTTCGAGTGTGAGATTTTCAGTATCAGCTGATTTGATGATGATTCCCTTGCAGTTCTCTAAATCTGCCTTCAGTGGGGGGGCATGGCCAACCACGGATGAGATGACTGCCTAATCTCTCTGCTCTGCAGCTAAGGGGGAAAACGATCCAACGAAACCCGGCATAGGAGATTTATATAGGCATGTTTAGAAACGTTATAGAGGGGTGAATGATATGTGCTAAAGAATTACCTGAGAGATCTGCCAAAAGCATCACAAACGGCTCATTGTTGTAAACTAACGCGTACTTTCCTGACACCGACCTGGGCCCGACTCCCGGCATGGCCTGCAATGCCACTGTGACGGGTGAGAACTCCCACATGGAACAGATGTTTGCTCAAATATTGACACAGATGGAGCAGCTCACCACTGCTGCTAATGCAACTACACAAGCGCTAAAAGGGATCGAAGTCTGCTTGTTTCATACTGAGTGGAGATTGGGATCACAAGATGCAGCCACACACGATCTATCGGCAAACATGTGGGAGCAAGCGAAAATGATTCACTTACTTCAGGAGAAGGTTGATGACCTTGAAAACAGGAGCCAGCAAAACAACCTTAGGTTCATCGGCTTCCCATAGGGGGCGGAGAAAAATAATGCAGTCTCTTTTTTGCAGCACACTCTCCCTACATTGTTAGGCCTCCCAGAGGACTTTAGGCCCCAGGTAGAGCGAGCTCATCGTTCCTTAGCCCCACATCCCAAACCGGGCGAAAGGCCTAGGCCGCTGCTGGCTAAATTCCTGGACTTCAGACAAAAAGAGGTCATTACTAAAGCTGCCAGAGAAATTAATAATATAATATGACAGGGTACAGAATACATTTCTTTCAGGACTACTCAAAAGAACTATCAGATTGCCTGAGAGAGTATGGTTCGGCAAGGAAGATTCTTCATGCACATGGCTATTTCTTCTCTTTGCGCTATCCAGCTACCATGAGGGTGATGCATAATGGAGTACCACTTACATTTACTTCTCCTGAAAATTTGATGGACTTTTTAAGAGCCCAACACCCAGAGGACTTTCGAGTGCAAGGAGCTTACCCGGCCACACACATGACGGTGGTGGCAACAGAGCTGGAAGATTCCCTGCATGCTACATCAGACACACCTTCTACTATATAAAATAATTTGTTTGCCAGCACCAGGTGAAAGTAACAGAGCACTGTCCAAGCTTTCAGAGTCAAAAGATGTGCTAAATATGCACCAAAGGGAAGCCAGAGACCTTCAGGTGTGCTTTTTAATCCAACATTTTGATTGCACACAAAATACAGAGTACAGAGTTTCCACACTCCTTACAAGCTGCCAACCTCCTCCAATAAAACACACGAAGTGTCCTAACGCGTTTCACGCCACCTGGCACTTAATCATAGGAATAACACTTCCAAAAAACAGAACCCATTAAATAGTGTTACATTTAAAGTGACAGTACACCTAGTTAAAATGGCTTAAAACATTAACTTTAATTAATAACTTTAAAAACAAAAAGACCATATGCAACTACAGTATATGTTATCTTTGCTTATTAATTTTACCACTATGCACACCAGCGTCCACCATTGCCCTTCTCCATTGAGAGATATAGGAATCCACTGTGATTATTATTAGCCATGGTATCTAAAAGAAAAAAAGAGTTTAAACAAATTATGATCAGATATTAATAATGTCTAAAATATTCATCTACATTTTTACAAACCAAACTAATATAAAGGTACAAATGACCATACAGTCTTCATTTCTTTAAGAAGGGCTTTATATCAATTCTTTCATTAAGGCCTGGTTTTTCTGATCCCCCTATTGCAAAGATCCAGTACTGTTCTCTCTTGAGTAGTACATTGTTGTAGTCACCCCCTAGGACTTTTTATTGGCTTTTCTATACCCAAAAATGACCAACTATGCTCTTTAATATTTTTCACTTTTGCCATATGGGCTGCTAAAGCATTCTTCTGATCACCATAATTTATTGCCCTCAAGTGTTCTCCCATTCTTTCCTTTAGTTTCCTTTTGGTTTTTCCAATATAAAAACTGCCACATGTGCAAGAGGCCATATAAATGACATCTTCAGTTGCACAGGTTATGAATCCTCTTACTTTTGCTTCTCTATGTGTTTTTGGATTCAAAACACTTTTTGTTTGTTTCAAAAATTTACAAAACTTGCAATTACCGCACTTATAGCAGCCATCTTGCTGTTTAGGTAACTACATTCTTCCTTGTACCTGTCCGGGTTGAATTGAATGAACCAATATGTATTTTAAACTTTTTCCCTTCCTGTGCACCATCCTAGGTTTTACATCACTGAGGTCCCTAAGGCCTGGATCCAAACTAACTAAATGCCAGTGTTTTTTAACAATGTTACTAATTTCATTTGACTGAGCATTATACGTACTTACAAAATTGATTCTCTGATCTTTTGTTTTTTCTATTTTTTCTTTTACCATGACCTTTGACCTCTCCATATGACTGACCTCTTTTCTAGCTTCTGTGACTAAACCTGTTGGGTATTTCATTTCTTTTAATCTTGTTTCTAACTCATTTGCTCTTTTTTCAAATGCAGAATCAGTGCTACAGTTTCTTTTTATTCTCATAAACTGTCCCTTAGGGATACCCGCTATGGTGTGATATGAGTGACTACTTTCAGCCTGTAACAGTGTATTCCTGTCAGTACTTTTTCTGTATAAGTCTGTTTCTATTCCCCCTTTATCATCTTTTTTAATGATTAGATCTAAAATGTTGATCTGTCTAGCACTAAAAGTCAGGGAAAAACATAAATTAGGGTCACTAGCTTCCAAGTATTTGACAAAGTCAAAAAGTTCATTTTCAGATCCCGTCCAGATAATGAATATATTGGGCTGGATATTCAAAAGGGTTACGCATGCTCAAGTCCAAAATTGCGCCATTCTGCGATATTCAGCAGGAGGCAGTTGCGCCACTGAAAACAGGCTGAGCAACAGCGCAATGCAAATGAATGCATGCTCAACTGGAGGGGGAGGAACCATGCATAAACTGCACAGCCCGATATTCAGCCGGGCTGTGCGAAGTGTACGATCACGGTATGGTGTACTCCCCCACCAGCCCGATCGCGGGCAGCAATATGCCACCCCCGCAGTATCCCTGGTGGTCCAGTGGACCCAATGTCCATCACGGCAGTAAGTTTAATCAAACCCCCGATCGTATCCCTGGTGGTCCAGTGGACGAAATGCCCGATGTGGCAGTAAGTTTAATAAACCCCCGAGCGAATCCCTGGTGGTCCGGTGGACTGAAATGCCCGATCGCGACGGTAAGTTTAATAACCCCGAGCGTATCCCTGGTGGTCGGTGAACGAAATGCCTGATCGCGGCGGTAAGTTTAATCAACCCCCTCCCTCAACGTAGCCCTGGTGGCTGGTGTCCCCACCCACCACCCACAGCCCACCACCCGCCCCCCACAGCCAGCGGTGGCAGCATCCACCCGCCTGCTGCCCCACCACCCACCCGACTGACTGCCTGGTAGGGCTGCACTCCCATTGGTGCAGAGCAGAGCCAATGGGCGTGCAGCCTACCCGGCTATGACAGTCCAGATTTGTAGGCGATCATTTCACAAGTCTGGACTGTCATCTCGGCTGTAGACTACTGCGCCCAGCAGCTCTGCTCACCAACAAGCGTGCCTGCAGGCAATCGATCGCTGGCTAGTGAGGCGGCAGGCGGGTGGGATGCTGCCACCGCTGGCTGCGGGGGAGGCGGGGTGGTGAGGGCCGTGGGTGGGTGGGGTGGAGACACTAGCCACCAGGGCTATGTTGGGGGAAGGGGGGTTTATTAAACTTACTGCCGCGATCAGGCATTTCGGTCCACCGGACCACCAGGGATACGTTCGGGGGGGGTTATTAAACTTACTGCCGCGATCGGGCATTTTGGTCCACTGGATCACCAGGGATACGTTCGGGGTGGGGTTTATTAAACTTACTGCTGCGATCGGGCATTTTGGTCCACTGGACCACCAGGATACGCTGGGGGCCACATTGCTGCCCGCTGATTGAGTTGGGGAGTACACTGTTCGCAATCGCCACTGGGGGTGGTGGTGGTGGGATTGGTACACTGATTCCCGCGATCGGGTTATGGGGGCGCCGGTCCCGGACGGCTGCTACCTGGCAGGGCGCCTGGCACAAGTCCTTGGGGAGCGGCGCACCTACATGCTAATGGCTTGCAAATGGGGCCATAATCAGATGCAAATGAACCCCCCACCTGTGTCTTGCATGTATTATAGCTCCATTTGCATGTCACCTTTTGAATATCGGGATTTTGCGCATGGCTCAATGGTACTTACGCCACCGCAAGTTGAATGCTCCACTCTGTCAACTTGCAGTGGCTCAAGTTCCACTGCACCATGCACAGTGGCTGTGGCTAGGGGGTGATATTCAAAGGAGTTGCTCAATAGCATAACTCCTTTGAATATCGCCCTGGACACACCCCTGCGCAACTATTTTGCGCAGCACAAGGCCTTGCGCCTTTGAATGGCGCAGTTTGAATATCCAGCCCATCATCTATAAAACATTTGTAGATGTCTATTTTATCTCTGTATGGGTTTGTATCTATATTCCTGATCGACTCCTCTTCCCATTTCCCCAAATATAGATTTGCAAAATTAGGAGCAAAAGTAGCCCCCATCGCAGTGCCTTTTTTCTGTACATATTGTCCATCTGAAAAGGAAAAGGTGTTATATTCCAACACAAACTTGGCAAGTTGAGTCAACATTTCTGTGGGCGGGTCTTGTATTTCTCTACCATTAAGGTAGTATTCCAAAGCACCCAACCCCCCTTCATGTGGTATATTCGAATACAGAGCTTCTATGTCTAAAGTGACTAACAGGCTTGTTTCTTCAATGGCTATATTTTCTAACAAATTGATCATATCGCCAGTATCTTTTATGTAAGAAGGGACCGCTTGAGCTAAAGGTTTTATGTAGTAATCAATATATTGTGATAATGGCTCAGTTAGGCTACCATTTCCTGATACAATAGGCCGGCCAGGTGGGTCTGGGAGACATTTATGTACTTTGGAAAGGACATAAAACCAGGCCTTCATAGGGTGCTGTGCAGTTAAAAACAAAAAGGTATCCTCACTGATCCAACCTTTTTCCTTTACCTCTGAAAGATATTTATCTATTTCATTTTTAAACAGTGTGGTAGGATCTATGGATACCCTTTTGTAAAAATACTCATTACTCAATTGTCTATGTACCTCCAAAACATATTTATTTGTGTCCATAACTACAACTGAACCACCTTTATCTTCTTTTTTTATTGTTGTACTTTTATCATCACTTAATGTGTTTAAAGCAGATTTTTCTACCCTACTCAGATTATTCCTAAGAGGTACATTTGTTTTATCATATTGACTCTTGTCTAGGTTCAGTAAATCTCTTTCACAACTTTTCACAAAAGTCTGTAGTGCTGGGGTTAAAGGAGGACAAAAAGTGGATGGGGGTTTAAATTTCTGAATAGTCACATCTGTACTTTCAGTCTCTACACCTTCACTTACCCCCATTTCGACAGATCCAATATTTCCTTCTTCTTTTCTATTGAAGAAGGACCGCAGACCTAGGTTTCTGGTGAATTTATGGCAGTCAATTATTGTCTCAAATAAATTGAATCTCTGTTGTGGAACAAATGACAAGCCTTTGCTGAGAACACCTATTTCCACTTCAGACAGCACTCTGGATGAAATATTAATCACGTTGTTCACCGGTAACCTCCTCTCATGTTCTCTCTCATATTCCAGCCTCTTCTGCCTCTGTTCCAGTGCTAGCCACGTCTTCCTGACCCCCGTCTAATCTGTTTTTTGGGGGCTGAGTGTTGCTGATGCGTTGGCTATGCCTCGGGCCTTCTGGTGTCTTATCTTGTGCAATCTCTTCTTCTCCTTCAGAATTGTTTCCTCTTCTAGATAAGTTTCTTCTCCACTACTAAAATCTACATTTAGTCTGATATCTTGTGGTTTTTTGGAAGTTTTCAGAATTGGCCTCATAGGTGTACTGCCTTTTGGTTTAAAACCCAAATTAAATCTCGCTTTTTTTGCCCCATTTGTACACTGTACCATTCAGATAGTCATTAATATCCCTCTCAAATTTGGTTTGTTTTATCGCTTGTATTTCTTTATCATACTTTATCCGATTGTATTTAAAGTTCTCACATAGTTCCTCATATAATGGATGTTTACTGTATTGCTGCAACAATGTTTTTTTTATTTTAATTTCTTCTTCAGTTTTTAACTGTATGATCGCATTTTCCTTTAAAATTAATTCTATATGTTGCTTACTGGCCTCATGGCTAATTTTTTGCCAGTTCAATAGAAAGCCTTCTCTTTGTAACCCAAACAAAGGTTTTTCCAATATTCTTAGACCGCGTGGTATGCGATCTACTTCGAGATACTGTATGCTCTTAAAGAAATCCTTTCCCAATACAACCTTTTAGCTCAAAAACAACATGTTCAAAATGATGAAATAATTGTTTCTATATTGATTGGTCTTGTTTCAGTATTAACTCGCTTTCTGAGTAATTCAGTAAATGTGTTTATGCCTGTTTCAGTATTACTGAAAATCAGATCTTTGAAAGAAGGAGTCCCTTCTGTGTTAGAACCGCGATTGTTATCTCTTACTTTGTCAGCGTCTAGATTAACACCTGTCATCATTACCTTACACTGGCTTACCTTTCATTCTTTAACCACAAAGTCTTATCCAGACATGGACTCTTTCGACTTCAGCACAGTGCTCAGATATCCCAAACTTCTTGAATTTGTCCCCCAAATTAGTTTTCCGTGCAAAGCAACCTTCACAACAAGTAAGTAGAAACAGGGATTAAGGTCTGCACCAGGGTCCTGTGCTCAGCGTCGGATAAATGTAAATAAAAGAATTTGTTTGCCAGCACCAGGTGAAAGTAACAGAGCTTCCACACTCCTCACAAGCTGCCAACCTCCTCCAATAAAACACATGCAGCTTGTAAGGAGTGTGGAAGCTCTGTACTCTGTATTTTGTGTGCAATAAAAATGTTGGATTGAAAAGCACACCTGAAGGGCTCTGGCTTCCCTTTGGTGCATATTTAGCACATCTTTTGAATCTGCAAGCTTGGACAGTGCTCTGTTACTTTCACCTGGTGCTGGCAAACAAATTCTTTTATTTACATCTGTCCGACGCTGAGCACAGGACCCTGGTGCAGACCTTAATCCCTGTTTCTACTTACTTGTTGTGAAGGTCGTTTTGCACGGGAAACTAATTCGGGGGATGAATTCAAGAAGTTTTGGATATCTGAGCACTGTGCTGAGGTCGAAAGAGTCCATGTCTGGATAAGACTTTGTGGTTAAAGAACGAAAGGTAAGCGAGTGTAAGGTAACGGTGACAGGAGTTAATCTAGACGCCAACAAAGTAAGAGATAACACTCGCGGTTCTAACACAGAAGGGACTCCCTCTTTCAAAGACCTGATTTTCAGTAATACTGAAACAGGCATAAACACATTTACTGAATTACTCAGAAAGCGAGTTAATACTGAAACGACGAATCAATATAGAACAATTATTTCATCATTTTGAACATGTTGTTTTCGAGCTAAAAGGTTGTATTGGGAAAGGGTTTCTTTAGAGCATATCTCGATGTAGATCACATACCACACGGTCTAAGAATATTGAAAAAACCTTCGTTTGGGTTACAAAGAGAAGGCTTTCTATTGAACTGGCAAAAAATTAGCCATGAGGCCAGTAAGCAACATATAGAATAAATTTTAAAGGAAAATGTGATCATACAGTTAGAAACTGAAGAAGAAATTAAAATAAAAGAAACATTGTTGCAGCAATATAGTGAACATCCATTATATGAGGAACTGTGTGAGAACTTTAACTACGATCTGATAAAGTATGATAAAAAAAATACAAGTGATAAAACAAACCAAATTTGAGAGGGATATTAATGACTATCTGAATGGTACAGTGTATGAGTGGGGCAAGAAAGTGAGATTTAATTCTGGTTTTAAACCACAAGGCAGTACACCTATGAGGCCAATTGTGAAACTTCCGAAAAACCACAAGATATCAGACTAAATGAAAATTTTAGTAGTGGAGAAGAAACTTATCTAGGAGAGGAAACATATTCTGAAGGAGAAAAAGAGATTGCACAAGATAAGACACCAGAAGGCCCGAGGCGTAGCAACACTCAGCCCCCAAAAAATGGATTAGGCGGGGGGGGGGGCAAGAAGAGGTGGCTATTGCTGGAACAGAGGCAGAAGAGACTGGAATATGAGAAGGAACATGAGAGGAGGTTACCAGTGAACAACGTGATTAATATTTCATCCAGAGTGCTGTCTGAAGTGGAAATAGGTGTTCTCAGCAAAGGCTTGTCATTTATTCCACAACAGAGATTCAATTTATTTGAGACAATAATTGACTGCCATAAATTCACCAGAAACCTAGGTCTGTGGTCCTTCTTCAATAGAAAAGAAGAAGGAAATATTGGATCTGTCGAAATGGGGGTAAGTGAAGGTGTAGAGACTGAAAGTACAGATGTGACTATTCAGAAATTTAAACCCCCCTCCACTTTTTGTCCTCCTTTAACCCCAGCACTACAGACTTTTGTGAAAAGTTGTGAAAGAGATTTACTGAACCTAGACAAGAGTCAATATGATAAAACAAATGTACCTCTTAGGAATAATCTAAGTAGGGTAGAAAAATCCGCTTTAAACACATTAAGTGATGATAAAAGTACAACAATAAAAAAAGTGGATAAAGGTGGTTCAGTTGTAGTTATGGACACAAATAAATATGTTTTGGAGGTACATAGACAACTGAGTAATGAGTATTTTTACAAAAGGGTATCCATAGATCCTACCACACTATTTAAAAATGAAATAGATAAGTATCTTTCAGAGGTAAAGGAAAAAGGTGTGATCAGTAAGGATACCTTTTTGTTTTTAACTGTACAGCACCCTATGAAGGCCTGGTTTTATGTCTTTCCCAAAGTACATAAATGCCTCCCAGACCCACCTGGTTGGCCTATTGTATCAGGAAATGGTAGCCTAACTGAACCATTTTCACAATATATTGATTACTACATAAAACATTTAGCTCAAGCGGTCCCTTCTTATATAAAAGATACTGGTGATATGATCAATTTGTTAGAAAATATAGCCATTGAAGAAACAAGCCTGTTAGTCACGTTAGACGTAGAAGCTCTGTATTCGAATATACCACATGAAGGGGGGTTGGGTGCTTTGGAATACTACCTTAATGGTAGAGAAATACAAGACCTGCCCACATAAATGTTGACTCAACTTGCCAAGTTTGTGTTGGAATATAACACCTTTTCCTTTTCAGATGGACAATATGTACAGAAAAAAGGCACTGCGATGGGGGCTACTTTTGCCCCTAATTTTGCAAATCTGTATTTGGGGAAATGGGAAGAGGAGTCGATCAGGAATATGGATACAAACCCATACAGAGATAAAATAGACATCTACAAATGTTTTGTAGATGATATATTCATTATCTGGACAGGATCTGAAAATTAACTTTTTGACTTTGTCAAATACTTGGAAGCGAGTGACCCTAATTTACGTTTTTCCCTGACTTTTAGTGCTAGAAAGATCAACTTTTTAGATCTAATCATTAAAAAAGACAATAAAGGGGGAATAGAAACAGACTTATACAGAAAAACTACTGATAGGAATACACTGTTACAGGCTGATAGTAGTCACCCATATCACACCATAGCGGGTATCCCTAAGGGACAGTTTATGAGAATAAAAAGAAACTGTAGCACTGATTCTGCATTTGAAAAAAGAGCAAATGAGTTAGAAACAAGATTAAAAGAAATGAAATACCCAACAGGTTTAGTCACAGAAGCTAGAAAAGAGGTCAGTCATATGGAAAGGTCAAAGGTCATGGTAAAAGAAAAAATAGAAAAAACAAAAGATCAGAGAATCAATTTTGTAAGTACGTATAATGCTCAGTCAAATGAAATCAGTAACATTGTTAAAAAACACTGGCATTTAGTTAGTTTGGATCCAGGCCTTATGGACCTCAGTGATGTAAAACTTAGGATGGTGCACAGGAAGGGAAAACGTTTAAAAAATATTTTGGTTCATTCAATACAACCTGGACAGGTACAAGGAAGAATGTGGTTACCTAAACAGCAAGATGGCTGCTATAAGTGAGGTAATTGCAAGTTTTGTAAATTTTTGAAACAAACAAAAAGTTTTTGAATCCAAAAACACATAGAGAAACAAAAGTAAGAAGATTCATAACCTTTGCAACTGAATGGGTCATTTATATGGCCTCTTGCACATGTGGCAGTTTTTATATTAAAAAAACAAAAAGGAAACTAAAGGAAAGAATGGGAGAACACTTGAGGGCAATAAATTATGGTGATCAGAAGAATGCTTTAGCAGCCCATATGGCAAAAGTGAAAAATATTAAAGAGCATAGTTGGTCATTTTTGGGTATAGAAAAGCCAATAAAAAGTCCTAGGGGGTGACTACAACAATGTGCTACTCAAGAGAGAACAGTACTGGATCTTTGCAATAGGGGGATCAGAAAAACCAGGCCTTAATGAAAGAATTGATATAAAGCCCTTCTTAAAGAAATGAAGACTGTATGGTCATTTATACCTTTGTATTAGTTTGGTTTGTAAAAATGTAGATGAATATTTTAGATATTATTAATATCTGATCATATTTTGTTTAAACTCTTTTTTTCTTTTAGATACTACGGCTAATAATAATCACATTGGATTCCTATGTCTCAATGGAGAAGGGCAATGGTAGACACTGGTGTGCATAGTGGTTAAATTAATAAGTAAAGATAAAATATAGTTGCATATGGTCTTTTTGTTTTTAAAGTTATTAATTAAAGTTAATGTTTTAAGCCATTTTAACTAGGTGTACTGTCACTTTAAATGAAACACTATTTAATGGGTTCTGTTTTTTGGAAGTGTCATTCCTATGATTAAGCACCAGGTGGCGTGAAATGCGTTAGGACACTTCGTGTGTTTTATTGGAGGAGGTTGGCAGCTTGTAAGGCGTGTGGAAGCTCTGTACTTTGTATTTTGTGTGCAATAAAAATGTTGGATTAAAAAGCACACCTGAAGGTCTCTGGCTTCCCTTTGGTGCATATTTAGCGCATCTTTTGACTCTGCAAGCTTGGACAGTGCTCTGTTACTTTCACCTGGTGCTGGCAAACAAATTATTTTATTTACATCTGTCTGACGCTGAGCACAGGACCCTGGTGCAGACCTTAATCCCTTTTTCTACACCTTCTACTATGCAGGTTCGAACTTTTGAGGCTGACCTGCCTCCCAGATCACGGAAGCGGCATCCTTCAACCCAGTATCCCAAACGTCAGCACCCTAGAGTGTGGGCCGCGTCGACAAGTCCCCGACCCGAACCTGAGCACAGGCATGGAGCTTGCTCTGGCATGGATCTGAGAGCGTATTTCACCCCAAATCCCTATACGCTGCTCCAAACAGACAGTCCAGATCCACAAGATTTCACCAACGGGGAAGCAGCATCACAGTTAGGCAATGAAAAAACTTCTCCTGTTGGACAGGATAAATCATGGGCAGATATTGTAGCATCTCCCACAAACCCACGAATGAGCCCCATTCCTCTCTTGGCAGGTGCTGGGAATGATCAATCTTCTGAGCTTACAGAGACTGGTGAAGCCTCTTCTAAGACATACTCTGATACAGCTACACGAAGGACTTAGGATAAGTGATGATTCTCTTTTTTTTTCTCTTACCCAGACTCTTGGGGGTACTTAGATCTGTGTGTTAGCTCCTTCCCCTTAAGATTTTTTTTCCTAATTCTTTATATGTAAACTCTTCCCCCCCAGTTTCCCCTCCTCTGCCCCCTTATTGTTTTTTCCTTTTCGTTCCTTGTTCTACTTGGATATTTACAAGGTACCTCTGACGGTGGCCCTGCAAGGCACACGACAGACACTCCTCCCAGATAGATCCTATGATTCTAACCTATCCTTCCCCTTTTGACATATAGACAGTGATTTCTCTCTCAAACTGCAGAGTAAGGCATCGCTTTATCGCACTTCCCCCATGGATGAGCATGGTGGCCTTAAAGCACATGCTGCTGACCAGACTCCATGGGGCTTCCATTTGGCCATCTCTAGGCCTGGTGTAAATAGTTTGGGTTGTTATGTTTGTTTGTTAAATGCAGTGCTACTGTATTTTTTTTTCACAAGGTATCAGGTTGCATGTTCAAACTGCAGGGATGGTATCGAAGCTGATCGGTAGCGGTATGGTATCCTGGAAGGGGCCCTTCCTCCTCTCAGCCTTTCATCTATTTCATGGTTGGAACTCCAGATTCAGTTTCATAAAGAAATTAGATTATGGGTGACATAAATTTTGTTACCTGGAACGTGAGGGGGCTTAATACCCCAATAACGCGTTCACAGATTTTGGCACATTTAAAAAGGCTGAAAGCGAATGTTACTCTACTCCAGGAGACCAAACTCCGGCAAGCAGATAACGCTAGCCTTAAAAGGGCATGGGTGGGCCTGGTGATATCCTCCTCTGCCTCTATGCATAAGAGAGGAGTCGCTATTCTTGTGCACAAATCTCTTCACTGGACACTAGTTAAATCCAAGTGGAATAACTTTGGTAGATGGGTAATGGCTCTTTTTATTACACAACAGAGTCTCCTGGTGGTAGTTAACATGTATGGCCTTAATGAGGACTTACCAGAATGCTTTCATGCTATGGCACAGTCCCCTTCCTCCATAGGAGGGGATCAAACACTGGTGGTCCTGGTAGGGGATCTTAATGTTCCTTTAGACTTGAGAGCTGATAGGAATACCAATGCCCCAGATAGACACCCCAAAACAAGAAGGGCAATGCAACAGCTCATGGCTGATATGGGGTTAAGAGATGCTTGGAATCCTTCACTCCCAAGAAAAAGAAAACACTTTTTTCTCTCCAGTTCACAAAACCTATTCCCGTTTGGATTATTGGCTAATTTCCCCATTTCAGTGGAATATAGAATTTGACATTCAGATCTACCTGATAGTATCAGGTCATGCTCCTGTCCGCTTGCTGTTAATGTGTGGCTCGGAGATCAGACACACTCGTACCTGGAAACTTGACCCTCTCTTATTGAGAGATCCAGATTTTCTGGTTTGGGTGGCCACACAAGTTAAACTGTTTTTGCAGGATAATCCCTCTGAGTTGACAGACCCGGCGTTCTTGTGGGAAGCTCTGAAAGTCACACTTAGAGGGGTTATCATGGCCTACGCTGCCACCCTTAGGTGGCAGAGGGAACAACAACTTAAAAGGCTTGAGCAACATCTGGCTGTATTGGAGGGCACTTGCAAGAACCTCCCCCTCCCCCACTTGACTCCAGACCTTCCCCTTATTATTTGGAAATGATTCACCTTCGCTCGGATATTAATAGCGTTTTGGGTAGGAAGGCAGAGTTGGCCATTCTACACTCAAAGCACAGGTATTGGGTGGGAGATGAGAAAGGGAGAGAAATATTGGCATACAGACTACACAGGCAGAGAGCGGAGAGCTATATTACTGGTGTCAGAGATCCAGGCGGAGCAATACAAGTGACTTAGGAGGGTATAAACCACATAATGGTGAATTTCTACAAGGAACTCTATACATCCTCGAGAGTTTTGGACCCCATGAGGATAAAGCGATTCCTCGACCTACTTCCTATCCCTCAGTTATTTCCGCACCAGGCGAAGGTCTTAGAAGCCCCTATCACTTCTATGGAAGTGACCATAGCTTTACAAGCCTTAAATGCAGGCAAAGCGCCAGGAGGAGATGGATTTCCCCCTGAATTCTGGAGCATAGTAGCTCCGCAAATTGCCCCTTTACTGGCTACCCTTTTTAATTCAGCAAAAAGCTCTGGTTCTTTTCTAAGCTCATTTAGAGAAACGATCGTTACAATTTTCCCTAAGAAAGGGAAAGACCCTACAAAACCCTCTAGTTATCGGCCAGTCTCTTTGATAAATTCCGACAGCAAAATATTTGCAAAAGTTATGGCCAATCGGCTTCGTCCCTTACTTACCTCCTTGGTCCATCCTTCCCAGGTGGGATTCATTCCAGGGAGATTCAGTAGGGATCACATCCGCTCTATGATCAACATTATGAGTTTTGCCCAAGCAGGCATTACTCCTGCCGCGGCAGTGGCAATAGATTTCAAGAAGGCCTTTGATTCCCTTGAATGGGATTTTCTACTGCAGGTGCTGGAAGTCATGGGGTGTGTACCCCACTTTCAGGCTTGGATTGCTGCACTGTATAACCAACCCATGGCACGGGGTCTTACAAATGCCACACTGTCTGCTCCCTTCTCTCTCTGGGGCGGGGAACTAGGCAGGGGTGCCCCCTTTCTCCCTTACTTTTTATACTTGCACTGGAGCCCCTAGCAATTGCCATCAGATCCTCTTCTGAAATTAAAGGCTTTCCCATTGGTGAAAAGGTGTACTCTACCTTCTTATATGTGGATGACCTGCTTGTGCCACTAGCTGACGCCCAAGCTTCCATCTCTCCCCTTCTTAATCTGTTGGCGGAATTTGTTACGCTATCGGGTCTAAAAATCAGTCTCTCCAAAACAGAGGTACTACCACCAAATATTCAATGTACTAAGTCCTTAGTGGCTCAGTTTGGGCTTCAGTGGGTGGCTCACTCTATAGTGTATTTAGATATCAGACTACAGACAGATATAGCTAAAATCTGGGAGCTAAATCTAACCCCCCTGATTGCAGATACTAGAACTGAATTAGATCAGTGGTGTAAACTACATCTTACATTAGCTGGGAAAATATCAGCCATTAAAATGGTTGTTGCCCCAAAGCTCCTATATACTACATCGCACATCCCCTTGGCACTTCCGGCAACGTGGGCGACAGCTATAAATAAGATGTTCTCTAGCTTCCTGTGGGAAAAGGCCAAACCTAGATATAGCAGAAATAAACTACGCACACATTGGAAACAAGGGGGGTGAAACCTCCCTTGGATAGACGGGTATAAATTAGCATATCTCACAGCACAGACTATGGTCTGGTTTCTCCCATCAGAGGGAAATAATTTACAGTGGGTTGAGATGGAGTCAGAAAGGGCCAGGCAGAGGAACCTAGCTACCCTGCTGTATTCTCCTTTACCCCAGCCTTTGCGGGATCATCCCACCATATCGGCCTCTGTCTCGGCATGGCATTCAGTCCATAAGAAAATAAAGGCTAATCCTTATCCGTTGGCAGAAATGCCAATATGGCATAATAATGCCCTTATGATAGAGGGGAAAACATTTCTTTGGGTGAACTGGGTAAACAAGGGAATTTTTAAACTAGCTCAGATTCTGGACAATGGGGGACAAAATATGAAATCCTTTAAAGAATTTGATGTTGAATATCACCTGGGGTCCAAGACCTTTTGGCAATATTTGCAACTATGCAGCATGGTGCAAACTTATATCAAGCATCACCATGGGGCACGACAGAGCAACCCAACCCCCCTTGCTAGCTGGCTTTTGGCCAAGAGAGGAGTAGTTAGCCGCATTTATGCAGCCCTTAGGTCGCAACTCCCCTCTGGGTCTAATACAGCCAAAGCTAGATGGGAAAAGGCTCTTAATCAGTCTATGCCAGAGGAGCAATGGTTACTATGTTGGAGGGAAGACCACAAAAATCTCCCGGACCCTCACAGCCAGCTAATACAACATAAATACTCTCTCACTGGCACCGCACCCCAAATATGCTCTATCGCATGCATCTGGTAGATGCGGACCTATGCTGGAGGTGTGATGCCTGGTTGGGGATTTAGCCCATATTCTATGGCATTGTCCAAAGCTCTCATCTTTTTGGACAGTAGCTTCCGGCCTTGCTGAACAAATATTGGGAGCTACAATTGGACTGCCCCCTATGCTTTGGATCCTGGGTCTGATACCTCAGGGCTTGAAGCTGTTTAAGTTGCAGACCCGATGGCTATCAATATTTAGCCTTCAGGCTAAATGGTTAATTCTAAGCCATTGGAGATCTAAAGAGATTCCCTCTTTATGTGAGCTATATAATTCAATGGCCCTCATTGCCAGGTTAGACCACTTATCCCATATAGCGAACAGCACAATGTCCAAATATCACCACTGCTGGGACCCCTATATGGCTTCCCTTTTCCCTCAAGCAGTGGTAGGCTGAATGCCAGGGGTCACCCCCTAATAGGTGATTATCTAAAATAAAGGCAAGCGACTGGCTACCCTAAACTCTGGGTGTAAACATACTACCAGACCTTCTGCGTATATTTATCTCTACCAAATAAGTACATGACACCTGTGACAGTTTTGTTCCTTTTGATCAGATTAAGGTAAGAACAAGTTATCTTCCTGGTGAGATTATGCCTCAGTTTAGATGTACTAGAGTTCTGTGTGCCTTTAACACCTGTTAGATAAATGTTCAAGATAAGATAAGGGACTACAGAGGTCCATTCCTTTAGAATTACCCTATGGAGTATATTGTAAGCAGCCATATACTCAAATACATATGTATAATGTAATATTGTTGAGCTATTATGCCACTCTTGTACCACTCTCACACAAGATACTATATATGCTCTGTAATATCCATAGTCTAGAATGTTTCAGTATATGTAAGCTTGTTCAGAAGAGTGACTATGGCTTTGAAGCTTAACTGTCTGTACCTTACTGATGAAACCAATAAAAAGTGTTAACTGGAAAAAAAAATCTGCCTTCAGTATCTGTGCTGCATGAAAGAGCACCTGAATAGGACTGTCTTCATCCTTCTTAGCTCCTCTGCATTCTACAGATTCTAAAGCCACTTGGAACTGTGATTTTCTGGAGCTGCAGTGGAAGCTACATTAATTACATCTTGTAAAGATATGTCACTAGAGTAAATGAGTTCTGATATGGAAGGATTTGGTTGCTGGTGAAATACCAGTGAATCCTGAAAGTGAATCTGCAACCTGCTCTTCAGTCACTAGGAGCAGTAACTGTTTGCTGCAATACCCTTCTTTTCCAGATAAGACTTGAAGTGATCTAACAGAAATGTAATGGTATAAGCCCTTCCCGCATTAATACCTGGTTGTATCTCTGTCACTAGCTCATGGAATGCCTGCACGTACAAGTCCTCATCAACAGGTTCTTTGTAGGACTTAAAGCTCACATTTCACTTTGCTACATACAGAGCTCTTCGTATTTCGTGATATTTTGCCTATGCAGCAATTAGATCAACATCCCAAATTTTGGTGAGCCTTTCAGCATCTCGCTTTTGCTCTGCAGCTTGCTGTATAGTCTTACATACTAACATACTAAAATTCCAGCAGAGGAGGCCTAATGGTCTTTTGAGTCTGCTCGATAGTCAGCACCCATACTGGGGGGTCTTGCATGCAGAAACTGTAGCAACTGAGAATAGTTTCTTGTGGGATTTCTTTTGACAGAAAATGCACATTGGCCAGTCCATCCCATATGATTGGGACCTTGCTGATCTAGCAGTGGTAGGCAGTTTTCCTCTTTTCTTTTTTTAATCTCAAGAAGAACAGGAGTAAAAGTTAGGGATGTCTTCTTCGCGAATTTAAGATTATGTGCACTGGTATATTTGGCATAACAGTTTCTCTGTCATACAATACTGAGTTCAGTGAGCCTGTCAAAGTCAGACTTGAGTCTTTCATGGACTTTGTCTTCTCCACATTGTATGGCCTCTATGAATTTGGAGATACTAGTTTCTGTCACATTGCTAACCATTTCTCTGCTGTCTGCCTGGCACATAACACATTTGCTCCAATCAGTCATCTTGATGGGCTTTGAAGGAAGAAGATGAAGAGTCACTTCATCATCACAGCTATTATCACTGTCCATCTTTAATCTGAAAACAGAAAAAAGTTTGTTAAAACCTTGTATGTTATGAAAATGTGTAATTGCAGTTATAACAAATAACACTACATTTCATCCTCTTCTGTTTTGAAGATAGTGTAAATTGTCTTTATTAAAATGTGCACACTTACATAGATGGCACTCTTTAAAGGTTCAGTCCCACAACATGCATGCATTTAACAACATCCACTTGACCTTGATCCTTGACCTTTGCCTTTAGACAGTTGACCATTGATGTTTTGGCCCCAAATATACAGCTCATCTAGGAAATGTCAAGATGAAAATGCATATCAAATTTCATGATCCTATTATTATCAGTTACTGAGTTATCATAGTAACCCTATGATATGTATCTGACCTTCACTTTGATCAGTGACCTTTTGACCACAGATGTGTTGTACTGCCAAAGTATGTTAAGATGAATGTATACCACAAATTTGGTGATCCTATTGCAACTGATTTTTGAGTTATCATGTGGACAGTCCCATATACCCCTATACCGAGTCTGCTATGCACAACGTTCAACTCACACCAGCATAGCTAATTAGTGATACCACAAATCCATAGTACAACAGGTCTAGAAATGTTCCTTAGGTATTTCCCTAGCTGGACCAAGTGACAGACCTTCTGAATACTGGGTGTGCTACATGGTCATTTTTGACCTAACGTTAGCTCCTGGACTAAATCAGGTTTACATACTTTAAATGCCCATGTAAAATAAACTATGCAGAAGTTTACAGGGGCCTTGAAAATCTGAGTTCCATGAGAAAAACATGTGCAAGCTCATATTTTCACCCATTGACTGACCCCAGGCCAGTATAGACTTGAACCATATAACATTTATATACCTATATATGTTGTATTAATTTATAATACATGTTGACTAGTAGATTCGTGTTTATTTTGATTGTACAATGTGACAATAACATTGGATTTTAAAAAGGTGCTAAATAAATCAACTTTACCTTTGATGTTCTGTACCTTTCTACAGCAGAACTGAAATACAAGCCATCTTCTTTATTTTAGTTTCATTCATTCAATCATTGCTCTTTTTTTGCGACCGCATAAACACTGTTGAATTTATATAAATACTTAAAAAGACAGTGATTGAACCATCCAATCCAAAACATGACAGAATCTTAACCATTATTATAGTAGGACAAAGAATACAATATTGGGTTTTTAAGGATAGGAGAGCATGATTTTTACTTAGAAGATACAGCACCAGCTCATCACAGTTTTAGGCAATTCAATATTTAAAACAAGAGAGTTCAGATGTAGTTTCAAAGTTTTTATGTTTGCTTGCACGCATGTGCAAGAAACATAGTGCCATCATCAGAGATTTCGGAGGTGTGTCACCTCCTCCTCCAATTCAGTCAGTGTGCTGGCAGGCGCGGCCCCTGTAAGCCAATGCATTTTGGAGCTGTCTATGACAAGCTCCAAAATGCAGTGGCATACAGTCGAAAGGGGGAGCTACACTTGAGTGAGCAGCGATAAGATAAGGCTGCTCATGTGCAGCTCCCCTCCACAGACGCCTCGCAGGCATGTGCGCCCGCATTGAACGCGACACTGTATAGCCGACGGGTGCCCAATCCCCGCCGGCTGCTGCGCTCCCCGCCTTCCCCCTAAAGGTTTCCAAAATGCCACGCTGGGTGCCCACCCCAGTGTGGCAACTAATCATATAGCTGACGGGGTGCCCAATCCCCGTCGGCTGCACTGTCCTCCCCACCCCCACCCCGCATACTGAGTGCCACGCTGGGAGCTCACCCAGCGTGGCAAGAAGTCTGTGAGGCCGACGGGGTGCCTAATCCCCGCCGGCTGAAGGCCTCCCAACGTTCTTGTGCCACGCTGGGAGCCCACCCCAGCGTGGCAAACGGTCCCACGCCGCCTTTTTAATTTTACCTGAAAATGAAAACTGTCCCGCAAGGCTGCCTCCCACCCCCCTCCCACAACCTGCACCCACCCACTGCGCACCCAGCCTCCCCACACTCCCCACCCCATACTTACCTCCGGAGCTCAGCGCGACGATCTTCGGTGGACCGGGAACACGTCTGCACTCTTCAAAGGCAACTGCAAACTGAGGAAATGCCGGTAAGCTGTATAATGGGATAAATAGGAGGGGTTCAACTTTATTGCATATCTCAGGCATTTTTGGGAATTTTGGCACCAAATTTTCAACATGGGGTTTTTGGGACCCCTTCTCATGAATGATATCACTGACATGGCGTTATTTGGGCCCGAAGGGTGATTTCGCGCAGTGACTGCTCTGTGACTGTGAAATCACCCTTTGGGCCTGAATAATGCCATGACAGTGACATCAATCATGAGAAGGGGTCTCAAAACCCCACGTTGAAAATTTGGTGCCAAAATTCCCAAAAGTGACTGTTTTATGAGCATGCGTTGCGCAGTTCCTACACAGGCTCATAAGTTCGCGAATTTTTAATATTTTCACTCCAGATTTTCAACATTGCCATTTTACAACACCTTCTTATGAGTAGTACAGCTGTCATTTTTCACATCTCACCCAAAACGTGTTTCCGCCCATGTAGCACACAATGGCGCAGTCGGTGTGTGAAATCAATGTATGGGACAAATTAAGAAAATCACAGTGACACAGTTCATGAGCAGGCATCTTAAAATGGCTATGTTGAAAATTTGGTGAAAAAAGTCCTAAAAATGACTGTTTTACAAGCGTGCATTGCGCAGTTCCTACGCATGCTTGTAAGGTCGTGAATTTTCAATATTTTCACTCCAGATTTTCAACATTGCCATTTTACCACACCTTCTTATGAGCAGTACAGCTGTCATTTTTCACATCTCACCCAAAACGTGTTTCCGCCCATGTAGCGCACAATGGCGCAGTTGGTGTGCAAGATCAATGCATGGGACAAATTAAGAAAATCACAGTGACACTGTTCATGAGGTGAGGTGTTAAAATGGCTATGTTGAAATTTGGTGAAAATTCCAAAAATGACTGTTTCACGAGTGTGCATTGTACAGTTCCTTGCGCTCATTAGTTTGCAAATTTTCAATATTTTCACTCCAGATTTTCAACATTGCCATTGTACCACACCTTCTTATAGGTAGTACAGCTGTCATTTTCACATCTCACCCAAAACGAAGTTTCATACTATGTAGCGATTAATGGCGAATCGGTGTGGAAATCAATGTACGGACAAATTAAGAAAATCACAGTGACACTGTTCATGAGCAGATGTCTTAAAATGGCTATGTTGAAAATTTAGTGAAAATATTCCTAAAAATGACTTTTACGAGCGTGCGTTGCACAGTTACTATGTATGCTCGTAAGTTTGCAAATTTAATATTTTCACTCTAGATTTTCAACAAGTTCATTTTATTAAACTTCCTTATGAACAGTACAGCTGCAATTTTTCATATGTCGCCCAAAATGTGTTTTCGCACATGTAGCGCACAATGGTGCTGTTTTGTGCTGACAGCAATGTTTAGGACAGATTAAGAAAATCACAGTTACACTGTTCGTGAGCAGAGGTCTTAAAATGGCTATGCTGAAAATTTGGTGACAAAAGTCCATGAAATGACTGTGTTACAGTGAGCATTGCACAGTTTCCACGCACCTCGTTAGTTCATGACTTTGTAATATTTTCAGTCCAGATTTTCACCAGTGGCATTTTTCCACACTTCCTTATGAACAGTACAGCTGCCATTTTTCACAACATGGCGGAAGTGTGTTTTCACACTTTCAGTGCAGAGATGCGTGGTCACTGTGGGAAATCATTGTTCGGCACAGATAAAGAAAATCACAGTGACACTGTTCATGATTGGAGGCACCAAAATGCCTGAGTTGACAATCTGCTGTAAGAAATCCCCAACCTAATTATATTACGGTTGTGCGTTGCACAGTTTCTATGTACGCTCGTGACTTCACCATTTTTTTTAATATTTTTACTACACATTTGCAACATAGCCATTTTTTACACCTCCCCATGAAACAGTACAGCTGTAATTTTTTACATCCTGTTCGGAATATTTTTGCACCTGTGGTGCTAAATGCCATAGTCACTGTGCATAAGCAGCTTTCGGCTAACAAACTGATATTCCCCCTGTTCATGAGGTGGGGTCACAAAACAAACATGTTGAAAATTTGGAGTGAAAATACCAACGAATGCCTGAGGTATTAGGGTTTTCAACTATAACGCCCAACCCTATAGAGAATGACAGGAATCAGGGTGTGCCTTGGGATTCTTGCCTGTGATGCTCATACCATTTCACACCCTGCAGTCACTGAGTGGCATCGAGGTATGCCTTAGACTCTTCGGCCCCAAAGTTCACCCCATTCTCCTATATCGCACCCATCTCACCATATTTCCTAATGAAATGGGGTGCGCATAAGGGCCAAAGACCACAAGGAACACCGTGCCACTTGTCAGTGTCTGCAGGGTGGGGTGTGGTGAAATGGCGTGGCCGTTATGCCTGATGACCCAAACGCACACCCCAATGCCTGTCACTCTCTGCAGGGTGGTGGTTGGGTTGGCTTCAGTTCAATACTTCACTGCCATTCCTATTACGCAGCTCTGTAACTTCTACACTACCACTGCCAATGCCAGCAAGCAAACATTCGGCATTGACAAATGCTTGTTAGTATAGTGCATGTATCCAACCATGTCTGAAGTAGGATGATAATGCAGGATGATGGAAATGTGGCATTCCATGCATCACCTGTTTCAGAAATCTGAAACAAAAAAGAATTACATTCTAGGTATGCTAAAACCATGAACAAAGACTGGAACAACAGTTCAGATTTTCTAAATTTGAAAAATGTAAGCTAAATTTCACATTACTGTTGTGTTGACTCCACAGGGTGTTTCTCCTATTGACCCTCTGCACTCCCAGCTACTCTGGAATGGGATATCTAGTTACTCAGGGTTTAGCCTGAGGATTTTTGAGGTTTTCACAGCTCAGTGGAGAAAAACTGCAGTGTAGGGGGGAGGGGCAGTGACATATAGTATGAGGCAGACAATAGTTTTAGGGATACCTGGAATGTGAGTCATCTTTGCAGCTTTAACATTGAAAAATTAGTAATTGTCTGGGGCTTTACTAAGTATTCATTAGTATTCATTCAGAGTAGTACCTGCTTGATCTCAGAACAGTGTGTTTTACTGGAAGCAGTATTGCTCTGCTACATAATAGGAAGAAATAACATGCTGAAGTCATAGACCAAAGAACTGGATAGAAAGACAGACAGGCAGACAGATAGATACTGTATATACTTGCATGTAAGAACAGTTAGGTGGCAAGCACATAGTAGCTTGCAGCATCTCTTGGAGTCATGCCTACTCCTTGCAGATTTTAAAAATTATTTTTATATTTAATGGTAGCAAGTTGGCTGTGGCGAAATCTGAGTAGTGACATGACTTGCAAAATGTAGTGCCACTTGAGAGATTTCTGTACAGTTATTTTCCCCAAAACACAAAAAGGAATTTCATACCCATGATGCTTTACAATGGATTTTATACTTTAGAATGCACAGTATGCATATACCTTGGTGAGATTTATAAAAAACAGATACATTGGAACTTACCTGTCATATCATTTAGGCATTCTACATACTTATTGTATTGAGACTGCCTTCCTGTTAGGCTGCATCTCATGCATATCAAGCTGACTGTAATGGGTGTCTAATACATTGATGTGGAAGTTTTTGTAACAGGAGTAGCACACTGTAAAATACTGTTTTGGTTCTCTGTGGATGGCAGTGATTACATAAGCAGATTGCGAAATGTTGTCTTCTTTTGCTTATCAAGGAAACTATTGATATAGCCATGCAGTCACAGAAATGAATAAAAGACAGCTAAGGAGAAACACAGAATTTGATGGCAGATAAGGACCGCTTGGCCCACCTAGTCTTCCCATTTCCCTACCTAACGGATAAGCTGCACATCTTAGTTAACCAACAGCCTACTTCCTCCAACCCCACACTAGAATTGCCTTATGTCTGTCCCATGCATTCTTGAATTCCCCCACTGTTTTTGACTCTACGACCTCCTCAGGAAGGCCATTCCATGCATCTACAACCCTCTCTGTGAAGAAATACTTCCTCTCATTACCTCTGAGCCGCTCCCCCTCTATCTTCAAATTGTGCCCCCTTGTTCTTGCACATCTCTTTTTCTGAAAGATGCTACCCTCTTGGACTTTGCTGATTCCCCTGAGGTATTTGAAAGTTTCTATCATGTCCGCCCTCTCCCTCCTTTCCTCGAGGCTATTACATCTTAAGCTCCTTTAGTATTCCTTCATATGTCTTTTGATGCAGACCCTGCACCATTTTGGTTGCCCTCCTCTGGACAGCCTCCACCCCGTCTATGTCTTTGCGGAGATGGGGTCTCCAGAACTGTACACAGTACTCCAGATGTGGTCTTACCAACTGTCTGTACAGAGGGCCAACAACTTCCTGTTTTCTACTGCTGATGCCTCTCCCAGTGCATCCAAGTATCCCCCCAGCCATCCTTACTGCCTTCTCACATTGCTGGTCCACCTTTAGGTCATCTGATATAACTACCCCCAGGTCCCCTTCCATTTTTGTTGTTGTCAGTATCTCACCATCCATTGTGTACTCTTCCTTTGGGTTTTTGTTTCCCAGGTGCATTACTTTGCACTTCTTTGCATTGAATCTAAGCTGCCATACATTTGACCATGCCTCCAACCTTGCCAAGTCCCTTTTCATCCTTTCCACCCCACCTTGCATATCAACCCTGTTGCAGATCTTTGTGTCATCCGCAAAGAGACATGCTTTCCCTTCCAGTCCCTCTGCAATGTCACTTATAAAGACATTAAAAAGGACTTGCCTCAGCACTGAACCCTGCAGTACCCCACTAGTAACCCCCTTTTTTCACTGTTGACTCCATTTACTATTACCCGCTGTGTCCTGTTGTCCAGCCAGTGTTTTACCCAGGCTACCACCCTGGGATCCACTCCCAGGCTGGCTAATTTATTTATTAATTTTTTGTGGGGGACTGTGTCAAATGCTTTGCTAAAGTCTAGGTAGGCCATGTCTACAGACCCTCCCTTGTCTACTACTTTGGTCACCCAGTCAAAGAAATCAATTAGATTTGCCTGCCATGACCTTCCTGCTGTGAATCCATGCTGGCTTGGGTCCTGTGCCCCACTGGCCTCTAGGTACTCAACAATTCTTTCCTTCAGAAGTGATTCCATCATTTTCCCTGCCACTGGGGTTAAACTGACAGGTCTGTAGTTTCCTGCCTCTGTTTTGCTCCCACTTTTGTGAAGGGGAATCACATCTGCCCTCCTCCAGTCTTCAGGTACCACACCATCCTCCCATGATTTATTAAAAAGGATAGACAGTGGTATTATTAGTCCTTCCCTTAGTTCTTTTAGACTTCTTGGGTGAATCCCATCAGGCACCATTGCTTTATTCACCTTCAGTTTTAAGAGTTCTTTCAGAACCCTTTCTTCTTTGAAAGGACTAATATCAACCCCCCTATACAGAGTACTTCTATTGACTGGATTAGGTATGTCCCCCTGCTTTTCCATTGTGAATACTGAGCAGAAGTACTCGCTCCACATCCCTGCATTTTTACTGTTGCTCTCTGCCCAACCACCTTCCTCTTTATTCAGCCTCCGTATCCCTGCCTTAGTCTTTCTTTGCTCCTTAATGTACCTATAGAAGGTTTTATCCCCCTTCTTAACCAAGTTGGCTATCTTTTCCTCAGTTTGGGCCTTTGCTATTCTGACTGCCTTCCTGCTTTAACTGGTACAGTTCTCTGTCCTGCTCCTTCTGTGTTTCTTTATACTTCCTGAATGCTATGAGATAGAGGAATTTAAGGTGCAGTGAGAAATATTGCTGCCATCGCTCAGCATCTTTAGTAGTTTGTTTAGTGGTAGTGTGTGGACTGTAGAATTGTACAGAATTTACATTTATGTGAGACACATCCAATTCAGCTTATCACCCAACCTGCACAAGGATTTGCAGTGTCCATGATGATTTGAACAGGGTTTAAGCTTTATAATATATTTATTTAAAATTTTGATAACTCAGAAAGGCACGCAAAGCCAGGGCTCATTTCCAGGTGTGACCCACAGACAGGGGAATCAAATACAAACACAGGTTTACACATATAATTAAAATACAAGTACTGAGTAGCATTAGAGGCATGGGTGATTTCAAGACATACAAAATAATTGTAGTGTATAAGCATACGAGTTTATACATTGGACAGTGTAGTAATATATGATCAGTACAGTGTAGGCTTACAAGCCTTGTCCCTGATTAGTACAGTGTAGGCTTACAAGTCTTGTCCCTGATTAGTACAGTGTAGGCTTACAAGTCTTGTCCCTGATTAGTACAGTGTAGGCTTACAAGTCTTGTCCCTGATTAGTACAGTGTAGGCTTGTAAGTCTTGTCCCTGATTAGTACAGTGTAGGCTTACAAGTCTTGTCCCCGATTAGTACAGTGTAGGCTTACAAGCCTTGTCCCTGATTAGTACAGTGTAGGCTTACAAGTCTTGTCCCTGATTAGTACAGTGTAGGCTTACAAGTCTTGTCCCTGATTAGTGTTTTGTGGAGGATTCAGATGAGATGGGGGAAATGTAGAGGCAGGAGCAAGGGGGAAGGGAGAAGGCGTAAGTGCTGTTTGAAGGATGGTTAGGACAGAGAGCTTCAGAGTGGGGGAGTAAGTTGGTTCCATAGTTATGGGACTCTGTAGGGCAAAGCAGATTTGCCAGCTGACAAGAGGGGGCACTGGAATGAGAAGAAACAGGTGTCCCTGGTGTGTAGGTCATAGGAAGGGGTTCCCACAGCTTATCAGAGAGGTAGGGAGGAAGCAGACCGAACCAGAATTTGGCTATGAGGTTAGCGAATGGATATAGCATCTGTGGGATAGAGGCAGGATGCTGAGGAAGGAGCAGAGGATGCAGTGATGAATTTGAGGGAGGGAATTTAAAGCAAAGCAGCAGAATTAATTCAGCAGGGTATCTAGTCTGGATAGTGAGGAAGCAGGGGCTGTGCCTTAGACAACATTGACATAGTCAAAGATTGGAATTATCATAATTGTCACTAATTTGCATCAGATAGGGAGTGGGAGCGAGCATTGTTGCAGTAGAGTATAACATGTTTGGGGTGGAACTTGGTGCTGATGGTTTCTGTATGGGTTGAGAAATTCAGATGGTTGTCCAGCCAAACCCATAGATATTTGTATGCAGGGAAATAGTAGAGTGGAATACCATCCAGGGTGGTGAATGCTGGGGGCAGGGGTTCTGTCCAGTTTTTGGGTAATGGTCTCAGAGGTGTTGATTTTCTAGTGGTTTGTGAAGAACCAAGATGGCAACTTATTTAGGTCCCGTTGGAGAGGGTGTGGACATCCGAGAAGGTGGGCCCAGATGCAAACAGGATGGTGTCATCCACATACATGTGTATGTGTGAACTGGCACACATGGAGGGGAGGTCATCAATGAACAGAAAGAACAAGATGGGGCCAAGGATGGATCCTTGCAGTACACCTACTAGTATGGGAAGGGGGGAGGAAGAGTTTCCCACCTACACAGATTGCAGTCTATTTCTGAAGTATGAATTGACCCAGTTTATGGTGCAGGGAGCCTGCCCAGCTGCCACAAGCTTGGTGAGGAGGAGGGGGTGGGAGACAGAGTCAAAGGTCTTAGCCTGGTCCATGAAAACTGCAGCAGTCAAGTGGCCCTGGTCCATGGCTGAGTGTATATGGTCAGTGACTCGTAAGAGGGATGAGACTGTTGAATGATGTTTCCAGAAGTTGGACTGGAATTAGGAGGGGAAGCCTGAGGAGGTTAGGAACTCAGATAGTCTGGAGAGGACTAGGGATTCTTATAATTTGGTGAGGGTAGGGAGGAGGAGGGAGATTGGTCTGTATTTTCCTGGTATGGAGGGATCACCTCCTTTGTGGAGGGGAATCACACTAGAAGATTTTGACCTGTATGTACAATTGTTCATGCTCCACCCAGGTCCACCTTGCAAATGAGCTTCTGCTCAATGATGAATGCCTGGTTAAATAAAGACTTGATTGATTAATTGATTTCCAAGCCTGGGGTATGGTACTGGAGAAAAGGAGATGTTTAGGAGATGGGCTAGTGGGACAGAATTTTCAGTGACTGATAGGTGATGGAGTTTGGGGTGAATACTGTTTATTCTGTATTTCTTGGTATTTAGATAATAAAGTGCCTGGAGAACTTCCTGTGGGGAAACAGGTGAGAAAAGGAAAGCATTCTGTGAGGGGTCAGGGAGGAGTCCTGGGTAGGGTGGAGTGGTAGTCGGGAAGGGCGCAGGTGGTTAAAAACTTATTTAGGATATAAACCATACTGAGTGTGTCTGAGCTGGATAGGCCATTTTGCTTTAGAACCGGTAAGACCAATTTAGCAAGTGGATCAATTAGAGAGTGGACTACTTTCCAGAAGGAGGTAGGGTGCATGGGGTTTGTTTGCAGTTGCTTTTTAACGTAGTCAGACTTAGCATGACAGATTGCCTTGGCAAGGGTGTAAGCAGGCATACTCACTGTACACATTTGTGTACAGTTCTTTTGAGCACCTCTCCCAAACCATATGGCTTTTTGTTACCATAATAATTCCAGTCTGGGATATTAGAATAAATGTAGACCACTGAATAGTGTCTATATCTGATTAAACTTATATTGTTTATGACATAGATTCTGTATACAACCTGTTTAGAGATTAGATGAGTTACGTGACAACAATCTGATTTTTTAATTGGGGGCAGGAGCTGGAGAGGATGTGTAAATTTCCTAAATGGGCCAGTGGGGGGTTGCAGTTGGAGAGATGTGTACATTTTTAAATGGGGGTGCAGCAGTTGGACAGTGTGTATACAAAACAGAAATTACTGGCTACATCCCTGTGCCTTGGTACAGGCATTCCAGAGGGGTTTGTAGAGTTGCGGAGCCTGTGGGGTCAGGGTGGATGTGTAGTGTGTCCAGAGTTTGTCAGGAGCTTTGCACTGATCGATGAGCGAAGGTGAGATCCAGGGATGATGACGTCACATAACCCTGGCCTTGACCATGGGGGAGTGAGAGTCTGAGATCAGAGTGAGTATAGAAAAGAATCAGGCCAGAACTGAGTCAACATCAGGTGCAGAGTATACCTGGGTCCAGTCAGCGTGACTCAGGTCATGTAGGAGGGTGACTGTGTCAATTAAGCATAGTGGGTGAATCTTTATGTATTTTGGGGCTGATTGAGGAAGGCGAGACTTCTTGATGCAGTAAGTGATGCAATGGTCACTAAGGTCATCTGATCGTACACCAGCAGTAGTGATTCTGTGAGGGTGAGAGGAGAGAATTCTGTCTATAAGTGAGTGATTAGAGGATTAGGGGTTGTAACGGGTGTGCTCTGTGGTCAGCTGGGTTAAGGGCTTAAATCTTTGTGATGTAGGCCTTGGCGGAGAGGGAGAGCCAGTCCCAGTTGAAATCACCCATTTGAAAGTGCTCACCAGTTGCAGTCAGAGGTATTAAAGTCGATTAGTATGAGACTAGTGAGTCAGGGGCAAGCCGAGGTATATATCACACCAATGTAAATGGGGAGAGTAGAAGGGAGAGAAAGGAGGGCGAGGATTAGTTCATGGGAGGTGAGGCAGGATTTGCATGTGGTGATAGAGCAAGATAGCGATTGCCAGCCATAGACTGTGACCCCTCCTTCACGCTTACCATGATCTTGGCAAAAGATTGAGTATTTGGGGATCTTTAGGGAGGAGTCAGGTTCTTTGCTGAGAGCCATGTTTCAGTGATGCATATCACATCTGGGGAGTGTTGGGATGTCCAGCATTTAACAAGGTCCAATTTTGGAAGCAGGCTTCCAGCATTCATATGGAAAATTCATAGACCCTTTGGGGAGTTGACTGGTTAAAGACCCAGGTTCAGTTCTATATCTCCTGTGATGAGCAAGATGAGGAGTAGGAAAAAGAAGGTGGCAGGATGCTTACACCTCTGGGATTTATTGTGGAGCTGGGAGATGAGTGTGAGCACTAGAGGAATATTTTATTTTTGGACATTTGGGGGGGGCAGGGCACTGGTGAGAATAAGGGGATCTGGGGCATAAGGCAGGGGGCAAGATGAGGAGGTCTGTGAAGAAGGAGGAAAGGGAAACAAGTTGAGGGGCATGTGAGAAGGAGGGAGATGGAAACACACAGCTGGGAGGGAAGGAGGGGTACAAATGTGAGGAAGTAAGAAAGAAGGAGAGGAAACCAAACATTTTGGCTGAGGGCTAGAGGAAAGAATCTGGGAGACCTTAGGATGACTAAGGTATGTTGCCAGCATATAGGGGAAAGGGGAGAAACCAGGTTACTCCCAAGCTGTGGGGTAATGGAGAGTTAGCTGCCTATGAGGCCTGTTCTGGCTGGGAGGATCAAAATTGAGAGGGCTGAATCAAATAGATTCACAAAATGGGGGAGAGTGAGCTGATTGGTTCATGCAAGTCTCAAAAGAAGCATCACCCTGGGTGGGAGGTAGTGGGGCGGGTGGGAGTGATATGCTATGCAGCACCTGCTTGTGATCTAGTTCGAGTGAAGTACCTTGCGCATCTGGTGTTGAGCTCAGGGAGTGTGTGAGGGAGACTCTCATGACCCTGCTGTGCAATTTGGTGACCAAAAATGGGGAAATTTGGATTCTGTGGCTGGTGTTGAGCTCAGGGATGGTATGAGGGAGACCCTCATGACTCTGCTGTGTCCTCTGGTGGCCAGAAATGGGGCAATTCAGCTGGTAAGAAAAGAATACAAGCAGTATAGTGGCTGTGCTGAGGAGAAATGTGAGCTGCTATGGGAGGGCAGACTGTATTTCATATGCTAAACATGTATGTGAGCAGGAAAGCTACATGGTAAAACCACTACCCTATATCACAGCAGATTAGCAGAAACAAGCAAAACCCCTACTAAACAAGTGAAACCCCAATAAAGTCTGTAACACTTTAAAGCATACAGATTATTATACATAGCAGTAGTTAAAGAAACTGATTAGAAAACAGTAAAATGCTGAGCAGTGCACACACAAGAACAGTGTTAAAAATCAGTCAGTTGCAGTCGGCTAACAGTCTCAGTGAAAGTCCAGAAGGGGTAAAACGGAGCTGGATTTCAAACACCCGCTTGTGGCTGAGTCCAAGTGAAGTGTCGTGTGTGACTGGTGTTGAGCTTGGGGAAGGTACAGTATGAGAGGTACCCTCTTGACCCTTCTGTGTCCTCTGGTGGCCAGAAATTGGGGAATTCAGCTCGTGCCCGTGGTGTTGAGCTCAGGTTGGGTATGAGGGAGACCCTTGCGACCCTGCTGTGTCCTCCAGTGGCCAGAAATGGGGGAATTTGGCTTCTGCAGCTGGTGTTGAACTTAGGAAGGGCATGAGGGAGAACCTCATGACCCTTCTGTGTCCTCCGGTGGCCAGAAATGGGGGAATTCAGCTTGTGGGCTGGTGTTGAGCTTGAATGCATGCATATGCCTTAAATATATTTTGGAAAAATAAGTAAATCATAAGTTATCTGTCTTTTTGTATTTTTAGGCATCCTACATATGGCCCTTTTTGCAAACTGCTTTTATGTTAGGCTTGCCCCAGGCTCTAGTACAACCTGTTCCGCCTGTAGTAGTGAATACACCCCTAGTGCAACCTTTGCAACCTAGGAGTCTGTCCCCAGAGCTCCTGGCCCATTGTGCTCCCAGCAGGCTTGTCACTGCTTGAGCAGAAACTCAAAAAGGTGCTGGCATTGATCTAAGCACAGGAGTACAGGCAGACAGAACAGCAGCTGACAGGCACAGTACCAGGGTTGCTTTATTTTTTTTATTTTAGTCTTTGGTAACCAAGTATGTCCCATTAGACAGAGGTGCCTGTTTTCTGAGGTGACCTGGGAGCACTGGGCGGTTAAGTGACTTGCTCAGAGTCACACGGTATGCAAGTGGAGGTTGTGAGAATCAAACCAAGGTCTAGTCTGCTGGATGTACCAAGCTTGTTCACAGCTCATTACTCTAACCTCTAGGCTATACTGCCAGCCCATCTTCAAGGGTGGAGGGTCACACCCCCAACTCAGTTACTCCCTATCTAGCAAGCCAGGCCACAGCCTGTGGTTATAAGCTATGGGGGCTTGTTGGAGCAGGTGGGTTCATACTTCTCTGACAAGGTGAGGCAGAAGATAGGCAACAGGGTATGTGGATTTATTCATGTTGCTTAACAAACACAAAGAGCCTGATGAAGAAAACAAAACAAAGGCAAGCACAAGAGGGTGGAGGTTAAGAAGACGATAATCCTTCAAACCTGGTAGAACTGGTCAGCTGTGTTCACAATTTTTGCCGGTATATTGACCTAGCTGAATCACGTTAAGAGAGCAGGACTATAGACCTATTGCAGCTAGGTGATGGCCATGCATGCCAGTGAACTTGGGAGGGGGATGGGGGCTGTCTGGAGTACAATGAAGAATTTCATTGAAGGAAACAAAATAACCCAGCTAGGACCTGGAGTATGTTGGACCTCCCATTGCTGTAGTCCTGTGATCTCAGCGATGCGGTTTAACACTCTGACAGTGGCTTTCCAGTCAGTTGACCACAGTCACCAGGAACAGGGGGTCAGGGCAGTAGAGGGAAGAGGTGATGTGGGGGAAGTGGTTATAATTTCAATCAAGGGACATGTAAGGGAGAGTCTTGTAGGTACAGGCATGAGTGTATGGCTTGTGGCTGCAAGCACCCATTTGCCCAGTGCAAAAGGGGTACAGCCATGATGCAGTCCTTTCAAAACTGGCACAATAGGCCTCCCAATGCCAATAAGAGTGGATAGCATTCAGGCATGGTTGAGCAATTATCTGATTAAGACAGACACTTGCATTCTAGCAGATGGCTTCAGGGAAAGATTTAGAATGCTGTATGACTGCCCTCCTAAGTCATACAAGGTGGAGAACCTAAAGTCTGCCAGAGAATGACAGCAGATCATCTGGGCCAAGCTGGCAAAGGAGGTGGCAGCAGGTAAGATTAGCAGGCCATTTGCTGTATTGCCCTGGCCTCACCTAAGGATGTCACCCATCAGCCTGATCTTTAAGAAGGTGCCAGGTGAGTTCAGGATGCTCAGTCATTTGCCTTACCCTGAGGGGGACTCAGACAATCACCATGTTGAGCAGTCCTACATGACACTGTTTTATTTGCTTTTCAATATGGCAGTATAGGTGGTGTGAGCAATGGGGAAGGGGGCCCTGTCAGGCAAAGCAGACATCAAGCCCACATCCCAGCTTTTGCCAGTACACCCAGAGTAAAGGGAATTATTAGGTATGAAGTTTGACAGCCAGTACTATGTCGACAACTGCATGCCAATCAGGTGTGTTGTGGCATGCAATGTAATTGAGCCATTTAGCACATTCCTGCTCTGGGCAACCACACGCAGGCTGGGATAAAATGAGATAATGCACTATCTGGATTATTTCCTGTTGTGGGCAGTCCAGGAACTAGAGACTGTGGGCACTTAATGGTTCCTTCCAGGAGGTGTGCGCTGACCTGGGGATCCCCTTGGCTCAGGAGAAAATGTAGGGGCCATGCACCACGCTGTCTGTCTTTGGCATTGAGATCAACTCTGTGGCTGCTGAGTTTCATCTATCACTAAATAAGGTGGTGGCACTGAAGAAGTTGTTGGCCAGAGCACAAAGATATATAAGATTACCTTGCATGAGCTGTCGGAGTTGCTGGGCCATCTCAACTTTGCTTGCAAAGTAATTCCCGTGGTTTAGTTCAGTTCAGTTTATTAAGAATCAAAACATTTATAAAATCACATTTGCAGCTATGCATGAATAGGGCACAAGGTACGAGGCAAAGGTGCATACCCCACCTTTGTAGCTTCATGGCCCTAGACAGGCAAAGGGTAGGTGGTATTCATGACTGCATGCACCTGCAGGGCACCTGTCCACAGCCCCGCCCCCCCATTGTGCAGGTTCATTGGAGGCAGGCTGATGCAGAGGGGCGGACCTGGGCAGGCATCTGATTGTATGCCTGACCCGGGTCCCACAGTGGAGCCCTTGCACCCATGGTGCAGGTGGACAGCAGCAGAGTGGATCCACAGAACAACAACAAAATTAAACTGTACGAGCACTCAACCGATCTGCTGCCCCAGCCATCACCATCAGCCTAGTGGGATGGGGCTGCATGGAGGTTCATGTCCTGGTCCCGTCATGACTGGAGGGTGAAGATCATGGGGGCGCACACTGGGTTGCAGCAGGGTCTCGTCTGCTATAACATGTGCCCCCGTGCCTGGCACTATGCGCCTTAGTGAATGGTGCATAGTGCAGGCACACAACTGACACGCCCCCCAACCGCCCACGGTGCAGAGCTGACTGGGCAGCTGGGAGATCTGGCAAGTAATTGTCCTGCATGCCAGTCATGAATGCTGCCAGGGGTCCATGGGACCCCCGCTGTATGGCATTCTGACTTAAGCTTGCCTACGCACCTCGGATACATGTCGTGTAGGCAACCTTTTTTTTAGTGCATAGGCACCAAAATTGATTGTTACATGCACAAAACAATAATAAATGAAATTTACATGACTATTCATATTTATCCTCAAAAACTGTCATCTGATATGCAGAAGAAAAAGCAGTGTGTTTAGACTAAAACAGGATTGTTTAATGCTCAGGCTTAAAAAAACAGGCAAATCTTGCTACAGTATAACAAAAAAAATACAGACTTATGTGCAGAATTCAACAGTTTTAACATAATGCTTTCACTGGTATCCATAGAAGGCAATTTATGCATTATACTGCATAACCATTTTAGTCTTTCCTTCTTAAATTTCTCACATTCCAATAAAAAATGCTTAACATTCAGTTTGATTTCCTCATTACATTGACAGCTAGTCACTGTGAACACAGTCACTCTGAAACTCCAGCAAGCTACCTGATTTACACAAGACTGACAATCATTAACTTACATAATGGTTTCCTATCATCCACATTTTCAGAGAACTTAAGCTAGATCTCTGAATCATGAAACTCTAGCATTGTTTATAAGCTTTAAACGTGGGAAATTTATCAATCTTTGCTCTGTCCTTAGCCACATAAGTCACAGTCTTTGAATTGTTTCACTAATGTTGCTCTCGGTACACTCTTGAGCAGATTCTGACCAGATATCCAAAAGTCCTTTTTGTTTTAATACTTCATTTAACCTCATAAAACATTATTTGGAGAGATGTTTTTGTTTATTGATTCTTGCCAGCATTGTCTATGTAACCTAACCCAATAAGAAATTGCACTTTTACTGGCCCTGGATTCTAAGGATTTTGAATTAGCTTCCAGCTTGAGGGCTGCTGAGGGAGTATCGTTAAAAAGTCCCAAGATGGCCCACAGGAAACAGTTCTGTGTTTTTTTTTCTAAATTTAAAAAAGATGGCTGAAACCCCAAAATGTCACTGCCTTAAAGTAGCTGAGCACTGTCTTTAGAGTGAGATGTCCTTTATAGAGCAACATAAGAGTTGTCTGCAAACATTCTCACAAATCTCAAAACTGCATTTGACAAAATACTGGCATTTTGCTTAATACACCCAAAGCTGGTATTCCATTAAATTTTTCTACGAAAGGTTAACTACCCAATTAGCAATAATTTGGGACTTCTTCAAACTACATTAACTTGCCATTTTTTGATACAAATTGCTTAGTTTTAAATGCCATTAATTTGGTTTTCTAATGCTAGGCTCTAATTTTTTAAATGCTCCATTGCTGCTCCTATTTCTTTTCAATCTGGGGGGTTGGGTGATATTAAAACTGTATAGTCAGCATAAATAAGCTGCTTTACATCTTGGTTATTATTTCTCAGTGTAAAAGTGTCAATAATTTCTAGTGATTTAACAAGGGTATCTATTTATAAATTAAATAGTAAAGATACTAACAAACAACCTTGTTTGTCACCTGTAATAGTTTCAAATGGTGCCAACATATTTCCATTGCTAGCCACCCCCACCATAGTTTTTGTCTCAGAATGCAACAATAAGAATGGCCAACTATCTTCTGGTTATGTTATAGTATCTATAAGCACATTCCAGAGAAGATCTCTGTCCACATTGTCAAAAGTTACCTTTATATCTAAGAATGCTGCATATGCAATCTGTTTTTTTTACTTCCCTATATATTTGTTTATGATGTTATTTATAGTAAAAACATTATCAATTGCACTATATGACTTTCTAAAACCAGCTTAATAGTATAACAACAAATGGTACTCTTATACCCAGTTTTCTAAATTCTGCAAGATAAATCTTGAATACATTTTAGCACCTATGCATACCATAGTAATTGGGCATGGGATTGGCCCAGTGAACTTTGAAAAAAAGCAGAACAATACAGCCAATATCCCAATGCAGAGGTAAAATAAGAGTTTTATTAATAGGTGTGAACAGAGGAACAAATACTTCAGACCACCAGGCTGTATTTTCATGATAGATTTCAGCCATTATATTGTTCACACCAGGTGCCTTGTTACTTATTTCGGCCATGATTAGAAGAATAACCATATTCTTCATTATTGGTGGTCATGACTCCATATCCTTGGTCCTTTTGTGAGATGTCCCTTATGTATATTATTATTCAGGATAACTCCACCATATAACTTAATATAGTGCTCTATCCAAACTAAATAATGAATAGTTGCATCAATATAATTTTGTCTGTTGTTCATTCCATAGGCTACAAGTTCCCAGAACACCTGATTATTTCTTTCTACTATTGTTGAGTGAAGATTTTCCCACATTAATCTTTTATGCTGAACATTTTTAGTTTAGATTAACTGACAACACATTTTTTTTTATTTCGCACAGTGCTCCTCTGTTATAATTTTGTGGATTCTTAATACCTAGTCTTCCAGTTTTATATGCAGCTCTTTTTAGCTGTGCACATTCTTTATCAACCCTTTCTTTCCAGGCTCCCACAGTGTTCTATTTTCTGCCACCAACACTTAAGCAGCTTAACAATTTGTTATTGATGACATCATAACCAGTCAACAATACTGCATTATCACAATTTGGACTCCAGTAAATTAAAAACATTAAATATTTCTTTACGTGACAGCATCGTATTAGTATTTGGTATTTCATGTACAGATTCATGCAAATAAGGACTCTATTGTAACCTTCTTTTGTTTAAAGCAACAGCTTCATCAAAGGAGGCTGCTGGTTTGTTAGTGCTAGTATTTAAATTAATACCGTACTGTAATTGTTTTTATTCTACTACCTAAATTTTAATAAATAAGGAGAAGTGATCACTCTCCCAAGTATTTGTAGCATCCATAGACAATACATTATAGAAATAATAGACACCTGCCATACAGATATCTTGGGTAGTACTTCCAAGCGAAGTTGGAAACATAATTCCTTACACTTGGTCATTGTGTAAATTGCTATTTAGTAACTGTAATGAATATTGTTTAGCTAACAAAAGTGCTTTTTCCTCCATCATTGACTGGTATGTTTTGCAGCTGTTCTAGGGATATTCAATTTGTCATCTGTATACCAATTGTTTGTCTTAATTTATAACTCAATGCCTAATCTGGCATTAACATCCCCTGCAATGATCATTAATACATTACAGTATTCCTGGAAGAGGTACTCCAAAACTTTCTTTACTATACCAAATATATTCTCTTCTTGTCATTTAATTATTTTGGGTGAATATATGTGTTGACACTTATTAATAAAGTAGATCTATTGTCAGCCAAAACAACACATTAAAAAAATCAGAGCTACAATCTAAACTTTTGTGGTAACATGTAAAGAGGTTGAGACAAATGTTGCCAAGCCACCACTGGGGTGGCTACATTTATCCTTTTTAGACCTAGTCTTTCATCGACCATGTATCCTGGAATACTAGTATTATCTATGGTACCCAAGTTTCTTGGAGCGTGAGTATCTGGTGTTGTTTTATCATTTCTAGCCAAACTTTGTCTGCCAATTTGTTCTTTAATCTGGTCATGTTTCTATTTACCATGGATAAAAACATTATTTTTCTTATTTACACTTGGTTTGAAGCCACTTGTCAATTAGTACAGTCTAAATCAATTACTATAACATTTGATAACTTTAAACTAGGATCGCCTTGTTTCTCCTCCTCTTCCTCTGATGACAACATGGAACTTTTATGGACACTACTCTCCAGTACTAAATCATTCCTTTTTGTGTTTTACCTGTAATGGCTTTCTTTTCTGAAATACAGATAACCTCTGATTCCTGCCCCAAAGCGTGAATAATCTCAGTTGCATTAATACATTTGGTGACTCGTTGCTTTTGTCCCAGGTTTTTCCCATCCATGGTTCTGTCCTTACCAGAGTCTGTTTTTGTAGTGCTTTTGAGCACCCTGATTAGTAGCAATTTTGTTTCTATCATACCCCTCTATTTTCAATGTAGTGTGTAAAATACTCCTGCTTCTTGAAATTCTTGTTTATGTGCTGTTGCATGCAAATGTGTAACATTATTTTTGAAGGTAATACAAATCCATCCCTTATATCCCGAGCATAATAGTGATACACTGTTTTAACATAATTCCATTTCAATTTACTACCTATAATCCCTCTTAAAAATTCATACTGTAATACTATGAGTGATGTTGTGGTTTCATTTTTAGGCTTTGTTAACCATCTGATGTATACCATGGGCACGAGAAATCCTTACCAATCAGTATTTCCTTGACCTGATCTTATTTCCTTCACTATTTGTCCTTCACTGTGCTTCTATTTCATTCTCTGAATCTGAGCCTTCTGTTTTCTCATACACTCTTCTTTCCTTGTCTCTTTTTGATTTTGTCCTACTGTACTAGTATTCCCAGTATTGTTATTGGTGTGTGTCCTCATTGTCTTGCAACCAGTTTTTACTATCACTTGGTTCCGTAATTGACATTTTTGCTTCACCTTCTCCCTTTTGCATTAATACAATTACTTTAAATGTTATAATTCATTTTGTCCATGGCTAACTCTGTTTTCTTAAATGCCTGTTTGTGTTATTTTTTCTTGTTATACCACAGTTTACATTACGTTGTCGTCTATTCTTGTTGTGCTCTTTTACCAACACATGAATTTCTCTCCCCTCATTCTCTGAAATTTTTTTCAGTTATTTCTTTGACAGTTTTTTATATTTTTATTCTGTATGATGTTTCATTTGTTCTCCACTTCTTTCCTTTAATGTTATGACTATTATTCACCTAACTTACTAGTTCTTTCAGTAATGAATTGTCCTTTTGTAATTCTCTCTTAATTTCCACTAAATCCACCAGTACTAAATTCTGAGAAAAACATTTTCAACTGCCTGAGGCATGTCTAATTTAAGCTGTTGGTGAATCTTATTTACCTGTGGGGGTTGATTTTCAACCTGGGATCTAACCTACCAATGTAAAGCATTCCTGAGATGAGATAAATGCAGGATATCTACCGTTCCTTCCAGAAGAGATGGCTCTTTTTATTTACGTATGGGGTTATAAATGCTTTAAATTGTTTAAAAATTATTTTGACTGTGTTGTCTGATCTATAGGTGCAGCTGGTAAATCAAATTAGTCTGCATTTCTGGAGGTTTTTTTTTTTTCACTGCTAATTACCTCATTAATCAGAGAGGCAAAGTATTTCTTGGTCTGTAGATCTAAATTTAGCACCTTTGATTTAGCCATTTCATTTGAAACCTCAAATAGTGGGCATGGGGTCATAACCCCATGAACAAAAACAGTGCTGCAAACAAAGCTGCAAGCAAACTGTCATGTGCGCAAATAAGGTCAGTAAAAACACCCACCAATACAAAATGCCTGCATGTGATAGGACTTAATGGCAAAAAACATACAGTTTTTGTTTTTTGCAGCATGCTCTGCCCCCCTGCACCCCTGACATGAGGGTTTCATGCTCACACACCCCGGATTTATTATAATTAACCCTGATGGGGTGTGGACCTCAGGGATAAGGAGAAACTTGGGAGGGGGGAAACTTTGTTTGTAAGCCATAATATATATATAAATATTTATAGTATGGGTTAGAAAAAAGATGCAATCACAATGGTGAAAGACCATCAGGTGACCATGTATATATCAGAGCGCAACCACACAGCTGCACTTTTACCCCCCTCCAAAACAATTTTACCATTTCAAAAGATAGATAACCCACTCTAAGGTGTATGGTCATGCTCTGATATACACACGCCTTGGGTGGTTGACCCACACCAAGGTGTACATGTATCAGAGTGCTACCGCACACCCTAGAGTGGGTTATCCAGTACATATATATATATATATTGGGATACGGGGAACCCCCAACCCTGGTCCCCAGGTCTCCACTACTCCAGATGCTTGTGCTTTAGCCACTCCACCATGGGAGTGGCTTGAGCAGGCACAGCACCTGAGGCTTCTTCAGCCCTTCCTCCACTTTGTGGACAGCAACAGCGGTAGTGGTAATTCACTACCGCTGCTATACCCCTGTTGCTGTAAATGGTTTTGCACTTTACACAGCATGGTTCTTGCCACACTATTCTTGCAGCAGGGTATTGACCTGGTACCTCAGGAAGGATAGGATGGGTAGGAAGGGAAGAGGGGTGGTGATGTATGTAAGGTAGGGTATCAAAGTGATGGAAACCCAGGGTTACTGGGGGGAAGGAAGGGCTGGGGGTACTGTGGGTCATCCTAGAGACAGAAACCAGAGCTTTTATTTACACTGGGTGATATATAGACCTCCAACATGAGGGAAGAACTAGACAAGACTCTGGTGGAAGCCATTAACACAATGGTAGAAAAAGGGGAGGTACTGTTGGTGGGGGACTTCATTCTGGTGGATGAGGATTGTAGTCTCCCAGTCACAGCTTCAGCTAGAAGCAGGGACATCCTGAACTCCCTGCAGGGGGTGTTTCTCAGGCAACTAGTCAGGGATATCACTTGTGATGGGGTAATATTGGACCTGGTGCTCACTAACAAGGACAATATTACAGATGTCAAGGTGGGAGGCCACCTGGGGACCAATGATTACTGTGCAGAGTGATTCAGCATAAAGATGTCTGGAGAAGCAAATCATACATGGATGAGGGCCCTGGACATCAGGAGGGCAGATTTTCAAAATATGGGTGAATGTCTCAGAGATTACCTAGGATGGGGAAATAAGCCTGAGTGGGGTGGAGGAGCAATGGGCTATATTAAGGGTGGGCATAGTGAAGGCAACAGACCTCTGCACAAAAGAAGTGAGCTAAAACAAAAGAAAAAAGATAGCACTATGGTTCTCAGGAGAAGTGGCTGAAAATGTTAAGGCTCAATGGGTAGCATTCAGAATGTAGAAACAGACACAGAGGGAAAGGGATAGGAAAGTAAACCAGGAAAGGCAGAGGGAAGCAGGGAGAGCAGTAAGGGGTGTAAAGACACAGACTAAGGAAAGGCTGGTCAAAGGGGTAACTAAAGGGAACAAGACCTTTTCTAGGTATATACTGTAAGTGTCAAGAGGAAGACAAGAGAAAGGATTGTGTGGTTAAAAAGGTGGGGGGGGGGGACTGTGCAAAGGAGGATCAGGAAAAAGCAGAAATCCTGAACAGATATTTCTGTTTAGTCTTCATGGTAGAACAGCAAGGGGATCAGCCACATAAAAGCAGTGGGGACCCTGGGGGGGACAAATAGGCACAGGTCCATTTACAGAAGAGAGAGTGTACTGAAAGGACTTTCAAATCTGAAAGTGGGAAAAGCTATAGGGCTAGACGGGGTATACCCAAGGGTCTTGAGGGAACTTAGGGAGGTATTGGCTGCACCTCTGACAGTTCTATTCAGCAACTCACAGGAATCAGGATTTGTTTTGGAGGACTGGAAGAGGGCAGATGTAGTCCTGCTTCATTAAAGTGGTAGCATGGATGAGGCTAGCAACTATAGGCCAGTCACTCTGACATCAGTGGTAAGGTTGCTAATACAGCCACTTTTGAAAGAGAGGATTATGGAACTGTTTTGAATCCAGTGGGATGCAAGACCTGAGGCAGTATGGAATCATGGGGAGATCATGTCAGATAAACCTGATAGATTTCTTTGATTGGGTGACCAAGGAAATAGATGAGGGTGAGGTGGACATAGCCTACCTAGATTTGGCAAGGTCTTCAACACCATACCATATAGAAAGCTTAGGGAACTGAGCAGTTTGGGTGTGGGCCATAAAGTGGTAAACTGGGTATGAGACTGGTTGATGGCTAGGTGACAGAAGGTGATGGCAAACAGAATTCACTCAGGGATGGGAGAGTAACCAGCAGGGTAACTCAGGGTTCAGTACTGGATCTAGTCCTCTTTAATGTCTTTATAAGTGACATTGCAGAAGAGGTGGAGAGGAAGGCATGCCTCTTTGCAGAAGGCAGCAAAATCTGCAACAGGGTGGACACCTCAAAGGGAGTACAGAGAATGTGCAGGGACCCGATAAAACTCAAGGAGTGGTCAAGTGTATGGCAGCTAGGTTTCAATGCACAAGAGTGCAAAATCATGCATCTAGAACACAGAAACCTAGAGGCAGAGTATAATATGGGGTGAGAGGTATTGATGGTCACCAAACAGGAAAGAGACCTCGGAGTAATCATATCTGATGACATCAAAGAAGTAAGGCAGTGTGACATGGAAGGAGGTAAGGCAAGTAGGTTGCTGGAGTGCATAGGAAGGGGTATCACCAGTAGCAGGGAGGTGGTGTTGCCACTGTATAGATTGTTGGTGAGACCCAATCTGGAGTACTGGGTCCATTTCTGGAGACCACATCTTAAGAAGGACATAGACAGGGTGGAGGTTGTCCAGAGGAGGGCAACTAAAATGGTGCAGGGGTGGCATCAGAAGCCCTATGAGGTGAGACTAAAGGAGCTCAATATGTACACCATGGGAGCAAGGAGGGAGATGGGGGATATGATAGAGACCTATGAATACATATTGGGTTGAACAAGGTATGGGAGGGGAGCACTTTTCAGAGGAGAAGGTGCACAAGAATAAGGGGACATGCAATAAAGTTAGAGGGGGGGAAATTTAGGAGGGATGTGAGAAAGTACTTCTTCACAGAAGGAATAGTAGATCCCTGAAATGATCCTTCAGTGGAGGTAATGAGGGTGAAAATAGTGGTGGACTTGAAGCATGAATTAGATACACACAAGGAAATCTCAGACAGGAAATGAGGGGAGAGGTAGCCAAAGATCAGGTAGGGTCTGCAATGAAAACATAGGCAGGGAAAAAAGGGGCAGACTAGGTGGGCCAAACAGCCCTCATCTGCTGTCAAATTCTATGTTTCTATGTGTTCTCTGCTGCACCAAGATCCTCTAGCTTCTTCAGCAACCTTCTGCGAGGCACTGAGAAGAAATCCTTTCTGAAATCAAAGTACAGTTAATCCATAAATTGGCCCTTATCCACTACTATTGTTACCCGGTCAAAGAATGCTATCAGGCTGGTCTGACAAGACCTACTTGCCATGAACCCATGCTGTTTACTATCATGGAGATCACTGCTTTTTTTTCAAAGGGGAATGGTACACGGAGCAGTGGCCCCCTTCTTGGGGGAAAGAAGGCTTGACCGAGCAGATTACACTGTTGGAATTTTTTCTATCATGATTGCCTTGGTAGTATGAAGGGAATGTTTTCCAGATGAAAAAGTAATTTTCAGGACAAACAACAATGGAGTGGTCCACACTATTAATTAGCAGCTAGGGATCTAGGGCCCTCTGGGTAATGTAATGTGGGTCTTTTTGTTAAAATGTTTGTTGCTTAATATCCAGTTCAAAGCTGTGCATGTGCCAGTATGGATAACAGTGCTGCTGATGCTCTTTCTCATTAGCAGTGTTAGAGGTTCCAGGAGCTGGTCCCAGAAGTGGAGGTACATCCCAGGGAAGTCTTAGCCTGCCTCTGGGAATTGGCGATACAGACACCTACGGCTTACTCAGGAATTCTATGGCATCTAGCACATGGGACATGTACAGAGGGGGGCTTGAGAACTTTCTGAAAGTGTGAAAATCCCAGGAGTGAGAGAGTGCATGTTCCATTCCACTGGACCAGCTATATCTCAGTGGAGTGCAAAGGAAATAGGAAGGTTTGATGCCTGGAGCAGTGGGTCAGCATCTGGCAGACAATGTGTGGTTCTCCAAGACTGCTGGTCTAGAGGACAACACATGTGTATTTTGCCTCCACAAAATGCTGGAGGGATGGGCTTGCAGCACTCAAAAATGACCAGACAGGCATCAGCCTATTAGTCTATCCCAACTGGAACAGGCGTGGAGAAAACTGCAGAGGGTGTGCTTTCCCCCATTGGAAGCAGTGTTGTTCCACACAGCAGTCCTGGTGGCATTTTGTGGGGCCTTTTGGATATCCAAATTGATCCAGCTGAGTAAGGTGCCAGGAATAACAGTGGTCTAGGGTAATGAGGATGTGGTAGTGACCCAAGAAGTGGTGTTTGTCCAGCTTTGAAGGAATAACACAGACAGGAATGCTCAGGAATGCTAGTGCAGCCTTAGCACCCCCCCCCCCCACAGGGTTTCAGTTGGGCATCTGTGCCTGGGCCTTGGCATATATTTAGCTTTTGTTGACCGGGTAAGTACACTAGACAATTATTATGCCTATTTTTACATAACCAAATGGGCCAGCGGAAGGGAGGTTACATTCGTTCAGCGTGAAGACAGACCTTGCTGACAGTGTTCTAGTTTTGAATTCATCTTAGAAAAGGGCATGAAGAGGTTGGAAGTGGACTCAGTGGAGTTCAACTCTCATTCTTTCCACATTGGGGCTGCAGTACATACTAGGGCTGAAGGCCTTACAGACAGGCAGATCTAGATGCTTGGTTGATGGAGACTGCAGGCTTTTGAACAGTATGTGCAACCATATTTGCTAACAGACACAGGTGTGCTGGCTGGTACATTGAGGGATGAGATGGAGGTGACCTGCTCCCATGGATCATGGCTGAAGCTTGATGGCAGGATCTTCCCAGATTTTTGGTGATACATGTAGGAGGAAATTACAGGGGCATGGTAAAGTCACAGGAGTTGCTGTGCCAGATAAAGGAGGACTTGGGTTTGCTTTGGGAAGCTTGGGAAAGGGTGTATATAGTTTGGTTGCACATCATCCTATGGAGACATTGGCAGCATGCAACAGATCCCATTGCAATAGAGAAAGCCTACAGATTGACTAACATGGCTATGCAAAGTTTTAAGGACTCTGTTGGGGGAGTCTGTCCTAAGGCATGACGAGATAGCCATTAAAGTACCCTAGTTTTATACCTGGGATAGTGTGCACTTGTCAGACATACATTGTAATAGGTTTTTGGCTGTAGAGAAATTGTTAGTGTAAAGTGCTTGGGGGCATGAGCACTGAGAAAAGTGCTCATCCAGTGGTGGCACGTTATTCTCACATGGTCTGTACAAAGGGAATCATGCATCTTCTGCAGATGGTTCACATCAATGCTGGCAAGAGGTGAGGGCCTGGGTGAATTGACTAACCCCCATGGGGGGTGGCAGTCAGAAGGATAGCATCTTCCAGCATTTCCCACAGGTGTTTTGTGATAGGATGGGGGAGAGGTGCCCTGTACACAGCCCATGAGCCACTTCTTATGCCTTGGTGGCTGAGGTCCCTCCAGAGGCTGTACACATTTGTCAGATCCCCTTGGGGTAATCGGATGGCTGAAATATTGTAATTTGGATTATAAAAAGCATTGCTATGACTCCCTTGCTGCTCATACCATGCTAATAATGCTGTAACTTGAGTTACCTTGTACAATTTGGTTTTAGTAAACACATGACCATGGCCACTTTCTCCAAAGCACTGTGTATGTCTCAGTCTGCTTTAGTGAAGGGAAATGTGGCCTCCTAAAACAAATGGTAGTACATGAACTGTAGAATAGTATAGAATTTACATTTATGTGACAGTGAGACACTTACAATTCAGCTTACCTCCCAACTCCACACAAAGATTTGCAGTGCCCACGGTCCTTTGAACAAAATTTAATCTTAAGAACGCATGCATGTGCATTAGCTAGAGTTGCAAAAAAAATTAAATGGAAATAATCTGTCTTTTTGTATTGTTTAGACATTCTACAAACAGCCATTTTTTGCAAACTGACTTTGTGTTAGGCTGCATCTGATGCATACCATGCTACTGCAATGGCTGACTAATAAATTGGTCTGGAAGCTTTATAGCAGAGGCACAGTATGTGCATTGTAAAATACTGTCTTGGTCCCCTGCAGCTGGCAGTGATTACTGTATACAGTCTAACTGCTCACTGATGCACCATGTTGCTGATTCAGATACATACTCAGTATGGTCCTACAGTTAAGGAAATTAAATGGCAAAAATGAAAAATAAGCACCAAAGAGATAGAAAAATGTTAAGACAAACTGAAAAAGATTGCCTAGGCATCTCTCAGCACCTTTGGCACTTTGATTAATGCAGGGACTATAGGATAGTATATAATTTGCATTTATATAGTGGTTTTCATATACTGCAGCCTATAAAAACTAGAATCCATTTATTTATACAGGATAGCCTAGCTTAGATGCCACATCTTGTTTCCTGTGGGATCCTTGTTCTGCTTGGGACAGCTTGCTGCCTCACAGTACCATTGGTATGTTGATTGTTGGTGCTAAAAATAGGCACCCAAGATGGGGAACTTGACTTACATTGTATATATGATGTTTACCTAACTGCTACTGAAGTTTCCGTGTTTTTAAAACTGTGTAACTTAATTGTGTTCAGGTCTGGCCACAAAACAGATTATGTGCCTCATATTGGCCACAAAACAGGTTTTAGCTACCAATTTGGCGAGCAGAATTATGACTGCTATTTGATAAAATTGACAAGGCATAAATGAGTTTGACTTATAGGTGAGTATATATGACAGACAGATCGATACATAGATTTGATAGATAGACAGACAGACAAGCAGGCAGACAGACAGGCAGATGGGGTATACAGACCACCAGCCCATGTCCAGGAGGCTAAGCAGGAATGGAGTAGTTATCAAGAGGGCAGCACAGTTCAGGGAGGTGCTGGTGTCAGGGACAGACATGGACTGGCATATACCGGTGGCAGCACATGCAAGGAATTGACTACTTGTGGAGGCATGCCAGAAAGCATTCCTTGCACAATTACTTCAGACCTCCACAACAGTAGGTAGGCAGGCACATTAGACCCTGGTTCTCAGACAGTGGACCTGGTACACAATGTCACAGTCCATGGCCCACTTTGTTAAGCAAATGCAAGATAGTCTGGATAGAGATTCAGTTAGAAATCAGCCGGCAGAACAGTCAAACAAAGGTATGGGACTTCAGGAGAGCAGGCATTGTGAGGATGCATGAGTTACAGTACTAGTGAAAGTATGGGGCAATGGTACAACAAGAATCGCAGCAGCAGCAAGACACTGTATTGGTGAGGTATATAGTAACAGGAAGGTTAAAAAACAGCTATGGTTCATGACACAGATAAAGGAGAGCAGTCGAGAGAAAAGAAAGGAGAAACACACAGAAGCCCAAAATCAAGGAGATAGCAGTGAGGCTGAGGAAGTGGACAAGTATTTGGCTAGTATACTGAATTGATATTTTTGTTCAATGTTCCCTAAGGGAGATAGTCAACTGGCAGACTGTGTAGTAAGGCAGAAGTAGGGGAAGGTGGAAGACCACTGACACACACAAAGAAGAAAGGGAATCCATTTACTTGTACAGGATAGCCTAGCTTAGATGCCACATCTTGTTTCCTGTGAGATCCTAGAAGTGCTAAAAGTACTAAATGTGGACATATTAATGGGTCTAGACAGCACACACCCAAGGATACTAAAGAAAATGGTACAGGTGTTTGCATCACCAGTAACAGCCATTTTCAGCTGCTTGAATACTAGAGTGATCCCCAGTGATGGGAGAGAGTCAATGATGGCCCTGTGGTAGGGACACCAGGACGGTGATGTGACCCTGATATCTAATAAAAACACACACAGTTCTGCACTTTGCAAAGCCTGCTATATAGAGAATACTTGATGGGCAACTATGCACAACTAGTGTGTTCTGCCACAGAGGGGTTCTGGTTCCCTCTGACCTCAAGAGCAAAGTTCAAGAGGTCCATAGGAATCAGAACCCTGAGGTGGCAGAACACACTGGTTGTGCATAGAGTTGTGCATCCAGTATTTTTTATAGCGTATGGTGCCCCTATAAATTGTATAAAAACAGTTTAATCTTTTTTTTTAATAGAAAAAAAATGTTTTGCTGTAGCATCTTTTTCCAGAACTTAAGGCTGGCTGCTAGGGTGAGTGGCGTGGTTGTTAGGGACCAGACATCCCTACATCTGTAGCACAGGCTTCCACTGGTTGTCAGTTGCTATTGGGAGGGTTTAAAAAAACAAAAAAAAAAATGACGGACATATTTCTCAGCAATCAAGAGGACTGTTAGTTGAAGGAATCGTCTTTGACTTTGTGAGTAATTTTAAATATCTGGTTGATCCTGCAGTTGTCTATTTTTCTATAAATGAAAATATCTGGTTGATCCTGCATGTTTTTTTCATATCTGGTTGATCTTGCAACTGAACTGTGGGATTTATTCGAGTCACTGGAGCAAGTGATCGTGCTGCCATTTTCTATATGATTGATGCTGCGGTATCTGTTGGCTCACGTGCTTCTAAAAACAGATGAAATGTACCACAGTAGGGTATTACCACATTCTATAACCTTTAAACTGTGGCACAACAACATTTCGGCTACAGTGGGTTTCTATGTTGAACACGCTCTCGCCATATACTATACATCTGTTGAGCCAACACAGTCTCCTCTATCTTCTCCTGTTCTTTTGCTTTCTGCCCTTTCTAACCCCTGGATGAGGTTATGCCCCTGAAACTCCTGCTACTGAAATGAAATGCTATTTTTAACTTTCTTGCCTTCTGTTTTACCCTGTGTTACTTTTTGCCTACTACTACACGAAAACCTTTCACTGAAAGTTTTCATCATAAATGCAGAACTGCATAAATGCAGAGATTATGCCATACACTGCTTTCCCCTGCTTTTTCAATTTCCTCCTGCCACACCTTGCCAGATATTCTCTGCTGTCCTGCTAATTATGTTTATCTTCTTCCTCCACACTGCTGTATGTTTCCTGTAGGCTCACTATAGGGAGGTGGTAGTCCAAGGTGTCAGTAATTTATAGTATTATGGGCTGTGAGGCTGTGAAGCAGTTGAGGAGGAGCTAAAAATTATGATGTCATATACCTTGTTTCCGCTCTAAAAAATATTGTATTTTAAGTGTACGCAAAAGTTTTTACAAATTTCTAGACTCCAATGAATGCTGTGCAATGTTTCAGAATGATAGACAGATTGTTAAATTCAAACTACATGCTCTAACTGTAAATGAGGGAGGACCAGAGAACCTACTTGGTGGAGCCTCAGCATATAAAAGCCCTGTTCAAACCCCTGTTAATTGAACTGGGCTCCTGATGTCAAGGAGGAAGATTCGCTGTTTTGTCTTCAGACCGGTTGTGAGATCATAAGCGTTCCTTAACCCAAAGTGCTGTAATTTGAGTGCTGTGTTGTAATCTCTTGCTAGAAAAAATTAGGGAAGTCATTTTGTTGAAAGCTCAATCCTCAAGGTGATGTTCCAGCCTTCTGCAGCTCCCAGTGTAAACAGTGTAAATACTGGATTTTTGCCTTCTGCACTACCACTTGTTGGACTTTGTAAATAAAATTCACATCTTTGCACCCTACATGAATGGTCTTAGTTGTCTTTATATACCCATACCCAGTGACAGGTCCTTAGCAGTAAGGACAATTTGGGTAACTATAAACCACTCAACCTGACAACTATACTGATGAAATTATTGAGGCTACTCTTAAGGGAAAAACTGGTAAACTTTTAAGTTACAGTCTAAAGGACAGTAGGCAGTACAGATTCATGAGGGGATGGCATGAAGGACAAACAACTAGGTGACTAACCCAGCTGACTAAGGACAAGCAGTAGACATACTGTGTCTGGACTTCAGCAATGCTTTTGACTCAGTCCCTCACATAAAACTAGTCAAGAAACAGATCTAGAGGTGGAGAAAAGGGTAGAAATATGAGTGGGAAATTGGCTAAAGGGGAGGACACAAGGGGGTGATGCACAGAAAGAACTCTGAGGTTAAGGCAGTCATGAGTGGGGTATCACAGGGCTCAGTTCTGCAGTTCATGCTCTTTAACATCCGGCCGGGCCCTGGTCCAGAAAATGATCCTTCCAATTTTTGGCTACAGATTTGTAGTCTTCAGTGCCACCCCCAAAACTTCCCTTGCCAGACTGGACACCCTCTATCACTCCTTCTGCTGCTTTGCCCTCAACAGTTCTCCTCAATATACTCACCACTGTGATCTCTACCAATCTCTGTCTTCCCTCTCCCTTGATGACAGACATCACTCTCACTGCATCTCCTTCATTTCTAAAAATCTGGTTTGGTTTTCTCCCCTCCTACCTTTCTTTCTGCTCATCGCCTCAACCCCCCCCCCCCACACACACACACACCTTCCAGAGCTACAATTCTTGCAATATGGCTATCCCACCTAGATCCTCTACCGCCAGCCAGTCTGTGTTTTCTTACCATCTCCCTAAACTGTGTAGCTCCCTCCTTCTGGCAATCCGCCACGCCATCTCCCCTTCTGCCCTCTCATCCCTCCTATGCAACTTTCTCTCCACTACTTGTAACTGCCTTTAACTCCCTGTCTCCTCTCGCTATATTTGCAGCTCATACATGTTGCACTTTCATTGAATTTGCTGGCTATGTGCCCAGTGTTTGTATATATTGTAATATTTTTCTGTATTATATCCTAATTCTATTGTATTCTTGAATTGTATTGTTGCTGTATGATGCCGTATTCCCATTCCCCCTCCCAAAGGATGCACCTGGAAATAGAGCAGTTTTGCTCAGTGTGCCATTCCTGGTGACACTTTATAAATAAATAAATACGAGTATATTCATTAGTGACATATGGGTAGGAGTTCATGGAAATAGCTGCCTCTTCATGGATAATGCCAAGATCTGTAGTAGAGTGAGTGGACAGCAAAGGTGGGATCAGAGCACTGAGGGAGGACATGGATATACTTGAAAACTGGTCCAGGCTAAGACAGCTGAGATTTAGTGCCAAGAAATGCAAGTTACAGTGGAGCTTGCCAGGATGCAACATAATGTCTCAGGTTATTGCATGACACAAGGGATTTCTTGCCATTGACATTGCTTCGTTTCCTGAAGTAACTGCTGCAGAGTAATGTAGCATTGAGTTGCATCATGGTGGGCTCCACTGTAATGCACAGCAGGAACAAACCAAAAATGCAATACCTGGTGAAGGAGGAAGAGGGGTAAAATAGAGAGCTCAGTGGAGAAAAGGGCACCTGGGTAGGCTATCAGAAAGCCAAACCTCTACAGCACAGTGGAGAAGCAAACAGGATGCTGGGGTTCATATGAAGGTGGGGAATCAATGGAATCAGGGATGTGATCCTTTTCCAGTACCAGCTGCTGGTTTGCATTCACCTGGAGTACTGTGTGAGGTTCTGGAGTCCACACAAGTAGGAGGACAGTGATTAGGTGGTGGCAGCACAGAAAGGGGTAAACAAAAATGATCCAGAGGCTGGGGGGAAAAGCATGCAAGGAAAAACTGAGGAACCTTAGAAGGTACATCCTTGACAAAGGACAGGGGACATGACTGAAACACAACCATCTCCATGGGATGAACAGCTTGAAATGGAATGAATTTTTCAACTTTAATACAAACACAGAGATAAGAAGGAATTCTAATAAAGCTGGCTGGAGGAGGATTCATGTAGGATGTGGGCAAGTACTTTTTCACAGAAAGAGTGTCGGACAAGTAGAACAGACTGCCAGAGGAGGTGGTCTGCACCAAAATAGGGACTAGAGTCTGATATGTAGGACAGGCACAACAAGGGACCAGGCAATAAGGACAGGAGGAGGGGAAGAGAAAGGAAGATGGTAAGAAGGACACTGCAACAGTAATAGGTAGGGATATTTATTTAGTTATTTAACCAGGAATAGCACACTAAGCTGAAAGCTTTTTTTACAGGAGCGACCTGGGAGCACAGGGAAGTTAAGTGACTTGCTCAGGGTCGCACAGTTTGCAAATGGAAGCTGTGGGATTCCAACCCAGGTCTGGTCTACTGGATGTCACCAGATTTGCAGCTCTGAGCCTTAAACCACTGTGCTATACTGCCTCCCTATAGGTTAGGCAGACTGAAGGGCAGTGAGTCTTTTGCTGCAGTGATTGGTGAATAATTTCTGAATTTCCATTCCTGTTGTTAATTACTCTGTTTATATACATAGACTCCAGGGGCCTGATATTCAAAAGTTTGTGTGGGTGCTAATGGATCTTTGCACGCACAGACCAGGGTTTGTGCTGGTTCCCCATATTCCACAGGTACTGTTACAGGGCAAAGAAGATTAGCACCCATGCAAAACATAATGTGTGTGTGTGTGGGCAAAGGGAGTAGTGTGGCCATAATAGCTACACTGTCCCATATTTAGTGGCTTTGTACTATGCAAAAGGGTTTAGCATGGGCCTTTTGCACAGCACAAATACTGCTGAACAAAACCCTGACTGACTCCAGGCAATCCTAGCGGCTGCTGGAGTTAGTGCAACCATCTAGCCGGCTGATCACTGGGGGAGCACAACTGCTTTCATGGTCCTTGGCAGCCTCCCAGTGATCGCCAGCCCCTAATGTATAACTAAAATCCCCTGGTGCTAGTGTCCCCCCCCCACACCAATCACTGGATGGTACTTTAAAAAAAATTCCCCCTGGTGGTAGTGGTCCCCCCTGATCGCTGGCCTGTTCTGTAAAAATATATACCCCTCATGGTAGTGGCCCCCCCTCACTCCAATCACCAGCCTGTACTGTAAAAATATATATCCTGGTAATAGAAGTCCCCCACCCAACTGCCGACCCATGCTGTACTACACTGCCACCCGTGGTACTAGTGGCCCCCCAACCAATTGCCGGCCCTTACTGTGATAAAATGAAATCCCTGGCATCTAGCAGTTCCCCCCACCAGGGCACTGAAACCTCCCCAGTCACTTTCCCAGTCTACTTGGTGCCATGGGTGCATATGGGGACTGGCACAGCCCTCCTCACACTGCCTCAGCTGGCTGCCATATGTCCAGGCATGGAGAGTGCCACTTAGTTATGGGATGGGGCATGTCACCCTGTCCTATAAATAAGAGGTGCATTCCCTGCATGGACATATGGTGGCCAGCCCAGGAGGTGTGAGGAGGGTTGTGCCATGTCGTCTTGTGCACCTGTGGCACTGGAGTGGACTGGAGAAGGTGACTGGGGTTTGTTGATGCAGTGAGAGGAGGTCAATAGATACCAGGGATTTCCTTTTATCACAGTAAGGGCTGGTGATTGGTGGGGGAGACCACTGCCACCAGGGGGATATATCTATGTACAGGATGGGCCTGTAATCGGAGGGAGGGGGGGACCACTACCACCACGGATATGTATTTTTACAGAACAGGCCAGCAATCAGAGGGAGGGAACCACTACCACCAGGTATACAATATATATATTTTTACAGTGCGGGCTAGCGATCGGAGGCAGAGACCACTACCACCAGGGATATTTTTTTCACAATATGGGCCAATAATCAGAGGGATGTAAAATCACTTCCACTAGGGATATTTCTTTTGCAATAAAGCTGGCAATCAGAGGGAGACCACTACCACCAGGGATACAGGTATATATATATTTTATGGTATGGGCCGGTGATTGGGGGGACCACTACCGACAGGGATATATATGTTTACATAGAGGGATGGCAATCTGAAGGGGGGGCACTACCATTAGGGATATTTTTTGTACAGAACGGGATGGCGATCAGAGGGAGGGGGAATCACTACCACCAGGGATATCTACACATTTGGGGTTGGGCAACTGGGGGTCAGTCATGCTAATCTGATTCACTACCCATGCAAATTAGACCATAATGGGCATGCAAATGGCTCCTTAGCACCTTGCATGCCCAATGGGTTCATTTACATGGGTCCCTTTGAACATTGCAGATAGCTGTCTGGCACTATCCATTCTGGTGGAGTATTCAGGAGCCCTGTCAAGGCAGAGCAAAGTGGCTTAGTGCTGTATCGACATGGCCTTATATTCAGTCAAATAGTGCCGGTGTGCTGTTTGACTGACTATAGCATCTTTGGGCACCTGGGCAATTGCAAGGTGCAGTGAAAATTTTTGCACTCCACTTTGTACAATTTTGAATATCTGGCCCCAGTAGCACGTCAATATAGTGAATCAATTATAGCAAGGGAACTTCAGCGAGTCAAATTCTGTGATGGCAATAATAGCGGCTGCAGCAATATAGCAAGGAAACAGTTACAGCAAGAATGGCATTACAATGATCCTCCTGAGTCAATGAGCGACTCGGAGGATGTTATTTAAGAAATAGGGGGTACAGGGAGCACAGCCCCCCATGGGGGGTACAGGGGGGGTGTAGCCCCCTGCATAAAAGGCATACCAATTGCTTACAGGTCTGGCAGGTAGAGGGGTGGCATCATGCATTCAATTAACTGCTGGGTGCTTCCCACCCAAACATTTGGAGGGTTTTTGCATGAGTATCAGGTCATATGAGAGTACAGCACATGGTCATAGTGTGGTTGGTATGGTAGATGTATATATGTGCACTGAAAAGTGACTCGCTGAAGTTACCTCTCACTGAAATTGGCTTCGCTATTAAAATATCTTTGCAGTTGCACTCGCTGAAACACATGCACTGTAATGTCATGGAACCCTGGCCCCAGATGTTTTCCCCCACTCTTCATCAGCACCTTGCTGTTTTATCTGCTGTTAAAGTTATGATCCATTGTTTGTGACAATATGTTGCAGTGGTCAGAAAATTTAACTTAAAGGAATTAAGCAGCAGGAGCAAAACTATAAAAGACAGGAATCCAGTTTCCATGTAAATTAACTTAGTTGTAATGAACAATTGGAATAGAAATACAGAATATTGTAAAATAAGTGTAACAAAGTTAATTATGGTTCAACATTTTTTCAAAAGATAACCTTACTTTACAATTTCAAAATACATCAACAAGAATCTTTTAAGCAGAGATCTAGCATGTCCTTAAACTTAAGGGACATGGCATTCAAAGGAAAATGTCCTAAAATGTGTCCTAAATCTGGGAACGTCCAATAGTGACCATGATTAGCTTTTTATTTGGAATTAATTGGTCAATAGCATATGATATTTCACAAATCTGTCTTCTACTACCTATGGACAACTGAAAGATTCAGTAGCTAAGCTACTACTTGCTATTCCAGCAACCAGAGGGTCACCAGAAGGAGGCAGGGGATTTGGCATCCAAGGAAATGCTTCTCCTCTAGGGGAGAAGTTTTAGGTTTGACTGCAACATAACAAAGCTTTGGAGCCTGAACTTCTTGGCTGAGATCTATGTAAGTAAGCATACCTCTCCACTCATGAACAAGTCTCTCTAGCACCCAAAGGTAAACAGGTAAAATAGTTCTGATTACTCTCAGACCCATGCCACCAACCAGACTAGGTAACTGTGCCTTGAAGTCTAGCTCCTAAGTGCCCTCACCAGGGTAAACCATCAGGATGCCTGTTTAGTTGGGGGATGGATTGTAAAGTAGACTGTGAGAAGAGCAGCCAGACTCACTAGGGGTATAAATACATGATTTAAATAATCTTAAAGTAAACAAAGGGGGCAAACCACTGGGTTGCCCCATGACTTTATTTACATAACAGGTCTTACAAAATGACATACTGTACTCAAATGATAGGGTTGAACCATTTACAATCATAACCCATATCCATTTAATGGGAAGTGAAGAACTAACCAGGGTGGAAATATCTGGCCACCAAGTACAGAAACCAAAACCAAACTGACCTGATTCAGACCTAGCAGATCTGTTATTTGTGAAGGCTCTGTTGTGAATCAGAGCTAACCACTAGTTAACACCATGGTTGTTGTCATGATCATCTTCATCATCATCAAATGGGCTTTCCAGAATCACTGTTCTGCTCGTTTCTTCTTTCCCCTAAACAAGGTCAACCATTTCAAACAGTATGCCATGCTGGGTGGTGGGTACTTACTCCAGATGTGTATCCCTTGCCCTTCCATACTGGTCTGTCATTCCCACACTGCTGGGCCTTTGGTTTACTGCCCAAGGAGCCTGATCCTCCCATGGCCAGCCTCCCCAGGCTCATCATAAAAGGACAAACAGCTGTGATATCACCTAGAGATCCCTGCTGTGAGGGCCATTCCCGGAATGCCATTGGGTTGGGCATGTTGTCACTTATGTAACCTAAACTGACCAGTTTATTTGCTGGTGAACTTGAGTGCTTATGAAGGAAGCTAGAATGATGGAAAGTAATTATAGATTGAGGGCGCACTCCTATCCAGTGAGAGTACTCCTTTTCCCTACGTGTGGGTACCACTATTCTTTAAACAGTGTCTCACATGCAGGTGCCCTGAAAATGACCACCTTTAGGAGACTTTATACATTTCTAATATATTATTGCTCAACCTCTAATATTAAAATTACTGCATATGGCCACAAAAGCCACTCTTACTGTTGTAACAATCATAGTGTAACAAAACTGCTCACCATCAGCTCGCAGTCCTCCTTTCCTAAGAATAAATAGGAGACCAGAGTGGCTTTATCAGCCACTTTATGGAAAGGTTGAAGCTCGAGCTTCAGTGTGGGGGAATACCTCCTCCAACATATTAAATATAAGTCAGCGTCTCACAGCAACCCATGCTCAGCGTGTTTTGTTTGCTGCACCGGTGCGACTGTGTGGTCTGCATGGCTGTGCTCCCCTTCTCTGCTCATTCCCCTTTCAGGATCCTTGCTGCCTCCCTGTCTCTCTCTCTCTCTCTGTCATGCCTTGGTCTGTGGCTTCTTCAGTGGTTATCTGCCCCTCCTTTTATACCTCATCTCCCCTTGTGTCTCTCCACTCTCTCTCTTGTCTGTGCTCCTCCTCCTCGCTGTCCTTGTTCCCTTGTTTCTTTTAAGGGGGCTCCTATTCTTTCTAACTCCATGTACCAAGCTGTTTTCACTCCGTTGGAGCCATCCTTGTTTCTGGGTTTGCAATGTAGCCTGAGTCCACCCTGTAAAGCTATGGCTGCTGACATGTGTATTTGCCTAGTCTGTTACACTCGTTGGGAATTGCAGGCTCGAGCAGTACTGAAAATCAGTCAGAATACACACGCTCTGCCAGCTCCAGCAGTTTATCATGCTTAAGTTTGCTGTGTACCTCCACTGGATGTAACTCAGTGGTTGGGGACACAGTAAGTCAACACAAACCATGTCTATTATTGCTTTAATTTGGTGTCTAACTGTATTGTCTGAGCCCTGAAGCATGACTATGGCTCAGTAGGTATCCAGGATTTTGGGACACAAAGGAGTCAGGCAGCAATGTTCCATTCATCTGTATGTTCAAGCAGTACTGTGAATCATTTCCTTATTCAGCTACCTCCCCTACCTCTCAGCCTATTACCTTGCAACCAGGATCACCAACCCTAAATCCAGGACACTTCTTCAAACTTGTTGCTATTCACTCGGACAACTGACAGGCTACGGGGAGTAGTGTACGGTGCATTTTCTGCAGAAGAACTCGTCTATGACTATACTTTCTGACTTTTTTCATGTTTCCTCCCACTTTTCAGTTTCAACACAACTTTTCTGAGGGACCTTGGAAAATCTGAGGCAAAATCAGGGATGTCCCTGAAATTCAGGGTGAGTTGAGATGTGAGCTAACAGCAGCCAAAATCACTGCTCATACACAAGACTAACAGTAATTGTTAATCTCATTACTTCTTCACAGTGCACAAGTTCCTATGTGTGTCTGATTACAATGGAGCTATCTCTTTACATTCATTGCTATCTTTTGGCAACATTCTTGCTCATTAGTAGTGCAAACTTGCTTTCAATCTGATCACCTATGTCAGCCATTCTACCTGTGTTTACAATTAACAGCATCCAGAATTCCCTAGATTAAACAATTATCTACTATGGTTTCATCTCATGGGCTCATGACATACATTTACTTTGGAATGCACCATTAATTACTTCATTGGCAGCTCCAACAAGGTGGGGTGAATAGCAGTCCCCGATCTGCTAATCATCTCCATTGCACTAGCGTATTACCTACAGTAACTAGCTAGCAGAAGCTGAAACAGTTTCACCATGAAACCACCGAGTTCTCCTTGTTTCTGGCTCACGTCACCCACGTTGTCTCAAGGTCATGGAAAAGATATCTAGCCCTACCGTCTCTTCATTATGTCAATATCCAGAAGGCTGTCCTTTGAGAACCAATTTGATAACTTTCTACCCCTTGGGTTTTATCACATTATCAGTGGCCTGATCTCTAACCAACATGCTCAGTAATGCTCTTGGGTTTTATCACATTATCAGAGGCCTGATCTCTAACCAACATGCTCAGTAATGCTCCAGCAGCTTTCTTTTCTTTTCTTTTCTTTTCTTTTCTTTTCTTTTCTTCTCACAGCCCTCATCAACTGACCTCAGGGCACCATCTCCTGACTCATTCCTTCAGGAGGTCTACGAGTCTAGATATGTGTCTTCCATCCACCAGAGATGGGAGTCACCTATTAATTTCATTCATACCACCACAATCTACAACCCAAAGGGAATGCAGCCTTGCTGGAGCTGTTCCATCTCTAACAGTGTCCAGTAACTGGTCTTCAGCTGTCTGGGGCTTGTCTACCTTCTCTGCTGCCACGTTAAGATGCTTCCCCATGAACTTGCAAGAGAATATATGTTCCCCTATTCTTCCAAAGTTCGTAACAGGCTCTATTTCCTCTGCCTGGGGTTTGTCCCTCCGAGGAAGTGCAATACGTAGCCACATATTAGCACTCAGACGTTTCTACTCCTACTTTTTATTATCCTTTCAACTTGAAGAAGGTCTTATGGGGTCCCTCAGACTTCTTCCTACATGCACCAATCTTCATTGATGTTTTCACATCCATGTTCATTCAAGTTTCTGTCACTACTCCTGGTTTTCCTCAATGTGGACCTTAGCAGTCCACATGGTCCACCTCGGACTTCAACTGATACACACCATAGAAACATAGAAGTTGACAGTCGATAAGGACCACAAGGCCCATCCCGTCTGCTCATTTCTTTTTCTACTTTTTGACTGTGCCATCGGCTTTTGCTCTGTCAATGGCCTGTCTAGTCATACTCATCTGTATTGCTCCCTTGTGCCTATCCTATGCCCGTTTGAAGGCCTGCACTGTATTCATATCCACCACTTCCTGAGGTAGGCCGTTCCATGTATCCACTACCCTTTCTGTGAAAAAGAACTTCCTCACATTACCCCTTAATTGGCCTCCCTTTAATCTCATGATGTGTCCTCTTGTCCTGCTATTTTTCTTATATTGAAACATGTTAGACTCTTTCACCTTGTTAATGCCCTTAAGATGTTTGAATGTTTAGATCATATCACCTTTCTCCCTCCTTTGCTCTAGGGTATACATATTGAACTCTGTTAATCTGTCCTCATATGTTTTCTGATGCAGTCCCTGCACCATTTTGGTTGCTCTTCTCTGGACTGCCTTAGTTTGGTTAATGTCCTTGTGAAGGTGTGGCCTCCAGTGCTGCATGCAGTACTCCAGATGGGGCCTAACCAGTGTCTTGAAAGAGGGATTATTACCTCCCTCTTACGACTTGTGATACCCCTACTAATACACCCCAACATCCCACCAGCCTTGCAAAAACCTCCATAGCCTTACTCCATCAAACCTTTGCTACTCCTTCTGGTCTACTTATTCAGATCAAGATGGTCCTCAAGGTCTTCCATGGAAGTCTTCATATGCAACGTCCTTCGTACTCCATGCCTTACCAGCTAACACCATCTCGAGTTATCCATCCAACTCACATGCGTCAGTGTCCTGCTTCCATATCCAGTAGAAGACTGCATGACTAATTAGTGACTGGCAATTCTCAGCATGCCAGAGATCCTGCACCTACCCAGCTCATTTTGCTTAGTTCCTGTCTTAATCTCAACAAATTCACAGATTCAGATTCACCCAGTGACATTCATAACAGAGACATAATAAGCATCTCTCCTATTGCAGTTTGCCTTTGCACTCTACTCCAGCTTTTCAATGTACAACATCTGCTGCCTTCCTTACACCAGCTCCATTCTTTCAATTGCCAGCCATCCATAGCAGTCTTTCTAAGTTGGAACCATGAAAGTGACAGATTTCAGCTATATTCTCTACTTACATACTTCCTCAAGTTATCCATTCATTCTCTGCGATGGGTCACCTCTGTGGGTTATGTGCACAAAATGAAGGCACTCTGCAAGATGAGTCATCCCAAGAGAAAGGGGTTTCCCTGCTCTGGGCTGCCAGTATTCTCCTGCCTGTCATGCTACTTCTTTGACTATAGCTTACCCTTTGAGAAAGTCATATAACCTACCACTCCAACTCAGCAAGTTTTCTCAGTCATCAATCATCTGTTCTGTCAAACTGCATGGGTATTATTCCTTCTATTCCTCTATCTCTCCTGGATACATTAGGATGAAAAATTCACTGCTGGTAATAGCTCCAATGGCAAAGCCTGCCTGAGCTCTATTTCCGCTTCTCCCTCTGGTTCCCATGAGATGCCATGCTTCTTCACCATTTGAGCAGGGTCCATCCTATAGAAGGTCAAACACTACTATCATTTTGCTCACTGAACTGGGGTTTCATGTTTCCAGGAACCATAGATGACCTTTTCTCGGTGCTACTATGTATCTACAATTTGGAACTGGCATAATCGATTCTTCTCCTTCTACCCCGACCTCTGGAAGCCACTGCTTTTGGTATATCTTCAATCTGTAACTTTGTCAATCATTCAATCAACCAACCACCAATGTACAACATCCATCGGGCAAGGCTTCTTTGCATTCCATCATAGCTACATGAAGGCCGATTTCATAATCTCTAACTTAAACCTCCCACTGGCTTCTTATGTCCCACAGAAGAAACAGCTGTTTCTGTACCTTGATGCTAATCTTGGGAAGTCATTCATTTCTCTGCAAAAACCTCCATCATGACTCCCTCCTTGAGTCTCCAGTCTCATCAGTTCAAAACAAAAGATCATCAGCAAGAGAAGCTTCACAAGGACCATCATAATGCATGTTCCTAAACAACTTACAATATTACTTGGAAGATATCTTTCTCTAGTCATACCATCCAATCAGGCACGGGGTCTTAATGTCACAAGACGTTATGCTGCATGCAAAAATTGCGCTGCCAATACAGCGCAATTTCTTACACGTGGCATAATTCTTTTTTTTGTGGGGCGCTCTTCCCCAACCCCCCGTTATGGGGGCTGTGGCCCCCCAACCCTCCCCAATAAGGATTCTCAACTCCGGGGGGGGGGGGTTCAACATGAAATTGCACAAAAGTCAGGAAAATATAAATGTTTCTGGGACCAGGAATTGATCCTGGTCCCAGATGCAGCGCCTGGGTTCCTTGCTGCAGTGGCTCAGTCCATTGAGCCATGGCAGCTGCTCGGCAGAACCCCATCCCAGCAGAGGTCATATCCTCTGCCTGGGATAGTGCAAGTGGTGCAATACCACATACAGCAGTATTCATGGTATTGCACCACTCGCTGTCTCGTACAGCGCTATTCCGGGTTAGAGTTAATGTCATACACTATTACGTGTATGATATTATGACCCGGTAGGTCCAATCATACCCTAGGAGTTCCTTTAGATGCTCATGTTCTTTCATTTTCTAGGAACAAGCCAGTGCTATAAGCTCCATCTTAGCCATCTCCAGTCAGAAGCCATTCTCCTCAAACCGTACCATCCTGCCTCCATAGTTCATACTTACACGTCTACTCATAATCTGCTGCCACCATACCTCATCATTGCGATGGTCAGTACTAATCATTCAGTCTCCAACTCTTTCTTTCATCAGAAGTGCCCTCTTTAGCAGGCCTTCATCATTCTCTCCCTCTTGGAATCAAGAGAACTTTATCCAGAACCCTTTATCGATTCTCTGTCAACGAATTAGACACCAAAACTCATCAAAGATCCATGCGCTACCTGTCATTGTACTTGAACATGAGCTCACAAGTCATCTCGTCCACCTTCCTACATCTTATTGAGTGGTGTGTTACATCAGAATATTCTGCTTTAAAGTCTCTAACATCTTTTCATCTTGACTTCAGCCATTGTCAGACATTCCAGATGAGTCCAAATTCTGTTTCCTGATTATGAAGAACCATTATTCATCAGCAACTTCAACATCTTACTCACCAACTTGCCAGGAATCTTCTCCATGTCTTCTAACTTCTAACTATCATCCAGCAATGAGTACCATATAGTTTGAAGATTTGAAATATCTCCTATGACCACTCTCCAAGTCCATCACTTTCTCAAGGTCTTTGTTTTCCAATCCAAGCAGCATCATCAGCATCCAAAACAACTTCCTGTTCCTTCACCAAGACAGAAGATACAGCATGGAGCATCTTCTCTAAACCTGGAACAAGGAAACTGATCAGGCATTTAGGGTTATCTCCTCTTAGTATGCCTAGAGGATAGGCAGGTCAGTAGCCATGGGTCCTCAGAGGTTTCCTCCACAGGGTTTTTTCCCCTCCTGCATGTTACTGTCCACACTCTATGTGAGTTGAAGGAGGTTATCTCTTTCTGTGCCTTCTATTCCCTCAAAAGCTCTACTGAGGGTGGGAATAGAGAAAGGCCAGAGTAAGCGTATACACAATCACTATACTCTATTCACCAAACATTGAATGAGAGGGCTGAAGCCCACGGTTCAATGTGGGTAAATAGCTCCTCCCACATACCAAATATAAGTCAGCCTTTCACAGCAACACATGTGCAGTGTGTTTTGTTCCTTACCATCCTCCCCAGCCTCCTCCTGCACTCTACTCACCCATGGTGCTGGGTCTTCTATTCCCTAAAACACTACTTGGCTCCTCTACTGAGGGTGAGAATAGAGAAAAGCCAAAGCTAAAGTATATACTAGCACTATACGCTATTCACCAAACATTGAAACAGTATAGTAGTCTATATAGAAAAACGGTTGCACACTCATGTCAGCATACCAGTTCATTGTTGTAAATTACCATCCAATTAGTCTAACCTTGATCTGTAGCAAACAAATGGAATCCATAATAAAAGACAGGATAGAAAAGCATAGGCCAAATTGTGGTATATTAGATGTATTATAACATGGCTTCAAAAACCGTTGATCATGTGTCACCAATCTTGTAAGTTTTTATGAAAACGTAAACAAGTGCCTGGATGAGGGTAAGCTAGCTGACTTCAGCAAAGCAACTTATACTGTATCGTACCACATATGGGTGTAACAAATGCATTGGAATCTCTGGGAACTGACACTGAAACTGTGAAATGGGTGGAGGCACAGCATAAAGACCATATTCAAAAAATGGCTGTAAATGATCTCTTGTCAAAAAGCGGTGTTCCCCAAGGAACTGCACTAGGCCCAATCCTCTTTCAAATAGATGCTAAGTATATGGACAATGGTATAAACAGCTGGTGTATTAGATATGCTGATGACACCAAAACTGGTAACACAGCAACACCATCACAGAGTAAAATCATGCAAACAGACTTCAACAAACAACAGTCTATGGGTTGAGGAGAAGGGCATAAAATGTAATGTCTCTGAATGTATAGTTATACATATGAGTCAGAATAATCCAATGGCTTGTTATTGCCTGGGGGACAAAAAACTCAAAAGTGAAAAATCGGATAGAGACTTAGAAATAATTAACAGTGAATTTAATAGAGATCACACTACAATAACATTATAAAAAAGACACATATTATGGTACATTTTACAGGACATATATATGCCCCCACTTGGACTAATGGTCCTCAATTTTGGTCACTATTCAAATTAAGTCGCATTGCAAAGCTTGAAATAATATAGCATAAATTCAGAAAGGCAATATAGGAATTAAGAGAAATGACATGTGAAAACAGACTGCAGAATTTGAACATGCAGAGTTTGGAGGGTAGAAGGATATAGGGAGGTATCCTATTGATGTGTGACATTGTAAATGTCCGTTCCATTCCTACCTCATGAGCTGCCAACAGTCGGTACAGGTTGAAGTTGCCCTGTTCTCTCCTCTATCTATTGAAGATGGTGTCCCACAGGGCTCCATCCTGGGTCCTACCCTCTTCTAAATTTTCCTCAATAATCTGCCCTCAGCCTATGTCAGCTCACATATCCATATGTATGTAAATGACACAATCATTTGCACCTCCGGCCCCTTGGCCACGACTACGAAAGGTCTGTTCTAGCAAGACTTCCACAATATCCTGTGCTGGTTCCACACCAATCCACTCTGGGTCAATACTAAAAAAATAGTGTCCATGACCTTGGCACCAGCCAGAAACTGGCCAGGCTCTCCTCCCTCCCTGTCTTCTTCACATTGGATAGTACTCCTCTTAAAGTCCCCCCCCTTCAAGTAACTCGGCATGTAGCTAGATAGTAGGCTTGACTTCTTTGCCCATCTTGATGCATTTCACACCAAGCTCCACCAAAAAACTCGGTGGGTACCCAGTACCACAATAAGGACTGCCTTTCTCCACAGGTCCCCCAAGAACTGGTCACCAAAATGGCTGCCCCAGATTTTGACTATGTGGATATGGTCTATGGCACCCCTTCCTCTTCTCTCACCAGACTGGACACCCTTTGCAACATTTTCTGCTGCTTACTACCAACTCATCCTCTAGAACTCATCATTGTTCCCTTTACTCCTCCTTATCCATTCTCGCTGTCCCGTCGTGTTGTCAGTCCCACTGTGATTCCTTCCTCTCCAAATACTGATTTGGGTCCTTACCTTCATACTTATCCTCACTCCTCTCTCCCATCCACTGTTCCTCTTATTTTCTTTGTTTCAGGGACCCTCCCACCTTCTCCCTTCCTGACCCACACTCCTCTGCTGGGCAGTCTGCCTTCTCCTATTGTCTCACCTCCCACTGGAATCTGATGCATTCTTTCCTCTGTCTCCCCATCACTTCCGTTCCTTAAACACCAGCTAAAATGTCTCTCTGCACCCTCCTGCTCCTGCCAACCCTCTACCTGTCCCCCTGCTATTTACCCCCTCCACTACCTTATAGCTTTTGCTATTCAGTGTGTAATAAAGTTGCCTTTTTTTCACTCTTTCTCACAGTACAAGCACCGTCACTTTTTTCTACAGGCACCATTGCACTTTATTTTGATCTTGACTAAATTGATTGCTGCTGGCTCCTCCAAGTTGTCATGGTTTTGATCACCTGATTGTTCTGTATTCTATCATTGTATTTTTGTACACTGTCATTGTAACCATATTTTATGACTTGCTGTAATTTTCTAATATTGTTTTTCCCTTCTCCTCTTCCCCAGTATCTCATTTGGAAATGAACCTCGGCTCAGTATGCCTTTCCCGGTTACTAATTTTCAAATAAATAAATATAAATAAAATGACCACTCATTGATGCACTCAGTGGGTATTGAATATGCTATGATTACACATAATTTAAGAGGTCACCATACAAAACTGGAGAGCTCTAATTTTAAAATAGATGAAAGGAAGTATTGCTATAAGCAAAGAATAGTCAGAACAAGGAATTCTTTCCCAGGTACATTGGTGTATAGCAAAACTAAAGACACATTTAAAAAGAATCTAAACATTTTTATTGGCTTAAAAAACAGAATCTTGCTACTGAGTAGTGGGGAGTAGACATTTTTTTTTAAAACAAACTCTGTTTATTCATCTGTGGTTAGTGGGGATTTACCCCATATCAGCCCTTGGGTGCTATTCAGGGTCACACCATATGCCAGTTGCAGGGACTTGCCAGAAGTGCATGAGACTGTGGCTTGCTCCCCACAGCTGGGCTAGCCCCCGGTATCATTGTGCTTGGCCAAAGGGGATTTTTCCATGTTATTTCCCCTTGGTGGAATAGATGTGCAATGACATCCATGGTGCATTGTGCATGCTCCTACCCTTGATGTGATGATGTCCATCATCCCACCAATCCCCTGCATTTGCAATTGTCATGGTACAGTGACTGCCAGCCATTGGTAGGGGATAGGATGTTGCTGACGTCATGCCCTTCCCTCCTTCCTCAGGAGAGGAGAGCTGCTGTCAGATGCTCTATCCTCCTCCCCCAGCTGATCCTCTGATACTTTGAACTGGTTCCTGGACCTAGGTTGAGCAGCACCACAAGTGGTAACACTACTGCTGCATTGGTGGGCTAACTCAGGGATTAATCTAGATGGGCAACAAAGCCTAATACGATCCTAAAGACAATAGTATTAACAATAGTATTATCTGCTTACATTTAGTAGTAGCTTGCAGAGATCTTAAAATAATCAGAAACAAAGAGCTAGTGCACTGCCTGGAATTAATAGAAATTTTCAGATGCAGCCAGCTATCACTTCTTACATCTGAAGTATTTTTCCTTTTCTGTTTACTATTTAGAAGATTTTCCACCTGGCAGTACAGGGCTGATGTTTGGAGCAGCACTCTGTTTGGAGGCTAAAGAAAGTCAGTTATGTTCCTCCCACTTCATCATCAGAAATGTGACCAAGCACATTGAGACATCACAGTCCTTGCAGTCTGAACAGTGACTTTCAAAAGTTACCAATCAAAATGCAGGAAACTGTGACATCACTACTAACTAGGAAGAGCCAGTCCCTGTTGCTTCCCGTGAAAGAGGATAATCTAGCAGTGAGAAATAGTTCTCCCTGGTTACGAGTGATGTCACAGTCAGTGTTGTCTCAGTGTTGATGTTGTGGGAGGAACAGAACTGACTTTTTGTAGCCTCCAGACAGAGTGCTGCTCCACACATCACCCCAGTACTGCCAGGTGGAAAATCTTCTAATTAGCAAACAAAAAAGAAAAAAATACTTGAGATACAAGAACTGATAGCTGACTACATCTGAAAGTTACAATTAATTCCAGGCAGTACACTAGCTCCTTAAGGAGCAAGTATCTAATGAAATATAAAGCTCATTCCTTTGGCACTAGGCAGAGACTTGCCAAGCACTCCCTTCCCCCTCCTTCCAGACCCTTGATGGTGTTGTGATTGAGGACGTCTCCTTCTTTAAATACCTTGAGGTATGGTTGGATTGTCATTTGGACTTCTATACTCATGTGGACGCCATCCACAAGAAGGTGCACCCTAAACTTGGGGTACTTTACAGAAACAAAGCAAGTATCTTGCTTCCTGCTCATACAGAGATTGTCACAAAGATAATTCTACTAATCTTTGATTATGGGGTAATTGTATATAGTACTGCTTGCAAGTCCACCATTGCCAGACTGGATCCCCTCTTTCTGATGCTTTGTCCTGGATTATCACCCTAGTACCCACCACTGTTCCCTGTATTCCTCCCTCTCCTTACCCTCCCTTGATGCCAGGTGCTTCACTCATTCTGCCACCTTCATCTCCAAATTCTGGTTAGGCTCCCTCCCCATTACCTACCTTGCCTCCCTTCTCTCCTCTCTTCCCCTCCTTCCACCTCCTACTCCCCTCTCAGCTATGACACCCATTCTCTCACTCTCCCCCCCCCCGTAAAATCCTCTGCTGCTCAAGCTGCATTTTCTTTCCACTTCCCTACACTTTGGAGCACCCTCCCTGTTGCTACTCACAGTGCTCCCTCTTCTGTATCACTAAAATCCCACATCTGTAACTTCTCTTTTCACTCTTGCAGTTCCTGCTAATCCTAGGCTAATCACGCTGCTCTTCCAACTAATTTACTCCTGCCCACTACTGCCCTGGTACACTGGTCCACTTTTTCCTTTGACTAGTTCCCTGTTGTACTTACAGTCTCACTTACTGTCCTCATGTTTGCTGTGAGTTGAACTGTGCTGAACTGTTGATATTGATATCCTATCAATATGTTATCTTTTGCACTACTTACTTTGTGCTTCCTCTCAATTATCTATTGCATACTTTTAACTTTTATAATTATTATTATTGTTTTATAATTGTAGCATTACTGATGTAATGTATTTCTGCACTTCTCCATATCCCCTTCTCCCCAGGACACATCTGAAAATGAGCTGTTAGCTCAGTGTTTTTTTTCTTGTGAAACTCGTGAAATAAATTAATTAAAAACAAACAAACAAGCAAACAGACACATCTTATAGCAACTGTATTCAAGACTTCTGTTTTGTTAGTAAGGGATGAAGTCAAAAACCTAAATATTTTAAACATTTCACATTAACAAGCAGTAAGTAATCTACTGTATATTTTTTTGAACCAAGTAATGCCTCCAACTGACCTCACTTATGGTTTGTGATATTCATTTGTTTTCATGGATGCTATGATGTTACAGTAAGTACACTATGAAGTCAAAATCCTGATGAAAGCTTTCAATACTGGTGACTGAATAGTGGACATTTATGAGGTTAGATACTGAAGTAAAAATCTGCTCTTCTACAAGAAAATGGATGTTGCAATATTCACCATTCCAAGGTGAGGAGAGCACACATGGGTGGGATCTCCCCCATTTGGAAATTTCAAGTTATCTAGGTGGACCAGTCTGTCACTGCATAAAGATCATGGGTAAAGGCAGCTTGCACAAAACTATATATTTCACTTTCAAAATGCTAAAAGGGAAAACTGTGGTATTTAGAATGATGTGGAACAAGTACTTTTTACTAGCGGTTTCTTACCTAAACTGTATAACAGACATCATTGCAAATTGTGAATTTGACATTTTTGGCAAGAAAATGGAATCCATGAAATGCTTGCAAGTTGCCATAAAAACAGAATTTAGACATTTTGCAAAGCTGTAGTGAATTGTAATTTAGATACCATGGCCACTGAATTTTTCATCATCCACATTCCTTACCTCTTCCTGTTTTGTGCTGCTTGCAAATTTGGCAACCCAATAGCATACCACATGTTTTAGATAATTTCTGAATATGTGTTAGTGCTAGTCCGAGTAATGGATCCTAAACTAACTCAACTGGTTACATGTGCACTCCAGATATCCCTCACTGACAAAAAACAAGTACAAAAATCAGTTGGCATCAACAGAACATTTATTACAAAAAATTGAGAATCTTTCTTTTTTTTTAATTACTGTAAATATATTCAATAAAACACAACCTATTCACCTTTGTGTGACTTACACCTGTCATAAAGTCATAATCCTCCACTTGTCATTACTATAACCTACTAACACACAGATTATTCTGATGTCACAAGCAGAAGATTATGGCTTCAGGCCTGATATATGCAGCAGGAATAGACTTTGACCATGGGGCAGTAACAAGCAGTATGTACTCTACCATATATTTTTTTTTAACCTAGCAATGTCCCCACCTGAAGTCACTTATGGTTTGTGATATTCATCTGTTTTCATGGACGCTATGATATCACAGTAAGTACAATACGAAGTCAAAATCCTGATGAAAGCTTTCAGTTGTGATGGCTGAATAGTATACGTTTATGAGGTTAGATATTGAAGTAAAAATCTTCTCTTCCACAAGAAAAGGGATGTTGCAATGTTCACCATTCCAAGTTGAGGAGAGGACATTTAAGTGAGGTCTCTCCCATTTGGAAATTTCAAGTTATCTAGGTAGACCAGTCTATCACTGCATAGAGGTCAGGGGTGAAAGGCAGCTTGCACAAAACTATAAATTTCGCTTTCAAAATGCTAAAGAGGAAACTGGTATTTAGAACGATGTGGACTAAGGACTTTTTATTAACGGTGATGTAAACCATGGATGCTCAATTTTTTCTTACATATAGAGTACACTCTTGTTTATCTGACCTCTGTTCATCAGAACACCCTATCTAATGGATGGTTGGATTGTCCTTTACACACTATGCACTAATCCTCAGTTGTTAATCGACTCATCATTAGCACTGCTTTGCTTTGCTTAACACCTTCTCCCACTTACACTACAATTAACACCACCTGCTGCTGTTCTGTACTTAAGCACCTATTAACAATTGTACTCAGTTGTTGCACTCACTTTTCAGAGATGGCTACCAAAAGAAGCATGTTGTCCTCAGTGTATCCCAAAAACTTTGAATTGTGGAATGCCTGGAGAACAGCGAGAGAGCAACCATTCTTGCTGATGAATACAGCATTGTAAAGTTGACCATAAGTGATATTAAGGCTGCCAAACAAAAATTGAGAGACTTTGTTCTGACTATGGACTCGGCAGCAGGGGCAGAAGATCGCAAGGACATGCGCTGCTGTAAAGATGAGCAGTGTAACAACACTCTTTATTTGTGGTTCTGCCAGGAGCATGACAAAGGGACACCACTGTCCAGTCCCCTTCTCAAAAATAAAGCCCTGATTTTCGACTCAAGGATGGGCAACACTGAGCCCTTCACAGCTAGCGAGGGGTGGCTAATGTGTATTAAGTGCCGACATGGGATTCGGCAGCTGCACCTTTGTTGGAAGAAGCTTAGTGCTGCTGAAGAGTTCATTTCTCCATTTGTTGCAAATTTTCTGGACATTGTTGAAAGCACCAGTCTCATCCCTGACCAAATCTACAATGCAGACGAGACCGGTCTGTTCTGGCAATGTTTTCCAGTCCGTACTTTGGCACATGGGGGTGAGCGAGAGGCTCCGGGGTTCAAAAAGGCAAAAGACAGGGTTACCATCTTGGGCTGCGTAAATGCAGCTGGGACCCATAAACTAAAACTTGTTCTTGTGGGCAAATCCAGGCAGCCTCGATGTTTTAAGTATGTTAGACTTAGTGCCCTGCCAGTGCAGTACAAGGCTTAACACAATGCCTGGATGGACCATTCCATTTTTCAAGATGGTTTACCGATCACTTTGTCCCACAGGTAAAAGCTCATCTTAAGATTTAACACCTCCACCTCCATGCCATATTGCTGGTGGCAATTCTCCCACACATCCCGAGATTGCAGATGTCAGGACTCGGGACGGGCACATCAGGTGCATGTTTTTACTGGCAAACACAACCAGCAAGCTGCAGTCATGTGACCAGTGAATTTTAGAAATTTTCAAATGGGGGTACCGTAAAAAACTGCTGCCGATCATTCTTGCAGAATCAAATCAACAACTGTCCATCAGTAAAATCATTAAGTCTATCACACTGAAGGATGTTGTTTACATGTGTGTGGAAGCTTGGGACACTGTACTGCCTGAAACAATAAACAAAGCTTGGGCCAAGGAAGAGATTCAAACCTCCAGATATGAAACTCTACCGGACCATGACTCAACAGACTCGGCCGATCCAGCACTGAGTTCTGAATCAGAGAAAATCTGCAGACTGGCAGCACTGCTGCCAGTCTCCATCCCAGATGAAGAGATAGAGGAGTGACAAAATTGTGATGCTGATGAGAATGGACAGGAGCTCAAGACAGATGACACAATCATCAAGTTTGTCCAGAAGAAGCAAGCCAATCCTAGTGATGAGAAGGAGGAGGAGGACAACGATGATAGCTGCAATCCCTCTGTTATGCCTAATCATTCTGAGGCTGTGGAGCATTTCTCAAAGTCCATCCTGTACTTGGAGAGTCAGCCTGACTTGGATCCTGTACAGGTTATGCTTCTACGAGCGATGAAGCAACGAGCATGGGGAAAGTCCCTTGACAGCTGAAAACGAAGGGCTGTCACAGACTACTTCAAGTAGTTTAAAGTACTGTAGTTTGCTACAGAAAAATGAATAATTGAATAAACAAAGATTATTTTTTTTTAAATCATGTAATAAAGAAACTTTAATTAAAATTTTGACTGTCTTTTCATTCATCTGATCACCCGATTATCTGACCATTTTGAATGTCTCCAAGAGTGGTCGGATAAATGGGAGTCTATTGTACTGTATAACAAGCATCAGAGTAACCTGTGAGTTTGACATTTTTGGCAGGAAAGTGGAATCCATGAAATACTTGCAAGTTTCCATAAAAAACAGAGATTAGATATTTTGCAAAGCTCTAGTGAATTGTAATGTAGATAACATGACCACTGAATTTTTCATCATCCACATTACTAACCTCTCCCAATTTTGTGCTACTTGCAAATCTGGCAACCCAATAGCACACCACATGTTTTAGATCATTTTTGAAAATGTGTTAGTGCTAGTCCTGTTAATGGATCCTAAACTAACTCCTCTGGTTACATTAGCACTCCAAATATCCCTCACTAACAAAAAAAACAAGTACAAAAATTAGTTGGCATCAACAGAACATCTACTACAAAAAATGGAGAACCTTTCATTTTTTAATTACTATAAATATTTTCAATAAAACATAACCTATTTGCCTTTGTGTGACTTACACCTGCAATAAAGTCATACTCCTCTACTTGCCACTACTATAACCTGTTGACACAGAAATTATTCTGATGTCACAAGCAGAAGATTATGGTTTCAGGCCTGGTATATGCAGCAGGAATAGACTTTGACCAAGGGGCAAAACACCTAGCAAATGTCTCAAGTAATAAAGAATGTAACATTTCATAGGTCACATGGTTTTTATTTGTAATTTTTTTTTGACCAGGAGAGGCACAGTAAGCTGTGAAAGCTTATTTCCAGGTGTATCTTTGGGGGTAATCTGTTTACTGATGGGTGAGCTTTGGCCATGACATTGGGGAACTTCTCTTACTCTTCGTCGATAATTGCCATGACATCTTTTACTTCCACCTGGACAGTGACCAAAGATGAGCAGAATGGACCTTGGTTAATATCCCATAGAAACACAGAAACATGGACAATGTTGAAAGAAAAAGATTATTGGTCCATCCAGTCTGCCCAGTTTTAATCTACTCTATCCTGAGACATATTGTCCCGATGGGTTTTCACATCTTTCCCCCTCTCACTCCAATCCTTACTGCTAACCCCTGTTAAGCACTTTTCTCTGTCCCAGGCATGCTTGAACCCATTGATGGTTTTTACACCCACTGCTTCTGCTAGTATGTTTTGTTATGGCTCAGCCACTCTTTTGGTAAAGTAAAACTTTCTAGTATTCCTCCTGAATTCCTGAATCCCCCCCCCCCCACCGCCACTAGCTTACATTAATGTCCCCTAGCTTTTAATCCACTATTACTGCTAAGTTATTCCTCGCACTTTGCCTTGTTTCTTTCAGGAACTTGAAGGCCTCCAGCATGTCTCCCCTCTTCCTTCATGCCTCCAGCAAGTACATGTTCCGTGCCCTAAGCTGATCCTCCTAGAATCTGCCTGGTGGGCCTGAGACATTTAGGTTACTCTGCTCTATGCTGCACTGTATCCAGTCTATCTCTATATTTCTTCATGTGAGGACTCCAGAACTAGGCACAGTACTCCAGGTATGGTCTCACCAGTGATCTATAAAGAGGTAATATTACCTTTTTCCTTCTGATATTAAAACCCATTCCAGTACACCACAACATTCTGGTTGCCTTGCTGTAGGTCTTGTTACACTGGCTAGTTTGTTTTAGGGGATCACTTATGATGACCCCTTGATCCCTTTCATCTGAAGTAGTGGCCAACTTAACCCCTCCCATCCAGTATTCCTTCCTGGTGGTCTTGTTTCCTATTTAATTCACCTTGCACTTTTGGTGTTGAATTTCAATAGCTAGACCTTGGAAAACCTCTCTGACCTTTGCTGGTCCCTCTGCAACTACCTTACCTCCTCCTCACTGCCTACCCTGCCATAGAGCTTAGTGTCATCTGTGAAGAGAAGCATCTTCCCCTGTATTCTTTCTTCTATGGCACTGATGAGCATATTGAAAAGGACTGGTCCCAGGACTGAAGCCTGTGGTACCCCACTCATGAACTCCCTTTCCCCTGATTTGACCACATTTACCACCACTCTCTGCTGTCTCATTCCAACCAACTTCCCACCAATTTAACTCCCAGATCCTCTAATTTCTTCAATAACCATTGTGTGGCACTGAGTCAAATGCCTTGCTGAAGCCAAAATAGAGTAAAGCTACTGCTTATCCCTTATCCACTGCCCTTGTTACCCAGTCAAAAAATACTATCAGGTTGGTTGGACAAGCCCTTCCTGTCACAGACCCATGCTGCTTACAATCCTGGGGTCCATTTCTCTCCAAGTATCCACTAGATCCTCTTTGACTAGTGTCTCCACCAATTTACCTACAATGGGGGTAAGACAGATGGGCCTGTAATTTCCAGGTTCCTCTATGCACCCTCCCTTGTGAAATAACACAATGTCCAGTATCCTCCAGTCTTTGGGAATCACCGCTGACTGTAGTGAGTTATTGAACAGTCCTGCCAGGGGTTCAGCCAATTCAAATGTCAATTCCTTGAGCACCTTCAGGTGCATTCCATCTGGCCCTGAAGCATTGTCTATTTTTCAGAGCTGCAAGCCCTTTTCTAACCCTTTCTCCTTCAATTATCACCTTTCCTATTTCTGGGACTTCTCTTGCAGTAGCCTTTATGCCTTTTTCCAGGAGAGGCCTGCTGTCCTCCATTGTGAATACAGAGCAGGAGTAGTCATTTAGAATGGCTGTCTTCTGCCTATCCTTCTCAACTACCCTGCATCCTCCATCAACCTAACATTTCCCCCCTCATCTTCCTTTTTTCCCTTATGCACTTCAACTTTGCTATTCCTCTCCCCTGACTCCTTCTGCAATGCACAGCTTTGTGCCTGCTTTTGTGTCCCTAGCTGCCTTCTTGGCCTCCTCCACTTTTACATCAGATTTACTCCATTTGTCACCCCCCACCCCCGGTTTCTCCTGTTAGCCAGTGAAGGCCCTTATTTTGGCCCTCAGTGTCTCTATGACGTTTTTAGATAACTAGATTGTGCCTATTCCCCTTGGTACTATTTTCTCAAGTATTGTTTGCTTGCTTTAAAAATGGTCCCTTTAATTTCCCCTCACCTCTCCTCCACCCCAGTGATTTGAGTGTTGCCACACCGTGGATCTCTGCTGTGCAGGGAATAGCCCTGTCGGAGTGCTTAGCACTGCAGCGCTGTCCACGATTTTCAGAGGGACCCATGCAAATGAGCCCATTGGGCATGCAAGGCACTAAAGGGCAATTTGCATACCCATTATTGGCACATTTGTATGGGTAGCAGTGACAGGTTAGCATGGTACCACCCTCCCCAGATTGCCTAGTACCATAGACATGTGGAAGTCTCTGGTGCCCAGTGGTCCTCCCCACACTCCAATTGCTGTCCCATTAATTAGCAGTGTATCATTGGTGCCTAGTGGATATATTCTGTTATCTGTAAATTCAGTATCCTGACACTCAAGATACCGATCCCAGATTCCTGAACTGCACAGACCCGACAGCACCACTTGCCCAATGTAATGTTGGGCAACATGGCAACATATGCCATGTGTTACAATGCTGAGGGCTACACCCACCATAACTAACAGAACTAACTCCAAGGGGGAGTGGACCTCGCACTAAAAATTATATCAGTTATGGGGGCAAAATGTAAAAAAGGTCCATAGCCTGGACCAGAACCTGAGCCTCCAATACTACACTGGCTGAGCTTCCAGTGCTTTAGTCCTCCACACCACCAGGGCAGCTTGGCCAGCTCCTGGATCCAATACTGTTTTCAGGAACATACCAGGGGTAAGGTAGCAACCCATCACATCTGCTACCTTACCCCTTCTGTAACAACATTTTGCAAAACAACAATGGGATGTCCACTGTTGGGATGCTACACCTGTTGGGCAATACTGCCTAGGCAGGTTAGCATCAGGACAGTGAGCATCATGATAACGTAAGGGTACCTGCTTAGTTGGCCACCCCACCCTCAGATCACCGGCCCAATAAAGAGTTAAGTGTTCCCTGGTGCTATGTGGTCCCCATAATTCCTGGCCTGTGAATTACTTAACTGATCCCTGTTGGCCAGTGGCCCCCTCCCACCCTTCAATCACCAGCCCATAAGTGCTGTCGGCAATCCCTGGTGTAGAGTGATCCCTCCCTGCCTCTAACCGCTGCCCCCTGAAGTGCCATCATAAAACTTTAGTGGTTAGTATTCCCCCTTCCCCACTATCCCTGGCCCCATAATCCAACACTGTGTACCTGGTGTCCAGTGGCAATGCCCACCCACCTGCCACCAGCCCCATAAGCTTTGTATAGTTTACTGGTAGCTAGGGTCTCCCCCACCACCAATCACTAGCCTTGTTATGACATCCACAGTGCCATGGCTGGAGATACCCTCCCTGCCCAATCCCTGACTTGGCCAATCATGGTAACAGCTATTGGACCATATCCTCCCTTGTTATCTGATCCTAAACCCCAGTACACAGACAGAAGGTCCATTGTAACATGCCCTGTTGTTCAAATCCTAGTCAGGTGTACTTTAGTGGACAGACTATACAAAATGTCCTGACATTCCTGAGGTAACCCCCACTCACCAATGACTGATCCTGTACCACTGCAATAGTCCATAGCAGGGCCACTGGACACCATGGACACAGTGTCAGATTACCGGGCCAGAGACAGTAGGGAGAGAGCAAACACCAGACATCAGGGTTTAAGACAGCACTTCAGCGGACAGCATTTGGAGGCTGGAGGGGACCACTCTGCACTAAGGATTGCTTACAGCACATACGAGTCAGTGATTGGAGGGTGGGAGGGACCACTAGACAACAGGGATCAGTTAAGTCATTCACAGGCCTGTGATCAGAGGGTGTGGGGCCCCACTAGGCACTAGGGATCAGTTCACTCATTATCAGGCCAGCAATCAGACGGTGGGGATCCACTAGGCACCAGGAATCATTTCACTTATTATCGGGCCAGAGATCGGAAGGTTTGTGGACCACTAGGCACCAGGGATATGTTGCTACTTAATGAGATGATGCTCAGAAGGTGAGGGGCACTACCCACAAGGAAGTCAGTGTCTAGTACAGAGCCAGGGATCAGGTACTAGTGGGCACACTGGCCACTAGGGAGCCAGTTTATCTTATGGGCTGTGGATTGGGTTCTGGGGGACTGCTAGGCACCAGGGTTCAGTATCTTACTATAGAAACACAGAATTTGATGGCAGATAAGGACCACTTGGCCCACCTAGTCTGCCCATTTCCCTACCTAATGGATAAGCTGCAGATACTACAGTAGTTAACCACCAACCTACTTAAGTAATAATGCCCAACAGGGTGTGTGTGTGTTGTGCTGGGATAACGTCACGTCTCAGGTGGTTGAGCACGAGGCCACAGGCCGAGTGCGCCCAATACCTGAGGCATGACATTATCCCAAATGACACACACCCTGGAGGGCATTATTGTTATTATACAATGGCTTGTTGTTATATATAAATTAAAAAAATAATTTTGAAGAATGTTTATATTAGTGTGGAAAAGTATTTTTGTTTCTTAAGAGGATATGCGAAAAAAGAGAATAAGGTCATGCTCCATATGATCATTCAAAAGGGTTCACAGTGCTGAGACTAGACCTGTGATGTTGTGCTGGGATAACATCACGGGTCCGGTCCAAGACTGACCAATCAGAGACCAGGAAATTGTCTTGCCATTGTATAATTCCTCCTAACCCCTACTAGAATTGCCTTATGTCTGTCCCAAGCATTCTTGAATTCCCCCACTGTTTTTTTTTTGCAGTTAAAGTTTTTATTAATTTTTTATGATATATAGACAAACCTCTTACAGTACAGTACAATGTGAGTTTTTTTAGAAAAATTGAGGCAGCATATAATAAGAACATTGCTACAATAATACAAGAAGCTTATGGTTTAAGATATAGTAAACAATACAGGTCATGTAATTGACATATACTTGACATTTGTAGTGAACGTAAAGCGGATAGTATGATTAGATACGGTTCGTATTAAAATGATGCATAATTATATATGATGCTGCAAAAGGGAAAAAAGTACATTCATAAAAGGATTGTGGAGTAATAAAGAAATGATTGAAAACAGAGTACAGGAAAGAAAAGATATATAAGAAAATTAGGAAGAAAGAGAGGGAAACAATAGAAAAAGGAGAGAGAAGCGAGACCACAATGAGGTATCAGTAAAAGGGGAAAATCCATATATATTAAGTCCATACATTGGTTTTGGAAGATTTAGTTGATTCCAAAAACTTAAAAAAGCCCTGCCAACAATTGTTATATAACGAGTCAGTCAGACAAGATATATGTCATACGGTCCAGAAAGGCATAGTGCGATAGTTGGTTGATGATATCGGAAAGGGTAGGGATTATGTTGGCCATCCAATGCATGAGAATTGTGCATTTAACTTGAAAGAAGAGTATATTTAACCATCTGCTCTGTGAATATGGGATTTTATAAGAACGGTAATTAAAAATACCAAGAATGCAATGTTTAGGGTCCAGTGTAAAAGGCTGACCTACCACTTTCATTGCAAATACGTGAGTACAGTGCCAAATATTTTGTATGAGGGGCCAGTGCCATAAAATATGCAATAAATCCCCATTGGGGGAATTGCAGAACCAGCAATTGTTATTGTTCAATAAACCTATTTTTTGTAATACAACAGGAGTTCTGTACCACAAATGAAGGATCTTGATTTGAATGAGAGAACTGCATTTATCATTAAAAGATTTGTGACAGGAGAGCCAACACCTGGACCATTGTGCATTGGTGATATTATATTGTAGCAAAGTACTCCATCTGTTTTTACCATTGACAGAGTAGTCAGGAAGGATATCACAAATATCTTTGTAAACAGTGCTATTTAAATTGGATGTTGTTTTTATCCATTTAGAGATGTGCTTATCATACAGAGAATTGGTAGAGAAGGGTGTGAGGTAAGAGTTGCATGCTGTACGAAGCTGTAGATATTTCCAAAAATCCCAACGGGGAAGATTCCATATGCCTCGTAGGTTGGTGTAAGATTTTAACTTTAATGACTTGGGTTCAAGTATATCCTTCAAAAAGAGAATACCCTTATTTTTCCAGGTACAACAAAAAAGTGGGTGATTAACAAGAGATATATGGTGGTTACCTTCAGATGGGGGTGTAAGCTAAGGGTTTGGGGTTCAATTTAATATGCTTGTGAATTATTTTCCAATAGAATACAGAAGCAGCTATGGTAGGGTGAGACTTTAAAGAAGAGGTAGGGGTGTTATAAAGGAAAGAAGTAGCCACATTACCAGGACATGAGGATGGTTTCATATTGATGCATAAAGGAGACTGGATGTTGGGTTTGTTAAACCATTTAATTGTTTGAGATGTACGGAAAGTCCATAAGTGGGCTTGGAACCAAGGAAGGCCAAAGACACCTTTTGACCAATGGAATCTAAGTTTATTATGACTAAATCTAGGTATTTTGCCTTCCCAAATGAAGCTGCCAATAATTTTACCTATTTTGGTAAGGAAACTAGAGGGAAGTATCAAAGGGATATTGGATAATAGGTACAATATTTTAGGAGTTATAAACACTTTAATGGTGGAAATGTTACCATTAAAAGAAAGTTTAAGTAGCTTCCATCTATCAAGTGTTGTTTGGATACTGGTTAACAGAGGGGAAAGATTAGCATCCCATAATTTATTCAATGTTGGGGTGATCTGAATGCCAAGATAAGATATACCTTGGGTGGCCCAATGAAAGCCGAATGAGTTGTTCATGAGGGGACTACAAAGGGTATTCAATGGTAGCGTTTCGGATTTGTTAAAGTTTAGAGCTAGTCCAGAGAGGGAGGTGAAGTCATTCAGTAGTTTAACTAAAGGTTGCCCAGAACTTTCGAGGTTTTCAGCTTAATCAGCTTAATCTGGTTCAAGCTCAGTTGGCATTCATCTGTATCCCCTCCCCCGGGTCGTGCCTGAAAATAGGCAGGATTTGTCTAGTGCATTTACCGGTCAACAAAAACTAACTAAATAAAAATAATAAATAAAAAAATAAGGAGATCATCTGCATATGAGAGTGAAGTATAGTGAGAGTTACCAATAGGGATGCCTTTAATTGTACCAGATTGACGTAGGGACACAGAAAGAGGTTCCATGGCAAGTATAAACAATGAAGGAGATAAAGGGCATCCTTGTCTGGTGCCTCTTGCTAAGTAAAAGGAGGGGGGACAAAATAGAGTTCGTGAGAACTCGAGCTGAAGGGGAGGTATACAATAATTGTATCCAAGCACAAAAATTATTTGTAAAGCCAAAATGAGATAGCACCTGATATAGATATTCCCAACTGAGAGAGTCAAATGCTTTCTCAAAGTCAATGGCTATTGCAGCTGCAGGGGTTTTAAGAGTTTTACTTTGTGGATTAAATTGAGTAGTGAGTGAAGATGATCGAAACTATTCCTATTTTTGATAAATCCTGATTGAGAAGTATGGATGAATTTAGTCATTAAAGATTCTAAGTGAAGAGTTAATAATTTGGCAAAGATTTTTCCGTCAGTATTAAGAAGTGAGATTGGTCTATAGTTTGAAGGAAGAGAAGGATCTTAGTCTTTTTTTGGTAAGACTGTATAATGTCTTCGGTCATTGTGTATGGGAGTTTCTTTTTTGAGGTTGCTTCTTGGAATACATTGACTAATATAGGACAAAGAATGTCAGATAAGGTTTTATAAAAAATCAATAGGGAACCCAACACTGCCAGGTGATTTACCATTTTTTAATGAAGATAAAGCAGTTTGGATTTCCTGTGAAGTGACTGGCTTATCAAGTATAACTTTGTCCTGAGGGGATAGGTGGGGTAGATTCAATTTTTCCAGGAAATGTTGTATTAGGCTGGGATTTGTAGTATTAGGTTGCGAGTATAGTTAATGGTAAAAAGATTGCATAATACGATTGTTTGAAAGGTTGTCTGTGTGTGTGTGACCTGATGGATCTTTTAGACCTGCTATATGTATCTGCATCTGTTGAGTTTTTAGCTGGTAAGAGAGCAACTTTCCGCATTTATCCCCTTGTTCCCAATAACCCTGTTTAATCCTAAAAAGGGCAAGCTCAGCTTTCCTGGATATCAACGCGTTAATTTTAACTCTTAATTGTAGAATTTCCAGACGAAGCTGTGAATTACGATTGGGTTTATTTAATTTATAGTATTGGGTTTCTTTTTCTTTAAGGGATTTTTCTAAATTAGCTTATTGCTGTTCTCTTTATTCCTTTCTATGCACTGCATAACTAATAATTTTACCTCTAATAGTGGCTTTTAATCCTTCTCATATAGTACCTTGAGACATATCTGGAGTGTCATTAATAGAAAGAAAATCCTGAATCTGGGGTTTAATCCAAGGATTGAATTCAGGGACTCTGAGTAAAAAAGGTCTAGACTTCAAGATGGGGAATTAGAAGAAGGTGGACCCCAGAGTAAATGCAAACTGATAGGGGAATGATCAGATATAACAATAGGGAGAATCGTTGTATCAATAGTTTTTTCAGTTATGAGGGGAGAAGAGAACCAATAATTAATCCTACTATATGATTTATGTAAAGAGGAATAAAAGGTGTAATCTCATTGTCTGGGATGATGTAGTCTCCAAATGTCAGAGAGACCTAAATCCTTCGTAAGCATTGATAGACCATTAATACTACGAGGGTGGGCATCATACAATGAGTTACTTCTGTCTAAATATGTTTGTAGTGCTAAGTTAAAGTCACCACCAATAAGAATAAGTGAATTATTTTCATTATTAATCATAATTTGTTGCGATAGATTATGGAAGAAAATAGGGGAATCACAGTTGGGTGCATATACATTCACAAACATAAGCGGACCTGCAGTGGTGTTTAATAGAGTTAGAATCCACCTACCACCCGGTCTCTAATGATTTTATGGGGCCAATTAGAGATTTATGTATTAAGATAGCAACCCCATGTTTTTGGATCAGAAGATGACGCATATACTTGACCGACCCAGTCCCTTTTAAGTCTGTCAACATCCTCTGGTAACAGTTTAGTTTCTTGTAAGAAAGCAACATGTGTTTTATGCTTTTTAAGATAGGTAAGTACTTGCTTGCATTTACAAGGTAAGTTGAGTCCCTTGACATTCCATGAATGTAAGATTAGGTCACTCATGGCACTAAGATATAAGGTAATTTGTTACAAATAGGAATGAGGGACTCAATACCATTAAATTGGAGGATGTCACAGATTCAGAAGGGAAATATATATAATAAACAAATGTATGTAGGGCCATTAACTTGAATGGGTTTTGGAATGATTGAGTATTTGTATTCATTTTGTTTCACAGAGGGAGAGTATAGAGATAGGAATATCAAGTAATTAAACATTAGAACCAACAAACGTAAGTATAAACTCAGTAACAAGAATATTAATTTGAAACTTTTATGAAATGCAGAGCACTAAGAGTTGGTAAATACACCAGGACTCTCACTCTACACTACTAGGCATGTAGAGTAATTAGTGAATCTCAAGATACAGTTTCACCCTATAATCTTAAGATACTAAACTTTGTATAACAGTATATTAAAGAATTGTAATTGAGATTTGTGCTGAGGTAATTAAAGCATTACCCTGGAAAAGACCAAAACATCATTCTACCAAATAAAAAAGGATAATTATATAATAGTGTTAAATTCCAGACATAGTGAATTAGCGTGGACCTAGTAATAAGTCCAATATTAAATAAAGTATACCTACATTATGGCACATAATGCTGGAACAGTGTGAGCCAGATAAAAGGCTGCCCAATGTGTATTAATCCACATAAGCTAGGTTAGGGAATGCAGTATATACTATAGGTTCATAGTGCATCAGTGTATTGTGGACTCATTTTTATAAGTTCCAATGATTTGGAAGTTGAGAAAATTGATTCTGTAGATCTGAATGACAAAGTATTAATGCTATTAATTATAATTATAGAGATTCAGAATATCTCAGGTTTCAAGGAACTATATGCATCATGTATGAGTTAATGTTGATGGTAGCACATACCTCAAATATTGCCTAAAGGGAGAGAGGGAGTAGATTCATATAGCGGGAGTAACCAGGTCTGATAAAGGCCAGGTAAGCCCCAACTATGAGGGTAATATTGTACTTAAGGGATTAGGGCTTCGAGAAGACTGTGCTATATTATAACTAATGACTATATATTTAAATATTGAATTCCAATAGCCTTGAATATAGCCTGCAAAGAAAAAAATTGAAAGAGATATGAGAGACTAGCTGGTACATAAATGAGTGTATAAAGGTATTGGTGTGACAAGAAAATAAGAGAAGAAAGGGAGTAAAATGGGATGAAGAATAATGTGAAAATTCGGAAAGCTCAATGTATAGAAATACAGTTGGGAGCATACTTTGGTGCAAAATCTGTGAAATATAGTGAGAATACACCTGATGCTCTACATACCAGGAGTGATGCAAAATGAATATTAAATAAGTAAATTATTTTAGAGTATTTGTCTAATCATCCTCCATATTCAAAATGATAGGGTTCATGTGGAAAAATGCTGTAATAGTAGGGGCTAAGGGCACACTGATATGAAATACAAAACTCTGTATATGTATGTGTATAGTGCCTGACCACACATTGCTGCTAAAGCTTGTGAAAAATTAGAATGTAAATAGCAATTATATGTACTAATGTCTGACACCACACAAGGATTAATTAGAAGAGATCTTACAAGCATTGTAATATTAATTCTTTCCCTTTTTTTCCTTTGAATGCTTGACAGTAAGTCCCATGTAGATTGAATAACTCCAGTGTCAATTGGCTCACCTCCCACTGACAGATACAGACTTCTCAGCAGCGATAGTGATTTACTGCTTTAAGTGCGCCAAACCTGTTGGGTGTGATAGAGACTGTGCTTTGCGGTAAATACACCGAAGGGATCGAGTGAGGTGATATGAAGAGAAGGGATTCTGGTGAGAAACAGCTATGCCACATCTAATTATGGGCCTTAGTATTTATTACAATTTGGTTTAGTGGGAAAAGCCTCAGGTTGCCTTGCTCTTCGATTTTCTTCTCCTTTTCTTTTTGGGTGGTTTGGAGGATTTAAAGGGGGAGCTGGACACAAGATCAGTCCAGGAAGAGTTGGGAGAGTCATTACCCGTTGAGAGCTTCTTCGGGTCTTGAGTAAACATGTCAGATACAGTCTCTCTCAGATCCTCCGTGGATGAGTGCAGATCTTCTTGGAGGGGGGAGAATTTGTTAAACAGGGTAAGAGGAGTAGAAAAACTGATGTGACATTCAGAATGGGAAGCTGGAGAGGTGGAAATATTATTTGAACAGCAGGCATTTTTATTTAGAGAAGAACCAGTCGCTTTTTTTTCTTGTATGCATGTGGAGCATCTGGCAGGAGCTGCAATAGCAGACATGGCAGCTGCAGATTTCTCAGGGACTCAAAGGACAGCTTTAGCAGGAAGGGCAAGACATTGTGATTGCAGAGTGTTTGTGCTGGAGCAGGAACAAACTGCATTAGCATCGCAAGGCAATGTAAGTGTAGGCTGTATCGCATTCAGAAATTCAGAGAGAGATTCTGGGGTACCGAAATCTCTGGTAGAGTCATTCAAAAAAAGACACATTGTTATAGGGTAACGCAGTGCAAACTTAATTCCACGTTGATGAAGGATAGTTTTAATGGGGTTGCAAGCTTTTCATTTGTTAGGTAATACTTTAGAATAGTCTCTGAAAATTAGGATTCTGATTCTTGCCAAGTAAGTACACCTAATTGCCTCGCTTTTTGAAGAATCAGTTCAGTATGTGCGTGGTTTAGAAATCTGGCAGTGATGGGCCTGGGTTTCTGGTCGGGTCCAGGCCTCGGATTTAAGGTGCAGTGAGATCTCTCGATGGTGAGGTCTTGGCCGTCTGGTAATTTAATCAAAGAAGGAAGTATGTGAGTTAGAAGAGCACTGGTATCTCCTAGTTCAACACCTTCAGGAAATCCGAGAAATCTAAGATTGTTACATCTGTTTCTATTTTCAATATCATCTATTTTGTCCTGAATGTTCCTAATAACTCTGTCCTGTTCCCTGATGGTAGCCTGTAATGTGTTGATGGAATCTTCATTTTGAGATGCTTTAACATCAGTAGCACTGATTTTTTGTTCAAGTGCCTGCATATTATTGATATTTTGTTGCGATGCAATTTTTAATACATTGATCTCACTTATTATTTGCTGGAACATTGCCTCCACTCTATTAAGAGAACTGTTATGTGGAGATTGGTCCGCCATTATTGTAGGCCTTAATAGAGAAATTGAAAAGCTGTAGATAACTCGTACAGTAATTATGAGGCAATAAAAATATTATACCAGAGCTATTCTGCGATGTACATATAGCAAGATCTCAGATGTTTGTGAAAGTAGGAAGTCTGGAATCTTGTAGGATGGATGATGATATTTGGTAAATCCAGGGAGATGAAGAATCAAGCAGCCATGTTCAGCACAGCCAGGCCATGCCTCCACCACTCTCCCCACTGTTTTTGACTCCACGACCTTCTCAGGAAGGCTGTTCAATGCATCCACAACCCTCTCCGTTTAAAAAACACTTCCTCACATTACCTCTAAGCTTCCCCCTCTCTATCTTCAAATTGTGCCCCCTTGTTCTTACTCATTTCTTTTTCTGAAAGATGCTTTCCTCTTGGACTTTGTTGATTCCCTTGAGGTACTTGAAAGTTTCTATCATGTCCCCCCTCTTCCTCCTTTCCTTGAGAGTATACATATTAAGCTCCTTTAGTCTCTCTTCATATGTCTTCTGGTGCAGACCCTGCACCATTTTGGTTGCCCTCCTCTGGACAGCCTCCACCCTGTCTATGTCTTTGCAGAGATGGGGTCTCCAGAACTGCACGCAGTACTCCAGATGGGGTCTCACCAACTGTCTGTACAGAGGGATAACAACTTCCTGTTTTTTATTGGTTATGCCTCTCCCTATGCATCCCAGTATCTGCCCAGCCCTCCTTACTGCCTTCTCATATTGCTTAACCACCTTTAGGTCATCTGATATAACTACCCCCCAGGTCCCTTTCCATTGTTGTTGTTGTTGTCAGTATCTCACCCCCCATTGTGTACTCTTCCTTGGGTTTTTGTTTCCCAGGTGCATTACTTTGCATATCTTTGCATTGAATCTAAGCTGCTATACATTTGACCATTGCTCCAACCTTGTCAAGTCCCTTCTCATCCTTTCCACCCCACCTTGTGTATCAACCCTGTTGCAGATGTTTGTGTCATCTGCAAAGAGACATACTTTTCCTTCCAGTCCCTCTACAGTGTCACTTATAAAGACATTAAAAAAGACTAGACCCAGTACTAAACCCTGTGGCACCCCTCTAGAAATGCCCCTTTCTTCACTGCGGACTCCATTTACTATTACCCTCTGCTTCCTGTTGTCTAGCCAATGTTTTACCCAGGCTACCACCCTGGGACCCACTCCCAGGCTGGCTAATTTGTTTATTAATCTTTTGTGCGGGACTGTGTCAAATGTCTTGCTAAAGGGTAGGTAAGCCATGTACACATCCCCTTCCTGGTCTACTACTTTGGTCACCCAGTCAAAGAAATCAATTAGATTCATGACATGTCCTTCCTGCTGTGAATCCATGCTGCCTTGGGTCCTCTGCCTCACTGGCCTCTAGGTATTCAACAATTCTTTCCGTCAGAAGTGATTCCATTATTTTCCCTACCACTGAGGTCAAACTGACAGGTCTGTAATTTCCTGCCTCTGTCTTGCTCCCACTTTTGTGAAGGGGAATCACACCTGCCCTCCTCCAGTCCTCAGGAACCACACCGTCCTCCCATAATTTGTTAAAAAGGGTAGTCAATGGTGTTACTAGTTCTCCCCTTAGTTCTTTTAGAATTCTAGAGTGAATCCCATCAGGCCCCATTGCTTTGTCCACCTTCAGTTTTAGGAGTTCTTTCAGAACCCTTTCTTCTGTGAAAGGACTATCAACCCCCCCCATCCAGAGTGCTTCTATTGACTGGATTAGGTACCTCTCCCCTCCTCTTCCTTTGTGAATACTGAGCAGAAGTATTCGTTCAGTATCCCTGCTTTTTCACAGTCACTCTCTGCCCATCCACCCTTCTCTTTATTCAGCCTCAGTATCCCTCCCTTTGTCTTTCTTTGCTCCCTAATGTACCTATAAAAGGTTTTGTCCCCATTCTTAACCAAGTTGGCTATCTTTTCCTTGGTTCGGGCCTTTGCTATTCTGACTGCCTTTCCTGCTTCCTTCTGCTTTAACTGGTACAGTTCTCTGTCCTGCTCCTTCAGTGTTTCCTTATACTTCCTGAATGCTGTCTCTTTCTTCTTAACCTTCCCCGCCACCTCTTTTGAGAACTGTAGTGTTTTTTTCTTTCATTTTGATTTGTTTATTTGCTTCACACAAAGGCTTTTTGCCTCTGTGATGGCAGTTTTGATGTTTCCCCATTGTTGCTCCACCTCTCCTTCTTGTCCGTTTGATAGTTCTTTTCTGAGACACTCTCCCATTTTGACAAAATCAGCCCTCCTGAAGTCCAGTACCTTCACTTTTGTATGGCTTGACTCTACAGCTGAGTTTATCATGAACCACACTTTTTGGTGGTCACTTGTTCCCAGATGGCTACCCACTTCTATATGTGAGATTCTCTCTCCGTCCCCATTTGAGACTACCAGATCTAAGATTGCTCCCTCCCTCCCAAGTGGGTTCCAACACTAGCTGTCTGAGGCATGCCCCCTGTAGGACATCAAGAATGGCCCTGCTCTTGGATGTGGCTGCAACAAAGATGCTCCAGTTAACATCTGGCATATTCAGTTCCCCCGTCAGCAATATCTCCCCTTTTTCTGCCATCCCAAGGATACCTTCTATCATTTCCTTGTCCATTTCCTCCCCTTGAGATGGGGGTATGTATGCAACCCCTGTGCGGATTGTGGTGCCATTTCCAGTCTCCAGGGTGGCCCACAGTGCCTCCTCTCCTCCCTGTTTAACCTTTCATTCTGTTGCTTTGATCCCTTCCCTTACATAGAGAGCTACTCCTCCTCCTCCTCCTCCTCTTCTACCCTCCCTGTCCCTCCTGTAGATTGTGTACTCTGGTATGTTGACATCCCAGTCATTGATCTTTGTGTACCATGTTTCTGTGACTGCCACAATATCCAGGCATCCTTCTTCCATCAAGGCCACCACTTCAGGGAGCTTGTTACCTAGGCTACAGACATTGGTACTCATTACCCTCCATTTTTTGATGGTCTTGCCCCTTTTTGCCCCATCCCTGTCCTTACTACCTTTGTATTTTTCTCCATTTACCCCTGCCCTTCTCTCTATTGACTTCTCTATCTTGGTATTTGCCTCACTAACTGCCCTGATTATTTTGGGGGGGGGGCTAGGATTTCCCTTCTCCTTTTCAGTGCCTCCCTTTTGCTAGTTTAAATGCTTGCCAATGAAGCATTTAAACGTATCACCTAGGATCCTGGTTTCCCTCCGGGACAGATGCAGACCACCTTGCCAGTATAAGCCTGCATCCCTCCAGGTGGACCCCCAGTACCCAATGAAGCCAAAACCCTGAGCTCTGCACCAGTTCTTCAACCACTTATTGAATCCCATGGTGCGGAGAACCCTAACCTCACCCATACCATAGACAGGCAGCACCTCCAAGAAAGTTACCGTGTATGCTACTTGTCTAAGGCCCCTCCCCAAATCCACTAACTCCTCCTGCACTGCTCTGATCCCTTTCCCAGTCAGGTTATTTGTCCCTAGGTGGACAATGACATCCAGCTCCCTCCTCCATGCAGCTGTTCTCATGATCCTGAGGATTCACTCCCTGTCCCTCCAAGCCAAGGTGCCAGGGAGGCACCTTAACTCCCTCTCCCCTCCCTGCCTCAGTTCCACCCTCCTAACAATGGAGTCCCCACCAGGAGTTGTTTCCTTCCCTTGTGGGGCCCCATGCCACCCTTCTGTGGGTCTCCTTTTGTGGAGGTTCCCAGCATCCTCCTTGGTCTCCACTGTGGGTGCCTCCATAGAGGAACCACACTCTGCCAGAATGGAATATGAATTGTGGAGGGGTACAACCAGAGGGATACACCTCTGTTCTACCACCCTCACCCTCCCTGAGCCCACTGTGGTCCAACCACTTCTCTTTCTTGGCAACCTCTGAGGAAGGGGCGGTGGCCCTGGTGGTCCCTGGGTGGCTAAGGAGGTCCACTGAATCCTGGCCAACTCAACCTGGAGATGAGAAACCTCCTCCCTCAGCTCAGAGAGGTGCTTTCAGATGGAACAACACCGCATCCTCCAGAATGTCTTCTGGAAGACTGCTGCTTCACAGCCACTGCACTGCATCACTCCCATCATGTCTTCTTTGTGGCCCCTTAACTGTTGTTTTGTATACTTACTCTTTCCTCTCTCTTTTTTTTTATATATAATTTTGTTTTCTTCCTACTTTCTTACTGCCTCTGTGCCCTTAAAGCTCCTGATCCTCCTGTTCTGGGACAGTAAGTTCCTATATTCCTCAGTAGTCTCCTTCTTATTTGCTCAGTGTCAGATCTCCAGCAGCTGGGGAGGCTACTCTTTTCCTACTAGGATAGTAAGTCTTTTGTGCCTCTGTGATCACTCCCTTCCTGCTCCCAAACAGGAAGTTCCTGTTTTCAGTCAAATCCTGTGCCTAAAAAAGTAGAATAGGCAAAGGGTGAATGGGTGGAGGGGAGGGATGGAGGGCAATATAGTCCCAGTAATGTTCTAACAGCAGCTCATTCCTCTTGTTGTTCTCTGCCACAAGCTACCTAGGTCAGTTTTTAAATGCAAATACCTGGCTTCCTTCTCTCTGAGTCTCTCCCCCTAATTCACAGTTTCTTTTTCACCTAGCTAAAAGCACAGATAGGGGCTGGTGATCAGAGGGGGGGGACCTCTGGGCACCAGGGATTATCACATTGCAGTATGGGCTGGCAATCGGTGGTTGAGGGGACCACTTGGCATCAGGGCCTACCTGCATGGGTACCAGGACGGTGGTCAGCAGTGGGGACCATTGACCACCAGGGGACATGTGAGCTCCCCCACCAGCCAATGTGGTTGCTGGGTACAGTACCTCTGGCAGCTGATAGGGTTGTTCAGAGTAAGTTGGGTTTTTTTTCAACAGCATTTGCGCTGCACAACAGGACCATGCTAACCCCTTTTGTGCAGCAAAAATGCACTGAATATGGGGTTTCATGGATATTCCTGCCCCCCCCCCTTTGCCCACCTCAATACATTATGTTTTGCATGGGCACAAACTTGTTTATCTGCCACCTGCGCATTCTGAATATCAGGCTTTGGTGCAATATCCGGTTTGTGTGGGCAAACACCATTTGCGCCCATGCAGACTTTTAAATATCAGGCCCCAGGTCATTTGCTATGAAAATTCCATTTGGCATTTGTAATGAAAATGTTGTAGAATTTTGCATTGGCCATGACAGTTCCATGATTCTGCACATTGTTTCCATGACATACCTATCTCCCAAATGACAGGATAGGATTTTAGGACTTGGATGTGCACCTTGGTCTTCTGGCTGGCACCACCAGCCAGTCCCAAAATTTAGTTTTTAAAGCATTTAATGTAAATGTTTGCTAATGTTGATGTATAAACCAAAATATCAAAATAGAGGTAGTTTGATTAACAAAAATGGATCTATAACTTGTACTGAAATGTCCATAACTATGCCATGATTTTCTCACAGCAACCATGAAAACAGCCCCTAGACATTATTATATTTGGTTTTACCAGGAAAAGTATCCATTGAGCAATGCTAATTTACAAGGAGGTCCTGGTTAGGACAGCAAAAACATCATAAATTCAGAATGGTACATACACAGAATACATTAAAGGCAGTGACAAGAATCATACACAGAATACAATTACGGGCAGTGACAATCGTACACAGAATACAATTATAAGCAGTGACAAGGATCATATAAAAAAACATGCATAATAATGATAAAATAAAATCATAATGCATAAGCTGACAGAAGACTGTACATAGAGTTTACGAAAAGCATAACATGGCAATACATATCAAAGATAATGCAGTTACTGTAACAGTAGCTCTTAGAGATAATCTAGTCCACTGAATTTGTAGGAGAGGTCAGTGAAGTGGCAGCTGGGCTTCAATGCGAAGAAGTGCAAGGTTATGCACTTTGGGGCCAAGAACCCAAGGAGGGAATATTGGTTGAGGAGTGCGAGACTGAGGGTCACTGAGGGAGGAGAAGGACTTAGGAGTGATAGTAACGGAGAGCATGATCAACTCTGCTCAATGCAGGAAAGCTGCAGCTAAGACTAATAGGATGCTGGGGTGTATTGCAAGGGGTTTCTCATCCAGGCATATGTAAGTGATCCTGCCCCTCTACAGGTCCTTGGTCAGGTTGCACTTGCAGTACTGCATGTGGTACTGGCGTCTGTATCTGAAGAAGGATATTAGACTGCTAGAGGGGTTACAGCAAAGGGTGAAAAAAATGATATGGGGGATGAAAGGAAAAACCTATGAGGAAAGGCTGTAGGATCTGAGTTTGTACACCCTGGAGGAGTGGAGGGATTGGGGGGATATGAATGATTGAAACATTCAAGTACTTGAAGGGAATCAACAAATCTAGTGCTAAGGGGTTATTTAAACTGACGAAGGGAAGGAACACGAGGTGGCATGGGCTAAAATTGTAGGGGAGCAGATTTAGGAGACATTACTTCATGGAGAGGATGGTGTTGAAATGGAAAGCCCTACCAGATGGGGTGATTTCATGTAAGACAGTGGGTAGTTTTAAAAGGGCATGGGACAGGGCATGGGGGAGAGTCTGGGTAAGTAGTGCTGAGAACTTCCTGGAGGAGGGGGAGGGCATCTGTAGTCTAGGGATGCTAGATGCACACTCGAGCAGACTTGATAGACCACGAGGCCTGTTTCTGCTGGCAGATTCGTATGTTTGTATGTGTGAACTATGCTTATAGAATTTAATCTGTGGGCATCAGGACCGTTCAGAAACTTTTGCCAACTGGGGCCACCCACACTGACATATGTAAATGCTGCCCATATAACATGGGTGTCCCAATCATTCCTCAGTTCTCTGCTAGAGATAAGTTTGGAGACTCAAATCGTCAGTGACCAAGAAAACAAGATCTAAAAAATGGCACATAGGCGATGGGATGAAACCAGATAGTGTAGCCCTAAAAGGGCAGAGAAAGAGTACAGAGCATGCAGGATGTCTGACAAAACCCATCTGAGTAAATAATGGAGAATGAGGGAGGGTGATCTGTGACTTAACAGAGGAGATTTCAAAGATCTTTTATGGTAAGTAACTGCACTATTTGCACTACCTTCTTTGAGGGCATCTCCCTTCATATAGCCACACCTATGGTATGATTCCCAAGCAGTACAGTAGCTAGTGTGTGAGGCAGGAAGGATCCATCTGACCCAAGGCAGAAGGTCTTACAAAACAGAAAGACTAAAGCTGGCAAGTTTACAGGAGACAATGTCCAGGCTATGTTTAGTGAATATCGCAGATGGAAGGTGGTATGCTTTAATGCTAGGAGCCTAGGTAACAAACTCAGCAAGCTCCAGGCGCTGATGGCAAACACTGAGGTGGACCTTGTGACCATAACTGGAATGTGAGCCAAAGATAATAATGACTGGGAGGTGGCAGTCCCTGGGTATTCAATGTTCATGAGGGATAGAGGAACTGGTAGAGGGGGAGGAGTTGCCCTTTTGGTCAAGGAGGGCATTGAGGTGGTAGAAGATGGGAGCACTAGGAGTAGTGTAACCTCCCCTATCAATGGGGGTTCCCAAGAGGTCTTCCACAAGCTTGCCGAATTGCTTGCTGCCTGGTTGGTGTTCGGCGTTATTGCCATTTAAATGTATTGCCAGTGTGTGCCTGCGTGGCCTCCATGTACTGTCTCTTTAAAAGCTGCCTGATTACAGATATAATTAATCTGGGAGGGGGACTAAGTGTTTCCATGCTAGGGTCCTGCCCGGGCTGCTGACTAATTGCTCCGTTTCTGCCATCGCCAATATTGTGCAGAAGGAGCCCTGTTGAAAGATGTAATTAGTTGCTAGAGTAATAATGATAATGTAGTTTGTTCTAACCTGCCTTCTTTTCAGTAAGGACTGTTCTGTTTAGCTCCACCATTTTGGTCCCAAACTGTTGAACTGGACCAATCCGGACTTGAGGACTCTAAAATGGAGCCTGTTGAAGAGGGACTGTGTGGCTTACTAGCATGGGATTTGTAGTTTTGGACAGTTGGCACCTTTTGCACCAAAAGGGGTAGCTCTTACTGTGATTGACAGCTGGACCAACCAACCAGAACTTTTGGATCCAAGAGAAACCCCCAAGCTGTCTTCTGGCAAAGGAGATAGAAGCTGAGAGCTGAGGGAGAAGGACCGCTCGTGACAGGCGAGCAAGCGTGTCATAGTTTGAGTGGGAGAACTGTGCGAAGGCCTTGTTAGCGGCCTATAGTTTGGATCATGTTGCGAGGAGAGAGAGAGAGAGAGGAGGGGAAAACAAGAGTAATGCTGGAGTAATTCCATTTGGTGAACAGCAAAGAAGACACTGAAGTGTAACCAGGCTCAACCTGTAGACCAAAGATTTTGCTAAATGCGATCGGCCTGTCAGGAACGTCAGCTACCTTTGAGCTCCTGAGTTTGAGCAGTGACTTTGCAATTGGGATCGGGGAGCAGTTTGCCTGGTATAGTGATCCTTTCTTACATATCAATGTGCTGTGAACTGGAGGGGATTCGCGATCTGGTGTTTCCCCCAAGTTAAGCTATGTGCTGAGGGCTGTAAGTGTGCCCAGCTCGAATCGGACAGAATCAGCTGCTATATAATGCAGTTAGGCCCTGCTATGAGGGCTCTGTTACCCTACCCTGCTGCACAGAGAAGATCCATCAATGAGAGAGCTGCCAGGGGATCAGCCCCTGTTCCCTGCCTGAACGGGAATGACACTGCAGTGAATAGTGTGGGCCCTGCTTCTTCTGGCAATCCAGAATGCTCATCTACTGTCTTGACCATCATCCATCCTGTGGCCAATTCTGGGTATCGTGAGTAACCATCAGGGTAGCTCCCTGAAACATATAGTTAAATCAAATGTGTGTCACCTGGTTGATTGTTATTTCTTTTCTTGTGAATGAACTGAGCCCTCCGGCTCTGGATTACAGTTAGGGTGTGGTGCACGTTGTTTCTTTTCTTCACAGTGCCCAACCAGCTGCAGTACCGGCCTACCCTGAGCAACGGTCCTGGCTAGCCCATCTTTCATCTCCCTGGGTACCCAGAGAGTGTAACTGTAGTGGGGCCTCTAAATGCCTACACTGTAGAGTAAATGATAGAGTATTCAAACTAATTATCCTGATTGTGCCCCCTCCTGTGTTATTACCCCCTGAATAAATCAGATCTACTTTTTTCTACAATTTACACAGACTGTAGTGTCAGTTTGTGCTCAAGATCTTGTATGGTTGTTTTTTGTTCTGTCTAACCTTGTTTCACAGGAGGTCCCCAGAGCCAAGCTGGAAAAACCTGTCCTGGGAGTAAGTGCTAAATGTATGTGTATTTGCAAAACGTATCAGGGGTATTGTGGAGGTAAATATTGAGTATTGTGTGGGTCACTAGTAGGAAAATAGGGGGCTCATAGTGTCCCAGAGGGCTGTGGCCTGGTTAGCTTGACCAATACCAACCCTGACCTTTGGGTGGAGGCACCTGTCACTGAACCTAGGCCCCTTAACCTGCTACTAGTCAGGCAGGCAGGGTAGTACCCCCTTGGGATAGCATCACCTAGGGTTTACATCTTGGAGGCACCACTGGGATTAGTGTCCTCTAGTGGCCAAACTTACAAATTGTTGTTTAAAATAAATGGCTACCCCAACAGAAGTGGCTGTACACCAGTTGGTGAGGTGGTGTACTGGGAAAGAAAGCGACCTCCAAAATACTATGCTTATACTGGATATTCCCCTGGGTACCAATAAGGACACTGTAGAGGGAGTACTTTCCAAAGTTGAATGTTTACAAAACCCTGTGGTGGTGGGTCGACAGGCTAATCTGTGCGCCCAAACTTTTATGGCCTTAGTAGAGTGTAGTGACCCAGTAGACAGTTCCAAAGTGCCACAGACTGTTACCCCAGAAGGAGCCCCTCACTACCTGGAAAGTGATAACTAGAGACAGTAAAGACCCCAGGGAGGATGAGCCCCCCCCCCCACTATCTGAGACTTTTGAGGAGAAATTTGCTAAGTTGTTGCTGGAGGAAGGGAAAACCATGGAGGACTTTAAGAAACTATTCCTGCCACCTGAGGGTGTTCCTCCCCTAACACCCCCTCCCTCTCCAGCCCCCGTTATTGCCCCACCTTCTGTGCCCATGCCAATGCTGGCCTCTATGTCTGTACCTGCCATTAGTCACAACTCTTACCGAAGGTTGAGAATCTTCTCGGGCACCCTCCCCACCCCCCAGGGGGAGGATGACTGGGAGACCTGGATAGACTATGTTGCCCCTCTAGTATTGGAATGGCAATGCTCAGAAGCAAAGAATTGAAAGAGGTTGAGTAAGCACCTCCGAGGTCCTGCCCTGGCTACCATCCATGCCAAATGGGCCAATAACCCTGAAGCAACTGCACAGGACTATTTTGAGGCTTTGGAGAATGTGTATGGGAGCCCGGATTCAGATGAGGACCTGTGGTGGACGGTAAGAAATGCCCAGCAGTACCCAGGGGGGAGTTGTTGTCTGTGTATATACCTCGGCATGAAAAGTTGCTGCAAGAGTGCCTCAGAAAGGGTAGTTTGTCAGCAACTGAATTAGACCGAACCAGGCTGGACCGGATCCTTAAATCTGCCCTGTTTTCAGAATTGTTGTTGCTTCAGTTGCACCTGGCCAACCGATTGGAATCGCCTCCCTCCTTTGATGAGCTAATGAGAGAAATTTGTGGGGTTGAGCAAAGGTGACCCCATGGGGAAATTGCACCAATAGCTGCTGCTACTGCACGAATGACCAATGATGATCTGCAAAGTGAGGTTCAGGGGCAAAGGTCAGCTCATAGTCAGCACTCTGAGAAGGCAAAGGACTTCCCACCCTGGACCCAGTTTTGGAAAGATGAACTATTGTAGGAGGTCCGAGAGTTGAAAGTAGGCACCCCTGCCAGAATTTCCCCCATGGAACCAGATTCTGATTCTGCTCAGGCCATGACTGCCATGTGGGGGGGGGGGTGCACCCTCAGGCATCCTATAACGAGGATAGCTTTCAGGCTAAAATCAAAGAATTGACTGCCACCCTAAAGGAACTATTGAGACACATTGCACCCCTCTCACTGCTGCCAGCAGATATGGGACCCAGACCCCTTGCTAATACTTCAGTTCCTCAGGCAATGTTCTCGCCAAGGATGACCCAGGAGTCTATCATGTGTCACAACTGTGGAAAAGATGGCCATATGAAGAGGGAATGCCGGTCTCAGAAGGACTTAGAGAAAGTGGTGAGCCGGCTTTAAGGAGAGCTTTGGAAAAATGAATCAGTGGTCAAGGGGTGCATGAAATGACCACAGTGAGGGTCCAAGAAACCCTAACTCAAATTTCTTAGTGGCTAAATTGTCTGTCCAGGCCTCTGCTGCTGTCCCTTTAGAATGGTCTGAGATGGTGGGTCCCTCCATGGAGGCAACAGTAAAGGTGAATGGAGTGTCCACCAGGGCTGTGCTTGATAGCGACTCTCAAGTGACTATAATGTTTCAAGATTGGTACTGGAAGCACTTCTCTGATGTGCCTTTACAGCCCTTGGAAGGTTTGCATGTCTGGCGGTTGAGTGAAAAGTCGCATCCCTACTCTGGCTATATCTGGATCTGACTGTCTTTCCCTACTTCGGTGGCTGGACCGGCAGAACAAGTAGAGACCTTGGCCTTGGTATGTCTCCCTACTGGACTGTATGATGGGGTTCCCCTACTAATTGGGACCAATGCCCATATGTCCGGGAGACTGGCACAATTATGCTATGAGAAACTGGGTCACTGGACTGGTAGGGCCTTGAGAATTCCCTGTTGATTAAGAAGGCCTATGAGTTGTGGCAGAATGTCGAGGAGGTGGACTAGGATGAGCCAGTTGGAGCTGTATGGAAGAAGGATCCTGAGTTGCTGGTGCTGGCCCCCAATGCCCAGTGTACTCTACAAGGGGAGGTCCGCTTACAGAAGGATGTCAAGAATAGGATACTGATGCTGGATGTGTCAGGTGATGGAAAATTGCCACAAGGATTGCTGGTCAGGCCCAGCATCTTGCCTGCTCATGCTCATGCCTATGCATGATGGGTGATGGTACAGGTCCACGATGTGTCGGATCAGGAGGTTTGGGTGAACAGAGTCTGAACTCTAGCTACTGTACACTGCTCAGATACTGCGGTGTTACCCAGTAACAAGCACTCTGGAGCAACTGATAGTGACCCCTGACTTGTTTGACTTTGGTGACTCCCCATTGCCAGCTGAATGGAAGGCTAGAATCAGCAAGAGACTTGCCCAGAAAGACCAGGTGTTTTCAATGAAAGAGTGGAACATGGGATGTGTCCAAGGGACTGAGCATCACATAAGTCTGCATGATGAGCGGCCATTTTGCGGAGAGGTCTCGGTGCCTAGCTTCCGCTGTTATAGATGATGTGAGAAGACACCTACAGGAGATGCTTGCAGCTGGTGTGATATAAGTATCCAGAAACCCCCTATGCTTCACCTATTGTGGTGGTGCAGAAGAAGAATGGGACAGTGAGGATATGTGTAGATTATCGAACCCTTAAGCAGCGGACCATCCCAGATCAATATACCATGCCTCGTATACAAGATGTTTTAGACTGTCTGATTGTGAGCAAGTGGTTCTCGGTGTTGGATCTTCGCAGTGGGTACTACCAGATCCCCATGGCCCTGTAAGTCCATGAGGAGACTGCCTTCATATGTCCATTAGGGTTCTATGAGTTTATGAGGATGCCTCAAGAGATATCGGGTGCTCTGGCCACTTTTCATCAATTGATGGAACGCACAGTGGGGGATATAAATCTACTGGAATGCCTGGTGTACTTGGTGTTATTGTGTTTGGGAGCACTTTGGAGGAGCATGAGAGCAGACTATTTAAAGTGTTAGACCAACTGAAGGATTTCGGCCTTAAGCTGTTCATCGAAAAATGCCAGTTTTCTCAGACATCTGTGAAATATGTGGGCCATATAGTATCTACCGAGGGGATAGAGACTGATCCTAGTAAAGCTGAGGCCCTGACCACCTGGACTCAGCCCCACAATCTGAAAGAATTACAGCACTTCCTAGGATTCTGTGGCTACTACCGGCGGTTCATAAAGGATTACTCCAGGGTGATTCGCCCACTCCTGAACCTTACCCAGGGTTACCCTCCCATGAACTGTAAATACAAGAGAGGGGCCTTCTCTGGAACAGGAAGAGTGTACTTCCACCCGGGTGAACTTTTTGGGTCCCACTGGACACCCGACTGTTAAGCTGCATTCCATGAAATGATGCATCAGCTCACCCATGCTCCCATCCTCACCTATGCTGACCCTACTAGACCCCATGTGTTGCATCCTGATGCTAGCCTAAAAGGTTTGGGAGCTGTGCTGTATCAAGAACATGACAATGGTTTGAGATTGGTGACTTTTGCTAGTAGAAGTCTGACTCCATCAGAGAAAAACAACCCTGTGCATAAACTGGAGTTCCTGGCATTAAAGTGGGCCATCGTTGACCAATTCCATGAATACTTGTATGGGGCAAAGATACTGGTAAAGACTGACAATAATCCATTGACCTATGTGCAGACGTCAGCTAAGTTAGACGCCACTGGACATCGTTGGCTTTCTGCGTAGTCTACCTATGATTACGCTGTTGAATACAGTTTAGGCCTGAATCACATAGATGCTAATGCCCTATCCCAGAGGCCCACTTCTAAAAGTGATTGGGTCAGGCTGTCCGAACTTGACATTTGAGCACTGTGCCAAAAGTTTGATAAAGATGAACAGATGTCTATGGACACAGTGGACTGCTTAGTAGACTGCTTGGGCCCATCTGATACCTGCATACCAGTTGCATACTGTCATTTTTCGGTGCTAGACATTAGTGCACTACCTCAGTTCGACAATCACAGCATTCAGCAGGCTCAATCCCAAGATCCTATGATCCGGTCAGCACTTGAAGCCCTCTACGCATTGAAAGATGTGTCCAAGTTGCGCTCCTCTGATTTGCGAACTGCGTTATTGTACAAAGAAGGCCCTAAGTTGAAGCTAATTAATCAGTTGCTGTACAGAGAGACAGTGGATGGGGGGGCAAGTAGATAAGCAACAACTGGTCTTGCCCTGTTACCTTACCATGCTGCACAGAGAAGATCCATCGATGAGAGACCTGCCAGGGGATCAGCCCCTGTTCCCTGCCTGAATGGGAATGACGCTGCAGTGAATAGTGTGGGCCCTGCTTCTTCTGGCAATCCAGAATCCTCATCTACTGTCTCGACCATCATCCATCCTGTGGCCAATTCTGGGTATCATGAGTAACCATCGAGGTAGCTCCCTGCAACATATAGTTAAATCAAATGTGTGTCACCTGACTGATTGTTATTTCTTTTCTTCTAAATGAACTGAGCCCTCCGGCTCCAGATTACAATTAGGGTGTGGTGCATGTTGTTTCTTTTCTTTACAGGGCCCCAACCAGCTGCAACGCTGGCCTACCCCAGGCAACAGTCCTGGCTAGCCCATCTTTCATCCCCCTGGGTACCCAGAGAGTGTAACTGTAGTGGGGCCGCTAAATGCCTACACTGTAGAGTAAATGATAGAGTATTCAAACTAATGATCCAGATTGTGCCCCTCCTGTGTTATTGCCCCCTGAATAAATCAGATCTACTTTTTTCTGCAATTTACATAGACTGTAGTGTCAGTTTGTGCTCAAGATCTTGTATGGTTGTTTTTTGTTCTGTCTAACCTTGTTTCACAGGGGGTCCCCAGAGCCAAGCTGGAATAACCTGTCCTGGGAGTAAGTGCTAAATGTATGTGTATTTGCAAAACGTATCAGGGATATTGTGAAGGTAAATATTGAGCATTGTGTGGGCCACTAGTAGGAAAAGAGGGGGGGGTCATGGTGTCCCAGAGGGCTGTGGCCTGGTTAGCTTGACCAATATCAACCCTGACCTTTGGGTGGAGGCACCTGTCACTGATCCTAGAAACATAGAAACATAGAATTTGACGGCAGATAAGGACCGCTTGGCCCACCCAGTCTGCCCATTTCCCTACCTACTGGATAAGCTGCAGATCCTAGTTAACCAGCAGCCTACTTCTTCCTACCCCAACCCCCCAGAATTGCCTTATGACTATCCCATGCATGCTTGAATTCCACCACTGATTTTGACTCCACAACCTCCTCCGAAGGCCATTCCATGCATCCACAACCCTCTCTGTGAAAAATACTCTTAAATTACCTCGGAGCTGCCCCCTCTATCTTCAAATTGTGCCCTCTTGTTCTTGCACACCCTTTTTTGAAAGATGCTACCCTCTTGGACTTTGTTGATTCCCTTGAGGTACTTGAAAGTTTCTATCATGTCCCCCCTCTCCCTCCTTTCCTCGAGGCTATACATATTAAGCTCCTTAAGTCTCTCTTCATATGTCCTCCGGTGCAGAACCTGCACCATTTTAGCTGCCCTCCTCTGGACAGCTTCCATCCTGTCTATGTCTTTGCGGAGATTGGGTCTCCAGAACTGCACACAGTACTCCAGATGAGGTCTCACCAGCTGTCTGTACAGAGGGATAATAACTTCCTGTTTTCTACTGGTGATGCCTCTCCCTGTGCATCCCAGTATCCCCCCAGCCCTCCTTGCTGCCTTCTCACATTGCTTGCCCACCTTTAGGTCATCTGATATGACTACCCCCAGGTCCCTTTCCATTTTGTTGTTGTTAGTATCTCACCCCCATTGTGTACTCTTCCCCTGGGTTTTTGTTTCCCAGGTGCATTACCTTGCACTTCTTAGCATTGAATCTAAGCTGCCATACATTTGACCATTCCTCTAACCTTGCCAAGTCCCTTCTCATCCTTTCCACCCCACCCTGTGAATCAACTCTGTTGCAGATCTTAGTGTCATCTGCAAAGAGACATACTTTTCCTTCAGTCCTTCTGCAATGTTTAAGCAAAAACATTGAAGAGGACTGGTCCTAATCTGAACCCTGACGGTGCCCCTAGTAACCCTCCTTTCTTCTGAGTGGACTCCATTTACTATTACTCTGTGTCCTATTCTCCAGCCAATTCTTACCCAGGCTGTCATCTTGGGACCCACTCCCAGGCTGGCTAACTTGTATATTAATCTTTTGTGTGGACTGTGTCAAATGCCTTGCTAAAGTCTAGGTAGGCCATGTCCACAGCCCCTCCCTGATCTACTACTTTGGTCACCCAGTCAAAGAAATCTATCAGATCTGTCTGGCATGACCTTCCCGCTGTGAATCCATGCTGCCTAGGGTCCTGTGCCCTCTGGCCTCTAGATACTGACAATTCTTTCCTTTAGAAGTGATTCCATCATTTTCCCTATCACTGAGGTTAAACTAACAGGTCTATAGTTTCCTGCTTCTGCCTTGCTCCCACTTTTGTGAAGGGGAATCACATCTGCCCTCCTCCAGTCCTCGGGTACCACCCCATCCTCCCATGATTTGTTAAAGAGGGTAGTCAGTGGTGTCACTAGTTCTACCCTTAGTTCTTTTAGAATTCTGGGATGAATCCCATCAGGCCCCATTGCTTTGTCCACCTTCAGGTTTAGAGAGTTCTTTCAGAACCCTTTCTTCTGTAAATGGGCTGGTATCAACTTCTGTATCCAGAGTGTTACTACTGTTTGTTTTATGTACCTCCCCTCTTCCCTTGTAAATACTGAGCAAAATATTTGTTTAGTATCTCTGCCTTTCACAGTCTCCCTCTGCCCACCCTCCTCCCCTTTATTAAGCCTCACTATCCCTCCCTTGGTCTTCCTTTGTCCCTGATGTACCTATAAAGGTTTTATCCCTTCTTAACTGAGTTGGCTATCTTTTCCTCGGTTTGGGCCTTTGCTGTTCTGACTGCCTTCCCAGCCTCCTTTGCTTTAACTGATACAGTTCTCTGTCCTGCTCCTGCTCGGGATTCCTTGTACTTCCTGAATGCTTTCTTTTTCTCGTGAACCTTCACTGCCACTTCCTTTGAGAACCATAGTGGTTTCTTACATCATCTTGTTTTGTTTATTTGCTTCACACAAAGGCTCGTTACCTCTGTGATGGCAGTTTTTATTATTCCCCATTGTTCTTCCACCCCTCCTTCCCGCCCATTTGCTAGTGCATTCCTAGGCCCCTTAACCTGCTACTAGCCAGGCAGGCAGGTGTAGTAGCCCTTGGAATTGCACCACCTAGGGGTTACAGTAGCAATGAGGAGGATGAGTCAATATGGGTGCAACTCACAGCAGCCTCAGACAAGAAAGTATGATTGGGGGTGATCTATATGCCTCCCAGGCAAGGGGAGCAAAGAGACAGAGAACTCAGAGAGGAACTTGAAAGACAGGTAGCAGACTTCTGGTGATGTCATCTAAGGGAATGCAGTCTTGAACACCGAGATCAGACAATCACTGTCTTGACAGCTCCTAAACTAAAGGAATTAAGGAACATACACAGAGAAATCTGCAAGAGAGGAGCTCTGTTATCTGATGGGTGGCCGAAAAAAGAGAAACCCTGAGAAATCCATGCTGGATGCCCTCAGATCTGAAACTGATAAGCTGCAAGCTCCAATTTAAGACCAGGTCATGGAGGATGGCACAGCTACTCCCACCCAAACCAGCAACTCAATCATATTAGCAGAACTAAAGGATTTTCAAACAGAGGTCCGTACATTCTGAGCAGAGCTAACCATTGAAATATCAAAACTAAACCAACAAGTGGCAGATATTGAAACTCAGCAAAACCAGCTTGACACCCAAACTGACAGACTAGAGAGAAGTGTAGTGGCCTGTTAAACGAGCATAAAGAACTCACCGAGAAATACAACTGGAAAATCTCTTATGCCCGAGCAATATCCAAATCTATGGTATACCAGAGGAAGAGGAAGGTCAGGACATGGCTGCTTTTGTGGATGGACTAATGTGGGAGCTCCTACAACTGGATCCTGGGTTCCTCCTGGACATCAAACGAGTGCACAGGGCACTCTCTCCCAAGCTGCAAACCCAAAAGCAAAGACCATGCTCTATTGTTGTCAAGTTCCTGAGCTATGCAATAAAACAGCAGGTCCTGCTTCGCTCCTTGCACCTAACACAGTAACTTACAAAAATACATGGATCTTTTTTGACAATGACTACTCGGCCTTGATAGCAGCACATCACAGGGCTTACACTCCAATCCTCTGGGTCCTTAAAACGCAGCAGCTCAAGTTTCAGATGCCCCATCCAGTGCGACTGTCATGTTTCCTGAAGGGCCACACAATTTTGAGACACCGGAAGAAGCAACCCGAGCACTCAACACCAAAGGCATCTCGATACCCCCACCAAAAAGAGCAGCTACCACGCTGGAAGTTTTCACCATGTGAGAAACCACCTGGGACCTAGTGGCAGAAAAAAGGAAGAGAAAACAACAGGGGCTCACCATGTTGCAGGATGTTAAGGAACTGCTGAAAACTTTCAGTCGATTGTCCATGGAGTGACTTACTGCAGCTCTTCTGCCTGGACACAGGGAACCCTAAATAATGCTCCAAGAGGTGATTAAGCTAAGAAATCTGCCTCATTGAACACTAGACACATGTTCAGATTCCTTGGCATGATGGAGGTTAAGGGAAGGAATTTGAATCCCTCTATATGTTTAATGTCTTAAGGGGTGGGTCTCCAAACAATAAATGATGGGAAGTACTGCTAGATAAGTTATAAGCAAAGAAATAAATCAGCAATCAGGGGGTCGTGTAGAATAGAAGTGGCTTTATCATGTAGGTAGGTGGGTGGAGGAGGGATGCCTCTCTTCCATGTGGTCTACATTTAAGTGCTTAAATGGGGAGGTTAGTTCCTGGGAACTGATTTCTCTCCCTGAGATGAATATTGACTATGAAGATATAAGTAATGTAGCCATGACAGTAACTGAAGGGCTGGTCTACTTTGCCTTCTTGGCTCCTGTGGCGGGGGGGGGGTGCAGCTCTGGGATTGCATTGAACCCAGGTCCTGTGTCTGTCTGAAAACAGAGACCCCTGGCTGAATGACACCACACTAGTTAGAGATTCAATTTCACGTACTTGGGGGTGCACTCAGTTGGTTACATGGGAGGGAGATGCCCCTGTAGACTTTGGTGTGGTTCGCAAGTATGGCTACAGCAATGTGAAGTGATGCAGGCGATCCGAGGGGCAAGTTAATTAATAACTAAGGAGGATGTACCAGATAGTAACTACACTGCACTAGCAAATGGTGGAGGAGGATTACCTTCTCTATGTCCCATGGCCGAAGAACACACTCACCCAGATGTAGAAGTGACCCTTGGGTCTCAGTCTCTATCCCCTAGGGTGGGCATTATCTGCAAACTAACAGTAACATAATATAAGAACAACTAAGAAGCCTTGCCCCTGGGGGAGGGAGGCCAGGAACTAAAACCCTTTGTTGGTCTCCTCCACAGTGGGGGGGGAGCATTCCTGGAAATTTATTTTTAATTCAATCCATAAATCAACCGGGGACCTTCAGTTGAACAACCCCAGGCTTGCTGAATACCTCAAATCACGCTGTTAGGGCATGTTACAGTGGATCCTTATATAGTCACTGCCCTCGGAGATCTGGGAAATACATGCTGGCATGGTCTCCCCAACTTTCCTAAGATGCTAGACCTGTCTGAGTGGGGAGATATGACCTGCAAACTGTTACCCCTACATAGCATAGGGGAAGGGGAAAATCCTAAGACTGAAGTAATCATTTGAGAAACTGCAAGCATTGCACCTCTGTGGACACAAAATATCACACCACATAGAAACATAGAATTTGCCGGCAGATATGGACCGCTTGGCCCACCACTTAATATACTTCTGAATAACCCCAGATGTCTTTAGACACAGTGGGCTGGATATTCAAACTGCGCTATTCTGTGGCGCAAGCCCTTGCAGCTGCAAAATAGTTAGCAGAGGTGTGGCCGGGCGATATTCAAGCAGTTGCGAGTGTTAGGCAACTCCTTTGAATATCACCCCGACCACAACCACTGTGCGTAAGCGCCTTGATGGAACTTCGCCACCGCCAAGTGGTTAGAGTGAAGCATTCAAGTTGCGGTGGGTTAGTACCACTGCGCCATGTGCAAATTTCCCATATTCAAAAAGTGACATGCAAATGGGGCCATAATTCATGCAAGGCATGGGGGGGCCATTTGCATCTATTTATGGCCCCATTTGCATGCCATTAGCATGCAGGTGCGCCGATCTCTGAGAACTTGCACCTGGCGCCCTGCCAGGCACCAGCCATCGGGGACCAACGTCCCCTGCAGCCCGATCGCGGGCATAACTTAAAATATCCCCCCACCCCCGAATGGCCCGATCGGGGCATAAGTTAACCCCCCACCACCTGACTGGCCTGATCGCGGGCATAAGTTAACCCCCCACCCCCAGACTGTCCGATCGCGGGCATATGTTATAAACACCCCCACCCCCGACTGGCCTGATTGCGGGCAAAAGTGACAAATAAACCCACCCCCCACCAGCCCAATCGGCAGCAAAGAGTCAACCCCCAAAGGACATATCTCTGGTGGTCCAGTGGACCGTGAAGCCCGATCGCGGGCGCAAAGTTTCCAACCCCCAAGAACATATCCATGGTGGTCCAGTGGACCGTGAAGCCTGATCGTGGGCAGCAACGTGTTCAAACCCCTCCAGGACCACCTACCCTGGTGATCTAGTGTCCCCCACCCCACCACCAGAAGCCCCACCCCTCTCCCCCGGCAGCTGGCGGGCGCAGCATCCCACCGCCTGCTCCTGCCGCCCGCCGCCGCCGAGCTGACTGCCCGAGAGTGCCACGTGGACAGCAAGAGCCACGGGCTTGCAGCCATACCGTACAAGGCAGTCCAGATATGTGAATGAATGAAATGAATTAACTTACATCGACCGCTCTACAGTATGGGGCTGCATCCCATTGGCTCTTGCTCTGCACCAATGGGCGGTAGCCCTACCGGCAGTCAGTCGGGCGGGCGGCGGGCGCAGGCAGGTGGATGCTGCCGCCTGCCGGCTGCCAGGGGGAGCGGATGGTGGGACTTGTGTGGTGGGTGGGGACACTAGATCACCAGGGTAGGTGGTCCTTGGGGGTTTGAACACATTGCTGCCTGTGATCAGGCTTCACGGTCCACTGACCACCAGGGATATGTCCTGGGGGTTGATTTTGCTGCCCGCGATCGGGCTGGTGGGGGGGTGGGTTTTATTTGTCACTTTGCCCGCGATCGGGCCCAGTCAGGGGTGGGGTGTTACAACATATGCCCACGATTGGGCCAGTCGGGGGTTTCAACATATGCCCGCGATCGGGCCAGTTGGGGAGGGTTACTATATGCCCGCGATTGAGCTGCAGGGGGGGCACAGGGAGCAGGTTGAGGGCCACCCACAGATGGCAGCTGCTGTGTTGCGCCCTGCAATGCGGCAGCTCACCTGTGGGTGGCCCTCGACTTACTCCTTTTTTTTTGGCTCAAAGTTGTGCAGGTACAGGTTGGGGGTTGCACCTGCACAACTCTGCACAGCTCACTGAATATCGGGCTGTGCAGTTTATGCATGGTTCCTCCCCCTCCGGTACAGCATGCCTTCATTAGCATTGCGCTATTGCTCAGCTTGACTTGGGGGCGAACTGCCTCCCGCTGAATATGGCAGGAAGGCGCAATCTCGGACTTGCGCAGGCCCAACCCTATTACGCATGGCGCAACCTTTTTGAATATCCAGCCCAGTGAATTGAGGGCACATGGATTAATGACAGCACCTTGTGACAGGCCCAAAAAGGGACTCCAGGACCATCACTTACAGATAAAGAGGCTCGGAGTATGAGAGGTGTAATGAGTTAACAATCACACCAACCAGCACCCCCAAAACCAAAACCAACCTTAGGAAACTGGGGCACCAGATTCATTCCCCACACCTGCTGGACACCTTCTCCCACAGGAGAACCAATTGGAATTCATAGAAGGCTCTCTGGAGATACCCACTCCCTTTGCCCAGCATTGCCCAACCCACCTGGAAGTGCTGTTACTACAGCAACAACCTCACCAAAAAGGCACTGATCTAATGGAGCTTGTATAACCTCTGCCATGCCATTATCCCAGCATGAACAGAAAGGATAGGGATGGTCGAGATGACGCCTACAAATTTTTGCTCCGCTATCGCTCTTCCTTTGGACTTGATGTTGATCAGAGGACAGGTTCTCGGTGAATACACCTGAAACCCCTCCCTCCCTCCTTAGTAGCACCCAGTGACTACGAGGGCCCATGGTCACCCGTAAACTTCCCCAAAGGGAGCTTGGATCTACTCCCACATCGGAGAGATACCTCATCTCTCCCTTCCTTGGAAAACCATGTGAGGGGCCTCCCCCTCACCCATGGAGCAGAGACCCGTTGCCACAGAGGTGGTAAAACTCTCTGCATAAGGTTTGTTCTGCCAGTTTTTGGTTTGCCCTGTTGGCATAAAATGTTACGTTATCACAGTTATTCACTATAGTTCTATTGCTGACCTATTTATGGCTATATAAAATGTTTCTGTCACCTATACTAGAGGTAATTAAATTGAGGATTAAGCATTTTTTTTTTTTATTTTAGTTGTTTAACTAGGTATAGCACACTAAGCTGAAAGCTTTTTTACAGGAGCAACCTGGGAGCACAAGGAGGTTAAGTGATTTGCTCAGGGTCACACAGTATGCAAGTGGAAGCTATGGGATTCAAACACAGGTCTGGTCTGCTGGATGTCACCAGATTTGCAGCTCAGAGCCTTAGACCACTGCGCTATACTGCTGCCATTTTGCATATTGTTGTCTAAAATGCCTATATAAGATGTTACTGCTACTTGGATTAGAAGTAATACAACCAAGATTTAGATATTTTAAGTCTCCTTTGCTCCCCCTTTTCTCTCTCTCTCTCTCTCTCTCACTGCCTACCCTTTGAGTTTCCAAATATACAGGAGGGAGGGTCTCGGCTTGATTCAGGTTTACCCATATCCTAAATTACCCTCATGTACAGAAAATCCTTAGTTGTTTCATTTAATATCAATGGGATCCATAATCTGGTTAAAAGGAGCTGCTTACTTCAACAATTGAAGAGGGATTTACCTGATGTGGTATTTCTACAGGAAACACACCTCACTGAATTGGAACATGTCAAATTCACATCACTGGGATACCAGACAGTTATTTAATTGTCCCACAACTCAGGCCAGAGATGAGGGGTAGCAATACTAATCCTTAGAGGTGTTGCATTTAGCCTCCGAGACTGTGTTACTGACCCTAAAGAATGTTATGTCATAGCAACCAGCCAGTTGTATAACTCCCCAGTCACACTGGTCTCACTATACTTCCCCCAGGGCTCCAAGAAAACTCTTGCCTAAAAGTTTCTAATAAGCTTCTACCAGTTTTACAAGGCAAATTAATAATGGGTGGGGATCTAAATGTCACAATCTCCTCTTCTTTATATACTACCAGGCCAGTTCCCCACCGAGCCTCACCCTTAAAAAATATCTCCAACAAACCTTTGCACACCTGAGATTTGTAGACATATGAAGGCATTTCTTCCCAACAGGAAGGGAAAATACCCACTATGCCTCTCAAACAGCCATGGCTTCCCGCCTTGACTATGTATAGACCACGGTGGAGCACTTAGATTCGTCCGTGGACCTCCGCCATGATGCCTCTCTGTTGTCTGACCACTCCCTGATGTATGCCATGTTTTGCTTGGGGAAGCCCTGTTGGTTCATCCATAATGGTGTGTGGTCAACTACCACAACGTCCTTTAGAGCAATGGCATTAGGGTATCCAGTGAGGGGGGGGCACCAGGAAATGGCGTGCACCCACACAGGGCCCCCTCCCCCCGTAAAAATATATAATCACCTGCACCCCATGCACACTGGGGTGGCGGTGGTATAGTGGACAGTGCCCTAAAGTTCCAGGCACCCTTGTTCCGTGCACCTTATTCACGGCACCCTTATGACAGGATACTGCCCTGTTGGTCCTGCTGTTGGAGGTTGAATCTTACCCATTTAAGAGACCCCGAATTTAAACAGCTGGTTGAGGAGGTCATCCTGAGAATCAGGGATGAGAATAAAACCCCTTCTACTACTTCCACCATCATATGGGATGCAATTAAAGTAGTTCTTAGAGGTGAAATCATAGCATATTCAACCTGTAAAAAGAAGGAGAGGGAGACACAAACATGGGAGCTACAAGAGACATTCAGCGACTTCCAGAGCTTTTTTACACCAAAGAGACCACACCCTAACTCCCCAAATAAAATTAGTTAAACAGAAATTCCAAAAGCTACAAGACCAAAAAATAGAACAGCAGCTACTGTACTTGAAACACAGCCTGTATTAGGGAGGGCCGAGAGGAGCCAGAAACCTGGCTCACAGGCTTAGAGTATCTCGAGCCCAGGCCTGTGTGTCCCATATGTTTGACAGAGGCACAGGATGACTGTTGAACTGACCAATGGAGATCTGAACAGCTCTGGACAATTACTATCACCAACCATATACAGCAGGCCCTCCTCCACTTGACTCAATAGAGACATATCTACAAAGCCTTTCCCTCCCTAAGCTGTCAGTGGAACAAGCTTAGGGCCTCCTAACTCCTGTAACACTTCTTAAAATAGAAGGAGCCTTATGTGAACCTAAAACGCAAAAAGCCCCTGGCCCAGACGGCTACCCAATTGAATTTTATAAAGTGTTTGGGGAACTTTTGCCCCCCTCCTACTCCAGCCTTTTCACAAGATACAGGAGGGTGATCCTCCCCTTCCTCCTGGAAATACACCATCATATCAGCAATCTTGATACCCCAGAAGGATCCCAGACAATGCATCTCTTATTGCTCTATCTCAATGCTCAACTGCAACTATAAAATCTTTATGTCTATTATGGCACAAAGGCTTCTACCACACCTCATAGACTCAGACCAAGCAGGCTTTATTAGACAGCGCCAGGCTCATGACAGTGTCAGATGCAATTTAATCCTAATAGACCACATGGCCACTCTACAAATTCCATTGGCACTGTTGAGCCTAGAGGTGGAGAAAGCCTTTGAGATGGTGGCTTGGTCATACCTATGGGCCACACTGACACAGTTTGGGTTATCAGATGCCTTTGTACTAAACCTGCAAGCCATACACGATTCATCACAAGCTTACCTAAAATTAGATGCTTCACTCTCTGAGGCATTTTTCTTATCCAGGCGCACTCAACAGGGTTGCCCGCTGTGAACACTCCTCTCTGCTTTGTACCTACAGCCATTAGCAGCAGCAATCAGACACAACCCCACAATAGAAGGAATACACAAAGAGGTAGACAATTTAAAATGTTGTTATTTGCAGACGATATCCTGCTAACTTTATCCTCCCCAGAGGAGTCCATACCAGAGATCTGGAACCTCCTTCTCAACTTTGGCAAACTATCCAGCTATAGGTTAAATGCCCAGAAGACAGAGGTCCTCCTTTATCACTATACCCTGTCCACACAGATTAAAAGAAACTTCTAGTTCAATTGGTACAAGATGGCCATCCGCTACCTAGGAATAAAACTTACTAAAAATCTCACTCACTTAGAACTACTAAATTATGAGCCCTTAACACAGCAACTGACAGATGATCTTTTGTACTAGTCCCAACTCACAATGGGGCTATTTAACCCTATTGAGGTGATACACTAGAATATCCTGCCCTGCATCTTGTATTTCCTTCAGATTTTCACCTTCAAGCTGAGTAAACTCTATTTTTAAGCATGGGATAAACTTATCTTGCACTTCACCTGGCAGGGTAAACCTTCCCTTGTTAGTTATTTCATCCTGCAGCTCCCTCAAGAAAAAGGAGGAGTGAACTTACCCAGTCTGGAATGTTATGCATTGGTCTCCTACCTGAAGACTTTCTGTCAGTGACTTGCACTGTCATACCACTCACACTGGAAATATATTGATCAAATTCTGAATGATACCCACAATCTTACCTCATCTTTGTTCGGCAATCCCCCAGCGTGCACCCCATACAAAAAATTCTACCAATACATGGCAGAAATATTCCACCAGTGAGCATGTGCCCCAAAAATATATCTTATCTCAGCAAAAAGACTCTATCTACAAGCCATAACATATGACACAGCTTTCCCCACTAATAGATTAGATGGTGCCTTGTGGAGATAGCAGGAATATGGTATTAGGCACACATTCCAACTTCTGGGTGCAATGGGACTACTGCCCTTTATAACTCTCCAGGCCTCTTTCCACCTTAAAAATTCCAGATTTCCTAAATACCTACAGCTCTGCTTGTATATCCAACCCAGAGAGGAAGTCCTGGCTCAAACTGTTGAAAAACCCTCCGAAATAGTACATCTTATTCAGTTCTATTTGCAAGGACATACCCAGGCGCACCTTATAAGCTTACTTTACAAGGCATTACAAGCCCCACCTGCAGATTCTACTTATCTGTCCTCCAAAGATGGAATTCTGAATTAGACACCAATTTCTCTATTGACATCTGGCATAAATATGCTCTCCATGCACATAAAGTAATCTTCTTACTTACTGGAGGGAATATTCCAGGAAATGCCATCTCAGATACTTTCGCACACCAGCAATCTTTGCCAAATTTGTGGACCCGTCAACTGGACACTGTTGGTGTAACTGTGGGCATCAACAGATGGGCCTGACACATATACTCTGGACATGTCCAACACTCCAACCCTATTGGCAAGAAGTGATAAGAGAACTTGAGTCTGCATTTGACTGCCCTGGGATAATTAGCCTTGCTAATGGGGAGCAGTAGATGGGTCAGGTATGTTAGAGGTTCAGACACTCAATATTAGTAAAGGGCCTTCCCCTATAGTATAGGATTGTACTCCTTCTGAAATGCCCCCCCAAGCCAAAAGTGTGGCAAAGAAATGGAGTTTAAAACAAACTAAACCTAGATCAAAGGTAGCTAAAGCTACAATCGACAAAGATGTAGAAGTTTTATTTCCAATAAGTACGAGATCTTACAGCCCCATTCACTTGGATCAGAACCAGGGGGGACTCAGAAGCCTCCTCATTAGCCCCACCTTCTTCTGATACAGATGGTGAAACTCAGGATAGGGGAACTTTACTGATTGGTGAACCTCGAGTCAAAACTAGAGTACGTAGAAGTACCAGAGTAAAAAAAAACACACCTTGAACTCCATAATTTCTTCCATGATGACAACTTTTATTCCATGGTTGCGAATTGCCACCATTAATGTCAATAGTATTAAGAATCCTAAAAGACATCTAGTAGCCCTTTCAGTTTTTAAAAAGTTAGACTGTGATGTTTGTCTTTTACAGGATACAAGGTTAAACACTATGGCCCAGATATTCAAAAGAGCTGAGCCATGCGCAATAGGGTTGCGCCTGCGCAAGCCCAAAATTGTGCCATTCTGTGATATTCAGCAGGAGACAGTTGCGCCCCGAAATCATGCTGAGCAACAGCGCAATGATAATGAAGGCATGCGCAACCGAAGTGGGAGGAACCATGCATAAATGGCACAGTGCGATATTCAACAACTTGCGCCATGTGCAATAGAGGAGCAAGTGGAAGTTGCACCATAGTGGAAATGAGCCAAAATAAAAAGGAGCAAGGGAGAGGTGCAAGAACGCTACAGGGAAGCCACGTGAGGCAGAACTCTAGCCAGACAGACAGGGCAGGAGGCACAAACAGGGCAGGCCAGGGAAAGGGCACTCTGAACAGCCACACACAGGGAAGTGTGGGGAGCCACACAGCACAGAGGCCAGCACAGGCAGGTGTACCCGGTGCAGGGGAAGTAGCAGCCAGGACAGCGGGGGGAATACAGCAGCAGCTGACAGGGGGGTGAACACAAGCTAGGGACATGAACAGTGCCACCTTCCAAATGGAGGCCATTATGAGGGGGGGTGAGAAGGCGGGCGGCAGGGGGCGTGGCCGTGGAAGGGCCCGTCGGCGGTATGCCCCCAACAGGCAGTACCGAGCATGTACCAGCTTTGAGCTGTACACCGATACTGAGATTGTGGGCTGGTACCACCTGAATAGGGCAATTCTGAGGCGGCTCTGTGAGCTGTGCAGTGATGTGATGCAGGCACCCTCACGACGGAGCCATGCCCTGTCAGTGGAGACTAAGGTAACAGCCTGCATGTGCTTGCTTGTCACGGGTACCTTCCAGAGGCCTACTGGGGACACCACAGGCATAACTCAGTCGGCCACGTCACGCCACCTCACCCAATTCCTCAGCGCACTGCTGCCACATGCTGCAGAGTACATCCATTTCCCCAGCACAGCAGCGGAGCGCACAGCAAACATACAGGAGTTCCACAGGGTAGCACATATGCCTGGCATGCTAGGGGCAATAGACTGTACCCATGTGGCCATACGCACACCACCTGGCCCCGAGGGGGCCACATACATAAATCGCAAGGGCTATGCCAGCATCAACTGCCAGGTGGTGTGCAATGCCAGGGGGTGCATAATCAACGTCTGTGCCATGCACCCTGGGGGAGCACATGATTCTTTCATCTGGCACCAGTCGGCTCTGTGCCACTGATTTGAGAGTGGGGACATCCCCACTGGACACCTACTGGGTGAGTATGCAAACCACATGGACAATCATAGGGCCTGGGGGGGCATGGCCAGAGGTGGCATGGGTAGTGGCCTACATGGCCTGGGGCAGGGCGATGCTGATCACAAAACTAACCTCCACCCTCTACACACAGGCGACAGTGGATACTCACTCCGTCCCTGGCTGTTCACACCCTACTGGCAGTCTGCGACCCCATCACAGCAATGCTACAATGAGGCACATGCCACCACACGTAATGTTATCGAACGGGTGTTCGGGATGCTGAAGGGACGATTCCGTTGCCTGGACACCTCTGGCAGTGCCATACAGCACAGCTCCTCAAAGGCCTGTGGGCTATTCCTGGCCTGTTGCATCCTGCATAACATGGCCAATGAATGTGGGATAGCCATACAGGCTGAAGAAGGGGACAGTGATGGGGGCAATGGGGACGATGGGGACGCCGGTGATGATGGTGATGGGCAGACCCCCTTGGCCGACGGGACCCCCAACTGCTCCGGCTGGCACAGCTGCACCGGGACACTATCATGGAGGAGCACTTCAGCCAACCCAGGTAAGTCATGGGGCCATGTGCAACCACCAATGGCTAAGGCACAACCCACAAACATGCATGGACACACACCAGGGGTGCATGCTGTCAAGGGAAGTGGAAAGGCACAGAAGCACACACACAGCCAGGGATGGGCGAGGATTAACATGCCACATGGAGAGACACAAACACACATGCACACACACAACACAACAAACGTGCACAGAGGGCAGGAGCCACACTGGCCCAGAATGCAAACCCTAGCAACACACATCTCCACAGGCCACCATGCCCACTGCCTGTCCATGTGTGTGTGTGTGTGTGTGTGTGTGTGTGTGTCAGATGCTGAGCACCATTGCACACTGGTGTACAGCACAATGCAGGCATCATCATGCAGACGCAACTGCGGACAGCAGCCAGGAGGGTGTGCAGGTGGACTGTGTGTCTGCATGCACGGCCGGGTACCCACCCGTGCACCGCCCACTGAAACACACAATGCACACAGGGCAGCACCAGACAGTAGCCACACTGGGAGACAGGTCAGTCACACAACACAGTGCCCCGGCCACCACGGATGCGTGGGCAGCCCCACCGAGACCTGCCAGCACTGACAGGCTGACCACTGGCCTCATGGGGTGGCACCAATGGTCCCCAAGGGGTTCCACTGCGTGAACGCGACCATGCTCACACAAGGATCTGCAGCACACTGAACATGTCTGCACCAGGAGTGCTTGGGATGCCCACAGCTGTACCCGGCATTGACTGGATGGGAGTTGCACGACACCGGGAACGGGGGTGGATAGTGCACTGCGTGGTATTCGCGATGCGTGGGCACCTGACTGTGTGCCTATTGTGGCCATGACAGCAATGAATGCCTGTCCATGCCTGTCAATGGCAGCGGTCACATCCTCCCACAAACGGTCCATCCCTGACAGAATCAGTGTGGTGTCCCTGCTGTGACGCTCCTCTGCCCACTCCAGAGCCACACGCAGTGCATCCACGGACATCGCAAGCTGCATCTGCTGCTGGACCGATGCTTGCAATAGGCATGTGTGCTCGTCCAAGAGGTCATCAGCCTTCTCAGCATCCTGTCCCTCAGGGTGTGCACGGCCCCGATGATCAGCACCCCTTGAGGGTGGGTGCTGCACACCAGGACCAGGTCTGGGCATGTCCACAGGCAGTGCACAGATGCCACCACTGAACCCTGTACCCCCAAGCCCATTGGGTGACCACTGATGCTGCCCCTCTGGCTGCCGATCCCCAGGGCTCAGTTGTGCCACCACAGTGGCCGCAACAGGCCCACTGTCCTGAACAGACACCAGTGCTGCCCTACTGGTGCTGACAGGCACAGCCTGGGACTGTGCTGACATGCAGGCCTCCACGGCGGCATCACCCACAGCCATGGGCGTGAATTGCCCTGCTGTGTGGCCATCCTGTGGCACACACGTGTCACTGCCCATGATGGTCGTGTCATCATTACCGGTGATGAACTCTGCACCGGCCACAGTCACAGCATGCTGGCATCCGTGGATGCCAGCATGCTGGGACACAGGCAGGGCTTCCTCCACACCTGTTACAATGACATCAGTGTGGACAGCCAGGCGGCCCCACTGTTGCAATGATCCATGTATACCTGTGGAGGTGGATGGTCTCTCCTCCAACTCCAGCTGACTGTCCACAGTGGACAGGCCACCACCGCTGACCCATGCAGATGCTCAGGATCTGTAAGGGAAAGCAAAGTCACGTTGGTGCGTGTGAGCTACCCTGCCCCCCCATAGACAGACCATGACTTACCATGCAATGATGGGCCAGCACCCATCTGGAAGCCACCACCCAGAACACCCTCAATGGCACTGCGCTACATGCTGCCAGCAAGCCTCTCCTCCTGTGGGGTCAGCTGTACCACCTCTGGCTGTCCACCACCTGTTACAGCACATGCTGCCCTGATGGCAGCCACCTTCTCCTTTATCCTCCTCCTGTCCAGGCCCATCTTTTTCTTACACTCTTGCACAGAGCGCTGGTGGCTGCCATGCAGGTTCACAGCACGTGCCACCTCCTCCCATGCAGCAGCATGGGCTTAAGGTGTTCCCCGCCATCCACTGAGAAGTGGCTCCGGATCCAGGTAGGCCTTGAACAGGGCCTCAGTTTCGGCCTTTGTAAAGGTAGACCTCCTCCTCCCACCACTGTGTTCCTCCTCTCCAACAACCTGCTCGGTCATTATGTAGCCTGTAAGGATGGCAGTTGTTACCTGTGACTGTGCAGTCCCATGCATGTCCCTGAATCCACAGTCCACACTCCCAAACAGCATGCAACTCACCAGTAGACTGCAGTAACCGACTATGGCCACTGCAGCACAATGTCACACTTTTATAACTCAACCCATGCAAATGAGGTGAGGAACAACTTTAAGTAGATGCAAATTGCAGTGCCGAGCCATTGAATGGCTGATTAGATGATCTGCATATGACGGCTGAATATCGTGCTGTTGTGCTTTGCGCAATTGTGATGAACGTGCTGAGCCAATGGTGCAGTTCTGTGACATGCGTAGTACACATCTCACCACACATGCCCGGGTTGCTGACGCAGGTGTCTGCCGTGCTCATGATGTGCTGTGCACAGTAGGCAATGCAGGGCACGGCCACCATTGTGCCAGTGGTGCTATAGCGATGGTCACTACATGGCACTGTGGCACTGGGACATCATAGGTGCAATGGGCTAACTGTGCAGTAGGCCGCTATGGCGCTGGCACACAGGCAGCCAATTGTGCTACACACATTTTCTTCCAGTGGCACTGTGCATGGCCATGTGCCAGAGACCCTGTACCCGACCTTTGCTCCCTAGGCACCATCAGTCAGGCATGGGTGCACCTCTATCGCGCTGTTCGGTAACAGCGCGATAGAGAATGGCAGCGCTGTACCGAGCAGCATCTGCACATGGGGATCTGCGCTTCAGAGCACCATATTGCCTACTATTATTGGAAGAATGGCACGCAGACAGGCAATGGAGTGGTCTGTGACTGAGTTGGCCAATCTGGTGGCAATTGTGGAGCCACACCATGGGCCTCTCTTTGGGGAGGCGCCCCTGGACAGGGCCAGGACCCAGGTGTGGCAGGAGGTGGCCACTGCCCTGGAGGAGGTCACCGGATGGGGGAAGAGTGCGGAGCAGTGCAGTCACTACTACGGGGACCTGCGGAGGAGGGAGCCGGAGCTACTGGCATGACTGCGGGCATGTGCCAGGAGGGGCACGGTGCCACAGCCAGGTAGGGGTTTAGTCAACACACTTTTATCATCCATATGGGTAACAGTGTTGTATGTGTCTAGCACATAGGGGAGTGACCGTCTGGGGTTGGCTGTGGTGGTGTTCAGAGGGTGTGGGATGGGTGGGTCTGGCTGGGTGGGAGGGCACACACCTTGAGGCAGGGGGACTTTGCTTCAGGATTGTACTGATGTTCTTCTCTCCTTGTTTTCCCCACAGGCCCGGAAGAACGCTGCCGTGCAAGAGAGGAGTGGCAGAGGGAGGAGGACAGTGCAGCCAGGCGGGGCGAGGGCCATCACCGCCCACCTGACTGGCCCGATGAGGGTGAGTGCCATCCATCCATGATTACTATTGCATGCTGTGTGACAGGGTGGGCAGTGGGGCATGGCCACCATACATCGACACCACTGCCATGCATGCAACTTGTTACAGTCAACACTGTCCAGTAGCAATGCATGTCTGGCAGTGTGTCAATGGTGGTTCATGCATGCACCAGGTGCATGGTTGTGCCACTGCCTTTGCACCACATAGCCATGTCACTAAACGGCCACGGTGGTGCTGTGCATGACTTGGCCAGTGGGTGTGTGCAGCGTTCTGCATGGCTGTATGCACCTGGGTGGGCAGGTCCTGTGGACGTGATCACTACGGGTGGTCACGCACCATCACAGTGTTATGTCACATGGCCATATGCCATGCACAGTGGGTGGGCTGTATGGGGTTGTGCATTCACACCTATTGACTGTGCTCCCTTGTCCTAGGTACCCACCATCTTTGAGAGATACAGGAGGCAGTGCGGGACATCCTGGTGGTCACACGTGCATCACTCAACATCCTGCATCACCTAGACAAGACAGGGGTTCTGAGGAGGCACAGGGCCCGGAGGAGCCAAAGCGGGGGAGAGGCACTCCCTCTAGTGTGGATGGCTGGCAGTTTTCCCCTCCCCCCCTGGACTCACCCTCATGCCCCTCCTTCCCCATCCCATTTGTCCACCCCTGCCCTCTACCCACCCCCACCTTGTTTGTGGCCCCCCCAACCTTGTATATAGTTCCACTGTTTTATTGTATATAGTTTGTGTTATTGTATACAGTTGATGGTTATATATCTTTTCAATAGATTTAATTTTGATATGAATACTGTTGTGGTCTCTGATTTGCAGCGGGCTATAGGTGCTCAGCTGCAGTGGTGTGCATGGCGTGAGGGGTGGTGCGGTCATGGGTTGTGTGTGTGTCAGTGTGGAGGTGACTATGGTGTGGGGGTAGCAATGAGTCAGTGTCTGTGATATGTGTGTGTTTGTTCCCTGTGCACTAGCTGGCTGTGTGCAGTGGTCCATGTTGCACGCTCTGTGTCCATGGCACAACTATTGGCCCGTCCATGGCCTGTGCAGCTGACACACATGCATGTCTGTGGTCTGCATGGTCCGCTGGCATGTCAGTGGTGGCAGTCCCTGCAGAGTGGCCACTGTACCCGTCACTTTGCTGGGTTGTCTCCTGCCACTGGTGTAGTGCATGCCTGGCTCAGGTGGCACTGTGGGCACCACAGTCGTTGTCCCACCTCCATGCTGTGCCTTGTGTGTGTTTCAGGGGATGTGCCCCACTGTATGTGACTAGTGCTCCAGGTGACTGCTGGTGGTGTATGGGTCCACAGTGCCTGCGCAGGGTGGCTGGCACTCCGGTGCCATGGAGGACTGTGGGTTGTGTGTACACAGTTTACATGGGCCTGCAATGGGAGCTTGGTTGCCCCACCACTGAGTCCCTGTGTTGTTGTGCCCTTGGGTATGGGTGGATGTCTGTTCATACACTGTGTGGCATCCGGTGTGGTGCATGCTTCCACGCACCACTGTGGGTGGCTGTGCTGGCTGTTGTGGCCAGTGGTGGGTCGGGGTGCATCACTGGACTACTGTGCAGGGTGCTGTACCACTGGTAGTGGTGTCAAGGGCACACCCTGTCCTGTGTGGGGTACCTCTTGTGCCGACGCATGGTTGGTCTCTCAGCAGTACCTCAGGGGGACTGTGCATGGTGGCACTGTGTCTGCCGTTGTTGCATTGCTGTGTGCTGCCACCTGCTGATGGGTGCTCATGGTGGGGCTGGCTTGCATGGTTCTGTGGTGCACAGGGTTGCAGTGTCACAGTGCGGGTGGTGGCATGGGTGGGGTTTCCTGCAGTGGTGGTCACTGCTCATGGAGGGGTGTCTGGGGGTCATGGTGCAGGGTGTGCTCTGCATTGGGAGGATGGTGTGTCACGGGCTGGTCAGCCCTCCTTGTGTGCCAGTCATAGCTTGCCGGTAGGTGTGATGGTGCACCATGGCCCGGCTGTGGGTTGTTTGCTTGTCTCCATGGGCCAGTAGTTATTTCAGCCTTCCCCCGGTTGTGCAGTGCTTGGGGTGTGGGGGGATGATGTCTGTTCTGATGTGTGTTCCTGTGCCCATCTGTGGTGTGGGTGGTGGGCCCCTACCCCCCCCGGTTGTGCAGTTACATTGCTCTGCTGCTGGGGGGTGTCCCTGGTTGTGCTATGGCACCTCTGGACTGCTCAGCTGAACATCCCTTGTTGCGCTATGGTGCATCAGATCTGCTCAGCTTCCCCTCCCTAGTTGTGCTATGGCACAAGTGGTACGATATTCGATATTCAGTCGTCAGCTGTAGGCGCAATTTGGCCTGCTCCGTCTTTGAATATCACGTCTCTTGCGCATGGGCGCAATAGACTTGCGCTTGCTCCTGCTATTGCGCACTTTTTGGGTGCAGTTTGAATATCTGGGCCTACCTCTTTAATTAGATCAGCACAACAACTATGGTGTTGAGGGCCATCTTTTTTTTCTTTGGCACAGATGTTTGCGAAGGAGTAGGTATACTGTTTAAAGGGGATAATTTTAGGATTTCTAGACTGGTAGAGGTTGCTTTAGGGAGAGCATTAATAGTAGATTTCACCTATGAGAATGTTGGGTGGAGGTTGATAAATTCATATGCCCCTCTTAAAAAAAAGGAAGAACACAATTGTTTGGTTTAATTAAACCTTTTTTATTCACCTCCAAATCTGTAATATGGGGGAAGACTTTAATTGTGTAGTAGATGTGGGATACAGAGGTGCAAAAACATCTAAACTATATTGTGATACTAACTATATCCTTAAGACTCTATCCCAAGGTCAATTAATTGATACCTATAGGGTAATCTATAAGAAAAGAGGGTATACATATTTCTGAGGTTCCCTATCAACCAGAATAGAGTTTGTTTTTACAAAATGTAATATTGGAGTATAAAAAGCACTATTGAGTCCCTTTGAAAATTGGATCATGTTATATTGATGGTTACCTTGGGCACCATTTATGGTCCAATGTATGGGAAGGGGTACTGGAAATTAAATACAGCAGTTTTACCAGAGAAGCTGTTGCGAGGCCAGATTATGGAATTTCTTAGGACTAGAATCTCAGTTGCTGGTTTGACGAAAAATATGAGTACATGGTGGGAGATTACGAAAACAGGATTAAGGGGATATTTCAGAAATACTCATCAATCAAGTGTCAGGAACAATATAGGCAATATTTGAAGTTATGTACACAGTTAAGTAACATCTATTCTAGTATTAATTTATACCATCTTCCTTTAATAACACAGGCCTTAAATGTGAAAAAAAGATATGTTTGCTTTGCAGTATAATAGAGGTGCAGCTATGTTACATGAGCATAAAATAAGTACTCCAGGGAAAACAGGCTTTGGGGATCCTTTTACAAACTGTTCTTAGAGGTTAAATGCCCATTTTATGACTTCTCTTGTTACAACTACAGGTACACTAGTTCAGCGCAGCCCAAGTATTCTAGACACAGTGACAGCATATTTAAAATATATGTATACCACATCTTCCTTTGCAGGGGGACTATCTAAAGATATTCTTTCTTACCTTGAGTTACTGAATGTACCTTCTTATTTATTGTTAGCACTTCATAAGCCTATATCTCCTTTAGAAATTGAACAGGCAATCTCATGCCAAAAAAAAACACAGCCCCAGGTATAGATGGATTACCGGCTGAATTTTACCAAACATTTACAGAATTGTTGGTGCAAATTCTGGAAGTAGTTTTTAACTGGATATTATTAACCTTACAGGTAGATTTCCACTTTTGTATAGCTGTACAAATAATGGTATACGAGAAAGGTGATACAACTATTCTTAATAATTGGAGATCATGGAGTCTTTTAAATTTGGATCACAAAATATTAATGAAAATATTGCATTTTAGGTTATTGCCTCTAACTTCCTACCTCATTACATCGGCCCAAACATGTACAGTACCAAATAGATCCATACAGCATAATCCACTGTTAATTAGGGAACTTGTAGAACAGGGTAAGACTGAGCAATTTACGGGTTATATAATGGCTTTAGACCAGGAGAAGGCCTTTGATAGAGTGCCTCATTCTTTTATAACTCAAGTCTTACAGGCTTATGGTATTCCAGAACATTTTATACAATGGATAGCTACATTATATACTCATGCTTGTGCAATTCTTATGGTAAATGGACACCTAGGAACCTATATTAATGTTTCAAGGGGTATACATCAGGGATGCCCACTTAGCCCACTGCTATATGTTTTCTCTTTAGACCCCATATTATGTCTCATACAGCAAGACACATGTGTGAGAGTCATATGACCCCAAGGTAGAGGAGAAGAGGTTCGTGTCACTGCTTATGCAGATGTCATATGTGTAACAGTGGCTGATGAACAGTCAGGAGAGAGAATATTGACCTTGATGGATGACATTTCCCAACTTATAGGAACAAGTCTGAATAAAGCTAAAAGTGTAATTTTCCCCTTAGGAAGGTCATCCCCTGACATGAAGTCATGGCACGGCATAGTAGTGTCTCATGATCCATTCAAATATTTAGGAGTTTGGTTTGGGAAAGAAGATAATAGTGTGTTTAATTGGAAGAAAAAGTTGGATGAAGCATCAGCTAAAGTGGTCATTTGGAAGTCATGGAATCAAATGAAAAAAGAGAAAGTGACGATAGTCAAAACCTGTCTTTTACCAATCTTTTTATTTCTTAGCTCAGTCTATCTATTCTTGCCTAGAAGTTTGGAAACAGCTCTTTAAGGCCTAGTTTTCCAAATTATGTGGGGCAGCCGATTGAATCCAACAAAGAGGGAAGTCTTGTATCTCCCTATAGATAAAGGTGGTTTGAACTTAATAAACTCCATAGTGTTATATTTTACTACATTTTTTCATCATAATTCACTAGATTTGTCCAAACAACAACCAGCAGTGTGGGTCCCATTTGCAGAACATTGGCTATGACCTATCTACAAAAAATGAGGAGAACAGGGAATAGTGACTGCCCAAGTTAAGACCAGCTGTATGTTCTTTAGGCCAGCTCTGGGGAAATTGAAATTGTGGAGATTGCCCTTACACATATTAAACTCTTCTACAAATAAAATGATGTATAACACTATTCAACAAGGGATTCCAATATTGCCAGTGGTATTTAAGGGTGTTGATGCCAAGTATATACCAAACTTATTAGAAACCTTAAAAGATCCTGGCATACCACCACGATTATGGGATATAACTTGATTAAGTGCACATGGATGTTTAAATGTTAAGGGTAATGCAAAGCATAAAAAATATGAAGAAAGATTATGCCCAAGACAAAGTTGTATGGACCAGGAAGAATCGATGGTTCATTTTTTGCATCTTTGCCCATTTGTGCAAGAAGTTTGGGGTTGGTTAGCAACAGAATGGAACCAGCCTAACTGGGAGAGACTTACTTATGCTGAAGTGGTGGGCGGTTTCAGTAAAGAAGATTTAGGGTTAGCCCCTACTATGGTTCGACTTGTTCTGTCTTTTATTAAGTTTGTTCTGTGGCAAGTGAGGTGTAAATTTATATTACAGCAAGTATTACAGGAACCAGGGCCGGTTGTTCGAATTAATGAATCAGAAATTTGTAAACAATGTTATTTTGAACAACAGTATATGCCTGCAACTGTATGGAAACTTAGATGGTTAGCTGTTCCTTTTTTGAAAGATAAAATTGGATGATTTGTTTGACGACTTCTTGATATGATAGATGTCCTCTGTCATGTTGAACTTGTTTATGTTTTTTTTTCTTATTATTATGTTTATGGATACATTTGTTGTACTCTCTGTTCAGTTTTCTTTCAATAAAATGTTCCCCTATTCTTCGGTAGGGGGCGCTGGTGTTTCGATGGATGTGGGAGTACCTCACAGTCTTCTTGAGACCAATGGTGAAGGAGCACACAGTGCTGTGCTGGCAGCTGCTCTTCCTGATGTTGAAGTTGCTTTTGTAGAGGAAACGGCTATGGATACAGATACAGCAGGTTTAAATGTCAGCCCGAGTGCTGAGAGACTGGCGGATCTGGTAGTGACTGGGCTACAGCACAAAATTGATTTTGTGCAAGCCCTGAGTGCAGAACAACAGTTGAGCCTGCTTAAGGTGCTGTCTAACCCGGGAGAGAAGCGGCGGAGAGAGATGAAGTGCCTAACGATGTGCAATCCTCCGGTGAAGGTGCACTACAGAGGGAGACCAGGATTTCTGTGGAGAAGGAGTGAGTCGGCAACATGTGAGTGACAGGCCAACACCCCAGGTGGAAGTTTGTGATACCGCGACTGTGCTCTGCAACACGGTGGCTGTCCAGGATGCTGTGATGCCTCCTGTGGTGCTCGGATCTGAAGCTGTGAGTACTGGCTCTGTGGTATGTAATGTCCCTATGGTGGAAGTCGATGTCTGTTCGAGTGTGGACGCAGTCTGTGGGCCTCCTAATGATACAGGGAATGAGTCTCACATTTAAAAACTTACAGTTTTGGAATTACGTAGAGGGTGAAGATGTGAGGGATTAGAAAGTGATTAGGGACATCCGGATAAGTGGTCTGTGGGCACTGCTTTAAAAAGAGCAGGCTGGATCCCAAATGACGGGGGGGGGGTTGGAGGCCTGACCCGTCTGACATCTCAGCCCCTGCAGTTCCTGATGTACTAGAAAATAATACTAATATGGAAATGTAGGGAGATGATGTACTCCCCACTTCTGCTAACCCCAGCAATGATGGTGTACAAACTGCTAATATGCTAGTACAGGCATCATCTTGCCTGGCTGAAGAGCAGGATATACTTAGGGACACACCGGCCCTATGGGGTAATAGTGTGGAACCAAAAGGTCCTCAGAAGGGAGGAGAAACTCCTCAGATGGAACCTTTAAAACTGTGGAGGCAATTCCGTCATAAAGATGTCACTTTTTCAGGCATTATCCCTGCCCAGAGAAAAAATGCTGTTCGTTTGCAGTATCGGGGGGGGATGGCCCACCCTCCTGATAGAATTTATGTGGGTAAAACTCTATTGAAGGAATCATTACATTTTTTTCTAATGAAATATATGCATTGATTCATGCTTCTGGTGATTCTGTCTTTGACGTCAGTTTTAAAACCCTTGTGGGTTTGGATCAATTCTGGACTGCATATGAAAAAAATGCCATTCGGCCTTATGGATGCCGTTCTAGGCTATTCCATTAACTAGACCTCAGATAAAACAAATTACTGTTCTATTTCGAAATGAAGGCGTTGCAGTGTCTGATATTCAATACTGGCTTCAAAAATGATGAGATGTGCTAGGTGACCCTTCCCCAATATTGGATGACAAACATCTTTGGATGAGGGAGCTGGAAATTTAAAGTGCATTTACATTCAGGGGCTCATGGTACCCAAAATTTGCCAAGTGCATTCTTTTTGGGCTCTGAAAGAGGCCATTGTTTTTATCAAGGACAACCCAAGACCTGTTTAGATGTGGGTCTCACATACATTTAAGTAACGCTTGTGACAGAGCAAAATGCTCTCTGTGTCTGGAACTTGGTCATACTAGTAATGATTGTGCTAATGACTGTATGTGTAATCTTTGTGGACAGCAGGGGCATATCTATCGTCTATGTGAATGGGCAGCACTTAATAGAGCTGATAGGCCAAATCAGGAACAGATCATCGAGAAAGCTCAAAAATTGAGTATTGAGACTCAACAGAGTATGAAACAGCAGACCCTACTGTGGGGCAGGAGGTTGGGCCCACTACTGCAGCAGTACCTCCACCTCAGATCACAGCACCCCCCCCCGCCATCTAGAAGGCCCTCTGTTTCAAAGTCCTCAGAACCTCTTGTTGTGTGTGAGAGTGCAGATCCACTACAGATGGAGATAGTTGTGGATGATATAGGGGATATGGACCCTTCTACAGGTCCTGTACCACACAGTGGTGGAGAACTACCCCGTCATATGCTCCCGTCAAAAACCACTGTTGTAGCTTCTAAGAAACGGACTATGAAAATGGCAAATCCAAAGGCTAAACTGCCTAAATTGAGGAAGGACATCATACAAGTACCCCTATCAAATGCTTATGAAGTGTTACATATTCCAGATTCGGCTCTGGGAGATGATTCTGAATCTTCTTCAAATTTTTCATCTTTAAGAGGGCAGTCCTCGGAGTCTGATTAGGACACTTTGGCTGCTAAGATTTCGGCTGTTAGAACGAAAAAAAAAAAAACGTCTGATTCTACACCTGCATAAAGTGCTTGTCTTGGGAAACAAGCTGGAACTTGAACGGTTATAATAAGCACTGGCCCTTGCTCTACCAAAATTAGCATGCTGCCTCTTAATGTTTTTCTATGACAGCACAACATGCTTATATTATTGCCACATTGAATACTAATAGTGTAAGAAATAGGAAGTGCCATCTTCTTACATTTACTAGTTTAAGAGATAATAAAGTGGACATTTCTTGCTTACAGGACATTAGATTGTATACAGTGAATGATATTGAACAAGCTAGAAAATTGTGGTGCTGGGGTCCTTCCTTCTATTCATTGACAATGGAGAGGTGTGGAGGGGTGGGTATTTTGTTTTCTGGGTGGGATTATTGTATTTCAAAAGTGATGGACATTTGTCCGGGACGGGTAATGTTGCTCGATTTTAGTCATCATGGGCAGCAGTGGCGCTTGATAAATGTATATGTGCCTCAAACAAAAAAAGGGAGAGTGGAATTGATCCAGTGTATAAAGTCATATTTATTTACTTCTAGAGTATTAGTTTGTGCAGGAGATTTTAATTGCATTTTGTCAGCACAGGATACAGGAGCTAGACATACAAAAGTCTATTGTGATTTGGGGGCTTTGGAGCGGGATTAGTGGATGCTTATAGACGGGTGCACAGTACTGGGGGCTATATTTATTATAGGGCAAATTTAGCCACTAGAATTGTTTATATCCTTGTTTCAACTAATAGTAATGTTCATCTTGTGTTTACAATTCCTGTTAAAACTTCAGGTCATTTAATGATAAAGGTAACGCTGTCCACGGGAGCTGGGATCAAACAAGGGAAAGGGATGTGGAAATTGAATAACATGTTGATCCTTGATCTGGGGTGTGTGGATCAAGTAGTGGATCTTTTATGAGCCAGAAAATCAATACTGTGTTTGCCAGGTAACAGCAGTAGATGGTGGATTCAAACCAAGTTGGATATGAGAGTACTGCTCCAGTCTCTTTCCTTTAAAAAACAAATGGATAAATATATGCGATATTTGACTTTGAGAAAGCAATAAATGAATGTTGTGTCTCGTTCAAAAGAAGGATTTGGTGAATATGCTGAACAGATTCATTGTCTTAAATAGCAAATGGTGGATCTCCAATATGACAGGGCATCATCCCTTTTACATGAGCATAGGTTCTGTACCCCGGGAAAGGGGATGTCAGGAGATATTTTTGAAAGCTGTCGCTTACGAGTGCATCAAAGAACAATGGATTCTTTATGTATAGAACAAGGAAAACAAGTAACTTGCATGTCAGATATTTTGGAGGAGGTGACCAGCTATATGGAATGGATGTATTCTGCCCCGCCTATCATAGATTCCATGGTTGCTGAGTTATTAGTTCCATGTCATATTCCAAAAATTCCACAAATGGTCCTGGACCATTTAATTGTCCCTATAACTGCACAAGAAATTATAGATGCAATTCAGTCTTTGAGTAATTATACCACCCCTGGACCGGATAGACTGATTACAGAATTTTATAAAACATTTCTGAATGCACTAGTGGATGTCTTGTTGATTGTTTTTAATCAACTTTTGGATGATCAAGATATTGATCCTCAGGACAGACAATACAATTGTTTATTTATAAGGCCTGAGACAGACAGAAGCTCCAGAATTAGAGGCCTTTGAGTCTTATGAATACAGATGCTAAAATTCTTATGAAAATCTTGGCTAAACATCTGGGGACTGTGGCTCCCTTGGTTATAGGTAAAAGTCAGGTCTGTACGATCAAGGGGTGGAATATAACAGATAATTTTCTGTTGCTTTGTGAGGTTGTATCCTTGGGACTTCAAAATGAAGTGAAAGGTTATTTACTGAGTCTGGATCAAGAAAAAGCATATGATAAGGTGTCTCTTCTCTGTTTACAGTGAGTACTGGAAGCATATAGTATTTCTGAGATCTTTACTAGTTGGATTCAGAAATTATATAGGATTGCCTCAACTTTTCCTATCATCAATGGACATAAGGGGAGGGTGGTGCATGTGTCATGGGGTGTTAGACAAGGGTGCCCCATGAGCCCTTTATTGCATATTTTTTGTCTGGATCCCTTGCTGAAACTTATTCAGCAAAATCAAGCAATATGGAGTGTAGGCGTTCATGGAGTGCAAAATCTGACAAAAACTTTAGCACATGCAGATGATGTGTGCCTTTTGATGGGAGACATCAGGTCAGTAGAACGGGCCTAGGATACTGGTCAGCATTATTCTTGTCTTACGGGTTCTTCATTGAATACACACAAATGTGGTGGGTATGTCTTGAGTACAGATACTAATCAGATTGATGCAATTCGAAATATATGTATGACTAATAAGGTACTAAAAATCTTAGGGGTTAACTTTGGGATCCTGATACGGCAAAATCAAACTGGACGTTAATACTGGAGCAGTGTAATCAGAAGTCCAGGTGTGGAAAAAGTGGCAGCAATCAAAAAAGAAAAAGGTTTCTCAAGTGCATACATTCTTTTTGCCTCAGATTTCTTATTTGAATGCTGTCTTTCCTCCCCCTAGCTCATGTGATGTGTCTATTTTAAGTATGACTTTTCAGTTGGTATGGGGGAGTAGACTGAATCCAATTAAGAAGGAAGTGCTGTATAGACAGTATAAATATGGTGGCCTACGGTTAATCAACCCCATTAGCTATTGCCATAGTATTTTTATTTTTAATACATTTTCAGCTTTTATGAGACCAGGGCAGGCTGAATGGAAGAGAGTAGCGGCACTTTGGATTGTCCCATTGTTGGAAAAATGGGAACAGGAGCCTTTGATGGGCAGGATTCAAAATGATTGGTCAAGTTTTGTGATTACTTCAGTAGAAAAACTTAAGAAATGGTCCTTGATCAAGGCACAGGTTTGTGTTATGGACAGTAAGGTGTTATAGAGGACAATACAGGATAATTGTTTTCAGGTACCTGTAGAGTATAAAGATGTATCTCCTCTGTTATATCCAGACATAAAGGCTTATCTTATTGATACTCGAACCCACCTAGGATGTGGGACGTGCTATGGTTGTGTGCTCACAGTAGATTGGGAGTAAAGGGTAATGCTAAACACAAGAGGGTGGAAGAACGGATGTGCCCTAGAGAGTCCTGTAGTCAAACTGTTGAAACTCAGGAGCATTTTCTTATCCACTGTCCATATGCACAAGACGTGTGGAAGATTATAGAGAATCGGTGACAGGATCATGGTTGGCAAGCTGTGACATATGAGAAGGTGATTACAGGGCAGGTGAAGCTTGTACAGAGTATGGATCCCAGCACTGTTCGTTTGCTTTTTACATGTATTAAATTTTTTATGTGGCAGGTGAGATGTAAGTTTGTTCTTCAGCAAAAAACTATTTCCCCACAAGTATAGGTTGAACTGATCGAGAAGAAGATTAAATCTCAAGCACAATTTGATAAGGAGCACCTATCCTAGGAACAATGGAAAAAAAGATGGAAGGGAAGGGAAGGGAAGTATATTACATATTCTGAAATGAAGGTCAGATAGTTGTTTATGGTTTTTCTCCTTTTCTTCTCTTTTTTATTTGTGATATCACTGTGGGACGTGGTAGCTTAGTAATGTATATTGGGCTTACAGGGTAATTAGACACATTCTTTTGCTAATTATGTACAGTATCAGTGAGTGAAATTATTTTATTTTTCTTTTCCTGATGTTTATGTATTATGTTTCTTCTGCAATATTGGTTATGTTTTTTCTGTTTTGTATGTTCTGTACCATATATGTTTATTTTCTTTTTGCAATAAAAATTCCCCATCTCTTTTCAAGAAGTGCCATGGGATCTTTAACATCCACCTGAACTACCACCAGAACAGGCAGATGGGACCTCGGTTTTAATGTCTCATCTGAAAAACGGCACCTCAGGAGTGCAGCACCCCACCCTCATGCTGTACTGCAGTGTCAGTATTGGAATATTAACCCAAGTGCCTGGTGTGGGGATAGAACCCAGAGCCTTCTGATCTCCTGGCCTCAGAGGAGAGTGTGCTACCTGCTGAGCCACTGATACTGACACTCTATCATAACGTTCCCAACTATCCTGACGTTGTTCCATAACAGCCGAGATCCTCCCTCTGACGCACCCTTGACTACAGTATATGCTTTTGTTAAACCTATTAAAGCAACCTACCTCTGTAAACACACTCAATGGCTCCCTTCCCCCATTCCCCTTCTCCTAACTATTACTACTTCCCCTCTTGTCCAAATGGCTCTATAAATTATTAAGCTAAACCAAGGCAGGAGGTAGGAGAATACTGATATACTAACATGTTAAAGATAACTAAAGTACTAAAATGCCAGCAGAATAGGCCTAACGGTCTTTCATGTCTGCTCGTTTGGTCAGCCCCCATCCTGGGAGCTGACCTTGCTGCCCCACTCTACCTCTCTGGCTTCTGCCTTCCCAGTCCCAGATATTCTTGCAGCACTGGTTTTTGCTTCCAGAACCCTTCCCCTGTACCTGTCCCATACCCTCTTGAACCCCTTCACCGTTTCTGCCTCCACCAGCCCCCTGGGCAGCGCATTCCATGGCTCCACCACCCTCTCAGTGAAGTAGCACCTCCTCCTTTCTCCCCTGAATCTCCCCCTCTCCAGCTTCCACCCATGCCCTCTAGTTGCCCACCTTCCTTCAGAGCACCCTGACTGCTCCTCCCCTATTTACCCCTTCATGTACCTGAAGACCTCATCATGTACCCCCGGTCCCTTGTCTCTTCCAATGTGTACATATTTAGCTCTTCGAGCCTCTCCCCATAGGTCCTATCCCCCAAGCCCCAAATCATTTTGGTTGCCCTCCTCTGGACCCGCTCCAGGAGTTCATTGTCCCTCTTTAAATGTGGCCTCCCAAACTGCACGCAGTACTCAAGGTGTGGCCTCACCAAGCAGTTATACAGTGGGAGTATCACTTCCCTCCTTCTGAAGGTGAGCCCCCTAGCGATGCATCCAAGCATCCTGTTGGCCTTTGCCACTGCCCTCCTACAAGTCTACGAGTTGTTCATCTTGACATCCACCACCACCCTCAGGTCCCTCTCAGCCATCGAGACTTGTAGCTTCCCCCCCAGGGTGTACACTTGGCCCGGGTTTCTGGCTCCCAGGTGCAGTACCTTGCATTTTCCTGCATTGAACCCCACTTTCTAGACCACCTTTCCAGAGCCTTCAGGTCCCCCTGTAGGGTCACCCTCCCCTCCTCCCCATCCACCACTGCCCCCAGTTGTTTTTTTTTTCTTTTCTTTTCTTTTTTCTATTTTTGCCCCTGCTGCCCCCGTCGGCTATCTGCTCCGGTCACGGAACCCTGATGCCCCCACCTCTGGATATATAGCCGTATCCCCTGGTCATCCCTGGCTTACCCCCCAGAGAGTGGGGCTGCGGCTCCGACCCCCGATATCAGGCTGCGGGACTTCGACGATTTGGGGGATCGCCTTCCGGAGGCTGATCAGGGCTATCAGGGGCGGAGCGCCATTGAGACGGCAAGACACGGGATTTTATCCCCCATCCCTTTAAGCAGGATGGGGACGTGCAATGATGACCTGCGTCCGCCCCATCCTGACGTTCTGTTGAGCGCCGACGTGGTGCGACCACCCAGCCTCCGCTAGGTGCCGCTCCAGCGCCGAGTGCTGCCCTACCCTCCCCCCAGGGAAGGAGAGCTGTCCAAGGGACGCTCAATCCTGCCCGCCTCGGCCGGTTCTCTGACGACCCAGGTCCGCTCCCGAACCTGGATCGCCGGCGTCGCAAGCGGAAATCCAACCGCTGCGCCGATGGACCGGCACTGCCCCCAGTTTTGAATCATCTGCAAAGAGACTCATCTCACTCCTGATACCCTTCCTTAAGTCAGAGATGTAGGCATTGTACAGGAGGGGCCCAAGGACTGATCCCTGAGGGACTCCACTAATAAGCCTCCTTGGGGATGAGTCTATCCCTCCAACCATGACCCTCTGGGTCCAGTTCTGGAGCCAATTTCCTATCCATCTGATCATCTGGTTCCCCACCCCCATTTATCCCAGATTATCCAACAGGCCCCCGTGAGAAACAGAGTCAAATGCCTTGTTGAAGTGAAGAAAGAGGATGTCCACTGGTCTACCCAGGTCCAAGGCACTCATCACCCAGTCATAGAACTCCACAAGGTTTGTCTGACATGATTTCCCCGGGATGAATCCATGCTGTCTATCATCCAGGCACCCCAACTTTTCCAGGTCCCCCCCAGTCTCTCCTTGACAATGTCCTCCATCACCTTGACCACCACCGATGTCAGGCTGATGGGCCTGCAGTTCCCTGCCACCTCTCTTGACCCCCCTCTTGTGGATAGGCACTATATGCACCACCTTCCAGTCCTGTGGCACCCCCTGTCCTCAGAGAGATGCTGAAGAGCTCCTCCAGGGGGTTTGCCAGGACATCCACCAGTTCCTTCGGCACTCTGGGATGTAATTTATCCAGCCCTGGTGCTTTCTCTGTCTTAATGGACCCGAGGGCTTCCCTTACTCTCTCTGCCATGATTTCCACCTCTGCTACCTTGTCCCCCTGCTTTGCCTTCCCCTCACCTGCCAGTGATGTCCCCCCTCCCCAGACCCTCCAATCAGTAAGGGTCCCCCCTCCTCAGTTTCACCATTTCCTCCCATGTATGATGCAGCCTCCATTTTCCTTAGAAAACTGAGGCAAAGTACTCATTAGTACCTCAGCCTGCTCCCCCGGGTCTTGTGCACATCCCTCCCCTGTTTTAATCCTGCTAATCTGACCCTTCACCCTTCATTTTTCCCCAATGTTTCTAAAGAACCCCTTGTTCCCTTTCTTAATTTCCCTGGCCAGGTTTTGCTCCTTCCTTACCTTAGCCGCCCTCACCACCCTAGTGGCCATTCTGACCATCAGCTAGTACTCTCCTCAGTCCCTTTCATTCCTTGTGCACTTGAATTGTCTATAGGCTGCCTTCTTTCCCCTCACCACCTCCTGAACCTCCCTGGTCCACCAGCAGGGTTTTCTGGACCTACCGCATTTTTGTCTTACTCTTGCACAGGTGCTGGTAGCATCCTGCACCCCCCCGATGATTTCCCAACTACTGTCAGCATCCATGTCTGGCCCAATCCCATCCAAGCGATTCTTAAGGATCCTTTCAATTTCCTTGAATTCTGCCCTCCTGAAGTCAGTTACCTCTGTCTTTGTGCAGACTTCTACCCCTCCTAAGTTCAGGCAGAACCAGACCATGGCATGGTCACTCCCTGCCAATGGGTCCCTTACCTCTAGGCCCCCAATCTGGTCACTGTCTGCAATGAGCACATCAAGTGTCTGCTTCTCCCTGGTTGGTTCCCCTACCTGCTGAATTAGGAATGTGTCCTGAAAGACATCCAACAACCTCTGTTCCCTGGCCACCGAGGAAGTCATAGTCTCCCAGTCTGTTTCTGGCATGTTTAAGTCCCCCCAACACCACCACCCTTCCCCTTCCCAATTTGCAGTGTCTCCCAACATCTGCCACCAGACTCTCCTCCAGCTAGACAGGAGTCAGGACTGACTGAACAGATAACGGAAGTTTCTTATCTGATGTGCCTGTGAAATTTCCTTCCTAGGTTCACCAAACTAGATTAAAGCTTATCCCTAGCTCAAAATTTAAGTAAGTGCCCTGCATGCTTTGGTCTCCCCAGGGATCTGATTATATAAGTACTTTCATATCATTGTCTGTCAGTCATCATCCAGGCCTAGAAAGGTACGTGACTTATATTTAAAGAAAATATTATGGATGGAGAAAAGAACTCTCGTAATTGAATTAAATGATCAGAAATAGCTCTACCAGGTAAAGTACATGCCTGAGCTGGGGATAAAATGTGAGTAGCAACCAATAGGAGATGATTATTAAGAATTTTAGCTAGAATCTTAAAATCTGTGTTAAGTAAAGAAATCAGTCTCTAATTATTGATGCACTGTTTATCACCTTTTTGTTTAAACATGTGAATTAAAATACCTTCTGTCATACATAGAGAAGGGGAACCAAAAGAAAGAATCCCTGTAAAGGCAGCCGCTAATTCTGTCCAAATATGTGGACCAATAAATTTATACAATTCACTAGTCAAGCCATCTCCACCAGGTGCTTTGTTAGTCCCTAAGGCCATGACTGTTTTTTCCACTTCTAGTGGCAGAATATGAGTTATCAAAGGTTGTACCAATTGATCAGTGAGCAAAACTGTAGAAACTGAATCAAGATAACATTCCAAGGTATCAGAACAAACTTGTGGAGGAATAAAGTTTTGAGATGTATGATGTGAAACAATATTAAGAATCTGTCTAGTGTCTATACTTAAATTACCCTGCATATCAAACAAACCGTCCATAGTCTGGTTTAGATTCCAAGTTATATGCCCCTCATATGGGCAAATATAGCCCTTTTTACCCTGGGTGCAATATAATTGTTGGAAGTGCAAGTGTTGTTCCTACAATAAATTATATTGTACCATTTGTTGCTTAATATTTTGAATTTGCACCGAAAAATCATGTTGCACAGTAGAAGCTAAATATAAAAGTTTTTGAAGTTGCAACCTATTATTAAGATAAATCCTATAATCCTCATCCCGAATTATCCTTCCATATGATTTTAAAAAAGTAATCAAATCCCTCACAGTGTCTTCCCACCAAATACTAGGGTCCGTATACATATCAAAAACAGATTTCCTAGCTTGGATAAAATATGTCAAATCTTGCTGGAGAGTATGTTTAACCAATAACAAAGCATTTAGTTTCCAATATCCCGGCCCAATAGGAGGTGCAGAGGAATTATCTAACAATAAAAAATAAAATTTTATGATCAGAAAATTCTGCTGGAAGGGTTTGTGCCATTGCAATTTGTAATAAAGGGGAATGAAAAAATAATAAATTCTTGTGGCAGAGGTATTCCTAAAAAAAGTAGGATCTGCTTTACCCACTGTTTCAAGGTAGGCATCCCTCAAATGCGCATTCTGAATCATAGTAGATAAGCAGGTCATGTCACAAAATACTTTTTTAGTCACAGTATGCCTACCCCTGTCCCGTAAATTTAGTCCACAATTAAAGTCACCCCCTAGAACAATGTGGTGAGCAGAATACAAATAGGGCTGAATAGCCTGAAACAGCTCAATACGTACCATCTTTGTTTGACCGGCATAAACATTGATAAAATGAAACAGGACATTAAATAACCTAACATCCAATATTAAGGCCCGACCTGGAATGAGATCAATTCATTTAACCAGATGCATGTCTATATTATGAAACAAAATGGCTAACCCTGAACAGGTTTCTTCCCCCAAAGACCAGAAAGAAGGACCTGAATGCCAAAAATGAATGGCCTGCTTCAGTTCAGAAATGACATGCAACCTAGTATCCTGCAAAAAAATAATACCATCAGAGAGAGATCGTAAATATGAAAATATAGTTTGGAAAAAACAAAGACTCAATACTATTCACATTAATAGAATAAATAGATAGAGGAGGCATTACAGTTGTACAGAAAAAAGAAAGAAAAAAAATTCTATTCAAGGGGTGTTTTTGGAGGAGGCCCTAGTAGTTCTAAGATGTTTAGTTTTCCCAGTGCACTTCCCAGAAAGAGGGGGTACTGCATCGGGGGGTTCTTCCAATTCAGAACCCTGATCCAGGATCGAAGAAATAACAGAGGACCCTTCAGGGTCATTCCCAGAGAGGTTCCCTTCAATGGGCAGAGAGATGAATCTATTTTTAACAGAGACGTCAGATATTTTAGGCATTTTAGCAGCTGGCTGTATCCAGTGCTGCCCACGTCTAGTAGTCTTACTTTAAGGTGTTAAGGGTGTTTGGGAAACATCTGCAGAAGGCACAGGGAGAGGTAACCCAGCCTCAGAAGCTATAGATTCTGCCATTACAGGTACAGAGACCATCTGCTGAGGGACCACGGGAGCAGTATTAGTAGCACAACACCTAGGGGGAAGCATGTCAGAAGGTTGTGCTGAACCACCAGGAATAGTAGAAGTAGTCACAGGTTGATCCAGAGGCATATCCCGAGGCCTAGAGGCCAAACACTGGGCCTGGATCCGTTGAGCTAGGACAATAGACACCCGCTGCTCATCCCAGTCTGCTTGTTCACTAGGTTATGAGCTGCTGAGGGACAGGAATGATAGGTATGACCTTTTTTCTCACATAAGTTACACACCTGATCATTCCGACATGTGGCAGCACTGTGACCCAATTCATTACAAGCAGTGCATTTGAGGTGGTAACACATACTGCTAAGATGACCCGTAGCCCTACAACGATAACAGGCCTTGGGCTGGCCAGCATAAAATAGAACCCCTCTATCTTTCCCCAGGAAGAAACTGTTAGGCAAATGAATCAATCCAGAATCAGACATATTCAGAACAACATGTACTTTCCACCCCCATTCCAGATATAATCTTCATCAAATATGGGCTCAGGATTACCCTGCACTGTATACCTCTGTTGAAGCCAAAACAAAAGATCTGTGACATGCACTTCCTAATTCCTAAATAGTACTGTAATCATGCGGTACGCAGGTTTAATCAGAGGCATAACTTCAAAAGGAACCCATAAGGCAGAGGTTTTTAAAAGTAAATATTGAGACCAGAATTTTTGTAAACCACTACCCTGTTTAAAGCTGACATCAAAAACTGGCTCTCCTAAAACATGTATTAAGGCATAAATTTCAGCTGGAGTAAAAAACATAGAACCCATGAGCAAATTCCTAGCAACATGTTTTCGGTCTGGAAATACATCTAAACCCCCTTTATACAATAGCCTAATGGCATTATGCTATTTAGCAGGAAAAACAGGAGCTCTGAATAAAGATGCAAAGGTTTTAGTAGGCTGAGACTGTCCTTGAGAAAGTTGCTCAGCATGTTCCTCAGAAGGAACAGGCCCACAAGGGCCAGCAGTGCCATCTTGTAACAGAGGTAGTACCGGGTTCTGTGTAAGTTCTAAGCCTTCAGGCACCTGTAAAGGTGAAACAATATCCATTACAGGTCCCCAATCCTTAGCCTTATCAGTTACAATGGGGGAACAGTCTCGGATATTAGTTGATATCTTGCTAGGAGAAACCGAAATAGGAGAAGAACCCGAAACCCAAGCACCAGTGTTAGATTTCTCCCACCCAGTAGCCTGCAAAGCCATATCTACAGACCATTGATTTGTCTTCGTCTGGTCATCCCACTGTTGTAGTGTAGGAACCTCAGCATTACACTCAAGAACAGTACCTGAGGTCAAGAGACCTGCTAAAGTTTCCGCTGAGTCCTGAAAAAAATTACCTTTGAAGACAAACAAGGGCCTTGCCCAGCACCCTTAGAGAAGGAGCAAGAAGTTGTAGCAGTGTCTTGTTTTGGTAATTGCTGCTCGTCTAGAACAGTTGTTGTCAGCTGCAGAGGAATCTGTGGTGTAGATGCCATGTCAGCAGACGAGGCAGTGTTGTGCACAGCTCACAGTGCAGGTTGCTCATTCACAGAGCGTTGATCCGCAGCTGCAATTGCAGCTTTCAGTTCATTTTGTTGGAACTGAAAATGGGCTTCTTCTTCACGCAGCTGCTGCTGCAAGGCAGGCAAATCGCAAACAGGTACATCTTGTAGAGCATTAGGAAGAGCAACCTCCTCTTTATCTAGAGGGAAAAATCACACAAGCCATCTTGTTTGTCAAAAGCAGACACGCTAGGCACAGAATCCATATCCATACTAGGAACGTCAAAGAAAACTTCAGAATCCAAAACTTCAGACCGAGTCTCAGTAGCTCGCCCTGCAACCAGTGAGACATCCATCTCCTTCTCCAGCATAGCCCGAAATGACGAACTCATTAGCCAGCAGTCCCCCTACTGGCAAAGAGCAGGGGAATTTCCCCGGTGTCCAGGCCAAATTTCCCTCATTCACTAAAAATACCACCAACAGCTTAATCTGGTTCAAGGTCAGTTGGCATTCATCTGTATCCCCCTCCCCCGGGTCGTGCCTGAATATAGGCAGGATCTGTCTAGTGCACTTACCCGGTCAACAAAAACTAAAATAAAAAAAAAATAAAAAAAAAAAAATAAAATGCCAGACAGTGACATCAAAGCAGCCACTAAGGGAGTCCCGGAAATGAGACAGCCATTGCCTGCTAGTTAAAGGGTCCTGAAGGGCTGGCTGCCCTTAAGATAGATATGGCCCCAGAACCAGATGGGTTGCATATGAGGATATTCAGGGAATTAGCATCGGAGCTGCTAAACCACTGGTAGTTCTGTTCAACAACTCACTTAGATCTAGGGCAGTTCCAAGGTATTGGAAGGTGGCAGACATTGTACCGCTTCATTGGGGGTGGAGATAAGCAGCTACTAGGGAACTACAGGCATGTCAGTCTAACCTCTATCGTAGGGAAGCTGATAGAGTCACTGATCAAAGAGGACCTCTTAAACTAATGGAGAGCAATGGGCTCCAAAATAGTAAAAAGCATAGTTTTGTGGTGGGAATATCTTGTCAGACTAACCTGATAGTTTTCTTTGACTGGGTGACAAATGAATTAGATAAGGGTCATGCTGTGGATCTGCTGTACTTGGACTTCAGCAAGGTTTTTGACTTGGTATCTCACAAATGATTGCTCAAGAAGATGGAAGACCTGGGGTCGGCTAAACCTATAGTGAACTGGGTGGGTAACTGGCTAGAGGTTCCATGTCAATACTGCGCAAACATTTTCATCACCGTCAATATAAGTGTTGCAAATTCACTGAATGAAATATCTGCTACAGGTGAATTTTGTTAAATATTGTACAGTGCTTCAAAATACCCAGTTCAGTCACCAGGTTACAGAATGAATTGCCTGCCCCTTCCTTTACCTGCAGCTTACCTCTGCTGATCCCTAGAAGAGAAAACTCATGCTCACACAAACACAACACCCCTGCTGCTTTTTCATTCCTTCGAGAGTTAAATTTTATATATTTTTTTATTTAAATTTTGGTAACTGGGTGGACCCACTGAGACCATGACAGTCCCTTGTTTAGGGGTGACCCAGGATTAATCACAGGTAAAATCATTCATAAATGTACATACAGTACATTACAGGTAGACATTCCGTAGGTTTGCACAGCTTACAACAGACAGTATTACACAGAGCATGGATTGGTGTACTTCTGACTATACAATGTTCATATAGTGTATTTCTTTTAACATTTTGACAATTTTCAACACTATATATGTTAGTTCTTTGGTGACAATTGTGGTTACAGACAAACTGCAGTGGGGGATACAGGTCACAAATGAGGAACTTTCAGTTTTCAATGGTTGCAAGTGCATTGGTTAAGCTCTAAAGGATGAGTCTTAAGTCCCTTTTTGAACCCCCTGAGGGAATTACATACCTGTAGATTTGCTGGAAGAGCATTCCAGAGAGGGTGGAAATTGGCCAAGAAAAGACCTCTGTCCCTGGGATGATCTGACTTTAGGCACATAGAGGAGCTGACTGCTCGAGGATCTAAGGGGCCTGCTGTTATGTTTAGCAGATAACATTTTAGCCATGCTAGGTGGTGCATTTGCTGATCTTAGCTTGAAAGCTGGGCATAACAAAGGGTACTCAAGTTGACCTTTCAGTGTAGGCCAGGACAGGGCTTGGAGCACCTGGCAGTGGTGTTCCCTAGGCTGACCCCCCATAGCAAACTGACACACCTATGATAGGAGGTACTACGTTTTTATAATTCTCCTCCTTTTACCGTGAGTAGCACTGGAGACCCATACAGCAGGGTGGGTAGTAGGGTTCTAGTTGCGATCCTCAGCCAGGAGTCCTGTGTGAGGAAAGGGCTAAGGCAGTACAGTAGTCTGAGTTTCTAATTCACATTCTTGGTTAGTAATTCAGTATGTGTCTTGAAAGTGCGGTTCTGGTCTAAGGTGATGCATAAGTACTTCATTGTTTCTACTACCTCAATCTTTGTGCCATTCCAGAGACTGGGTGTTAGGATACAGGCTCTATCTGGCCCCAGGCTAGTAGGGCCGAATAAAATAGCCTTAGTTTTTTTAATATTTAGCACAAGTTTGTTGCAGGCCAACCAACCCTTGAGGAGTTGCAGGTCTTCTGTTAGAGATTTGCTCAAAAGGCCCACGTCCATGGAGGTCCTGTCGAGCACAGCATCATCTGCATACAGGATTATGCCTGCATCCCCACAGTGATTTGGCATTACAGATGCAGCGAATTTAAATTTTGCTGGAGAAGTGAACATGAAGTGGGCACTTCACGGAGTGGCCAGCATAAAGTACCCACTTCACCTTGTTATTATTACTTTGCGTTGTCATTCCTCCTTAACGTGAAGTAAGGCGGAGTGACAACAATATTGGCAACCCCCCACACACACAGTCACTAGAACTAATGTGCATTTTCAAAATGCTACTGTCATCTTGTCTCCAGAAAATTCCCCAGTGCTGATGAAGTGAAATGAGAGCATAACAAGAAATGCAAAGTCTCCCAGAATTAATGACACACTCAATCATCTGGGCAGTGGTCAGACAAAGTCACTAGAATTAATGTTCTTCCCCAAAATACTACTGTCTTGTGTCCAGAAAATTCCCCAGTGCTGATGAAGTGAAATGAGAATGTAACAAGACATGCAAAGTCTCCCATCTTAGAGATGCAGTGAATTTAAATTCCACTGGTAAAGCGCCCATGAAGTGGGTACTTTGCATTGTCAATGTACCATGTAGAGTGGCCAGCATGAAATGCCCACTTCGCCTTGTTTTTGTGACTTCTCATTGTCATACCGCCTTAACCTGAAGTGAGGAGCAGTGACAACAATATTGGAAGCCCCGGGGCCCCCACACATCACATGGTTTACAGTACTGTAACTCACATGCTGTACAGCGACGTGAATGCCTACGGCTGTAGTTCCCTGATGACAATGACCTGTGTCACAAAACTCCCCAATTTGGAAACTCATATCAATGAGTACAGTGGTGAAGTCTGAAGAGACACTACAAAACAGGCTTACATGATGGAAGTAACTAGTAAAAAAATGTATTTTGTGATTTGTGATGTGATCGTGAATCGTGACTGCATTCGTGACCATGAAACATGAATTTATTTTTCTCAGACTTCGAGCTGACGAGTGTATTGAGAATGCGAATGCCTACAGCTGTACTTCACAGATGACCTGGCTGTTCACAAAACTAACCAGCTTGAAAACTCATATCAGTGGGTACAGTGGTGAAGCCTGGAGAGATACTACTACAAAACATTCATTTTGTGATTTGTGACGTGATCACGAATCATGTGCACCACACCAGTACTCCGAAGGGAAGCCAAAGAAACAACTGTGACTTAAGTAACAGATGGAGATTGGGCCCTAAAGAGATGCAGATGCACAGACAGATTAAGATTGCGCTGCTCACTAAAGAGATGCAGATGCAAAGGCACAACAACACCACTTAACCAGTGCTCACCATCAGAAATCCAAATTTGGAAAAGAATACCTTTTGATAGTTGGAGGGGTGTAGTGCACGGCAGTAACAGTCCGCTACTACCAGTAAAGATACCACAAGCAGTACAAAAAATTCATGCAGGTGCAGTGGATAGCAGGTTCACACTGCTGCAATTACTCTGGGGCACAATGAATGGTATCTGATTTAATGGCACGCATGCATCACACTCACACTCACACACACACTACAAGTAATGCAAAGCAAATTGAAATCATTTAGTAATATAACCAAATGTTTTAAACAAACTGAAATTATACACTGCTGCACCACAACAATCAGCAAAAAAATGCTAAGAATTACTGAAAATATCACTGTGTGTACATTAACACAGTTATACAAGAAAAATATAACCAAAACAGAAAGACTGCCTTTTTTTCCCAGTTAATCTACCTACACCACAGATACACCCTTCCCCAAAGCACACTTCACAGTACACAGACTGACTGTTCTAAATTAACATTCAAAATCCACACACAAACAATAAACACTCGATGATATGAGCCCAGGAGGGTTTCCTACAATTGATGTACTAAATTTTGAGCAAAACAAATGGAGTAAAAAGGCTTTTTTAACAGCTTTTAGAGGATGTGAATGGCAGAGCTCTGAGAGGAAACTGTCTCCTTCTTCCACTACACACACACTACACAGAACTGAGGCTGTGCAGAACAATCTAGAGCCCATGTGACCTGCAATCCCATGAATGACTGCAAATTCACTTTGGAACTGAATAATAAGGCGAAGTGATGCGAAGTGCATTGATTTCAGTGTTACTTCGCCTTAAAATTGGTGGAGAAGTGGTTTGGGGATGGCGGAGTAATGCTAAGTCACTGTTTTCAAGGGACTTCGCGTTCCCATTATAACACAAAGTACTCCGCTTAGCGTTGCAAGAGCGCCACAGTTCTGCATACCTCCATATCACTTTTGCAAGCCGAATTTAGCCCACTTCACCCACCACTATTTGGCATGTCATTTATAGGAATAGAATACTAAGGGCCCCAAGATGGGTTCCTGGGAGACCCCGTCTAGAATTTGGCAATTTTCAGATTGTGCACCCTGCCATCCGACAAACTGTGATCCCCCCTGAAGGTAGTTGGTAAACCACCAAACTGTCTGACAGTCTAGGCCTATGCACTAGAGTTTTGCAAGGAGCAACTGATGGTCCACCAAGTCAAAGGTCTTGGTGATGTCAATGAATATGAAACTAGTGGGCTGGCCTTTATCTAGAGCTGAGAAGATATGATTAGTGAGGCCTACATGGGCAGTGTCTGTGCCGTGTTTTTTTCTAAAACCATGTTGCCTGGGTGTAAATATGTTGTTCCTCTCAATGTAGTCTGTTAATTGGTTATAGATGGCCTTCTAGAGTACCTTGCTTAAGATGGAGAGGATCGATATGGGACGATAGTTTTCCACATGTTCACGTGATCCACCTTTGCAGATGGGCGTAACCAGGGCCACTTTCCAGAGTGTTGGGACATTCTCTTCTAGGAGTGTTCTATTGAGCAGCCATGTGACTGGAGTAGCTATGACTAGGGCTGCTATCTTGAGCAGTCTTGGTTCCAGTTTGTCATACCCAGCTGAACCATGGGGTTTTATGTTCTTAAGTAGTTTTAGGACCTCGTTCTTTGATAGCAGCTTAAGATGAAAGTTTGGGGTGGGTGGAGTGTTATTAGAGTTAGGAGGTGTGGGTAGGGGAGCCCCAGTGTGGGTGGTCTTGAACTTAGTTAAATCTGTGAAGTAAGAGTTGATTGCATTGGCAGCGTCCATAGGATTTTTTAGGTGTGCGCCATTGGCCATTATAGCACAGTCACCTTGGGAAGGACTACCCTTAATGAGGGTGTTAATCTGTGACCAAAATATTCTTGGGTTGTAGAGATTTGTTTTCTAGAGTTCTCTGATGTATTGTGTTTTAGCTGTTTTTAGCACCCTTTTACACTTGTTTCACAGTACCCTGTAGTTCTGACAGGCCTTGGTTTGACTGATAGATTTAAAGTTCTCCCACACCCTGTCTCTTTCTTTCATGATTCTTTTCAGATCCCGGGATAGCCACCTAGCATCTTGCCCTTTAACCCTGATTTTTTCAGAGGGGCATGCTTGTTTGCTGCAGATAGGAAGTTATTTATGAAGTAGTCTAGGGCCACATCAAGGTTTGGGGCTTGTTTGATGTAGGTCCAGTTTACCTAAGCTAATGTGTCTAGGAAGGATCCTGTAACAAAATTTGAGAAGTCCCAGGCCCAGAGTATTATAGGTAGGAAGGGGAGGCTTAGAAATTATTTACAGCAGCACACATCAGGTTACAGGACAGAGTTTACCTCTGCTGCTCCCTAGAAGATAAAAATCGCTGATTCAACCTTACCACACTTGCATATTGATCCAAAGTAAATGTATATGTACAGACTCAAGATTAAGGCAAAAATTAATAAAATGAATAGTGTAATGTGTTTACCTTTGCCATTGCTGTACAGTAGTAGCGTGTCATTTATGCAGTCTGTAACCACGGGAGATAGAGAAGGACCTGTCTGTCTTTTTCATCCAATAAAAAATGAAGTTCAACTTTATTTGACCGTTTAAAATATTAGTACACCCAGTAAGGAAAACCCATACGATCAACATCACCACAAGTAAAGAAGGGAAAAGTATTAAAATTGCGATCGCATCCTTTTAAGCTTATCATTGTTGCCTCATCATTGCCGCATGTGTGCATCTATACCTGTAGCTGAAAACTGTGAATAATGCCTCTGAGAAAGTCATATTCAGATGAGCTGCCATAGTCATTCACCACAGCCGTGATGCGTTTTGCAGTGCCACGGTACTTGCGTGATGGTGGTGGTGGTGGTGGTGGGGGGGTTGCCCATAAATATACTGTTCTATTTTAGTTCATTCATATTTTGTTTACTGTTCTGGGCCTTGATAAACTTCCAGATGGTAGGGTAGCTTGCACCTAAAAGGTTGTTAAAGCTCTGGTGCCACCCCATTACAGCACTGATGGTACGTGATAGTCCTTCAGTCACAGCACTGTGGCAATTCCAAAATTCAATAGGAAATAACAGTCTGCCTTGCCCATGTCATCCAACAGGTTGCCCAATCCATGTGCCTTTGAAATAATCAACAAGGTGTGCCAGTAGGTCACCATGCTCACAAAACAATTCTAGACACCTCAGGTTTTCATACATTGACATCACATTGGCAGGGGCCACATATGCCTATGCTGGCAGCATTCGTATATGCAGTGCAAAGTTTTCATCTGTGATACAGTTTTTGTGAATTTCATGGAGGTCTTGATTTTTTTGCCAAATGGCCTGACAGAGATGATAAAAAGCACCCTCTGGTCTCAGCACCATGAAATTAGATGGGAAATGCATTCACAGCTGTCTGCTCGAAGTCAGTCATTATGGACTGTGGGGCAAGCTATGAACAGAGAGATTTTATGGCACATAGAACTTTTGTATAGCAAGCATATGTTCAGCTTGACATAAGGATAAAGACACTAGGTATTACATAGTGTAGAACTGAGAAAATGGTGGTGAAGTGGATTTAAAAGTGCCATCTGCATACCAGTACATGCATGCTTGCATATAACGCAGATTCTTCAAGGTTGGAAATATCAGAAATCTGTCAGAATCATTACTGCCACTGTCATGAAGCAGAAACTGTTCACCACGATCTGTGGTGGTGTACTCAGCTGGGATCTGTAACTCAGATAGACATATAGGCAAAACCAGAGCAACAGTAGCATTCTGCCTAACTCATTGTGCAGTGTGCTTGAGACTGGAGAATGAGAGCAGTTTTCCTGCTACTGACTTGTTCAACACAGCTTGTGGCACCTGCCACAATTTGGTGTGTTGTCTCCTGGGTTGATCACTCTCTGTCTTTCATTTCTGTGATTACCTTTCTCACTGTGACTGACCTGGCATCTGGCACATGGTTGTGCGCATTTATAAATAATGCTATTGTGTCATTAGATGTATTACATCTGGCACTACATTGCATCGAGTCATACATGTTTCACTTCCAGTAGATTTTTTCTGCATACTTTCTTTCTCTGCGGTACAAGAAGCCACTGTGATTAAACAAGCAAAAAAACACAAACCAGCACTGCACCAAGCTAAACAGATAAGGCTTTTAATTCAATGAAAAGTATAAAAGGCAACATACCCAAATGGGCAGGCAAATGGCCCTGGGATGGGCCTCGCTACAAAAGCTGCAAATGTGAAGGTAGCAACACCCATAGACTGTGCAGCTGGATGTATTGAAGTTATTACAGATTGTCTGGTTTCCCATATAGGTCACCAGTTGACCACATCTATCATGGCTGGTGCTAGGAAGAGCGCTGGGATTTGGAATGGTGTGAATAAGATTTGAGGCAGAAGCAGAGTCCCCCGTTGAGATCCTTTGAGGAGGATCAGGTGAGTGAAAGAATAAAAACAAACAAAGAGAGGCAAAATGGGAATAAGAGCCACATAGCTGGCAGGACAGGGCCTGTTGACCTGCAAAATGATGGCAAAATAATTTGATGCCTAGAATGCACCAGTCAAGCCTAGTGTTAAAGTGGTACAAAGCGGCAGCTGCTTTAGAAGAAAAGGAATGGTAATAGTTGTAAAAGTGTGTGCCCCATATCTGATCCACAAGTCCACTAAAAGGTAGAGGTAAGAGTCCAATTCCTGATGCCGAGAGGGGAATACAGAGCAGACTATGTCCCTATAGAGGCTGAAGATGAGAACAAATTCTGGGATAATCAACTTCTTAGTGAGCCATGGGTCCTTGGACTTCAACACCACCAAGACATCACCACACGAGACGACCCTGTTCTCAAGGGAGTCATGGGAGGAAATAAGGAGGGAAATTAGATTGACATCCTTCCCTTCGATAACATCCTTATGCAGGTGATTCAGGCCGAGGTGCATGGGAGATATCATAGACAGAGGAGCAGTCCGGTGGGAAGAACCAGGATCCAGAGGAAAAGATGAAGCTGAAGTTGATGGACCAGTGGAGGACAAGGGGATGGGAGACAACACCACAGTAGTGTGGGACAAGCTGGAAGGTAAGGAGGCAGGTAATTCAGGATGAGGTAGGAAGGACTGTGTATCAACATGGACTTCAAGAGATGAGAGGCGAGCAAGCATGTCCATTATAGCAGGATCAGGATGGTGATGTGAAGGCAGGTGGGCTTCTAGAGAGACAAGGAGAGTCTTGACATCCAAGAGGGAAGAAGTCAGAGGAGAAAGAAGATTGCAGAGCTCAGCATAGGCTTCTGGTACTGGCTGGGGAGCGGCACATCAGGAGGAGGAGGAGGAGAGTCACCCCGTCTGGAGTTAGCCAGTATGAATAAGTTAAACATTTCTTGTTTCTTGGCAGAAGGTGAATGAGAAATGCCAAGTTTCTTAAGCTTGGTTATAAGGCGAGGAATGGTCCAGTCTTTTAAAGAGTAGCGTGCTTGAGCGGGATACTTTCCATGGGCCGGTGGGTCTGGTGAAGGAGGAGGATATAGAGACATACCCTCCCCCAGGTCAGGCCCAGGTTGACCTGATGGTAAGTCAGCCATGACACCTATGAGCTGCAAAACAGAGTGCCTAAAGGTGAAATAGAGTCCAGAGCAGCAGAGCGAAAATGGAGCTGGGGATGAAAGGCAACAAGCCTGGAGACCTCCATATAGAAAGAACAGTGAGCATGCAAGAAGACCTCCACGTGGGTCAACAATGATGGTCCATCACAGAGGACCCAAGGTAGTATCGAACGAGACCTTCACATAGATCTAAGGAATCTAGTGAGACCTCCATGTAGGTCTAATGTGAGGAGGTATACCAGAATGCTAGGGACTGCTCACAGCCACCGTGGGGGTAGGTAATAATGATAGGGACCACCAAGTGGGGCAGCAGATAGCGAGCTTGCAATGGATATAGGAAAGAGTGGGAGAGTAGTGATAACCTTAACAGAGGTGCAAAGATGCAACCCTGTTTACAAGGAGACCTGCCTGCAGATGACTAGCCTTTTCGATGGTTATCCATAGGGGACTGGAGAAGAGCCGGTGCTGGGTCTTGCCGTCCTTGTAAATGGGTACTATCCCTTTAAATGCAGTTGAAGCCCCCCAAAAAACAGCAAACAAGCTATGAGGGAGAGGCGGAGAGAGGAGACAGGAGAAGAAGGAGGCACAGAGGGCCACCAAGCAGTGGCCAGGAAGGGGAAAGGAGAGCAGGAGGCAAGGAGCGGACAGGGAAATAGGAGGAAGGGGGTTGGCATCCACAGGCCAGCACACAGCCATGGTGGTGGGCGGGAGAGGGGAAGAGAAAGAGGAGAGGAGGGAGCATAGACACAACAGTGGAGACAAATGAGGCTAAAATACAGTGAAGAAAGAGGCAAGCAGGAGCAAAAGCTCAGCCACAAAAAATGCAGCGGCTCAGTCGTAAACAAACTAAGCTCTTGTGTGTGTTTGGAGGCAGGCTCAAATAGTGCTAGTGGGTGGAGTTATTCCCCCCAATGAACTACAGGCAAAAGCCCTCCCATTAGAAGATGGGGGAGGCAAGGGGGAAAGTGTTGTGATCTGGCTGCATGGGTATATTTCACACACACAATCTCCAAAGCAAGAGATGCAGGGTGGCTTACAGGAAAAGAACTTACACAAGAGCAAAAAAACAGATTATTTGTTAAGAAAAAATACATATGTACATATTAAAACAAAATAACTACTGTATATTGTCATTCAATAGACTCCTTAACAAAAAATTAGTCTAAAGTTATATACATTTTTTATTCCTTTAAACTGACTTTAAGTAAAGACTGAATCAGATATTGAATCTTGTATGGCCCCAAAGGCATTAAGGAGAGTCGGTACTATTCATGGGCAATCGTCAGGAGTCATCTCTCACCTTTAAGTGGTGACTCGTTTACATACAGTACATCAGATTTGAGGAAAAAATTATTATTAGAACTAATTCCCTGGTAATCAACACAATCTTGCAACGAGAATCCTTAAACAGTAAATATTTAATACAGGAGGTACGGTTTGATGTTCCACTGGTCATTTAACCCCAGAGGTTTGACACTTTTCAGAGAATAGATCCAGTAACTCTCCCTCTTTAGAAGTTGATTTGACTGATTACCACCCCTCTTGAGTGGGGGGATATGTTCTATGCCCATAAACTCTGAATTATGCAATGGCAAAGAAATTTTGTGTCCTTCGATTGATCACAGGGTGCCTGAAACAGTGATGTTATTACACAGTAACATCACTGTACTAAGTCTAGGCACAAACATGACCGCATAACAGATTATTGAAATCATGTATCCCAGCCTCCTATCCACAAGTTACCGTTACTATGGGCCACCGGTGTAAAGGACTGCGACCCCTCCTCCCCCCACCGAGGATGTACGTTTCAAACATAAAATCTCCCACCCACTACATCACAAACTGTCCCTGAAACAGAAAAGTGAGAAAACCTCACTTTTTTGTTTTTTGTTAGTGTAGCTAGCGGTCCCTGAATTCTGGAAGAGCGGCCATCGCAACGAGTGCGTACAACAGTACCGCGCTCACTCCACTAGTGACTGACTGTACATACAAGCCTTCGTCATCATAACCAACATAAAATAAGTAAAATAAAATACATGAAAATTAAAAGAAAGCCGTACCTATACTCAGCTTTCTCCTCAACAACACAGCCATGGCACCTTTAGTCACGGTGCTGATTGGCTCAGGGTTCACGTTGCTTTGGTCACTTGACATGCATAGTAAAGACCTTCACTGGTAAAAAAAGAGCAACAAAAAAACAAGTTACTCTAAGGAATATCAGCCAGCAGGTATGATAGCAGTGTGAGACACAATAATAAACACAGACCGGTGTGCTGGCATAGAAGGAAATCAGCAGGGTGTGAAACAGAATGCAATATACAAAAGCAGCACCATCTATTGGGCAAAACAGAAAGTGTGGACTTTGTTTTTCAAAACATATACCTCCACACACCAAAAATTAAGGAAAAAAAACATTTTAAACATTTTTTTTTTAATTTTTTTTTTTCTTTACAAATGAGTCATTGTATAATAGCAATAAGAAACTCCAGGGATGTGTGTTATTGTGTAATAATGTCACTTCTCATGAGTTGAACACACTTGGCCTGCGGCCTTATGCTTCAACCACCCAAGGTGTGAAGTTATTAAAGGAATAATGCCTGACAGGGTGGGTGTTATGCTGGGATAACATCCCACCTCGGGTGGTTGGGCCCGAGGCCACTGGCTGAGGGTGTCCAACACCCGAGAAGGGATGTTATCCCGGCATAACACCCACCCTGGAGAGCATTATTCCTATTATACAATGGCTTGTTGTTTTATAATAAAAAAATAATTTTAAAGAATGTTTATGTTGGTGTGAAAAGATATTTTTGTTCCTTAAGAGAAGATGAAACAATGGGAATCCAAATGCAAAAAATCAGCAAGGGTGTTATGCCAGGATAATATCCCTGCTGTGACAGCCAACTGACCAATCAGAAGCCAGGATTCTTTCTTGCCATTGTTTAATACACAACAACACACACCCTGTCATGCCTTATTGCTTAATTCTCAGCATTTGAATTGTGGTGTGTGTAAAAATGCATTCTCACCGGAGTGTCCTGTCTTACATTTTTAATGGACCATATATGTTCCTGAATTTGCTGTTTCAGTAGTTTAACCGTGCAGCCTACATACAATTTTTAAAATCACACCACAATGTATACACAGTGAATGGAGTGTCACATATGATAGTCTCCTCTAGTTTAGTCTCCTCTAATTTTAACTGAATCCTTTTTATTGTCGGGTATTTGAACTCTGTTTGAGCAAACTCACAAATGTTGCAACGGTGACACTTGAAGAACCTAAAGGGCCTTCTGAGTAACCACATAGTGCTAGCAGTATGCCTAAAATTATGAATTAATCAAAATGAGATGTGTTTAACCAGAGGGTTGTCTATCTAAAATTTGGAGAAATTGATTTAGCTAAGGGTCACTGGTTAGGTTATGTGCACATTTTATAAATTTGGATCACATGTAATTCATAATTGTAAATCTTGTTTAATCATTGTTTAACTATGCACTTAATTGTATGCACTATAAATTGACCATGCTTCCTCCCACTCACCATGACCCCTGACGAAGGGTTGTTAGACCCGCAATGCCGGGGCTAGTAGTGGCCATTGAGTACTTCTAAACACTGGTGTGTTGCTAAACTGTAAAAACTGCAATAAAGCTTTTGGAATTGCAAAGAAACTAATGTTGATCCTGGTTTGGAGTACAGGCTTAGGACTTGGTTCTGTCCTCTAACCAGATGCCTGCATAAAGAGGAAGTAGGACAGGCTGTTCCCCTGCCAACTGCTGTAGCAGAGGGAATCAAATTTGCTTGGGTGAGAATGGTGTCACCAGAATCAGTGAGGCTGCTTCTACCTGAAACATGACCATAACCCTTTGTATCAAATAGAATGGAGGAAATGCAAAAGGGAACCTTTCTTTCCAGGAGAGGAATAGCATGTCTCAACAAAAATATTCCAGGTCCTATATGAGCAAGCAAAAATGCTGCAGTTTTGCACTGTGTAGGGATTCAAAAAGGTGCAGTTCCAGACAACCCCATATTTTGAAGAGGTCATTGACATGACTGCTTGGTCACTTGTTTTTTCTATATTCTTTTTTTTCCTCCTCCTTCAGGTGACTGCAGGCAGGTCCCAGTCCCTCCACCCTGTCTGCCACATACATCTGTCTATCACTCCTCCGGTACGCCGAGCCCCAGTATCCCCAATGGATTTGCTGCCCGGGCGGGGCCAGAAAGGGGATGGACATCCTCCCCCCACCCTGCACAACAAGTCCAGACTGGGACTGGTTCTGGTGATCAGGTGGCAGAGTGGGATGCCAGTTGGCTGGCAGGGTTTCACTGAGCCTGTGGTCACCCTTTTTCCATTTTCTGCCCCCCCAATGGCTGTGAATGTGTGCGTGTGGAGGTGCATGTGTGCCACGTAGCCATGCTCTTGCCTCCCTGACTCTCACGTTGCCACCCAGCCTCCACCAGTGGGCAACCAAGGAGCAGGCTAACATACCCTTCCTCCCTGGGAGAGGTGAGCTGTCATAGGACTCTTTATCCTCTCCATCCCCTGCTGACCCCTGGCAACCCAAGCTTGCTTCCATGTGGATTGAGGTATGGCGTGCAACGTTTCAACCCTCAGTACCACAGGGCCGGCCCCTTGATCTCTTTTTTTAAATGTACTGTTCACTATAGTGCTTGCATTAATGATAGCACCAGTGATCCATTGTTTTGACTCCCTCCACAGCCACTTGCTCTGTTTCTGTAATTTCTATATAGGACGTTACCCCAATTGGTGTATGAAATCAGAGACATCTAGTAGATAAAAGGCATGTTACTCATCTTAGGAATCTGCCCAGATGAAGCTCAATGAGTAAAACATCAGTGCACCTAGATGGCAGCTGGTGCAGTATTTGATTATCTGTAACCTTTAGTGTTTCAATATATTTCTTTATTTTGCAAAAAATGTTGATTCCTGGAGGCTACTGATATTATACTACATCTACACCACAATTTTTTTGGGAATGTCTCCATAAGTGGAGATATCTCCATGAGTGTAATGATTCTTGTTTATTCTAGTTCTTGGGACTGCCTATCCCTCCAGAAGCACCATGGAACAGCATCAGAGTGCAGACCCCTTTTTCTGGTGTTTTGGTGGGAGTTATAGAGCAGCAAAGCACAGGCTCAAGGAATGTGCTGAGCAAGTCGAGCCACTGGGGCAGAGAAGCAGTATGAGGTTGAAGCATACTGAGCCCATGAAGGAAGAGACAGGGCAACCACCCAAACTGAAGGGCAGGAGGAAGCTCAAAAGCAAAAAACAGGAGTGAAGTACAGGAACAGCCATGGCCAGAGGGACCTGAAGGCTGATCTCCCAGCTGGCAAGACTGGCAGAGAAGTCGAGACAGCCAGGCAAGGCAAGCATAGGAAGAAGGAGTCAGCTCTCAACAAGCACCCAGCAAGTGGGGGGGGCAGCAGGACGGAAGGCAGCAGGCATAGAAGGAGCCAGGCACCAGCATGAAGAATGATTCACTGTCAGTAGGAAACATAAGACTGGAACAGCAACAGGCAAGGAGCCAGCCAAGGTAGCGAGGGAGCAGGCTTGCTGGAGCCCAAGCAGCACTAGGGAATGGTAGCCGCTGGGCAGCAGAGGCCCATTGCGCAGAAGCAGTCAGTAGGGAAAAAGTGGAGGGTACTAGGACCTTGGAGCAGCTGCCAGGAAACACAGCAGCTATCTGGTGGTAGAAGCCCTGGCACACAGCAGCAGCAACAAGGCAAGCAGAGAAAGTGCTCCCAAGGCAGCAGCAATACTACAAGCTTAAGAAAGACATAGAGGGAAGGCAGGAAGCCACATGGTCACTGCAAGCAAATAGGCATCTGGAGGATGTTTAGAGCATGCATGCTTATGTAGCTCTTGGCGAGGGATGTAGAGCATATCACCCACTCCCCACTCAACCCCAGGCATTGCCTTACAAGTACTGAATGAAGTGTAAGGACATATGTCTAGTACAGTTGCAGTAATAGACATGGTCAGATATTTAAATGATGATGTATTAGTTATGTCACTATATGAGGCAATAATGTGAGGCAAGAGAATAAAGTACAAGGCCAAAGGCACAGTACACTCCTTCATGAGATGATCACATTATTGCTGAGGATAATGACCCAACCAGCCCATTATAATTATACTTCAAGTCTTTGCTGTTGTAAGCATAGACCAATCAGAATGCAAGAAAAAAGATGATGCCCCTACTGTCATTTTATTGACAATCAAATGACTGCTCTAGGCTCTGAGCAGTCATTTTAATTGAGAAAAAAACTTCTGTGGCAGTTTGCTAAGAAATAAATTGTGTGTAACTCTGGCTTCCAGTTGGAGGATGGAGCCACATGTAACATAATTCCAGATATTTCAAACCATTTCTAAAGAGATCCTCTCGTGGCCCTATAGTGGCAGGGGATTTTTCTAAAGATATGTACTGTAAATTTCAGGAAATATCTGTCCATGTCAATTGCTCAGACTGTACACTTACCACATAAACAACAAATAAATGAAACTAAAACTAATCAGAAATAATTGAAGTTATCACTGGAAAAACGTATACCACTTACTGAAGATAAAAATTAGCTCTATAAAGTATATAAGTAAGTAATAGGACATGATGAGATGTGGTTTATTGTCTGATAAGAGCATGCCTCAGGTGTGTTATGAGGCATGAGGCACCTGCGGCAAGTGCCTTTAGCACCTGTGAAATGCTCTCATCAGGAAACAAACCACACCTCAGAGTGTCTTATTGCACTTACAGAATGGGTCTCGTAAGTAAATATTAAAAAAAAAAAAAAAGATGCAAGCAACGTAAACAATTAGGTTTTAGTTTGTCTTTCTGGTAAAATAGTTTGCTATTACATTAAAAGTAATGCAGCTACTAGTGTAGGTAGTGTTAGACACCACTAAAGGGCAGTAGTGCCTGTGCAGTTATCAGCAGTTTGCTGTGTACCCCCCCCCCAACAATTGATAATTTCTTTCTTTTTTTTAGCTGCAGTCTTTTGTTTGTAGGTGTGCTGCCTTTGTGCCATACATTTTAATTCTGCCTAGATGGTCGACTGGTGCTATTACAATCAACTGCCGAGTGGCCGTGTTTCCAACTGACTGCCAAGTGACAACTTCCGATTTTGTGGTCAGCTTCCCTGTTTTCAGGTCAGCTCCAAGGTTTCTGTCAGCTGTTTCCTGAAACATGATCTGTGTGAAACACCAGCATATACAATGGGACTGTTACAGGCTCCACTGATCAGCTTTTGCAATCAATGCTCCCATTTTCAAAACCGCTGGCTCTGCGAAAATCACCGGCTCCACTCCTCAAAGAAACTGTACGGCTCCACTCCAAAACTGCATGTGCGGTCACTATTAAGAAGAAAAACTGCCTTCTATCAATTTGGGACATGCAAACCTTTAATGCTGACAGGTGTGGGGACAGGCCAGCTGTACACTACCAACAACCAGGACACTTGGTTTAAATCCAAGAGCTGCTGGCACACTGAAGATTAAAGGCCTGTAAAAAGATAAATGAAAAAAAAAAAAAAAAAACATAACAACAGGTTAGGACTTACTTAAAAATGATTCCTGGGTTTGTGTTATGTGTTTCTTAGGCATAGTAAGAGGAAAGGTATTTATTTTAATGTTTGAAAATGTAAATATTGGTTTACAGCAAGTAGCTGGTATCACATTACTAACTGGCCGCCAGAAAGTTTTTCAAAGTTTCTGGTAGGCATGGATATGTGGGTAGTACTACACCTAGCTTGCCCAAAAAAGTGCCACCTTCAGGGTTTTTGTCCTATAGGGACATGGGTCCTAACCAGTCAGCATGCTGAAAAATCTTTATTTTATAATAGTAAATAATGCTACACCTAATAATTTCTGGTAAATAGAAACTAAACCCACATCCTAGCAAGAGTGAGTGTACCTTACCTCTTATTCATTTTGAAATGTTTAATGCTGTGTCACCTGACTGGATAAAAACCTTGAGATAACAGAGCCTGAAGAAAAAAAAAAATCAAAATGTATGGGTAAATGAAAATAAGCCTTTAACAGCCTGCCCAGTGGCAAAGATGACTAAGGTGTCATGCATGCCTTACCTTTTCTCACACCAGTGACCTGGGTTTGGGAACAAACCTGGGTCTCCAGGGGCTAGCCAGAGTGGGAGAGGATTGAGCTTCCAATGGACTGCTCTACTGTCCCAGAGGAGGGTGGCCGCTGACTCGCCATGTGATTGACACCAGGTGAAGGCCAAGTGGTAGGACAGCCAAGAGTGACACATTTGGCTGGGTACTGTGGGACTCTGTGCAGTGTGCATGCTTTCACACACATGTTCTGACATGTGCATCTCAGTGTCAGGGAAGAACAAAAATGGAAAATGGGAGGAAGGGCTAAATGAAGCCCTCCCATCTCCCTGTAGCCTGTTCCACTAAGCCATGGACTGGAGACATCTGGATATGCTGCCGGGGGGGGTGGATGGCCTTCCCCCTCCTAGCCTCACATTGGTGAGGAGGTGTCCACGGGAGACCATCACCAGGAAGCCAGTGGTGGTGGAAGCCAGCTGCAGGTAATGGGGACAGGGCTGGTGAGATGCCCATCTGACCAAGATGGTAGAAAAACCTTTTATGACAAATAAGAAGAAAAAGAGCTCAAAAGTAGGCACGTTTGTAACGGAGGCTGAACCACACCAAGGTCTAACATGAAACTAAAGTATGTGGGCAATATAAGTGCTATTTGACTGGGCCACTGGAAAAAAAATCAAACTTGATTTTAACAAACAGACCTCTGCAAACTCTTGTGAGAATTTTACACAACTACAAGCACTTGGGCCACCATATTTGAACACCATGGTTTGCACTCACTAATTGTCCACTCCAGGAGCAAATTAGTGCCTGTAGCAGACTACTGGTATATGAGAACATGCCCAAGTACATAACAAGACCTAATTTGCAGGTTCCAATATACCATCTAAATTAACCAGTTAATATCCCAGTTGCTCCCACAAACCACTACCACCTACTGGCCACATGAGAAACATGGCCAACAGGGAGATATGGGTCTGCCAGGAACTGTGAGAGCCCACAAATAGTGATTTGTCCTGTGGAGGAATCTGCCATAGTCATACCTCCCATGCAAATGATCCCGTATCAATATCAAGGCTTTAGTCAGATGATCTTCCGAAGTGGAGCGCTCTGAGACCGCACTTTATCATTTCTTTTTTCAGCTATGTCCTTGTGTGATATTTAGCTGATTTTTGATTCCTAGGTATGTACCACTTTGCGGCCCTTTATTTGCCTTTTTTACAAAACCACAACCCTTGCTATGCCACACTCCTCCGATGAACCCCATGAAGGACTGTGGTCCAAGAAAACTAAGCAGGCCACCATTCCTCTACCTTTGGACCTAACTCCTTGAATGGTGGACCAGTTCCTCCAAGAACTTGCTCCTTTGCAGGACACCCTTACTTCTCTGTCCAAGGATATGAAGATTTTTACCCACAGCCATCACTAAACTTACTCACCAGGTGGGCAACTTGTAGGCCCACCAGAGTTCCATAGAGGACTGGCAGCACTGCATTGACCCCAAAGTCATCTTAAAAAAGATTGTTAAATTGGAAGACTGTATTGACAATTTGGAGGGGCATAGTTGTTAGAACAACCTAGTGATTCTTGGCCTCCTTGAACATTGTGAGGGCAGAGATGTATTATTATTTTCCCAAAAGCTTTGTAAACACATTGCTGGTCCTTCCCCAATTTTTTTTTATTTATTTATTTAGTTTTTGTTAACCGGGTAGGTGCACTAGCCAACAAGACTATTTTCAGGCACGACCTGGGAGGGTACAGAGACAAACTTACTGAATCCATTTTGCAATTAACAGCGGAAAATGCTGACAAGAACAATGCATCATTTAGGTTAAGCATGTATCAAAAGTACAATCAGGTCAATTTTTAGAGTGACTGAGCAGTGTACAAGAGACAAGGAATAGAGCACAAAGACAGCAGGTAGTAATAATGTAGGAGGCAGGTTGGTAGTGGGCAGAGGAAGAAAAGGAAAAAGGGAAAAAGTGCTCCCTGTTGGAGTGGAACCCAGGGTCAAAGGACAAACAGAGGAGAGGAGTCAGAGGAAGGGCTTAAAGAGAGGAAGAGGGAAAGTGAGGACTAGGGTGGTTTAAAGCAGGAGCAGACATAAGAGGAGAAGAGCTAGTGGCTTAGTTCTCTTTTGAAGGAGATATGGGAAGTGGATTGATGTAGGGTTAGTGGGAGTGTGTTCCAGAACCAGGGAGCATGGCAGGCAAAGGCTTGACCACCTTTGGAAGTGTGGTGTCTAGGGATTAGAACAGGGGCCTGGTCAGCAGAGCGCAAGGCATAGTTGGTTTTCTGGTGTAGAAAGAGGCTAGCAAGGGGTTTAGGAGTACGGGATCTGATGATGTTATCAGTAATGGATCTGAGAGCATAGTACCTAAGCTCTTGGGGGGGAAGCCAGCCCAGATCTGAGTAGAGGAGACATTGATGTTTCAGCCGGGGGGAGGAGGAAGTGAAGCGACCAATATTATTATAGGTAATATTCCACTTTTGTAGACTTGAGTTGCAGGCAGAGACGTAAGTGGTGACCCCATAGGTAAGTGAGGGGAGTAATATCCCACGGGCAATAGCCAGCCTGGGTGAGGGGGTGAGCGCATAGCTCATACGGTAGGCGATGCCTAGTTTAGAGTTGACCAGCTTACAGGCAGATTGAATATGGAGTTCAAAACTCAGTGACGGGTCAAGGATGACCCCTAAATATTTGAAGGAGTTTACCACCCCAACTGAAGAGCCATCCAAAGAGGAGACATTGAAGTGATCTTGGGAGTGTTTGAGTTTGAGCTTGGACCCAAATAGCATAGCTTGGGTCTTGGTGTTATTTAGGATAAGTTTGTGATTAGCAAGCCACTGTTGGATAAGCTGAAAATCAGTGGAGAGTCAAGAGTTTATGTCCCCTGTGCTGTGTGAACTGGTATACAGTACAATGTCATAGGCTGCAATATGTTATTGCGCGAGCCTACTGTGCGCTGTGACTTATGCTGGCGGAGGGGGAGCGGCCCCTGTTTTTCAAACTGTTAAATTATTTGGATCACTGGCATATCCTACAAAAGGCATGGAGTCAGACACAGTGACTTGGGACAATCACAAGATATGGGTGGTAAAGGACTTTCCATTCACTATCAGACAGGAATGAGCTGCCTATCGCCCCTAAACTACCACCCGTGCAGCTTCAAGTATCATACACCATCTCCTTTGTCCCGCAACATTAGAAGTCTTTAAAGACAGTGATCAGAAATGTTTTTTGACTCCTGATCAAGCTAGACTGAAGTTACAGTGTTTGTTTCCTGATTTAAGTCACCCTGATCCTGGATTACTCCTTTTGATGTTTGCTTGCGCACGCGCAAGAAACATTATGTGACAGCTTAGGAGAGAAGCGGGTTGGGGAGGCTTGGCAGTGTGGCATCCAACAGAAGCTTTGCATTTGGGGGCCTGGCCATGGTGCACCAATGGAGGCACAGTGTGCTGATGACACTGGCTTCCAGAAGGTGCACCAAGTTTTAACATTTTCGCCGCAGCAATCACGGGCTGCCTCGTCATTGCAGCATCAGCGATTGCTGCAATGAGGGAGCAATCCGTCATTGCTGGGCAGAACATTGCTAGTGTGATATTGTTTGTGAACATTGTGGCACCTTGCTGCCATGGTCACAAACAATATCAAAGAGCCCCAGTGCTGAGGGGGTGCCCAATCCGCCTCGGCAGCATGTGCCCCTCCCCACAGATGTGTGTTTTTGCCAACAGAGGCCCCAATCCCCGTCGGCATCCTTCCCCAGTGTTGACTTGCTGGCAGGGGAGCCAACTCCACATCAGCAGTACGGTCCCACTCCCTGTTTGATGTGCTGATGGGGGAGCCCACTCCCCGTCGGCATCATCCCCCCCAAAGAGTAACGTGAGAGACCGAGTGGGTGCCCAATCCTCCTCGGCTCTTGTGCCCCCCCTCGCTTTTGTACCGATGGGGGTGCCCAATCCCCCTTCGGCTACAACCTCAAAAAAACAATGTTCAGATGGCATGCTAGGAGCTCACCCCAGCATACCCAATGTCCCTGCAAAGGAAAAAACATCCTGCAATGTTGTTTTTTTTTGTTTACAACCTGTAAAACAAAAACGGTCCCTCGCGGTCTCCCTGGTCCCTCCCCCCACAACCCACACCCACCCACTGCGCACTCTGCCTCCCCACACCCCCCTCACCTCATACTTACCTCTGGAGTCTGGCACAATGATCTTCGGTGGACCGGGAACACGTCTGCACTCTTCAAAGCCGACCGTGAACTGAGGAAATGCCGGTAAGCTGTATAATGGGATAGATAGGGTTTTTTCAACTTTTTTGCATATCTCAGGCATTTTCCGGAATTTTGGCACCAAATTTTCAACATGGGGTTTTTGGGGACCCCTCCTCATGAATCAGTCACTGTCATGGCGTGAATCGGTCCCGAAAGGTAATTTCGCAGTCACTGTGCGGAATCACCTTTTGGGACTGAGTAATGAAACAACAGTGCCAGTGTTCATGAGGTGGGCTCTCATAAAGTGTATGTTGCAAATTTGGTGGAAAAAATCCAAGAAATGACTGTTTTACGACTGTGCGTTGAGCAGTTGCTACGCACACTTGTAACTTCGCGAATTTACAATATTTTCAGTTCAGATTTTCAACATTGCCATTTTTCTGCACCTTGTTATGAACAGTATAGCTGTCATTTTTCACATCCTGGGTGAAATGTGTTTTCGCACGTGCGGCGCAGAATAGTGCGGTCGCTGTGGGAAATCAGTGTTCGGGATGCATGAAGAAAATCACAGTGACACCGTTCATTAGCAAAGGTCCTAAAATGCCTATGCTGAAAATTTGGTGACAAAAGTCTATAAAATGACTGTGTTACGAGTGTCTGTTGCGCAGTGTTCACTCAAGCTTGTAACTTCGCACATTAACAATATTTTCACTCCAGATTTTCAACATTGCCATTTTCCCACACCTCCTTATGAACAGTACAGCTGTTATTTTTCACATCCTGCCCGAAATGTGTGTTTGCACTTCCAGCACAGAATAGCGCAGTCACTGTGGGAAATCAGTGTTCGGGACACATTACGAAACTCACAGTGACACTGTTCATTAGCAGAGGTCCTAAAATGCCTATGTTGAAAATTTGGTGATGAAAGTCCATAAAATGACTGTGTTACGAGTGTGCATTGCACAGTTTCCAAGCATGATCATAATGTTGCACATTTGTAATATGTTCACTCCAGAATTTCAACATTGCCATTTTTCCTGCCCTCCTTATGAACAGTACAGCTGTCATTTTTCACTTCCTGGCCAAAATGTATTTTTGCACCTGCAGCGCGGCCGCTGTGGGAAATCAGTGTTGGTGCCACATTAACAAAATCACAGTGACACTGTTCATTAGCACAGGCCGTAAAATGCCTATGTTGAAAATGTGGTGATCAAACTCCATAAAATGACTGTGTTACAAGCGTGCGTTGCACTGTTTCCAGTCATGCTCATAACTTCACACATTTGTAATATGTTCACTCCAGCTTTTCAACATTGCCATTTTTCTGCACCTCCTTATGAACAGTACAGCTGTCATTTTCCACATCCTGGCCGAAATGTATTTTTACACTTCTGGCACAGAATCGAATGCTTGCTGTGTGAAATCAGTGTTCAGGACACATCAAGAAAATCACAGTGACACTGTTCATGAACAGAGGTCCTACAATGCCTATTTTGAAACTTTGGTGACAAACATCTATAAAATGACTGTGTAATGTGCATGCGTTGCAGAGTTTCCACATACTGTATGCTCGCACGTGTGAGCACTTTTTATATTCCCAGTACAGCTGTTCAACACTGCCATCTCTTCACATCTCCCTGTGGATGGTACAGCTGTCATTCTTCACATCCTGCCCGATCTGTGATTTTGTTCATGTGGCATAGAATGGCATATGGCATGCCTGTCATGGCCGATGACCCAAACACTTACCTCAATGCCTGTCCGTCTCTACACGATGGAGGTGGGGTTGGCGTGAACTTCAATACTTCACTGCCATTCCTATTCTACATATGTCTAACTCCTGCACGCCCAATGCTCATACCAGCAAGCAAACATTCGGCATATACAAATGCTTGTTTTTAGTCTGAGGCTAATCCTCGTGTGGTCTATTTTGGTTGCACTAATAGACTGACAGCTTTCATCTGTGACTTTCCAGTGGTTTGCTGGATTATAATGCACCTTAGTTTCTAATATGTTATCCTTCTTTGTATTTTTTTGTAGCTAAAATTGTGGCTGAAGATATGCTGTATATTGTATAGTTTACATTGCATTCTTCATTTTGTTCACATTCCTTATGGGCTTCGTCAGCTTATTGCTATCTGTATGATTGTTCTCGCTGTGTTGTCTGTTTTTTTTTTTCTTTCTGATTTTTTTTTTTTTTCTATTGCAATTTTATCCTCGGTCTGCTTTGATACTGTTCTTTCCCTTTCGAGTGTCTAACTGGTCTATTTTTTTTTTTCCACTACATTCGCACTTTGATCTTTTTTGTTTTCAGTTCTTTTTTGCTTATTTTTTCCCCTCTCTGGATGTTCTTGTGTTACTCCTTTTTTTGTTTGGTTCGCATTCCTTTTTGCTGGGACTTGTTTTGTGGGGGTGTCGGGTCTTTTGTAACGCCTTTTGGTTTTCATATTATCTTTCTCCGCTTGGCAGACTACTAATGGCATTCCTTGCTTGCTTATGGTTTGCCCGGGTTTTGGAGATGCTTTCATTTGTTTTGCTGGTTGTGCTCATTGGTATGCAATCTGCCCTCTTCTATCCTTATGGTGTGCACTGACTGTTCCTGTCTTTTTTACCTCATGAAACCCAGTCTTTTTTTTTTTTTTTAATAATTTCTTTATAATATCGCCCGGCCTCCTTCCATCTGGCCCCCCCATCCCCATCACCCCAGTGTCCACTGGACTCACCTCTCACCCTAGCGAGGTGCCAGCTAGCTGAGTGCGGAACCTGCAAGGGGCCAGCTTCATCCTGCCAGATGATGTTTTTCCTCCTTTTGGTGCCCGTCCCTCGAGCGTAGCGTGGCAGCGTGCAGTGATGTCAATGACCGAGCCGTGCATGCTTCCGTACACTGCACAACAGGCCTCTGCCCCACAACTGCCCCCTATGTGTGGGTCCACTGTGCTAGCCCCTAGCAACCACTAGGGGTCTGTCAGGCAGCGGACTGCATCCCCACCCTTCCCCGGGAGAGGAGAGCTGTCCTTCCGACGCTCGATCCTCTCTCTCCCCAGCTGATCCCCGGTGGCCCACTTGCACCATGAACATGGGTAGCTGGAATGGCAGGAGGTAAGGCATGATGCCTCAGCCCTCTACACCACTGGGCTGGGCCATGAAACCAGTCTTTGTTTATTGTCCTTGCTATTCTTTAGTTTTCCTTTTTTTTTTTTCCTTGTTTCTAGTGTGTTTTCTGTAACAGTTCGTTCTTTTCTTCTTGTTGGGCCTTGCTATACAGGGTGATTGGTTTCCATTATTTGGTACCCCTTGCTTTTATTTCTGGCTTTTAGGTTTTGTTTTTTATTCTTATTTTCTCTGTGGCATGGTAGGTGATGGGACTCTGTTTTTTTGGGTATTGTGGTGTGGACCTATCATGGGCCTATTGGATTAGGTGGGTTGGTGTTTGCGACCGATTCGGATATTGTTATTTGTTTTTTGTTTTAGTGTTTGTTGATTTGCACTGTAGATGGTTTTCTCTGTTTGCAGTTGTGTGTTATTCTGGGGGGGGGGGTTGTCTATGGGGGGAGATGGAGTGCTGCCATTTTTTTTATATCTTTTTGTGACCTTTTGTACTTTTGGTCCCCAGTTTACGGATTCTTATTCTTCTGGTTCTTGATATCATGAGTGTTTTTTATTCCTTTTTTACATGGACTATAAAAGGCTCTGGAGATGTCAAAAAAATGCTACTCTGTCCTTAAACACCTGACGCGGTTTTGAGCTGACATAGCCTTTCTTCAAAAATCACATTTAAAATGGGAGAGGGCTATTCTTTTTAGGTGTCTTTGGGTTGGGCATGTTTATGGGGCAGGAGATAGTACAAGGAAAGAGGCATTTGTATTTTAATCTCTCTTAACTGCCATTTCACCTGTTAAATGAACACTGGGATCCCGTGGGACAATATATTCATATCCATGGTATGCTGGGGCTTCAGGAACCTATTCTGGGTTCAATTTATGGCCCTGCTGCTGACAGTCTAGAGTTTTTTATTACCTTGGCATCCCTATTGGCCCCCTTTAGGACACATCCTGATAATTCTGGGGGGAGATTGGAATTTGGTTTATCAAACTGATTTGGATCATTTGGGTAAGTACTGAGTGGGTCTTTCCCTGGCTCAAAGAGGGCTGTGGGACTTGATGTACCAATTGGGTTTGACAGACCATTGGTGTTCATTACATCCCTCTGATCAATCTTATACTTTCTATTCTCTGACCCATAACTCTCTTTCTCAGCTTGACTTTTTTTTTTACTGACTTGTAATCATGTCTCAGGTTTGCATGCGTGTGATATTAAGGAACCTGTGGTTTCTGACCATGCTCCTGTTTGTTTAGTATTTTCTCCGGGGGGGGGATCATGTTTGGCATTTTAATAATCAACTACTTTGAGACCAGGAATTTGTTGATGTCTAGATGGCCTATCTTGTTTCTCTTTTAGTGGCTAATAAACCATTCATGGCTAAACTGGATGTCTTTTGAGGTTTTATTAAAGCCCTTTTGTGGGGGGAATGCATATGATTAGTCACAAAAAAGGCTAAACAATGGCATTCATAACAGGGGTCCTTTTTAGCTCAAATTTGCTCCATTGAAAACTCCCTTTCCTCTTCTATGTCACAACATATTTAGTTGGAACTTGATTCCCTTCGTTCTCAATGTATTTCTTTGTTAAACAAACATGCAGCATTAGCTGTATTTCATACTAAAGTGTGTTATTTAGACCAGGGGGAGAAAGTGGTCAAATTATTAGCGTTAAGGTTGAGACAGCAGGATACATCTAGCGTGGTGAGAGGACTTAATCGGCTGGGCTCCAGTGACCTCATTACATCCCCTCGCGAAATCCTTGCAATTTTTAGGTCTTACTATGAGCACTTGTATACGACTGATCCTACTGTTTCTTCTTCTTTGGATCTCATTATAGAATACCTCCACCAGATCCTTCTCCCACATCTAACTGATGATCAATGTGCCGCTCTCCGAGGACCTATTTCCCTACTTGAAGTTAGCTCAGCCATCTCTTCTCTTGCCACCGATCATGCTTTGGGACCTGACGGTTACTCTGTTAACTTCTATAAAACCTTTGTCTCTGAGATAGCTCCATTACTAACTTATGTGTTTACTTACATTTACTCTCATGGTCTTTCTGATCTTTCTTTCACACAGGCTTGTATTATTATTATTATTCCCAAACCTGGTAAGGATGAGTTTTCTCCTTCTGGCTAATACTGACTTCAAAATCCTTGCAAAACTTTTAGCCCATCAGTTGGAATGGGTGTGGTCCTCCTTGCCTGGCCCAGAACAAGTGTGATTTATGAAGGTACTTGTCTCCAGTGATCATACGTGCAAGCTCTTTCACTTGATCGCGACATCTGGGGAGATGAGAACCCCTTTGGCCCTGGCCTCTCTGGATGCTGAGAAAGCTTTTGATCACGTGTCTTGGCCTTTTTTGTTTGCAGCCCTTGCAGCATATAACATCCCACTTGATTTTATTTAATGGATCCAGGTTTTGTAAACCACCCCTACTGTTACAATACCCTGTAATGGTCTTATTTCCCAACCATTTTCTTTCACTTTGGGCACCCGTCAAGGATGCCCTTTATCTCCCTTCCTTTTTAATCTTTATTTAGAGCCTCTCTTACTAAAGCTTAAGGCTAATCTTCAGGTTCAGGGCATATAAATTTGTCAGATGGAATACAAGTATTAGCCATATGCTGATGATAGCTTATTGTATCTTTCTTACCTGGAACATTCTCTTCCTGCTGCTCTGGTGGAGATTACTGCCTTTGGAATTCTTTCAGCTTATAAATTAAATTTAGATAAGACTGCTGATCTGCCTCTTAATTATTATGTGTCTAAGCCTGTCTTACTCTTCCTAGGAAGGCATTGGGAATCTAAAGTCCTTCAGTATATTGGTGTCTATATTTCTCGGCACCTTACCAAATTAATTCAGTTAAACCTCTCATCACTTTTACAGTCTATTAAGTTGGTCTTCCATACGCGGATGACCCTCCCTCTCTTTATTTGGGAGCATGTCAACATAACCAAAATTAATATTTTGCCTTGTATCTTATATCCCTTGGGGATGTTAGTTGTTTTGCCTCAGACTTGGTTTCGGCACCTCCACTCATATCTTTCTAACTTATTATGGCATGGTAAGGCTATTCACATGGCTTATTTGAAACTTTCATTCCCTAAGAACTTTGGTGGTTTATGTCTCCCCAGTTTTTATTTTTATTGCCTGGCTCCTCAGGGGAGTAAAATTTTAAATGGGGTTTGTGTCATAGGAAATCAACAGAGCTTTCATATGTTTTGCAGTGGTTATTCATTGAAACAAATTTGTGTCAGAACTTTGATATTCAACTCCCCACTTTGTTGTATATAGTGCCATCCACTCTCCCCTTGGCCTTGAAGAAGACTCTGATATATTGGTCTCTTTGTGCCCATTCCCAACTTATAAAATATTTCATTCTCCCTCTAGACGTAGTCTTCATCGACCCCTTTTCTGAATCTCAGTTTTTGTATAGTTCATCACTCCCTTCCAAAGAATTTTCTTCCACTAGATTTGGCCACTTTGGTAGCAAAGATCACAGTATCTGGTAGCCTGCTGGAGTTTCCTCTAATGTGACAGAAATATAACCTTCCAGCTACTGCCCAGTTTAGATATTTACAACTTTATCGCACTTTGGCCTCTAATCTCGGACCTCCTCCTTGGTCTTCTCCAGCCACTTTGGATTATGAAGAATTGATTTGTGTTGCTTTGTCTCATTGAGCCTTATTCAGTCTTTATACTTTTTATCTAGCTGTTAGTAATCTTAAATTGAATAAATAAATAAAAATATCAAACCCATGATCCTGTTTGATCTCCGGGTGTTTGCTGTTATTGGCAAAATCTTCTTAATTTAAACTGGTCATCTTTAGGTTGGCAGCGGGTTTGGGGTATTTTGTATACATAAATTAAACAGGATCAGTATGGATGACAGCAATTTAATATTTTACATAGTTTATACTATACCCCACAGAAATTGCATTGTGCTGGCCTACATAACTCTCCCCCACTACTTCAGGTGTCAGGAGGCTGATGGTACTTTATTACACATGTTATGGTCCTGTGATAAGTTGGCCCCCTTTTGTGATTCTATTAAGGCTTCTTTGGACCTGTCTTTTGGTCTGACTTCTGCTACTACTCCAGCAATTGTTTGGGTGGCATGGTTTCAGGGCATAGCTTCAGGTTATCTTAAGGGTTATATTGCCCTGATAGCGGCAGTGGCTAGAAAAGTTATTTTTCAACATGGGATGTTGACATCTCCTCCGTCTTAGACAGAGTGGCATGCTAAAATCCTCAGTGCTGTGAATGCAGAACAGCATATTGCAATTGTCCACCATAAATCTCAGGCGTTTTTGGAAGAATGGGGACTTTCATATGCTTGGCTATCCACTATTTATTTAACTCTTTTATTTTAGGTATGATATTTCTGTTTTGTCTCGTGTGGATGGTTTGTTATACTTGAGGATTATAAGGGCAGCACTTGAGGAAGAGGGGGTTTCATTGAGAGTTGGGTTTTTTCGTTGGTTCTTTAGTTATTATTGTTATTGTTGTTTATTATTAATGTTTTAGAAAATGGGCTTTTTATTTGCTGGCATCTGATTGGCTAATACCCCTGCCAGGGAGGTACATTAACTTTCAATAGACGCCCAGCAAATAAAAAGTGCCAGATCAAACCTGCCTCATGCCCACTCAAATATCATTGTGCCCAGTCTGCTTCCTTATTGGTTGAAGCACTGGGCACATAATTCAAACTGCCGCCATGTTTTTTAAACAGTTAGCGAGTGAATAGGTCCCCTCTCTCTCCCCTACCACCCAACACCATAAAATAGCAATCAGTACACTGCCAGACACCTAATAAAACCGTGCTAACAATATCTGTCTCTGTCCTTGCTCTTGTGCCTGAGTCTCTACACAAAAATGCTGCCTGTAATAAAAACGCTTCCGCTTCCGCCGTTTAACGTGTGGATGTGGCAGTTCAGTTCCCCTAATACATTCCTCCACAACTGTATTGTTCCCTAGTTCTCCCCGACTGTTAAAAAAAATGCCACAGTATGCAGATCCCCTTCCCAATACGCACACAGTCCAAACTTGCAAATGTAGCCATATTCCTCTTCTTGTCAGCTGCCTCGGCGTGTCCTCCGCTTTGGTATGCAGGATCGTGACTGGCTGGGCAAAATGGCACTCGTCTTTTGCTTTACGGCATTAAATATCATTATGCTGCAATGAGATTGCGAAAACCCCCAAAACAGTCCAATTTGTTCCCGGTCCTCAGGACAAGCAGCGAGGATCGGGAAAAGTTAAGCACTGCTAGGACGGAAAAAAAACCTTTTCCCGCTTTGCATCAAGCGAACGTGTGGACGGTACATAAACGAAAAAAAAAAGGGAAGCACTGCTAGGACCGAAGCAAAGTGTATATATGGGGATTTGTTCCTGATCCTCAGGGCAGGCAGCGAGGATCGGAAACTGAAAATAAACAAAAAACCACAAAGCAGAGCTAGACCGAGCAAGTGTGGGGACAAAATAATTGTAATGAAATATAACAGCTCCCCTACTGACCACTAGTGAAGCCACTATTCCAACACTACAAGGGACTACTTAAACAAAAAGGACTAAAAAAATAAATTTTCAGTCATTTTTTACTAGATTACTTAAATATTTTTGTAATCCTATAAAAAATGACACATGTAGCCCATTTTCTAAGCGCAATAATACCCTCCAGGGTGGGCGGTATGGGCAATACCGGACCTTCAGGGCTATAAGGCCCTCCGCCTGTGGCGTCGGACCTCATGCAGCCCTGGGCGTCGGTATGCCACCGCCACTCCTGTCGGGTATTATTGCTTACATAATACTTGTTCCTGTTATTGAAACTAATAAAGTATATTAAACTATAAAAAAGCAATATCAAGGTTCTGTGATGTTGTCTGTATCTCATTATGACCTCATTACAGGCCAGGAGCTAACACTAATTGTGTCCCACCACCCATCCTCTGTACACCCATTCCCTGGCAGTCCAGTGGTCCCACCCCCCACCTGAAAACCATCTGCATCAAGTTATTGGTTGTCTGGTATCAAGTGGCCCCTTCATCCAAATCTCCGAACTCTTTATGGAGGTCAACCTCCCCCTGCCTGCCGATTTCAATATCAGTTAATCCATCCTCTCATCCCAACCCCTCCACATGGGTGGGGAGGTTGACTTCTATACAGAGTTCAGTGATGGAGAGGGTATCTAGACTACCAGGGAATCATTACTATGGACAAGTGGTCATGGGGGAGGCCCAACGTAGAGGCCAAAAGACTATGTTTGGAGAACCATTAAATAGCATGGCACTAACAGCTAGTTAACACCTCCTCAAACCTTTGGATATGCTAGTGCACCTTTATGCAGGTGTAGTCATCTGCTTTGCATAGGTACACTGGCATCAGTTAGTGCTGCTCATAAACAAGTTAGTGCCTTGCTAACTGTGCCTACCAGTGTGTCACATTTATTAAATGTCCCCACCTTTAGAGCACTAATTGTAGGGCGCATACCTGTGGTTAAGTGGGGGAAGAGCTCCTCCCCTACATCCTATTTCAGCCAGCAGGCTGACCACTGCCCTGCTTACAGCGAGTCGCACTCACTATGGTGTCGCCTACTGGTCCATGGCTTCTCTCCATTCTAGCTTCTGCACCTGCCCCTGTCGTTCTTCCTGCCTCACTTGTCCCCCCCCTTGCCCTGTCCCCTTTGTTCCACTGCTGTTTTTCTCCGTCTCTTTTTTTTGGGGGTGGGATCTATCATTCCTTCCCTGCTGCTCCTTCTGTTATGCCCTTTCTGATGCTTTCCTGCCTGCCCTTTGCTTGCTGCTTACTTGCATTGCTTTCTTCTCCATTCCTCCTTCAGCAGCCTGGCTCCATGCCCAGTTCATCGCCGCTTAATTACCTAACCTGCTCAGATGCTCCTCCTGTGATGGCACCTACAGCACAGTCGAGGCCACGCATTCCTGCTGCAGGCATTCCTCACTCCAGGTGGATTCACTAGTGCTAAGAACCGAACGAGCCACAGATGATTCAGCTCTTTCCCATTGCAACCACCTCTCTGACCTCATGTTTGTAACACTAGCCTGCTCAGCTCTCTTGCAGTGTCCATACACCTGCTGCTAGCTCCTCTTTCAATCGGAGCTTTCTTCCCTTCATTCACAACAATGTAGCTTGGTCCTCATTTGCTACAATTCAGTCATGCTGAACCTCCATATACTCAGCTTGGCTCCCGACTAGACCACTGCATTATGGTTATGGTTATTCCGTACACCAATTCACTCCATTCTGCTTCCTTATCACAGCAGTACGTAGAACATGACACACCCTCATACTAGCTCTGAAACCACAGGACTACTGACATTTTGCAACATTTGTTCTATATTACTAATACACCTGTATTGATCCTCCCTAGGTATAATAACTGCTAACGTTCTTGATTCTAACAATTCCTCACGGCCGAAACCAATGATAAACTAGGAGCCCCTAGGCTGTATAGTGGACTGACGCAAGATCTTGCACCTGACTTTCTCACTTTGTAAGCATTTTTGAATGTGGTAAGACACAGCAGGGTGAAGACATCTGAGAGCAATGCTGGTACTACTGTCATCCTAATCGTAGCTATACTGCTGTCACCAGTCTAGGTTGAGTAGGACCTGTACATGACTAATCTACATTCACCAGGGGCAGTCCATTCATTCCACAATTCCTGCTGATGAGACTTCCAGGATGTGTCCTCAGCACTACTTTGCTACCTTCCCTGGCCTTCCAGGTCTTGGGTTCCCCCTACTTACTGCCATCCTCGTATACGCTACTCCATCACCCTTCGGCTAGGCTACCCATTTCTGGAGACTTTATTTGCTTTTGTCAACTTCGACCATACATAAGCAGAACTATTCAATACCTAGTAAGCCTACTTAAATGGCTGTTCATTGTTGCTGAGTCTTCCTGCTGCCTCTTCAGGCTTCTTCCAGCAGACTCTAGATGTCCCTGTTTAGCCTGCATCACAGGCCAATGACCTCTGAGTTCCTAGCTTCTGTGCTGTTGGGCCATGTGTGGGCTTGCCTAGCAAATTATCTGGCTCCTTGCTGTCCTGTGATGGGGTTTAGTAGTTTGCTAGCCTTCATGGGGTTTAGCTGCCACTTTCTCTACCTGCCTTCCGCTGACCTACGTGGGGTTTCAGCCTCTCATCCTACAACCATTCAGCTAGCTACTTTCTTGCCTCAGCTTCTGGCTTCCTGCTGCGTAATTCAGCCCTGCACCCCTGCATTGCTCTCTAAGCTGTCCCTGCCTCTTCTAGCGGGCCATCATCTGAGCTTCTCTATCAGGATCGGATGCATTCCTGGATGTCTTGTCTTCAGTCCTGTGGATCGAGTTCTGGATGCTGTGGTTCACCTTGCCTATTTGCACTTTTCCATTCTCCCCGATCATCCCTGCTCCATTGTGGATTTCCTATCTGACCATGTCCTAGGATTTACATAGCTATCCCTGGATGCTCATCATGATGCTTCCCTTCGTTTTACTCCTTCCTCTCTTTCCGGCTGACCTATGTGTGGTCCTGCCATACTGGATAACCTTTATAGTGCATAGTTGCCTCTCTTTAATTGCCTTACCAGCTGACCTACATGTGGTCCAGCTGCGCATACTAGCTTACGTGGGGCTAGCGGCCATTATTACTTACCTACCAGCTGAACTAGTATGGTCCGGCTCTATGCTAGCCTTCTTAGGTTTAGCTACTATGTGTATTTACACTGGCTGACATACGCAGTCAACATACCTCCTACAGTCCATCGGCTAACCTACACATGGTCTAGCCGCACTTCCTTGTCGTTGGGCTTAGCTCCCTTCGTTCCCATTGATGCTTTCTGCAGCGCTTTGCTCATTCCGACCTGCCTCCCCATATCATGCTTCCTACAGCTTTGCCTCCATTGCATTAGTTCTGGACTACATTAAGGTATTCGCCTCAATTCCCATGGATGCTTCTCGCCTTGCTATTTCCTATCCTTTGGAGTTACTACTACTTTCTGCCAGATCTCCCTGCTGGGCTCTTTTGCATACTGCCTTCCTTATTTTAACAGATGCCTAAGACATTGACCTGCAATTCAGGATGCTTATTAACTCTGGTCAAGTCACCAACTCATCTACCTCGGTCTCTTCACTTTAGTCTTCCCGTCCTCGATCTTCAGGATACAACAGTCTACGGCACCTTTCACTCTTCTCATAAGTCTGCCTTAAACTATGTTACTACTCAGCACTAAACTGCCTCAGGATACACTGCCATGTCCAATACCATTTATGATCTATTCCTTCCTACTTCACTGCTAATTCTGCATTACATGCAGTTCGACATTACTATATCTATCACTGCCTTACAACCCGCCTCGCCCCGCAGGGCCAGAGGTTCACCACATCGCACATTGACAGACCTGGCCCCTATGGGCCCGGAGGTCCCTTGCATTACTCTATTACACCATGTTCACCTGCTTCTATGTCCTGCCTCACCCTCGGGCTGGAGGTTACCTACTTCCACTCTCCACCTGCCTCGCCCGGCTTGAGGCCTTGAGGTTCACATGTTATCCTATACGCCTACTTGATGCCTGGTCTACAGACTTAGGGGCTCTTTTCTTTATGGACTCACATCTGGATTGTTTGGCCCTTCGTCATCTATCCTTTGGAAACTACTGCTTTCCCGTCCCAGTCATCTGAATTGCTACTGCATTCCTGCCAGGACACTTCATTGAGCTTCTCCAGATGACTTTCAATCTCCTGACTTATGTTCTGCAGCTGCTTGGAACTTGTGACACCTCTGCTTCATTCGACTCGACCTCTTTGGTTATCACAGATTATGGCTCCTTTGCTTGACTATTTAGGATTTGTCAGACTAAGCTCCCCAAGTCATTTATTGCTGTTGCACCATTCTGGTTTTTGACACAACTTCAACGCTTCCATCGTCGACCATGGATTCCACTCTACTGTTGTTCCACCCAGGACTTGGTTTCTCAGACTAGGTGTTTTGGATGGATGCTGTTCTGTTCACCATCTTCAATTCAGTGCTTTCTTTAGTTTTCGTTTCCCTGGATCTAGATTTACAACTTTGGATTTTGGATTAGCTGATTAATTTAATTTGTTACATAGGATTACTCTCCTTTAGCATGCACAGAAGGATGGGCAGGTCAGTAACCATGGGTCCTCAGAGGTTTTCCTCCAAGGGGGGGTTTCCTCTCCTGTGTGCCACTGGTCATACTGTCCGGAGTTGGAAAAGGTAGTCACGCTACTAATCATTTCTTTGGGGGTCTCAGCTTACTCTACCAAACATCTTTCCAACCATTGGTTACAGAATAATCATATGATAGTATTATTTTTTGGGGGGGGTCTCATACTACTGGACTAAGCATCCTTCCTATGGTGGGAAGCAGAGAAAGGCCAAAGTATCAAGTCATAACAAGTGACTCATCAGTTCAAGTATCTAAGCACCTTGCATATACTATCCATTTCACATGTACTATAATCACGGACTTCTCATGTCTATGCTGAAGTACCAAAGCACTAATCATTTCATACTACTAGTACCTGGCAAACATTGTCTTACTTACTAGCCTGGCCTCTGTATCCAAGCACAATCTACATCATCCAGCTACAGTATGTAACATAAGTACTGAGCTCTGAATCACAGTTAATCACTATTAGTGAGTACAGAATGGGTTAGTACCTCACGTACTGGTTTCCAGTATCCCAATATCCCAGCCTCAGTATATCTCCAGCTACATACTGCATCACTAGGACTGACCACCACAACAACCTAGAAATATACAAAATAGTAGCACTGTTGTCAAAATGGCACTCTGGGCTTGTAACATGTGCACACCTCCATCATAAAGTAGTGCAAAACAAATCAGGAAGGACCTTTACTTACACAAAACTCTGCTGCATATTTACTGCACAGAAACAAAATTCTAGTACTCGACTAATACTGCTTGATTTAGTAAACCTATTTGGTGCAAAGGACAAGGACTAAGAAAGCTGTCAAGACTTGTTCACATAAAGTCTTCATCTCATTTAATGAATTAACTAGAAACCGTAATGACCCTAATGAGTAATAAAGATTCCCTGAAGGGGGATTTATGTTCTCTATGCCAAATGATCCTAACTACCCAGACATAAGCTTACACACACACACACACACACACACACACACTTCTAAGTGTCCAGATACTAAAATCTTCCATAGTCATCTCAAACAAGCATTTGTCAATGCCAAATGTTTGCTTGCTGGAATTAGCAGTGGAAGTGCAGGAGTTAGACAGATGCAGTATAGGAATGGTAGTGATATATTGAACTGACACCAACTCCACCCCCACGCTGCAGAGATGGACAGGCATTGGGGTGTGCCTTTGGGTCATCACCCATAACGGTCATGACATTTCACCTCACTCTACCCTGCAGACACTGGCAAGTGTCGAGGTGTGCCTTGGGGTGTTTGGGCTTTACACTCACCTCATTCCATAAGGAAATATGCTGAAATGGGTGCAGTATAGGAGAATGGTGTGAACTCTGGGGCCAAAGAGTCCAAGGTGCACCTCAATGTCTGTCACTGGCTGTGGGGGGGTGGTGGGGGTGGGAGTGAAATGGCGAAGCATTACTGCCAACAATCTCAAGTTACACCCCTGATGCCTGTCAGTCCCTACAGGGTATGGTGGACACCTGTCAGGCCCTACAGGGTAGGGCGTTATGGTCAGAAACCCTAAGACCCTGGGCATGTCTTGGTATTTTTACTCTAAGTTTTCAACATGGGCTTTTTGTGACCCCACCAAATGAACAGTGGTGAACACTATCAGTTTGTTAGCTGAAAGGTGATTTTGGACAGTGACTGCGCCATTAACACCACAGGTGCGAAAACACATTTCCAACATGATGTGAAAAATGACAGCTGTACTGTTCATGAGGAAGTGTAAAAAAATGATAATGTTGAAAATCTGAAGCAAAAATATAAAAAAACTGGTGAAATCATGCACTTGCATAGAAACTGCACAACACACACCCGTAATGCAATTATTTGGGGAATTTTTTTCACCAGATTTTCAATATAGGCATTTTGGGACCTCCACTTATGAACAGTGTTACTATGATTTTCTTAATCTGTCCCAAACACTGATTTCCCACAGTAACTGCACTATTCTGTGCTGGAAGTATGAAAACACATTTTGGCCAGGATATGAAACATGAAAGCCGTACTGTTCATAAGAATGTGTGGGAAAATGCCAATGTTGAAAATCTGGAGTGAAAGTATTACAAATTTGTGAAGTTATGAGGGTGCATAGAAACTGAGCAATGCACACCCATAACACAGTCATTTTATGGACTTTTGTGACCAAATTTTCAACATAGACATTTTAGGACCTCTGCTCATGAACAGTGTCACTGTGATTTTCTTACTCAGTCCCGAACACTGATTTCCCACACTGACTGCGCTATTCTGCCCCAGAAGTGCGAAAACACATTTCAGCCAGGATGTGAAAAATGGCAGCTGTACTGTTCATAAGGAGGTGTGAAAAAATGCCAATGTTGAAAATCTGGAGTGAAAATAATACAAATTCACAAATTTGCGAGTGTGCATAGAAACTGCACAAAGTACACTCGTAACAGTCATTTTTGGGAATTTTTTCACTAGATTTGCAACACAGGCTTTTTGAGAGCTCACCTCATGAACAGTGACACTGTCATTTCGTTAATCGGTCCCGGAAGGTGATTCCGTGCTGTGACCGCAAAATCACCTTTCGGGACTGAATAACCAAATGACAGTCACTGAATTCATGAGATGAGGTCCGAAGAACCCCATGTTGAAAATGTGGTGCAGAAATTCTAATAAAATGACCAATATATGCACCAAAGTTGAAAAAACCCTATTTATGCCATTATACAGCTTACCGGCATTTCTTCAGTTCTCAGTCGGCTTTAAAGACTGCAGACGTGTTCCCGCTCCACTGAAGATCGTCGCGCCAACCTCTGGAGGTAAGTATGGGGTGAAGGGTGTGTGGGGAGGTGGGGTATGCAGAGGGTGAGTGCGGGTTGCGGGAGGAGGGCAAGAGAGTCAACGAGGGACTGTTTTCTTTTGTTACAGGTTTTTTTTTTTTATTTTACATGGATAACGTGAGACTTCTGCTATGCTGTGGTGGGCTCCCAGAGTGGCAACTGGAAGTTTTTGGGGCCAGTGGAGCCAGTGGGAGATTGGGCACCCCAGTTGGCCATACAGTGTGTTGGGGGGACACATGAGTACGCTGGACTTCTGCCATGCTGAGGTGGGCTGCCAGTGTGGCAGCTGGAAGTTTGTTTTTTGGGGGAGGGGGCACGCCCATCGGATATACAGTGTGCTGGTGGGAGTGTGCATGAGCCAAGGGGTTGGGCACCTTGGCACACAACAAAGGGGGCGCGTGCGTACGGCCACTGCTACAATCTGGCGGGTGAGATGTGGGAGGCAACTTGCATACTGCTGATAGCAGGGCAGTATGCAAATTGCCTGCACGTTACCACCGCTGATTGTAGCGGTCATTTGCTTTCAACTGTATGCCACTGCAATCTGAACTGCTGTCATAGACAGCTGGGGCATTCATTGGTGCGGTGCGGACCCACCTACAAAAATGCTGAGGGCATTGGAAGCGGAGAACCACACATATGAAAACTCATATGGTGGCACTATGTTTCTTGCACATGCGTGCAAGCAAACATAAAAAACTGACTCAGTCTATACTTTGTAATAAGTTATGATATGGCTGTTTTGTTTTTACTTCCAGCAAGCTCCAACAGCAAAGGTTGCACAAAAAGCTGTCTGTAATAAATTAACCTGGTTTCACAGTATTTTTTTTCAGCAGGGCATGATTTCAAGGTTGAGCATTGGCAGCAGCTCAAGTAGGGAACACAAGGTCAGGTGACTTGCAAGGATCAATTAGAGCTTAACAGGAAGTCTCTGAAATCATTAAAAAGGCTCTGATAAGGGATTACCACTGCACTTTTTACTTCTACCCAGCACCAGCGGTAAGAGGTATACAAAGGCTGTACATAATAAACTAACCTGGTTTCACAGTATTTTTTTTGACAGGGCAGTATTTCAAGATTGGGGGTCAGTGGCAGCTCAAGCTGGGAGAACAGGGTCACGTGACTCCCATGGACCACATGGGGATTACTAAGAAGTCCCTGTCCCAGTGTATCCCATCACTCTTATGCCCAAAGCATAAGTGGAACAGAGCAGAGGTGTAACAGGTATTCCAAGGCATCTAAGATGTCTGCAGGTTGGCTGCAGGAGGCTCTGTCAAAGAGGCACAAGGACAGGTAGGATAAAAACACAATACTGTGTACATTTATCCTATAAGGAATAAGGGTAAATAACTACAGGTAGAGAGTTAACAATAAAGGGGTGAAACAACAGGACTTAAGTATAGGTAGCGATGAGCAGAGGGAAAACAGGAGACGCCCTATCTAGGGTAAGGTGATAACTGCATTTCAAGGAATGAGAGGTAGGGAAGAAGGTCAACTAGAATAAAAGGGTGGCCATAGAGTACTGGGGAAAGTACGACTGACAAGAATACTAGTAGAATAGAAATTAGGAAACACCCTATCTAAGGTATGGTAACAAATCCATTTGGGGTTAGCTTTCCTGGTGGTGCAGATGGCGGAGGCATCTATGTCTCACCTGCCACTATGCTGGTGACTCAGGTTAGGGAATGAACCTAGATAATTCAGAGGTCAGCCGGGGGGAGATTAAAAATCCCAGCAGATACTCTCTGTTCCAGCACAACACTGTCACTTACGGTGACCATGGGTGATGATGCGTCTAGTAACAGCAGTTCGGGAGGGGGGATGCTCCCCAATGAAATACTGACAAGAGAGAAAACAAAAATCCATTTTTGGCACAGTGAGGAAAGAGAAGTAGGAAAGCAAACATATATAGGAGGCAGAAAGGGACAGGGAAGGCTCAATAGAAAACAAGCATTTGTCAATGTCAAATGTTGATTGCGTTGGTCCATTGAGCTTGCTCACTGCCCCTGTGTCACTCTCTCATTCTGTTTCTCCCAGTGCTGCAGGCTGCTGTTTTATACTGGGCTCCTTCCTGTGTTGGCATGTTTTTCTGCCCACAAAGAAATCTTCAGCTGTCCCGACAGAGCTCCGTTGAGGTGGGTCACTCCCCCTCTCTCACTCGCTCAATCTGTTTCTGCTGGCGCTGCAGGCTGCCCATTTGTACTGGACTCCTGCCTCTGTTGGCAGCTTTTTCTGCCCACAAAGAAATCTGCAGAAGTCCTGACACAGGTCCATTGAGCTAGCTCACTCTCCCTCTCTCACTCACTCATTCCATTTCTGCCGGTGCAGCAGGCTGGCCTTTTGTACTGGGCTACTGCCTGTGTTGCTGCCTTTTTCTGCCCACAAAGAAATCTGCAGCAGTCACGATAGAGATCCGTTGAGCTCGCTCATTACCCCTCTCTTATGTGCTCATTCTGTTTCTCCCGGTACTGCAGGCTTCCCTTTTGTACTGGGCTTCTGCCTGCGTTGGCACCCATTTTCTGCCCACAAAGAAATCCGCAGCTGTCCCGACAGAGCTCCATTGAGGTCGCTCACTCCGCCTGTCTCACCCGCTCATTCTGTTTCTCCTGGCGCTGCAGACTGCCTTTTTGTAGTGGGCTCTTGCCTCTGTTGGCACCTTTTTCTGTCCACAAAGAAATCTGCAGCAGTCTCGACAGAGCTCCATTGAGCTCGCTCACTCATCCTCTCTCACTCGCTCATTCCATTTCTGTCGGTGCTGCAGGCTGCCCTTTTGTACTGGGCTCCTGCCTGTGTTGCTGCCTTTTTCTGGCCACAAAGAAATCTTCAGCAGTCATGACAGAGCTCCATTGAGCTCGCTCACTCACTCCCCATCTCTCACTTATTCGTTCTGTTTCTTCCACCGCTGCAGGCTGCCCTTTTGTATTGGGCCCCTGTGTGCATTGCTGCATTTTTCTGCCCACAAAGAAATCTGTAGCAGTCCCAACAGAGCTCCGTTGAGCTCACTCACTCCCCCTCCCTCACTCGCTCATTCTGTGTCTCCCGCTGCTGCAGGCTGCCCTTTTGTACTGGGTTCCTGCCTGCGTTGGCAGCTTTTTCTGCCCACAAAGACATCTGCAGCAGTTGCAATAAACCTCCGTTGAGTCTGCTCACTCCCCGTCTCCCACTCGCTCATTCTCTTTCTCCTGGTGCTGCAGGCTGCCTTTTTGTACTGGGCTCCTGCCTACATTGGCACCTTTTCCTGCCCATGAAGAAATCCGCAGCTGTCCCGACAGAGTTCCGTTGAGGTCGTTCACTCCCTCTGTCTCACTTGCTCATTCTGTTTCTCCTGGTGCTGTAGGCTGCCCTCTTATACTTTGCTCCTGCCTCTGTTGGCATCTTTTTCTACCCACAAAGAAATCTGCAGCAGTCCTGACAGAGCTCTGTTGGCCTCACTCACTCCCCCTGTCTCACTCGCTGGTTCTGTTTCTGCCAGTGCTGCAGGCTGCCCTTCTGTACCAGGCTCCTGCCTGTGTTGCCACACTTTTCTTTTTTTTCCATTTAAAGTTTATTAGTAATTTTAAACATACATGACAACTATCCATGTACAATATCATTATACATTAGCAGTGTACAACAGTCTGAATCTGTCCCCCCCACCCTCTCCTCCCACATCTAAATACCCCACCCTTCTAATGCAGCATTATTCTAAGCCTACTTCCTATAAATCCTACAGCACAGACCTCTCAATAATGACAGAATACACTAGGTACAAAGACCCTCACAGTGAAAACCTTTAGATCGAGAATAAGGTATATAAGGGGTCCCATATCTTCTTGAACCTTTCTAATCTATTATTTAAGCTTGCTATAGCCTTTTCCATTCTGAGGTTCGCAAGAAGCTCAATTAACCATTCTCCATAAGTAATTTTAGATTGGTCTTTCCAGTGTCTTAATATTACTTTCTTAAATGACATGGATATCATGGCCATATAGTATTTCCTGTTAGGGAACCTGATACTAGAAAAGTCACCTAAGATACATATTTCAGGTTTAAAGAGACCCTCTAGTCCCAAAATGGGGCCAGTCTTATTTTGGGTGGTGGTCCAAAGAGGAACTATTTTGGGACAAGTCCAGAAAATATGATATAAAGTGCCCTCATGCTTAGAGCATCTCATGCACTGGGAAGAGGATGTCAATCCAAATTTTAACATTTTTTCTGGGGAAAATATAAATTATGTAAAATATGCCTCTGCATCAGCCTTAATCTATCCTGAGTTACAAAGTTGTGACAGTTAAACCAGAGGTCAGCCAAATTTATGTTATGACCAGGAAAGTAGGACCAATAATGGGTCGGACCGAAACACTCCAGATATAACCAATCGAACAAAGTACCATAAATTTTGGAGACAGCTTTTGGCTGGCCCACCAAATGTGACAATTCTATTAATAAGGAAGGGCATATGTTTGAGTCTGTCTTTTGTCCAAAAACTTTTATTAATAGGTGTCTCACTTGAATGATTCTGAAAAAATATTTAATCGGGATCTTAAACTTTTGCTAATACTTTGGTCTGATAACCAAGCTTCATCTTCACCTATAAAGTTATGCACTGGAATACCCTTTAATTGAGGTAACCAGTTTGAGGGGCATTGCCACCCTTTTCTGCCAACAAAGAAATCCTCAGCAGTCATGATAGAGCTCTGTTGAACTCGTTCACTCCCCCTCTCTCAGTCTCTCATTCTGTTTCTCCCACCACTGCAAGCTGCACTTTTGTACTGGGCCCCTGCGTGCATTGCTGCCTTTTCTTGCCCACAAAGAAATCCGCAGCAGTCCCAACAGAGCTCCGTTGAGCTCACTCACTCCCCCTCCCTTATTTGCTCATTCTGTGTCTCTCGGCACTGCAGCCTGCCTTTTGTACTGGGCTCCTGACTGCGTTGGTGCCTTTTTCTGCCCACAAAGAAATCCACAGCAGTCCCGTCAGAGCTCAGTTGAGCTCGGTCACTCCCCCCCCCAGTCGCTCAATCCTAATCTGTCCCAAACACTGATTTCCGACAGTGACTGCGGTATTCTGTGCCAGAAGCGTGGAAACATATTTCAGCCAGGATGTGAAAAATGACAGCTGTACTGTTCATAAGGAGGTATGAACAAATACCAGTGTTGAAAATCTGGTGTGAAAATATTACTAATTTGTGAACTTACAAGGGTGCATGGAAACTGCACAACACAGGCTCATAACACAGTCATTTTATGGAGTTTCATCATAAAATTTTCAACATAGGCATTTTAGGACCTCTGCTCATGAACAGTGTCAGTGTGATTTTCTTAATGTGTCCCGAACACTGATTTCCCACAGCGACCGCACTATTGTGCGCCGGAAGAGCGAAAACACATTTCAGCCAGGATGTGAAAAATGACAGCTGCACTGTTCATAAGGAGGTGTGGAAAAATGGCAATGTTGAAAATCGAGTGAAGATATTGAAAAGTTGCAAAGGTTCGAGCGTGCGCAGAAACTGCACAATGCACATTTGTAACACACTCATTTTATGGACTTTCATCACCAAATTTTTGACATAGGCATTTTAGGACCTCTGCTAATGAACAGCATCACTGTCATTTTCATAATTTGTCTCAAACATGGATTTCCCACAGCGACCGTGCTATTCTGCGCTGGAACTGCGAAAACACATTTTGGCCAGGATGTGAAAAATGACAGCTGTACTGTTCATAAGGAGGTGCAGAACAATGGCAATGTTGAAAATCTGGAGTGAAAATATTATTAATTCACGAAATTACGAGCGTGTATGCAAACTGCACAACACAGGCTCGTAACACAGTCATTGTATTGAGTATCATCACCAAATTTTTAACATAGGTATTTTAGGACCTCTGCTCATGAACAGTGTCACTGTCATTTTCTTACTCTGTCCTGAACACTGATTTCCCACAGCAACCACGCTATTCTGCGCCAGAAGTGCGAAAACACATTTTGGCCAGGATGTGGAAAATGACAGCTGTACTGTTCACAAGGAGGTCTGAAAAAATGCCAATGTTGAAAATCTGGCATGAAAATATTGCAGCTTCACAAAGGTACGAGCGTGCGTAGAAACTGCACTATGCACGCTCGTAAAACAGTCATTTTTTTTATTTTTCCCACCAAGTTTGCAACATAGACTTTATGAAAGCCCACCTAATGAACACTGGCACTGGCATTTCATTAATTGGTCCCTAAAGGGGATTCCACACAGTGACCACGAAATCACCTTTTGGGGCGAATAAAGCCATGTCAGTGCCAGAATTCATGAGGAGGGTCCCAAAAACCCCATGTTGAAAATTTGGTACCAAAATTCCAAAAAATGCCCAAGATATGCATCAACGTTGAAAAACCCCTATTTATTCCATTATACAGCTTACGGGCATTTCCTCAGTTTGTGGTCGGCTTTGAAAAGTGCAGACATGTTCCCGGTCCACCGAAGATGGTCGCGCTGGACTCCAGAGGTAAGTATGGGATGAGGGGGTGTGGGGAGGCAGGGTGTGCAGTGGGTGGGCGCGGGTTGCAGGAGGTGGTCAGGGAGACTACCGAGGGACCGTTTTCTTTTTCCACAGGGGCATGTGGCACATTGGGGCGGGCTCCCAACATGCCAACAGAGTCTTTTTTGGGGGGGCAGATGTAGCTGATGGGAGATTGGGCACCCCTGTTGGCACACAACAAAAGGAGGGGGTTACATTATGCCGACATGGATTGGGCACCCCCCATCAGCACACAACAAAAGTGGAGCAGTGACATTATGCTGATGGGGATTGGGCTCCCCTTCGGCATACAACAAAAGTGGGGGGGTTACTTAATGCTGATGGGGAGTGGGCTCCCCCATCAGCAACATCAACCTTGTATAACTGAAGCTGATGGGGATTGGGGCCCCCATCGGAAACAAACATGGGGGGCACATGCTGTCGGGGGATTGGGCACCCCTATAAGCGACATAGCTTCAGAACATGGCAGCAAGCCGCTGCCATGTTCACAAACAGTATCACTGTAACAAGGTTCCGCCCTGCAATGACAGGTCATTTCCTCATTGCAGCGAATGGCTTACTCTAAAATGACGAGGCGGCCCCTGATTGTGGCTGCTGAAACCTTACAAGGTTGTGGCACGCTAGCTATACTAGTGTGAGCAACACTGTGCCATGGATTTGGGGAAAGCAGGCCAAGCTTTTAAAGGCTGTGGGGGCATTGGCCACAACAGTGCCACGCCTCTACAACCTGCTTCTGGAAAGCTGCCTCAATATGTTTCTTGTGCATGTGCACAATCAACGTAAAAAGGGTTAGGCGGGTAAACAACATGGGAATGGTGCAGTGTAACAGGTGTGGAGCTGAAGTCTTTCGGGACACCTTCTGGAGACTGTCATGCTATCCCATTTGTACTCACCTCTCTGGGCGGAGGGCAGAGGTTGCTGGATTCTGAGCAAAGCTGGCAACAATGCAGAGGACCCTTTGCTCCATCTAGCTGCTACAAGGATCACCACTGCTACCACAGAGGATGCTTAGGAAAAAGCGAAATGGCTGGATCTTGGTGTGCTTCAATAGATTGGGGCAGTGGGTAGGATGCATACTCCTCAGCCTGTGTCACTATAAAATACATTTGCCATACTGGTGGGGCAGAAAGATGGGAGGAGGCACTCAAAGCAGTGGCAAGGAAGGATGTGGTGGTCCTCAGAAGGGGAAGGCCGAAGGTAGGAGGAAGGGGCTCTCAGCTGCTGATTGGGGACTCTGTCATTAGATGGACAGACTTGGAAAAGGGAGGTGGTGGGGAGAAAGATTTAAGGTGTCTCCCTGGTGCTTTGGCTTGGAGGGATGAGGAGCAGATCCACAGAATCACTTGGACAGCAGGTCATGGGAGGAAGCTAGATGTCATTCTTCACCAGGGGACAAATGACCCAGGAAGGGATGGGGTAGGGGTACTGTAGGGTAATTTTAGGGAGCTGGGGAGGGTTCTTTGAGAAGTTAATGGGTACAGTGGTACTCGCCGAGGTGCTATCTGTGTATTGCCAATGGGAGGATAGGGCACTCTGCATTAGGACCTTCAACAATTGGTTAAAGGCTTGGTACATGTAGGAGGGCTTCAGCTACACTGGGCAATAGGGGACAGCCTGGATGGATATGGGCCTTTACAGGTGTGATGGCCTGTATCTTTCCAGGAAAGGAACATCAGTCCTTAGAGGAAGGTTTAAATGTTACTAGGATGAACATTTAAACTAGTCAGGGGAAGGGGGGGCTTTAGTAACAGGGAAGGCAAAAACTGCGCCCTACAGCATGATGAAGCAACAGGGATGAAGGGGCTGAGTGGAGGATGCTCCACCAGGGCAGGAGCACAAAACAGGGATGCAGACAAGGCAGAGAACAAGGAGTGGTATAAACCAAGTATGCAAAAAGAGAACAGTAAAAGAGACAAACAGTGAAGGTAATGTTGGAAGAAAGGGGTCGGGGAGATTGAGGGAGAAACATAGGCAGTGGGGGAGAGGGGTTGCTGGCAAGGAGGGATAAAGGTATGGATAGTCCTGTGCATCAGTGCAAGGGGTCTGGGTAATAAACATTTGGACAAAGAGTCAATTATTGTGGAAGTCAGCCAGAACTTGATGGCCATACCTGAGTCATGATGCACTGACAGTCATGACTGGGACATGGCCATACCAGGCTACTCTGTTCAAGACAGATAGTGAAGGGAGGAAAGGGTTGTTCTATATGTAAAGGAGAGAATCAAGGCTATGGAAATACAAAGAAACCCAGAGGAAAAGTAAGGGCTGTAGGTGCTGTGGGTCACCTTGAAAATAGGAGCCGGAGCCACTATCCATACAGGGGTGTTATACAGTCCTCCAGCACAGGGTAAGACACTAGGGGAATGCATTATTAGGACAGCAAATAAGGGGCAGGTGCTTCTAGTTATTGACTTAAATCTGCCAGATATGGATTAGAGGTTTTCCAGCCACAGCCTCGGCAAGGAGCAGGGCTATCCTTGATTGTCTACAGGGGGAGTTTCTCAGGCAATGAGTCAGTGAACCCAACAGTGATGGGGCAGTCCTGGAACTGGTGCTCACTAACAGGGACAGCATTGCAGACATCATTGTGGGCAGTCTCCTAGGGACTAGTGATCACCATACAGTGTGGTTCAAAATGAGGATGGTGCAGAGACAAACCACACAAAGATGTGAGTCCTGGACTTCAGGAGGGTGGATTTTAAAGAAATGGGAGACTGCCTCAGAAGCTACCTAGTAGCAGAGAATGGTCAGAGAAGGGTAGAGGAATAGTGGGAAAAAATTAGGGATGGCATAATTAGGACAACCAGCCAATGTGTGAAGGAGGTGAGCAAATGCAAAAGAAAGAAAAGGCAGTTATGGTACTTTAAGAAAATGGCCACAGTGGTGAAAGAAAAAAGGGTGACATTCAGGAGGTACAAAGAGATGCAGAGTGAGGAAGACAGGGACATGCACCAAGTAAAACAGAGAGAAGCAAATAAGGCAGTAAGGAGAGCAAAGGTGCAGGCAGATTAAACACTAGCCAAAGGGGTAGGTAAAGGGGATAATACTCTTCAGGCATGGAACAGGAAAAGGAAAACAAGGAAAGAGATAATGAGGATAAGGAGGATGACATAAGGATACTGTGCAATAGAATATCGGGAAAAAGCAGACATTCTTATCAAGTACTGCACTTCTGTTCAGTCCTGACGGAGGAGAGGAGATGGACCACCAAGGAGTAGCAGGAACAATGTACGAGGAGAGGTGAGCATGAGTCCATTTTCAGAAAAAGTGTCCTGAAGGGACTTGCAGATCTGAAAGTCGACAAGGTCATGGGACCGGACAGGATACACCCAAAGGTATTAAAATAACTCAGGGAAGTGCTTGCTACACCAGTGATGACTTTCTTCAACAGGTCTCTGAAAGCAGGAATGTTTCTAGAAGACTGGAGGAGAGCTTACATGGTCCTGCCCTATAATAGTGGCAGCAGAGATGAGGCTAACAATTATTGGCCAGTCAGTCTCACATCAGTGGTGAAGAAACTAATGAAAATCCTGTTAAAGGAGAGGTTAGTAGAGCATTTTGAATCAAATGGGCAACAAGACCATAGAAAGCATGGATTAATGTGTGACCAGTCCTTTTCAAGGTCTTCATACAGTAAGTGACATTGCAGAAGAACTTGAAGGGAAAGGATAACCTTTTGCAGATGACACCAAAATCTGTAACAGTGTTGCAATTCAAGAGGGGGTGGAGAGAATGCGTAAGCATCTTGGGACACTGAAGGAGTAGTCAAGAACATGACTGTTGAGGTTCAATATCAAAAAGTACAAAATAAAGTACCTAGGGCATTGGAATCCAGGAGTGGGAGGCACTGACATTCATTAAGCAGGAAAGGACCTCGGGGTTATCATATATGATGACCGCAAAGTGTCAGGGCAGTGTGACAAGACAGTGGGTAAGGCCAGTGGGATGCTAAGATGCTGACAGAGAGGAATCACCAACAGGAGAGGAGAGGCGCTGTTAACCACTGCATTGGTCACTGGTGATACCCCACCTGAAGTATTGTGTACCATTCTGGAGGCCGCACCTGGGACAGCAACTAAAATGGTGCAGGGGTTGCATCAAAAGTCATATAAGTAGACTGAGGGATTTCACCACCCTAAGATGGAGAAGAGTGATAAGGAACATGAAACAGATCTACAAGTACCTCACGGGGATGAACAAGGTACATGAGGGGAGTCTCCTTCAAATGAAAAAGAGCAGCAGTATAAGACAGCATGCAATAAAACTGGAAGGGGGAGCTCAAAAGGGATGTGAGGAAAACTGTACTTCACTAAAAGAATGGCAGATACTTTGAACAGACTGCCAGCTGAAGTGATGGGGTAAAAACAGTGAGGGCCTTCAAGTACATATGGGACAGACATAGGGGAATATTAATTAATAAGCATGGAAGAGGGAGGGTCACTGTAGACCAGGTAGGCTCTATAGAGACAGACTAGACAGGGACCATCTGGGTAGACTGGGTGGGCCAAATGGTCCTTGTCTGCTGACAAATTCTGTTTCTATGTGTTCATATATTGTTTAGTTTTAATATATTTTACATAATTAGATCTAGCATCACTCTATCATCAGTATACTTTTATTTCTCTGATATTTGTAATACTGTCTTTTTTCTATTTTTATAGGTAATGACTCAAGTAGTCATTAGAGGTGGCTGCACACACATGTGGCACATTCAAATGGAGTGGAGGTGCAGCTGGAAATTCTAGCAAGTACACAGACTGTAAATAATGCAAATTCCAGCATACATGCACTCGAGTGTCTATGCCAAAAGGTTTATTCAACACATACATCACAGATGTGTGTTGTCTATTGCCAAGTGTTTGTCAGGGGGGTGCCCTCTCCCCTAGCAAAGGGGAAGTGCACCTCAAAGCGCTGGGAAATAAGCAGTCACAGCTGTTTGTGATTTATTTGTTGAATAAACGTTTTGGCATAGACACTCGAGCTTGTGTGTGCTGGAATTTGTTTCATTTGCATTAAAGGTGGCTGCACCTAACAATTTGTTTAATCCTTCCCATTAGACTACTTTGACTTTCCATGCTGGATTCATATAGGGTAGGTATTTGGAAGGTGCTAGCATGCAATTCCAATGTTAAAGGAAGTTTCCGATATATGACTCTCACTCACATAATTTTTAAACTGATGTTGGAGATAGTCTATCCAGCTGGTTTTCATTGCATTATTTACTTCCCAGTAGAGCTGACACGCCCCCATGCTCTGGCACATAATGATGTGTGACCATGGAGAGTGCGAGGGTGTGTCCCTTGAAAGTGAATATGGCTCCTTTTTTCTGCCATTTTTTCTGACTCAGAATGGTCAGTTGGACAGTAGAGAAGTACTCCATTCGACTAACAAGGTCCTTGTTAGTCAAGCAGTGTCATTCATTACTGTCCAAATGGCCATTCTGAGGCAGAAAAATGGCAGAAAAAAGAAGCCCCATTCACTCCAATGGGGTGCACCCCCTTGCTCTCCCTGGTCACATGTCATTACGTGCCAGAGCCCGAGGGCATGTCTGCTATACCGGGAAGTGGAAGGGATTGATTAGCAACCCTGTTCAGAAAAAATGACGATCCCTTTCACAAATATACGGCCTTACAATAATGTAATGAAAACTAGCTGGAAAGACTATCGCCGACATCAGATACAAAGTGCATGAGTGGTAGCTGATGTCACAGAATGCTGGAAAATCTCATTAAATAGCACATCATCACACCAAAATGTTTCGTTTATTCATAGTGGATGTGGCCAGAGAAAGGTTACTTTAAAAACTTCAAAACCTTGGATCTCAGTTCTGGAATGAACTACAATGAAAAGAAAACTGGATATACTCTATTGGTGTTTTTGCCAGAAATACATTACTACGAAAAATTTGAATTATTCCACCGACTAACAATTACTAATGGTTTAAAGATTAACTGTGTACGTCTGTGTGCTTTCATAAAATTAACATTCAGCTATTACTATAGAATGATGGGTTTAATTTTCAGCTTTCATTATGCATTTTGGTTGCCCATTTATAGTTACACCTCAAATGCCCTTATTTAGGTCATTGTCACCAACATCAAAAAGAGCAATTATGAGGTCAGGTAAGGATGAGACGCTTTTTCAAATCTACAGTGAAAGTAACATTGTATTTTTTGAGATATCAGGCTAATGACATGAAAAACATGATTGTTTTATAGTATATCAGTTGAGTATATAACTATAGTACTGTATATATATTTCAAGTTCAATCTGTGTTTTAGCACATTCTTGGTTCCCACCAGTTCCTGAGAACCAGGACTAGACTACAAACAAGATCTACTCACAAAAACTGTGATGTAGTTGTAACTTAATGTGTTGCCTTGAGAAGAGAGTTAGCCTAAGGTGCTTCAAAAACATGCTTTTTGAACATACATTGCAATAATTAAAGAAACAAGACTCATACAAGGTTGAGGTGAGTTTATTTTAAATAGAGTATACTTTATTGAGATTTAAGTATTTCATATAATCATCACAAAGAACATAATTTAATTAAACACCTCTTACTCCCACCAAAGAGACAGACTAATACATAAAAGGCATTACTGAAGTCGATGATCCCTCCCTAACCCTTCAACCCTACCACCCTTCTCCCCTAACTCTCCTCACCCCTCGCCTAGTACTCCAGAGATGAACTAGTACGTAATGGTAGATACATGTGAAAAGAAGACCATTATCCAAACCCATGCATAAACTGCAGGAGTGACTATTAACACTTCATAAACTCAGGTGGTGCTCCACAAGATTCCCTTATCAACCACAAATTATATCCTTCCCTGGGACATAATATGACCATAATTTGAAAAACAAGGGAGTTTCATGCCTCTTGAATGGAGAGAAGTGCATATAAAAGTTCCCATATTTTCTTATAACTCTTTATATGGTTAGACATACAGTACTAGTAATGATTTTTTTTGGCCATAAGGCGAACAATATTTCTTTATACCATTCCAAATATGATGGAATGATTTGATCACACCAATGCCGCAAGATATTTTTTTTGCACAGGCTGAGATCAAAGTCATGTGGTAACACTGATTACCTAGTAGCCTGCCATGAAAGAGGCCTAATAAGAAAAATTCAGTGAGGAATGCTTCTTACAATCCCAGGAGAGGATCTAAATGTTGAAGAATGGAATCCCACAAGGGCACCGCATTATCACATATTTCTTTCTTTCTCTCTTTATTTATTTAGTCTTTGGTAACCGGGTAATTGCACTGATCCAGGGGACCATTTTTAGGCACAACCCGGGCCAACATGTGGTGCAAACACAAATATCACAGGTAGGATTACAACTGTTGCACTAAACAGTCATACTAGATTTTGCAGATAAGCAGTGTACAGACATTCTCAAAAGATATGAATTAAAGTGCCTGGTACTTTGTTAAATTTTGTGCACAGATCCTGCACCAATCTGCCCATTCTATGCAACTTAACAGGGGTATGAAAAAGATTATGAAGTAACTGAAACTGCATGTGGTGGTACATGTCTCATTTAAGAAACCCCTACAGATTAGTCCATAAAACAGGCCAGTCATAAGGTTCTCCAGCAGATAGTAGAGTGTTATCCCAATACGTGGTATTACCTGTCACTCTGTTAGGAAGCAAGTCATATAAACAGTTATATAGAGAAGAGGTAGCATGAGGTGAGTCTACTTGGGGGACCAGACTAAGGATGGTAGATCCATACCCAGTAAACCACAGACCTCATCCCAAAAAAACAGATAACAAATGTACAATTTGAAAGAATTTAAAACAATGCTAAGTGGAAATATGCAGATCTTACTTCAAGAGGGCTCTTGTAGTAGGTAATAACTGTTAGGACTGAGCCGTCAGGTGTTAGGCCCACACAAAAAATTTTAGCTGGCAGTATATAGTAGGGGACCACCCCCAATGTCACGTGACTGGCATCGGCCAGACACCATATAAGGGCAGTCCCCACGCCCACCCACCAGTTCTTTTCCACCATTGACCTGCACATGTCGGACTTTGTGGGATGCTGCTACTACAGTTTGACCTCCATTTTCAATAAGTATATCTTTCAAATTTCTTAGTTTTTTTCTCAAAAATAGTAGAATTTGTCACTGGATTGCATGTCTTCACCAACTCCTCCTGAATCGCATCACAATAAGTGCAACTGCGGCAAGCAGCTCCTGGAGAAGGACACCCACATTTTGTGCCTCTTGTGCTTGGGATCCAACTACGACACTGAGGCCTGTGCGGCCTGCCAGAAATTTAACCTGGCCCCACAGAAATGCAGGCAGCAGGCCCTGGAAGCCCACTCTTTGAAAACAAAACTCACTTCCATGGAAATGGAGCTGCAGCAGATGTAAAATGCTTCCACATCTCCAGGAGGTTCTTCTGACTCCCACAAGCAGAAGAAGAAGAAAGACAAGGAGAGGCACCGGGACTAGGACTGGGATTGGTCTCATTCCAGGCCACAGCTCCCTCCAGAGACTGCGGCCAATGAGATGCCTTCCTCCAGCAAGGGAAGTGCCCCTCTGGCTAAGTCTGTTCCTGCTGTGGAGCAGACTGAGGCCCCCCTGCCTGAACTGATTACGCTTTAGGAGGGCACCTCCAGGGATTTGCAGGCTCCTTCCACCCTTAGGCCCCTCAAAACTCCCAGGTCTAAGTTGAATGTTTTGGCTGATAAGTCAGGCATTGGGTCTTCTGATGAACATGCAGCCCTGGCTGATAAGTCAGGCGTCAGGCCCTATGATGAATGTTCTGCCATGGTGCTCCTGTCAGACCCCAGCAACAGGTCTGATACTGGTCTTCCAGACCAGCACATGCTGCCACTTATGGCTCAGCTTCCTTGAGAGGAATCCCCCTCCTAGGACTCTCCTATGCATCATCTGGTGGTACCTTCAGACTCCCCCATCCCTTCAGAGCTGGAGGAAGAGGAGTGGCCACCCGCTGATCCTTCTAGCATACCAGTGCTGGACCACCCATCACGGGACCTCCCTTTGAGACTCCGGCACCCATGCCTGTGTACCCTCTGTCTGGGCCTTCTGCTCCCCCCCAGACTCCAGTGGGTCCCTCCAGCCCTTCTGGACCAAAGCCAGGTCTACCTCCAGCAGGCCCACAGCCTGATCTGACCCTACCAGGACCCTCCAATAGTCCTTCCAGGCCACCTTGAGGTCCTTCAGCTCCATCGTCTGGGCCTACACCAGGCTACCTGATACCGGGTTATCCAGCACCACAATACTCTACCTTAGGGTATCTGACGCCGCAGTACCCGACACTGGGGTACCCTATGCCAGGGTACCCAACACCAGGCTATCCAACACCCAGCTATCCAATGCTGGGCTAACCGATGCTGCAATACCTGGTGACAGGCTATCTGATACCAGGCTATACGCCGCTGTACCAGCAACATCCACCTCCGCCACCTCCGCGGCTGCTGGTAAATTTTGAAGCCTTTTTTGACTCATGGTGGGTTAAAACCAAATCTCAGCTGGTAACTGAGCTGGACCAATGTCAGCTAGTGGCAGCCTCCACACCAGTCCATCTGACTCTCACTCCATGATCTCCTTCACCGGTGGAGACATGCACCCTCATGTCAGGTCGCACGTTGGGTGCCTCTTTGGTGGAGGGCCACGGCAGTGGGTTGGCTGAACCTCACAAGGAGGTTCCCTTTCCCAGGGCTTTGTCACCAGATGTGAGTCCTTCGTCGGACTCTTCCTCTGCCTCAGGGTACAAGACTCTTCCTCCAGAGGATCCCAAGCCTAAGGAGACTCCCAATTCTCCCCCAGAGGACCTTTCCTTTACAGAAATCCTCAAGAAGATCCAGAAGGCTAATGGATGGAAGACTGAGGACCAGGATCCTCAGCATAAGAAATTGGCAGAGCACCTCAACCTCCCTGAGCTGTCTCCCCTTCTCATTCCTCCCTGGATTGGGCCTCACACAGACTTGACCGCCACTATCTGGTAGCAGCCATCATCAGTCCCTACTGTTTCCATAAAGGCAGACAAGCTATACCATGCTCTTGAGGGCAAGGTCCACCTCAGTACCCACCCCAAAGTTGATTCGGTGGTCATCAGCATGGCACATGACCTCACCAGTAAGCCCAAACATATGAGTACCTCACCTTCAGATAAAGAGTTGAGGCAGCTGGACCAGTTCGGACACAAGTTCTACTCGTCCTCTACTCTGGCTATGCGGCTCTAATTTTCTGAGCCATATGATTCTTTATCAAAAGACATGGGCAGCTCAAATCTAAACTTGAGGCCTTGACTGCTTCCGAAGCCAGGACTGGCATCAAACAGACAGTCAGAATGGCAGAGATCACCTGCCTCCAAGCCTTGCAAGCAGTTTACGACACTGTTGATGCTTCGGCTTGGAGCACTAACGTGGCTGTTTGCCTACGCAGATACTCCTTCTTGTGGGTCTCTGGATTCACCCATGATGTTCAGAACTCTATCCTAGATGTACTTTTCTGAGGCTCTGTCCTCTTTGGGGGGTTAGATAAGGAGGTTCTTGTATGCCTTCCCTCCCTTTCTGTTCCTGCAGAGGGTACTCCTGATGTTACAGGTGGAAGGGGCTCATATGATTCTGATCACCCCTTATTGGCCTTGACAAATTTGGTTCCCTCTGCTCTAGCAGTTAGTGGTGGAGCCTCCAGTTCCTCTACCCCTCTGCCAAGACCTTCTGACCCATGAGCAAGTCAGGCTGGTTCATCCTAGAGTCCCTTCACTTTCACACGTGGCACCTTCTGACATAGCTGCCTCATGCTTTGGAGTCTTTTCCAAAGTTGCTCAAGTCCTTGTGAAGGCCTGAAAGCCATCCACAAGAACTGCTTATGCAAAAAGTGGAAATGGTTTTCCATTTGGGCAGCCTCTAAGGGTTGGGACCCATTTTTCTGCCCTGTCCCATAGGTCATGGAGTGCCTGTTGCACCTTTCAGACCTTGGGCTCAGCTATTCTTCACTAAAGGTCCACTTGTCTGCCATGTCTGCCTACCACATTCTGGCAGATGGCAATAACTTGCCTCAGTTGGAGGAGTCCTGGACTTTTCTGAGGAGGGGGATACTCCATTTGAAACCCCAGGTGTGGAACCCTGTTGCCCCGTGGGATCTGAACTTTGTTCTCGAGAAACCCACTCTGCCACCCTTTAAACCATCCGTGAGTTGCGACCTGTGCTATCTATCTTGGAAAGTGCTCTTTTTAGTTGCCATTACTTCTGCTTGAAGGATTTCTGAACTTCAGGCTCTTATTTGTAAGGAGATCTATATGATTTTTCACAGAGATCGGGTGGCTCTACCTACCAATCCTAGGTTTCTACCAAAAGTAGTTTCTGAGTTTACTTTAAATCAGACTATACACTTGCCAGTGTATTACCCCAAACATTCCAATCAAGGGGGGGGGGGCAATTCTGCACACTTTGAATGTCCTCAGAGTTTTGTGTTACTATACAGATTGGACAAAGTCAGTCCATAAGACGGATCAGTTTTTCGTTTCCTTTGTGCCCAAAAGAGAGGGCGCAGCAGTTTCGAAACAGTATTTATCCAAATGGTTGGTAAGCTGCATTTTGTTTTGTTATCAGAAGTATAACAAGTGACTTCCAGAGGAAGTTAAAGGGCACTCAGCCAGAGGCATGGCTGCATCTACTGCTTGTTTCAGAAATGTTTCTGCCACAGACATTTGTGCGCAGCCACTTGGAACTCGGTCCACACCTTCACTAAACATTACAGTCTGGACATTGCCTCTAGACACAGGGCAGGCTTTGGACTAGCCATCCTTTATGGCCTCCTGTCTTAATTTTGCTCCTACTGCAGACCTTTCTTGCCTCCCGTGGTCAGCCTATATCTGACTTACAGTACACTGGTTGGGACTCAGTCCTAATGGCTATTACCTACTGCAAGAGCCCTCTTGAAGTAAGATAGTACAGTTACGTAAGAATTTACCATAACAGTAGATCTTCGAGAGGGGCTCTTACAGTAGGTAAGCTTTTCCCTCCTTCTTTCCCCTTGCTACTGTTCTTTTTCAGCCTCTCTCTTGGCTCCTGGAGCCCACTCCTTTCTCCTGTCACACCTTTTCACGTCTCTGGTGGGAGAACTGGAGGCTGGGTGTGGGGACTGCCCCTTATATGGCGTCTGGCCAACACTGGTCACATGACGTCAGGGGCGGTCCCCCACTATATACTGCTAGCTAAAGTTTTCCATGTGGTCCTTGCACCTGGCAGCTCAGTCCTAATGGTTATTACCTACTGCAAGAGCCTCTCTCGAAGAACTATTGTTACAGTAAGTTCTTACATAACAGTACTTTTCTGTTGGGCTTCCTGGAATGTTATTATGTTATCCTCTCTAAGAAAGTGGTCCATTGAATTAACCTCTGGATAAGGCCTATAACTAACATTAAGAGTGTGTGCTGCAATTTTTAAATTTGCATTCCCAAACAAGGGTTGTTTAACATCCTTCTTGGGGTCCAAATGAAGAAGGGTACAGAGTTGTGCATGTGCACAAAGTGAAACGGCAATTGGATTATCACACAATAAATAGGCAAGTAGATTACAGGAAGTATATAATAAGGCAAAAATATTTAGTTGGGATTGAGCACAGAGGGATCTCTCTGTCTCAAGCCATTGGGGTATATACCCAGACCCACTATCTTCAGAGGCAGATCTGTGCCATTGCAGAAAGTGGGAGGCATGGATTGCCAAATAATACAAGTAAAAGTTGGGGTGACGGAGGCCCCCTTCTTTTTTAGATGCCATTAACTTATCAAAAGCTCTTCTAGAGGGTTTGTTTTGCCAAAGAAAGGAAGACAGAATACCATGCAACTTATTAAATTAGCATTAGGGTATTACCAATTCAGCATAATAAACGGGTATAGAATCCTCGGCAACACATTCATCTGTATAATACTTACTGTCCCCCAAAAGGAGAAGGTAATAGGGCTGATCTATTCAAATCTAATTTAATCTCATCAAGTAAAGGGTCCAGATTGTAATGTTTCATTTTATCCAGGGATGTACTGATATATATATACCAATATATTTGAGCAGATCTTTAACCCAAACTAACCCCAACCTTTCCACATCTACTTTATGAGTAAGCCATTTAAAGGCATGATCTCAATCTTATCTAGATTTAACTAATAGTTAGAGAGCATCCCAAAGTGGGTAATAATCTCCCCACTATATACTGCTAGCTAAAGTTTTCCATGTGGTCCTTGCACCTGCCGGCTCAGTCCTAATGGTTATTATCTATTGCAAGAGCCTCTCTCAAAGAACTACTGTTACGGTAAGTTCTTACATAACAGTACTTTTCTGTTGGACTTCCTGGAATGTTATTATGTTATCCTCACTAAGAAAGTGGCCTGTTGAATTAACCTCTGGATAAGGCCAATAACTAACATCAAGAATGTGTGCTGCAATTTTTTAATTTGGATTCCCAAATAAGGGTTGTTTAACATCCTTCTTGGGGTCCAAATGAAGATGGGTACAGAGTTGCTCATGTGCATGAAGTGAAACGGCAATTGGATTATCACACAATAAATAGATAAGTAGATTACAGGAAGTATATAATAATGCAGAAATATTTAATTGGGATTGAGCACAGAAGGATCTCTCTATCTCAAGCCATTGGGGTATATACCCAGACCCACTATCTTCAGAGGCAGACCTGTGCCATTGCAGAAAGTGGGAGGCATGGATTGCCAAATAATACAAGTAAAAGTTGGGGAGAAGGATGCCCCCTTCTTTTTTAGATGCCATTAACTTATTAAAAACTCTTCTAGAGGGTTTGTTTTGCCAAAGAAAGGAAGATAGAATACCATGCAACTTATTAAATCAGGATTAGGGTATTACTATATTCAGCATAATAAATGGGTATAGAATCCTCGGCAACACATTCATCTGTATAATACTTACTGTCCCCCAAAAGGAGATAGGTAATAGGGCTGATCTATTCAAATCTAATTTAATCTGATCAAGTAAAGGGTCCAGATTGCAATGTTTCATTTTGTCCAGGGATGTACTGATATATGTACAAATATATTTGAGCCGATCTTTAACCCAAACTAACCCCAACCTTTCTACATCCACTTTATGAGTAAGCCATTTAAGGGCATGATCTCAATCTTATCTAGATTTATCTTATGGTTAGAGAGCATCCCAAAGTGGGTAATAATCTCCAGGGCAGCTGACAGGGATGCTGCTGGGTGTTTCAGATGTAATAAAATGTCATCTGTATAGACTGACATTTTATATTGATGTGTCCAAACCCTCCCTGGCTGCCAGTGGTTTCTCTGCCCCCCCTCAGCACTGATCTGCAGTTCACAATTTCCAAATCCCTTACATCTAGCCCCCCCCACTGTGGCACTGAGCACCCACTACCCCAGTCACCTTACCTGTATCCTCAGTGTCAAGTGTGCATATGGTGACCAGCACAGCCCTCCTCACATCTCCTCAGCTGGCAGCCATATGTTCAGGCAGGGAGTGTGCCCATTATTTGTAGAACAAGGTGACATGCCCTGTCCTATAAATAAGAGGTGTGCTCCCTGTATGGACATATGGTGGCCAGTCAAGGAGGTATGAGGAGGGCTGCACCAGTTGCCGTATGCACCGGCAGCACTGAGGATACTGGTATGGGGACTGGAGGAGTGGGTGCTTGGTGCTGCAGTGGAGGGGCCACTACATGCCAGGGATTTGGAAATTGTGAGCAGTGGTACCATGGATTGGTGACAGGGGGACCACTGGCTACCAGAGAGGGTTGTAAGTAGTACTCCTGGCTGGCAATGGGGGGGGGCCACTAGCATCAGTGATCGATTTAAACAGTATGGGCTTGTGATTGGGGGCCACTAGAACCAGGAGTTTTGAATATTACAGGCTGCCTTTGGGGGTGCCACAGGCCACAGGGGCGAGTTTGCTCCCCCAGCGGCCAACCAGCTAGTTGGCTTCATTACCTCTGACAGCCACTAGGGTTACACAGAATAAAAGGAGGTTTTGTTTGGTGGTATTTGTGCAGCACAAAATGACTGCACTTAACCCTTTTGCAGGGCACAGATCTGCTGAATATTGTCTTGCACTGATATTCCTGTTCCCACCCTGTCCATTTGCATACCCCCCCTTTGGTTTGCACAGGTGCTAACTCTGTTTGCCAGTGCAACTGAGCTTTTTGAATACTGGGCTCCAGTGCAAAGCACAGTTTGTCTGGGCTAACACCAGTTAGCACCTGTGCAAACATTTGACTATTGGGCCCCAGATAACCACAACATGTTCAAATTATCTTGATCACCACCCTAGTCAAGAGGGCCTAGTACAAGCAGTTGCTTGTGTCAGGGCAAAAATTTCTTTTTTAACAGCACCACCATCCAATAAGGACTTCAAAAAAATAGGTGCCCTGGGCAAGAGGTCACACTCCTCGGCTTCACTCCATGTGTGGAGCCCAATTGATACAGCTTGTTAAAGCCAGCATGGACACAGCTAAAAATCAGTGGGTTAATGTCAAAATAGCATGACTGAAATAGCACAATCCTATATAGTGACTACAACATAGCACGTGTCTTATTTAGTGCTTTAGCATAATAGCGCTGATTTTAAACGTGTGATTACTCACGATTATCTTTTTTTTCACTCCCTAATCCAGGTTTTAGATGCAGTGACTATATATGAGGTTGCATACCGGTTTCCCACCAGTGTCCCACACTGTAATATTACCCCACAATGATTCTTTAGTTCCTATGTCACCATCCTGTAGCTAACCACTGCTTATCTAAAAACATCCACCAGCAAACCACTGTGAGTGTGCTACATTATCATACATTTCGAGATGTGGGTGTTTCAAATGTTTGTGTTTCTTAATGGGATTGTGCTTGTGCTTTGTACTTGTGCTTGTGCAACTTAGTGGGGAAGATTAAAAGTCCAAAGTTTATTGAAGAATACTTAGAAAGAGTTGCACTGTCTGCCACATACGAAAACTCAGTTATGCTTGCAGCTGAAAATTGTAGGCAGTACTGTGTATATACTCCGCCTTTGTACGCAGGCTGTACTCGTCAACTATAGCTGCTATCCGCTTCGCCATATCTTTATGTTTCTTTTGGGTCACACTAACAGCAGTACCAGCTATGAGCTGCTCCATTGTCATGGTGCTGCAGTGCTGTTCTTCTTCTTTAAGTACTTGAATGAATTTCCATGTTGAGGGATGATGTGCACCTATAAAATGATTACATTTTTGGTGCCATGCCTCTACGGAATTCATGGTTCGGGGTAGATCTTGATTCACTGCCTCAAAACAGTTCCACAATGGTACTGTAAACATCGGTCATCTTCGGCCACCCCTTCCCAAGGGACGACCTACCCAGGTGTCTTCGAAATAGTCAGCCAAATTGGACGGCAAGTCATTATTATCTAGAAAAAATTCAGTGCCCATTAACTCCTCAAATGCAGGGATAACATGGTTGACAGGGATATAGGCAAGTGCTGGTAGATGTCTTAGATATAGTGTGAAGTTAGGGTCTGAAACATACTGTGCACACACATTGGGCAGTTCCTGTATCTTTCTCCATATACACTGACACATGTGGAAAAAGCATCCACGGATTACAGAAGTGGGGAAGACCTGCTTAAATGCATTTATTGAGGCCAATTCAAAGTCCAGCATTATAGTTTCATGTTGGAGATCGTCACAAAGATTTTTCAGCTCAGTAAGCACTTTGGAATATGTGGCAGATGTTCTGTTTGCCATCAGAACATACACAGGTGGTATAACTGTGTTGTTGCACATCGTGTGAATTGAATAAAGCTGCTGAAATATGCTTGGGCAACTTTTGAAAGTGCCATCAGCAAACCAATGAGGACTGCTCCTTCAAGTGGTATAAGTCCTGTGAGGTAGAAAAAATCAAGAAACGGTCATAACTAGGTCCTGAATCGAAAAGGAGAAATGTTTCCTTTTTCATTGTTAGGCAGAGATCATCCAGGAGGACTAAGGAAGCAACATTTGTAGGCACAGGTGGGGCCAAGCAGCAGACCTGCGGTTACACCGCACAGTGTGTTTTAGCAACAACATAGCAGGGAGTTGTGATGCAACTGACGGGCACAATTCAGATACACTTCCAGCTACTATTTGGTGAGTAGTTTCTGAAGTAATCGTTACCCGTTCATTCCTGCTACTGCCTCCTTTACTGCAGTCAGCGAAGGATCAGGGACATGGTTGTGCTCCCCTACCTTCTTCAGCACTACTGCCCCATTCAAATGAAGTCTGGCAGAGCAATCACCTTTATCATACTCAAGACATTTAAAGCATGATTTTGAAGCTGTCTCGTGTGCCCTTTGAAAGGGAAATCCATCCACGCAGGCAAGTTCTCCTCCCTTCTGGCTCATCACAAACTTAACTTTCATTGTAGCAATGAATGACATCACTCATGTCAATGCACTATTTTGTACCCGCACTGAAATGATTCTGCGTGATAGTTTTTGGCCCTGTAATGTATGCACGATTCTTTACCACGCTATTACGGGTTGCGCGGTTTTGACCGGATACCAAAATCAGCTACAGATGGCAGCTGATATTAATGCTACAAACATGACAGCATTGGCAAATGTAGTGTACACCATTCTGTATGCATGGCTGAGGACCACATGGTTATCCATAGACCTACAAAATAAAGCTGCTGACTTCCCATCCAAAAATATGACACTCATAAGAAATAAGATGGAGATTTATATGGATAAAATTGAGAAAAATAAGACAAATTTTAAAAATGGAGTAGAAGAAGAGAAAAAAATCCATAGAGTAATACAGACCTTAGGAAAGGGGAGGCATGCTAAGGGGGTGCAATAACAAACTGTTCCACAAACACCATTACAGTGCTCTGAGAGGTACTAGCAGAAGCAGATCTTACAGGGGCAAAAGGCAGGTTGCCCCAGCTGACGTGTCACAGCAAAGACTAACCTCTGACAAATTACAGGTGACTATTTTCAACTCACAGTAGGAGGCTGCCTCTTACAATTTCTCCCAGTGACAGTCTGTTACCACAGAAAAATGGATTTTAAAAGTGGTGAAAGTGGGTCTCAGTCTGTCTTTAGCAACTATTGAAAGCAAAGATCAAAAAATTCAAACCAATTTCTCAAGAAGAGCTGCAGAAATTAAAATTGGAAGTTATAAAGCTGCTAGAATTACATGCTGCAGAGAGTACCAGCAACAATGTTGGGGAAAAGATATTTTTCAAGGTACTTCCTTACAAAAAAGAAATAAGGAGAGTGACAGACTAAGATTGATTTAAGAACCTAAGGTGTCTGAACAAGCACATACAGTAGAGAGAGAGAGAGAGAGAGAGAGAGAAACACAGCAAGGTCACCTTGCAGATTCTATTCTTTTAGAAAGGAGATGGGCTTTGCTCATTGGATCTGAGGGATGCAAACATCCATAATCCAGTGAGTAAAAGTCACAGACAATATAAAGTTCAGAACAGGTATGGATCAATATCAGTTTAGGGCAATGCCTTTAGGACTGACCTGAGCATCAAAGTGTATGGCTGTAGTTGCTGCAGCACTGAAGTGTCATGGGGTCACTGTTTATCCATACTTAGACAACTGGTTAGCGTGTGGAGAAACAAGTACACATCAAATCACCAGAAGGTTCAGGAAATAATGTGACAAGGTTTATACTGAACAAGGAAAAATCAACATTATAACAAGCACAAAACCTGGATTTCATTAGGGCAGAACTGGACACAGTTAAGGCTAGACCTTTGCTCCCATGGGAGAGAGTGTATGCTCTCACCAGTTACATTGCCATATTCCAAACACAACAAAAAGAACTGTTCATGATTTCCTTAGACTGTTATGCTACATGTCAGCCATGACTAACAAACAAGCCTTGCACTCCAAGATACTTTGCAAATATTAAAGTGCTTCATTAATGTGCTAACAAAGATGTGCACACACCACCAGTCAAATGTTGTCAGTGTTGATTTTTTTGGACCTCACATTTTCAGTATACAACTCCAGGCCATTTACCATTTTCTAATTGCTCCCAATTTATTGTTGAGGTGTTACAAACCTGGCACAAAGTTAGGAGGAGCTTATTGGAGGACAAGGGTCAATATCTGTTGGCTTTGGCTTGGAATCGACAAAACCCTTTGATCATCTCTGATTCTTTTTTTAAGACAATGGGCTTGGTTTGGCCTACTTTATTTACATCAGGTGCTCAACACCAGGGGAATCCATTCCTTCGCAGACCTTCAAATTACTTTTAGCTCACCCAGAGCTGATTACTACCGATATCTGCAACTACGGCTATAGATTTTACCCACCTGGGGCAGATGCCTCCCTGATACCTTATCAGCGCTTACTTCTTTAATTATAACTCATCAAAACGGTTGGACTCCAAGCTCACTTAATTGGCACAATTTATTCTGCCCTTTGTTCTTTCTCAACAGAGTCCTCTTCCTGTATCTTTACCCAATGGTTAACTGACATGCAAATATCATGCTATTTTGTCGAGTGGGGGAAATATTTTTTAGCCACTTATAAGATTTCTATGGCCCCATATTTCAAAGAATTCACTTGGAAGTGCAGGATGCATTTTTTTAAGAGATCATTGCACTCTGCCTCATACATAGGTTCTCAGGCTGGTGCTTTTTGGAGGGCTTGCAGTGAGACACAGGCAGATCACATGCATGTTTTTTGTCCTGTACTCATTTGTCTTCATACTAGTCATCAATTTCCCAAGTGATTGTTTCATTTTTTGATATATCATTACCATTATCTCTATTACTGGTATTATTGCATATTCCCCCTGCTGATGTATCAATAAGGGGCCAGAAATATATTACCAGACTATGGCTCAAACCACAGCCCCCACAAGTCACACAGTGGATAGCTACTGTTCATATTATTTATAGATATGAAAGGTGCAGTTTTTGTTATTAAAATCATGCACCAGTCTTTGATGAGATCTGGAGACAGTGGGTTCTTTATAAAGTTCAATCGGACTCAGCTTTTGTCCCTTTATTCAGATTTTTTTATGGAGTCTGTGACTTTGTTTTATGGGACATAAGCACTACCTGGGGTTTTGCTCTATTATTTCTTGATTTGTTTTTTGTAGACCATGCCCTGCCTTCAAGCTTGTTTTACGTTTGATAGTTAATCTTACTTTGGTGTTTCACCATAATTTTTTCTTTGGTCATTAGTCCATCTTTGTGTAATTGCCTAAGTTCATTACTTGTGCTGTATTACTGTATTTTTTGTACCTCAACATATAGTGTGATTTAATAGGAGCACCTGTTAGTATTAACTTTTGTCTAAGTTTGTTTTTAAATTTGCTCCTTACCATTTTACAGTTCTTATTGTTAAAAGTTCTGTATTTTCTTAATAAAGTTATTATAACATTTTCAGTGGATGAATATGGTACATTTCTGTCTGCTGCATTCAAAAAGTCAATAGCAAGGAACTCTCAGCTGTATGCAAAGACTGGGCACCCACATTATTTGATTAAGAGAAGACAGGACATTTTTTAAGAATCAAAAGTAACTAGAAGACACCCATTACAAATAATGGGTAACAAATTTAGATATAATAATAGAAAATATTTTTATACAATGAGGGTGGTTAGCACTGTACAAATCAAAGGTGAGACCTCAGCTAGAGTACTGTGTCTAGTTCTAGAGACCACATCTCTGGAAGGACATAAACAGAGTAGAAGCGGTCCAGAGGAGGGAAGTTAAAATGGTGCAGGGTCTGCACCAGAGACCCTATGAGGAGAGACTAAAGGACCTCAATATGTACACCCTGGAGGAAAGGAGGGAAAGGGGAGATATGATAGAGATATGTATAGCCTCGAGGAAAGGAGGGAGAGGGGGAACATGATAGAAACTTTCAAATACCTCAAGGGAATCAACAAAGTCCAAGAGGGTAGCATCTTTCAGAAAAAGAGATGTGCAAGAACAAGGGGGCACAGTTTGAAGATAGAGGGGGGGCTCAGAGGTAATGTGAGGAAGAATTTCTTCACAGAGAGGGTTGTACATGCATGGAACAGCGTTCCTGAGGAGGTCGTAGAGTCAAAAACAGTGGGGGAATTCAAGAATGCATGGGACAGACATAAAGCAATTCTAGTGGGGGGTAGGAGGAAGTAGGCTGTTGGTTAACTAGGATCTGCAGCTTATCCATTAGGTAGGGAAATGGGCAGACTAGGTGGGCCAAGCGGTCCTTATTTGCCATCAAATTTCATGTTTCCATGTTTCTATGTTTCTATGACTTGCAAATACCTCACAGGTATAAACAAGGTACAGGAGGGAAGTATTTTTCAGAAAAAAATATGCTCAAGAACAAGGGGGCATGCTATAAAGCTGGAGGAGGGTAGACTCATGGGGAAATGTAAGGAAGTACAGTACTTCTTCACAGAAAGAGTGGTGGATGCCTGGAACAGCCTTTCAGTGGAGGAGGTGGGGAAAAAACTGTAGCAGGATTCAAGAATGCATTGAATAGAGATACAGTAAGGGAAACAGTCATTAGGAAAGGGAGGGCTAAGTCAGAAATGAAGTAGAATTTATGGTGTTACAGTAGGGGTGGAAAAGGGGCAGACTATGTGGGCCAAGTGCTCCTTATCTGCCATCAGATTCTATGTTTCTATATAACACATGGAATTCCTTGCTGCTTGATATTATAATATATAGGATAGTGAATTGTAGCCCATACACAACAATGCTAGTCTTACACCAAGTGGTTACTATGACGTCAAGGACCTTGAGAAGGAAGCTTGATAGGTCCCTTTGATGTCATAGTAACCACAAGTTGTGAGAAGAGCAATGTTGTGTATTTTGTCTACCATAGACTATTCTAAATAGTGTATGGTCCCCCAAAAATCAGAATTGCTTACTTTTTTTTCCCAAGTGTCAGCCTTTGCCGTCCGCAACCCACACTTCTCGGCCATCTACCCACCTGACAACTCATGCATGCGACACTTCAGCCACCACCAGCCCTACAAACTGTACTGATGGGGTCACTTACATTGTGATGTTCATACTAATGCAGAACGAAAAGTCATTCTGCATTAGTATGAAAATCACTACTACAGCAGAACAACTTTTTAAAGCGTATGGATCTCCATACACATTCATGTTTGACCATACAGCGTGAGTAAAACCAAGTCAGAATTTAAAAATAAACTAGACACATACATTTTATCTGGGAATATCATTGACTACTAAAAGAATTAAATTACCCAGGAACACTCATGGGCTCACAGCCTCCTTGCTCCTTATGCTTCCTAATATGAATTCCTAATAGGTAACTTCACTACTGAAGAGGCACTTGAAATAGAGGCCACATTGTTACATCAGTGTTTTAAAAGTAGGGGATATTCATCTGATTTGTTAAAGGGGGCATACAAAAAAGCCAGGGACACACAAAGGAATACCCTTCTTATACCAAAGAACAAAAATCTGGTAAAAACCACAGTGATTTTAGATGTTTTTCAATACAACTATTTGGAAATGGGAGTGAAAAGAATTATTCATAAACATTGGGTCATTCTAGTAACACATTGTCTAGAGCCCTGAATGTGGGCGACAGACTGGGCAACAGTCACTAGACTGGACTACATACAACAATTCAGTTGGGAAATAAACCCCAGGGTTTTTATCAATGTAAAAATGCTGTACCTGTAAGCATGCTGTACGATTTACCCAGGGCACATTACCAGATTCCACTAAGGCAACAGAACAAGTCAAAAATGTGCCAGCTGCAACACAGACCATCTCATTTATGCTACTTGGTGTTCATGCTCTATGATTTATGTAAGCATGAATACCAGGCAGCTAAAAAACAGAATGCAGGAGCACATTCATGCCATTAAGAATGGCACTTAAGTAAATGACTTGGGGGAACATTTTTTATGGTCCCCCAACAAATCCCCCAAATATTTCCACTACTTGACCTTGGAATAAGTGGCCCCATCTCCAGGGAGGGGATTAGACAGAATAAACTTCTAAGGAAAGAGTCTTGGTGGATTCATCATTTCAATACGTTGTGCCCTAATGGGTTAAAGGGGCACCGTCCACCCTTTTTTCATCAAATTATTTCTAGATGAAAACCCACATTTTATGATTGCTTACCTTCTCTAAAATTCATTGGTGTTGATGGTTGTTTAATCTGCCTTCTTTCTTGGTTGAACTAAAATACATGCTAATGGTGTAATTATACCTCAGCTTGTTTTGTTTCAAATCCTCAATTTACTTTTATTGCATACTTCCTGAACATTAGGCATATACCCAAATAGTGCAGCCACTCATGATGAAATAGTCTCCTCTCCTCCCACTGCATTTTAAGTGGTTTGACTGTGTCTGAGGTACCCCCACGTCCATGGAATATCTAGTGAGAGTTGACTAAAGAATGTAAAACACATTAAGGTGTGGTAACACCAGTATGGTGGGCAGTCTGTTTTAAACTTTTGAAAAGGAAAACAGAACCAGAATCAATCAACCACCTACATCAGCACATTCTACAGAATGTAAATAATCATAAAATGTGTTTTTTTTTTAAACTAGGATCAGTTTGTGACTTGAGGGGGGTTTACAGTCTCCTTTTAAATAAAGCTTTGGAGATTATGCTCCTTTTCCATGAAACATAAAAGTGGTAATGTTAAAGAGATGTATTATTATTTGTTTATCAATCATATATGGGGTCTGTTTTTTCTTTTCTTTTTAGAAGTGATTCTCCTCATCCCCTCTCATTCTCTCCCCTTTAACATCTATATGACTTTAAAATCAAGCAATGTCTAGGTTATTAGAGCATTATTGCAAACTTAAATGTTGTTTTTTCATTTGCAGTGTTAATAATCCACTGCTTCATTTCAATAATTCTTCCTTGAAATTGGAAAGAAGATTTAATTTTGAAAATATCCATCTGTGGGACTCCAGTGCAAATAAGGAACCTGATTTGATATTTGTCAACTGTTGCTTTTCTATACACCCTGCCAGTTTTATATCTTGGACTCCTGAACTGGCTTTTTCTGGTTTTGAATGGACACAATATATTAAGTAGAGAATTAAATCTAACAGGTTTCATGCTTATTAACTTTATGTCCTAATGTATCTCCTGGCATGTTCAATATCTAACAGCTTTTAAGTACTATATATATATATAAATTGCAAAACATTTCATTCATGCAACAGTTAGGGTTGAAGAAACAAAAGTAAGGAAATGAGACGTTAGGGTTTCCAAACCTAACACCTCCCTCCAGTACTCAACCCAACAACCCACCCCACCCCACCCTCCACAGAACAAGGGTGTCGGGGTGTGCCTTGAGGTCATCACATCTAACTCTCACCGCATTCAATTGTAAGAAACTGAGAGGGTACAGTAGGAGAATGGGGTGAGAGTTAGGCTGATGAACCCAAGGCACACCTCAACACTTGTTGGTCTGTGGAGGGTGGGGTGGGGTGGGAGTTGGTCAGGTTCAGTGCTGGGGGGAGGTGTTAGGGTTGGAAACCCTAATGCCTCATTTCCTTACTTTTGTTGCTTCAACCCTAACTGTTGCATTAACAAAGTATTTTGTAATAAATGTCCTTTCTTTTTGAGACAGTGTAACCTAATTTTCATGTGGGAGTGCAGGGCCCTTTGAGCCCTATGCTCCTATGTAGCCATAACTGTAGAGATCTTCTAAGTAACTCTCACCTCCCTGTGAGAGTGCAGGGCACTCCAAGCCCTGCGCTCTCATCAGTACATAGTGGTATCCATAAAAGTGAGTGCAGGGCAATGCCTATCTACTCATAAGTCTATAGACATTATAAGAAGCCTTCATCTGCCTGTGGGGTGCTCCCAGTACTGTAAAATGGAGTACCCTGTGGTGTCAGTACTGCATAGTGGCATGCATATGTGGCAGTGCAGGACCATCTGAGGCCATACACTCCAATCTATCTCTACCTGTACAGACACAGTGCAGAACTACATACATTCCAAGTAACCCTTGTACTACAAATGCAGCAATATCTCAGTAACCAAAGAATCACTGGAAATATTCCACCGCAGTTGTAGTCATGGCCTGGCAACCTGCATGCATGCTTAAGTGTACTAAGCTGCGTTTAGTGAAAAATCTGCATCTCAAACCATTTTTGAGATATAAGCTCCAAACGGTACCACGTATGTCACAATGTTATCCTATGGGAAGTTTCTAAATTATGGAATGTAATGTTATAAGTATGGAACCAATGTAAATTTTTTCACCAGACCAACAGAGCTTATATCCGTTGGGCAACCCCTTTGTACCCTGAAAACTTCAAGCTGAAATTCTGAACCGTTTCTTTGTAGTGAAATGGCAAAGAAACAGTAACCTTTAAAAATCCCTTTTCAAGAGCTGAATCCCTTTTCGCAAAGTAGGGCCATCTGGTTGTCCCCTCACAAAAAGGGATTTTGACAACTCACGAAAAGGGATTTAATAGGGTTGACCAGATGACCTTGCCAGTAATCTGTTTTTGTGAGCCATAGAAATCTCTTTTCCAGGCTGCCAAAATCCTTTTCCACTAGATAGGGCCATCTGGTCATCCCCTCACGAAAAGGGATTTTGACAGCTCGGGAAAGGGATTGGACGCGAGTCACGAAAAGGGATTTATAAACTTAAAAACTAGCATTTTTTGACTAAACTAAGGTACACCAAAGGCACAGAAGTGTGCAGGACATCCCCATGAGCAAAACCCATATTTGGATGTCTATAGAAGACATCTCTGGGGCAAGTTATAGCATTTTGTTTGGGCACAAAAATTAAAAACAAAATGGAGGCTCACGAAAAGGGATTTTTTTCCTGATGAAAAGGGATTTTATAAATCCCTCTTTGTGAGCTGTCAAAATCCCTTTCTGTGAGCCCTAAATCCCTTTCCATACCGTGCAGCTAGCCAAAAGACTGAACTGAGCATGCTCAGAACCAGAAAATTAAAAATTTAGTAACTTTGGAATGGATTAATATTTTTTCACCAAACCAATGCTGGCTTGTTCTTTGGAGCAAGCACTTTCTACCCTGAATATTTCAGATTCTAAATGGTGTGGCTGCAGCACGATGGGGAAAAAAGTGACTTTTACACTTTTTTCTCGATTTGCAACACAGAATCCACAAATCCGATTGGAACAAACTTGGTACATTAAAAGATCTACCTCATGGGACAGCGCATACCACATTTCCTGCTAATCCATTGAACAGTTGCAAAGTTATTAAAGTGCAAAATTTGAGGTTTAACACTAAACGTCCTACTCAACCCTAACTATAGTGACGGTACTGTGCAACTATAATATATGTATGTATATATATATATATATATATATAATGTATGTGTGTGTAAGTTATTTGATGTGAATTGTTTTGATATATACAGTTTAGATAGTTTTTCCAATTTACAAAGTGTTTGTTTTTACAGTAAATATGTTTATTTTTAATATTATACAGTATGACACTTTTGTTTTTTGGTCTGCAGTGGGCAGAGCTATGAGAAAAGGACTCCCACATTCCTTGTGAATGAACAGCATGTTGGATTGACAATGCAGTTACCTCCACATCTGTGAACTACTCTTTTTGGATCAATGTGCAAGCCAATTGGTGGAATGCCCCTACGTAGCCATGCATTAAACAGCCCTGTTAATGACAGTTCCATGGAGAGAGTCAGGGATTTGCTGCCAGGTCTCCTTCTGGTCAGCAAAAAGCAAGTGAGAAAGAACAGTAGCCATGATATCCAGCAAGTATGGCAGAACTGCCAAAGAGCAAGTGTGACACAGCAAGGCTTTGTGTTCCCCTGGAGTACCCTGTCAAAGCATTTGTCTTGTGCCCAGTATGTAAACTGTTCTGCTTGTTGTGACACAAGGCACCCCATCCCTGAGAAAGAGAGACAGCATGAGTGAGGTGAAAGCTGGTTGAAGAGCATGAGATACAGAGAGCGAGATGTGGCTGCGAGAGGGCGAGACAACAAAAGTCTCCATGGTGCCAAAGAGAGAGAGAGAGAAAGACAGCAGTGAAAGGCAGTTATCATAGTGTGGGTAATGTCCTGTCTCTCTCCCTCTCTCTCTCTCTCTATATATATATGTGTATATATATATATATATATATATATATATATACTGTAGAACTAATTATTTTCACGCAAAGTAAATTTAGCATAAACACAAATGCAACCATAACTGAGTAAATTTATTTTACTGCCAAGTCACAGTCACCACATTCACTATAATGCAAAAAAATACTAGAAGTGATAGCGCAAATTTATTTTCACGCAAATTGGTGCTTCAGTGAAAATAGTGAAAATTATTTGACATTGAAAATTTCAACTTCTACAGTATATTCATTGCAAAAAAACTTTGTAAATGCATCAGTTAGGATTGATAGCACAGTGACAAAAGTTTGAAAATTTGATGTTAGGGTTCCCACCCCTACTAGCCCCCACCCTCCACACACCAACAGATGTTGGGATGTGCCATAGAGTCATAAGGTCTAACTCACCCCATTCCATGTAGAAACAAGCTGACATGCTACAGCATGGAGAATGGGGTGAGAGTTAGGCCTGATGATCCCCATGGCAATACCCAACACATCCGCTGGTGTGTGGAGGTGGGGTGAGGTGTGAGAAGGAGGGAACCCTAACATTGAATTTCCAAACTTTTGTCACTGTACTATCAACCTTAACTGATGCATTAACAAAGTTTTTTGCAATGAATTTCCCTTCTTTTTGAGGAAGTGTAATGTAACTGGTAACTGGTATGTTTTTCTGGGAGCGCGGGCCCTCTGAGCCCTATGCTTACTTCATGCTGACCATTTTTGCTTAATGGTAGGCCTATGTGGGAGTGTGGGCCCTCTGGGTCCTGCGCTCCCACTTACACATAAGTAAGGAGCCATACAGCAGCCCTATAGTACTTTAAAGGAACCCTCATAATACTAATTTGGCAATATCTCAGTAACTGTAGCAACTATGAAAAACATTCCACTGTAGTTACAATCATGACTTCAAAACCTCCATGCAAGCTTAGTCCATCAGTCTAAGCTGCCGGGAGCAAAAAATCTGTATCTTGAATAGTTTTCGAGATATGGGTGTTGAAAGTCGCTGTTAGTGCTGCAATGTTATCCTATGGGAAATTTCTCAATTTTGGAACGCTCTATGGGCCCATTGAATCCTTTGAGCCAAAACCACCATAAGGCACATCTGTTGGACCAGGGCTTGCAACCCTGCACATTGCAGCCCAAAAGACCGAACCATTTAGATGCAGTGGGATGGCAAAGAATTGTTGTTTTTTGGTAAAGTAGGGTTGCAAATTGTGACACTTTCACAAAAATTTGCGAAACAATGGACATGACACTTCCGTGATTTGCAAAAGTGTCGCATCTGTTCTATCACAGTTTGTGACAGTACGGGGGTCTGATCTCAGGAAAGACATTTCCGTGGGGTTTTACCCCCCCCCCCAAAAAAAAGATGTGCTGTGTTGTTCAGGGCCAACTAGGTAAACACAACTGTCTGTGTTTACCTAGGGGTTCCTAAATTTAAGCGCCAGCCATTTTTCTTTCTCCCTAACTGAAAACAAGATGACCACTGCATGACAGTAAAGGGGCCCTTTGCAACAGTAAAATGTACTGGTGGCAGCTTTCGAGAGGCACACATATTTTTTTCCCATTGCCTATAATGGGGAAATTAAAATTTGAATAACTTTTGAATGGATTAATATTGTTTCACCAAATCTTCAAAAGGTACATCATTGACCCAGATTGCACCTTTGTTGAAGATTTCAGACCAGATGGACAAATCCTTTGGGCTGTAGCCCCGAGCAAAGAAACACACAATAACTCCATTTTTGTACAATTTTTGCATGTTTTGTGGTGCTCTGCAGCTCTGCATCCACTCATCTGACCATAACGCAACTTGGCATATCCAGAGATCTGTGTAGCCACTCAGTGCTTGCAAAATTTCAGGCACATCTGTCATACGGTTGCAAAGTTATTAAAGTGCAAAAATTTGGGGTTTAACATAGAAGTGGCCGGGCAACCCTAACTATAGCTGCACTACTGTGCAGCAATAATTCACACATACTGTCAGTAAAAAGCAGTGTCCCTGTGGTGTGTCAGTCACTGTCTGTCTCTGTCTGTGGAGTCCCCAAGTGAGTACATCTAAGTTCATGCAATGTGTTCTATGTCCCTGTCTCACTCTCTGAGGCATACAGTGACTGTCTTCTATTTGTTTTGTGTCACCGACCACGAGGGAGGAAGACACTGGGAGCAGTTGAGCAGAGAGAGGGAATCAAGTGACTTGATCTAGTGTGTGGTCCAGCGAGAGAGGCAGAGCAGGAGAGACACAATGTTAAAAAAGCTGCTGCAATCTTCTCGCTGTCTCTCTCTCTCTCTCTCTCTTCCTGATGCATAGAGTGATTCCTGAAAGGCAGGAAAGTAGAACGCACTCCCAAGGTAAAATAATAAATTAAAAAAAAGTCCCAATGTTGGCCCCCAAGGCACTGTGTCCTCAGCTGAATGAGAGAGGGAGAAGCAGCACAATGTTGTGCTGCAATGTCTGGCACAAACGGCATTCTCGGAGCACAGTAATGCTGTGAGTGTCAATAGGGAGCTGCACATGATCAGCTGTGCTGTGACCTTTCCCTCTCTTTTTCATGGTGTTCCACTTACAAGTTTTGCACAGAGAGGAGCTGATAATGGATCACTGTCCCCTGTTCCCGATCCTGCAGAAAGAGGGAGATCCCCTACCCATTCCCCCTCCCCTGTGAAGCAAAGCACAGATTGGAGTGCCATCCTGTGTTCCCATCCCCCCCAACAAAACAGTGTCCTCTGTCCCTGATTGGCAGCCCTGACAACTTTCTCGACAGTGAGTGCGAGAGAAGAGTTTTTCCTCTGTGTAATGGTTGGGGGGTAGCAAAGAGAACTTCATTGGCAGTGTAACAAAGTTTATTATGGACAACTACCATGCATGCACAGTTATCTGTGGGGTTTTCCTTCTAATATTTTTATTTCTTGTTTCTTCCCCACACCGACCATCCTCTCAGCATCCACCACCCACCCCACCCCAGAAACATAACAGTGGGAATGGGGGTTCCCAATCCCCTGTACCACGAGATCCTCATTCCTTTTTTTTTAACCTGTAAACAAAAAAGTGTCCATCAATGTCTTTTGTGCCATTACACTGCCCTCCACCTGACCCTCCCAATCAGCACCCACCACCCCACACCCCCCAAGCCCTTACTTACCAATTGTGGGTCCAACACTGTAATCCTTTCTGGACCGCAGACATGTCTTCACTCTTCAAAGCTGGACCACAAACTGAGGAAACAGGTATGAGGCTCAATGTATTTCAAAGGTGGGTTGAACTTAGTGCCATAACTTGGCCATTTTGGCCCCAAATTTTTAACATGCCTTCTTTGGGACCCTACCTCATGAACAAAGGCACTAGGCAGATCTGTCCCAAAAGGTGATTCTGTAGTCTATGAGCAAAACCACCTTTCGGGCAGGAGCTGAAAATTTTCTTCACCTTTATTCATGAGGTGGGGCCATAATTTGAATTTTGCGAATGTAGGCTTATAACTTTGGTTATTTTCAATATTTTTCCCACAAATTTACCACATAGCCATATCTTTACAGCCTCATGAGTGTGACAGCTGTCATTTTTCAATTCCTGGCCAAAATGGTGTTTTACAACCTGAAAGGTGATTCTGCAGTCCCTGAACAAAATCTCTTTTTGGGCAGGAGTTGAAAATATTCTCTGCCCTTGTTCATGAGATGGGGTCATAAGAAGGCTATGTTCCAAATTTGGTGTAAAAATATTTTAAAAAAACAAAGTTATGGGGCTATGTTGAATTTTACAAATGCAGGCTTGCAAGTTTGGTAATATTCAATATTTTTACCCCAATTCTCAACATATCCATTTCTTTACAGCACCTCTTGAATGTGGCAGCTGTCATTTTTTAAATCCTGCCCAAAATGTGTATTTGCATCCCGAAAGTTGATTTTGCAATCCCTGTGCAAAATCACCTTTAGGCCGGGAGTTAAACATTTCCTTTGCCCTTCTTCATGAGGCAGGGTCATAATAAGGCTATGTTGAAAATTTGGTGTACAAATATTACAAGACAGCAAATTTATGAGCCTACGTTACTTTTTGCTAATGCAGGCCCATAACTTTGGTAATTTTCAATATTTTTACCCCATATTCCTCCCATGCAGCTCTATCGGCTCTGGCCAGAGTTTGTTCACCTTGGGTGGAGTGTTTAAGTGCAGTTGTCCTTACCAGTAAAGCACAGTCTTTGTTTTGGCATCATATATTGCCTTGAACTTTATGTTTTCCTGCCTTTAACTTAGTTGCAACATTGGCACACTGTCGTATATATTGGCAGATAGCCGCTGCTAGTTTGGCTAGTAGTGGAAGTTTTTTGTGTTTTTCCTGCCTTCCCTGAAGACATGACTAATAGTACCTGCCTGTGTCTGCAACTTAAATCAATTATGGAAATTCTGACACTACATAAAGACTCAACCTTCCCTATGAACTCTGACCCCTTAATGAAGATGCCATGAGCATAGAATGTGCATGAGAAGTTTATAGTTTGTCTGTGGTGAGTGGTATTTTTTGCTCTGTTCCATATTCTGTATGTCTTTGTAAGCACTTTAATAAAGCACCTTACTATCTGCAAAGTACCACGGAGTGCAAGGCTTTTTTTGTTACTTGTCTCTTTCGTTGAGCCTGAACCCATTCAAAATTTGTTGTGCTGGGGTATTTCCTGTCCCTTACATGTCAGCCATGAACTCTATGGTCTCCTCAGCCAGGAAATACATAAGGGGAATATAATGTTGCCTAAAAGTGTACTGGTCATAGTTCACACAGACCATTTATTCTGGCCCCAGTACAAGAAGGGTTATTAGTCTCCTTCCAGTACTGGCAGCAGATGTCACACCTAAGAAAGTCTGCTTTATGTTTTCCCACCTTATCCCCTAATGCAGATAGTTCTCCTAAAAGCAAGAGCAGAAAGAGCAACCATGATTCTGATTGCCCCAGCCTGGCCAAGGCAGCCATAGTGTTCTTGGTTACTTCAGATGTCCAGACAGACCTACATACAGTACTCCTATGTGCAGGGCTCTGCTGACAATCTGCAAGAGTCACACAGTTCATCCCAATCTGCATTTCCTTCAACTGAAAGACTGGTACCTGAAGGTTCTGAGTTCTCAGAATAAATGTTAGAGGTTCTCAAAGTAACCAGGAATCCTTCCTCAAGGAAAACCTACAGTATGTGGCAAAGAGGAACAGACTAAAGGAAAACTGTTCTGAACCTATAAGTCCTATTTTCCTATAGAGGCTGTTTATTTAAATATGGGTTGCAATTCTATTATTGTTTCATCTTTACTGGCCTTTTGGTAAACTCAGTGGGAGTTTCTGACTTATACACTGGTGATGAATACCATTTTAGAACTGGATGATATTGTTTATGAGCTTCAGCCGTGAGCACCATGCAGACAGGAGTGCTGTGCAGCAGGTAGTGCTGACCAGCTCAGGGCAATATTCAGACAGTTAGTGCACTCCAACCAGAGTGTGCTGTGTGAATATGGAGCTGTGTTGGACCAATGCATAGTTACTATGTTCTGTGCTGACACAGCCTCTGACTAAACATGGCCCATGGGAGCTGAATGGAGATAGAATCCAAACGGGATAGCACAAGGGTTCCCATATGTCATATTCAGCCCAAACATACTAATGAACCAATTGTACATGCAGGGCACCAAGGGCCTTTAACATTCCCATTAAGGGCTCATTAGAATGCATAATAATGTTGCCGTGCAGGCAGCACAACAGCATTGTTCAGAGCTGGTTGCTCTCCCACCACCTGATCACAACTCCAGGTGAGCTTTACCAAACTGTAGACTCTACAGTGGCTAATATAATATCCCCACTCCTGCTCACTGCTCCAGGCAAGCAGCCCTCACAAAATGTCCCCACACAGTAGCCAGTATATTCCCCAACCCCAATAGCCACTCCAGGCAAGCTAATGGATATATACTGCCCCAGTGGTGGCTGGTGTACATCCCCTGATCTCCACCCCATGTGGGCTGATGCATACAAACTACCCTAGTGTTGAATAGTGTAAGCCATCAATCTCCACCCCCTGATCTATACAGCCCCCACAATGAAGTTACAGACCCACAGAGCCCTCCTCACTACACCCTCCCTTGCCCCAACACTCAGTAATCATGCCACTATATGTTTTGGGACAGCAGCTGACAAAACCCTTCTGCTCACCACCTCGGCCATCTACTTGACATGAAGCAGTTGGGCACTTGTAGTACATTCTATTGTAAGTGCATGATCATTCCCTGTCAATCAGATGGTAGCCAGCCAAGGTGTTGAGGATAGAGGCTGTGCTGGTCATCCTCTCAATACCATATAGTAGCATGGTTATGGTGAGTGGGACCAAGGGGTGTGTGGGGAGGAGGGTCCTGAGCAAAGAGTCCAGGAGGGGGTCTGTAGTACTGCAAAGGGTGACCTCATCAATTGGGGGCTGGGGGGGCTTACACAATCCACTACTGGGGCAGTTTGTATTCATCAGTCACATGAAAGGATGTACTAGCCACCACTGAGGCAATATGCATCTATCAGCTTGCCTAGAATGGTTATTGGGGGTGGGGGATGTTTGTTTAGGGCTGCATGCCTGGAATGGTGATCAGGGTGCTAGGGGGATTTCACTAGCCACCACTGGGTTTCCATTTTAGTTACAGGGCACCTGCAGCAATGTGGGTGGGGGCAATGTTACCTGGGATTGAATGCACCTGTCACCACAAGGTACTTGGCCATCTGGTGGGGAGTTTGCACACCACTGTGCACTTGGATATAAGTAAGGTTTTGGCAGCATTAAACAGCACTGCAATGGTGACTGTTTAGCACTGCCAAAACCTCTGAATATAGCACTCCACACTGCACACATGAAGGATCCCTCATTTGCATTGGTGCACCATTATATTTTGTGTGATCATGTTGATGGGTCAGCATGGTGCATTGAGGGACTTTAAATACGGTATGACTCCCACCCTGTCAGTTCATGCTATTCTCAGTTAACGTGGGAAGCAGTACCTGAAACACAGCTTCTACACAAGAAAACAGCTTACAGTACAGGTTCCGTTCAGTTCTCTTTAACTATCTGGTTTAAAAACAGGTCACAGCCCACAAACGATGCAGATATAGCCATGGTTCTGACTTACCTAAAGTACCCAAAGTCCCTAGGACTTTGGTCAGTATCCCTCAAGGTGCTTTTGTCAGCAACAGCTGCTGTAAGTCCAGAGCTGTGGGCAAGTCTTTGCTCTCACAGGATTCTGACTAACCTAATGTACCCTAAGTCCCTAGGTTTCATGTCAACATCCCTCAAGTTCTATTTGTCAGCAACAACTGCTTATAAGTTAAAAACTGTGGGCAAGGCTTTGCTCTCATAGGATTCTGTCTTACATAATGTACCCTAAGTCCCTAGGTCTCAGGCCAACATTGTCCAAGGTGCATTTGTCAGTAATAGCTACTTATAATACAGTAAACATTAATAGGACCTCCAAGGGGTATTTCTTATAGTATAAGAGATTCCGAGTGTGAGGTTTGGGCCAAGCTGAATGGTTCTGTCTGTCCAAACCTCATCAGAGGAGTCTCTTATACCATAAGGGACACCCCTCAGAGGCCCTATTAAATTATAATAAATCACTTAAGTTTAGCTCAAGTGATTTCTGATATGTTTATAGCCTTTTTTTAATTTTAATGTGCCATCCTCCCCCAGCACTGTAGGGTACTCCCTCCAGACATGCTCACACAAGAGTACACTGTACATAGGATAAGAGGTACAGTGGGTTTGCATGCTGATTGGCCAAAATCACAGTAATGATTTGTAAGTCCAAAACTGTGTGCAAGTATTTGCCTATAACAGGTAGTCTTTAAAAGGATTAAGGGCCTGGCATGCACAGACCCTCCTGTGAGTGCACCTGTTCAGTCATGGGATTTAAACTTGGTTCTAGCTCTGCGAATGTCTCTTTCTTTTGAACCAGTTGCCACTGCTGATTTCAAATATGTCACCTGAAACGCTTTGTTTTTAGTGGCTATAACATCAGCACTCTGCATTGAGCCCTCCTATTTGCATTGCTGCATGGAAAGGGTAGTGCTAGGGACAAGTATAGCATTTCTTCCAAAGGTGATCTCAGAATTTCATTTAAATCAGTCTGTTACATTCGGTGCATTTTCCATAGCCAAATGAAAAGAAAGTGGAAGCAGCGTTGAATACACTGGATGACAAAAGAGAACTCAGTTTCTATAAATTTAGAACAGTGTCATTAGAGGCGCAACAAGCAGTGGTTTGTCACTTACTGAGAAGTACCACAAAGACACCCAGACAGTAAGCAGACTCATACGAAGGCAGATATCAAAGCACATTCCACCAGGAACACAGAAGCCTCAGAGACAGCCAAAAGGAATCTACTTCTGGCAGAAATTTGTAAAGCTTCTACCTGGTCAACAGTCTTTACATTCCCATTCCACTACTGCCTGCATTATCAAATAAGAGAGGATGTAAGGTTTGGGATTTCTGTATTACAGAATAATTTTTTTTTAACTAATTCTAAAACCCAAACTCATGTACTGTTTGGAGTCTGCATTCAAAAGAGTTGGACTAGCTGTTCTACTTATTATTGTAAGAATGGAAATATATCATAATTTTTTGTAACCAGGTGTCGGTGTAAAGGGTTTTTGATGTTATTTTTTAGCACCCGGTGCATTCATTTTTGTAACCCATTACCTGGTTAGCCTGGGTTTGGGGAGAAAACATTCGCTCAACATCAGGGCTAGGTTTGCACTTCTGGACAGGGGCACCTAAGTAATTCCAGACACAGGAAGCAAGAACTGAGAATGTCCAAACCAGGAGTGGGATTCCAAAGTGGAGCTTTTATTCACTTACACACAGGAATACAAAGCAGGATGGACCCCCACGGGGCTACAATCACTGGTTATGCAGAACTATAGAGGTCAAAACACATCTTCTTCATCATCACAGCAACTTTTACCCTCAGGTTTTGAACACACTGGGCTCTCAGCCCGAACTAGTACTCTCTCTATCCTGGATTCCCTGGCATGGCCCTCGGCCAGCACAGGTACACTTTTCCATATGGCATGGACATTTCTGTTGGTGGCTCCCTCTACCACCCATGAGCACTTCCTAGCTTTAAGGGGAAAAAACACACATCTTAATTCCACGTCTGGGTACTTTCTGAAGATGCTAGCCAAGTGCCTGGGAGAAAGCTATAGGTGCCCAAAGTGAATCCACGGAGGTAAATCTGGTTACTCCAGTTGGGGGGACTCCCACCTCTTGTCCCCAAATCCATACCCGGCCATTTATTTGAAGTCAACACTTTTCCTTTAGAAACTCTCTGTATGTAGAATGCTATCTCAAAATGTATATCACATTTAACAATCTACTTTCTTTGGTAACTGGTGTCCTGACTTGCAGCGTTCTTTAAGTGGCTATGTCCATCACTGTAGACCCCCACTGATTAGACGCATTTCAAGCCATACACATAACTTTAAAGCACTGTACTTGGCTGTCCTTTCCTGACTCACAGTAGTAGATACTTCACACTACAGTCTCAGTTAAAACATAGGCTGTCTGGCAGAGCAGACTCACCCTGGTTCGCAGGTGCCCATAGGCTTCTCTTACAGAAAAAAACATAATATACTTCTATGCACCTTAGAACAAATCTTCTCAGGCAGCTTTTCTTCCTCTAGCAGGGCCAGGGGAATTGCCCCTGAAGAGCTGGTCTGGATCCCCCCATCCCTCTCAGGGATGGGGCACTGCAACAACTGGGGAACGGTCTCAACCACTTCAGCAAGTATTCTTCTGTGTCCTTCTCTAGGGCAAGAACACACACCCTTTTCTGTGGTAGCTCTGAACAGAGCTGGGGGCTATGAGGGGCTGCCAACTGCAGTGCACCTCCTCCCTCCACTGAGTTTCCCACTAGACTACTACTGACTAAGTTTGAAAACCCAACATTCTTACCTAACTCCCAGCTGCAACATTCCACTGTGGCTTATGCTGCTGCAAAAATTCTATATGATGTCATCCCTCCAGCTCAGCTGGGGCTGAGGACAGAGTGAGACAGTGTGAAACCCATTTAACTGGTGTCTCACAAGCTGCCTTTTCTGCCTGCCACTAGATCTAAGTGGGATTCTAGTAACCCCGGGTAACAGGGGGGTTACATTTATTTTTTTATTTTATTTATTTCTCGGACTGCAATGTCTTTGAACCAGAGGTTCTTTTACAAAGGTTTCACGTCAGAAAAACATACGAATACAATGGCATATAAAAACAATTTTGACATGCAATTCGATAACAAGATAAGTACAATTGAGTCAAGGTAGAATACCGTCATGTCAGTACATTCAGAGGAATAGCCTAAGTGTACCAAAACATGACAAAAAACAAATTAAACCGGGGGCGAAACGAACATGGAGGTGTGGAGACAAATTCATACATTCTATGAAAAACATAACCAATAAAAAGATCAAGACAATAGTAAGGTAATAGTAAGAAAACGATGCTGCTGGAGGTAGGCATTGTTAGAGGGTTGGGGTGAGGTGTACAGTATGATGGGAGGGGGGGAAACAATGGACCCTTATAAGGGGGGTGGGAAGTATAGGGTAGAGTGTAGGCATGATGGGGAGGGTGGAGTAGGTAGGGTGAGACCATATTGAACACCATTGGGGGTGGGGGTATAGGAGAGTTTGAAAGAGGAGGGTAGTGGTGGTGGGAGCAGTATCAAGAGTAGGTGGGTGGAAGGGAAGGGAGGTAGTGAGAGGAAGGGGGTGAGGTATGGGGGGAAAAGTGAGGGGTTGGGGGGGAATAGTAACAGCTTTTCTTCTAGATGATTACAACAGGCAGTGCAGATCTCCCTGCCCTGTCACTCCTTTTTAGGAATAAGAAAATAGGTTTTACAGTAATCATTCTGTATTATTTTAATAGCTTGAGCTTTTATAATTACCATAACCTGCGATCTTTTTTGGCTTAAAAACATGTTGAATTTTTTTTTTACTTTTTTTTGTTTTGTTTTTCAAACAAAGTATAGTTTGTTAATTATATTGGTATACTTTTTAATTTTGTGTCAAGACCAGTGGACTCATCAGCTCAAAGATCTGCTAGGGGATTGGCCCCGATGGTCCAGTGGCAGTATACTGCACTGCTGTGTGGGCAACCCAGGTTCAGAAGCAGAGTTAGGTCACTGGGTTGGTGGATAGGCCCAGCTGAGGTAACTGCTGCTCAACAGTGTGTCTCAATCTGGGAGGGGTGACAGTGGGTTCTGGCTCCACAGCAACTCCTACAGCTGAGCCAAGGAGTTTGCCTCTCACCACAGGACACAACAACATCAAAGTCAATGGATGCATGGCCCACAGCACTGGGATGGAGGGTAGTACATGGGAGATAAACAATCCCAGACATCTCCATGAAGTGTCATAGAGCCTTAACGTGGTATATCCCTGATTAATGGGGTCTCTCCCAGCAGGACAGCAGGAAGGGGAAAACAATAGATTGAAAAAAATATGTTAGGGGTATGTGATAACCCATGAGGTAGGCGCATGAGGAAGGGCACCATCCGTAATGGTGACACCTTCCCAGTGCAATCACTCACAGCGATGGGAGGGTAGGATGACCGGATGAGGGGTCGGGCGAACTGGGCAAGAGGATGTCACTATGTGTAAGTGCGCTTGGAGGGGAATGAACGAGCATGGTGAGCGTGGGCTGGAAGGGGGTGGAGGGGCTGTAGGGGGTGGCTCTGCAGTGGATGGCTGATCTGTGTCGTGGTGTCGGGGGTTAGCTAGTGGGTGGGGTGGGTGAGGTACAGGTTCGGGTCCAGATGCTGGTGCAATTTTATTGTGCCCAGCCGAACCGTTATTTTAATGCTTTCACCCCCAGCATACCCCCTGGGTTGAGAATCCTTAAGTGGAGTGCGGGTGCAAAACCCCCGTGAGGGAAGTGTGTGTGGGGTGCAGTCCCCAGAAAGCATTAAAAACTGTCCTGGTGCCGTTGTCCTGTCGTCGGGGTTGTCAGAGTGCCAAAAACCTTTTCGGCACTCTGACTGTGCTATAATGAAGATCGCCTTTAGGCGTTCGCAATTATCACATAGACCCTGGCTATGCTGGTAGATTGAGACCAGCACAGAGGACAGAGTTTTTATTATTAAAGTTTCTAAGTTCTACAGCACTATTCCTCATGCAGAGATGATGTATAGAAATGCATTAACTGTTCTAATCATCTAGAAAAAAGCTGTTAATATGGTGCATACATTTTCTGTTTCAAACATTACATTTTCACAGCTAATGTATCTGCATGAACTACTGTAATGACAATGTTCCAAGATAAAGACAGGCATCCAAACTGCTGGATTTAGACTAACTGACTGATAGCCAGTATTGGTTAGTTATGATGTTTTGCTGAGATCAGAGATTTAAAGAGCTAGTGTTCTGCCGAAAATGAATGTTAATTTTTAAAAGCTAAAAACCATTACTGTTTGTATCTTGAGGTACTTTTTATTTTCCCTTTGGTTAATTAGAAGATTGTTTACCTAGTGTTAGTAGGTGTGATGTGTGTGGCAGCACTCTGCTTGGCAACTGACCTATCTTTCTTTATCCCCCCCAACTGCATCATCAGCATTGTGATCTCACTGACTATGACATCACTGCTGCTTAGGAACAGCCACTCAGTCACTACCAGATCAGTTACCTGTGATGTCACAGTGAGATCACAATGCTGATGATGTAGTGGGGGGAGTAGAGATAGATATGGCAGCTACCAGGAAAAGAGCTGTTGCACACACCCATCACAATATTATCACATAGAAGACTTTCTGATGAGCAAAAACAAAAATACTTCAGAAATAAAAAGTTACAACTGACTACTTCTTAAGAAGTGTATTATTCTCCTGTCTGCCTGTTTTGGATCCACTAGCTCTTTAAGATTATATAGATAAAGATATGTATTCAAAGAAGAAAAAAAAGCACACACTTTTTTGGTGAGAGGATGTTCAGTTGTAGCCAGCAAAAGAAAACTGCTAATTTAATTCCCAAATCTGTAGACCTAGTGGTTTCTAGGCAACAGTCAGTAAGTATGGTCCAGTGGCTAGAGCACAGGCCTGAAAACCATATTCAAATACCATTATAGCTACTGACATCCTGCGTGACCTTGAGCAAGCCTCTTCTTTATTTAGTTTTTAACAGGTGAGTATACTAGGCATTCAAATGTTTATTTTCAGATATGACCTGGGAGATTACATAAAATGATAAACAAGGCAATACATACAGTTTGATACAATGCAATACAATAAGCAGTGAGCTAAGAAACATTAACAAAGCATCACCTGTACATCATGTAAGAAGAAAATTTAACAGTAGTATCAGGGAAGTCACAACAAGTCAGTTGACACAGAGCTACATCAGGAACATATAAGTACCACAATAAAAGGGCAAAGCATTATACAATTTGGGGCAAGTCTGAAGTTGTTCAAGTTCAGTGGCAAGAGCAGCAGGCCAAGCTAGGAAGATGCCTACAGTACTTAAGAAAAAAAAATGTATGTACTGAAAGGTAGAGACGAAGTTTCAGGTGGTATGGAGTTCCAAATCCTTGGGGCTGCATAGACAAAGAATGATCCACCAACCCTAGTTCCAAGTGTGGGGACAGTTAGTAGGGCACTATCACCAGACCTTAATGAGTAGACACTGCTCACAGGTTTGAGAAGCAAGGCAAGGGGTAGGAGCTGATGATTATGCATAACACTAAAAATCACACCTCTAATGCCGTGATCCTAAAGGGAGGATGATGGAAAGCAACCCAGCTTCTCATAAAGAGAGCAGTGATGAGTGAGACAGTTAGATGCCAGTGTGAAATGACAGATATTATTGTACATTGTATCCTACTTATGGAAAGCAGATTTCGAGGCAGTCAATAACACTGAAGCTCCATAAAGAAACTTCAGGAAGAGCATCCCACAGGCAATGGAAAGATGATGTTGGAAGGTCAGGTTACAGTCCACTTTGTAGAAGACACCCAACAAAGAATTTACAAATGTGCAGACACCCCATATATGATGAGTAATCAAGGGAGGGGTCAAGTGTAACTCCAAGATAGGTGGAGGAGGAGACTATGGGGACAAAGGTACCATCAAGATAATTTATGGATAAAGAGGACAGACAGACTCTTAGTCTGGGAGACATGCCAAACAGTATAGACTGTGTTTTGGCCATATTCAGAATCAGATTATTTGCAAACAACCCACTGTGTACAGAGTGTAAGTCGGTATACCATTAGGACGGCAACTGAATTTTGTTGCCACAATTACAGCGCCACTACAATGGCAACAGTGAAAGGGGTGATCTTGATTTTAGATTGCCACTCACTCCTGTCACCCTTGGCCCCCACACAGTTTCTTGCCCTGGAGGAGATTATATTTAGTTTTGGTGGGTGTTTTGGCACTGTCATTCCTAGGAAACATAATACCTGGTGCTGTAATGCGGGGCAGCATGTTGTCAACACAGTAATTAGCGTCAGCATTATATTTGTCGCTATGACATGGGTGAACCATGTAGGTCAATAGTGAAATACTGATTTATTTGATCAATACTTTTGGAGCAGACATACAGAACCAGGTTGTGAACACAGAGATTGGTAAAGAATGGGATAGGTTTTGATGTACAGATGTTATGTTCATAACAAACAGAAGTATACCTAGAATAGATCCTTGGGGAACACCCACCAGAGTTGGGGCAGGGTCGGCAAAGGAGGTCCCATATTTGACTCTCTAGCATCTGTTTGCAAGAGAGTTGCTAAACCAAGGTAGAGCTGTTGGTGAGATTCCCAGGTAAGCAAGTTTGCTGCAGAGTAGGGAGTAAGCTACCAAATCAAAAGTCTTCACCAGGTTTACAAAGACAGCAGCCGTGAGGCTACCCTACCCGCTGCTGAGGAAATACTGTTGGTTAGTGTCAAGAGGGCAGTAGTAGTATTGTGGCATTTTTAAAAACCATGCTGCGTAGAGGATAAGACATCATAGGTGGAGAGATAACTAGTGAGCTGGGAAGCAACCACTTTTTCAAGGATTTTGTTTAAAGCTGGGAGGGTGGCAATGGACCTGTAGTTAATTAAGAGTTTATGGTCCACATAAAAACAGGAACAACACAAGAGGCTTCCCATAAGTCAGGCACTACACAAGAAACCAGAGAAAAGCTGATTAATTTAACAGTTTGGGCCACACTGTTATAAAGATGGGGCAAAAGCAGGACTTCACTGAAAAGATAGTTCATCTCAGCTGGGCTATCCTGTGTCAATAAATTGTAAGAAATGAAGTAACACTAATTGGCATAAAAGATTTGACTCAATATGTGCCTGGAGTTAAACCAGGATCAATTTCTCCATCATCAGTAGCAGTTCTGCATCTGTAACATTTGGGCTCAGTTACCCCTAAAAGTAATTTCTCCACTAATGGACCCTTGTGTTCCTAAAACAGATTTTTAATTTCCACCCTCCTGATGTCCTAAGTATTTTTTAATCCTGGCTCTCCTCCAGGACATCGGACTCTAGCCTGACCCTTCCTGATTTCCATCTCTTCAGGTAGGACAAGGAAAAACGTGGAGGGGGTGTTGCCATCTATGTCAACCAGAACCTCTCATGTACTATGGCCATCAGGGAGGTCATACCTTCCTCCCACGACTTTCTACTAGTCAGACTCTTCCTACCTCTCCTCTGTACCTATATTCATTGGGGTCTCCTATGTCTCTCCTAAGATCTCAAACTCATCTCTGATTGACTCCCTTTCCTCCATCACCTCCCATTCCTCCACAGGTGAACTCATCCTCCTTGGGAATTTAAACATAAACTGGGGTTTCCCTTCCTACAAATCTATCATTCATAGGACTGAGTCCCTTAATTTGTCCCAGGTTATTTCTGAACCCACCTGGCTCAACCCCCACTCCACCAACCATACCCTTTTGGACTGGGTTCTAACCTCCCACCCACACCACACTGTTGCAGCAGGTGTATTGCTGGATTCATTTACTGACCACTGCATGATGTTCTGCATCAGGAAAATTAGGTGTCCCCCTGACCACCAAAGTACATCTGGTCCATGTCTCTCCGATTGCTAAATATCAATGCTGTACTGAGTGACCTCACTGCAACAGACTGGTCAACTGTCATCTCTGCTTCTGATACTGACATGGCCCTTGCCCTATTCCACTCCAAATTCTTCTGCATCTGGGACTCACATGACCCCTCAGGAAATCCAGAGACAAAACTTCCCACCACCCCTGGATAACCACCAAAATCATCGACCCATGCAAGTCCTGTAATCTTGCCTTAACCCATTATAAATGATCCCACTGCTTGCCTGACCTCATCTCTTACTGAGCTCCAAGAAACTGCTGCACAAAGCCTGTCTGGGCCACACGATCACACTATTTCAAGGCCAACCTCCAGAAAAACCTTAACTTCCCAGCCAAATTCTGGAAAGTTATCCACCCCCTATTTGACCTGAGCCCTGTCCACCCTTCCCCCAATCCTCGTAGTTAATGGTTCACCTATGTCTGACCCTACCTCTTTGCTGCTCACTTCAACAAGTTCTTCACAAACTGCATCCTCTTGTCCTACTTTTAGTTCCCCTTCCCCTCCTGTTCCTCCTTGCTCCCCTCCTCTGTCAACATTCAGGAAACCCTGCATACCCTTTCCTCGCTCAAAACTTCAAAGTCCAGCCCTCATGGTCTGGACCCCAAGCTCTTCCACCTCTCAGCTCCTGCAATTGCAGCTCCCCTTACTCACCTACTGAACCTTTCCTTCCACCTCTGTGCTGTTCCTCAATCCTGGCAGTTGGCCAAAGTTATTCCACTTCATAAAGGGGGTGACCCCTCCTCCCATGGCAATTTCCATCCCATCTCCTTCCTCCCGTCACTCTCTAACCTGCTAGAGAAACTCCTTGACTTCCTTTCATCCTACAACTTCCTCACACCCTTCCAGTCTGGTTTCCAGAAGCACCATGCCACCATCTCCTTCCTGCTGCATGTCACTACCTTCTCCAAGATGGATTAAGGACACATAACCACTGCCATTTTCATTGACCTGGCCAAGACCTTTGATTTAGTGTTCCACCCACTCTTGCTGGACAAGCTGAGCTCCGCTAGCCTTTCAGCTGCCATTGTTGATTGGTTCTATTCCTATCTCATTGGCCTTTGACAAGTGGTACAGGGAGTTCTCAAACTCATCCTTGTAGTTACTCCTGTCACCTCCACTACCCATCAAGACTGAGGTCCCACAGAGCTCCATCCTGGGTCCCATCCTCTTCTCCATTTTTCTGAATGACCTCCCCTCTGCCTGTGCCAACTTGCATATTTACATGCATGCAGATAGCACAGTCATCTTCCCCTTCGATCCCTCCACCGCAGCTGTGGAAGACTTGCTCCAGAAGGACTTCAACAATACTCTGCACTGGTTCCAATCCAACAACTCAGAGTCTGCACTAAAAAATGATGTCCATGACCTTTGGTACCAGTCCAAAACTGGCCAAATGCACTACCCCCAGCCAAAGTTTTCACCACACTGGACGTCATGCCCCTTGAAGCAGGTCAGTCCTTCAAGTACCTCAGTATGTGGCTTAACAAAAAGCTTGACTTTTCAGACCACATTGATGCCATCCATGCAGAACTCACTCCCAGCCTTGGTGCCCTGTATCACAAAAAAGATTGCCCATCTCTACAGGTCCACAAGGAGCTTGTTACCAATATGGTTCTCCCTATCTTTGACTACATGGATGTGGTCTATGACACTGCCGCTTCCACTTCCCTCACTAGACGGGACACCCTCTATATCTCTTTAACATAGAAACATAAAAGCTGTCGGCAGAAAAGGACCTCTTGGCCCACCTTGTCTGCCGTAAAGTCCCTAGTTGCTGTGCTACCATAGACCCTTATTGATCTCTGGCTTTAGCCACCCCTTCCCCAGCCCTGTTACTAAGATCCCCATGTGTCTATCCCATGCATGTTTGAAACCTGTTACCATTTTGGTACCCACCACCTCTGCTGGGAGGCTGTTTCAGGCATCCACCACCCTTTCCATGAAGAAATATTTCCTCACATCCCCAATAAGTCTCCCCCTTCCAGTTTCATATCATATCCCCTAATCCTTGAGCATCTCTTTCTGTGCAATATACCCTCCTCTTGTACCTTATTGATACCCTTGAGGTATTTGAATGTTTCTATCATGCCTCTCCTTTCACTCCTTTCCTCCAGTGGGTACATATTTAATTCCCTGAGCCTTTCCTTGTAGGGCTTCTGATGTAGACCATGCACCATGTTGGTTACCCTTCTCTGTACCGCCTCCACCCGGTCTATGTCTTTCCTGAAATGGAGCCTCCAGAACTGGACACAGTACTCCAGGTGTAGCCTCAGCATTAATCTATATAGGGGTAACACTACCTCCCTTTTTCTACTGGTGATACCCCTCCATATGCACACCAGCACCATACTAGCCATTCCTACTGCCTCATCACACTGCTTTGCTACCTTCACATCATCAGATATAATGACCCCCAGATCCCTTTCCTGTTTTGTTGTTGTTTACACCTCCCCCTTAAATGATATGATGCCCTTGGGTTTCTGTACCCCATGTGCATAATTTTAAATTTTTTGACATTGAAGCCAAGTTGCCAAACTCTTGACCAGTCTTCCATTTCTTTTACATTTTCCTTCATTTTCTCCACCCCACTCCCCGGTGTGTCCACTCTGTTGCAGATTTTTGTGTCATCCATGAACAGGCATACCTTTCCTTCTAGCCCCTCTGCGATGTCACTAATCAAGACATTGAAGAGGACTGGTCCCAACACTGACCCCTGTGGCACCCAGCTGGTTACCTTAACTTCCTCTGAGGTAACTCCATTTACCACCACCCTCTGAGTTCCGTTACTTAGCCAGCTTTGTAACCGTTTTACTATCTTTAGACCCACTCCCATGCTGCCTAGCTTGTTTACCAGTCTTCTGTGTGGAACAATGTCGAAGGCCTTACTGAAATTCAGGAAGGCCACATCCACAAGGGGATAACACTACCTCCCTTTTTCTACTGGTGATACCCCTCCATATGCACACCAGCACCATACTAGCCATTCCTACTGCCTCATCACACTGCTTTGCTACCTTCACATCATCAGATATAATGACCCCCAGATCCCTTTCCTGTTTTGTTGTTGTTTACACTTCCCCCTTAAATGATATGATGCCCTTGGGTTTCTGTACCCCATGTGCATAATTTTAAATTTTTTGACATTGAGCCAAGTTGCCAAACTCTTGACCAGTCTTCCATTTCTTTTACATTTCCTTCATTTCTCCACACTCCCCGGTGTGTCCACTCTGTTGCAGATTTTTGTGTCATCCATGAACAGGCATACCTTTCCTTCTAGCCCCTCTGCGATGTCACTAATCAAGACATTGAAGAGGACTGGTCCCAACACTGACCCCTGTGGCACCCAGCTGGTTACCTTAACTTCCTCTGAGGTAACTCCATTTACCACCACCCTCTGAGTTCTGTTACTTAGCCAGCTTTGTAACCGTTTTACTATCTTTAGACCCACTCCCATGCTGCCTAGCTTGTTTACCAGTCTTCTGTGTGGAACAATGTCGAAGGCCTTACTGAAATTCAGGAAGGCCACATCCACCACTCCTCCCTGATCCACCTTTTCGGTAACCCAGTCATAAAATTCTATCAGGTTTGTTTGGCAAGATCTATCCCCTGTGAACCCATGCTGCCTCAGATCCTGCAATCCACTGGTGTTAATCATTTCTTTAAGTAGTTTCCATAACTTTGCCCACCACTGAAGTCAGGCTTACAGGTCAGTAGTTTTCTGCCTGCTCCCTATTTCCACTTTTGTGTAATGGGACCTCATCTGCCCTCCTCCAGTCCCCCAGCACTTGCCCCGTATCCAGTGATAGATTGAACAGGGCCACCAGAGGCACAGACAGTTCCTCCCTTAGTTCCTTCAGTATCCTAGGGTGAACCCAATCTGGCCCATAGCCTTGTCTACTTTTAGTTTTGCTAGTTCCATGAGGACTCTCTCCTCTGTAAAAGGGCTAGTGTCCACCTCCCTTCCCTTAGAAACCCAGCCGACTAAGACCAGGATGCCCGCCTGCAGCTCCTTGGAAGGTATGGTGACAGTGCAGCCAATCAGAACACGGGCGCTTCCAGCAAACCCGCTCCAATTGGCCAGGACTTTTTCCCCTGCTTTTGCAGCCTGGCACTTCTTACAAATAGATTTAGCTGCAACTAAGCAAAATTCAAGTGTCTCATAGAAGGATTTCAACTGTATTAGCTGGATTGTAATTTCTACTACTGTTTTATAGTGATTACAGCTCTTCTGTTGTTTTCTTGCTCCTACACCCCAACCCCATCCCCCATCCAAGCACTCTGCTTTGGTGCCAAAAACTTTCACTCTCCTTTGTCTTGCTAAATTGCTCAATCTAAACCTGTCCTGCCTCTACACTATTTAACCCCTGCCATTTTTCTTCTCTCCAGCTGTCTGCCCTTGAACAGGGCTGCTTCAGCTCCCCCACAGTCGGACAGCACCTAGCCGACTGAGACCAGGATGCCTGCCTGCAGCTCCTTGGAAGGTACGGCGACAGTGCAGCCAATCGGAACACGGCCACTTACAGCAAACCCGCTTCAATTGGCCAGGACTTTTTCCCCTACTTTTGCTGCCTGGCGCTTTTTACAAATAGATTTAGCTACAACTAAGCAAAATTCAAGTGTGTCATAGAAGGATTTTCATCCCTCCCACCCCCTCCACTTATTAAATACACCTATTGCCCATCCACATTCCCTCTTGCTCCCTCATTGTCTAATAAGCCTAGCAGCACTGCTCGGTCCCTCATTGGCTACCTAAAACCCTCATTCCCTCTGCTCCCCCATTGGTTCCTAGTCCTTACAGGTCCCTATCATTTCCCTGCCCCTGCATCCCAGCCCTCCACCTTCTCCACTAAGTAACTACAGCACCACCTTTCCTGCTAAGTAACCACAGCAGTAGGGTCCTCTAGCACCTGATCTGCGCCATGATCCTTCTACCAGGCCACCTGACCCTGCTCATCCCTATTCTCTTCTCCCTCCTTCCCTTCCTTTCCAACATGCCACCCACCTCTCCCATGCCCCCCTCCCAAATCCTGCCAAACCTCATTGAGCTCTCACCCCTCCAGCCTGGCATCCACCTCCCCTTTCACCCAAGCATGGACACACTCTGCCACATGTCCCAGCCCATTTCTTTTCAACCCGTCACTCCCCTGGGTCATTTTTCACCTTATTTCCCTATGCCCAGCTCATACACACCATCAATCTAAGAGATGTCTGCTTGCAGTCAGTCATATACAGCTATCCGCTCACTACCTAACTCTCGCTCTCCTGCTCCTTGCAGCAGGTGACTTCCACCCTAACCCCCGCCCCAATACTAACCCCCCATGCCCCTCTCCAACATCAGCCTTTTCTTCACCTCACTCTGGGGACCTTCTCTCATATGGCCTCTGCCTCCTGCACCAAAATATAAGAAGCCTTGTCCACAAGCTTGACTCCCTTCAGGTTCTTGCTGTCCACTACGCTCCAGATATCCTCAACCTGTCTGAAACCTGACTCAACAAAAACATCAATGACTTCTCTATCACTATCCCAGGCTACACTATGGCCCACCAGGATAGAGCCTCTAAAGGTGGTGGAATAACCATCTACGTAAACTCGGACTTGCACTTTTCAGTGGTTCTGACCAAGTCCAAACCAAAAATCCTTGAAGTAATACTAATTCAGCTTGTCCTTCTCTTCTCGCTACCAATCTACATTGCTGGGATATACTGCCGACCTGGTACACTGGCTTCTGCTGTCACTGACCTCCTCAAACAAATCTCCTACCTAGGCACGACAGGGGAACTCTACATTATGGGTGATCTTAACCACAATTGGCTAGCTCCTACCCTCAACAAAACCAGAACTGAAATTTCCACCCTAAACCTCTCTCAAATCATTACTGAGCACACTCGGCTTAACCTAAAATCTGGTAACCACTCGCTCATCAACTGGATCCCTTACCACACACCCCCATCGGGTCAGACAAGCCGGTATTCTTCCTGACTCCCTCAGCGACCACCACGTAACCGTCTTAGTGTGTAAAATCCACCGCCCCAAATCCCCCATTAAATTTGTAGTCCAATACTCCTATAAATCCCTCAGTCTAGCCCCTGTATTAGATGACCTTGCGCTAGCAAACTGGGCCCCTGCCCCTCCTATGATCTGCATTGATGATGCCTTCCTACACTTTAAAAACACATTCCTCAGTGTCTGGAACACACACACGCCCCACTGCGTCATACAAGAGTACGAGGAAACCACCTACCTTGGATCACCCAAGAACTGATTGCATGTCAAATCACATAAGACGGAGCCTGGAAAACGCATAAATCCTCCGCCCTAACACATCTCCACATACCGCATGCTCCGTAACAAGTGCACCAGAGCCACTCGTCTTGCAAAAGCAGGTACTTCAGCAGCTCCTCAGTCAAACCTAAATAAACCCTCAAAATTCTGGAAGATCATTCACTCCCTTTTCACCCCTTCGGCTGCCATTCCCACTCCAATGCTAAATGTTAATAACTCTCTCCTATCAGAGCCCACAGCATTCACCACTGAGTTCAAAGTGTACTTCTTCACTTGTGCTGCCATCCTCCTCTCTTCCCTGCCCAACACTACACCTCTCGCACTGCCTACAGACATAAAGACCCAGACTAGGCCTCGCTCCTTTTCCTTCAAAGACGTCTCTGCAACTAAGGCCCTAGATGCATTACTTTCTCTCAACCCTTCAAAAGGCAAATCCCCAAATGGATTAGAACCCAAACTTCTATACCTCTCCGCCCCGCTATAGCAACTCTGTTTGCCAACTCCTAAACCAATCCTTTGCTGCTGCTGCCATCTCCCATGCATGGAAGCATGCCATTGTCATCCCTCTGCCAAAAGGAGGTGCCCCTACCAGCCCCTCTAATTACTGCCCTATCTCCCTCCTCCCAGCCCTAGCAAAACTACAAGAGCACCTTGTGCTCACCCAACTTACCTCCTTCCTCACTGACTCCAAATTCTTCACGCCATTCCAGTCTGGCTTCAGGAAGAGACACTCCACCATCTCCTACCTGATAAGGCTTACAGACACTATCCTGACAGGCATGGACAGTGGACTGATCACCTCAGCCATTTTTGTCGACCTTGCAAAAGCCTTTGACACCGTCTCCCGCCCCATATTGCTCTCGAGTCTCACTGAATCAGGCCTCTCTGTCACAGCCACAAACCGGTTTAGATCATACCTCTCTGATAGAACTCAGTCTGTTAGAGTCTCAAATGCGATCTCCACCCCTCTTCCCTTAACTACCAGTGTCCCACAAGGGTCGGTTCTTGGTCCCATTCTGTTCTCTATATTCCTAATCGACCTGCCACTCATCTGCTCTACTTTCTCAATCCACATGTATGCAGATGATACTGTACTCTACTGCTCTGGCTCTGCCCCTGATGTGGTACAATCATACCTCCAAGCTGACTTCAACAAGGTACAGCAATGGTTTAGCTTGCACTAGCTCTCCCTAAATGCAAAAACAACTGTCACTATGACCTTCTGCACACGACAACGCCTGGCCAGACTCCCCTCTCTTCCCTACTTTGCCAGCCTGGATGGCCAAACACATGAAGATGTCTCCTCATTCCGTTACTTGGGGATCTGGCTCGACAGCCATCTCTCCTTCTCTGACCACATCGATGCTATCTCAAAAACTGGGCCCCATGCTCAGTGCACCATATAGGAACAGCAGCAGCCTCCCTCCCCGATTCCGACGTGAACTGGTCCTGAAGATGATATTGCCCTCCATCGACTACTGCAACATTGTATACAGTGCAGCCCCTAAGTCCACCCTATCTAAATTGGGCATACTTTATAATGCCTTCTGCCACTTTGCTCTTGATGCCTCTCCCCTCACCCACCACTGTGACCTCTACCAAGCCTTGGCACTACCGTCCTTTGAAAACCACCGCATCTCTCACTGTGCTAAATTTGTCTTCAACCTATGGCTCGGGTCCATCCCTTCCTACCTTGCCACTATACTCTCAGATGCCCCACCCCCCCATCATCTTAGATCCAGTGACTCCCGCCAACTTTCAGTCCCTAGGCAGAAGACCTCTGCCGGTCAAGCTGCCTTCTCACACTCGCTACCCAAGCTCTGGAACGCCCTCCCACCACAAATTCGGCATTCCTCCTCTTCTTACTCTCTGTCTACCGCCCTAGCAAACTTTCTTACTACAAATTGCTCCTGTCCCTGAACCTGCCATGCCACACTATCCCCTCCCCAATGCCTGGCCAGTGGCCTTAGCCTTGCTACAGAAGCTGGCATATAACCCCAACCTTGCACTTATGTCCTGGGCCTATTTTGCCCTATGCACTATATATAACTGTATAACTATGATATACATCCTCTGTTGTTTACAGCTGTTACTACTGTGTTAATTTACTTTGTCTGCTGCTTCTTGTCACAAAAATTGTTATTTTATACTATAATATCCTAAGCATTCAATGTGCGCTGCTTGTTTATTCATGCAATTGTGTATCATTATGCTGTTTTTTAGTTGCTTCTGTTAACTGTTCACTTGATAACCTGTTTGTTATCATATCCATGTGTATCCCCCCCCCCCCAGGTCACACTGGGAGATGAGCATTTTGTTGCTCAGTTTGTCTTTCCTAGTGAAACAATTGCAATAAATAAATATTAAATAAATAAATAAATGCCCTTCTCCACTATTTGTGGCCTGTCACCTACCCCTTCCTTTGTGAATACTGAACAAAAGTACTTATTCAGTATGTCAGCTTTCTTCTGGTCCTCTTAAACACTCCCCATCCCCTTTTAGTCTGTCTATCCCTACCTTGCTTTTCTTTTTTTCTCTTATGTACCTGAAGAAAGTTGTATCCCACTTTTTTTCTGATTTGGCAATGTTTTCCTCAGTTTATGCTTTAGCTCTCCTAACTGCTTTCCCTGCCTCCCTTTGTTTCTCCTGATAACTCTCCCTATCCTTTTACTTGGTGTGTCATCTTGTACCTTTTGAATGCCTGCTTCTTTTCCTTTACCTTCTCTGCTACTTCCTTGGAGAACCATAGTGGTCCCTTCCTTCTCTTGCTCTTAGTAACCTGCTTGACACAGAGGATTTGTAGCCTTCTCAATGGCCTGCTTTATTCTTGCCCACTTTTCCTCTACCCCACCCTTATTTCCTATTCCTTCTAGGGTTTCCCTGGGACACTCTCCCATTTTCTTGAAATTGGCCCTCCTGAAGTCCAGGACCCTTGTTTTAGTGTGGCTGCATTCTGGCCCTGTTCTTATGCTGAACCACACTATATGATGATCATTGGTCCCCAGGTGGCTTTCCACAGTGACATCAGTGACACTGTCCCTGTTTGACAGTAGCAGGTCCAGTAGCACCCCCTCACTAGTGGGTTCTTTAACTAGTTGCCTGAGGAATGCCCCCTGCAGGGGAGTCTAGAATTTCCCTACTTCTAACTGATGCTGCAGCAGGTAGGTTTCAACCCAAATCTGGTAGATTGAAGTTCCCCACAAGCAGTACCTCACCCTTGTTAACCATCCCTTGCATTTCATCCATCATATCCTTATCTCCTTCCTGTCCCTGTGCTGGAGGTCTGTAGATCACCCCTATCCTAATAGCTTACCCCTTCCCTGTTTCCAGGGTGACCCACAGTCCCTTCGCTTTACTCTGTCCCCCTTGTATTTTTGTGGCCTTTATGTTCTCTCTCACATAAAGAGCCACCCCTTCTCCATTTTTTTCTACCCTGTCCCTCCTGCATAGCACATACCCTGGTATGGCTACCTCCCAGTCCTGGTTTTCATTGCACCAGATCTTTGTAATTGCTACAGTGTCCAGGTCTCCTGCTGCCATGGTGGCCTCTAGGTCTGCCATCTTGTTGCCCAGACTTTGAGCATTTTCATACATGGCTTTCCATTTTATACTGCCATCTCCCCTCTTCTTGCCCTTTTGCCCCTCCACTTTTCCTCCACTATTATCTTTCTTCTTTCCCATTCCCTCTTTTACGTGGTTTCCTTTTTGTGTTTGTTCCCTGTGGGACTTCCCAGCCTTGGGATTCCCATTTTTTACCATGTAAGCATGTGGGGGGAGAGACTATGTCTTCCTGCCTTATTCCACCTCCCTCCTCAGCTAGTTTAAATGCTTACTAATGTAGCATTTAAATTGTTCATTAAGGATCTTAGTTCCCCTCCTGGAGGAATGTAGGCAGTCGCCCCTGTACAGGCCTCTATCCCTCCAGGTGGAGCCCCAGTCCCCAATGAATCTGAATTCCTCTTCTCTGCACCACTTCCTAAACCATAAGTTGAAGTCCATGGTGTGGAGCCTCCTGTCATCCCCCTTGTCATGGGCAGGTAGCACCTCTGAGAAAGTAACAGATTGTGCTACTTGCCTAAGACCCCCCCCCCCAGTTTCTTGAACTCTTCCTGAACTGTATCTGGCCTCTCCCCAGCCAGGTCATTTTTCCCCAAGTGGACAATGACATCTATAGTAGCTCACCCTCCCTCCCTGCCTCCCCAGTGATCCTTAGGATCTTCTTTCCATCCCTATGAGCTGTGGCACCAGAAAGGCACCTTACCACCCTCTCCTCATCCCTACCTGTCCTCAGCTGTATCCTCCTAACTATTGAGTCCTCCACTAGGATTCACTTCCTCCTCCTCTGGGGTCCCTTGTCTTATGTTTTGGATTTTTTATTCTAGTAAGGACAAGGGGACCTTGAATACTGAGATTTCATGCAATACTTGTTGAAACTAGGTCTTTAATTTCCAGCACGTCTGAGATGGGGATGCCATCGCCATTGCCTGTGCCAGTTTCCTGCCCAACTTTCACAGAGCCCCTGTGTTTTTTGAGGCATAACTTTCCACCTGTAATGAATTTCATCACAAAACTTTCATGTTGATTTATTCAGATTTTTTAATGTCAGATGAGACTGGTCCTGTTGCTGTAGCTGGAGTAGAACCAGGGAGATGAGTGGATTTTTAACCAGTTGGTATGGAGCTATCTACTCAGACTGCCATCTCAGCTGATGCAGCATGGGTAGCTGACAAAATTATCCAGGATCCCATCTTAATGACAGATTTAGGTCTCCAATTTAAATATAGCAGATGCAACACCATAGGCCACCAACTTCAATTAAGTGGAAAACCTTTAATTATTTAAGAAGAACATTTTTCTTCACCTTAAGGATTATCAACCCCTGGAACAAACTTCCATTTAATGTCATTATCAGTAAAAATAAAACAGAATTTAAGGCAAGGCTGAATGCCTATTTATTATCAGATACACCCCTAACATATTATGACTGATTAGTATGGGAGCCTTATGGGCCTCCGGCTCTCTTGCTCTCTTAATATCTTAGTATGAACCTTAGTATGAACCATACCCTTAGACCAGTGCCAAGATAGGGTAAGAGGCCTTGTCCAATCCTGGTGAGATTCTTGAAATTCACTGACAAGGAAAAGATCCTAGCCTTGTCCAGAGACGGAGGCCCAATCACCTGGCAAGGGCACCAGTTATACATTTTTGATGACTTCTCCGCTGAGCTGGCACAAAAAAGGAAAAGGTGTGCTAAGGGTAAAGAAATCCTGCAACAGCAGAATGTCATCTATAAACTCCAGTAACCTGCTACACTGGCAATTGAGTGTAATGGGGTACCAAAGTCCAAGAGGGTAGCATCTTTCTGAAAAAATGATGTGCAAGAACAAGGGGACACAATCTGAAGATACAGAGGGGATGGCTCAGGGGCAATGTGAGGAGTATTTTTTTACAGAAAGGGTGGTGGATACATGGAACAGCCTTCCTGAGGAGGTTGTGGGGTCTAAAACTGTGGGATAATTCAAGAATGCATTGGACAGACATAAGGCAATTCTTGTATAGGTAGGAAGGAATAGGCTGTTGGTTAACTAGGATCTGCAGCTTATCCAGTAGGTAGGGAAATGGGCAGACTAGGTGGGCCAAGTGGCCCTTCTCTGCCATCAAAGTCTATGTTTCTGTGTTTTTATCATACAACTTCATCACCCCTGAAGAAGCCTGGGGTACATTTCTTTTATCAATAAAATCAGACCAATCAATTGAAATGTTCTTGCTACATATTTTGCAACTAAAACAGAACTATATACTTTGTACTCTAGGTTATTCAGTAAAACATTTGAAAAGATCAACTTTAAAATCTTCAAAAGGAGAACCCATTGCCATCACCAGTAAGTCTAATAATATTGCCATCTTTTCCCCTGATATTTCTTGGATATCTAGAACTATTCTGAAAAAAATAAGTAAGAAAAACCATATCTTATTCTAATTAGTCTTGTAAAAAATGGAAAAGATAGGTATATAAAGAAGAGAAGAAACTCATAAAAGTGTCTCATATAGAAAGAGATCTGAGAGGAAAATTTGATAAGTGCAATACCAAGTGTCCAAATAAGGCAAAAGGTCCAATTCCTAAATTAACAAATCCAATGGTATATGTAATTACCTTTTACCAAAGGCAGTCATTCCAATCAGCACGTGCACATGGTCCGAAGCTTTCAGATAGATGATTCAATGTGCACATGTCTTAATGGGATGTAATAGTATCCATAGAACTTCTATCTGAATAAAGGTTATATGCAGTCCCCCATCTATCTTTGAACTTATGCCTGAGATCTTTCATGCTGAGGGCTGGCTTTTCTATTCTTAACAGCTCAATAAATTGGGGTTTCCATTCGGAAAAAGATGGTACCTTATCATCTAAACAATTTTTAAGAATACTGTTCCTGAATGAGACCCCTATTAGTAACAGAGTAAATTTTTGTTCTTTTGACCAATAGACATTTTCATCATAGTGTTCCAGTACACAAGATTCCAAATTTATTTTGTTATTTAGGAAAGGGATAACTTGAAAATGTTCATTGACCTCATTCCACAGTATTTGTACAGAGGGGCACTCCCAATACATACATACTAGGGACCCTATTGCTGTAATACAGTTATTACAGCCAGGGTTGTATCGAAGGCCCATTTTATACATGTGATACAACAGGATGTGAAGAAAAGGTTATGTAGTGTTTTAAAGTGTACAAGTTTTAAATTAACCACATTAAGTGCCTTAGCTGAAAGTAAGCACATATTTTTCCAATTCCATTCTTCTGTACTTAACTCTAATTCTTGTGACCACCATTTATGGGTTCTGTGGGCAGTCCTTGAGTACAATCTAGAAGAACATTATAGGATGAAATCATGAGGGAGATATGTAGACAACCCAAGAAGTTTCTAGTGTTTTCATCTGAAATATTATCAATCTGCTTTGAGGTTCTTATTAATTGTTTGAGATGGTCACGGTACGCTTTTTCAGTTTCTCTAATTTTATATTTTTGTATTAGACCAGTAAAGGATATAAAACTATCTGCCTTAAAAATATCTTGAATCCATGCTGTGCCTTTCTGATACTACTCATTATTCTTAATTGGCAGCCCATTTTCTGTGAGGTTATTATTGTTCCATATTGGTTGCATTTTTGAGTTGGGTAAATGAAAATGTATAAGAGTTTTCATGTACCTAAGTACTTTAATTGAATCTGACATAATTCTAGAGTCTTGTATTTTGAGAATCTTATAATATATAATGGATTCTAATTCCATACTTTACCCTGCAATGTGTTCCTTCTTAATCAGGATCCACTCTGGGGTGCATATGTCCTCACTGTTAAATGCTACCCATTTACCTATTTGAGACATCCTGGCCACTAAATAGTACAGAAAAGGGTCAGGTGCTTTAAGACTCCCCCCCATCCTTATTTCTTGTGAGGTTATGATATGATAATCTAATCTTATCTTTTTATAACCCCAGATAAATCTGAAGATATTTGAGTTAAGACCCAATTTTTGGTCATGTAACACATGAGCATAACAAAAATATATAGTACCCTGGGGAGGATGTTCATTTTAATTGCATCTTATTTCCCCCACAACCCTAATGGCAATTTATTCTCTTCCTCTTCCTATATAGGTTTTGCATGTCACTGCCCACTTTCTGCCTGACCTGACTAGAAGATGAAAAAAAGCCTGTTTCTCTTTCGTCCGCCTGGAACAGATCGTCTTCCTCTAAGTTTGAATAATTATGTACTCTTTCTTTCTGTCCACTGGCATGCACATGGATATTGTTGGCTGCCAACACTGTAGGACACTCTTCAATGGTCACATCACCCAAAGGCAGGGCCACTGTCCCATATGCTTGGAGATATGTCACCTCAGGGCTCAGCTGCAGGAGGCATGGGGTGAGATCAGCATCCTGTGTAACCACCTACAGGGAAACATTTCTTTTAGGAGTGCACCTCCAGAACGCCGACATCAAACCAGTACACCTTTCCTCCAGAGAATGACCAGGCCTAGTGGATGGCAACTGGTTGCAGGAAAAGGGAGCAGAGCTTGGGCAACTCTCCCAAACCGAAAAAGCACTCTAAACACAGCAAACAGGTACACACCTCTTGCATTCATACCATCTGTAATGATGGAGGATGTCTTTGGCCAAAGGAATGCCAAATGCAACAGGATAGCAAAACAACATCATAAACAAAACCTCAACAGGAAAAAAAATCATAATCATAGGGGACTCCATGATTCATGGTGTGGACCCCAACCTGAGGCAAAACAAATATGCAGATGTGCAGGTCAGATGTCTCCCAGGAGCATCCACTTGGAGGGACACTGAACAAATAGTCAACATAGTTAAAAAGGAAAAAGAGGGCTCAAACATCCTGGCCCATCTAGGAACCAATGACCTTGCTAGCTGGTTGGTCGAGGAGGTTAAGGAGCACATTACGCAGCTCGGCAAGAAATGGTTTTTATTTTTGTCCCGCATTGCATTATCTGAGATTCTGCCTGTTTAGGAAAAGGGGAAGAAATGGCAGCAAATCAGAGAAAAAGAGATAAGTGAGCTCAACACATGGCACAAGGACTGGTGCCACACAAAAGGGCACCACTTCGTCGGAAACTGGGGCAACTTCTGGGAAAGGGAGTTCTTCAAATTTGAAGGCCTCCACCTGACTAAAGGGGGAGTCAGAGCACTGGGCCAAAAATCTGACGTCCATGTAGGACATTTAAACTAGCAGGAGGGGAGATGACGGTAGCTCTAGGAGAAGCACACATAGAGCCTGCTGTCTCTCCCCCTCCAGCTAACACCAAATCTACACACTCCAGGATAGCAAAAGCAGATAGGTGGGAACATAAAATCCTTTCCAACTCTGGCATTGACCATCACAATGGAAAGGGAGGAACCATAAACAGGGAAAACTACAAAGGGATGAACAATAAGATCAAGGGAGGCATGACAAACAAAGTGACACAGTAAAAGTGGTCAGCACTATGCCTCAATGCACGCAGTCTGGCTAACAAGATGACTGACCTCATTGCCACAATAGCTGAGGCAGGATTAGACTGAGTGGCCATGACCAAAACATGCTTCACAAATAATTATGGTTGGAAGGTGGCTATCCCGGGGTACAACTTGTTTAGGAGAGATAGGACAGGGAAAATGGGAGGGGGTTAGCTATTTATGTTAAGGATACCATCAATGTTATAGAAATGCAGCAGGCACTAGAGGAAACAGAGGATCTATGGATCACAATAGGGGCCAGAAGCCGGAAACTCATTTGGGTAGTGATAATCTACAGACCCCCAAATCAGGAGGAAGCTAGGGATAAGGAAATCCTGGAAACCATCCTCCAGATATCAGGCAAAGGGGACATGGTGCTAGTGGGGAATATCAATCTGCCAGACATAGATTGGAATACCCACACAGCGGCATCACAGAACAGCAGGTAATTCCTAGTCACACTACAGAAAGCAGGCCTAAGTCAACTAGTGACATCACCCACAAGGGATAACATGGTTCTAGATCTGATATTCACAAATAGTGATAGGGTTATGGGTGTCGAAGTAGGGAACCACCTGGGCAACAGTGATCGTAAAACAGTATGGTTCAGGGTAAAAATGACTGTAGACTCCACACACTCCAAACTGAAGGTCCTTGATTTCAGGTGGGCAGACTTCACAAACATGAAGGCCAGCCGAAGAGACAACCTTAGTAACTCGACAGAAGGGAGCATTGAGGAATATTGGACAAAGTTGAAGGATGCAATAACCATGGTCACATCACAGTGTGCCCATCAGGTTAGTGAGAACAAAAGGAGGAAAAACCCACTATGGTTTTCCAAGGAGGTGGCAACCATGGTAAGAGAAAAGCGCATAACCTTCAGAAAGTACAAGGAGTCGGGGAATGAGGCAGACAAAACAGAATATAAACAGAAACTAAAAGAGACTGTGAAAGTCATAAGAAATGCAAAGGCTCAAACAGAGGTTAGGGTAGCTCAGGAAGTAAAAAAGGGTAATAAAACCTTCTACAGCTACATACATGAAAAAAGGAAGACCAAAGGGGGCATTGTTAGAGTCACAAAAAAAGACAGACAAACCACAGAGCAAGACGGAGAGAAGGCGAAGGCAGTGGCACTCAATAAGTACTTCTGCTCAGTCTTCACACAGGAGGCAGACAGTAATGGATTAACAATATTGCTCAGTTTTGCTACCTTCCTTCCAGTTCTCCTAATGTAACATATTTTTTGATTATTTGTTTCGCAACATCATGTATCTCCACTGTGTTATTGTTTACATACTGTGTTAACTGACGAGGAGCCTTTGCAAGAGTCTAGGACTCAAATGGTATAATTCCAGTTTCTCAATAAATAAATAAAATAAAAAAATAAAAAATAAATAAAGAAGTGTCCAATTGAAGAAATAGACACGGGTCTCTTCACAAAAGAAAGGGTCCTGGAGGAAATACACAGGTTAAAGATAGATAAAGCTATGAGGCCAGATGGGATGCACCCAAGAATATTAAAAGAACTAGGAAGGGAACTGGCAGCCCCCTTAGCAGTGCTCTTCTACAAATCATTAAGGAGTGGGGAGGTACTGGAGGATTGGAAGAGTGCAATAGTAGTACCACTCCACATGAGTGGAAGTAAGGAACAGCCAGGTAACTACCATCAGGTTAGTCTAACGTCAGTCGTGGGAAAACTGATGGAGTCCCTGATGAAGGAAAGAATCATAGCTTTTTTGGAACAAACTGGTCGGCCCGACAAAAATCAACACAGTTTTAAGGCAAGGAAGTCCTGCAAGGCAAACCTGGTTGATTTTTTCAATTAGGTCACCAAAACAGTGGATCAGGGTGGGCCAGTGGATGTGATTTACTTGGACTTCAGCAAAGCTTTTGACTCCGTTCTGCATAGGAGACTAGTCAAAAAACTGGAGAAAATAGGAATTCGGCCCAAGGTTACAAACTGGGTCAGAAACCGGTTACATGGGAGAACTCAGAGAGTATTTGTAAATGGCACTCTGTCTGTGGGGGGGGAGGGTGACTAGCAGGGTCCTGCAGGGCTCAGTTCTGGGGCCGATCCTCTTCAACATATTCATCATCAACATTGCAGATGAACTGGAGGGAAAGGTGTGCCTGTTTGCAGATGACACCAAAATCGGCAACAGGGTAGACACAACAGGGAGACAGCAACGCATGGAAGCTGATCTCCAAAAACTGGAGGAGTGGTCCAAGACCTGTCAATTGAAATTCAATGCCAAAAAAATGCAAGGTCATGCACCTGGGAAAGCGTAACCAAGGGAAACTGTACTCAGTGGGAGAGGAGCAGCTGGTGACTACCAGGCAGGAGCGAGACCTAGGGATGATCATATCAGATGACTTGAAGATCAGTAGACAATGTGAAAAAGCAGCACTAAAGGCTAATGGTATCCTGGGGTGCATAGGGAGGGGCATCATGAGCAGAAGGCATGAAGTAATCATGCTGTAGCAAATGCCAATTCAGGATACCCCTACTCTAAATGAAACATTTGAAGAAAATATTAGCTTAGGAGCAATGTTTGAGAATGCTTGTTTGTTATTTCATAATGACTGCTTCTGGAAGGGACTAATCCCCCTGAGAACATAAGTGAGAAAGCACTGCATGCATGAAGCATTTGATTTTGTGCATAGTAAGTGTCCTTTATAGATTAAATGAGTAATGTTTTGGTATATTTAAAACAGAGTAAGGTGGGGTATCTTTAATACAGAAGAGTCTAAAATAAATAGTGAATTATGGAAATTGTTTACATAACAATGTGGTCAGAAGACACTGCACCGATCCTATTTGACATTACGGTTTATATTTTGTTCAATAACAAGGAAGGTTATGGAAATGAACATAATGAGAATTTTTGAGTAGAGGAAATATATTTTTTATATATTCTAATTTAACTATGGGCCATAAATTGATCAGCTGGTTTGTGAGTTAAATATATTGTAGGGTGTAAAGAACTAAAACAAATTTTTTTGTGTGATTTTACTAGATTCTTAACACTGTGGCCTGATGAAATGGCTTAGGCCATGAAATGTAGCCTGTAGAGGTGTATGAAATATGAAAAAAACACAATTTGAAGAAGAACTTTTTGTGGAGTTCGTCTTTACAATTTTGCATTAACATGAAGTAATCATGCCCCTGTATCGGTCCCTGGTCAGGCCTCATCTGGAGTACTGTGTCCAATTCTGGAGGCCACACCTCAGGAAGGACATGATAGGCTGGAGATGGTACAGAGAAGAGCAACAAAGATGGTGCAGGGCTTGAGTAAGAAACCGTATGAGGCAAGACTGGATGACCTCAAATTATACTCTCTAGAATAATGCAGGAATCATGGGGACATGATAGCAACATTCAAATACCTTAAAGGCAACAACAGGGTGGACATGCAAAATCTCTTTCAGGTAAAGGACTACAGCAGGACTAGAGGGCACAACCTTCAACTTAAGGGAGGAAAGCTCAGAAGCAATACGAGTGTGTTGTGGAACCATGGAATAGCCTGCCAGAGGGGGTGGTGGGAGCCAGGACAGTGGGGTAATTCAAGCGGGCATGGGACAGACACTGTGGGATACACAAGCAGGCAGCTAAGTAGGGGGGTAGAAAGCCAAGGGCAGACTTGATGGATCATATGGTCCACTTCTGCAGACAACTTCTATGTTTCTATATTCCATTTTGACAAAAGTCCAATATATTTGCTTTAAGCAAGGCTAAGCTTTTGGCGACTGTTTGTGCTAAAGTTTTAATTATTTTAATCCCTAAATAGTCAATAGAAGCCTGGACCCATGCTAAACCATGCTTAAATATGTCCTTTTTGATGCATAACCAGTTAAGAGGAGCCAGCCAGTTGGTCTGATCATTACATCATAAGGCTCAATTTCCAGGCCCCCCCTACGGAGATGGTCCAATATCGCCCTTCAAGGAGTCTGACGCCTGATATCCTGGTGGCAATATTGGACTTATCGGGTCTCCCGAGGACTAGTGGTGATCTGGATACTCTGGTACAGAGCTATTATAATGCTGTGTCTGAGGCTCTGGATCTAATCGCTGCTGTCCATGTTCACCCTCTCAGTCAGCTCCCTCAGTCCCCTTGGTTTGATGAGACTTTGAGGGAGCTGAGAATAGTGGGACAAAGGATGTAGCGTTGTTGGTGGAAATCGTGCCTTGGCACCAACAGACTTAGATTGATGGCCTATTATAAGGACTATCTATTGGCTATCTCCTGTAAAAAGGTGGATTTCCTGTCCAGGGAGATTACTGCAGCCCAGAATTGACCAGCTCAGCTCTTTCGTACTGTGGACAGACTGTGCAATCCAGCCTGTCTACGGACTTGGAGAGCATTGTCACAAGAGAAATGTGATGAGTTTGCTCGATTCTTTGCTGATAAGGTTGCTGACATCAGGTCTGAGATATGTGCAGCTTGCTCCAATGGGGATTGCTGTGATCGGTGGGAGGTTGCAGCCCCTCGCTCTGTCAGGTCTGATTTCGGCTGGCCGTTGATCAAGGATATCATGAGGATTGTCCAGAGTATGCGGCCAGCCTGCTGTGGTTTGGATCTAGGCCCAATGTGCCTCCTTATGGGGTGCATTGAGGTCGTCAGCCCGGTCCTAGCTGAGATTGTCTGGTGTTCATTAGAGTCAGGTGTGTTTCTGGACACCCTGAAGGAGGCGGTGGTGACTCCTCTACTTAAGAAATCCTCTTTGGACCCAGACTGTCTTGCAAACTACAGACCCATCTCTAACCTTCCTTTTCTGAGTAAGGTTATTGAGAAGGTAGCCGCACTGCAGCTGGAGAATCACTTGACCATCCACGACATCTACAATCCTTTCCAGTCTGGATTTTGGAAAAGGCATAGTACCGAGATGGCCCTTGTTCGGGTTCTCAGTGATCTCCTGATAGCGAGAGATCAGAAGAGCCATTCCATCTTGGTTCTTCTTGATCTCTGTATGGCATTTGACACCATAGATCATGGTATGTTGGTAGAGCACCTGTGGCTCATTTGTGGACTTTGAGGTACAGTCTTCAGATGGTTTCAGTCTTTCCTCACAGGCAGGTTTCAGAGAGTTGTCTCAGAGGTGTACTCCTCTGACAAGTTCTCCCTGTCGTGTGGGGTGCCACAGGGCTCAGTGCTATCTCCCATGTTGTTCGTGGTATATATGCTGCCATTGGGAGACATTGTAAGGTGGTATAGGCTGAGTTTTCACTGCTATGCAGATGACACTCAGTTCTACTTGTCCTTTGTGCCCGATCAGGTGGGAGCCATCTTGAGTTTTAACAGCTGCCTCTCTAAGATTCAAGACTGGATGAGTGCCAACTGGTTGAGGTTGAACCTGAACAAGACCGAGATTCTGGTGGTGGACCCAGGTCATCGGGTATAGGGATCATCAGTGGGACGACAGTCTGGGCTTTGGCTTGAGGGCTGCCAACTGATGGCGTCTGAATGGGTGCGAGATCTGGGGTGATTCCTGATGAGGAACTGACACTTAAATCTCAGGTGTCGTCCATTGTCAAGACTGCCTTTTACCAACTGAGGAACATTGCTCAGATCAAGCATCTAGTTCCACCCAATGACCTGTGAGCTCTGGTCCATGCGTTCATGACCAATCACCTTGACTACTGTAATTCCCTTTACCTAGGGCTACCGGGGGTTGATATCCGCCTCTTGCAGCTGGTGCAGAATGCAGGGCTAGGCTGTTTTGTTGACTGGGCTGCCTCGAGGTTGCCATGTCATGCCTGTGCTGTGCGATCTGCACTGGATGCCTATTCAGTGGCGGATCACCTTCAAGGTCGGCTTGCTGACCTATAAGACCCTACACTGACAAGGGCTGAGTTATCTGCAAGAGCTTCTTCACCCCTACTGCCCCTCCCGCCCACTCCGCTCTGCTGATGAGGGATTGCTAGAGATTCCCAGGGTTCATTTGAAGACCTCTGGGACCTGAGCATTTGAATTTGCAGCCCCTACACTGTGGAATTCTCTACTGCATTGGATATAAGAGTGTCTGACAGTGGAGAGTTTTAAATCTGCGTTGAAAATGTATTTGTCTAATCTTGCTTTTTCTGATGCTGTGTAAGTCTGATACTTAACTGTGATGAATGGAGTTTTTTGGCTGTGATTTTATCTGATTTTACTATTTATTGTTCCACCGCTATGGTTCTTTGTGGTGAATAGCGCTATTTTATAAATAAAGATGCTTATGCTTATACTTAAGAGGCAAAAAATAAGTTTTCCAGTATTTAGCTTATAACTTAAAATATTATGAAACCTGTTTAGGATTTCCAGAATATGAGGTATGAATCTCTTTGGGTCTGCTAGTGAGATGAGTAAATCATCTGTATACACCGAGGTGTACAGTTCCAATCCCCTGATCTTAACACCTTTTATTGTATTGTTCTTGTTAATTTGCCTCACCAATGGGTCTATTGTTAGAGTACATAGCAGTGGAGAAAGTAGGAAGCCCTGTCTTGTACCTCTCATTACCTTGAAATAAATTGAAGTCACACCATTTGTAATAACAGCAGAGGTGGGTTTGTTACATAGCATTGTGATCCACCCAATAAATGTTTTAGGGAATCGATAAAGATTAAGGCTATTGAATATATGTTTCCAAAGAATCTGATCAAATGCCTTTTCTGCATCTAGAAAGAGTAGGCCACATGGCAATCTGGATTTGTTTGCAGATTCAATAACATGACATATTTTCCTTGTATTATCTGCCCATATCCCCCCTTTCATAAAACCAGTCTGTTGAGGGGAAATAAGATATGGCATAACTTTTTTCTAATCTGCAAAACAGAATTTTAGCCAAGACTTTTATGTCTGTGTTTATCAATGAAATAAGATGGTAGTCGTTACAGTTTTGTGGGTCCTTCCATGGTTTATGTACAGTATTAATGTTATTAAACCACAAGTCTGATCATCTTAAGGGCTCCCCTTCTCAAGTGCTTCATTAAACATTTCTTTTAAAAAAGGGGCTAGATCTTCTGCAAATATATGATAAAAATTTAATGAGTACCCATCAGGCCCTGCAGTCATGTTCTTTTTAAATGCTTTAATAGCATTGATAATTTCACTTTCAGTGATCTTAGCTTCGAGAGGAGCTTGGTCTTGTGGGGCAACTTTTGAAATTATTAAGTTTGCACAAAATGCAGATAAAGTGTCAACACTATTTAGTTTGTCTGCCACATATATTTTCTTATAAAAAAATTATAAAAGTCCTCATTAATTTGTCTATAACTGGTAATAATGTCACTGGAATCTTGTTTTTGGATACCAGGAATATTAGTTGTGACACAGTATTGCTTTAACCTAATCACCAGTATCATAGCTGCCCTTGGCCCTGAATCAATATAGTTGATCTTAGTTTTCCTTAAAGCAAATTATGCCTCTGACATACTGTTCTCATTATATTCAGTTTTTAGTTTAGACCACAGATTCCAGGTTTCTACAGACCCAGCACCAGAGAGAGTTTTTTTCTAGGTTATTATTTTTTTCCAATAATTCTGTTTTGGTCTTTTTATGTTGTTTCTTTTTATTTTTTCCTATAATGATAAGGTTCCCTCTCAACCAACATTTAGATGTGTCCCCTAAGCTCCCCCGTGAAGTATTTCCTGTGTCATTCAACCTAAGGAACTCAGAAATCTGTTTGATCTCCATTACTATTTCAGGGTCATTCACCAAACAATTGTTGATTCTGCATCTCCTGGATTTTTCATCATTTATACTTCTGGAGAATATGGATTGAACTGGAGAATGATCTGAAACAATGTTGACTTTAATTTCTGTGTAATTAACTCTTTTGATAAAGTTTTTAGGTATAGAAATGTAGTATATCCTAGACTCTGACATATGGCAAGTTGACCAACATGTGTATTATTTGACATGTGGGTGAAATGTTCTCCAGGCATCCACTAATTGAGCATCTGACATGAGGTCATTTAATTCCGTCAACTTTAGATCTATGTGGTCTAAATCTAAATCTATCTACAGTATGATAGGGTCAATAACAGCATTGATATCTCCAGCCATTACAATCATTACAACCATTGCATTCCTATACTAGGTTAACAACACAAATATCCTTTCAAAAACAGCATGATCAGGAAATGTTGGTCCATATATATTCACAAAAGTAAACATTTCTTCTCCTATTTTCCCTGTCAGGATTAGAAAGTGCCCACGAGGATCTGCTATCTGTTGGTCTGTGTGGAAATTAATGTTTTTGCCAAATAAATTTAATACCTTCTTAGAGCTATTTCTTGCTCCAGACATCAGCCACACCCATTCTCTTCATATTAAATTATAATGATCCACAAAAAGGTGAGTTTCTTTCAGAAAAGCCACAGAAGCGTTTACTTTTTTAGGATGATTAATAATTGAGTATCTTTTGAGTTTATGATTTAATCCTCTGACATTCCATGTAACCAGTGTCAAATCATTTGTGGGCACCATTAGTAAATAATAGTTTCATATATGATTCCCCATGTTGTGTAATAAAATATTCTTGCATAGTCTCAAACTCTCAGACCAGTCTGAATCGTGAAAAAGTAAGCAAGAAGACATCTCTCTCTCTCTCTCTCTAAATATATATATATATATATATATATATATATATATATATATATATATATACAGTATATATACACACACACACACCCCAGGCACTGCACAATCTTAGAAGAATAAACAAGAAAAAGACTTGAGAGAAGACACAGAGAGATAAGTGTACATGTAAATGTTACTTAAGCAACAATCCAAACCAAATGGAGTAGTATAGCTCTTAGAATTCCCCTTTACTCCACCCTCTACCCCCCCAGCCATCTTCTAATATATCATGAAATCAATGAGCTAACAAGCCCTCCTCCTGCACACTGTTGTGAAAAAAAAGAAAAAAAAACTTTTATGTATGATCTGTGCATTATTATAAGCTATCTAATCAGGCCCTGGCATTAATTGTATAAACTGAAATAATGTTAGCATACAATTGATATATTCCATATACAGATCTGAGAACTGAAGAGGTAACTTTCTAAAAAAGAAATAGAATAAGCAACTAATGTCATGCAGCACAGTATTCCTACATACAGGTTACTAGCTCATTTATTTATTAATTAGAATGCCTATCATTTCAATGAAAAAAGGGTCTCTGTTTCTTTTCCCCCTTACTCTTTCCCTTTCCTTTTCCTTCATATTCCTCTCTCCTCCTCACCCTCCCCAATATAAAAATAGGTATCTTAAATGCATCTAACTATAGGTTCAGGCTTACTGGTATCATCTGTATATCTAATCCCCCAATTTTTTTAATTGTGTAGATCAAGCAACAATTCAAATCAAATGAACAAACCCTCTAATAGGTAATTGCATTAAACTCTGTGTGTTTTGTATGAATTTACACGTAATATTTTGGCCCATAAGCTCTATATACCCTTAGCACTACATATCACCCATGTGTTAATTCAATATCTGCCTTCCTACAGTCATATGTACTGCATTAAGCTTTACTCTGCTAGAGAAATAAAACATTATCCACATCTTTAAGATTATGCTTATAAATATTATTAATAAGCGAACAATGTATGAATGAACTCATGGATCAGATTAAATGTTTGTAACACAAGGCCTAGACAGCAATAACTAAACATCATAAAAAAATCTCCATCAATATCTAATCACACACCTATAAGTAAACTTGCTTCAGTATACTGTTCCTAGCTATTTATCACAGCTTTCATGTGCTGAAATACAAACAGATTGAACACAAAAGTCTTAAAATTCCTCTCAGTTCTTCTCTTCAGGCACCATGACGATTTTCCCAGCATGCCTTTGAACAATGGGCATGAATGTTGCCACAAGCTGAGAGAGAATGATGTCAATATCCTGGCAGTCCATATGTCTCGAGGACTGAGGAGTGCGAGCAAGAGCTGATGAACTTCCAAATGTGAGTTAAAAAGCAACATGGATGAAAATGGAATATTTTGGTTAGAACAAAGGACAGAAACTACTCAGGTTTATGAGGGAGACAGCTGCAGGGAAAAAAATGTGACTGAGGAACAAGCCACCCCCCTGAACAAACATTAAACACAACTGTGTATTTGTTAAGATAAATCAGTATTTAATGCGGTTGCTATGGTGTCCTGAACTTATCCCTACTGCCAACCTGTCCATGTTGCAACCATTAAAATCACCTCAATCAATCATTTTCCTTAATTGACCAAGAGGCAAAGAGGATTGTGAGGGTGTAGCCACATGTCTCATTTCCAATGGCCATACTGTATTTGAGTCTGTCCCCCTAACATGGACTAAAACTCTTTAGGAAACATACCAGTGCTAGCCTATTCAGCAAATCCATGGTATCACTAACAAGGCATTCCATACAGAGACATTTATGTTGGGACCTCACCAATTTCTGCCCTTCAATTTCACCATAAATGATTATTAAAATGAATAAATGGACACATAACAGATTATGCAGTTAGAATCGACTAGAAAGCACAGCACCAAGCATCATGAAAACCACAAATACATCAGTACATTAAGCTACTCGGAGCAAGATGGACTCAAACCCAGATCCAAATCTCTCAGCAGCTGTCCTTACCACCTATTAACACCTGAAATTTATTAAGCAACATATTGTAACAATACAATGACCTTTAACAGTAGTCATTTATTCACATTAAGTCAGATATGCAAGGTTTAATGCTGGAAGTCAAAATGTGAAAAGAGCTTTGGAAAAGTGTGTCGGAGCCCTTGTTTTGCCGCCTTTATTCCATTATATTATTTTATTCCTGTTGATGTTCAGATCTTGAGTTTTGTTGGAAAGAAGAGCCCAAACTTAAGTCCTGCCTCTCTTAGTTTTCTCTTAATGGGAAAGAAGGTGTCCCCTTTTTTAATAGTTTCAGGAGGGAGATCATTGAAAATCTTCAGAACACATCCTTCAACAGATATTGTGCTAGTGTCTCAACACCCTTTGAATTTGTATCCTTTGTTGAAAATTGTGAAACTTTAGTATAAAAAAAGCAAGGTTTTTTATTTTTACTAGGTTTAGGCTTGAGAGAGAGTGGTGTGCTCTTTCAATGACATATTTTCCACAGGCAGGGGGAGGGCCGGCAATACTAATGAAGAGCCTGTTAACAAATTCAGTGGGGTCTGAACCCTCAATCCCTTCTCTAAGCCCAAAAACTCTCAAATTTTTCCTTCTATTCCTACTTTCAAGTTCCTCTGCTTTAGCTTCAAATGCATTGTCTTACTATTTATCATTCTTACAGACAGTTTTCTGTTTAACATGTCTTCAATACTGTTAACTCAAACCTCTACATCTTGAATCAGCCTTTTGTTTAATGCCAGTTCATTTTTAGCCTCTCTGATATACTAACATACTAACATACTAATTGCCAGCAGATTAGGCCTTACGGTCTATCAAGTCTGCTCAAATCTCAGATCCCTAGTTGGGTGCTGAGACCCTCCCCCCCCTTGTGTTCCAGAAACCCCTATCATCCATCCCCACCCCCCTGGGCCAGGCCATCATGTGATACTTCCACTTTGTGTCTGCCCCACTCTTTCTTGAAGCCCTCCACTGTGGATCTCTGAACAAGCTCACCAGACAGTGCATTCCAAGGGTCCGCCACCCTCTCAGTGAAAAACCTCCTCCTTTTTCCCCCCTCACCCTTCCACCTTCCAACTTCAAACCATGCCCTCTGGTGATACCTCCCTGCTTTAGTCTAAAGATCCCCTCCACATTTACCCTACTTATTCCCTTGAGGTACTTGAAGACCTCAGTCATGTCCCCCCTGTCTCGCCTCTCCTCCAATGAAAGCAGGCAGAGCTCCTCAAGTCTGTCCTCATACATCAAATCCCCTAATCCTCGTATCATCTTAGTTGCCCTCCTCTGTACCCTCTCCAGGAACTGTATGTCCTTCTTCAAGTATGGTCTCCAGTACTGTACACAGTACTCAAGGTGTGGTCTAACCAGTCCATTGTACAGCGGTAGAATCACTTCCCTGTTCCTAGAGGTGATCCCCCTTATGATGCATCCTAACATCCTGTTTGCCTTGCTAGCCGCTCTCCTGCACTGCTCAGAGTTATTCATACATGCATCCACCATGACCCTTAGGTCTTTTTCCCCTGTTGAGGCCTCCAGCGCCTCCCCTCCCAGGGCGTACCTGTGTTTAGGATTTCTCCGCCCAAGATGTAACATCTTGCACTTCGTGATATTGAAATTTAATTTCCATGTGTGAGCCCAGCTTTCCAGAGTGTCCAGGTCCCCTTGCAGGGCCAACCTCCCCTCTTTCCCCTCAACTACTGCTCCCATCTTGGAGTCATAAGTGAAGAGACTCATTTCACACCCTATACCCTCCCTGATGTCCGATATGTATGCATTAAACAGAATCAGACCCAGGACCGAACCCTGCGGTACCCCACTACCAACCTCTCTAGGGTTCGAGGGCACCCCACCGACCACTACTCTCTGGGTGTGTCCAGCTAGCCAGTTTTCAATCCATCTGACCTTCAAAGGGCCTACTCCCAACCCCATCAGTTTCTCCACCAGACCATTGTGGGGGACAGAGTCAAATGCCTTGCTGAAGTCCAAGAATAATACATCCACAGGCTTTCCCCTGTCCAATTCTAATGTTACCCATTTGTACAACTCCACAAGATTGGTTTGACATGATCTACCTGGCACAAACCCATGTTGCCGACTATCCAGACCTCCCACCTCCTCCAAGTACACCCCCAATCGTTCCTTTAGTATACTCTCCATTAATTTTCCCACCACTGAGGTCAAACTGATGGGTCTATAGTTGCCTGGTACTTCTCTCGACCTCCCCTTTATGGATTGGCACCACATGTGCCTCTTGCCAATCCCTAGGTACCCTCCCTGTCTCAACCGACCTGTTGAAGAGCTCCGCCAGGTGTGCAGCCAGTATGTCCATCAATTCCCATAGTACTCTAGGATGAATGCCATCCAGCCCAGGAGATTTGTCTTTCTTTAGGGCCTTGAGGGCTAACCACACCCTTTCGGTGGAGATAGCATCACCGTCCCCTCCACCTTACTGGCCTTTTTATCCTTATCCTGATGCGACACCCCTGGGGTACCTCTCCCTCCCTCTTGCTCCATTTCTGTTGCTCCACTGATCCTACTCACTATCGCTTCTATCCCCATCATGCCTTGCTTTGTAGATATCCCATCCCCCTCCCTAGTGAACACAGAGGTGAAGTACTTGTTTAATACCTCTGCCTGGTCCCTCACCTCTTCCACCCACCCTCCTTCTGAACTCAATCTGCTGAGATGGCCCTTAGTTTTTCTCTGCTCCCCAATGTACCAGAAGAACCCCTTTTCCCCTCCATATATCCCCTGTGCCAGCTGCTGCTCTTTACTGGACTTTGTCCCCCTCATCATCCGGGTGACTTTTCTAGATGCAAGTTGGTACATTTCCTTATCCCTATCCCCTCTTGTTGTTTTATAATTTTTGTAGGCCACCTTCTTTTCTCTGACTGCTACCTGAACCTCACTGGACCACCAGCATGGTTTATGTGACCTTGCTCCCTTACGTTTCACCTTAGCGCAGGTCCTGACTGCCTCATGAAGTCCTCTTTTTGCCATATTCCCCAGAGTTAATTTCATACCAGCAAATTCTTGCATTAGAATTTTGAAATGGGCTGCTGTCACAGGTGAAGCAGTTGCTTTTTTTTAGGATCTGATTTAGTAAAATCAGCTTCCTCTGAGCTGCTGTCAGAACTAGGGAGACGGCGCTTCAGAAGATTTATTTCTAATAACATCTCAATCAAGTGCTCTACGGTTTCAGTACTCATACTTGCAACAGTTTAATTTAAATTCTGTGAGTTCTTGTCTAACTAATTAGTACTTTGACTGCTAAACTAGTACTGAGAAAGTATGTTCGTTACCAGGTTTTAGTTCATAGGAATGGAAGTCATTACCACAATGAAACTGACAAGTAGCCGCAAGTTCTTTTGTCAGCACCACTTTTGTAGTCTCGCTGTCACTCGCTCACATTCACAGTTGGTAAATAAGGGAAATAAGTCAGAACAGTCAAAATAAATGTTTTCTGTTGTTTTCCATCCCATTCCTTTTCATATTATACTCTAATCGTTAAATTTGCCTGATGGTTGTATGATAGGGAGAGAGGGCCGCTGTGGAGCTCACTCAGAAGTGTCCAACCCGCTCTCTGACATTCGATCGAATCGGCCTAGAGTACATTGCCAGGCTGGCCAGAATCTTTTAAAAGACTGACCTCCACTTGGATGCAAGGTGGGCACTGGGGGCAGTATTCACACCCCCAAATGACTTGGTACCAGAGACACCCCACTGGCCTGGTTGGTGCCACCACACAAGATCCAATGGAATGGCAAACTTCAAAATCTAAGCAGTCCAACTAGAGGGGAAGGGGCAGGCACTGCTTAGGAAGGAAGGAAGATGGAGGCTCCAAGAAGGACAGCAGTAAAGAATCAGGGCACTCTGACTCCACAGGCAAGCCAGCCTCGTAGAGGCATGGTAAAACCAGTGCTCTTCCTTTAAATGCACCACTCGAAGACCCTCTGACTAAAACCCCTGCCACATCTGAAATAACTCATCTGGACAGCAGGTGCACTTGGGTGGAGAGATTTGCCTCAGATCAAGGGGAAGAGGGAGCAGTTGGCTCTATGCCTCCCAACTGGGCAGGCACCATGGATCATGGAAAAATGACCTGACCATTGCAATGAACTCCCTTTTGCTGGAGTGTGAAACACTAACCATGCAGTTTCAGAGGCCATAGACATTGGCAGGCACACTCAGTGTACTTTGCTGAGCACAGTAAAATCTGGAAAATCCAGAGGCAATATGAACCTCAGGCCAGGGCAACCAACACAAACAGAGCAGGAATAAAATAATAAAACTGCCTTTTCCATTCTTGTGCCTGGGAGATTACACAGCAGCTGGCAAGCACTCAAGTGAATTTGTGAGTCATCACAGTGAATGGAGGTGGGGTGGAGGCCATATGTCGAGAGTCAGACCCTATGCAGTTTGTTCCTTTGGACCTCTGTAAGGCTGACTACCTTGATATGGTACAGAGGCTTATCACAATGTATACTAAACACTATAACTAAAATCCAGCCAATTTCTGATTAGTAGTGTGTGTGTGTGTGTGTGTGTGTGTGTGTGTGTGTGTGTGTGTGTGTGCATGTGTGTTAGATAAAATAAAATAGTGTGAATCTATTAGGATCATTAGCTTAATACACATTGTTGGCTGAAATAGGTGGTGGGGCAATGTTTGTGTAGCAGGGCAGCAGATCTTTTGGTTTGTGTTTATGTGGGGGGGGGGACAACAGTTCCATCAACTCTTGATTACAAGTTGAAAATTCCTGTCTACTCCATTGTCAGAGACTGAATCGACTTAATACATCTCCTTTTTGCTTGTATGCCTTTTATTCAAGTTTCTTAGTGCTTGCATTCAGCTGTATTGATAGACAATGAACCCTCCATTCCTGTGAGGAAGTCTCCCCTCCAGAGCAAGTGTGCCCAACAGGCTGTTCCAGCTCCTCATGCTGTTCTCTCTCAACTGCCACACCAGTGCTCTTGTTCCTCCTCTCTCCTGCCTGCACCACACAGAGACTTTGGAGACAAACCAGCAGACACCTGAGCATCACTGGTGTTTCCTTAGTAGCCCTTTACTTATTGGCCAGGCTCCTGTGAGCACAGCATCTTTGCCGCTGCCTCTCCTTCCCAACTCAGCTAGTATCCACGGGGTGACTGGTGGCTGTGGTTGGATGATAACCAGGGCTCTGTCCCTGATACTGTATGGGCCCTTAGCATTGCATTAGGCAGTTCCAGCCCCTATCATAGAAACATAGACTTTGACGGCAGATAAGGACCACTTGGCCCACCCAGTCTGCCCATTTCCCTACCTATTGGATAAGCTGCAGATTCTAGTTAACCAACAGCCTACTTCCTGCAACCCCCCACTATAATTGCCTTATGTCTGTCCCATGCATGTTTGAATTCCTCCACTGTTTTATCTCTAGTGGCTGCAGCTCAACTGGAGGAGGGATGGGAGGGTGTCAAGCAGATAACAGCTACAGCTCACTACAGCTCTGCATGGGACTGAGGGTAAATTTTCAAAATTAGCTAAATTATGTTCCTCCCACACCAGATGGCAGAACCTGTAGCATGGGTACCCTGAGAGGGGCTAGACTCACTCCTCTGAAACTTGACAGCACTACCTGCGCTTGCAGCTCATCTGTCACAGATTGTCTCTGGGGCAGGTACCCCCCAGAGGCCACCAACTGACTATAAACTGCTGTTTCCACCATACAAATCATACACCTTCACACACCTCACACCATCTCAGATGGGTGACTCACCTCTTGCTTCCAGCTCCCCCACCCCTGGAGTGACATCACCTGGATTACTGGCCCAGCTGGGAGGTTTCTGGAGACTAGGTAGTCTCTGTTGTGCAAGGTGGACTCTAAGGGATATGGAGAGAGAGAGAGCCTGGAAGGAATGCAGGGTAATCATCCAACAAAGGCCAAGCCGTGCCCAACAGGTCTCAGACAACTCCACCCCTTCCCCCCCAGCTCAAAACTAACATGGAGAGCAGCACAATGTTAAGCATACAGGCAGGTTCTGCTTCACTCTCTGAGGCAAACCAGCCTTGATACCACCCCCAAGTATGGTCCCCTCCGCACCCCTCACCCAGTTTGGCTTGCCATGTGCTGGCCTGCTCTCCTGTTCAGAAAGCAGATGGTGTCATAATGATTGTGAATCACTGTCTGTCCATGGGATGCAGAGTAACACAGTTCCTGCACCCCTCCACACTGCGTGCCACTAAGTAGTTCCACAGTTCTGACAGAAAGGCAAACCAGGCACCGCAGCAAGCTTCGGATGGCAAAAACAGACTTTTATTAAAGTGCAGATATTAAAACAAAAGGACCACCCAAAAAGCTCTGAGCAGTTAACCCTCAACCAGTTTCACATGTAGTGCATCCTCAGGAGTTAACTGCCCAACCATGTAATCACGCTTAAATAGGCATACCAAATAAAGTGACAGTGCAAAATATATGTTTAAAAACACGGATATTCAAAGGGGTTGCACCGGCACAACCCCACATTGTGCCCTGGTGGGATATTGAGATGGCTGCCTGGCACAGTGCAAATCCCGATGCGCCGGGGCACAATGATAATGTATGCGATGCAGATGCAGGGGGCATGCCCATCCATCTGCGGCACATCCCGATATTCTGCTCGGGATGTGCGATGCATATACCGGTGCACCCCTGCACTGCGCTACATAGGGGGGGCACACAGATGAGCCCGTGCAGAGTAGGAGCAAATTCCGGCCACCCACAGGTGGGCTGCTGTATTGCAGGGCACAACACAGCAGCCCAGTCGTGGGTGGCCACCCGCCTGCCCAGAACACCGTCCGCATGCACACACAACCCTGGTGGTCTAGTGAAACCCCCCACCTGTAGCTGCGATTGCACGGTATACGTGACCAAAGATAGCCCTGTAGTCTAGTGGCCCCCCCAGTCCCCGATGCCCTGATGTGTTGGAAACATGACCATCCCTGGTGGTCCAGTGGTTCCCCCTCCTACCCAAGTCCCCGATTCCCCAAGAAAAGACAATAAGACATCCCTGGTGGGCTAGTGGAAACTCCCCCCACCCATTGCCCCGATTGTGGTAAACATCCATACTGAAATGCCCTGGTGATCGAGTGGCACCCCCCACCACCATGCCACAGAACCCTTGCCCACCTGACCCCGTCATTGGCGGGCGGGTGCATTTCACCGCACACCACCTGACCACTCACCGAATGACAGGTACAGTATGGGCTGTAAGCCCATTGTTCCCCTGTGTGGACAATGGGCTTGCAGGGCATACCAGCCGAATCCCTTATCTGTGAATGGCTCATTCACATATTCAGGACTGTCTTAGAACAGTATGCCTGCAAGCCCATTGGTCCACACTGGGGACCAATGGCCACAGCCCATACTGTACCTGTCATTCAGTGGGCAGCCGGGCAGTGTGCGGTGGGATGCAGCCACCCATCGAATGATGGGGGGCAGGTGGGCAAGGGGTTCTGTGTCAGTGGGTGGGGTGGGATGTGCCACTGGGTCACCAGGGCATTTCAATATGGGTGTGTACTGTGCTTATGGCAACAGGCGGGGGGGGTTCCATTAGACCACCATGGACATCTTAATGTCATTTATCAGGGAATTGGGGACTTGGGAGGCAGGGGGGTCCACTAGACAACCAGGGCTAGTCGTGTTTCATACAGTTCAGGGCATCAGGGACTGGGGGGCCACTAGACTACCAGGACTATCTTTAGTAACATATACCACGCGACTGCGGCTATGGGGCGTGGGATGCCCCAGGATCCCCACAGCACAGGTCATGCTGTGCAGGGTGCCAGGCGCATGTTGCTGGCCTGCCCTGCACAAAGGCATGCAAATGGGGCCACAATGACATGCAAATGGCCTCATTTGTGCCTTGCATATATTATGGCCTCATTTGCATGCCCCCTGCTGAATATCATGGGTGATGCGCCTAGTGCAACTGCACTTGCGCTGGTGCATCCCTGTGCTCCCTATCAGTGGCTTGCGCCGGTGCAGTGCCACTGTGCCATGTGCAGTTTGTGCGCTGCCCGTGCCATATTCAATGGTGCTGTGCCATGGCGCAGCACTATTGAATATCACCTGGACCTGGCCCCAGCGCATCACAGTGGCGCTGCTCCCAGGCTTGTGCCACTGCCTGGTGCAGTCTGAATATCCCAGCCCACAAATGCAAATAATAAAACCTTCATAAACTACCTATTATGGTGCTTAACAGTATTACTAACATGGTCACATAAAAAGTTTATATATAAACTATATGTTTTATAAAGAATCAAGTATAATACATATAAAAATTATGTAAGAGTAGGTTCAAATGGGGTAAAAAGGGGTATGGCAGAACCATTCACTGATAAAGTGCAAATACCCAGCACATTACTGAAAATATCTAATAGTTATTTAAGTAATAAATCTATAAATAAATTAGCTTCTAATAGCCGAATGTGGGGCACTATTATAAATACTGTTAGATAAGTAAATATATGGAGGGCAGGATATGTGATTCTGCACTTAGTGCAATGGGATGGTGCAATGGATGGTTAGATAATTTTCTGGGTCCTCTATATACTTACTAATCTATACTTGATTCTTTATAAAATGTATAGTTTATACAGTATATAGGAATGGGTTATGCACTTTTTAGGTGACCATGTTAGTAATATTGTTAAGCACCAAAACAGATAGTTTATGAAGTTTTTATTTGCATTTGTGGTGTTTTTAAACATGTATATTTTGCACTGTCACTTTAATTGGTATACCTATTTAAGGGTGATTACACAGGTGGGCGGTAACCTCCTGAGGACGCACTATGTGCAAAATCGGTCGAGGGTTAGCTGCCCATGCTTTTTGAGCAGTCCTTTTATTTTAATGTTTGCACTTTAATAAAAGTCTGTTTTTGCCATCCGAAGCTTGCTGGGGTGCCTGGTTTGCCTTTCTGTCTGCCCATGGGATGCGGCACAGTGGCACACAGCCCAATAAGACAAGCTGAAGATAGGGCATGGGAACTGGGTCAGAGGTCATACTAAGGCCATAGTCTAGCAGTTGAAATGATGACAGGGTGATGGCTTGCCTAGAAGGAGAAGAAGAGCACTGCTTAACATGCAGATGTTTAGGAGTGGGCACCCCCTCACCACCAGTACACAGTTCCCAATTATATCTATGACAGCAACCCCCAACCAAGCTAATCAGGGGATCCATAATAGGTCATGCCTGAGGATCAGGGACAGGCATGATGTCACACTGATCCACCCCCTCCTTCTTACTGCTCATCATATACCCCCCACACCCTCTCACCATCATAGAGAGCACCTGGGGGTAATTCGAAGGTCCACCTGGAAGAGGGCAGTTGAGGAAGAAATAGGGGGCAGACCCATCCCAGCACTCCCCAAACCAGATACAACATCCTCCATAGCTGGGATCCCAGTTTAGCACTAGGTGGTTCTCTGTTATACTGGAGGGCACATTTGTTCTTTCTGCTTGACCATACACAAGCATGTGGACTGCAAGGCATGTGATTCATGGGGATCTCCCCCATTCGGCCCTAGTCTTGCAGCCCTGAAATGGTTGTCTTCAGACCATTTGTCATTGTTTATTACTGGTTAGGTTGTTACTTTGTTCTTATTGTTGTTTCTTATACTGTTTCTAAGGTTTACTGTGTTTTTTTACTTCCCCTATATGGAAAGGATTATACACATTATTGTACAGGACACCCCATCAGCTTTTAAGCTTTTATAGTTAGATGATGTCTGTCCCCTGTCTTGGGTACACAGTGCAGCCAGACCACTAGGCAACATCCCTCTGCTTTAGGACACCACGAACCATAGTTACTCCACTTAAATGGATCTCCTGGAATATGAAGTGAATCTACTCCCCCATAAAGAGATGCAAGATACTTGACCACTTGTGGTGGCAGGGGGAGGGAATAGCTTTGTTCCAGGAAACCGACATGACTCATTCTGAAACTGAAACACTTAAAACAAGATGGGTTTCTCAAGTCTTTGAAAGCTCCTATAATGCCAAAAGTAGAGAGGTGGCCATCCTAGTACATAAGAATGTGGCCTTTTGAATGCACAAATGTTAAAACAGATATTGAGGGATGCTATGTCCTGGCACAGGGAACACTATGGGGAAAAGACCTCACCTTATAAAACATGGCCCCAACAACTCTGATGCATCTTTCTACACCACTCTGGCACAGACGGCAGCTGAAAATCTGAAGGGACAACTCATTCTGGATGGAGATGCAAACATTGGGCCCTATTCATGACAGCTACGCAGCCCTACTCATGGTTCATAAGCCCCGTGTGTAGACTGATGTGCGCGGAACACATGGAAGCAGCCTCCGTGTGTTATACACTATCCATGCATAGTGCTGTGTGCAGAGCCGCCACATGAAAATATGCATTATAGTGGATACACATCCATGCAGGAGCATTTCCATGTATGCCGTACACGTGGGACCACATATGCTCATGCATAACGTATGTTACATCTGAAAGGTGCCTTGGGTCCTCACATACGAGATACGTGTTCTGGAGGCAGTCGTAAACAGCCTATGCATCACACACATGGCAGGAGTGGTCAGCGAAGCAGACCAGAGGGGGCATGGCAATGCCCACTTCAGCATGACATGCCAGCCATGCACGCAGTGATGCAAGGCATGGCGGCAGCTACCACATATGTTTCCACAACCCGCCATGTGCAACCGCCGCTGGTGTAACAACACTGGCCATACGGCCTGCCCCAGTACAACGTGCATGCCACCCAGCACTGCACGGCATACTGTAGCGAACAGGCAGGCAAACCCAGGATTTATGCCACAAGGCTCAGTCAAAGAAGTATGCAGAACACACAGCCCCACACACACAAACAGGCCCACCCGTGCACAGGGCAAAGAATGAGACACACACACACGTCAATGTATGCAGATGCCTTTATTGGCACAAAACACAGGGCCCACACAGGGCACACAACAGCAATGAAAATGTGGGGGGGGGAGGGAGAGGAGGTGGTTCTATATGGTTGGTCCATGGCCTCAGTCCGAGTCTTCCTCTGTGGCCACCTCCAGGCTGGTGGATGGGGTCACTTCTGGGGGGGTGGTGGTGTCCGTGAACTCCCATTCCTCCAACAAGAGCCTGCAGATGGGTCCACAATAGCACTGAAATGACAAGAGCAGACAAACGGGACTGACATCTGTGATCCTGTAACCGGCAACAGCCACAGAACTAACAATGCCAATCACACACACACACACACACATACACACACACACACACACACACACACACACACACACACACACACAAAAACACACACACATGTGCGTCCAAGGATCACTTACCTTTGAAAGTGCACGGATGGCCAAGGTCACCCGCGTCATCACAGTACATGAAGTCATCTGTGCTGTTCCACATGTCGAAGCACCTGGGGATATTGTGTTGCAGGCACCACCTCGGGGTCACCACCCTGGCCAGGCCCTCCCACCTCCCAGAGCTCCAGCACCAGTACTGCCTTCTGACATGGAGTCCCCTGCTAAAGAACACAGGGAATCAAATGAGCTGTCATGCCCATGACATAGGCCTGTACCCCACCACCACACACACACACACACACATACACACACACAGCCACACGTACTGGCTGCAGAACCTACCTGCCTCCTCTCTGACACCTCCCACAGGGCACCTGCAGGCAGACCATTCTGATATACCAATTCTGCTATGCGGTACAGCCGCCATAGCAGGGTGAACCTGCCATGTACCTCAGCCACTGGCATAGGAGGTGTTGCTGCCACCATTGCTACCACAGATGTAATGGTGCTCCCATGGCCGACACACCCACACAATGGGGACACGCCATGCCCTATAGGGCACATGTGCCACGCCACACAGCATGCACAGCACACATGTGTGGATGTGCAATGCCACTGTGCAATCGCTCAGAGCAGTACATGTAGTGGCAGTGCAATGTGCCCAGTGGCACTACTACATATGAATCATTATATGATATGATCCTCCTAGAGGATGCCATTGTGGAGTGCCGTGGCAGACTGAGGCACCACCACCAGGTGTTCAAGTCATGACTTGTAGCACAGACGCTGTATCCCACCGACATCCTACAGTGGTACCGGGATGACCACGACACACTACGGTACATCTGTGGCCTAGTGGAGGATGCTATCTGGCCAAGCACCAGTTGCTCCAGGGCCATGTCCGTGGAGACAAAGGTGCTGTGTGCCCTGCAGTACTATGCCACAGGCACCTTCCAGAGGGTGATGGGTGATGTGACAGGAGTGAGCCAGTCATCTGTGTCATGGGAACTGCACCAGGTGACTGAGAGAAGCACATCTTGTTCCCCACAGACAAGGCAGTGCTCAGGTCCATCAAGGGTGCATTCATTGGAGAGGTATGGCATGCCGAACATGGTGGGTGTGATAGAATGCATGCATGTGCCCATCCTCACCCTGTCCACTAATGAGGAGGCCTACAGGAACCATAAGGGGTACCACAGCATCAACTGTCAGGTCATCTGTGACACCACAGGCATTCTGACCAATGTCCTGGCACAGTACCCAGGGTCATGCCATGACTCATACATCTTCAGGAACAGTGAGCTGAGACGCCATTTGGACCAGCAACTGGAGGGCTACGGCTGGCTGTTGGGTGAGCCCCCATCACGGTGTGTGGATACATTATCTGCACATGTTCCCCAGCACTACTAATGACTCTGTTTAACCCCACATACACAGGTGACAGCAGCTACCCACTGAGGATGATATTCCTGACACCGTTCCTGGCTCCACATCATCCTGCTGAAGAGGCATACAATGCAGCACATGTATGGGCATGCAGCATTGTGGAATGCATCATAGGGCTGTTGAAGATGCATTTCTGATGCCTGGACCACATGGGTGGCATGATGATGCTTGCACCTGGGATGGTGTGTTGATTGTTCACCACCTGTGCCATGCTGCACAACATCTACGTGCGCTGCATGGTGCCAGAGCCCCCAATGTGCACCCAGAGGAGGACAGCGAGGGACCACCGCAGCCATCCCATGGACCAGTGCCACCTGGTGAGGGTGCAAGGGTGTCATCAAGGAGCCACCAAGGGGCCACCAAGCAATGGGATGCATGGCGGTGAGGGCAGTATGCCATCGCATGGCCCATGACGCCTTCAGCAGGTAAGGTGTAGCATATGCTGGCGATGATAATTGTGACACACTGAGCCAGCATGTGAGTGGCATGCATGCCATGGTGAAGATGAATACGCATTGTGCCACTGATGTGCACCTTGCACACACAGACTGCCATGTGTGGCACGTGTGTGGTGTGCTGTGGGCCACACTGTGGGCATACCACTGCATGCAGTGCATAGCACCATGTATGTGCTGCATGGTGGGTGTGTGGGGGATGTGCCTAGCTGTGGCACAGTGCATGCCTGTTGTGCGAGCACCCAGCACTACTCATTGGTGGCACAGGTCCATGGGGTGGCATTGAAGACTGGCATGTGTGCTGTGTACGTATGGGGGGTGGTAGTGTGTGTATGTGGCAGACCCGTACGTTGGTGTCATCTGCTGTGCCTCACTGGGTACCTGGTCTTGGTGGGTGGCCACCGCATCCACGCCCCCTTCCAGCCAATGTCATTCACCATGCTGTGTTTACCAGCTGGGTGCCCCCTGGGATGCCTGTACATGGCACGACCGTCGTGTCACTGTGCTGGTGCTGGGTTTTGTTACCTTGCCACCTGCCACAGGGTGGGGCACTGTTGGGCACTGTCTCACCTTGCCTGTGGTACCACAGCCATGGGTTCTGGTGCACTGACCAGTGCCATGGTCACATCCATGGTGGGCATGGCAGGCCATGCCTGTTGGGGGACAGGTGTGCGGCTATGGCCAGGAAGGCATCTGCAGTACACTCCTGAGTGTGGACCCCCAAAGCCACCTCTTCTGCCAGACATTCTTGGGTGCATGTCCCCTGTGGCTACTGACCACTCCATCCACTTCTGTGCCCTCATGCTCATGGTGATGCTTTTCACGAGCCTCTCCTGTGTCCACACGGATCCTACCATGAATTCCATGAGGCAGTGCACTGCCTCCTTGCACTCTCTCATCACCTGCAGGTGGTCTCATTCCAGTCTGTGGAGGTTGGGGTAGTAGCTGGTGAGGAGTGCCCTGTCAGGGATGCCTTGCGGGAGGGGGGTCCCTCAAAGGCTCCCATGTCCAGCTTCTGTGACACAGTTGGTGTGTGGATTGATGTGCCCGTGGTCATGGTGCAGCTGTCCTCAGGTTGCCCAGAGCCTTCCTTGCTGCTGCAATCAGGTCTGGGTGATGGCTGCTCATCCTCAGCAAAGCTCTGTGGTGTCTCTCCATCATTGGTCACCTGTGTGTACTGTCCCGTGCCCAGACTGCTTCCCTCCTCCTCCTCCTCTCACAGCTGCAGTGGTCTTCAGGTGTGGTGGACTGCTGGGTGTCATCTTCCTGCATGTCCTCAGTTCTGTGCTGCTGCTGCGACCCTGTGTGGGTGGTGGGTGGGGGGGCTGTGTTTGGTACACCTGCATGTCCATCATGTGCAGTGCCATGCCCTGTGTCTCTACCATTACCCACCTTCACCGACTGCCCTCTGTGGACCTCCTTCTTCTCCTCTGATGCTGGATGGTCCCTCTCTGGCACTGTTTTCATCCTGCACTGTGGGTGGGAATCATGACAGGTGGTCAGTGACTGTTGCTGTACTACAGTGCTGTGGTGGTGCTCTGTGCACACCCACATCGCGCCCACCTGGAATGCTGTCAAGCCCATCCAACTTGCCATCCATGAGTACATCGCTGATGGTGTCTGCAACCTGCTGCTCAATGGGCATCAGAGGTGGGTCAGGGGGTGGTGGGCCACCTCCTGTGGTGCCCTGTGACTGTATTACCCTGGTCAGCCTTTTCTTCACCTTAGACCACAGGTCACGCCACTTGTGCTTGATGGCTGCTGGTGTGTGTGCCTCTGGTCCCGGCGGCATTGATTGCCGCCTGCAGGTCCAGCCAGATGCAGGCCTTCAACCAGGGTGCCCAGTGGCCTCCTTCTGAACAGCACATCATAGTGCTGGCAGATTTCTGTCACAAGGGTGGCCACCTGTGCTCCCATGAAGTTCAGCGATCATTGCCACCTACCATTACCCATGCCCATTAGTTTGGCACATAGTGACTGTTTTTGCCCACTCCTTGGTGCTGCAGTTGCTGCCAGCATTCTCTGCTGACATCCTGCTTCTGCACTGGTCATATCACTGGTGCATGTCAGTTCCACATCACCATATATGGTGGGGTCAAGGGGTATTCCCTTCTACTCACGCTGTCTTCATCCTGCCCCTGTGCATTGCTGTGGGCCTAATCTGTCATTAACCCAGCCTCCTGGGGTCATGTCAGGCTGGGTCATGAATGCCATGTACTTTGCTGTGGCTCCATGGCACACAGCTGTGTGCCTGCATTTACGACGGTATTGCACGTAGAGGCTGGGCTTTGTGAATAGGGCCCATTGTGCTTGATGAGTTCCAGGACAAGTCCAAACCTCCTTCAGGACCATCAGTGGTGGCCACAGTGGCACTAGAAATGCTGCAGGCAGACATAGGCCTGATGGACATCTGGTGCCTTATGCATTCCACTGACAAGAATTACTTGTTTTTCTCCCTGCCACACCGATCTTACTCCAGGAGTGACTTGTGGCTTATCCTTGCTAGCTGGACCCCAAAGGTAGTAGTGGCTTGAAGATGGGTAATTGTCATCTTGGACCATGTCCTTGTCTCATTTATGTGGCTCCTCACAGGACCCTCATCCAGGCCAGACAGACACTGATGCTTCAACACGTCTTTTCTGAAGGATGCAAATTTAAAATCGTCTCTGCTGGCAGATGTAAAGGTCCTCTCAAGACAAACAAGGATGGAGACACATCTGCCTTTGTTAGGTGGGGTGTGCTCAAAGCATTTATCAGAGGGCACTGTTCACATTAATAAGTCCTGCACCAAGGACCTAGAGACACAACTGCAGAGGCTTAAAGAGCTGCATCATCAACATAGGGATGAGCAGAAATGTGCCCCAACCTCCTGGCAGAAATCACAGGAACTAGGTACAAGATAAACCTGCACTTACCTGGAAAGCAGAATATGCTTTGTTCCATCTTTGACAATCCATTTTGGGAATCTGGGAAGAGATGCAGTAGGTTATTGGCATATCAGCTGTGAAAGCACCAAGAGAGGTCCTAGATCCCCTAGGTTTAATGGAATGTCTGAGGAAACGCTAACTGACCCAAGAACCATTAATGATGCTTTTTAAACTTTTACAAGATGCTCTATATACAGGATATAATATAAGTCTCCCTCTGATTCAGAAATGGCAAATTTCATGAACCCCTGGGTCTCCCCAGCCTAGCTGATCATGTAAGGGAGCAGCTAGACAGGCCCTTCATAACTCAGTGGCAAGGCACAGCCCTCTGAAGGATGCCGGCAAGGAAAGTCCCTAGGGATGGCCTGTCAGCAAAATTCTTACAATCATTTAGTGAGGTCCTCCTACACCAACTGAAAGATGAAGCCTGCAGGAAAGGGGGAACTCCCTATTTCAGTTAGAACTGCCACGATCTTCCTTATTGCCAAGTCAGAAAAGGACCCCTTAGTATATGTAGCTATTGACCGAGTTCCCTCATCTGTGCAGATTGCAAAATCTTTGCAAATATGGAGGCACTAGGGGGTTTTAGTGAACCTAATAGATCAAGATCAGGTTGGTTTCATCATGCAATGCTAGGACTATGATGATATTGTGTGTCTATCACACCTTATGGTGAATGGTACTGTATGTACTCCCACCCACCAACTTTCCTGGTATCACTGAACACTGAGGAAGCATTCGTCAGGGTAGAATGGTGGTTCCTGTTCCATACACTAAAGGCCTTTGAGATAGGAGAGACTTTCCTTCAATGGGTCAGACACTATACGAAGGTGCCCAAGCCACGATGGTGACCAGGTCTAGTCAGCTGCCTTCCCTTTTACCAGAGGTAGATGCCAAGGCTGCCACGTCTTTCTGCTGGTTTTCATATTTGCACTGGAACCTCTTCTCCAGTCCATTAGGTGTCACATCGACATCCATGTTGTGTTAATAGGCAGTGAACAGAAAGCCCTGGCATACATAGATGACATTCTGCTCATCCTGACACAGATAGAGTTGTCTGTGCCAATGATCTTTCACATTCTGTACCAATATGACCACCTCTCCAGCTATAAAGTGAATGCATCTAAATCTCACCTAGTTGCCTCCAGTCAGGCAACTAAATGTCTGTCTGGTTTCCCCTGGGGTCTTCACCCGGTTCAGAACCACATCTACTATTTGGGGACAAACTTTAGCTGGTCACTTAACCTAACCCCACTCTATGCAGCCGTTGACCAAGGCCTGGCCAGTGGAGCAAATTGCATCTTACACACTGGGAAATGGCACATAACTACACAACAATGGCAGCCTTGAGAATTCTGTATGCCCTAGATAATCTCCCCATTACCTTGCAGCCAGACTTGCTAAAGACATTACGCAAGAAGATGCTTTCCTTTCTTTGGGGCACAGGACCCAGCAAACTTAGCCCCAAGAAGTCATTGCAAACAGAGGGCAGAGGAGGCCTCAACCACCAAAACTTTGGGCATAAGCACGATATGCACATTCTCAGGCAACTTGAGTTGACAATCCTCAGGAGGTGTGCTAGGTACCTGCCTTAATGGGCTGAATGTGAATCCTCTCTGCTGGACACAGCTCTAGATAGTGATATTCAATTTGAAGACATTCCAAAACACCATCAAGAGCACCCACACATATCAGTTACAGGGAAAGTCTCAAAAAAAGTGGGCAAGTCTATCCATGATCTTCTATCTTCACTCTATGGAGAAATACCTATCTTATGATAGGAGGGAAATCAATTTACTGTGGAAATAGGGCCTCCACAGACAATGACTATGGTATCACATGTACAAGGCAACCATGATCGAGTGCTTTCAAAAAGGTGACCCAATCACAGTGTCTGTGCACAGGGCTACATGGCAGGGGGCAACCGGATGGGGGTAGGTGAATATAGAAGCAGGATGTCACTGTGTATACATGCACAAGGGGGGGTGCATGCCGTGAGATGGGCAGAAGAGGAGGGAGGGTTTTTGGGGTGTTTTACAGCAGTAGGATGCCTAGCTGGCCATGTGGTGTGATGGGTTGGTGGCAGGCTGGGGTTGGGAGGGTGCTGGGTTTGGTTCTAGCCGTGTTTGTATTTTTGCACCAGGTTGGGTTTTTTTTTGTTGTTTTTCTTAAAGTTTTGCATCCCCCTGACATACACCCCTCTGGAGTTGAGAATCCTTTAGTAGGGGGGTTCAGGGGGGGAAGCCCCCCATGGGTGGGGAGTGGAGGGCACATCCCCCTGCATTAAATAAAAAAACATAGATCTCAGGCACCGTCTTGCAGTTCACCAGGAGTGTACATTGCTGAAATTCATTTTCAGTGATGTACACTCGCCCAAATGGTGATTGCTGTTCCACGATCACCATTATCACATGGAACCCTGAATATCTGGGGCACCTGTTGGACCCAGCCACAAGTCAGCTCAGGTCATTCTCACAGCCTCAAGGGTACTTATTTTATTTGTTAGCTTTTGGTAACCAGGTAAGTGCACTTGGCAAATTGCCTATTTTCAGACACAACTCGGGAGGGTACAAGTCAAAAATACAGGGGTTAATAAATGCACATACATTGTAGTACAATTAGAGTTAAACAGATTTACAGAGGAGCAGGTTACATAGCACATCGATGGATGGTATATGTAATAGATAACCCACTCTTAGGTGTGCGGTCACGCTCTGATATATGTACGCCTTGGTGTGCGTTGTACGCACAAGGCCGCAGGTCATGTGCATCAACCACCCAAGGTGTGCATATATCACAGCACGACTGCACATCATAGAGTGGGTTAGCTATCTTATAAAATGGCAAAATTGTGTTTTAGGGAGTAAAAGTGCAGGTATGTGGTCACGCTCTGATATACGCATGGTCATGTGATGGAATCCAACGATACAGACATAATTTTTCCTACCCATTTTATATATATATATGCGTGCATATATCAGAGCGTGACTGCACACCTAAGAGTGGGTTATCTATTACATATACCATCCATCGATGTGCTATGTAACCTGCTCCTCTGTAAATATGTTTAACATGACCATACGTGATATACTTTTAAATGTATAACTGCATCAGTGGATTTTAAAGTATTGCAATTCCTCAGATTGAGATTGAGAGAGTTCCAAGAATATTTTGCAGCAAATGGAAATGATGATTTACCAAAGTTTGTGCAAACCCTTAGTAGTGGAAAAAATCAACATTTCTCATCTTAAGACTAAATGTGGATTGGTTAGCTGAGAGGTCTTATGAAAATATGGTGCAGTAGTATTATAGGTATCTATAGCCAACCAGCAACATGCTGAACCTTAAGCTACTTGCAGTGGAATTGGACAAGATGCAAGGTTCTTACTACAGTTTCTGCCAGTGACATGCTCCAGACTTCTGCGGGAACACAATATAATCCAATGACAATTACCCCAATTTGTCACAAATGAATGTGTGACATGCTTATTACAGTGTGGTATAGTATATAATGACTGATTCCATTGCACATACTTGAAGTCACTAGTGGACAAACTCTGTAGTGAAACTGAATCTGCTACCCTCTTAAATCAACCATTGCATAGATAATTCAGCCAAATCTGAGTTTTAAAAATGGACCTCCTTACGTTTTATATGAGGAAAATGCAAGGAACTGTATACGTGCCTTATTGAGTCAAGGTTATGCATATATGCAGTAAATAGAGTCTGGTCAGTTAAAAGTAAACTACTGCATAGCTAGGTTCTGCTTTTCAGGTAGGCCAAAAAACAAAAAGCCAGTCCAGAAAGGGCTGCAGTACTCCCCATTACCTTGCTGGGTAACACAAAAATGGCAAATAGTCATGGTAGGGTAATGCTCATTTCTTTTTACTTTATTATAGTGCAAAGTGTAAAAAAAAGTGCAATGACACAAACAGCCTATCCACAATGTGGGGCTTGGTAAGCAAACTCACCCGTGACCAGAACGCACATTACCCTGTCTTTGCTATTAGCTATTTTTGTAGGTCCAAGCAAGGTTATAGGGAGTGCTGCAGCCCTTTCTGGACTGGTCTGACTTGTTAGGGGTCTGTCACAGAGCTACAGCTCCTGAACTCAGCACCATGGACCGCATGTTCTTTGTGCATGTACAAAAAATGAAAAAAGATTGCTTTTGACTTAAAAAATTATGGGTTTGGAAGAATCTTAATTAGTGAATTGGGAACCGTTTGAATCCTTGAATTTCTGTTAAGTAAACTCCTGACCTATCATTGTAATAAGTGTAATTCTGTACTTAAATTGAAAGCACAGTTTGCCCCTTGCTGGTGATACAGTGTTCCCAGAATCTGACTATTTCTTTCAAATTCACTGCAAATCAAATTACAGTAATTACGAGTTTGCTCAAAAATTTCTTGAGTTTTTCATGGAAGTGAGTGATTTTTTTAATAGATGAGGGTATGAGTGGGAGACATGGGTAGTCAGTTTTATTTCAGCTGGCTAAATAAATTCATGTTTTGCAATAGACACTTCAAACCTTTTGCAGCTGGAACTGTATATTAATTCTCATCTGAACTGAATGACGGGCTTTATTAAGTGTTGAAAAACATGCAAGGGGCTGGCTTCAAAGGAGAGCTGGCACATGGATACAATCAGGATACAAAGTAACTGAAAAATATTGGTACTCAGCAACCAGATAATACAAAGCCTCTAAGGCACTTGACATTTAAGTGAAAAAAAAACACTTTTCATTAAAGTGCAAATGTGCAAAAGACACTCAAAAGCAGCAGAGTAGAGACCTCAAACTGGCAGACTTAACATTTCACGTGTCTCACAATGCTTTATAAAAAGTGTTACATGGAAAAGCTTTCTCTCTTATTTTGTGTTCAAATGAAAGACATACACACATATATTTACATAGTGTAGCTGCAACTTAATGCATAGACAGATGGTGCCACAACAGTGCAGGTGAAATTAACATGGGTAAAAACAAGCTAACAAAAACTAAAATTGCAGGCCAGATGGAAGAAATATCTAAGGAATATGTATCTCAAAGGCTAAACAATACGTATATAATCAATTGTTATTTATGATATACTTCAACGCAACTCAGCTTCTGAAGATTCATTAAGTTCATATGATATGTTTCATTTGCCATTCAAGACCTATTTGAAAGAGCAGAATTATAAATGAAGCAGCAACTACATAATTCACATATTATTTTAACTCCATATAATTATCCTAAAAAAAAAGGAGCCAAATAAAAATATAAACTAAGGATAGGCCACTGACTCGCCCCAAGAAATAAATCCGAAAGATGTTCTGCCTCTGCCCAGTGGCACTGAGGGCTGAGGTGCTGGATGCCACGTCTCACATCACATCAGTGACCCATGTTCAGGAGCGAACCCAGAATTCTGGGGGTTGGCAGGGGAGGACAAGGTTGGAGCGTCTGCAGACAGCTCACCTTCTCCTGCAGAAGGGGGCCTGTACAGGTCGGTAACACTGTGCCTCCCAGCATGACTGGGTAGTACTGAGCTAACAATCCTAGCAGCTTGGGGGAGGCAAGACACAGTTGATGTCAGCAGGAGCGAGCACAGGAGTGTGTGAGCGCTTACCAGGTCATCATTGCATGTCCACGCTCACCATTTAGAAGGTTAGGGCAATCACCACAAATAAAGGAAACATTCCAATCTCTGGGACAGCAATGATGCACCATGTCCCTATGTCCACCATCAGACTCCACCCACCTGGATCCCGATCCTCCGAACCATGGTCCATGCCTGCGGAAATTGGATTTTAAGGAGCCCCGCAGTAGTAGAGGTGGCCCTGCACTGGAGCGGTGTACAAGCCAGGGGGTCTCTGGCAGGTTGGAGTGTGGAAATAGAGCTCTGGGAGGGGGCCCAGGATGGGGGAGTCTCAGGACGCGTGGGAGAAAGCCAGTGCTGATATCTGAAAGAGATCCCAAAGATTGGTGACTGGTGGGAAAGAGACTTAATAAAAAAAATAAGAAGCTATTTCTTAATTTTTATAAATACTGGCATAGAGTGTGCCCTTCTCCAATCATCAGGTATCAGTCATCAAGAAAGCATCAGCTCTGATTATGATGGATTCATTGGATATGCTTGTTTCTTGGTTAGCACCTTTAAGATCATTTGATGCATTCCATCAGGCATCAATAACTTATTTACATATACCATCTGTTCAACTCCTTTAGGTGATACATAGAAGCTGTGGGCAGAAAATGACTGCATGATTCACCCAGTCTGCTCAAAGATTTCCTACCTATTGTACCTCCGTTGACCTTGACAGATCCCTGGGGTCCCTCCCCCTACCTGTTTTTGTATTAATATGCTCATATATCTGTCCCAAGCATGCTAGAAGTCCTCCACCATTCCAACCTACTCCTTTTCTGCCAGCAGTTGATTCCATGCTCCCAACACCCTCTCAGTTAAGAAGCATTTCCTCATGTCCCTTATGAACCAGCCCAAGCACAACTTCATCACAAGCTACCTAGCTCTGCAGCTCATTTTTACCTGGAAGAGGCTCTCTTCTGTATTCTGTTTACCCCAGTGTGGGGTGGTCTCAAGCATGTCACCCCCTGCTCTTCTGTCTCTCAGAGTGTACATGTTGAAGTTCTTCAGCTTCCCCTCATAGTGCTTCCCCTGCAACTCCGTACCATCTTGATTGCCTTCTCTGGACCACTTCCAAACTGTCAATGTGTTTTTGATGGTGCGTTCTCCAGAACTGTACACAGTATTGCATGTGAGGGTGTACCAGGGAACGGTACAGTGGCAGCACAACTGCCCTCCTTCTGCTAGTTGTGCCCCTACCTATATGACCTAGCATCCCACTTTCCCTGCCCATAGTTTTGTCACATTACACTGCCATCTTAAGGTCCTCTGATATAAAAACCTAGGGATCCCTTTCTAGTCTAGTGCCATACTATATATTTGTCATGTAATGTTATGTTCTCCTTGAATAACAGCAATTTCCTGTCGGATATTACTTCATTCTTTTCTGTAGTGTCTTTATAGTAAAAGATATTTGAAGATATAAAGTTCATTTCAGAATGTTCTCTTTAGCAGTGGGAAACAAAGAAGAAGGAAGGGAGGGAGTAAGATATTGAGAGCCATGTGTACAAATGCAAGTGATCTTGAAATAAAATTCCAGACCTGGAGGCCATAATGGAGGAGGCTAACCTGGATTTGGTGGCCATAACAGAGTTGTGGTGCACTGACAGCCACAACTGGGACGTGTCCATGTGGGGCTACTCTGTATTCAGAAGAGACAGGGAAGGGAGAAGGGGTTGTATTATATGTGAGGGGGGGAAATCAAGGCCATGGAAGTACAAGAGCCCCAAGAGGAAAAAGAAGGCCTGGAGATGCCATGGGTCATCCTGGAGACAGATACTGTGGTTGCTATCCATACAAGGGTGGAATATAGACCTGCAGAACAGAGACAGGAATTGGATAAAGCACTTAGTTAAGCCAGCATCAGGATGACAAGCTACGGGAAGGTGCTGTTAGTTGAGGACTTCAGTCTGCCTTTGAAGCAACTAGCCACAGCTTACAAAGTTTCAACACGAGAAGTGTGTTTAGACAAATGTCTTAGAGTCGCTGAGGGCAACGTTCACTGGCACAAAGGGAGTACACTCAGACGTCACCTACTACATTTACAATGGGATGAATGATCCACAGCAGCAATGCCAGTTCAGATCATACCAATGTAGAAACTACCATCAAATGAGACACCTGACCGAAGCCTGTGGACAGACATAATCACAGCAGTTAACCATGAATCAATGCACATAAGAAGCTCCTTTGAGGAATCCCTGAGAACTACCATCACTGTCACATCTACACAAAATTTTGCCATCTTGCAATAATGTACATGACAAGAAAGATCAATCAGTGGAAAAGCTGGGCTGTACTCTATTAGGACTGGTGATAGTACGTGAAGCCATATTATCTGAAGGGAAACATTAACAGTGCAAAAACTGAAACGGAGATTGCCGCAAGCAGCAGCCATGTCAATAATTTTAAAGAAACTGCAAAAATGTAAATTTAGAAAAGGGAAACTACAGCAAGTGAGTTGAGTGTTAATAAGCTTAAAGTTAATAAATATAGCAACAATAGGAAACATTATTGTAAACTGCAATGATCAGTTGGTATATTCAGAATTGCTAGTGGCAAATGGAAATGGCCTGCACGTACATGTAAAAACTGGGTTAAAAAGCTAAAGCTAAAGTGATCTAATATACATAATGTCATTGATGAAGTAGAGACACAGTGCTCAACTATTATTCTGTGTTCAAAGCAGACTTTGGAAATGCACTAAAGCTAAACTACATAAAGTCTAAAAAGCTGACAGAAAGTGTCATAAATCTTGACCTGTGTCCTACACTTTCTGGGAAGCTATAAATCAGCAACTAAAGTATTGGAACAGAGGGTCTAATTGCCCCAGTAGCTTACAGAGGATGTGCAGTGCCAACTGTGTGGGTACCAAAAACAGATAGAGGGGTCAGATCTAAGTGGATTACAAGGTCATAATAAACCTTTCACTGGATGTAGACTATTGATGGGCAAAGTCCACTCACAATGCTTCACATATTAGCAGCGAAGTAAAAAACTGCATAATATACACAGTTCTTGCCATGAAGCATCTGTTATTAGGACTGCATAGTCTCATCATGATAGCTAAACTTCACCAGTGAAGTCCATGATCCTTAGCAAAATGCAAGTTAGAGGGCAGGTCACATGACTGATTTCCTTTTCCATAGAGCTTTTTGTGTTCCACTGCCACCACCTTACTCCATCTTTGGGCCTTGCTACCAGTTACCCCCAGCTTCCCATTGTTGCTCTCCCCACCATCAGCTGGTGCGGATCCACACAGTGCAGGGACTGAGAACACCGGAGGATGTCACAATCGACAGCAGGTTGACATGGGTTTTACTCTTTTCTCCTCTACCATCCCCAGACTTCCTGGCAAAGCTTATACCTCCCCATGTATGAGCCCTCACATGAATGTAGCGATGCCCTGCAGGTGAGACAAGCTCCATCAGCCCACTACAGGGGTTGTTGCAGCAGCATAACCTAGATATCTTCCTCCACTGGCTGAAAGAACTATCAAGTGGTAGTACCATCCCAATTGCCAAGTAGCTCAGCCATTATCCCAGCACAACAGCCTGGCTGAAAGTAACTTATAGCAATTGGGACTCAGCACATTAAAGATAGCAATATGCTCTTAGTTAAGAGCAAACTATCCTTAAAAAACATGGCTGCTCAAGAGAATGTTTCCCACACTTGATGGCCTTACCCTAGCCCTGGTTCCTCTAGTCCCGTTCTGTTAATTTAATGTGTTTCCTGTTTAGTGACAGTGGGCCAGACATTCAAAGAGCTGAAAATGAGGCACGGGGCTTGCGTCAATGAAGAATGACACAAAATCAGCCATGCATCAAATCTTGTGTCAAAATTGGGGGCTTACATCAAAAACTAGGCAGCTTGTGTCAAACTGCCTGTACCATGGTGCAAATGTGCCTATGTCAAAAAACCTGCATGGACCATAAGGAGCCAAAAGAACTGTGGGTCGCCCTGGAAACAGGAAATGAGACAGCCATACAGTATGAACTGGGGTTGTCTACAGGCCTCCAGACCAGGGGGAGGACATAGACATATTACTGTTAGAAGAAAATACAAAATCACACATGCTCCCACAATGCAAAGCATCATGGGCTGCATATGCAATTCACCACAGAATGTTATGCTGGTCCAACTTTCAAGATATACAAAACATAACAGCTAAATGGGTGGTTTTGTTAATGGGAGACTTCAACATGCCAGAAACAGATTGGTCAATACCAGCAGGAACATCCACCAGAACTAGACACATAGTGGATTCCCTGCAGGGGGAGGGCCTCAAACAACTGGTACAACAACCCACAAGCGACAGTGCTATCCTAGATCTAGTACTGACTATCGGGGAAAGGATCACAGATCTCCAGGTAGAAGGTCACCTGGGGGCCAGTGACCATCACATGGTATGGTTCAATTTGGCCACTAGAATTAAATCATCCCATTTCAAGGCAAAAATATGGGACTTCAGAGGAGCTGACTTTGATAAGATGGCCAACAGAGTTAAGCTAGCCCTGTCAAGAAGAAATACAGATGAGGGGGTACAAGCAAAGTGGGCCAGCATTAAGGATGCAATACTTGAAGCAACATCCCATTGTGTTAGAGAGAAAAGCAAGAGCAAAAGAAGGAGGAAACCACTTTGGTTCTCAAAAGCAGTAACAGAAAAGGTCGGAGCCAAAAGGTTGGCATTCAGGAAATATAAGGGAACGCAGTGGGACAAAAATAGGAAGGCATACCAAACTTTCCTAAGGGAAGCAGAGGAGGCAGTAAGGCAGACAAAGGCCCAAACCGAGGAAATACTAGCATGAATAGCAAAAGGAGGGTACAAGACTTTCCATAGATACATTAGTTAAAGGAGAAAGTCCAGAGGGGGTATTGCTAAGATCAAAGGGGATAAGGGGAGTGTCTGGAGGAGGACCAAGGAAAAGCTTCTATCCTAAATAAATACTTCTGCTCAGTATTTACTGAGGAGAACGTGGGGCAGGACCCACAACTCAGCACTATGGACACAGGGGAGAGGGAGGTGTGCACAAGTCCCTTCACAAAGAAAGGGTCCTACAGCTTGGGTAGCTTGGCAGAAGACACCAGGAGAAAGGACTGCTGTGTGACTGAACTTCTCTGCTGGGACTACAGTAGAAGAACTTTTGTACTTGGACCTTTAATTTAGGGTAAACAAAAACTAACATACAAAACCAAAAAAAAGCATGTTTGTCTGGGTTAACTGAACTGAATGGGTATCTGAACAGTTATTTGGGTGTAAATCTCAGGTGATTGAAATGACTTAACTGTTGTGAGGTTTAAATTATTTGTAGAAAGATCTAGTAAGTAGGGGGAGTGGCTTAGCTAGAAGGAAGCTACATTTAAAGACTGCCTTAGAAAGATTCTGCTAATAGCTTGGCAGAAGACACCAGGAGAAAGGACTGCTGTGTGACTGTATTGCCCTCCTTCCCTCCCCTCCACCCCCCCCACCCAAAGCTAGTTCTATTTTTATAGACACAGGATTTGACTGACAACAGGAACTTCCTGTTTGGGAGCAGGAAGTGAGTGATCGCAGAACCACCAAAGACCCACCATCCTAGAAGGGCAAGAGTTGCTCTCCGGCCCCCTCTAGCTGCTGGAGGTCTGCCTCTGAGCAAGTAACTGGTCTACTGTGAAATATAGGATATTCTTGTCTCAGAACAGGACAATCAGGAGCTTAAAGGGCACACAGGCAGAAAGTAAGGAGAGAGAGAAAAAAAACAGAGGAAAGAGTAAGGATTGCAAACAGTTAAGGGTCTAGAAATAAGACATGATTGGAGTGGTGCAGTGCAATGGCTGTGGAGCAGCAGTCTTCCGGGAGACGTTCTGGAGGATGCGGTGTTGTCCCATCTGCAGGCACCTCTCTGGGCTGAGGGAGGAGGTTGCTCATCTCCAGGCTGAGTTGGCCAGGATTTGTGGGACCTCCTCTTCCATCCAGGGACCACCAGTGCCTCTGCCGTTGCCTCAGAGGTTGCCAAGAAAGAGGAGCGGTTGGACCACAGTGGGCTCAAGGAGGGTGAGGATGGTGGAACAGAGGCACATCCCTCCAGTTGTACCTCTCCACAATTTCTATGCATTCTGGCAAAGTGTGGTTCCTCTATGGAGGCACCCGCAGTGGAGACCAAGGAGGATGCTGGGAACCTCCACAAAGGAGACCCACAGGAGGGTGGCAGGGGACCCTGCAGGGGAAGGAAACAACTCCTGGTGGGGGACTCCATTGTTAGGAAGGTAGAACTGGGGGAGGAAAGGGAGAGGGAGGTGAGGTGCCTGCCTGGTGCCATGGCTTGGGGACACAGGGAGCGAATCCTCAGGATTGCCAGAGCAGCTGCACAGGGAAGGGAGCTGGATGTCATTGTCCACCTAGGGACAAATGACCTGGCTAAGAGAGGGATTAGAGAAGTGCAGGAAGAGTTTATGGAATTGGGGAGGGGCCTTAGTCAAGTAGCACGCACGGTAACCTTCTCGGAGGTGCTGCCTATCTATGGCATAGGAGAGGCTAGGGTGTTCCACACCATGGGATTCAATCAGTGGTTGAAAAACTGGTGTGGAGCTCAGGGATTTGGCTTCATTGTGGACTGGGGGTCCACCTGGAGTGATGCAAGCCTATATTGGCATGATGGGCTGCTTCTGTCGGGGAGGGGAACCAGGATCCTAGGTGATAGGTTTAAATGCTTCATTGGCAAGCTTTTAAACTAGCCAAGGGGGGAGGCACTGGAAAGGAGCAGGGAAATCCTAGCCCCCCCCAAATAATCATGGTAGTAAGTGAGGCAAACACCAACATAGAGGTGTCGATAGGGAGAAGGGCTGGGGTAAATGGAGAAAGTGACAAAGGCAAGAAGGACAGGGATGGGGCAAAAGGGAGTAAGGCTATCAGGAAGTGGAGGGTAATGAATACCAATGCCCGTAGTCTGGGCAACAAGCTCCCTGAGCTGGTGGCCCTTATGGAAGAGGGATGCCTGGATATCGTAGCAGTCACTGAAACATGGTACACAGAGAATCATGACTGAGATGTTAACATACCAGGGTACATAACCTACAGGAGAGACAGGCAGGGGAGAAGAGGGGGAGGAGTAGCTCTCTATGTAAGGAAGGGATAAAAGCAACTGAACAAAGAGTAAACAGGGAGAGAGGAGGCACTGTGGGTAACCTTGGAGACTGGAAAGGCACCACAATCACATGGGGTTGTGTACAGACCCCCATGTCAGGGGGAGGGAATGGACAAGGATATGATAGAAGGCATTCTTAGAATGGCAGAGAAAGGGGAGATACTGTTGATGGGAGACCTGAATATGCCAGATGTTAACTAGAGCACATTTGCTGCAGCCACATCCAAGAGCAGGGCCATTCTTGTTGCCCTACAGGTGGCAGGCATTAGACAGCTAGTTTCAGACCCACTCGTGAGGGAGCAATCTTAGACCTTGTACTCTCAAATGGGGGCAGCGAGAGGATCTCTGATCTAGAAGTGGGTTGCCATCTGGGGACAAGTGACCATCAAACAGTGTGGTTCACATTAAACTCAGCTACAGAGTCAAGTCCATACAAAAGTGAGGGTACTGGACTTTAGGAGGGCTGACTTGGCAAGATGGGAGAGTGCCTCAGAAAAGCACTAGCAAACAGGCTAGAAGGAGGTGTGGAGCAACAATGGGAATCATCAAAACTGACATCACAGAGACAACAAGCCTTTGTGTGAAGCAAATAAACAAATCAAAACAAAAGAAAAGCCACTATGGTTCTCAAAAGAGGTGGCTGTGAAAGTCAGGAAGAAAAGATAGCATTCCAGAAGTATAAGGAAACACAGAAGGAGCAGGACAGAGAGCTGTACCAGTTAAGGCAGAAGGAAGCAGGAGGAAGTCAGAATAGCAAAGGCCCAAACTGAGGAAAAGATTGCCAACTCAGTTAAGAAGGGGATAAAACCTTTATAGGTACTTCAGCGAGCGTGAAAAACAAAGGGAGGAGGATAGTGAAGCTGAATAGAATGAGCGGTGGGTGGGCAGAGGGGACAGTGAAAAAGCAGGGATACTGAATGAATATTTCTGCTTAGTATTCACAAAGAGAGGGGAAGTGCCTAATCCAATTAACAGAAGCACTCTTGATAGGGGGGTCGATCCCAGTCCTTTCACAGAAGAAAGGGTTCTGCAAGAACTCCTAAAACTGAAGGTGGACAAAGCAATGGGTCCTGATGGAATTCACCCCAGAATTCTAAAAGAATTAAGGGAGGAACTAGTGAAACCACTGGCTACTCTTTTTAATAAATCATGGGAGGATGGTGTGGTACCCGAGGACTGGAGGAAGGTGGATGTGATTTCCCTTCACAAAAGTGGGACCAAGACAGAGGCAGGAAACTACAGACCTGTCAGTCTGACCTCTGTGGTAGGGAAAGTGATGGAGTCACTTCTGAAGGAAAGAATAGTTGAGTACCTAGAGGCCAGTGGAGCACAGGACCCAAGGCAGCATGGGTTTACAGCGGGAAGGTCATGTCAGACAGATCTAATAGATTTCTTTACTGGGTGACCAAAGTAGTAGACCATGGAGGGGCATGGACATGGCCTACCTAGACTTTAGCAAGGTATTTGACACAGTCCCACACAAAGATTAATAGTCAAATTAACCAGCCTGGGAGTGGGTCCCAGGGTGATAGCCTGGGTAAACATTGGCTGCACAACAGGACACAGAAGGTAATTGTAAATGGAGTCCACTCTGAAGAAAGAGGGGTTACTAGTGGGTACCTGAGGGTTCAGTATTGGGTCCAGTCCTTTTATGTCTTCATCAGTGACATTGCAGAGGGACTGAAGGAAAAGTATGCCTTTTGCAGATGACACAAAGATCTGCAACATGGTTGATACACAAGGAGGCGTGGAAAGGATGAAAAGGACCTGGAAGGTTGGAGGAATGGTCAGAAGTATGGCAGCTAGGATTCAATGCAAAGATGCAAAATAATGCACCTGGGAAACAAGAACCCAGGGAAGAATACACAATGGGTGGGAGGTAGTAACAACAACAAAAAAGGAAAGGGACCTGGGGGTAATCATATCAGATGACCTTAAGGTTAGCAATCAATGTGAGAAGGCAGTAGGGAGGGCTGGGGGTATACTGGGATGTATAGGGAGAGGCAACAGCAGCAGAAAACAGGAAGTTGTTATCCCTCTGTACAGACAGTTGGTGAGACCCCATCTGGAGTACTGTGTCCAGTTCTGGAGACCTCATCTCCGCAAGGACATAGACAGGATAGAGGTAGTCCAGAGGAGGGCAACTAAATGGTGCAGGGTCTGCAAGAGAGCCATATGAGGAGAGACTAAAGGAGCTTAATATGTATACCCTTGAGGAAAGAAGGGAGAGGGGACATGATAGAAACTTTTAAGTACCTCAGTGGAATCAACAAAGTCCAAGAGGGTAGCATCTTTCAGAAAAGAGACTTACAAGAACAAGGGACACAATTTAAAGTTAGAAGGAGGGCGTTCAGGGGCAATGTGAGGAAGTATTATTTCACAGAGAGGGTAGTGGATGTATGGAACAGCCTTCCTGAGGAGGTTGTGGGGTCTAAAACTGTGTGAGATTTCAAGAATGCATGGGACAGACATAAGGCAATTCTTGTGGGGGGTAGGAAGAAATAGGCTGTTGGTTAACTAGGATCTGCGGCCTATCCTGTAGGTAGGGAAATGGGCAGACTAGATGGGCCTAGCGGTCCTTATCTGCCATCAAAGTCTATGTTTCTATGTTTCTACAAGAGTTTGCTAAGCTCAGGGTGGACAAGGCTATAGGACCTGATGGCATACATCCCAGGATGCTAAAGGAGCTAAGGGTGGAACTAGCAGAGCCATTATCAGAACTGTTCCATGAGTCTCTGAGCACAGAAGAGGTCCCAGAAGACTGAGGAAGGGCTTATGTGATCCCGCTCCACAAGAGTGGTAGCAGGGAGGAGGCAGAGAACTACAGACCAGTCAGTCTTACCTCAGTAGTGGGCAAGAGTACAGAGGCACTTCTTAAGGAAAGGATAGTGCAACGCCTGAAATCCATAGGAGCACAGGATCCAAGACAGCATGGGTTTACAACAGGAACGTTCTGTCAAACTAATCTCATAGATTTCTTTGACTGCATAACCAGAGTGGTGGACCAAGGGGGTGCAGTTCATGTCGCCTACTTTGACTTCAGCAAAGCTTTTGATACTGTTCCACATAGAAGATTGATTAATAAGCTAGGTAGGCTCGGGTGGGTCAGAAGTTGATCAACTGGGTGGCAAACTGGTTAGTGGGCAGAAAACAGAGAGTGGTGCTAAACGTTATATATAGTCAGAAGAGATGCAAGTTACAAGTGGGGTACCTCAGGGATCAATCCTGGGGCCAGTCCTTTTCAATATCTTCATCAGTGACTTTGTAGATGGACTGGAGGGTAAGGTTTGTTTGCAGATGACACCAAGATCTGCAGCAGAGTAGATGATCCAGATGGGGTGGACTAGTGATCTAGATAAACTGGCAAAATGGCCAGAAGAGTGGCAACTGGGGTTTAATGCAAAGAGGTGCAAGATCATGCACATAGGGAAGAGAAACCCTGAAGCTACCTATAGGTTGAGAGGGGAGTTGCTGGCAGTCACAAGGGAAGAAAGAGACTTGGGAATCATCATCACAGATTACCTGAAATCATCCAAACAGATCAGTAAAGCAGTAAGTAAGGCTAGAGGAATGCTGGGCTGTATTAGTAGGGGTATCACAAGCCATAAGAGGGAGGTAATAACCCTCTTTACAAGACACTGGTTAGGCCCCATCTGGAGTACTGTCTGCAGTACTGGAGGGCACACCTGCACAAGGACATTAAGAAAATGAAGGCAATCCAGAGAAGGGCAACCAAAATGGTGCAGGGACTGCATCAGAAAACATATGTGAACAGATTAACCGAGCACAATATGTATACCCTAGAGCAAAGAAGGGAGAGAGGTGATATGATCGAAACATTCAAACATCCTAAGGGCATTAACAAGGTGAAAGAGTCTAACATGTTTCAGTATAAAAAAAATATCAGGACAAGAGGGCACAGCATGAGATTAGAGGGAGGCCAATTAAGGGGTAATGTGAGAAAGTTATCTTTCACAGAAAGGGTGGTGGATGCATGGAATGGCCTACCTCAGGAAGTGGTGGATATGAATACAGTGCAAGGCTTCAAACAAGCATGGGATAGGCATAAGGAAACAATACAGATGAGTATGAATAGATAGGCCATTGACAGAGCAAATGCCTATGACACATTCATAAGTTAGAAAAAATGGGCAGACTAGATGGGCCTTGTGGTCCTTATCTGCTGTAAAGTTCTATGTTTCTGTGTTTTTATGAAACAGACATGCCTGCATAAAACAAGCATTTGTCAATGCTGAATGTTTGCTTGCTGGCATTGGCATTGGCAGTGTAGGAGTTAGATGCGTAATGGGAATGGCAGTGAAGTACTGAACTGAAGCCAACCCCACCACCACCCTGCAGAGACTGACAGGCATTGGGGTGTGCCTTTGGGCCGTCAGACATAACGGCCATGCCATTTCACCACACCCTACCCTGCAGACTCTGACAAGTGTCACGGTGTGCCTTGGGGTCTTTGGGCCTTATGCTCACCCCATTCCATAATGAAATAGGGTGAGATGGGTGCAGTATGGGAGAATGGGGTGAACTTCAGGGCCGAAGAGTCCAAGGCACAACTTGATGCCTGTCACTGGCTGCAGGGTGTGGGTGTGGGTGGAATGGCATGAGCATTACAGGCAGCAATCCCAAGTCACACTCCTGATGTCTGTCAGTCTCTACAGGGTGGGGCTTTATGGTCGGAAACCCTACGCCCCAGGCGTTCATTGGTATTTTCACTCCAAATTTTCAACTGGGGTTTTTTGTGACCCCCACCTCATGAACAGTGGCAATATCAGTTTGTTAGCCAAAAGCTGATTTTGCACAGTGACTACGCCATTTGGCACCAAAGGTGAAAAAACATATTTCGAACTGGATGTGAAAAATGGCAGCTGTACTGTTCATGGGGAGGTGTAATAAATGGCAATGCTGAAAATCTGGAGTGAAAATATAAAAAAGTGAAGTCACGAGCATGCGTAGAAACTGCGCAATGCACACCCATTATGTAATTAGTTTGGGGATATTTTACAGCAGATTGTCAACGCAGACATTTTGGGACCTCTGCTCATGAACAATGTCACTGTGATTTTCTTAATCTGTCCGGAACACAGATTTCCCACAGCGACCACACATTTCTGCACTGGAAGTGTGAAACACATTTTGGCCAGTGTGTGAAAAATTACAGCTGTACTGTTCATAAGGCGGTGCATAAAAATGTCAGTGTTGAAAACTGGACTGAAAATAGTACAAATTTGTGAACTTACGAGGGTGTGTGGAAACTGCGCAATGCACACTCGTAACACAGTCATTTTATGGACTTCTGACACCAAATTTTCAACATAGCCATTTTAAGACCTCTGCTCATGAACAGTGTAACTGTGATTTTCTTAATCTGTCCCTAACATTGATTTTGCTCACTGACCGAGCCATTGGGCCCTACATGCGCGAAAACACATTTTGGGAAAGATATGAAAAATGACAGCTGTACTGCTCATAAGGCGGTGTGGTAAAATGGCAATGTTGAAAATATGGAGTGAAAATATTAAAAATTTGCAAAGTTACGAGCGTGCACAGAAACTGCGCAAAGCACACTCATAAAACAAAGCATTTTTGGGAATTTTTTTGCCAAATTTTCAAAATGGGGTTTTGGGGGGCCTACCTCATGAATTATGACACTGCCGTTTCGTTACTTGGTCCCAAAAGGTGGTTCCACGCAGTGACCGCAAAATCACCTTTCGGGACCGAATAACAAAATGACAGTGACTGAGTTCATGACGTGGGGCCCCAAAAACCCCATGTTGAAAATTTGGTGGAAAATTTCCCCAAAATGGCCGAGATATGCACCAAAGTTGAAAAAAGCCATTTATGCCATTATACAGCTTACCAGCATTTCTTCCGTTCACGATCAGGTTTGAAGAGTGCAGACGTGTTCCCGGTCCACTAAAGATCATTGTGCTGGACTCCAGAGATAAGTATGTGGTTGGGGGGGTGTGGGGAGGTGGATGCGCAGAGGTGGCTGGGTCAGGGAGGGGTCAAGACAATCAACGAGGGACCGTTTTTTGTTTTCAGGTTTTTTTTCTTTTTAGGAAGATGATGCAGGACATGTGCCACGCTGGGGTGGGCTCCCAGCATGGCAACTGACAGTTATTTTTTGGGGGGGTCAGTGGAGCCAATGGGAGATTGGGCACTCCCATCAGCCATACAGATGTTTGCCATGCTGGGGTGGGCTCCCAGCGTGGCAACTGGAAATCTGTTTTTTGGGAGGGGGGTTGTTGAGTGGAGCCAATGGGGGTTTGGGCACCCCCATCGCCATTCTGACTTTTGGCATGCAGGGGTGGGCTCCCAGCGTGGCACCTAGAAGTCTGTGGGGGCGGAGACAATGGGGATTGGGCACCCCGTCAGCCATACTGTGTGAGCAGGGGGGAGCACATGAGCACGCTGGGGTGGGCCCAGTATGCTACTTGAGTGTTTGGGAAGGGGGGAACTTCAAGGGAGCTGTCTATGACAGCTGTGTTCAGGATGCAGTGCAGAGTGTTGGCACTCTGCATACTGCTGAGGCAATATGTAAATTACCACTTTGGCGGCGGTATGCAAATTGCGTACACGTTACAACTACTGATTGCAGTGGTTTTTCACTTTCAGCTGTACGCCACTGCATCTGAACAGCAGTCATAGACAGCTCGGACATTCATTGGCGCAGTGCAGCAATGCCTGCTAAAGGGAGCAGGGCATTGGAAGTGGGGGGACACACTTAAGAAAACTCGTATGGTGGCTGTATGTTTCTTGCACATGCATACAAGCAAACATAAAAAACACACAGGTGCAAATGCTGAACCATCCCTCAAATTGTGATGTTCCAAGAATGTGGGGCTTACCCTGTATCAGAAATTGAATGCAGTCATTGGACCAGCCAGAGCTGGTCGAAATGACTGTGCAGCAAACAGATAGGCCCAACAGTTACAAGCAGAGCTGAGTCACAACCCTAAAGGTATGACTGCAAGAACGCAAGCCACAGAGCAGTGAAATACTGTGATACAATGCCAGGAGCAGGTGCTCTAATGGTCCTCATGGCAGCAATTCTCCAAGGAGGCTGAGACGAGCTCAGCAATGGGCAAGGGCTGCCGGCGGGGCTCAGAGGCAGGGCTAGCCACAAGTACAGTAGAGACCCCATGGGATATATACTGCTAGGATATACTAGAGGCACACATCATACAATGACCTGACAGATGAGCAGTGCATGGCAGGATACCAAGTCAACACGCAGCAGTCATGGAACAGTGCAATGAGCTCCAAGGGGGCATTCAGAGCAGAACACACAGAGGCCATCCCATACCAGTGACGGTGAAGGTCAGTGCAGCACTATGTTTTCTGGCAACTGGGAGATTTCAAACCCCAGTTGGTGATACCATGGAAATCTCACACTCCTCCAGGGCCCCAAGTGCCTCAAATAATTCCTAGACGCACTGCTACAGAGAACACAGAGATACTTCACATTCCCATATGATGCACAGCAGCAGCAAACAGTGAAGCAGGGGTTCTCCAGCACTACACACATCCAACATGTACTGGGTGCAGTACAGTGCACCCATATCGTTATAACAAACACCTGTAACTAAAGAGGATGCCTATGTAAACTGGAAGGAGTTCCACTCAATGAATATGCAAGTGGTATGCAACAGTCAATATTGCATCCTGAATAAGTATCCTGGATCACGTTATGATGCATACATATTAAAGCACAGTGGACCATGCAAAGCATTTGAATGTGGAGACATACAGGATGGATGTCTATGAGGTAAATGCATGACCCATACACTTTTGTAATATGCCCAAACAAGCAAGATACACAGGTGTTGCAGGCACAGCAAATAATGTGTCACATAGCATGCCAGTGGTGTGAGCCACAAGCGAGCCAAGCAGCCACCTGGTCCACCATCACAGAAGGGGTGCAATACAGTGACATATATAAGTAGAGAGCAGCCTGATATGCAAATGTGTTAACAAAGCACTCAAAACAGTAATCACCCCTTAGTTACAGCATATATTCCATGTGTCAGATGTAGGGTGGAGCACAAGGGATGAGATGGCAGGTGGTGGCAGCAATTGGAGCACCACATATAGGGCTGCATGGGTTGCTGGTAGGACATAGATGAGTCAGGCACTACAGTGAATGGTTGAGGGTTTACATACATGCCATCACTGCTAACCAGTCCATTCCATTTCCACTAGTGACAGTGGGTACCCACTGTAGCCATGGATGATGACATTCATAGGACATTCACAGACCAAGAGTGACAGAGGTACAATAAGGCACATGCCACAACATGCTTTGATTGACAGGACATTTGTACTCCTGAAGATGCAGTTCTGGTACCTTGACAGAGCTAGTGGGGCACTGCAATACACACCCACATCATTCAAAATATTCCTGGTATGCTACATCTTGCATAACATTGCCATTGCACACAGGAGACACATGCCTGAGGTGGATGATGGCCATGGTGATGACGATGGAGACAATGCAGACAATCATTTACTAATGTAGTGGATCTATGGGGCAGGTGGAGGCTGGTTCCTGGCTCTGGTAACAATATGGCTGATAGAGGCCAGCACAAGCATTAATGCAAATTTTCTTTGGTGCAATATTTCTCTACCTATGAGCGATTGCCATGCCATTTACAATAGTAACTGCACATTATCCTGCACTTTACAAAAAGCTGCTAAACAGAATGCTATGTACTGTGATAAAGCAATTGATAACTACTTTAGACAGCCGTATTACAACTGTAATAGATTTTGCTTTGCATTTGAATGAATTTCAATAAATGCACAGGCGAGCAGCTTGCCTTTGTAAAGTGTGGCAAAACCTCTGGAGTAATTCTCATAGTGGTAGTTTTAAAGGATGTTTAACTACCATTTCATACCAGGAGACTGTAGTTGATTTTGAATGCAGAGGTAATTCTTTTCTTTTTGAACTGTTTGTGCATTTTATCAGGCACGATCCAGCCCGTTCCCCTACACCACCCCTGATTAATTATAGCAGCTCACAACTTACCACTTTCTAGGAAGTACCTTAAAAGAAGGGTCCTGCAATAAGTTGATTGTTTGTATAGCAATTGCTTTTCTTGTAGCACACAGATAATGCTCCTGTTGTATTGATATCTAGGTAGCCAGCTTGCTCTTGGTCTCAAGATGCTGGGACCCCCAACCTGCACCCTCCAGATGCCACTTTTTTGTTGTCCGGCTGCTGCTTGCACAAGAAAGCAGAAGAGAGATTTTGCCTTTTTTCTTTCTCTACTCTCTGATCTGCTTCTTATCCACCTTTACTGTGGCAGCCACTGACCTGTTCCCCTTCACTTTGGCATGGTGAACAACCATAGCCTTGTAATCCATACAATGTACATTTTGACAATTCCAGGTTTCAGTTTCAGTGAGGATGACAGCAGTTACAGATTGACAGAGAGACAGCTGATCAGCTGGGCAACTAGCCTAGCAGGGAGGGTTTAAATTGAAGCCACCCTTCAACTGAAGTCACCCTCTAATTAAAACTGCAGCTCAATGCTGACATAATGTAACAGAAACTGCAGCTTTAACTGGAAGATATGCAGTAATATAGTATAGTTTACCATGCAAGATTTGTCAATCCAGGCAATGGAGCTCCTTCCAATGAAGCATTTGCCTGTAACATATCCCTCTGCATTACATTGCTCTGTACCTCTGACTGTGTGTGCAAAACATCAATTCAATGAAAAGTTCAAAAGATAAGGTGTACCCCTTTGATGCAAGTAGGTGTCATAAATGTGATATCACGCAGTCTGTGTCATAAACATGCACATATACACTGATACAGACTGTGGCAGAAAGTGTCCCTAATTTGATGCATGCTGCAGCAGAAGCATGAAATGACATAGGCTGCATAATGATGTGACACATAGATGCATTAAATGATGTATTCTACAAGATTTATCTGGTCTAAGTCTCTCATGTCTCTTGACCTCCCATCCCTGCTAAACAATATTTGGGCCACCAACTGGTCAGCACTCACTTTATCTACTGATATAGATGTTGTTCTAACCTCTTTCATGTCTTAGTTCATTGCAACATGGGACAAACATGCCCCTCTCAGGAGGTATTTTGTACATACTGTAGGTCTCACCTTTCCTAGACCTCTGCAGAAGTTGCTGACCTGCTCAAAGTTCATGATTCTGTATGGCATCTCCACAAAGTCGCAGGCTCCCCAGAGGATTTATTGAGATACAGACAACTACATAACACCTATACTAAAGCTACCAGAGAAGCCAAATCAATTTACAGAGACCACTCTTGCTGCATTACTCTCTTAATTCTGGCAAGGGACATAGCCCCAATGGTCTGAATACTAATCTTCTCCATTTCTCTGCACCAGACATTTCTGCCCCTCTTACCTCCCCCTCCAATCTGTTTTTTCCAATGTGGTTCCATCCCCCAGTCCTGGAAGCATACTAATTTACTTCCTCTCCTCAAAGGGGATGACCCTTCTTCCCCAGGCAACTACTGTCTCATCACGCGCCTCCCTGCATTGGCTAAGATGCAGAAAAGAGGTGTTAGCTTCTAGCTATCCACCTACCTTGATTCTTCTTCTTTACTGTCCCCTTTTCAGTTTGACATCTGTAAGAACCACTCCACCATCTTCTCCTCCACTGGTTATCAGGCTTCATGCTGAAAGGCATGGACCAGGGCCTGTTCACTGGCCCATTCACTGGCAGTGATTTTCATAGGCCTCGCAAAAGCTTTTGATACAGTGGTTCACCCCCTTCTTTTGGATAAGTTAGGTGCCACGAGTCTATCTGATCTCTCAGTTGAGTGTTGCCACTTCTACCTCTCAGATCAGCCCAAGTCAGTCCATGTTTCTGACACCCTATCCCCCCATCCATCTACTCCAGTGTCTCCCAGGGCTCCATCTTTGGTTCAGTCCTTTTCTCCATCTTCTTAAATGACCTCCTGTCTATCTGTGTCTCTTCCCACATATACATGTATGCAGATAACACAGTTCCTTTTTCTTCAGGTGTCTCAGTCCCTGAGCTGGAGTCCTTACTTCAACATGACTTTGATAATACCCAGCGATGGTTCCATTCAAACTAGCTCTCACAAAATGCCAAAAAAACTGTTTCCCTTACATGTGGCACTAGGCAGAGATTAACAAGGCTCAAGCATACACCAGTCTTCTCAACTAAGGATAGTAACTGCTTGAAAAGGTACCCCATTTCAAGTCTTAAGGGTGTGGCTGGATCAGAATCTCAGCTTTTTCACCCACACTGACACAATGCACAAGAAACTGCACCCTAAGCTTTGTGTGCTGCACCAAAATAAATCATGCCTTCCTTTCCAGGTCCACTGTGAGGTCATTCTTGTGATCATCTTGCCAGTGTTTGACTATACAGATGTAGTCTACATCATTGCCCCAAAGTCAGCATTTGCTAGGCTGGACCCCTTTATTTATTCCTTCTGCTGCTGGTTTGCCCTTAGTACTCTATCTCTCACTCATCACTGCTCTCTATATGCAAATCTCTTTTTCTCCTCTCTCGAAGCATGCCATTTCTCACACTGTTCCTCCTTCAAGGTCAAATTATAACTTGCCACTTTCCAACTTACCTCTGCTCTCCATAACCCTACCATCCCTTCCTGCTAATCCCATTCATTTGCTGCTAGTTCCTTTCATATCCCTCACAGTAAATCTGAAGCAGGTCAGTCTGTTTTCTTTATCTGACATCTTATACTCTGGAGCTGTCTCCCTTTCCCTATCCATCTCTTGCCCTCCCTGCAGTCTCTCAAACCACTCTTACTTGACACACTTCACAAAAGAATGCACCTGCAGCTGCGCTTCTTCCTCTTGTCTCCACATTAAAACCACCCATGTCCTATTCCTCCTCTGTCACCTATTTTACCTGTTTTACTCATTTTGCCTGCTCAGCTGTATAGCCTACAACTCACTGTACCTTGTAATCTGAATTTTACCTATCACTGATTCTGTACAAATATCTCACCATACTTTGGTGTCATGCTCCCTTAGCTCTTAACTTGGCTACCCCATAAACAACATATGTGTATACTTTTTACATTGTTTTTCTTTCTCTAAAATTCATTACTTGTACCATGATTTTGCCGTACACATCTATATACCTATCGTTGTGACTTTGTTATTGCTGTTTCACTCCCTGTTGTATCCGCTTCCCTATATCACACCTGGAAACAAGCATCTGTTCAGTGTGCCTATCCCAGTCACCACATTTTAAATACATGAAATGATTAATAGAATGTAATCATCTAAAATCTTGAAATACATTTGACATATAATTCATTAATTGCTCTTTCACAGGAGTGACACAGCTTCTTCTTTGTATGGAAGATACTATGTGGGTCAGAAAAAGACGATGTTAAAGATGAGGACAGAGGAGCACAAGCCAGCCATCAGAACAAACAATGAAACATGCTATGGAAAAACATTTAAAAGAATATTTCATGGATCCACCACTGTTTTATGCATTGTAGGTTTGAAAAAGTAACCACTGGACATTAGTGTGGAGGTATTACTAAGAATGTGTACCAACATTGAGCCTTTTAGATCCACACCCTTTGAAGAACCCAAGACTTGATGAAATTCTATCACATATGTAATTTCTATTATTTTTTTCTGTTGAGTTTTATTGTGCACATTATGGATTCTTTGTTCTATGTTGTATTTATTCAAATAATGTATATTTAAGATCCCGCTCCTTGTTTCCTCCCCTTATTCTTTTAGCTGCAAGTCTGCATTTAATTATTTTAACTGAATTATTGTTTCTATTCTCTGATGGGTCTGGGAGGTTAGGTTCCCTTTGATCAGTTCACTTCTATCACTATTAGTGCTGTGTTTCTTTAACTGTGGCCTATACAAGGCACCTTGCCTATCAGCTTGTTACCCCAATGAAGACATCATGTTCTATGACAATAAAACTTGAGGGTACTGGTTGGTTGTTCTTTCGACCTCAAAGTGTTTTCCACCACCTGCACAGTTTGCTGGCATTCAAACAGTGGTGTGTGCATTCCAACAAGTAAAAGGGGTGTTTTTTTATAGCTCCACATCATTTCAGCTAAAGCCAAAACAGTGCGGACCAATGCAGAGTGGTAATAACAGTGTTGCTTAGTACAGTGCATGTCTAGGACAGTTAACACAACCCTACCTAACATTAAGAGCACTGCAAAGCACACACAGATACAGCAGCATCCACACTGCACACCACAGCACAAGTAGGACACGGGAGACAGTAATGCTGCTGAAACACATACATTTATTGAAGGCCTACACAGATATGTAGGACAGGTAGGCACATACAGGGAGGCCAGACCAGTACCAGCCCCCCCCCCCAGCAGGGCACACCACACCGCTCCAGTTGCCAGCCCCCAACAAACACATGGGGCTCACAGTCCAGCTGGCAGGTCACATCCCCCGGTAGCACTGGTCCATTCGCCTCTGCCTCCCATGATGCTCCATACACCTCCCCTCCACCCGGTGCCCCCTGTGCAGCTCCGCTCACCTGTCTGGTACCTCTCAGATGCCACAGGTTCCCTGCATCTGCCTCCTGCACAATTCGTGCTTTTAATCCGCTGGGTCTGCAGCAGGTTGATGGCGTTCATTGTTGCCAGTAGCTCTGTCAGCTGTCACACACTTTCCTGTGCAGTGTTTCAGTCCTGGTTTTCAGGGTCATGCAGCTGACATGAAACCTATTTTTTTTTTTTTTTTTTTTTTTTTTGATTCTTTAACCAGGAGTAGCACACTAAGCTGAAAGCTTTTTTACAGGTGCGACCTGGGAGCACAGGGAAGTTAAGTGACTTGCTCAGGGTCACAGTATGCAAGTGGAAGCTGTGGGATTCAAACCCAGGTCTGGTCTGCGGGATGTCACCAGATTTGCAGCTCAGAGCCTTAAACCACTGCGCTATACTGCTTCCCCAGATGGACTGCACAGTAAAAACAGATTTTTTCTAGCACTTGTATTCTCATTTTATTCTGTGCATTCATTATTAGATCCAGCTGACCATCGGTACCAAGAAATGCAACTGCTGACTTATGAAACCACTTCCAGTCTAATCAATCCTTTTTGATACAGTGCATCAGAGGCAATTGCCTTTTATACTGTATCTGCTTGCATTGAGCACTTTACAAATTATTGCATGTCAATTTCTAAACATTTAAAGCAATTCATTCTATTACCAAATTCCTCAGAGAGGAACTGCTATGTTATCAATTTCAGGATGGCTGTTGGCAAATAATGTTCTTGCTTAACTACAAAGTTTGAGTTCTAAATAATGAATTAGCATTTTTAGACAAAAAGTAAACATGCTCTGATTTTTTTTCTTTTTTTATCCTTTCCTTGTACTCATATATAGGAACCAATTTTCAGGCATATAAAAATGATTATGTTTGGTATCCTTTTGCATCATTGTACAAGTTAGGGAAAGCAATAACTAAGTTCTGAACTACCATTAATTTAGGCCAGGAATGTTCAAATAATCAGATTGCTTAAGAGTTAGTTTGAAGGTATATAACAAAGGGGTACCAGATCTTATGACATTTTTCTTCCTTCTCTTCCTTCTTATAGTAGATCCTTTCCGGCTTGGTAGTATCTATCAAGAGATTTAGCCATTCTTTATAAATGTAATAATATTACCTTTCTTGCCAACCCCAATGCAAGCATTAGGAAAAGACCCAGTTCCAGTGTGATACCCAAAGATGAGGTTTAATCCAGTAACAGTATCCCTGGATCAAAGGGAACATTTTTCTGTAATATTTTAGACAGAATCTCCCGTATTTTATCCCAATGTCAGCATATTCCATGTAGCAAATGTGTGGGTTAATATGCCTTTTTCTGTTTTTCATCGAAGACATAAATCTAACGAATTATGATTGCATTTATGTAGTTTACAGGATATTAAGTATGATATATGAATTATGTTAAATTGGATTTGTCTCAGTTTACTGTTTTTAGAGATTGATACTGGTAAGTTTAAGATTCCTTTCCAGTTGTGTAACTGGATATCTTGTATGAGTTCTTTCTGCCATGAATTTCTTAATTGGGATAGATATTTTTTTTATTTATATCTAAGAATAATTTATAGATTTTTGAAAGCATTTTAGATGTATCAGTGTTGCTATTTATTATGAGCTCCACAGGGTTGCCAAAACCATGTTCCTTACTGATAAATATTTATTAATATGATCTCTCAGCTGCAGGTAAGCTAAGAAGCTACCTGTTGGTAGGTCAGATTCTGTTTTCAAAGAATCAAATGTTCTTAATGAACTGTTCTGTAAACATTGATTCAAGGAATGTAAACCCTTACTTTGCCAATTATAAAGAATCTTATTTTTATATGAAAATTTAAAATAGCTGTTCATGTAAAGAGGGGAGTAAACTGATAAAGAACTTTTGGAGCCTATTAAAGTATGTGCTTCTCTCCAAATTTTAGATTCATTTTTATTTTATTTTATTGAAATCTAGGATTACAAATACCTTTGAGCAGGAGCTTCTCATTTACAAAGGTTCCACATCGAAGGAATGGGGGTATACTGTACATACATACAAAGGTCAACATAGTAATACATAGTTACACAATAAAAAGTAGTAAGAGACTAAGGCTTAGGAAATTCCAGTAATTCAAAATGTGCCAAATGTTAGGTAGCATGACATACCAGCCAAGATGTAATTCTAGTTCACCATAGTGTATTTTTATATAAATTAGTATTCTGATAATCCACATACAATACATGTGCCAGTGATCTAAATGGTATAAAGTGTTTATCTATCTGTATCCAGCTTGCCAGAGATACCACATCTTCTTGCTTTGGGAACCACCTTTTAGTCTGTTCAAGATGTGCAGCAAAGTAATATAGCCTCAGATTAGGAAGCCCTAATCCACATTGGGAGAGTGGTGGGTATAGTTTCTCTAGCCTAGTTCTTGGTCTCCTCTTTTGCCAAATGAATTGTATAAAAATTGTATCCAGTTTCAAAAAGAAGCTTTTATCCAGTACAAGAAGCAGTGTCTGAAACTAGAGCAAAAATCTGGGCAAAACATCCATTTCCTAGCATTGTTAAAGGCAAATTAACCCATTTGTCTAGAGCTGTTTCTATCTTTTCAATTAAAGAAGGGTAGTTATGCTGATAAAGTTGCTACACATCTATTGAGAGAGTGACTCCCAAATATTTTAATTCTATTTTAACTGTACTGTTCCTGAGATACTGGTCACTAATGGGGTCATTTAACCCTGTATTCCAATGTAAACACTCAGATTTGGTCCAATTAACTTTGTAACCTAGTAGTTTTCCAAATGTGTCTATAATATCATGTAATTGTTTTGCTGATTTATTGGGATTATTTAAGAAAATTAGCACATCGTCTGTATACAGGTAGATTTAATATTGCTCACCTCTGATTTGCAGACCTTCTATAAGTTCATTATTTCTAATACTTTAGCTATTGCTAAAGGTTCAATAAATATAGCAAATAGTAGGGGAGACGGGGACACCCCTGTCTTACACCCCTGTGTAGTTGAATAGGGTCTGATATATTTCTGTTTGATCTGACTCTTGCTATAGGCTTATCATAGATCATGTTTATTCATTTACTAAATCTGTCCCCAGTGTTTATCCTGTTCAAACATGGTTTTAGACAGGGCCAGTTGACCCTATCAAATGCCTTTTCAGCATCTAATGATAGGATGGCGATGTTTTCCTTCTTGGTAAGATCCATGATATCTATAGTTTTTCTAATATTCGAAAAAAGGTGACACCCTGGAATAAATCCAGTCTGGTAAAGATGAATCATTGTGTGAATCTGGTAAGCCAATCTGCTTGCCAGAATTTTGGTGATAATTTTATAATTAATATTCATTAGGGAAAGGGGCCTGTATGAACTGCAATGCAATGGGTTTTTATTTTTTTTAAATATTAGTGTGCTTGTAGCTTCTGTCATGGATTGTGATAAGTGCTGCCTAGATTCTATATCTCTATAAAGATCTAAAGGTAGGAATGTGAGAATATCGCTAAAAGCTTTATAAAATTCTATTGAGTACCCATCTGGACCTGGAGCTTTACCATTTTCAAAGTGTTGTATTGTTGTTGTAATTTCTTGAAGATCAAACAGAATATTTGAAGTGGCTTTGCCTATTTCTTCCAGCATGTTTGTTGGAAGGATGTCTAAAAATGCATCTGTCCTTTGTTGCTCCAGAAATATATTCAAAGGGTGGGATATTCAAAGTGGTTTTACATGGTGCAACTGAGATGCACCTGTGCAAGTGCAGAAATGCACCAAAGAGTGATATTCAGCGGGAGCCAATGCACAGCGCAAATCGCAGTGCACCAATGGGCAACCCTAATGAATGCATGTGCAAGTGCAGGGGACGTAGCCATCAATAAGTGGTGCAGTGCGATATTCAATAGCAAGCTGACAGCACAAGCACAGAGCAACAGGGACATGCTCGGAGCAAACTTGAGCCCATAAAAAGAGGGAGCAAGCAAGGGACGGAGGCTTGCACCACAGGGGAGCAGGAGAGAGAGAGAGAGAGAGAGAGAGAGAGAGATTGGCCAGGCAGGACAGCAGGAGTGGTGCAAGACAGAGGCAGGAAGTGCCACAGAGTGTGAGACAGGGTATGTAACCCTGAATGTGCCTGCGTGTGTGAGCCTGTGTGTGTGTGTGTGTGTGTGTGTGTGAAAGACAGCATTGGGGGCAGCAACTGCAGTGTGAGTCTGCAAGCCTGGTCATAGGAGTGGCAGTGAAAGTACCCAGATGGGTGGGAGGCAGAGGCCACAACCAACAGGCCACCAGCAGGGCCCCCAACACAGGTGTGCCCCCAGTGCAGGGGCACATGCATCAGCACACAGCCAGGGGTGCCAGAGTAGACAGCCACCCAGGGGGTAGGACATCCCAGGCCATGGCCAGTGCCTTCTTCCAGATGGAGGCAATAATGAGGGGTGTGAGGAGGCAGGAGGCAGAGAGGCTCAGCCATGGAAGGACCCATTGGTGGTATGCTCGGAACAGGGGGTACCATGCCCGCACCACCTTTGAACAGTACAGTGACACCAAGATTGTGGGCCGGTACTGCCTGAACCAGGCAATTCTGAGGCAGCTCTGTGAGCTGTACAGTGATGAGATGCTGGCACCCACAAGATGGAGCCACACCCTGTCACATGCTAGGGGCCATTGACTGCACCCACATAGGCATCTGCACATCACCTGGGCCAGAGGGGTTAGCCTACATCAGCAGGAAGGACTTCCCCAGTGTCAACTGCCAGGGGGTGTACGATGCCAGGGGTGCATAATCAATGTATGTGCCACACACCCTGGTGGAGCACATGATGCCTTTATCTGGCACCAGTCAGCACTGTGCCACAGGTTCGAGAGTGGGGACATCCCCACTGGCCACCTAGTAGGTGAGTATGCATTTGGAATGGGCAGCCTGGTACAACAGGGCAGGGCATGGGGGGATGCTAGGCCGGGGCATCAGAGGTTGTGGCTGGGAAGGTGGGGGGGCAGCTACACAGACCACCATGCTAACCACACATGTCAACACACAGGTGACAGCGGATACCCACTCCAGCCCTGGCTGCTCACCTCATACCAGCACCCATTGACCCCAGCACAGGAGCGATTCAATGAGGCGCATGCGCCAGCACATGGAACATCATCGAGCATGTGTTTGGGCTGCTGAAGGCCCAGTTCTGTTGCCTGGACAGGTCTGGCGGTGCCCTACAATACAGCCCCTCAAAGGCCTGCAACCTATTTCTGGCCTGCTGTATGCTACACAACAAGGCCACCAACTGTGGGATAGCTGTTGAGGTCGAAGAGGGGAACAGCAGTGGGGACAACACAGTCGCAGGGCCAGGTGGTGGTGGGTAGTCCCCCCCGGTGACGGGAATCCCAGCTGAACAGAATGGCAAAGCAGCACCAGGACACAATTGCAGAGGAGCACTATGGTGCATGTAGGTAGGTGAACATGACCACACGCATGTCCCAGGGACCATGGCACAGTACACAGGCATGCAAGGCTGGGCCCCATGACAGACATGGCCGGAGGGAAGCATGGACGGGCATGGAACTGGACTCCATGGAAGCACCCTGTACAGCACTGTAGACTCCACCCACACACATCTGCACACACATGCACATGCACATGGGCACCCACATGCACACACCCAGCGGCCACCAATGGGCATGTGTCAGATGCTGTGCACCAGTGCACAGTAGCAGCCAGTGTCATGTTGGCATCATCATGCGCATGCCACAGTGGCCAGCAGCCAGGTGGGTGTGCACAAGGTTGGTGTGTGGTGTGGACCATGGATGTCAAGTCCCTGGAATGCACACACACAAACCACACCAATATGCACACAGGACAGTGGCAGACAGCCGATGGGGAGGGTAGCAGATCAGGACCGCCATGTGGTCACACAGCCACCATGGACAACAGACGCAGGCTGTGCGACAGCCACAGGGGATGTCTCTGACAGTCTCCCAGGTGTGTCACTGCAGGAACGTGACCTGTCCCTTGCAGGGGTCTGCAGGCTCCTGAACATGCCCACTCTAGGCGTGCCCAGAATGCCCACAGTGGATCCTGGTGTCGACACTGAGGGGGTCGCACGACACCATGACTGAGGGGCTGTGAAAGCACTCTGTCTGCAGCAGACGGCCATGCACCAGGGTGGCCAGTGGTGCTAGGCTGGCAATGACCGCAGAGGTAAGCTGATCCAGGGCTGCGGTCATGTCCTCCCACATGCGTGTGGTCTCTGCCAAGAGCTGCTCATAGTCTCGGTCACACCTCCCTGTGGACTGGTGCAGCTCTGTGCAGAATGCATGCATGCACTCCTGCCATGACCAGCACCTGTTGCTCCATGGAGGCCCATAGCAGAAGGATGTGCTCAGTCAAGGGGTCAGCACCCTAGGTGGCATTGGCATTGCACCAACCCATGGGTGTTGCATGACCCTGCAGTACAGCCCCCCGTGCTGGTGGGGGCTGCACAGCGGGGCCCCTCGGGGCTGATCAGTCTGCAGTGCAACTTCAGCGGCCACTGCACCCGGCCCCCATTGACCCCGTCCTGCTGCCGCTGCTGCCTCTCCAGCTGCTGTGCATGGAACGGCACTAGGGAGGCTGCACCACCACTGCCACCCCTTCAGACCTTCAGACTGTGCCACACCGTTGGCACCCACAGCCTTGCCGGGCGTGATGGCCGGTGGGTGGATGACCGTGACCAGGGCACAGTCTGCGCTGCCATGGTGGGTGTGTCATATGGATGTCTCTCCCTGAATGGCACCACCACTATCCAGAATAACAGTCACATCGTCGCCATTGGTCCCGGACCCCACCTCGATCTGTGTCTCTGCATACTGGACACGGAAACACAGCCAGGGCCTCATCTGCAACCACGCCACAGGCATCTGGTTGAACAGTGGGGTTGGGCTGCCTGCGGTTTGGACCCCGGACACTGGTGGAAGTGGATGGACAGTCCTCCAGGTCCAGGACCATCCCCATGGTGGTCACTCCCACCCCTGCCACTGCATGCAGGTGATCCGGAGCTGAAAAGGAACACAGTCATGTTACAGCCACTGGAACACACCCCTGCCCCCTTCCCCAGGTGCTGCTGTACCCACCGTGCAGTGATGGGCTGCCCCCATCTGGAATCCTCCACTGGGCACATCCATGATGATGCTGTGCAGCATGGACGCCACCAGCAACTCCTCCTGCAGCATCAGCTGTGGCACATTAGGCTGTCCACCACCTGTGGCAGCATGTGCAGCCTGGATGGAGGCCACCTTCTCCTTATTCCTCCTCCAGTCTATGCCTACCTTCTTTTTGCACTCTTATGCTGTCCTCTGATGGCTGCTCTGCTGGTTCACAGCCCTGGCCACACCCTCCCGTGCTGTCTCCCGGGCCTGTGGGGTGCCTGTTGAGCCACTCAGGAAAGGCTCCTGGTCCAGGTAGGCATCAAATAGGGCATCGCTCTCTGCCCTCGTGAAGTTGGGCCTGCACGCTCCTCAACCTCCTCCTGTTCCATCATGCTTATTTCTGTGGGTATGATCATGTGGTCAGTGATGGCTGCAACACACAACACCCTCCCAATCCACTGTTCTGACAGGCCCACAGCCTGGTGGCTCACCTCTGAAGGATGCACTACCGGTCTGGTGCCTGTGCAGTCCCGTGGTGCTTTTATAGTGCATCACATGCAAATGAGGGGATGCACAACTGAAATGAGATGTAAATGCCTCCCATGCACTATGGATATGCTGATCAGCCCATATCCATATTCCAGCTGAATATCACAAAGTTGCACATAGCGCAGTGGTGTTGCGCATGCACAAGCTATGGCGCAACTGTATGACGTGAGCAGTATGTACATCAGTGGTGCATGCTACACACACTGCGCTATATGCAGTACAGTGCTGTGCCACTATTGGGCATGTGGTGCTCGTGCGGTATATGCCCTATGGTGCCCATGCATGATTGGCCCATGGACCATGGGGCCCACATGCCCTTATTGTGCACCATGCCTGGTGTGCCCTATTGCACTGTCGTGCATGATGTGCATGCCGACCTATGACCCCATGAGTGCCCTTTGACCCTCTGGGTGCCCTGAGGCATGTGCCAGTACTGCACCAGCTCTATCTCACAGCACCATGGATGCGCGATTGGAAATGGAAGCATATCACCATGGGAGTCGTGCACCCACAACACATGTGGCTCGTGTGCTACTGGGCACCATTTTGGTTCTACACTTGCAGGACTGAGCATGGCACACTGTAGTACTGCAAGGGTACCCAACTGGTCCCAGGTAGAACTTGTGAACCTTGTGGCCCTGGTGGAGCCACATGTGGGATGTCTGTGTGGCCAGGTGCACGTGGATTGGCCACGAACTGAGGTGTGGCAGGAGGTGACTGAGGGGCTGGACCACTGGGGTGCAGCGCAGTGGGGAGCAGTGCCACCACCCCTACAGAGAACTGTGGAGGAGGGACCCCGACAGGCTACGGGCACTGCTGGCACGCATCTGAAGGGGCACCATGCCACATCCAGGTGAGTGCGCTACATCCATGTCTGTGCCATTCTAGTGTTCTGTGGGGGCCAGCAGGGTGTCACACCATGCTGTGGGGGGGCTGTAGCTGCGTGCTTTGTTGGCCGTGGCAGCGCACCATGGGTGTGCTGTGCCACCGTACTGCCACTGCACAGGGCCAGGGGGCATGCTGCGCTGGAGGGGGGTGCATGGGGTGTTGCCTGGTACTGAAGTGTCCTTCTCAATGTCTCCCTACTAGGCCCTGAGGATAGGCACTGTGCACGGATGGCTGGTGCTGCAGGTGGATGAGGGCAGGCCAACACAGGGGCATAGACACAGATTGCACCACAGCAAGCAGGTAGGCACGCTTTCAGGGTTTGATGTGCAGAGAGGGGGTGGGTCACAGCCCCCCTGCACATGACCATTCCAGCTGTGCACCGTGGCAGGGTCCATTGCACCATGCCATGGCTATCAGACATGTGTGTTGCTGCTGCAGGTGGGCTGTGGGTGCACCCGGGTTCCAGCCATGCCACTGCCATCCCGCCGCTTAGCCCTGTTTCCTGGCCACCATGGCTGTGGTGTGCAGTACGTGGGTGATGTTGCTGTGCAGTGCTCTGTGTGGCTGTGGATAGTTGGGATGGTGGCTCATGTGAGCACACACACACTGCGGGAGGCTGTGTGCCATCTCAGGGGCACATGTCACCACTGTCCACTGCGCACAGGGGGAGGGCTGTGATCATATGGACTTGCACTCATACTATGTCCCCTCCTTTGTCCTGCGGCTGATACTGTAAGTCATCACAGCCACGCTCCAGGTGGCGTGATTGATATGGTGGGCCCTGTGCAGGCCACAGAGTAGATGGTGCACCAGGCTCTGGTAGGGCATGGACACCCATAGGGTCTGTTGGCCTGTACCCCCTTCCCTTCCCTGTTCCCCCTCCCTTCCCCTCCCTTGTACCCTTACCCAGCCATGTCTCCTGTCCCACTGCCTCCCTTTCCCGGCCTACCACTTTGTTTGTGGTCTCCCCATTCCCTGTTCCCTGTACCTGTTGTTTGTTGTTCTGTACATAGTTTATTGTTGCTTGGTTTTAATACACTTTTCTATTGCTAGCCATCTGTGTCTGTGTCTGCTTTGCAGCTGGTGTGTGGAGCCATGCTGCAGTGGTGCACATGGTAGCTGAGTAGTGCATCTGTGGTTGACTGGGGATTGTGCCTGGTGGTCTGTGCCCGCTGGCTGGCGGGTGTGCCCTGGGGCATTCGTGTGCACTTGGTTTGTGTTGTGTGGCATGTGTGTTGTGTGCTGTTGGCATGTGTGTTGTCAGCTGTGGGCCAGGTGGCATGTCCCGTGCCTTCCTGTGGGTGTTGCTGGTGGCTGTTTGCCAGTGGATATTGGTGCCACACTGCCTCTGTGCACCACTGTGGTGCACATGGTCAGGGGCCTGCAGCTGTGTGCCTGCCATGCTTCCCTCCTGGCAATCTGTGCACCCTGGTGGTGGTCTGTCAAGCTCTGGTGGCATGCTCCCAGCTGTGACTGTTGTCATGTGTCCTAGCCAGTGGGCATCTGCCCCTTGCGCAGCCCTGGTTGCACTATGACACTTGCTGGTTTGCTCCCTGGTGCAGCCCTGGTTGTACTATGGTGCATCCCTGTGATATTTAGCTGTGTTGTGCTGGCACTTGCTGTCATGCGCAAACTTCGAATATCAAGTTTGGTGTGCACTGACGCAGCGTACTTGCGTTGCACTGCAACTGCGCCTGCCTCTGGCACATTTCTGAATACCCCATCTCCAGAGTACAAGGCATTACAATAATCTTGGAATTTTCAACTTATCTGTAAATTGAGAATTTATGATTTCCCTATCCACTAACATAATACTATTAATAGCCTTCTTATTTTGCTCACATTTAATTTGATATGCTAATAGTCTGTCAGGTGTATCTGCAAAAAAAATTAGATTTAGACCTTTAAAATGCCTTCTCAGCTTGATAGCCATTACTTTATTGTATTCTTCCCTAATCTATTAGATTTTAATTAAGTCTGCTTCTGCACCTGAGCTATCTGACGTAGCTTATGCAACTAACAACTTGTGTTCTAAGCTATTTATCCTTTCAGATTGTTTTTTTCTTATAAACTGAGTAAGAGATTATCCAGCCTCTGAGATAAGCTTTTTTATAGTCAAAGTAGTCATTTCATTTGTGTTGTTAACCTCCCAGAACTCTTTAACTATATTTATGAGATTTGTTTAAACTGGTCATCTTGTAATAAAATGTAATCAAATCTCCAAAAATTACATTTATTGTCACTATTTTCTTCTTGTAAAGTTTTGGAGATATAAATTGAAGCATGGTCCGAGAGTTTAATTGTTCCATGTTTTATTTTTTTCATGGAATATATTAATTCTTCTGATATTAAAAAAAATCTATTCTTGAGGATGATTTATGAACCTGAAGGGGAAAAAACACTTTTTTCAAGTTGGTTACTTATGCCTAAAGAAACTGATTATTTTCAGTTCTTCAATAAAGTCTTTAATAATCTTTATGGCAGCTTTTTTTGTCTCTTGCACATCACTTGATCTATCCTGAGTGTCTAGTATTAGACTAAAGTCACCTCCAATGAGATAAGGTTTCGGCAAGTTTGCTAGGGAGATGAAATAGTTAATAGAAAAGTCTGCATCCTCTTCATTTTGAGCATAAAGACTGCTTTAAGCATTTTTAATATAATGTCAATCCCCCGCCTCCCCAGAGTTGCTCGAGTATGGGGCATGTATACCATGGCCTTTAAAGAGTTTGCACATGTATCTGAAATCAGCATCCTGGAAGTGAGTCTCTTGGAGAAGTATACAGTTTGCTTGCATTTTGTTAGCATATTGAACATTTTTTTCTAATTTTAATCCTATCTCTTGCCTCCTTAACATTCCAACATAAATGTTTTAGCTGTGTAGCCATTTGATTTTATTTACATTAATAATAGCCTTATTCCAAAACTACTTTAGGTTAGGATATGCATGTTTATTTTTAAATGGATATCATCCAGTGTTATTGCCTGAAGTTTTGTTACTATAATCCATATCTTTCTATCCCTCTCTAATCTTAACCTTACAGTCCCTAGACTCATACTCACTGATGAGTCTATTCCCCCCAGACAGTCTACAAAGACAGTCCATATACTGAGTGGGTACCAAGTGTGAGATGGATTCACATCCGGCCCGACAGGTAAAGGATTAAAAAATGATATAGGGTGTTCCACTGCATTACATATGCCCTTTTTCTGCTTTCCCCCAGAAATTGAGATCCTCTCCTTTATTTATTTATTTTTTTGCCTGTTAGGTCCAACCTATCTTATAATTTGGAAAGAGATTAAGAAAGATTAACCACCAAGTGGCACACTCCTATAAAGCAGTAGTAGTTGGGGGGACCACAAAGTCAGATCTGTGACCCTCAGTATGGAAAAAATAGGACTTAAAATATCGATCTGCTTCTTTGAAGGTGTTAAAAGATTTGCTGATTTCCATTCAAAAACACTTTTAAGTGATCTGGATGCAATAAAGTGTGTGGAATTCCTTTTTTTCTGAGAACCAATCACATATTGTCAAAAGGTTTTCTTTTTGTGTACACAGCAGGTGGTAAATCCGGGAACAACTGCAGATGTAAACCTCTTATATGCAAGTCATTCTCGATGTTGGCCTTTCTAAGTAATTCCTCCTTTATATGGATATAATGTGGCTTAACAAAAACAAATCTCTGAAGATCTCTATGAGTGGAAAATGCTCTATGGGCTCAGTCGAGTTGAACTTTCTCCTCAGGGTATTTTTCCCCCAAAGCCTCTGTTAATAATTCTTCAAAATACTGTATAGGATTTGAGCCTTCACTTCTTTCAGGTACATTACTAGTCTTAATGTTGCCTCTCCTAGATCTTGATTCCAGATCTTCTATCTTTTGTTGAAGTTCAAGGAGCTGTCTTTGATGTTGTTTAACTGTATTTTTGTGGAGAGGTTAACTGCCTTTCCCATTCTTGTCTTCAGTTCTGTAACCCTTTTTGTTAAGGAGTCCATTTTAATATCCAGTGTGGATATAGATCCTTTAATAACATCAAGGGAGAAATTCATATTTTAGAAGCCTTGTCTAAGTTCTAGGAGCATTGCTTCCTGCACCAACTAAAATTTTAGCATGCTTGTGATTTCTCCTGCGACTCCTGTTTTTGAAGTACGAGTAGATAATTTGAGATATATTTTGCACAACAGAGGGAGTTATAGCCTCATTGCTGCTAGCCATCTCTGAAGCAGTATTGACTTTATTGCTGAGGATTTCAAAATTCTGATGTGCAGGTTCAGCTCCCAACCTACATGTCACATCACTTCCTGGATTGTTTGTTATATTAGAAGTAGTTCCTAAATCTAGATCATGTATTTCCATTGATGCCTTATTCTGCTCTATTTGAGATAGAAAGTTCATGTTACAAGCAATTTCAGAGTCATTTATTTTTTTTTTTTTGGTTTGTTCTGGCCCGTAAGTGGATCATGTAGTTCAGCCCGAGGTGTAGCTTCAACTGTTTGAGCATTCTCCAAAATGTTTACCTCTGCCTCTGTTTTAGCACTTGTGACAACTGTATCCCCTTTGTTTTTCTAGTGATGGATTCAGTTACTGCCCTCCATTTATTGGGGGGAGTACTTTTCCCTCTCTGACGTCCCATGGTATGATTGATCTCTGAGGCAGCACAGGGTTTTGATATTGGGTCTGTTTTTTTCTGCAACAAAGTAGCTTGAGCTAGAGGGTAGAGCACTTGGTTCAGCCAGATTTGAGAGCAGCAGTTTATTCACCTGAATACCAGTAATGATCATTGCTTTGAGATCAGTTTGACTGTTTGTGGTGTCTGCTACCCCAATTTTTCCTCCCTGACTATTTTTGGCATCCCTGAACTTTAGGATGTCAAAAGATCTTGATCCGCAGCAATTTTTTTTCCCTGAGCCCAAATTGCCTGACGTAGAAGATAGGACGAATGAGTCTATTGAGCCACAATATGCAGTTTTAGCAAGTGACAAAGAGCAATGCTGGTTTTTCAGATGTTTTTTAACTTGCTTGTTTTTTACTTCCTGCAGCAGACTGAGATAAATGATCCACACTAATTGCCTTAAGGTAAAAGAAACTGCTTACCTTTTTCAGGGGATGCAGTACCAAGCGTTGCATGAGCAGCTCTTCATTGCATATACTGTGGTGTGCTGGCAAGTTCTTTATCTCCGTTTTTTAGACACCAAATTATTTGGACATTCTAAAAGGAGAAACTCCAAATGGTATGTAGCATAGGTGAACAGCAGAAATGGAAGTGTTGTTTACTAGTAGCAGAGTAATCAGAAGTTGAATTAACTTATATCTCCCTTTCATTCATTTGTGCTCTATTAGCTATAGTGCTGTTCACCGAGATACTCTCAGCCCACCATCTTGGACATGAGGCACTGACCTTTTTAACATTCCTCTGATTTTTACCAAATGGGACAGTCACAGAGCAGCTAGCAGTTTAAAGTATTACTTGTGACTCTAACCATTAGAGCTTAAACTGTACACCATGCATTCTGATAAATATTACCTCCTTTTGCAAGTCTGAGTTCAATGCACTTAAATAGAACTTCAGACTTCATGTGAACTCACACTGATACTTCCTGAGGGAACAACCATAATGTGTCTGCCTGCCAAAAGCATTACTTATGACTACAACCATTAAGATTCAAACAGTGCATACAGCTCTCTGAGAAATTTTGCCTTCTTTTTGTAAACTTCACTTTATTTGACAAAGACATCTGCCTATTACCTTTACCATTTGAATTTAGATTTATTTCTGCAGAGGTGTTTGTCAGCTCTGATAAGAGGTTTTCTATTGGTGCTGACATAAAATTCTTGCATAGTATATGGTTAGGGCTTATTGTGAATGGAAATCAGTGGCTTTTAAAATCTTGTTGTAGGACAGTTGAAAAGTCAAAAATTGTTGTACTATCATTCTGATATCACATAAATAGTACAACAAATGTTCAGATTTGTTCTGTCACCTGATTGGCTCACTTGGTGTGGCTCTAATGGGAAAAAATAACTGAAACATGGTAATTTAGTAAGCGCTGAACAGTGGACCCTCCTAGTTTTGACATGAAGAGCCTCACATGGTTCCATGTCACAAAAGTGATTTTTTTTTTATTTCATTTTAAAAACAGAAGCTGGAGTGAGCCAGAGCAAGTGAGAGCAGGGAGAAGTAGGAGTCAGCTGAATTGGGAGCAGCACCAAATACAATAGAAGGTAAAAAGAAACTAAAAAGAAAATCACAAACCAGAAATAAGCTGCAACTATACATGATGTAAAGCAATGAATGGGTGACCATCCACAACTAAGACTGTGTTTTTATCTCAGAAGTTGATGACATCAGCGAGACCTCTCAAACTTCACTCTTGAGGTCTCTATGATGCCATCAACTCCCTTGATATAAGCACAGTCTTGTTGTGGATTGTCATCCATCCACTATTGTATATATATACCGCACTAAGCATCAAGTATGTAACTACAATAATAGAATCAGTTTGGGTTGTTTGTTTCCACCTGATTAATTGAAGGGAAAATGTTGTCAAGCTTCAAACCTGCTTCTCCTCTGTTTTATCATATGCTGCATGCAATTTATTTATCACTGAGTGAGCTATAGGATATAAACGGAAGTGACTTTATCATATACTGCATGTGGCCACTCGACAGGTTTTTTAAACTGTCTATATGATATATAAAATGATCTATGTCAGTGACACTGCCACCCTACCTCTGCAAGACAGTGCTTCTTGAATAGCTGGATAAAATAAGGCTATACTATTAAGTTCTTTATGAACACCAAAGGTTCAGGAATATAGGCCAATTTACAGTACATTGAATAATGGGAACTTATGTAGAGGACAAGGAGAATGGAAGCTGTTTCTTTCTGTAGTATCTCTGTGCTATATTGCTGCATGCATGTACAGTGCCTAGTGTTGGTTGGAGGATTACTGGAAATACCCAATTCTGTAAACAATGTGGTTTTCCAACAAGCTCTAGTAACAATCTGGTGAGACACCAAGTACTAAAAGGAGTTATATGATCTCTCTCTCTCTCTCTCTCTCTCTGTCTCTCTTTCTCTCTCTGTCTAATCTACTCCATTTTTTGTCTTTGCCCATTCCCAAGTCTTTTTTATTTAATAATTGTATTTATTCTTTGATAACCAGGTAAGACCCACTAGGCACAAGTGCCTGTTTTCAAGGGCAACCCAGGAACACTGGGGAGGTTAAGTGACTTGGTCGGAGTGACACAGTACGTAAGTGGACATTGTAGGAATCAAACCCAGGTCTGCTGGATGTGTCAAGTCTTACACTTGACCAATACTCAGAAGTAAATAGAATAGTAGATGAGAAAAAAATGTGCTGTACAACAAGACTGTGTTCCAACTGAAGGACTCCTCATGACACTGAACACCATGAAAGTGATGTCTGAGCAGTTTATGATGTTACAAGGATTCCCAAGATAGGAATTCAGGCCTGTCCATTCATTCTCATTAAATTTTTATAGTATCTCCTTTACTTTGCAGTTTTTACCCTTGGTTGTCCCCAAATGCTCTTTACTGTATGTTGATACTTTGTTACATTCAGTTATATTTTTAACACTTCATTTATTAAAATAAGTAATTTTTGTATACTAGTGGTATGTAAACATTTAATTCTGCTGCCAGAATTACCACAAAAACCAGAATTTTGCTTCTGCAAAATTTCAGAATGCACTTTGGCAACTTTCAAAACATTCCAGCTAGAACCGTGGAGCGAATGAATGTATGTATGTATCTATCATGGATCGATGTATTAAATCTGTCATTCCGCAGTTTATGTGTATCATTTCACAAGTCAATCAGAGATTTTTGCAGAAGTGGGAGGAAATTCATGGAACACATTTTTGAGTATTAGGATTTTGCCAAGGAGTGACTTTCTTTTTATTGTGTCCATTTGGGAGATATAGAAACACAGCAACATAGAAATCTGTTAGCAGAAAATGAGCACTTGTCCCACCCAGCCTGTCCAGATGGTCCCTCCCTAGTCTGTCTCTGTAGACCCTAACTGGTATCAAGTGACCATCCCTCCTCCATGCCCATTTGCTAATTTTCCTCATGTCTATCCCATGCATGCTTGAAGCTTCCTACTATTTTTGCCTCCACCACTTCCTCCTGAAGTTTATTTCAGGGGTCTACCTCTCTTTCAGTAGAGTAGTACTTATTCACATCCCTCATGAATTTCCACCCCATCCAGCTTTGGCTGAAACTTTCATCAAATAATCATTCCAGTCTGGGACACTGGTTGGTTGTTCTTTCAAACCTTTGAACAGTTTCCGCTCCCTGCCTGGTTTATCAACATTCAAATGGTGGTGCATGCCCTCTGATGAGTGAATGGGTTGGCTTTTCTCATTTCTCAGCCCCCACAATAAAAAAACAGCCTTTTTCCAGCCCCTGTACTCTCATTTCATTCTGTGCATGTGTTACTGGATCTAGATGTCCATTTACACCTTGAAATGTAAGTGCTCTGTACCAAACCCTTTGCCTGTCTAAGGAAACCTTTTTGATACTGTGTTCCCACAGCAGTTGGCTTTTATGCTTGTATTTACAGTACTTACACTAAGCACTTTACAAATTACTGCAAGTCAAGCAAAATTTACACTAATAAATTTCCTCAGAGAGGAACAGCTATGTTACCATTTTCAGAATAGTTGTCAGTTAAAAATGTTTTTCCTTAACAACAAAGTTTGAGTGCTTAGCAATTAAAAAGTGTGTTTAGATCAAAAGTGAACCTGTTCTGATGTATAAAAGGAAAAGATACAGATCACCATGTCATAACCCTAGACTGGGAACATCAATCAAAATATTTTTCCTTTTGATGATTATTATGGCTCATATATGTTCAGAGTCAATGTTTTTAATGTTCTGTAATAGGTATGATATCATGCATTCTTCACCCAGAAGAGATTCAGAACAATTTTTGTAACATATATATTTACTAATTAAGCTACCAGTTACAAAACCTCCTAGGATGCATTAGGTTTCACATTCAGAGGAGCAACCATTCAACTTTAGTAATGGCATTGTATACAGTAAAGCACTGGTTTATATTTAACAATGGTTATGTTAGTTATCAAAGTCCCAATTAGAAATAGGAACGTGGCTCAGTTCTGTAATTTGATAATGATATTTATTTTCTTTTTTTTTTGCACTGTTGTGAACCTCTAACTCCAGTGTATCATTGGGAAACCAACTTCTTCAAGGATGTTTACATAGAGCAAATTAATGAATTTGTGAAATAAGAACATATCTTACTACAATATAATACATCACTTTCAAATTACTTACAAATCCATAGGGCAGTGGACTAGTCTACTCTGTTTAAGACTTTAAAACAGGTATGTTCATAAACCTTATTGACTTACTAGGTGACACTTAAATTTGTATCATTTCAAAGAAATGTCTTAGTATAACATTTACTTCTTTTCTGTTATGGAATAGATAACATCATCATGTGCAGTGGGATATGGGCTGATCACCTTGCTACCTTATTAACTAGATTATCAGCATTTAATAAAGAGACTTGTATTTCAATACCAGTGAAGTTGTTTTTATATTAATACATGTAACATAGCTCTCAAATTAGTTCATATTTTCTTTGGTTCCACATATGGTTTTGATGCAATAAGTATTTATATTCTACAAATAGTAATTTGAAAAAAAAAACAACAGCATGAATATACATCAATAATAGCTGCTTATTAACTCTGCTTCTTAAATGAAATTATACAATGCACCTGTAGATATGGTCTTTTACACCTCATAGCCCCTGGAATCAGATTGGAGCTTGTCATTTAATATTTAAAATGGCTTCCAATATTTTAGCCTAAAACACAATAGTGCTGTCTAATATTATGCCTAAATGAAATTGAAAGCCACACCGAGTTACAGTAGGTCTAGTGCTCTAACAAGAATAGGATCAGTGAAGCATAAAGGTCAGCACCCAGAACAAGGACTAATATGAAAGTTGTTTATTGAAAACAAAGTGCAAGTGCAAAGTGCAAAAAAAACTTATTCTGGCTCTCACACCAGTATGGTGGTAGGCAACAAGTACAAACCCTTATGTTTTGCTCAGCAGATGCCAAGCTTCATCAGAGATGCTTCACTAATATTATGCTTCTTTTAAAAAAATAATAACATTTTTATTTTCCACTGATGCACATGGTTCATTGTCATTTAATTCTTAGATAGCATTAACCAAAAATAGCCTTACTATAGTACAGTATATTACAGGAATCAATGGGTCAAAATATGTATTACCTTTAGTTTTTTAGTAAGTGAGCATACATTTCAATGTTATTGCAGTATATGAAATAATATTAGGTAAGGCACTGCCAACTTTTTATAGGGAGAAATTTTACTGAAGGAGTACCCCCAAAGATACCAAGAGAGAAATTACTACCAGGAAGGAGCTCCAAGTATAAATGGAACAGGAGACAGAGCAGAGTGAGAAATAGAAGCAGATGGAAGATGAAGTGGACCAAGGGTCCATAATTTGAAGGAAAAAAGTTAACTGTGTTTAATGTATCAAAGAAGCCACTGACTGAATGTGTGTTTAATTTATTAGTAAAGGACTACATTTTGCCCTGTTGAGAGACTAAACACTATAGAACTCTGCACTGACTGTGAGAATATTTTTTCTTAATGAGACTACAGAATCCAAAAGATAGAAAGAAATGAAAGGCATTTTGAATATGAAATTCACATACTGTTCACATATATATACATCCAGAATCTATATACGTTCACAGATATTCAGTTCTCAAAAGGTTAACTCCCTGACACAGTCCCAGTCCCAACACGTATTGATACCTACATTAAGGCTGTCAATAAGGACATTGAGAAGATCATTATGAAATATGAGAATAAACAAAACAAATGAATGTATAATTTGACACTTGTGAATCTGAGCAATTAAAAAAAATAGAACCTGATAATGAAATTATTATTAAGAGTGTTGATAAGAGGCGGGGATAGTTATTCTAGACTTATTAATTAGACTGCCAACTATTAAACTGAAAGGTGATCCACTAGAAACAGTTCAAAAGGAAATAAAATATTACTAAGCAACAGCATTTGATATAAGTGAAATTAAGGAATTGGTGATAAATCTACTTAACAACAAGAATTACAGGACACCATTAATTTATGTTTTATCTAAAGTACACAAGTGTATTACTGCACCGCCATAAAGGCAAATTGTAGTAGGAGTAAATTCAGTAGCAATCTTTACAGATTTGTTCAACATCATATTAAGAATTATGTACAATAGAGCAAAGCTATTTAAGAGATACTAAACATTTTTTGAATCTCTTAAATGAATTCAACAATGAAAACAGAAACATTGACAATGGAATACTAGTTATAATGTTAATATCTGCAACAGGAAATTCACACCGACAGGAGTCTTTGCTTGTTTCATATGTCTATAGTATTAACAGAAGTACTATCAGTTGTGCCACAAATGATCATAACATTAAGCTCATTTCTTGGAATGTTGAGGGTTTGGCTACCAAAATTATTGATGAATGTATAAAGTTTTATTTCAATATGATACTGTATTATCTTGTTACAAGAAACCTGGTGGGTGGGAGATTATCCTGTGATTCAGAGCATTACCCTTTTTATGTAAAAGCCAATGCAATACAAAATGTATTGCAGACCACAGGGCATTTTTGGGCAGGTTTTGCTCTTTAATTAAATGCAGAAGTAGATAGTCTAATGCACAACTGGGAGTTCTATCAGGTGATAATAACAGAAAACTCATTAAACTTGATATTATTAAATACATGTATTCCTCTTGAAAATTTTTCAGAATATAATATATCCTGCTGGAACTCTTTGCGTGGGTTCCTCAATGAGATGACACTCACTTTTCCTGAGTATGAAGTTCTTCTCTTTGGGGACTTCAGTGCAAGAGTTGGTAAATATTCTGAATGGAATAAAAATCATGTTATGACAATAGGAAAGTCATGGATGTTTTTAGCCCAAAACGATAACTTTGATCCACAGAGATTTTTCCTAGATAAAGCAACAAAGAGTTGTGGAAAAGGATTCTAGAACTCACTTCAGAAATATATTTTTATATGTTAAATGGTAGAATGAGAGGTGGTAAGGTGGGTAAAATGGTAGTTCAACAATAGATCTGATTTGGCATGATCTGAATGTTCTGATGTATGCACTTACGCTAGGAGTTTTCCCATGCCCAGAGAATGAACAACTTCCATTGATCTTAACTTGGCCCTAGCCTGGGGATCATTAATCAAAAACAAATAATCTGGAATAGTAGTACTACAGAAAATTAAAAATGATACTTGATTTGGCATTATTTACAAATCTTAAGAAAACAGATTTTGGATGAACCTGTGTCTGAACATTAAATGGATACCTTCAATAACTTCAATAATAAATTATCCCCGTGATTCTACAAAACAACAAGAAAAAAAGGATTTACAAATAGTTGGTTTAATAGTAGATGCAGAAAAACAGAAACAAAAACCTCAATCCTTTCATCAGAGGGGCGAGGTATAACAAAACCAAAATTATTATTCGAGATTTATATCAAAAAATTCTTGAAGAAGAGAAGTTAAAACATCAGTTAGGTTCAGAGGAAAGATTAAAGGAATCTGTAGTGACAAAGAATACTAAATTATTTTGAAATATTGTAGCAAATGGACATGGACATTTCTCAAAAACAAACCTATATTTCTCTAGATGTGTGGATCAAGCATTTCTCTTCTCGTTTTTCTTTCCACAATAAAGTAGGATCTCAAGGAATAGAATTAGCTCAGAATAAAGAGCTGAGAGAGCTGTTTACCCCTTCACTCCTTTGTATTTTTTCATATACTGTACACAGGTACCACCACAACAATGTTCAGTCTTCTGCCCTGTGGGTAGAGCACAGGCATTGGCTTCTGCTCTACCTAGTCTGTTGCCTGTTGACAGTAGGTGTTGTCCATACCCCAAGGGCAGCATGTAGTAACAACTTAACAGGTACCCCATGGGCAGAGCATATTGTCAACAGGCAACATATTAGATGAGACATAAATCAATGCTTGTGCTCTACCCACAAGGCAGAACCCCAAAGGAAAATGCTGTATGGTTGTCTCTTTTGTTGCCTGTTGACAATATGTGCTGCCCATGGGGTCCTTGTTGTTAAATTGTCATTACATACTGCCCTTGGGATACCACACGTATAGTTTGCACTATGCAATGCCCTCAGGGTGTATCAACAGGGAACAGCATAGTTCAGAGCATTAACAAATGACATTTTCCCTGAGGGCTGCAGCTTCTTAGACATGCCCATCAAGAGCCACAAGGGCAATACACTGTTCCAAGTGGGCAACCAGTACCCCAGAGAGAGCTTCTATAGCAAATTGGGCTGGGGTGCAGCACAAACAGAAAACTTAGCAAACACTGAACCAAAGCTACCTGCAGGCTCAACAACTGCAACCACAGTTACTAAATGCACAATAATACAATTTATATAATTAAAAATATTAATATTTTAACCTTTTTAATACTGGGCTATTATGGCAAAGCAGAGAGAAGGAGAATAGCAGCCAGAGCAGCACAAGTATGACAGGTAAAACCGGAGACTTGATGGGGGGAATAGCATGCTCAACATGAAAATAAAATGACTGTGGATAAGTTCAAGTTTATTGCAGGAAAACTCCATTGAGCAAGCTCATTCACAAGAAGGTCCTGTGACATAAACACTTAAAGTACAAACACAGATAGGTAATAACAGTATATACATGAAATGCAGGTTACATGATACAGGCTGGATATACATACAAGGGTACCACATAGGGTGACCGCAGGTGGTAAACATTGATATGAGACAGGGAAGCGACTTACAGGTTGCATACTGATAAATGAAACATGATGACTGGTGTGCAATACATATACAGTATTTTGGCAGCTAGAACGAGAACAGACTACGACTGATATGGGGGGGAGGAGTGATTTGATAGAGTAGCAGTGGAGCATAAGCAAAGATAAAGCCAGGAGTAGAAGGGGAAGGGAAAGCAGTTAATATGACAAATCAATTATACCTTACCAGTGGATAAATATGGCACACATGGGGAATGAAGAGACTTAATGACAGTTACAGGTGTCTTTTATTTTGGCTGAACTTAGCGATTTGTAGAAGTTTATTGAAACTGTGCTAGTTAGTTTGAGTACGGTTTGTAATTGGTTCCAAATGGAGGGAAGGGCATATGCAATAGCACGTTTACCAAAGGAAGTCCGCGTCCTTGGTATGTCAAGCATAATAAAGTCGGATTTTCTTAACGAGTATGCACTATGTGAGATACTAATAAGAGAAGAGAGATAGCTTGGCAATTTCTGCAGGAGCAGTTTAAGAGTCCATAGCCCAGCATGGAGCAGGTGTCTAGTAGTAAGGGATGTCCAACAAACAGCTGCATATAAGTCACAGTGATGCGAATGGTAAGGGGAGTTGGTAATGAACTGTAATGCACGGTGATAAAGGATGTCCAGTTTACTTAGATTTGCAAGAGTGGTGGAGGAATAGATTACATCGCCATAGTCGAGCAGGGGGAGAAAAGTGGCCTGTACAAGCTTGTTTCGAGTTTCAAGGGTGAAAAGGGGCTTATTTCTGTAGAAGAAACCTAACCTTGCTTTTAACCTTCTAGAGACATCTTCGACGTGGTCACTGAAAGATAATTTATTGTCGATCCAGATACCTAGATATTTAAATTTGGTTACAACTTCCAGAGGCTCGTTTAGCGTGGTGACAATGAAGTCTTGGGCAAGGGTATTGGGGGGGCCTGTGACAGCACTGCTGGAGAATATTATTGCTTTAGTCTTCTTAGCATTGAGCAGAAGCTTTGCCTTTATTAGATTATGCTCAAGTTGTGAGAAGTCCGCTTGAAGCACTCCCTTGACTTCAGATAACGATGAGCCAGAAGTATACAACACAGTATCATCTGCAAAAAAGTGCAGATTGGACGTAGATATGTTAGCATCTAAGTCATTAATGTACAGAGAAAACAAGATAGGGCCTAAGATGGATCCTTGGGGGACTCCTCTTGCAACTGGCAAGGCAGCAGAAAAAAAGCCTTCCACCTTTACTTTTTGGAATCTTCCAGTTAGGTAGCTAGAGAACCACTGGGTGGTATGGTATGTGGCACCCAACTTTGCAAGGCAATTGACTAATAGTTTGTGATCAACAGTATCAAAAGCTTGCTGAGGTCCAAAAAGACTGCACCAGTTACCTTCTTAGCATCTATAGCAGAGATCCAATCATTGGTTACTTTTGCTAGTGCAGTGATTGTGCTATGATTAGCCCGGAAGCCAGATTGAGCTGGGTTAATGAGAGAGAAGGTTTCCAAGTGAGATTTTAACTGAATATGGATCAGTTTTTCGAGAACTTTAGAAAGGATAGGCAATATGGAGATAGGCCTATAGTTGTTTACATCGCACGGGTCACCAGATTTAAATAGAGGGAGGATATGTGCTGATTTCCAGCAGGACGGCACAGTAGTAGATGTAATGGAAAGATTGAAGATGTGGAGAATTGGGACAGTGAGATGGGCATAGCCTGACCTTAGGAAAAAGGGTTCCAAGCCATCGTCCCTTACGCTTTTTTTGGTGTCTAAGTTAAGAAGAGAATCTTCTACTTCTTTATAAGTTATCTTGCGCAGTTGGAAGGGGCTGGGTGCAGGACTAGATGTGGCGGAGGGGTATGCTGGCTCACGCAGCACCAGCATAAGGTGCGAGTCAAAGCTAATCCAGCTGTGGCAAAGTGTGAGTTAAGTTCCTCCAGGATTAGGGACTTGTTTTCCACAATCTTGCCACTTGCAACTATCTTTGTTGGGACAGAGGGGCCTGGGCCGTCCTTCTATAGCTTTGATAGTCTTCCATATTTTATGAGGGTTACCTTTAGCTTGTTCGAGAGTAGAAATATAATAGTTAGCTTTAGCAGAGCGAAGTTTTTTCACACAGTTATTCCTGGCTGTTCTGAAGGCCTACCAATCCGAAGATTCTTTGGAATGTCTAGCTTTAGCCCAGAGCTTATCTCGAGCTATAAGGGCTGCCTTGATATCCAAGGTGAACCAGGGGTTGGAATTGTTCCGTACCCTTACTTTGATGAAAGGGGCATGCTTATTTATTATTGTAGTGAGTTTGTCATTAAGGATGCAAGCTGTCTTGTTGACATCTTTGGCTAGGTAAAGATCTTGCCATCTGATCATGCTCAGGTCAGATAGGAAGTTCATGACACTGAATTTGCGTAAGGATCTTTTGTTATAAAGATGGGTCTGCGTCGGGCCTTAATTTGAGATCTTATGCAAGCAACAATTCCATGATCGCTCATGTCATTGTGAAACACTGCCAAATGAGATATTTTGTGTGGATGGGTGGTTAGTACCACATCTAGAATGGAACTGTTGGCAGAATTTAGAGTGTTGTTCCTAGTAGGTTCACTGACTAATTGCCCAAGACCTAGCTCGCCACAAAGGGATTTGAGGCCGTGTGATTTAGGTGACAGCCAGTCCATATTTAGATCTCCTAGAAATATTGTTTCAGTTTTTGCATCTATGAACATGGATTTCAAAAGATTAAGGACTTCATCACCACCAGACGGGGGTCAATAGCCACCTAGGATAGTGATACATTCCAAGGAGGGGAAATGAAGGCTCAGCGAAACTAACTCAAATTCCTTGGCTAGAGATTTGCAACTAATATTGGTGACCAAGTACTTAGATTTGGCGAGATAACCACACCCCGCTTCTAGACTCTATCTGCTCTAAATAAATTGTAGCCCTGCAGTGATATTTGTTGATCAGTGTTCATCTTTTTAACCACGACTCAGTAATTATGATAAGGTCTGGGTTAACATGTCAGCAGGCTTGCAGCTGTACAAGTTTTTGACAGGCTTAAAATGTTGACCATCATCATTCTAGACCTGTAGCCTCAGCAAAATCGATAGGCGAGGTAAGTTGTGGGGGGGGCCAGGGTTGAGCTCCATTTCCTGAGCAGAGAAGAAGCAGAAGTATAACTTTCTTTAAGGAGCTTATAAGAATGGAGACTGCTTTTTATTTCTTCTCGACAACCCATGTCGTGCCTAACATGAATGACCACTGTAATGACAGTTGATAGTGATCAAGTAGCAAGTGTAGCTAGACATAGATGAGGACAGTAGCAAGGGGTGTAGGCTAACGGGGGGGAATAGGCTAAAAGGGGAGAGGAGAATGACATAGTGTCTGCACGGTAGACTGTTATAACATTAGGTATTGATAAGGTACATTGGAGAACTGAATTGCATTGAGGTACTTCGAATTGCACAGTATTGCTGAAAACTCTGCACCTTAGGAGCAATAAAAACACAATAAGGAGAGCCATGGTCCCAGACTGAGTGGTCTCGTGATTTGTATTAGTGCAATATTTTCTAGGCAAGTAATTTGCCCTCCTAGGTACTCACTTACAACCTAGATGAGAAAATACAGCAGAAAGGGGAACAAGGAGAGCAGGAGCAGCTTAGTTAGTGGCCATCCACCCTTCAGACTCACTCAGTAATCATGCAACTTGATTTCAGCATTCAGGTGCAGACAGACACTCTGCCCCGGGGCAGCACTGTAAGTGACTAACCAATAACATTTTGTTATTTGTGGGTCAATGAAAAGACAAGCTGAGTGATCTGCTGCATCCAATCTGCAGAAGAAAGGGTGAGACAAACACACTGCCCACAGGGCAGTGCTGTCCTCAGATCAATGCTGAGGTTAAAAAAACAACCTCTGGCAACCTGGTACATGCAACATCTATTGACACATTTTAAGGGTTAGCTGCATTCCTTATAGAAGGACAAAACAAATGTTACATCCACTGTTGAGTGGGAGACAATTAAATGGGCCCATGGCCTACTTTGTCTAAAACCATCCAAGTAATCCAAGTAAATGGGACCATGAAAAATAGTAATGTAGTGGGTTACAAATTATTTCATGATGATCTTGTGTTCATCTGGAGAAGATCGGAAATGGAAATCATTAACTTCTATGAAATGTTAATTAGGAGAAGACAGAATTTAAAATTCACTATGAATTATGACAAGAAATCAATTCCTTTCTTAGACATTACTATAAACAACAGAGAAGTCAAATTAATTACAGACCTGCACAGAAAAGATATGGCAAGGAATACAATTCTTCATGCTACCAGCTTCCACCAGGAAAAAAATTAAAGGATAGCATTCTGTTTGGATAATTGCTTAGAAACATAGAAACATAGAAGTTGACGGCAGATAAGGACCGCAAGGCCCATCCAGTCTGCCCATTTCTTTTTCTACCTTATAAATGTGCCATCGGCCTTTGCTCTGTCAGTGACCTATCTATTCATAGTCATTTGTATTGCTCCCTTATGCCTATCCCATGCCTGTTTGAAGCCCTGCACTGTATTCATAGCCACCACTTCTTGTGGTAAGCCATTCCATGCATCTACCACCCTTTCTGTGAAAAGAATTTCTCACATTCCCCTTAATCGGCCTCCCCTAATCTCATGCTGTGTCCTCTTGTCCTGCTATTTTTCTTATATTTAAACATGTTAGACTCTTTCACCTTGTTTATGCCCTTATGGTGTTTAAATGTCTCGATCATATCACCTCTCCTCCTTTGCTCAAGGGTATACATATTGAGCTCCGTTAATCTGTCCTCATATGTCTTCTGATGCAGTCCCTGCACCATTTTGGTTGCCCTTCTCTGGACTGCCTCAATTTGGTTAATGTCCTTGTGAAGGTGTGGCCTCCAATACTGCACGTAGTACTCAGATGGGGCCTAACCAATGTCTTGTACAGAGGGATTATTACCTCCCTCTTACGACTTGTGATACCTCTACTAATACACCCTAACACCCCTAGCCTTACCTACTGCTTTAGAGGTCTGCTTGATGATTTTAGGTCATCAGTGATGATGATGCCCAAGTCTCTTTCTTCCTTTGTGACTGCTAGAACCCCTCCCAGCCTATAAGTGGCTTCAGGTTTCTCTCCATATGTGCATGATTTTGCACTTCTTGCATTAAATCTCAGTTGCCACTCTTCTGACCATTCTGCTAGTTTATCCAGATCTCTTCTCATTCTGCCCACCCCATCTGGATCATCTACTCTGTTGCAGATCTTGGTGTCATCTGCAAACAGACAAGCTTTACCTCTAGTCCATCTGCGAGGTCACTAATGAAGATGTTGAATAGGACTGGCCCCAGGACTGATCCCTGAGGTACCCCACTTGTGACTTGTATCTCTTCTGACTGTATACCATTTACCACCGCTCTCTGTTTTCTGCCAGTCAACCAGTTTGCCACCCAGTTGACCAACTTCTGACCCACCCGAGCCTACCTAGCTTATTTATCAATCTTCTATGTGGAACAGTGTCAAAAGCTTTGCTGAAGTCAAGGTAGGCGACATCAACTGCTCCCCTGGTCCACCACTCTGGTTACCCAGTCAAAGAAATCTATGAGATTAGTTTGACAGGACCTTCCTTTGTAAACCCATGCTGTCTTGGATCCTGTGCCCTATGGATTCCAGGTGTTGCACTATCCTTTCCTTAAGGAGTCTCCATAATCTTGCCCACTACTGAGGTAAGACTGACCGGTCTGTAGTTCCCCTGCCTCTCTGCTACTGCTCTTGTGGAGTGGGATCACATGAGCCCTTCTCCAGTCTTCTGGGACCTCTCCTGTGCTCAGAGACTCACTAAACAATTCTGCTAATGGCTCTGCTAGTTCCTCCTTAGCTCCTTAAGTACCCTGGGATGTATGCCATCAGGTCCCATTACCTATCCACCCTGAGCTTAGCAAGATCTTGTAGGACCTTTCTTTTGTGAAGGAGTAGTGCTCACCTCCCTCCCCTGTGTCCATGATGCTGAGCTGTGGGCCTGCCTACCTTCTCTTCAGTAAATACTGAGCAAAAGTATCTATTTAGGATAGATGCCTTTACAGGGTCCTCCTCCTCACATGCTCCCTTTTCTCCATTAAGCTTAGCAATACCCCTCTGGACTTTCTCTTCACTAATGTATCTATAGAAAGTCTTGTCACCTTCTTTTACTGTTCGTGCTAGTGTTTCCTCAGTTTGGGACTTTGCCTGCCTTACTGCCTTACTTGCTTCCCTTAGGGCAGTTTGGTATGCCTCCCTATCTTCATCCCCTGTGTTCTTTATATTTTCTGAAGGCCAGCCTTTGGCTCTGACCTTTTCTGCTACTGTATTTGAGAACCAAAGTGGTTTCCTTCTTCTTTGCACTTCCTTTTCTGTCTAACACAATGGGATGTTGCTTCAAGTATTGTATCCTAATGCTTGCCCACTTTGCCTGTACCTCCTCACCTGTGTTTCTTTGCAGGGCTAGCTTAACTCTGTTGGCCATCTTATCAAAGTCAGCTCCTCTGAAGTCCCATATTTTGCCTTGGAATGGGATGATTTAGATGTAGTAGCCAAATTGAACCATACCATGTGATGGTCACTGGCCCCAGGTGACCTTCTACCTGGAGATCTGTGATCCCTTCTTTGTTAGTCAGTACTAGATCTATGATAGCCCTATCTCTTGTGGGTTGCTGTACCAGTTGTTTGAGGCCTCCCTGCAGAGAATCCACTATGAGTCTAGTTCTGGCAGATGTTCTGCTGGTATTGACCAATCTGTATCTGGCATGTTGAAGTCTCCATTATCAGAACCTCCCTTTAGCTGTCATGTTTTGTATATCTTCTAACAGTAATGTGTCTATGTCCTCCCCCTGGTCTGGGGGCCTGTAGACAACCCCAGTTCTTATGGCTGCCCCATTTCCTGTTTCCAGGGTGACCCACAGTTCTTCTGGCTCCTTATGTGTATTAGGAGAAAAAGAAATTGTACTAAACATAAAGATTATCTTGTAAGAGAGGCTAAAGCCATACAGAGATTTAAAGATGGGGTGCACTTTGAGGGTACTAAAGACAGCAAAAAATAAAGTCAGAATGAGATGCTAGAGTTGAGGCACAGCAAGTCAGCACATGAACACATGATTTGGGGCCTTCATTTTATCAGTAATTGAGTTTGTTTTTGTATTTCCTTCTCCCTATAGTGATGGGAATGGGGAGCCGGAGCCATGTAGTGATTGAGATTGGACCAAGGTAGAGTTTCATGGCAGTTACAGTAGATAGTGTGCTAAAGACACCATGAAGGAGTAGTGGTTTGGAAGATAGCTGCTAGATGATGATGGAAACAGCAAAATAATTGCTGCAAAGTAACATCAGAGATGTGAGACCAGGAGGGAGCCTCAACAGGATCGAACAGAGAAGTGAAATTACTAGTGAGACTTGTCCCCGTTGAAGTAATTGTGCCTTGGATTGAACTCTGGGACATTTTAATCTGCCCCTGAGTGTTTCAAGCCCCATGTGTATCCTTGCAGTTGAGCAGTTTCTGTTTACCTAGGTCTGGACAGTCTCTGTCTTTGTCTTCTCCCCTGGCAGATGCTGAGCCTGTTGTGGTTTAGTCGGGGGCTGCTTGCTGAAGTTCTACTGGGTGGATGAAGGTTGCATCTTTGACACTGTTTTGTTTTTTGTGGTTTGGGAGGTTCCCCCAGCTTAGAATTTTAAGTCCTGCTAGTCTTTTTTTTTTAAATTAAAAATGCTTCATTAATTTATCCAAAACATTACAAATATATCTCATTTGTAAGAATACAAAGGGTACAATGAGTCCGAGGTACCATAAACCAAATCCCATCCCCATCCCCCCACCCCCTCACACTAAATAAAAATGCAGGTCTTTAAAGGCACAGGTCTTAAGGTTGACTGGGATAAAAGCAGGGAACTGCGAAACTTATGCAAAAAGACTTCTAAGCCAGCAAAGAGGGAATATGTTAGGAGGCTGTAGAGTAAAGATCTAGCTGACCCTGAATATTTCTCATCACAGGTTAACACCTTACTAAAAGGGCGTACTTACTCCACTGAAGGTGCTGTTGTAGCCAGTGGTCAGATCATTAGTGAACACAAGCTTATTGCTAATATCTTCAACTGCTTCTTCACTGATCTAACCAGATTTAAACCTGCCTCCTCTGTTTCCCCCTCCCACTCAAGGGTCAGGATGCGACAAGTGACCAGCAACCCTGTTTCCATCTCAGGCTTGACTGGAAACAGAAAGTGTACACTCTTGTAAAATATATTAAATCAGGTGGTGCTGCCAGGTTTGACAATTTGTAACCCAAACTCCTCAAAATAGCAGACTTTGTTATTGCACTTCCTGTTACCCTACTCATCAATATGTCCTTCCTTGAAGGTAAAATCCCTGAAAAATGGAAAATGGCAGTGGTGGTTCTTGTGCACAAAGGTGGTTATAAGGAACTGGTGGAAAAGTACTGCCCCATCTGTCTCCTTATCCCACTGGCCAAGGTACAAGAAAGACTAGTCTGCAATCAAATACAAGACTGCTTGGAGCTGAATCTTCTACTTCCTGACCGGCAGCATGGTTTTAGAAAATACAGTGGTACTAGCACTGCTCTGATTAGACTAAGTATTGATGTACTGGATGCCATGCACAAAAGGGTACTGACCAGAGCTGTCTTTATTGATCTCACCAAAGCATTTGATTTAGTTGATCACAGTCTGCTCCACAACAACTTGTAATGCACAGGCTTTGAACTGTCCCTCACTACAATTGCTCAGATACTATTTTTTATTTTATTTTATTTATTCTAGGATTACAAGTACCTTTGAGCCAAGGCTCTTTTAAAAAGGGTTCCATGTCAGAAATAACAATCAACAAGGAAGCAACAGTGAAATAACAGTTAACAATTCATGTACAACAGTGCTATTGAAAGGGGTCAATTATAGGAAGAATAAGGTGTAGAGGAGGAGGAGAAGTGTAGGTAGTTAAGAGAGGCAGCTGTAGTAAAATGGTGAACACAGCTAGGATGCATGTGCCCACAAGGAATGGGTAGGGTCAGGCACTCGGGGGTGGCAGAGAAACAAGGATGAGAGGAGAGGGGGAGGATGAAGATGCAGCTGGAGGCATTTGTCAAAAAATAAATGGGAAGGAGTGATAGAAGAGAAAAGGGGGGGGTGAGGGGGAATAAGTGCTATAATGGGGCAAGGAGAGACTAATGAGGTGGTATGAAGATCTGAGATTTGAAGTGGTGCTTCAGGAGCTGGGGGAAGGGGGACTGGGGGGGCCTGGGTTTAAGCAGTATATAAGTTAGGATTAAAACTGTGTAGGTCATCAGCTAGGAGATGCAGTCACAGGAGCTAGAGGCAATGAGATGGGCCCGGAGCCTGGTTTTGAACAGACCTAGTGTTGAGGCAGAGGAGAAGGTGTGGCTGAGACCATTCATCCATAGAGGATCCCTATAGGTGAAGGAGCATTGGCACTGCATAGTTCGACAGCGAGGAACTTGTACAATCTGGGTTGTCAGGCTCCTGGTGTTCTGTCGGTTGGTGTTTTGATGTAACAAGGCAGTAACACCAGGAGATGTGAGGCCAAGGTTGATTTTTCCTGCCATAGCACATGTGATATACTTTATATGGTTGGAGAGTTGGAGCTATCTGGATTGTTCATAAAGAGCACAGCTGTGGGTGAGGCAGCGGGCACCAGTTGTGAGTCGGCATGCTTTGTTAAGTGCAGTTGTTATACGTTGGAGGGCGGACGTCATGGTGGAGCCATAGATAATGAGGCCATAATCAATAATTGACACCACAGAGCTCTGGAAGGCAATCTTCAGAACCTCTGGGGTGAGGTGCTGCCTGTGCTTGTAGAGTAATCCAAGTCGTGTGTTTGCAGCTTTAGCCATGCTGTCAATGTGAGCCATATAGGAGAGATTGGGGTCAAGCAGAATCTCTAGGTATTTGAATGAGTAAACTTGTTCGAGGACCGTCCCCTGCTTGGTGGAGATGGCAAGAGGGTGTTGCTTGTAATGGTTATGTGAACTGCAGAATAGCAATGACTTGGTTTTCTTGTGATAGAGAACTAGTTTAAGATTGGAGAACCATGTTTCAACGGCACTGAATCTGAGTTGGAGGCTGTGTTGTAGTGGTGAAAGGTTCTTGTGTGTAGAAAAGACAACAGCATCATCCGCATACAGGATGATTTGTTCCAAGCAGGATTGTGGTAGGGAGTTAAAAAAGAGGCTGAAAAGGAGAGGGCCCAGTATGGACCCCCGAGGTACTCCGGAACGGACATGCAAGGTGGTGTCCGAGATAGCACTGGCAATTTTTACTCTTTGAGAGTGGTTGTCAAGGTAGCTTCTGAACCAGCAGGCTGAGTCTGGTGCGAGGCCAGCAAGGAGTAGTTGGTCATACAGCAGCTGATGATGGACTGTGTCAAATGCCTTAGAGGGCAATGAAGACAGCCCCAGTAAGAAGACCTTTATCAAGGGAACTATGCACTGCACCGGAAAATTCAAGCAAGGCAGTGGTGGTACTATGCCCTTTTCTAAAACAGTGCTGTTGTGTGCACAGAATATTATATTTGTCCAAATAATCAGTGAGCTGGTACACAACAATACGCTCTAGGACCTTGGACAGTGGCGGCAATATGGAGATCGGGCGGTAGTTAGAGTGGCAGGTCTTATCCCCACTTTTGTGGACCGGGGTCACAGTGGCAGTTTTCCATATTTCAGGGAATGTACTGGTGTGGAGAGAGGGGTTAAGAATTTTAGTTAGGGGACTGAGGACCTCGTCAAGTGTAAGTGATAGCAGCTTAAGGTCCAGGGTGTCACTGCTGATTCTGGAAGTGGAGATGGCTGAGGTGATGTGGCGGTGAGCTTCATTCATCTTAATCTCCCTGAAGTAAAATGAGGGTGGTTTGACAGAGTGCAGAGGGTGTGTTAGAGGGGTGTAACTGACTGTGAAGAAATCAGGTGGTAGAACAGTACTGAGGTCAGTAAAGCCGTGTTAAAGGTATTTACAATGACCATGGGATCAATGGTAGTGGACCCTTCAACAATTAACATGGCTGGAGGGGACTTTGATTGTTTCCCAGTAATATCCTTGATATTGTCCCAGAAAGCACAACCATTTCCCCAGGTGTTGGTGAGGACGTCTTTATAATATGAGCTTTTCCTGAGATGAATGGATTTTGTGCAGGCATTATGGGCATGTTTGTATTTTTGGATGTCAGATTGTTTGCCAGTGGCATTAGTCACTGCCCACAGGTGGTCCCTAGATTTCAGCTGGGAAAGGAGCTCTGCAGTTATCCAAGGGTTACAGAGGGCTTTTGCTTTCCATTTTTTTGAAGGAGCGAAGAGGTCACAGGCCTTATTGAAGGCAGTGATGAAGTAGCCGAGGGCTAGGTTAACATCCATCACCTTGTCGATGGGCAGCCAGTCTTGCAAGGATAGGTACTGTTTGAGATGGGTAAGTTGACCACGGGGGAGGACTCTGCTGGTAATGATTATAGGGGGTGGCTTTAGAAAGCTATTAGACCATTCACATATAACCGGGGAGTGGTCACTGAGAGAGTCTGGGAGAATGGAGGTACAACAGATCCTGGTAGGGTGATTGGTGAGAACCCAGTCCAGCAGGGTACTGGTGCCAGTTTTGTAATTTATCCGAGTTGGTGTGGTGACCAATTGTGAGAGGCTGGCAGCTACAAGGGCATCCTTATGAGTGTAGACATCAGATGTGAGCCAGTTTATATTGAAATCACCAAGCAGAATGTGTTCAGAGCCAGGAGGTTGGGAGCTGACGAAGTTAAGACCTTCTTTGATGCCAAGATCTTGATCTCGAGGTGGAATATCCATACAGAGACAATGGTGAGGCCTTTCTGATTGGGACCTAGAAGAATTTTAATGAGTAGAAGCTGGGCCGAGGAGGCAGGGATGGGTGTTGGAACAAGGTGCACCAGGAGATTATCCTTAATGTAGGTGGCACAGCCCCCTCCCCTTTTAGAGACACGGTCCAGTCTGAAAACATTGTAGCCCTGTAAGGTAATTGCCAGATCAGGAACTTTTGGTGTCAGCCATGTTTCAACTACAGCAAGGATGTCAGGATTATGTTGGCTGATAAAGGCTTGGAGTGCATCAAGCTTTGGTAACAGGCTGCAGATGTTAATGGTTGCAATGGTGAGGGCCCCTGCCAATCTGACCAACAGGTATCAGGAAGTTAAATGGCATGACACCCACTTCTGTCTGAAGCCTATTACTGATGCCGTCCCACAGGAGTCTATCCTGGGTCCCCTGTTTTTTTCTATATTTATTAATGAATTGTTTAAAAATTGTGGGGGAGGGAACCTTCTTTTTTATGCAGATGATCCAGTTCTCTGTCAAAGCTTCACTGACATAAATATGATCAATTCCCAACTTGCCACTGATTCCTTAGCACTTCAGAAATGGTTCCATAACAACAAGCTTGTCTTAAATGTAAAAAAAAAAGCAAGGCAGTACTGTTTGGCCCTAAGCACCTTAGCTTGTTCAGGTGGCATTTGCTGTTGCTTATCACCTCAGCTGGTGCACAAACTGAAGTGGTTGACAAACTAAAGTACTTGGGGGTCTATATTGACCAAGAACTCACCTTTAAATCTATGTAGCTCAAGTCATCAAATCTGTACACCTGAAAATTGGTCTGCTATATTGCCTGGGTAATGCTCTTATTCCTGAGTCTAGGCTTGCAAACTGTGTCATGCTCCCCACCTTACCATATGATGCCCCTGTACTCCAGTTCCTCTGGTGCTCTGAGACTAATAGGCTCGAGGTTTTGTACAATAAAATTAGCCACTTTTCAGATGCCCCCCCTCCCAGGAAACATCACTGCAAGGTCCTCTCCTCCCTGAATTGGCCCTCTCTGGAGGGGAGGAAGATGTGCCCACTTTTATGTCTCACATTCAAGCTCGTCACAATTTTTACCCCACTAAACCTTTGTGGTTTATTATTTCCTAAGTCTGAAAGGTGCTTACTCCTACTCCCCAACAGTAAATTGCTTGAAGTACCCAGGGTTAAAACAAATACAGATAAGAGGTCGTATGTTTACTCTGCCCCATCTCACTGGAATTCTCTTCCTGCTGAGCTGCACAACTCCTCCTCCATTGGGGGTGTTAAAAAAGGGCTAAAAACCTTTCTAGTCAAAAGCTGTCAGTGTTCATGCTGTTGCTTATTGACTGCCTTGCCCATATTTTGCTTATAATACTCCTACCCTGTCTCCTCATATTATAAGATCAGCTGTGCTTGTTTTCCATGCTGCACTATGTGCTAATTAGAGATGCAGCGAAATTTAATTTCACCAGCGAAATTCCAGCAAAATCACGAATTTCGCTGTGCAAAACTGAAGTGAAACTTCCACATTCTGCCAAATATTTCACTGGTGCAAAATGCGGAATTTTGCCCATGAAATGTGGAATTTCACCGGCGAAATGCATAATTTTGCCTGCGAATTCCACTGTTTGCGGGCACAATTCTGCATTTCATGGGTGAAATTCTGCATTTCTCTGGCAGAATATCGCATTTCGCACCAGCAAAATATTTCACGAAATGCATGAATTTCCCAAAATATTTCGCGTAATGCAGTTTGCGGATTTCACCCATCTCTAGTGCTAATGCTAATATTTTGTGTTTATGTTCCTGCAATAAAAGTGCTGTTGTGTATGTTTAGGGGCTATTTATTTAGTGCTGATAATTTTTAATAGATAATGTAACCAACTGTTCACATTATTTTCATTAATCTATATGTTTGCCTGTAATAAATCCTCTACCTTGTGGTGTATTGTATTCAATGTACCTGTTAACTGTTTGAATATCTGCCTGTAATTAACTTGAGGTCATCCCTGAAAAAGAAAGACCTCCGGTTTCAGTGGGCCTACCCGGTTACCAAAATTCACTCACTAACCAGCTAATTAACTAACTGCTGTACAGCTGTGCACAACACTTTAGGCTGACATATTTATACCAATACATTTTGGGCATATATATGTGCAGTCTGCATTTAAATTTGTTTTTAAGCAGGTCTTTTTAACAGTGGAGGCATTTTCATTTTTTCTTTTATAAACAGGCATTTTTGTCTTTATTTCTGGTAGTTTTTCCTGTTTTAAGTGTAGTGTCAAGCAGCTCAGTTCACCTGCATCTTCAAAGGACAAGCACCTCCCAGCAAGTTCAGTCAGTTGCTGGATGACCAACTCACCGGTTCAGTCAGTTGCTGGAAGCTGGAGCGTGAACATCAGCTACACATTTCATGCCAGTTACTTTTAACAAAATCCAGTATTAAATCTTTTTGAGAAAAGCAACCATCATTACTAACCAGAACCAGCAAAACAAGCAGTGCCCACTGAAAAGAGACACTAAAGGCTTTCAGGTCATTTACTCACATTATTTATTGCTTTTCAAGTAGGTTTCAGTACATAACAGCCACTGCTGCAAGTTGCCCTGGCGCTAGGCACTTAGAGTTTAGGGTTGGGGGTACAAGCTAAAGAAACTCCATTTAAGGTTACTTGGCATGATGCTATAATCCTGCATCAGGATGATTTTAACATTTCATGTTGCCATGATGACCCCAGGGCTTGACCATTTGCACATTAAAGTTAATTTCATGTGAATGACACCAAACTCAATACACTATTTTCAAATCCCCAAGTTCACAATATAAAAAAGGCTAGAAAATGTACTCTGAGGTTAAACAAAATTAGAAATATATGAGATATCCAGCTATCCACCCCTCTGAAATTTCTGAGGCTGTAAATGTAACCTTTAAAAACAAATTGTCTCATTTATAAATACATTACTTGGATGCCTTCATGCTTCTAGAGAGAGAGAGTGCATTTGAAACCAGCTTTAGTGTCATGATCACCCATTTTACTTGTGCCAGCTGCAATAATTTGGGGATCTGTTTGCACTGTTCTGTCCCATATCCATTATTGCACTTGAAAACAAAGAGAACTGAAGGAATCAAAACTTAATATTGCATATACATACATAAATCAGTAATAAGCATCACTCCCCAGTATTCCTAAATATCAATGCTCAGATCCATACCTCCTGCAGCTCAAGCCTAGATAGAAACAATACTCATTTTTAATTGGAAGGGTTTTAAATCCCAATCCTCATTGAAACCATGTGGTTTGAGGCTATTTAATTTCAAAATACAAAATGCCTGCCTTTGAAGTAGTCTTCTTAATCTCTCCCTTCCTCTTTTATTTTTCCCAACCCATTTCAGTCCCATGATATTCATAGTTTTGGGCTTATAGTTGTGCCTACTATGGAAATGGATGCCCACTGGTGTTTCTGATACTGGGTTATATATACTTATCACATGCTCCATTGTGGAGGCAGTATAGTGCAGTGATTTAGGGCTCTGATCTGCAAACCTGGAGACTTGGGTTTGAATCGCACAGTCCCCACTTGCATACTGTGTGACCCTGAGCAAGTCACTGAACTGCCTTGTGCTCCCAGGTCACACCTGGAAACAAGCTTCTGCTTAGTGTGCCTTTCCTGGTTAAACAATTTCCCCTTTCCCTTTCCAGGACCCTTTCTTTAAGGGATTAAGGGCAAAAAACAAAGAAAACAGGAGTGTGCAAAAAATGCTCAAATGCTGAATATTACTATAACCAGTGCATTTATCAGTGCAGGCTAGGACAAGCACAAAAACCCTAAAATGTCAAACCTCTGCAGGTTCTTTGTCAAAGGGGTGGGTGACCCATTAAAGCCACATATTTAAATAAGAGGATTAAAGATAGCGAGGCATTTTGTAATACAACCTAGTGATCTTAAAAGTTCATAGAATTTTTTAACCCTCATATTTTAAAAAAATCTTTTGTGTCTTATCCTGGGTGAAGGTGCAGACACATTTATAGTGATAGTACTTATGTTCATTTAACTAGCTATGAAAAATAATGAAGAAATAGAAAAATGATAAAAAGGTAGGTGATAATGCTCAATCACAGAACTGCTCTACTCCAGCAATGAGAGCATTGTGCAGATTCCATCTGAAGGTACAGAGGCTGGAGGAGACACTCTAAGAGACCAGACATTGGACCTCAGGAGTGAAAATCTAAAGGAAAAGATAAAAAAAATAATAAAGCTTAGACCATAATTAATGCAAAATTATATTGAATGGGGTGATGCAAACGTTTGATACCAGGATACTCCTAGAAAGGAGTGAGAGGAACCAGTAAATACATAAATCAGTTACAATAAGGTGTAACATCCCAATCATCATTAAGACCTAAAGATGTAACTGCCCCCAAATTAAAAATAGGATGACTTTCACGTAATAACTTTTGAAGCCTGTTGCCCCCCCATGGATTCAAATATATGGTCTGTGCCCATAAATTGTACCAAATTGGAATCAGAACTGTGAACCTGGTGCCAATGGCATCAACATGAGTGTCACTCTTACCACTCATGATGGAGCAGGCATACTCCTGCAGCCTTTCCTTCAAAGGTCACACTATATGACCAACATACACAAAGGGACAGTCACACCAAATTACATAAACAGTAAAAAGGGTTTTACATGTGATAAAATGATGCATGTAATAAGATTTATTGTTAATGGGGCTAACAAAGCACTTACCAGTTTTACATATCGACATACATTGCAATTACCACAGTGGTACATTCCCTTAGGTAATAATGGAGGTCCAGAAGGATGTTTTTTAGGAATACTAACAAAATAACTGTAAACCACCATATCTTGAATTCTGGTAGCTCTTTTGTAAACCACTTTGGGACAGTCACCTATAATAGCTGTTAAGTCAGGATCAGTTTTAAAAATATGCCAGTGTTTTTTAAGGCTCCAGCTACTCGGGGGTAAACAGAATTAAATTCAATAATGAAATTCACAGAGGTATTACTTTCAATATTTTTGGGGTTTTGGTTTCAAAAGATTTGGTCTATTCTGATTGAATGCATGGGTCCTCGTCTCCTCAAGGAGGTGTGAATCATAACCCCTTTCTTGGAATCTTCTGAATAATCTTCTGCCTGTTTTATAAATGTTGCATCATCTGAACAATTACAATGTAGTCACACAAACTGTCCCTTAGGATAAATGTTTTTAGACTGTTGGGATGTGCACTATCAAAACACAAGAAATTGTTAATGGACGGAGTATACAATAAGTTTCAGTGGCTATTCCTCTTTCTGTATCTACTTTCAGGGTAAGATCAAGAAAGGAAATAGTATGGAGGTCCACATAAGAAGAGAAACATAGATTTAAATCATTGTCATTGATCAGTGACCTAAACTGATACAGTTCATTTATGGGACCATTCCAGATAACTAGGATATCATCTATAAATCGGCCCCAATATTTGATTCTAGAACTGAATGGATTCTGAATGGGGTTAAAAATAACCATATCCTCCCACCATCCCAAAAACAGGTTGGTGTAGGAGGGGGCTACAGCAGACCCCATTGCTGTGCCAGATGTTTGTAAATAAAACTTAGAATCAAATGTAAACTAACTACTCATAAGGATCAAATCCAGGGCCCCATTTCCACAGCAGGCACAATTATAACTCCAAAGCTATGAATTTCATGGGACTGGAATGGGTTGGAAAAAAATAAAAGGGAAGGGGAGAGACTAGGGAGGCTACTTAAAAGGGAGACATTTTTGATTTTTAAATTAAATAGCCTCAAACCCTATGGTCTAAATGAGGATTGAGATTTGAAACACTTCGTATGAAAAATTAGTATTGTTTCTGTCTAGCCTTGAACTGCAGGATGTGTGGATCTGAGCACTGATACTGAGGAATAATGGGGTTAGAGTGATGCTCATTATTGGTTTATATATGTATATGCAGGCCTGGATTCATGTCTCAGCTGAGGCACTTGCTTCTTTCTCTCTTCTGTTTGAATGTGTCCCTAAATATGCACACTGTACTCTTGTGATTGAAGACGCAATTATCTGTGCAGCACCAGGTTGTGCATTGGAGAAAAAGTAATGTGCTCTGGGATGGCATAGTTTACATTTACCTTGGTGATGCAGCTGGTAGTGCAACTGGAATGGTATTTTTGGTGGCCTGGGTTCAAGTCCCAACTAAGACACTTACTTATTTCTTTCTTCTGTTTGTAGGTTTTCCATAAATAAGCACACCACACTCTTGTGATTGAAAATGTAATCATCTGTGCAGCACCAGGTTGTGCATTTGAAAAAGAGTAATGTACTCCATGATGGCCCTGTTTCCATTTGCCTTGGTGGCACAGCTCGTAGCACAACTGGAATGGTATTCCGGGTGGCCTGGGATCAAGTCCCAGGTGAGGCACTTGCTTCATTCTCTCTTCTGTTTCTAATATGAATTTTTGATTCTCTCTACTCTTTCTTTGTTTCCCAGTGTGACAATGGATATGGGATGGAACAGTGCAAGCAGATCCTCAACTTAATATGCTGGCACAAATAAAATGGGTGATTGTGACAATAGAGCTGGCTTCAAATGCACCTTCTCTCTCTCTCTCTCTCTCTCTCTCTCTCTCTCTCTCTCTCAGAAGCATGAAGGCACCCAAGTAATGTATTTATAAATGAGACAATGTGTCTTTAAAAATTAAATTTACAGTCCCAGAAAGTTAGTGTGCTGACATCTTCTTAAAAAGCAATAAATAATGTAAGTAAATGATCTGAAAGTGTTTAGTGTCTCTTTTCAGTGTACAGTGCTTTTTTTTCTCTGGTTCTGGTTGGCACAGGGGTTAGCCACCACTTGCAGTGGCACCTGAACACCACATCTAAGAAGCACATGCCCAGTTTGTTTCAGTATGGATTACTAACCAGGAAACTGTTTTCAGATGGTAACCTTAGTAACTGAAAACTTTACTGATTTCATGTTTTCACTTTCCTGTTTTATTGTATTAAGGAGTTGGATCCTGTGCAGTTTAGTGAGTGCCTTTACTTAATTTTCAGGTATAGCCTGTCTCTCTCTCTCTCTCTCTCTTACCTTTGAAGTGCCTGCTAGCCACTAAGAATTTAGGAGTATTTTAGTATCTACATACTAAAAAGTGAGCTACCCCAGTCATTACAATTTGTGGATATAATGAAAAACTGTCAGCCATTTTTGCCAACTTCTTGATATTGTGGTTACATTTCTCATTTTTAATTTTTTTTTTGTTCATTATTTTCACAGTGGTTGAGAAACTTTTCATAACATCCAGAGAAACCACAGTTTCCCAAGGCTATATGAACTTGGGCTGGTCAAAAGATAAGAACCTCTTAACAGAAACAAAATCATTGCCTGGATGAAAGCAACACTAAAGGAGCAGAAGTAAAGCGTTAATGTGTTTGTTGGCCATGGTTTTCTAAAATATTGCTCTGTGTGATAACTGATATTTATGTTTAATATTTAGGCACTGTATTTTATTGTTGTATTATGGTATTTACTAGGAAAGTGGCTGGAGAGAACAAAGTTAACATGGATTTTACCTAAGCAACAATGCCAATTAAAACAATGCAAAGAAGAGTAATCATAAGTCTGATAATGAGAAGGGGGTAACCTTAGGCAGGCAAACATTATGGAGGCATTAAATAAAAACAAATCTAATAAAGTTTTGAAACTCTTTGATGTAGGATTGAGAGAATTGCCTGCTGAAGGGTCTATGTTTGGTCTTGATCCAGTACAGTATCCCCCAGATCAGTGTGTAACATATGTTACTTCCCCTGACCTGTGTTCTTTAATTCAACTATCCCCCAGTTTAACTAAATCACCAAATTTAATATTTGAATTGCAGTACTCTGTGATAAATTCACAAGTTATTAGTTCCAACAATTCAATGTTTTTAGGGGTGTTACAACACCTACTAGTCACAAAATGATATATTGGGGATGTTAAGAGCTACCATAAATGGTCTTCGCTCATTAACTCCACAGTTAATATTAAATCACTCCCTGTTTTTGAATAGAAGTCTCACTCAAGTACTGAAGGTTGCAACAACTCCCTGTTAATCAGTTTAATTCTTTAGCTTAACATAATATTGCTTGTACTTCATCTGTTCATTCTGACAGTGTTGTTAATACCTTATCCCATCAGCATGCTGCTAATAGTATATTCATGGAGCAACTTATTTGTATAAGGGAGAACACTGATTTATTTAGAGAACAACTCAATATGATAAAAAATGACATACAAGTGTTAAAATTGAGTTACACCTCTGAAAATGAATTCCCCACAGGAATATAGTCTCACTTTGAACTAGCAGTAGCCACTTCTATTCAGCTAATTTTGGTAAATGGTAGGTCTGATTTCTCTCCCATTGTCTTTAACTATCCGGTGTCATCAAGCTGTAGTGTGAATCTCCAAAGTAAAAAAAAAAGAAATCAATAGATGGAGATGAAAGAACAAGCATTATCAAAGAAATATATGGATGTGGGTGTTTAGGCACAATTAATAACACCCACTGATAATCATGTAATTTTAAACACCATTCCTAATACTCAGGTATATTCAAATCCGCTGGGCAAACATGCCCACATGTGGACAATCTAATTATTTTAGATATCCTATAGAGTTCCAACCCAGTTGAGATCCCTGTTTCTGATGAAGTTTGAGATGGTCTCTTGATACAAGAAGTAGGACATAACATATGATAAAAATGCTTCTAACCCCCTCAGATGGTAATCAAATTTTTGAATGTAACAAAGACGGAAAACAAATCCCAACAGTCTCTCTTAGAAATGTTAAATTACTTTTTTATGAGGAAACTAGTGGTTTATTTTGAGGGCTCTGACTTCCTTTATAGTTCTCCTGTCATGTATGGTAACGACAGGGGCCCAGTGTTTTTATATATATCCTCAGACACTAACATCACTGAACTGCAGGGAAAGAAATGTATTTGTCAGAACTTATAGATCTGTATTACATTACTTTACCCATTAACCATGGCCAATTTGATGCATTCTCAATCTTTACAAACTACTAGGCCCCCCTCTATCTCTGGTACACTAGAGCAACATCTAAAGAGTTAGCTGACTATCAGCAGAATCTTGAGGAAAATCAAGAGCAGTTTGTAGCCCTCTGAGTGTTAAGGATAAAGAAGTCAAGACATGAACCAGATAACTCTTTGTTAATGCAGTTTATTTCATTGTTTAAGAATTTATTGAAAATCTACTTGGGCAGAAAATAAATTATAGCTCCCAAAAGACTACATGGTGTAGAGTTTCAAGAAGGTCAAGTCGATTTTTTATTAAGAGACAAATGGTTAGCAATGGCCACTATGAATGAAAGTTAGAAATTGGACCTCTTAGGTCTGAATTTTTTTGATTATAATAATATCTTGAAAAACACTAATTCATGAGTTCACGGGTCTGCCCACATGACTCCCTTGGCCATGACTACTTTAAAAATCAAGTGAATGTTGCTCCTTTGGTGGAGATTGACCCCCTGTTTCCCACTTCAAATAGGTTCTACTGTATGCTTTAAGTCAAGAAAATTTACAGTGACAGATACTAGTAAGTAAGTAAATAAAATGTATTTGTTTGGCATCCTATCCTGGAGGCTGTGGGCACTGAGCAGGTAGATAGGAAAAGCAACATACATCAGCACATAAGCATAAAACAAAGAGCAATGGTAAAAGAAGTTAACAGATAATTCTGAATTAAGATACAATAATGCAGCAGTTGACTAGTTCTAAGCTATAAATAGTTTTCATATGCTTTTTTAAAAAGATGGGCCTTCAGACCCTGCTTAAAAACCTCCAGTGATGGGCCCTCCTTCAAAAGTCATGGTAGCAAGTTCCACAACACCAGGCCCACCACTTCGAATGAATGACCACCAAAGGACTTCAGGGTGGCCCTTGGAACTGCTAGGAGGCCCTCAGTAGAGGAGCAAAGTGATTGCACAGGATGGGCAGGAGTCAGAAGGTCATTCAGGTAGCCAGGGCCTGATCCATGTAGGACTTTGTAGGTGAGCAAGCCCACGATGAAAATGATTTTCCACCTAACCATCAGCCAGTGCAGTTTGCACAGTACTGGGGTCACATGACAGGACCTCAGAAGGCTTGTCAGCAACCTGACTGCTGTGTTCTGCACCAGCTGCATGTGCCAAAGAACCCCTGCATTGACCCCAAGGTACAGAGAATAGCAGTAGTTGAGCTGTGACGTCACGACCACATGTACTAGTGAAGGCAGGTCATCAGGTGAAATGAAGGCTTTAATCCGGGCAACATTCCTCAAGTGGTAAAAAACACTTTTGACAACAGATGACATCTGAGCCTCAAGCATCAGTCCATCATCAAGGATTTTGCCCACATTTTTCACCTTGGTAGATGCCACCAGTGGAGTAGAGCCAAGAAATAACTCTGTTCCCATCCCAGCAGCACCCACATCCCACCAACGACCAGGCTCAATCACTAGTACCTCCATGTTGTCATGACTGAGTCTTAGCCAGCTAGAGGACATCCAGTCCTGGATCTCAGCCAGACATTTATTCAGCAGCTCAATGGTACCACCTGTCTCGGGTGCAAATGACAATGTACAGCTCGGTGTCATCTGCATAACAGTGAAAATCCAAGCTGTACCATCTACTGATCTCACCCAGGAGAAGCATGTACACTAGAGCTGTGCAGAATATAAAATACTGCCCATGGACCCATGGAATTTAATGGAATTTGCAAAAGAATTCTGCAGAACTTTTCCAAAATTAAAATTTCAGTTATTTTACTCTAATTTTAAAACTATACATTTGACTGACACCAAATTTAGTACATAGACAGTTAGCAATGGCTTACATAAGTTTACCAGCTTGCAGGGTCATAGGTTGAAAGAAGTGGAGTTGTAGGAGGCCAAACGTTTAATCAAAATTTAATATTCAGTTATTTCAATCTAATCTTAAAATGTCTGATCCAAATTTCTCAACAGTTTCCAGATTTAGGGAAACTTACAGCATAAGTATGTGCAGCATTTTTAAGTCTCAAGCTCTAATGGGGCTGAATTACACGTAGGCAAAGGTCTGTCAGAATTTGGATTGCTGTTATTTTAGTATAATTTTGATAGTATTCATTGAAATGTTATAGAATTTTGCAGGTATACAGATAATCACCACATTTAGTTATGTGCATAGCTGTACATTTCAAGAATCAAATGGGACTGAGCTATAGCCTGCCAAACATGTTATTTCCCTCTATTTGTAAAACAACATATCCAAATTTTACCGGATTTGAAACATTTAAACAACTATTCCACATGGTCATTTCTGAAAATTTTCATAGTTATAACTTGAAATGGGACTGAATTAAAATAAGTCAAATTTTCACATTTTAAAATTAAATGTGCATGAATGTAAACTGAAAATTTATAAATCCCTGAAACTTAAAAACTAGAGAATAGAATTCCATTAAATTTGGCAGGTTCTTAGACCTTACAAGAAGACTGTGTGTGCGTCAATATTTTTAATTGCTTTCTTCTTGAAATTGCAAAATAACGCATGTACTTAAAGTCAAATTCCATGAATCTTTGTGAAAATTGTTGAATTTCATGAAAATTCCATAAAATTGGAATTTGCTAATTTCACTCAGGCTTATCAGGGATTTCAAATTAAAGGATAGGGGCATGAGAGGCAGGTAATGCAAGGGGTCACCAGGTTCAGGAGTTAGATACATAGTTTCACCAAGAAATGCACAGCTGAGCTATGTAACACACCAGTGGTAGACCCCCCTCTTGGAGCAAGAAAGCAAAGAATGTCAACAATTCCAACCTGAATGCAGGATATTTAAGGATCACACCCAGTAAATGATGATTCAGGGATCCTGACGTACGTGCAAGTCTGGGACTTAGAGGTACTCAAAAAGATATAGTGGGGAAAACGATGTTGGGGGCACCAGGAAGGAAAAATTCTGGCTATTTCAACAGGATAGGTTGACAGGAAAAGGAGTAGATGATGCTTGTTTTGAGGGGTTTTGTCACAGTAAAGAACAAAGAGGATATGAGTAGGATCAGTAGTTCTACTGAGTCAATCTGGCTATACTGAGAGAAAGAAGAAGGGGCAAAAAAGTGACCCAGAGAAGAACAGCAGGGCTGCAAAAAGCTCAGCTCAGTTTATCAAATGAAGTAGTGATACATGCATTGTGAATGTTAAATTCGACAAAAAGAATTCTGAATGATTCTTCTATATGCTACCATAAATACTTAACAAAATGTTACCAATATTTTCTTTTTTCACTGTAAATTTAAAACTGCTAAATCAATGTATATAGTTGTGTTAGACACCAGGATACACATTTGCTATGCATGTCAAATGTTAAGTCTATGCCTGCAACAGCAGAGAAGTTACAAACATCCACATTTTTGAGAGTTTTCACAACATTTTGCAAATATTTACATACTAAATATTTTAGCCCCTTTAATTTAGAAATGTCTAATCCAATTGTCTGTATATTTAGATGAGTCTACAACCATTACAAAAAGGTTATTCATACAAATGTACACATATGTAGGTGCCTGAATTACATGTAAATACAATTTTTGATTAAATTTCTCTCAAAAAATTAAAATGGCAGATTTAAGCACATATAATTTTGAGGCGATGCATCCTAATGTCATAAAATTTGGCACAAGATTAGAACACCTACCATAACATAATCATACCTAATTTAAGAGCTCTGGACTAATAGACGGCTGGGGTACTGTATATGCAGATACAAATTTTCGTGAAATATCCCACAAAAATAAAATGACAGATTTTGAGTACCTATGATCTTGAGACAATCCATCCTAATGGCATAATATTTAACACATTGTTAGAACACCTGTCATCAGGTAATCATGCCAAATTTAAGATCGTTGGCCCAATAGATGGCTGAGGAATATGCAGATACAAATTTTCATAAATTTTCCAACACAAAGTAAAATGACAGATGTCGATCACCTACAATCTTGAGACAATTCTTTCTAATTTCATGATATTTGGCACATCATTAGAACCCATGCGAGGCATTAAGCATTCCAGATTGCAGTATTCTAGCTTAATATATGCCTGAGTTATGACCAAATTAATACATTTTAAAAATCCCATGAAATTTCAATGCAGTTCAGTGGAATTTTGCAGAATTTCACATACTTTTGTCACAATTCCATGAATTCAGAATTTTCTCATTCCACACAGCTCTAATGTACACTGCAAACAATGCAGGCTACAGGCTTGGGCCCTGGGGGAACTCCACATGGCAGGGACTTTGGGCAGGATGAGAAATTCCCCATCACCACCTTCTGTGTCCAGTCTGTGAGTAACGATTCAAACCAGTTTATGACAGTACCAGTGAGTCTACAGAGCTCCCTTAGGTGATCCAACAGCACTACATGGTCCACAGTGTCAAATGCTGAGGAGGGATAGAGGAGAATGAGTATTGGCCACTCACCTCTATCTCTCACCCTAGGGATATCATTTTGCACTTTGACTAGTGCTGTTTCAGTGCTATGTCTTGACCTAAACCCCAACTAGAAGAGCTCATACATGTCATGGGCCATGAGGTGTGCCTCGAGTTTCAGGGCCACCACCTTCTTGATAACCTTACCCAAGAATGGGTGGTTAGAGATAGGTCTATAATTTGCCAAAATGTCAGGGTCGAGAGATGGTTTCTTAAGGAGGGGTTTCACCAGCCCCTCTTTCAGGGTGCCAGGAAAACATCCCTCCAAAACAGTACACTAGACAATCCCGGCAAACACTGGACTGACGGACACAACACATCCCATTAATAGATGAGTCAGGCCCAGGTCCAGTTCGCAGTGTGTTGGCCATAGCTTCAAACTCACCTCGCAAACTTCAGCCACCTTAACTGGCCTAAACTTGCTCCACACAATAGGAGTGCCTCTGGACACACATGGCTAGCCACTGCAGGGCAGCATTTGCTCCATTGGGGGAGATCCCAACCCTGATGGAGAACACCCTGTAAGAGAAGAACAGAGCAAACTCCTCACACTGAGTGACTTAACATGCTTTTTCAGCTGCAAACAGGCAGGATGGAGAAGCCTGTCTACAGTACAAAAAAGCAGAGCTGGTTTGTTCCTCCCTGTAGCAATCTCCTGGACAGGAACACTGCCTTCTTATGGTTCATTGCCCTTTGATATTCACCATAGTGAATTCTCAAAGCCAGTTTTTCCCCCTCAGACTGAGACATACACCAACAGTGCTCCAACCTCTGAACCTTGCTCAGAATCTCCTTGAGAGCCTCATCAAAGCACGAGGCTCTCAAGCAAGAAGACCTGTGTCATACATGGACTGGTGCAACAGAGTTGACTGCCATAGAAACAGCCTCATTATAAGCTGCAGCCATCTCACCCATGCCTGCTGTACATAGAGCACTCACACCAGATAGATCCATTACCACTATCAGTCCCTCTGAGAACAGCCCCATCAAAGGGTGGTAGTAGACTATCTCCATAGGGGAAGGACTAATGGGGGGGCACCGAATGCAAACCTCACCATGCAATGATCCAACCAAATGACTGGATCAATCCTGAGGTTGAAGACCTCAAGCCAAAGTGAGAACACTAAGTACAAGGCATGACCTTGGCTGTGGGTCACAGAAGCAACAGCTTGTGCAAGGCCCAATGAAGTCATCAACTGGAGGAAGTCATAACCAAACTGTGAATGTTTGTTGTTTGAGCCAGGCCTTGAAGTCACCCAGAAACAGTCATCTGGGTGACTCCAACACCTTCTCAGCAATGAAGTCCACAACTTCCTGCAAAATTTCCCTCTCACAGCCCAGAGGCTGGTATACGAGGAGTAATCTGCAGCATGCACCTGGTCCCCAGCAAATGGCCCTGCATTCAGACAACAAAGTGGAGCCCACTGAGTGCATAGAGAAGTTTAGATCAGATCTAAAACAGATGGCTACACCCCAACCCCTGCATTCTATCTTCTGGCAGTGCACTACATAAAACCCATCTGGGACAGACACCTCCAATACAGGACTAACATCATCATCCAGCCAGATCTCCATAATGCAAGCCAGACTGACTGAGTAAATCAAGTCCACAATAATTGTGGTCTTGTTCCTAATCTATCTGGTATTGCATAGAACTGCCTGCAGAGGACTTGTGGAGGTTTCCAGTCCAACAACTACCTGCTGACTCAGACCAGTGGGAACCCTGGCTATGGGGACCAAACATGTCTGGTCTCTCTCCAGGCCTTTACCCTAGGGTGCCTCCTTGTCTTGACCACCCTAATGCATCTCACTCCCACTATATCTCCAGCATTCCACTACCTATCATCATGCCTTCTCCCAATCCCAACCTCGTGAAAGTGCCTCAATGCTGTAATTAACAAAAGGAGGCCAATTAAAGGGCAGAGGGCAAGCAGCAGGAATGCTAGATAAGTAATCCACAGGATCCTAGAGCTGAGGCACATCTCATGCTGCTGCTTTCACATGCTAGAACCACCCCAAATAAAAAACACCCAAACAAAAAACCCTCCCCAAGCTAAATCAAACAAAACAATAACTAACCCCTCCCACCTCAAAATGAACATCAACCCAAATAAAACAAAACTACATAAATTCCCAAAACTAAATAAAATAAACCTAAAAACAAATTCCCTGTCTACTACCCAATCCTCCCAAACCCACTCACATACAATATTATAAAACAATAGATTACAATATAAAATAACTCATATATATACTGTAGGAGAATCCAAACAAGATGTTGTGGGGAGTAAACTCTTGAAAATTCAGCTCTATTCAGGGAGCAGTGTCCAGAGGATTAACTGCAAGCAGATATCATTGAGTTTGTAACAAGAAATAAAGCCTCAACAGTCTTAGCAGTCACTCACAATTCCTTCAGTAAAGCTCCAACCAGTACTGAAGAGAAAAGTAACCCAGTAGTACTGTCAGTGACCAAGATTTATTAACTAGTAATAATTTCCTTTTGTCATGGAACATAGATGGCTTGTCTAATAAGATCCCAAACAAACAGAAGGGAGAAAGAAATAAGTGCCTTAGCTGGGATTTGAATGCAGGCTGCCCAGGAATATTGTTCCAATTGTGCTACCAGCTGTGACACCAAAATAACTGGAAACCGGTACTCCCAGAGGTACCTTAGTCATTCTTTAATGCACAACCTGGTGCTGCACAGATAATGACACTTTATCCACAAGGGTGCAGTGTGCTGTTATGTATATTTGGGGTTGATGTTCTCTTCAAATTTGTCTCAGAAAGCACATTTTACTTCACAGGCAAAAAGTTGGGTTCTGTCCTTATGGACCTGGGTATATTCAACTGTAAATATGGAGGGTATTCCGTTTGATCTGCACTTCAAGCTACAGATGTTAAGCTATCATCTAAGATACATTCATAGGAGATATGGTATTCCACTGAACTAACACTTGTAGAATCTAAACATATCAAATCCTGGTGCCAAATTCTATCTATCCCAAACTTCATTCCAGTTTGTGCAGTAAGTGCATAATTAGGCAAAATCACTTTGTCCCTTGTTGGTAGTTCAAGGATTTTTGCTTACTAGTTAAAAGACAGTAGCAGGAATTCTAAGAGAATACTGACTCATGCAATGAAGGAAATGGAATACCTTAAATTATGTAGACTTGACACTGGCTGGTTGAGACATATATACAAAATCCTTATTGACACTAATTTAATTTTTTTGCTGTCATTACTACAATGTGGAATTTGTATTCATCTGTCCTGTAGAAAGGTGGTTTTAGCAAACCTTAAACAAAGTTTGGCCAGAGCCGATAGGGTTGCAGCTGAGGAATTTGAGGTAAAAATATGGAAGATGTGTTTTTTAATATCTTTTCGCCAGATTTGCAACATAGCCTTGTTAGGACCCTGACTCATGAAGAAGGGCAGAGAAAATGTTCAGCTCCTGGCCTAAAGGTATATTTGTGCAGGGACTGCAAATCAACTTTCAGGATGCAAAACCATATTTTGGGCCAGAGTTGAAAAATGACAGCTGCCGCATTCATGAGGTGCTGTAAAGAAATGGCTATGTTGCAAATTTGGGGTAAAAATATTGAAAATTAACAAAGGTATGAGCCTGGGTACTCAAAATTCAATGTAGGCTCATAACTTGGTTTTTTTTTTAAACATTTGTCCCCAATTTTTCAACATAGCTTTCTTATGAACCCATCTCATGAACAAGGGCAAAGAAAATGTTCACGTCCTGCCTGAAAGGTGATTTCATGTAGGGACTGCAAAATCACATTTCGGGGTGTGAACAAAACATTTTGTCCAGGATTTAAAAAATGATAGCTGTCACATTCATGATGTGCTGTAAAGATATGGCTATGTTGTGAATTTGGGGGTAAAAATATTGAAAATTACCAAAGTTATGAACCTGCATTCACAAAATTCAATGTAGGCTCATAACTTTGTTGTTTTTTTAATATTTTTACACCAAATGTTCAACATAGCCTTCTTATGACCCCACCTCATCAACAAGGACAGAGAAAATGTTTAGATTCTGCCTGAAAGGTGATTTTGCATAGGGACAGTGAAATAACCTTTCAGGACAGGTTTGCCTAATGATAGCACAATTGTTCTTGAGGCAGAGTCCCAAAAAAAGTATGTTGAAAATTTGGGCCCAACATATGAACAAATGGTTAAGTTATGCCACTAAGTTCAAAACATCATTGAAATACATTGAACTGCATACCTGTTTCATCAGTTTGCAGTCTGGCCTTGAAGAGCGAAGACTTGTCTGTGGTCCAGATAAGATTATGGTGTTGGACCCCAATGGGTAAGTAAGGGCTGGGGGTGCAGGGTGGTGAATGCTGAGTGTGAGGGTCGGGTGGGAGGGAGTACTCTTGGCCACAAAAGACATTGATGGACATTTTTGTTTTAGGTAGAATAAAAAAAGAGCCTTCCTGCACTAGGGGATTGGGCACCCCCCAGTGCCACTGTAACCATTCTGGGGGGAGTGGGGTGGTGGGTGCTGAGAGGGAGGGTCATGTGGGGGGGCAAAACTATATATAAAAAACATATATCACAAACAACCGCATATGCACGGTAGTGGACTTAGGGGTCAGTACAAAGATTTTTGATCGGGACGCTGGGCACCCCCAGTGTCACTATTATGTTTTTGGGGGGATGGGTCCTAAGAGGGAGGGTCATTTGGGGGGATATGTATAATTTCAAAACTAAGAAATCAGTGGTCACGGTGGAACACAGCACAATCCACTGTGACTAAGATGGCCACCACAATGTGCTGTGCACGCGCTAATAGCTTTGCATGCACAGTACTGTTTGGTGGCCATCTTGAACACAGTGATATGTGCCATGTCTGTCTCAGACAAATAGTGCTGTGCCACTACAGTCAATGGAGAAAGTGTACTGGTTTGACTGGCAACAGAGTGTCAGTGCTGCAACTCTAAATCCTGTGTTGTTTGTTCAGAATCCTGTGACGTGGGTTCCTTTTCTCATTGCAAGAGGTCTTCAGGGCTCCACCCACTGCAGCACTAAAAAGGAAACCAACAAAGAGACCTAGATTCCTTAGTGGCTTAAAAGTTTAGCCCATGGTGTATCAGCTACAAGAAAATTCACAGACATGAATCATATGTATATTTAATTAAACTACCTAATTTGAGAAAAGCCTTTACTAAGTTTAGACTCCAAACTCTTTTTATCCTAATGTGCTGAAAGCATGATTTGAAGGTAAATTCAGCATTCAAAAAACTTCAAAGTGTGGATGTGGGCTTGATATTTTACAGTTCATGCTGTTATTTGTCGTCAAAGATATTTTACTTTGAGAAAGAAATGGTTGGGTTATTTTTGTTTCCTCTTCATTGGATCCACCATCCAAACAACTTGACTATTTATTGTCTGTTGAAGATACAGTGTTAACCTTGAAATGTGCTAATTTTCTGGATGCAGTTATAAAGCAAAAAGAAATATGTATAGAATGTCCTATACCATCAGTATCAGTCTTGTTTTCTGTCTTTTCATGGTGACATACTATTTGTTATATGGTACTATAATAAGTAATATGATCCTCTGATACTGCTGTACTTTGTATTTTTATATTTGCTTTTGCAACAGCTTTAAGTCCATCAATAAAAATCACAGCTGCGTTGCAAGCTGTGTTAACAAATATATTAATGTGATCTGTTATTTTGTAAACAGAAGGGACTTCTTTCATATGGATTTGTGATTTCCAGTAAGTTTATTCTGGATTACATGCTGCTGAGGCAGCATTGTCTAATGTTTTCCTTTTCAGTCAGGACCCAGTGATGATTACTGTATAAGAGAATTAATTCATTGCCCTGAAATTTCACTGTTTTGTCTGCTTTGACATTTTCACAGCAGTTTGATTTAGCTGAAGTGCAAGAGCAAGCCAACTTGTCATTTACAGTATATATATATATATATATATTACTAGCATATAATTTTCAATGGATTTGCAAAATAGAGAATATAGCTAACATGTTATTCCAGTGAAAATAATGTCGTATACAGTATTTGTTGCACAATAGTCTGGGTACAGATTGAGAATGAACATTTTGTTCTCATTGACTTCTTTTCACTATTAAGGCTCTGAGCTGCAAATTTGGTGACATCCAGCAGACCAGACCTGGGTTTGAATCCCACAGCTTCCACTTGCATACTGTGTAACCCTGAGCAAGTCACTTAACCTCCTTGTGCTCCCAGGTCGCTCCTGTTAAAAAGCTTTCAGCTTAGTGTGCTATACCTGGTCAAACAACTAAATAAAAAAAAAAAAAAGATTGGAGATTGCCAGCTTGTTTCCTAGTTTACATGCTAGACAGTTTTTTTTAAAACAACTCACCTTCATAGATTTGATTTATTATCGGTGTCTTAAACACCACTTGTATTAGATACCTGTGAACTGCATTTTATGTTTGCCGAGTGGAGTCTTTCAATCACTCTTGAACGTTTAAAAAAATGCTGTCTTCTGTCTATATGTTGCAACCGTGCTGCTATATGTAAAGTGCAATTGAGTATACTGTAATTACAATTTTTATATAATTGTTTTATGGCTGAAGAATAAAGAATATTCTGCTACTGTAAAGCTGGAACAGTAACCCAAGAGGAGTTATGAACACAAAGAAAAAGGAATAAAAACAATAAATGACTATCAGTACTAATTACTGCTCACAGTTCACAGCTAGTTCACAGTTCACAGGCTGCATCTAGAATATTGGGTTCAGTACTAGTGCCCACACCTCAAAAAGAACACGAACCTGCTGGAGAAGGTCCAGAAGAGGGCTACAAAGATGATAGTGGGTCAGCAGAGTAAGGCATACGAGGAGAGGTCGAGAGGGCACCGAACATGTACTCCCTGGAGGACTGGAGAGAGAGGGAGGACATAATTAAACCCTTCAAGTACTTGAAAGGGATAAATAAGGTGGATAAGAAGGGTCTCTTTAAGCTAAAAGGCAACCATAATACAAGCGGGCACAGTATTAAGCTGGAGAGGGGGTGGTTTATTTATTTATTTAGTTATTGTTGACTGGGTAAGTGCACTAGACAGATTCAGCCTATTTTCAGGCATGACCCAGGAGATAGTGATACAGATGAATGCCAACTGACCTTGAACCAGATTAAGCTGAGGGAGGGAGGTCGGGAAGCATTTCTTCACAGAGAGGGTGGTGGACACTTGGAATGTGCCGCAGGAAGGGGTGGTCTTGTTGAAGACAGTATGCAGCTTCAAAATAGGCTGGTATAGGCATAGGGGGGAGGTAAGGATCATGGGTAGGGAGGGAGCAGCATGGAGGGGGGCAGGATCAGTAGCTCAGGCTGTAGATCTTGTAATATGAGTCAACTAGATAGACCAAATGTCCTTTTTCTGCTGGTTTTGGCATGTATTCGTATGTTCAATGAGGTAAAATCAAGTATCCTGAAGAACTGGAGTACATTAAAATTAAATAATGAGGGGGAAACACTAATTATACAACAACTGTAGATCACACCAAAACAAAAGAAAGAAATTTAAGGAATGGACTAGTTCATACAGTTCACCCATTTCCAAAACAAAAAACAAAAAGTTTTACTTGGTTGAGAACCCTCCAAGGGTGTTTTTTTTTTTTTTGCAATTGTTTAACCAGGAGTAGCACAATAAGCTGAAAGTTTGTTTACAGGTGCGACCTGGGAGCATAGGGAAGTAAGTGACTTACTCAGGATCACACAGTATGCAAGTGGGGGTTGTGGGATTTAAACTTAGGTCTCCAGATTTATAGCTCAGAGCCATAAACCACTGCGCTATACTGCCTCCCATTATTCCCCTAATTATTCTTTTGGATCATGCATGCATTGTCCCAATACACACACAGCAACAACAATATATAGTCTTAGTAAGGGAGAGGGAGAACAGGCACAGATCCAAGATTTTATAACATGTTCAACAGAAAACATTGTTTGTATCATAAAATGGCCATGTGACTTGACTTACTGTATATAATCTGGGTCAAACATCATGAACATTAACATTCAGAATTATAGAGCACAAATGTGCTAGTAAGGTGAAGAAAATTCACCATTTTTCAGACAGTTTAAAGAAGTGAGACATGGAACTGCAACTTTTGCATTTCTGGGGATAAGAAAAAGTGAACAGGTTGTCAGAACTTCTATGAACTTTCAAAAAGGGAACTTTTTTGGATATACAGATTCCAGAGCTTGGATTAGAAAATATGGGATGAATGAACATATTAATTGGGCAGAGTTCATTTACAGTAGCTCTCTCACTCCTAGAAGTGGTGACCCTTTTTCAGTGTTTAATAAATATTTTTACTAGCTCTGTGTTCTATTTAGTTCTTTCCTATAGTTGTTTACTCAAAAGGGAGATGTTTATTTAAAATTACTAATGAGCATTTCTAATGTTTGCATAACTGGTTTGTAAAAATGCATTACAACCGAATAGTTGTTATCGGTCCCTGTCAATCAAGCTTGTGCTGTGAGCAGTTCAAGCACTAGTCACACAGTTGCCACAGTAATTAAAATGCTCACTATTAGGTATAAAAAAACAAGACTTAAGTGAGTGTGTGTAAACCAGAATTTTACACACACCCTCAGTGTAGGATGCTTTTATAAACCCATCAAGCTTAGCTCTCTGGATTTATGTAGCATCCCACACCTTGAGTGTTTGTAAAAGTCTGGTTAAACCCACCTACCCATGTATTATTCTCTCTATATGTTGTCTAATCTAATACTTAAATAATGAGAAACATTTTTGTATTATAGAATATCTCCAGTTTTGATGTTCTAAGTTTTCTGCAGAGACTGTACTCGTTCCATACCAGAGGTAACTTTCCCAGATAGTGTTATATTCAGCTTGAGAGCAAGTCTTTACCGGAAGGGGCTTATAACTGAGTGCAATTGCCAAGATTCCAGTTTGAGCACAGCTTCTACCCCCTCCAGTCTTTTATGAATTGAGAAGTTCCAGACTGATTGGTTTCCACTAGTATGAATACCTTTTTTATCATCAAACAGATAAGGGGAGGCCTGTTTGAGCAGCTTTGCTGTTTGACAGGGTGCTTGCATATCGAGTGTTGTTAGGGCTGCACCATATCCTTGATGCTGGTATTCCAACATCATAGATGTCGCACCAGTCCCATCCCGTGTTTTCATTGATTAACATTTTTGTAGTAATAAAACGAAATAGTACATTGTAAGAAAGATAAAAAAAGTAAAAAAGTGCTTATGGTTTATTTTAGTAATTAATTTATAATGCCTTGGCTCCATTTGTACTTCATTTACAGTATGTGCTGATGAGCCATTGACATGCTGCCATTGGTGCATTGATTTCAGCACATTCCCACACTTGTTGGCATGTAAGTCAACTATGCTGAGTCCAAATAGGTGATAAAAGGCCATTTGAATTAGTGAGGCATCCTTTTGTTGTCCTGTTCAATCCAACAGACATCAGACAACAGAAAACAGGCAGGTAAAACAAAAAAACCTGGTGGGTCTGTTGAGCTTTGATATAAGTTTCAGAGTTTGTATTATGAGCACACAAAAATTCTCAGATCACTCGAGTACACATATTCAATAAGCTAGTGAACTAACTGAGGTGAAGAAGTAAGTGGGATTGTTATTTAAAAACAGTACAAAGTTCATAATGCATTTCTATTCTGGATATTTACACAGAATGCTCTAAATATTACCGGACTTTTTCAATACAGAGTTCACATCAGTACTGGATAGGCATGCTCCATTATGTACACACAAGTAAGCATGAAAGATCCAACTGGCTCACAGGTGATACATATGCCTTAATGCATAAAAAGAGATGAATCCTGGGCAAAATGTAAGGAAACCAGACTTGCTTCAGACTGGAACACCTATAGATTACTAAGAAACAGGTGCAAGAAGGAAATGCATAGGGCCAAAAGCTATCATTTAAAAACCCAACAATCATTGCACCTATGCTACCCCCCACAATTCTGGCAATCTGTAGATTTCCTGCTGAATACCAAAACACAGCACTTACCCACTACAATTGATTTGAATGGTGTTAGCTACACTGAGCCATCTAACATATAAAACCTCTTTAACGACTTCTTCTGTGGCTTGACTAAATATAAATTCACTGGTCACCCTAAATTTATACCTAAAAGCGGTGAGGGGAACCCAAATCGGTCCTATATATATATATATATCAAAATGGTTATGTGTAATGACGTTTCAAACTACTTACCTCCTTAAAAACTGACAAATCAGCTGGCTCAGGCAGACTGACTCTTAAGTTCCTTAGACTCGCTGCTCCTCAGATAGCAACTCCTATAACCAAAACTTTCAATCAATCCTTTATGACTAACACCATGCCAGATCTTTGCAAAACAGCATTAGTTCTTCCATTACACAAGAAAGGTAAAAGTACATTACTCGAAAACTACTGCCCCATCTCAGTCCTGTCAGCTTTAGCTAAATTGCAGGATAAAATCATATATACCTAATTAACCAAGTGCCTTCAGTAACATAACCTAATTTGTAGAGAAGAACACCAGTTCAGAAAAGGACACAGCACCGATATGGCCCTGGCTGAGTTCACAGATGCCATCTATCATGCAATGGATAAAGGCATGGTAAGAGGCATCGTGTTTGTGGACCTGACCAAGGCCTTCAACCTGGTTGACCATGATGGACTAACTCATAGACTACTCAAACTCAGTCCTGGACCTTCTGTTCTTGCCTGGTTCAAATGTTATCTGAGCTGTTGGAAGCAGATGGTGATAGTCGACAATACAGTTTCTCACATCAACAAAATCATAAGTGGGGTCCCTCAAGGCTCCATATTGGGGCTTCTCTTGTTCATCATTTTCATTAACAGTCTGCCAACAGTCTGCAGTCCTGTGCACACTCTTCCTTATGCAGGTGATGCAGTTTTATACACCCATAGCAATTATATTAACATAATTAATAACGTTTTGGGTAACGGTTTCAAAAAATTACAGGAATGGTTTGTGCAAGAAAGAATGGTCCTAAACTTTTCAAAAACCCAATCAGTGCTGTTTGGCACCAGCCATAACCTGAAAAAATTGTCCCCAATGTTTCACATCAAGGCAGAAAATGACATTTGCCTGGAAAAAGTCAGCTGCTTCAAATATCTGGGAGTACACTTAGACCCCACACTGTCCTTTGATACCCAAATTCAAAACACCTCTAACCTGCTTCACCAAAAGCTAGGCTCTCTGCACAGAATCTGCAAGTATCTAATGCCCGAAACCAGAATAGCCCAGGAAAATCTGCTCCCCACACTGGACTACGGCTCACTGATCATCGATGCTGCTAACAAAACAGTACTACAAAAAAAGCATATTTCAAAATTGCCAAATTTACATCTTTAAGTGATAACAAAATGCATCATTTCCTCTCACCACACACCTTATATTGACTATTACCAGAGCTCAAAGCCAGTCTGACACTTGCCAGGTTTATTAAAAAAGCCATGCACTCAAACGCCCATACTTACTTAATGGAACAGATAACATTTGTTGATATGTCTTCCTCTTGTTCACCCTTAAATAATAACATCAGAATCACACTGCTTCTCACAAACATGGCACGACGCTCATTTAGTAACTGAGCCTCTTCACTCTGGAATGCAATACCCTTCCCCCATTAAAAAAAACTGAAGTCTCTGCCTTCACAAAGAAGCTGAAAGACTATAACTTTACATTAAATGTCTGATAGCTATGACTAATTTCTCTCTTGTACTCTCTCTGCATACACAGTTACTGCCCTGCCTAATTATTGTAACCTGAACTGCCTGTATCCATTATCACACCGCATTTGCATGTATGTATGTACCAATTTACTGTAATCTGCACTGTCTGTATTCAAACACTATAAATTTTTATCTATTCTGTTTGTGCCATTGTACTCAGGTCATGCCTGAAAAGGCATCTGTTGCCAGTGTACTCACCCAGTTACCAAAGCTGAAATAAATAAATAAATATATTGTTCTACTACATTTAATCAGTGATGGGCCACTGATACAGTGTGCATCACAAAAGTCAACTGTGCCAGTCCAGAGAGTCCATAGAAGGCCATTTGTAATATTGAGATGACCCTTTGGCACCCTTTGGGGTTACGTAGGCCCTTTAATACAAAAGTTATGTTCAACCACTCAAGCTGCAACTTGACCATCTTTTTACCAAGGCTCCTGTAAATCAGCATGCAGACTCTTTGTCGCAGGCTCTCCAAAGTCTTACAAATGGGTAATATTTGGTTTAATTGTTTTAAAGTAATACGACGAGAACAAATAAAAGTTATAACTTTGAATTCACATTTTTGTCCCATGCAACCCTTACAGAAATATAGGTGTGCTGTGTGCATGCAGAATGCATGCCCACATGCTTAACTGTGCAATGTTTGCACGTAGTTCGCATACACAAAGTGATCCTAAGCAAGTCAGGTCTAAAAAGCAAATAAGGTTCACATGCTGCAAGCTTGACATGTGCGCAGCAGGTAAACTGGTGTGAACATCTAACAATTACATCAGGTTCATGTGTTGCATGCTTGACATGAGTGCAGCAGTTAAGCTGGTGTGAATATCATTTAAACATCTCATCAGGTTCACATGCTGCATGCTTGCCATGTGTGCAGCAGATACGCTGGTGCAAATCCCATCTAAAAAAACACATTAGTGTCTATTTGTTATACTACTGCTAGCTATTAGAGTCATTAAAATGCATTTCATTTTAATTCCCACACAAATTAGGTAAACCCATTAATTCTGATTCTTTTGCAAGTTGTTTATTGGCATTTGATTTTTGTCATTAAATCACCATTCATTTGTAAAGTATTGTTTGCTTACTGCATTAAATGCATAGGATATAGCCAGTCTGCATCCCCTATCCCAGATGTATGAAGAAGGACCTCTATGTTGTGAAGCCTATCCTTTTTGTGTTGGACCATGAAAATCCCTTATGCACATTTAGTGCTACAAATGTGTTTCTCCATGACTGTTTCATCTCACTTACTTTCCCTTTGTCATTTTCAGCCAGCAAGGTAACTCCGCCCCAACATTAACCACCTACATAACCAATAGTAGCTCCCTACTCAAATGGATTCTTGCCACCAACCCCTCAAGAATGACTAATACTAAAGTCCTACCAGACTCTCAAAACAATCACTCTCCCATCATCTGTCAATGGACCAATAGCTCACCCATATCAAAGCTTAGGTTCTCCTTCCAATGAATCCTCAAGACGGGAAAGCTCCCACAATTTCAGGCATCACTTGTCCAGATGGATTGGTTCCCCCTTGACCCTATGAACTGCATTGACCTTGCCCTTGATTATTTTGTCAAGCGGTTTAATGAAGTCTGTGATAAGTTCACCCCATTTAAGAAAAGAAAGCTAATAGGTTCCACTAACCCCTGAATCACCCCTGCCCTAATCTCTATGGTGAAGGAAAGGGACAGTCTTTGGCACTGTGTGCAAATCTCTGGCCACCAGGCTGATATGCAACATTATAAAGCTGCTTGTAACCATTGTACCTTAGAGGTTTGTAGAGCCAAACAAGACCACTACAAACAAAAACTCACAAACTCCTCGGGTAACTGTAAAAATTTCTGGGACAACATCAAGAACCTCACTGGGAAACCAAATAAATCACCCCCGTCAATGCTTGAAGTAAAATGGTACCACTGTCCAAGACCCTAAATTAATCACAGACACCTTCAACCTCTCTTTCACACACCTCAGTGGTGTTCTCCCCACCAACTTTTTTGTAGACACTACACTGTCTGGCACTACTGTAAAAATGGCTCCTCGAACCAGTGCACCACTGTTCTACTTCAAGAGAGTGCCCATCACTGAATCCAGAAAATGGCCCTTAAGGTGCTACGAAAATTGAGATTTAGTAGTGGCACCCTGGACCTAAAACTTCTTTCCCTATCACTAGACACTGTCTTAATACCTCTTACCAAACTAATTAACCTCTCACTCTCCCTTAAACAGTTCCCCCAACTTTGAAAATCTGCCATTGTCACACCTGTTCACAACAGTGGTGAAAGATCTCTTCACAACAATTACTGCCCCATCTCTATCCTCCCTCCACTCTCTAAAGTACTCGAATGCATTGTGGCAGACTAATTATCGGATTACCTTATCAAATATATCATACAGTGTCCCCAGAAGCATGTCTTTAGGAAAGCACACAGTATTACCACTGCCCTGCCTGAATTCACCAGTCACATCTAGAAGGCCTTGGACTCTGGACATTTACTAGTTGCGGTGTATGTAGATTTAACCAGTGCTTTTGACACTGTTAATCACTAACTCCTGTTGAAATCTCTCCACACCCTGGGCCTCTCCCAACTGGTCTGCAAGCTACCTCACAGGCAGTAGCCAACAAGTCAAGATCAGTGACTCACTATCTGACAGCCTCCCAGTGTGCTCTGGTGTACCCCAAGGATCCATCCTTGGGCTGCTGCTCTTTAGTTTCTTTATCAACTCCCTCACTACAACCTGCCGGAGTGGCATGTTACTATATGCAGATGATGCAGGCCTCTTCTCTACGCACACTGACCCAGTACATCTTTTTAATGAATGTCAAACTAATTTTAGCCTCATAGAAACATGGTTTGAACAGCACAAACTGCTGATGAACTACAAAAAAACTAAGGCCATGTTGTTTTACAACTCTCACAGTAAACACAAAACTGCCAGTTTAACTATCCTGATCAAACATCGTATCCCACTAGATCAAGTTCTGGAGTTCAAATACCTGGGGATCTTGCTCGACAGCTCGCTCTCTTTTAACTCCCACATCAAGCTCATCTCCAAAGCTGCAAATGCAAGGATAGAGATCCTCTATTGCCACTGGCAGTGTCTTACACCTAAGGCAATGTGCATTGCTGTAACCAGCTCCATCCTATTGATCATTGATTATGGTCTTATTTTTTACAGTTCTGCCACTGATACGAGCTTAAAAAGAGCAAACATTACACTAAACAAATGCAGTGTCACTGGGGCTGAGAAAAGAACACATACTTGTGAGCTCTATATACAATCCAACTGGCTCAACCTTCATGGGAGAATTGCCTACCAGACCTGCCTACTGTCAAAGAAAATCTGCCTCGGCTTTAACCCACCCACATCCCAAGCTCTCATGCTGCATACCCCACACATCCAGAGCACCCAAAGTACCAACAAAGCCTCCTTCCTAGTACCCTTTTGCTAAATCTCTTAAGCCCAGTGCTCCTTCTATGTTAGGGCCCCCACCCTGATGAATGGGCTTCCCTCTGAAGTCACCACCATAAATAAGCTTGGGCCTTACAAGCACAAACTGCGTCACCACTTCACCAATCTCGGCAGATGGGACTTCACCCACTAAGAGCATTTCTCTCCTCATTCTCTCCCTCAACTTCCTGCTCTCTCCCTCTCCCCCTTGCTCTGTCCCCTCTTTGTTTCTCCCTTTCCCAGTCTTCTTCCTCATGCTTTCCACCCCACCTCCCTGTCTTCCACCTAATACCTGTGACTACTCCACTGTTCTCTGCCTCTCTCCTAGTCTTCCTTCCCTGAGCTTACTTCCTCCCCTATCGCCCTCCTCTATCATTGTTCCCATTCCACCTTGCTCTCCTCCACTCCCTCTCCCCACCTAGCTTAACCCTCCTCTGTCCCACCCCTTCCCATGCCCTATCTCCCTCTATCTCCCCTTCCCCCTGCCCACTCTCCCCCTCCCCGATCATCACTACCACTCATTGCACTTATTTTGCCCATTGCTCTTCTATGACAATGTTACTTCCCCGACTGCTTCCTGTTTTTACTCTTCCCCTGTCTCTGTCTAATGTCACTCCTGCCTTGGTTAACAATTTTTTGCTCCTTGACTTTTGTTTCCTTCATAGCAGCTATTGCTTGTTTCCCATTGTACATACTTTATGTTTAACTGTAGCCATCCCATTTGTTCTGTCCACTGATTGTACTTGCTGATTGTAATTGACACAGAACCTTTGTAAAAGAACCATTGGTTTGAAGATATATTGTAATCCTAGTACTAAATAAATTAAAAAAAAATTCTGTATTGAGCATACACACAATGGCCATGCTCAGCACTCTTTGTGTTGAGTAGGGTCTTGGAAGCATGCACCATGCCTCTCATTTTGTTACTGAAATGAGGAACATGGACACTCAAAATGAGGAACAATGAGGGCACTTACCCCCATGATGATCAAGACACATCATGTAGCATGGAGATACAGTACCTCAGAACACAGTGGAAACCATTGCATCAGCAACTACAAAGCAGGGGTGCCATTTAGGTAGTGCAGAGGGGGCAGTTGCCCCCTTCCCTGTATTTGTGCCTAGGTTGATCTTATGGTGTGGAAATAATGGCATTAAATTTGGATTTAATCTTTTGCACAATAAGTGCCCACCTGGCCTGTGTGTGCTCATGCTGCAGGTACTCTCCAGACTCAATTGTGTCTGTATTATGTTGTCCACTATCTCCACCTATTAGCAGTGGCAAAATCATATGTGATGTGGATGAGCTCCAGCCAAGGAAGAGCACATGAGTCTTGCAAGTGCAACACTGTCTTTCCCGCCAGAGTAGACAGACTGCACATTACAGCTTGGAGGAGTTGGTGAGCACTGAACTCTTATTAGCAGTGTTGTGGCAGCATATTTTTGTTGGTCTACTCTTAGTAAGTCTCTGTCTCCCCTGGTGGCTGAAGGGGCACAGGATGAGCTAGAAGCTAATTCAAGACTAGGCTACCTACTTACTCTACTAGGCTTGCCTTGCACAAAAAACAGCACAGACCCCCATGGCAGCAAGCTAGGTTTAGCAGCAGTGGTGACAGTAGTATGGGTGACCTTCATAGGCCTTGATCAGTGTAGTGCAGCAGCAGCCACAGCAGCAACCAAGCAAGATGCAAGCAATCCAGGTTGGGTGGGTTCAGTTGGTGAGGTGACTTGGTTGTGGACCACATTGAGGATCAATGATGGTCAGTTCTAGCATCCAGCTTCTGGCAGAAGGAGAGAGGGGTAGCAGACTGAAAACTGGGCTGGTGGCACACTGTGCCAGGCTGCAGGTTCTGGCCATATGGCTGGGTAAGTAAAAGTAAATATCTTTTTTACAGGGGGATTGGGGAAGGAAGAAGGACTGAAATATTGATGTGTCTTTGATGTTTCTTCACCTTTGAGTGGCTTCATGGCCCATAGGGGATGGGCATTGAATGGAATGGAGTCAGGGAGAACAATTGGGACAAAGTTCTTTGGGGGGGCAGAACTTCAGCCAGGAAAAAAAAAATTGGTTAGTGACTGGGTGGGTTTAAGCCCAAATCTGATGTACTGCTCTGAGGTATATATAGATGAATCTTATACATTAGAATGTTTCTGATTTGCAAGTCACTTTTCAGTCAAAACAAATAAGTTGTACCTTTTAGAGATGTTACAGAAATTCTAGAAGTGTCCCTTGCATTCATGGACAGTTGTGTGGTATGGTATGCACAGACTATTGGAGCCCCACTATAGTCAGGCTTATGCACCCCCCCCAGTGAAGTTGACCTCCACATCCCCATGCTCAGGCACATTATGACAATGGGCAAAGGAGTCTGCAGGGGTGTGCACCATTGAAATGAATGTGGGTATTTTTTTATTACTATTTTATACATTATTGATGGAGAGTTGGAGATAAATGAAGGCCACCACTTGACTAACAAAAGCCTTGCTTATAGAACAGTGGCTTTCATTATTCTCCAACTCACCATCATAATGTATAAAATAGTAATAAAAATAACTCCAATCATTTCAAGGGGGTACGTCCCAGCAGTCTGGCCCATGGGCATCATCTCTTAAAGACTCCTGCCTCTGGCTCCCTAGTACTCAAGTAAGAGACATTTTACTTATATCTATACTTGGTGAGTTGTCTGTAGCAGCATGGCCATACCCGCTACAGTGTGTGTGTGTGTTGGGGGGGGGGACTAGCCATATGGATGAGTGTCAAGCTATTGCTACTTTTGTGTTTGCACCTTAAAGTCTGTTTGTATGGAAGCATTCAAAACTTTGGAGAGAAAATAGTAGGAGAACAGGTCAGACAGAAGTAATTAAGTGGTTTTGTGGGTATGTTTGTGTATTGGGTTGGGAAAAACCACATGTATTTACATTGGTATGTGTGCTACAGTTCAACTATGAAACTGAGATGAGGGAGATAAGAAAACTAAAAAGTATAACAGTGACTACAAGCTTGCCGCATGTGTGCAGATGTAGTCAGATATGTACTGAAGTACAAATGAGCCATTTGTGTGCAGACAGTATGGCTTAGTGGTTAAATGCACTGAACTGCAAGCAAGGAAACTTGTAAGTATGAAGACCTGGGTTTGAATCTCATCAACCCTCACTTGTGTATGGTGTGATCCTTTGCTTTTTGCATGCAAGCAGTCTTTCCAAATTTAACATAATAATCATGGTTTCCACTTTTGCTTGCTGCATGCATGCCATATGCATGCAATCAGTTCCAATTTTACATTTAAATCATACTTGCAGCACACATATCACTTGGGTAGTTTTATGTGTGTAATATGAATACATTTCATATAATTATTTCTGTAAGGGAAACTAAAAAAATGGCACAAATTTAAAACCAGAAAGTGTCAGGTTTGTTGGATGCTGTCCCAAGGCTTCTGCTGTGATAGTTTGGGAATGAGACAAAAAATAAAATGCTAGCAGCTGTGCATGTGATGACAAAAAAATATTTTTTATAAGGTGTTTCTATGCACCACTGCTAAAACTGTGGTCACATTTCACACACTACTTAAACAATATGGTAACATCTCAAAACCAGGAAGTAAAAGTGTATTTGCATATTTGTAAACACTTTTTTACTTTGTGGTTTTGCAACTTGAAAAAAAGAACGATGTAGCCACTGTGAGCCCATTCTTGGTGATTGATACTGTACCCCCCCCCCAATCTGGCACCGGGAGTTTGCTGTGATATCAGAAAAATAAGTATTTGGGCCACCAGGTGCCCATTCCCAGTGGTAGTTTCTGCTTCTCCCAATACTGTTTCATATATCAGAACCCACCTCTGTGTCTGAATATATGTAAATTAAAAATGATGCCATCCAGAGAAGTCCATGGGCAGACAAGGTGGGCCAAGTGGTCCTTATCTGCCGTCAAAGTCTATGTTTCTATGTTTCTCTACTGCTGTCCCCTTCTGCCTTGCACCCAAGTCCAACGCTGGGATCCCAACACAGTGTTGGAGAAATTAGTGAAAAATATAAGATTCATGTGGCCACTGGGAAGCTCATTGCTGGTGACACACTGCCATGCTAAGTCCCCAGTGATACTGGGACCCTTCCCCAGTGCTGCCAAAAAAACTCCATCTCCTCAGATGGCTACCAGTAAACCCATCTCTCACATCTGCAACTGGCCATCACTTGGAAATTGTAATTTCAAATTTGCAATACTGGAAATTCATGCTTTCTGCATTTATTTTTAATGTAGTTTGTGACTATATTTTCTAGACAGTTGCTGGCTGTGGAGATGAGAGGAGGGTTGGTGCCTTCTCTGGGATCATGCCTCTGGATGCCTAGGATGCTTGAATTTGGGCAGGGTGTGAGAGATGGCTGCCACTGACCAGTAATACTTGAATTGGGGCAGGTTTGGCAGCAGTTTGCCACTAGACATGAGTGATGCTTTCATTGAGGTAGAGTGTAAGAGGTCATTGCCACTAGATACCATTGATGCTTTCATTGGGGCAGGGTTTAAGTGGTGGACTGTGGATGTCTGGATGCTTGGATAAGGCCAAAGTGTTAGAGAGGTGACACTAGATGCCAGAAATACTTGCATTGGGGCTGAGTGTTGGAGGGGGTGCCACTGGACACCAGGGATGCTTAGACTGGAATGGAGTATGGGAGGGCTTGCCACTAGATGTTAGTGATGCTTGGACTGGATGAAACAATGATTTAGGTGGACAGCAGCTACATGGTGGTTTCATCCCCAAAAAAGAAACCATACAAAAAAGAAAGAGATATGTGTGCACCCACCAATCCCCAGTAAAGTAAACAAGGTGCAGAGATATGCTGCAAAATATATGTTTATTGTCTCCAATCCATAGTGCAATACATACAGTATTATGGTACAATGAAGACCCCAGAGAGCAGCCAAAATGTTTTTGCATCCTCTGATGCTTTTTCAAGGTGGTAAAGTTTGCATTACAGCCTTGTCTCTTTATATCCCACATCTACCATCCATATCAACAGTATACTTGGTAAAAATATCTGAGGCAGGGTTGCAAAGTGAAAACACAGTATATAATATCATACAATTTCCTACCAGTTCATAATGTTGCATGCTTAATACCGTACAACATTATGGCTAACCCGGTATAGTGCTGCACTAGTGAGTGAATGGTGCAATACCACGTATACTGCTGTACGTGGTATTGCACCATTCCCACTTTCCCAGGCACAGGATAAAAGCTCTGCTGGGAGTGGGTTCTGCCAACCAGCTGCTGTGGCTCAACGGACTGAGCCACAGCAGCAGGCAACCCAGGTAGTGCTTCTGGGACTGAGTTTGATTCCTGGTCCCAGGAATTTTTTTTTTAATCTTTGTGCGCTCCCCAATCTGAATCCCCCACCCCAGAGTTGAGAATCTATATTGGGAGGGTTGGGAGAGCACAGCCCCCCCATAATGGGGTGTGTGAGGCTGGAGCCCTCCACAGAAAAGAACGATATGCCACATGGCAAGAATCGCACTGTATCAGCAGCGCGATTGTGCCATTCGACATAGTGTTGTGCGCGGTATTGACCCCGTGCCTAAAATTTTCCAGTTCTTTAGAGAAGTAACACTTAACACTGTCCTAGTTCTATAAACTGCCCCAATTCTATAATTCTGCATTATACAATTATACACATATTTGTGTCAAACACTAATTATTAAAATGATTGTATTACTAAAAATATAGAGTAGGCAATAAATACTGGTGACATCTTCAGTGGACATACCTTACTACACATTTTTCAATTATGAATATTCACTTCAGTATACTATCCCTATTTTTAGTGTTTCATTTGCCAACCAGAATATTCTTTTTTAATCTGTGCAATACGTAAAAGAGAAGGAAACAAAATATAGTAAGTTGGTTTATGAATGCAGAAATAAGTCATATGAAGGCCACTTAAAATTAAACTTAATGATGTTGCATACAAGAAGAATAAGGGGGGATTTACTACTATGCTATACCATATGCCAAGATAACTATCTCTCTGAAGAACTGAACCTAAAAATTAAAAATCATAATAAGGGTACTAGAGGACATAAGTGGCAATTACTGCCTCATAAGTTTCATTCTGAGAAATGAAGGGCCTTTTTCACTCAATGTATTGTTAACCCTTGGAATAACTTACTTGATTAAATAATTAACAGTAATAATAAAGATAAATTAAAAAAAATTATTAGATCATTTTATTTTTAAAAATAACTCACTAACCTATTACAATTAGGTTAAGGAGCGTATATAGACTTTCCCGCCTTACTTAGTTCCTCAAACAAATGTGGTATAATAGCAATTAATGTCTTCTGCCAGACATTCAGAGCTGTTCCACAGTGAAGATGGCGGAACAGAGCAGAAAAGTGAGAGACAGAGAGAGAGAGAGAGAGAGAGAAACAGGGAACAATGCAAGGTGGAAACTGGGGATGGCACACTTGGAGAAAAGTAATGAAGAGGAGACAAGAGGAAGCAGAGGCACGCATTCAGATAAGCCCCCCAAAAACTTGTTGGTAATTAGCAGTGTTCACTGCCTATCAAAAATGTATCCTGTCATTTACTTAGGGCCTTCTACTTCAGTTTCTCAACAGTACTACAGGTACACTGGATATCCATTATACAGTTATATCTGTAAATTAAAGAAAGGGTGCGGAATCCAATTGTTCCTTCAGACTGCTAGGATTTAATGTTCAGAATACGCTATGTTTCTTTCTGGGACGATACTTTAACTCTGTTGCCACCACAGGGCAAGGAGGTTATAGGTCTGAGGCCTATGAAATCACTGTTGTGACACTCTAAATGATGTGTACCAAGTTAATTTTCTAATGCACCACCCTTTATTGCTTTTAATGTATCTGCTCCAAGATTCTCACTCCCCGTTGGCTTGCAGTTCTGTCCAAATGCTTTTTGGGGCAGTTGCACCAAACTGCATAAAAAACAAAATCTGTGCAACAATAATTATAAAATGATAAGACAAATGACTGGGCTGTGATTGGTCAGTACTGACCTTCAGCAGTGATGTAATCTGCGCACAACATCACACCTATTCAAACAGCAATACATATTTTTTTAACTTTTTCCTTTTTTGTACAAGCAAGCCATTGTCATTGGGATTCCCCTCATGAAATGAAACACCACACAACCTGCTTGGGTGCTCAATTAGCAGTTATTTTTTATTAAAACAACATTTCTTTACATCCTAAATCTCACGCGGTATTTATTTCATTGCACATTCATTGACGTTTATTTATTTTTAATTTTTATTTTATTTTGGAATCTTGGATAGCACCAGTGAGCGGATGCTCATTAATTGGTTCCATGTCAGTTAACAAGCACAGAGTGATACATAAACATTCAAATACAGAGTAGTTCAGTAGCAAATATACAAACACATGTTACGGTACAACAAAATAGATAAAGTTCATGGTTACACTATACTGAGGCATTATACAATGTCTGCCCATGTCAAGGAGAGGCAAAAATCAGTAGACAGACAGAGGAGAAGGGGGAGAAGATTGAGAGGTAATGGCAAGAGGAAGTGGTGGGTGGGGTAGGAGGTGAAGAGGTAGGGGTAGGTAAGAGAGGTGGGGGTGTGGCAGCACCATGGGAGAAGGCGGTGGGTCAGTGAAGTGCAAGGTTAGGGCTACCCAGTGGAACAGTGACAGGGTTAAGAAGTGCTAGAGGGTAAGTGCAGACTACGGTGATGGGATTACTCACTTGAGGCAGAATTTAGTGAGGGCAGGCACAGGTACCCATGGTAAGAAGGTGTTGGCACAGTTTGTGTTTAAAAGAGCAGATCATTGCTGCATCACAGATGTCCTGAGATAGCATATTTGTCCAGAGGGGGGCTCGGTATGAGAAACCCCGCTGAGGCAGGGTAGTGCAGCACCTTGGCACATCGAACACCTGAGAGGCAGTGCTTCTGGTTTGCTTTGTGCTCTGGGAAGGAGTCAGTAGGTTCTGTACTCCTGGTGGTAGGAGGTTTAAGGAGGCTTTTTGGCAAGGAGGCAGGTTTGGTACCTGATTCTTCTACTGAACTGTAGCCAGCCAGCATATAGAGATCACAGGTGTGCGTGAGTATAGCAGCGCCTTTGAGGAGATGGCAGGCTTTATTCATTGCGGTTGAGATGTGGTGGAGAGCTGTGTCTGTTGCCGATTCATAGATCACCAGCCCATAATCGATGAGTGAGACGATTGACCTACTGACGGCAGTGCTCAGGGCTTCATGTGTGAGACAGTGTCTATGCCGATACAGGATCCTTATTCTGGTATTGATGGCCCTTGCAGTAATGTTGATGTGCTCAGCATATGATAGGGTGGAATCAATAATGATGCCTAGGTATTTGAAGTGCCGAACAAGTTCGAGAGTGGCACCCCCAGTGTTCATAACTGCAAGTGGAAAGGCTCCGTGTTTGCTTTGTGGGGTGGAGAACATCATTGTCTTGTTTTTTTTTTTATAATTCAAGATCAGTCTATGGTCCTTAAACCACTGCTCTGTGGATGCAAAGCCACTTTGTAGATCCACCTCCAGATGTTTAGGTGTTCAAATTTTATTTTAATCTTTTTTTTCCCAATTATTTAACCAGGTAAGACACACTAATCTGAAAGCTTATTTACAGGTGCAACCTGGGAGCACAAGAAAATTAAGTGACTTGCTCAGGGTCACATAGTATGCAAGTGGGGACTGTGGGATTCAAACTCAGGTCTCTAGATTTGCAGCTCAGAGCCTTAAATCACTGTGCCATACTGCCTCCTATTTACATGTGAATATAATCATAAACACTTTTCATATATACATATTACATATATACCCACATTTCAACTTCTCTCATCTTATTCTATCATGTTTCTTCTATGTAAACACAGTCCATCCTTTAGCTTGTCTTTCCAAGGCTTGGATGTGTACCCAATACCCTTCTTCTGGCTGAAAACCCAGTCCTTCCATCTTGTTGTCTTTCTGGGCTCAGATGTCTACTCGACACTCACCTTTGGGCCTCTGGGATGACCACCCCACAAGGTGCCTGACTTGACTGGATGTAGACCCATCCAGTGCCTTGTCTTTTTACCACCCCCTAACCCCTGTGACCCCTACATCCTCTCCCTGTGTCTCTCCCTGTGCATCTTCTCCCCTCCACCCACCCTCTTCCTCTTCCTTCCCTGAGCGTTAAACCCATGCTACTTGATGCCCACTCCTGGCAACCCTTCAATGTTTTCCAATCTCATACTTCTATCCACTGTCACCCATTATCTTCATTTGACAACCCATTTCCTTTTCCTCCAGTACTTCCTTGCCACTTGTTGCCCTCTGTTGGCAACCTGAAAAACTGGCCATGCATTTCCTTATTGTGTTGCTCTCTTCAGGCAACCCCAGTTTGACTACCACCTTCTCTTCTTCTATGAACCTTTTTGGGTGACCCAATCTATCCCCTTTGTATCCTGTCCTCTCCAATGTCCCATTTACTATTTCCACCTATCTCCTTTAGAGGGCAGGAGGAGGAGGTTGGGAAATTTGAAAACTAGCAAAAAGAAGGGCTCTGTCATTCCACCGACCACCTATATACCCTTCCTTGAGCCCCCCCAGCCTTGCCACATGTCCAATCACTTGCTTCCTACCACATCTCCCATAATCCTTCAGTCAATCCCCCAACCCCCTCTCTTCCTCCCCCTTCCCATTCCCCTCTCCCTACCTTACCTCTCCTAAACCACTGCCGTCACCCCCTGGCATTTCATCCGGGAAACTCCTGACAATCAGGCTGCCTTTTAATAGGCAACCCCCTCTGTCATTGGGATTCCCTTCATGAAATGAAACACCATACAACCTGCTTGGATGCTCAGTTGGCAGTCATTTTTATTAAAACGTAATTTCTTTACATTCCAAATTCTCACACAGTCCTTATTTCATTTACATGTGAATATAATCACGAATTCATTCATATATACATTTATGCTCACGTTTCAACTTCTCTTACGTTATTCTATCACCTTCCTTCTACAAAAACACAGTTCATCCCTTAGCTTGTCTTTCCCGGGCTCGGATGTGTACCCAACACTCTTCTTCTGGCCGAAAACCCAGTCCTTCCATCTTGTTGTCTTTCTGGGCTCAGATGTCTACCGACACCCAGCTTCAGGCCTCTGGGATGACCACCCCACAAGGCGCCGGACATAGCTGGATGTAGACCCAGCCAGTGCCTTGTCTTTTTACCACCCCTACCCCCTGTGCCCACTACGTTCTCTCCCTATGCCTCTTCCCCTTCCCCTGCCTTCTTCCTCTTCCTCTTCCTTCCATTAGCCCATCTCCAGCTCCTGTGACAGGTGAGGGGCTTCCCTCTTCCATGCTCCATCCCTTTTCCCATTCCTCCAGCACTTCCTCTAGCTGCAAATTAAAAAACTCTATCCCTACCTCGGATAAATGCACCCCACCATGCCCATAGTACCCTGCTCACTCATATGAAATATCACTGTGTGACACATGTTTTCCCCCTGTATTTGCCATAAGCTCTGCCATCCTCCTATGTGACCTTTTCCTCACCTTCTCTATTGCCCTGATATCCCATGCTTGCCTCCATATTCTCCTTGCTATCATCTTGGACCACCAAATCATCACCTCAGGCCACCAACCCCTAACCATCTCCATATCTCGACTGATCTCTTGAACAAACTCTACCCACGGTTGTTCCCCCAAGTCATTGCCCTCCAAATGCAGCATTAACAAATCTGGCCTCAGCCATTTTAATCTGAGTTCTTCCAAAAGCGATAAAAGCTGTGCCCATCTCATCTCCCAAATCCCCTTCCATAGCACTCTGATTTCCTGTGCTTCCCTCCATAGCAGTCTCCCACCAGGCCTAGTTTCTGCTCACTTTTCCACTCAATACACAAACGAATGCTCCACAATCCACACAATCCTCTTGTGAGCTACATCTGAGGGGCAAAAATAGACAATGTTATTTCTTCATTTCCCTAATATATTTTTTGTAGTAGTTTGACCTTCATCTGCCCACTTCCTTTTTTTCTGCAACCGACCAACCTAGAGCTGCCAGCTCTGAGGCTGCACCGATCTGGAATAAATGTGATGAGAACGTATCCATATCTTCACCAAAAACTGCATCCCCTTCTTTTTTTTTTTCAACTTTATTTTCCTCCCCGTCTCTCAGCTGGGGGGAACTCTCTCAGGCATCCCCACCTTGTGCCTGCCCACCTGAGATCCGCTGTGGACTGTGCCCCTCTCTCTCCCCCCCGTTGCCAGTACCCCTGGTTTAACCCGCCCAGGGAGGGTAGCCCTGCCACTTACTTGGGCTTTTTGCAGTTCAGATTCCAGCAACAGGTCGGGGCCACGTGGAGGAGTGATTAGGGTCCCGCCCTGCCAGATCCAGTGCTGGGCATAGAGGAAGGGTGCTGTCACCTATCCCTCCAGCAGAGTGTTTTCCACATTTTCTCCCCACCCATCCCTATGCTTGCACACCCCTGACACTTAGTGCATGGCAACCCTGCCAGCGTTGGGCACGTTGTGACATGCAGCTGAGCTTCTGCAACAACCCCCAGTCTCCACCAGGGGCCACCAGAGCTCTGGATTACCCAGTGCCCTCCCCATGGGACAGGAGAGCAGCCTGATGGGCGATCAATCCTATCCCTCCCCTGCCGACCCATGGTGCCCAAGCTCGCTCCCAAACCCGGGTCGCAGGTGTGGCTCAAGGTGTGGTGTCCAGTGCCTCAATCCTCAGCGCCACTGGGCCTGCTACTGCATCCCCTTCTTTAAGTACACTGTCAACTGAAAGTTTGTGACCGGGGCCCCATCCCCATGCAAAAACTAGCTGCCTGCCTTAGCTGGTCTAACCGCTTTGTAATCCTCCAATACCCTCACCACACACATGCCCTCCCCTCGTTCCCTCTTTAGGACCACCTTTTTCCCATGACCTGCTTGATCCATCTTGGACCTGTGCAACCATATCACTATCATCCTCCCACCATTGTATCTCTCCCCAATGTAGCCCCCCCCCCACCCTGGTCCTTCTTATTTTTCACTACTACCTCACTTATCCTGAGTGTGCCGTTGGACATAACTAAGAAACAGCCAAGAACAAACAAGCCTCATAACCCAAATGACAGATATATTTAATATCCTTAATAGCTTACCCAATAATTCTCCTGCTACAGCCTCTGACATCCAACCTTTTACCTTGCAACCTATTCCAGCCTTTTATCATTCGTCTCACCACTGGGGCTCTATTGTGCTCCCCCCGCCTTTGTAAATTGCATACCAGGCTGATCCCTGCTAGGTGTATCCCCATGGCTGAATGTGCCATCCCATCTTCCCATTTCCTTACCATGAACGTTATTACCTGATCCTTGGTTACAGGCCTACTTACCTCCATCATGCGTGCTGCCAAAAATTTGGAATGCTTTCCATGCCCTTTCTGTGCTCTCAATGAACTCATAGATCAAGAACTTCTGAACAGCAACTGGGCTCTTTCCATCAAATCTCCCATACGTGGGATGGGACCAACGTTCTCCCCCGGCGGCCACCCCTGGTACCAACAACCTGAATATGTCCAACTGAAGATGGGAAAAGCTGTCAGCCACCTTGTTTTTTACTTCTTCAATATGTCTAATTTTGAAAGACAGATTCAGCCACAGACCTTCTAGCACCAGCTGCCTGACCACTCTTGTTACTGTCTCTGTGGACTCCCACTGCCTATTTAGCACTTCCACCACCACCCGATTGTCACACCAAAATCTTCTGATCCCTCAACTATTCTCCCCAAACGGTCACTGCCACCCATATCTGCAAGAGCTTTAAAAATGTGATATCCCTCAATAACACAATCTTCTCCCATTCTACCAGCCATTTCTCTGATATCTAGTCCCCTTTAAAATACGACCTCTTCCCAAATGCCCCAACCGCATCCATTTATAACTCAAATTCTGTATTGCATAACCAGTCTTCCTGCCAGAATATGACCACATTATACTGTTGCAGAAATTGCTCCCACACCTCTAAATCCTGCCACACTCCTTTCAAAATATCTACCCAGTGATGTGGCATTCTCACCTTCCCCATGGCCCTAGCTAGCCAACAGGTAAAAGCTCTCCCTGGCATAACTGCCCAGCATGCAAAATTTAGGTATCCCCAACAACTGCTGTACCAATGACGATGGGACTCTGCTTACCCTTCACTAGTGCGATTAGCTCCTTCAACTTCATTACTTTGCTATCTGATAGTCTGAATACTTGCTCCTCCGCATCCACCTCAATCCCCAGGAGCTCCAGCTTCAGATGGCCCTCTGTCATCCTCCTGCTAAAGGCACACCTAAGGCATTACATATTTCCTGAAACTCCTGCAGCATCTCTGTGCACCACCCTCACTTTGCCCTATCAACAAAAAATCATCCAGATAATGCACCACGATCTTGTGCCCAAATTGTTCCCCAAAATCCCATTACAGCCAAGTGATGAACATCTCAGCTGTGGCACATGCAAATGAGCAACCCATCAGCATAGACTTATCAAAGTAATACCCCTAAATTGAAAACCCAGCAGGTCTCAATCCTCAACTCATGTTGGCAGCAGCCAGAAAGTGGCTTCTATATCCATCTTTGCCAGCCATGCCCCTACCACTGCCCATATCATTTCTACTGCCTGATCCAACATCACATAGGACATCACACTTTGCCCATCTGCTTTGAATCATTGACTGATTCCCCTTCTGGGCATGACAAATGGTGGATCAACCGACATTCCTAAGGCTGCTTTTAGAGCACCAAACCCCACGGTGACACCCTGAGCTCTGGAAAAGGGGCACCTCGAATGGGCCCCCCCTTGACTCTGCCTGCTTCTACCTCCTTCTCTATCTTTCTCTTGATCACTTCCTCATTACCTTTTACTGATCCTAAGTTACTTGTATTCATAGCTTTCCTTCTCCTCTCATAATGTACACAAAACCCTTCTGTAAATTTTTCCCTTAATACCCACCTGGACTTCCCATCCATATCCCCTTTCGGTCAATCCAGCAGCACCTCCATCCTGATCAGCATTTGGGCCATACCAAAACCCATCTTTCTTGCTGATTTGCCCTCCCCAAGTTTATCAACCCCTTGCACCTGCATCAAATGCTCCTCTTTCTCACTAAATCCCTTCCCCCTTCCTCCTTGTCCCATCCCTCCCCCTCTCACCCCCCCAAAAGTTTCCTGAATGGACTGCCCCCATAGGCTGATTCCCAAAACCTGTCACCCATGGCCTTGCACTATATTACCATGTGCAGCCCGTGAGGATGTATACTTGGAGCATACGTGTTTGAACTTACAATTTGCCCAGTTGCAAGTTGCCTTATTATAACCCCAACAGGATTTTATTTGACTACCCATTCCCCCTTTTGCTCATTTCAAACATCTCTGTGTACTTCATCATCGTCTGCAGCCATAAATCAGTATGCATGGTGTCCCATCCAACATCCCCATGTGAAGCCATCCTCTGCCTGAACTTCTCATCATATTTCAGCCACCCGTACTCTCCTTTCATCTTATATGCATCTCTTATCATCACTCAATTCATCAGTAGGGTTATGGCCAGCTCAGGCTGCTTCTAAAGCATAAGCACACTGAAGTGTATGAAGCCTGCCACCCATGTGTCTATGGTCTTTCCTTTGAAAATGTTGTCTTCTGTTGTTTTCCCCACTAAAGCTAGTGCCACCACCATCTCTGACATCCCCAGTTTCCCTCTCATCATATTTTTGGACTTCTTTTTGTCTACCAGGGCAAACACATCTGTATATTCCATTTTCCATATTTTTTCTTTTATTGATAGTGGCATATGTACTGCAGTGTCATCCCTGGGACCTTGCCCTCACTTACCCCTTTTACCTCCTTGATACCTTCCCCCTGTCCTTGCCTTGTCACCCTTTTCCTTTTAATTCCTGTAGCACCTTTCCCCCCTTTCTTCTATGATTCCTGCCAAATATTCCTTCAGGCTCCCATCAACCATCAAGTCCGCCAAGGTATCCTTATCCCTAGGCTTCTGTGGTCCATCAGCCCCTGCCTTGCTGGGCTGCTTTCCTCATTTCCCTTTCTCTTCTTCTCCATCTGGCACCTTCCTCTTCCCTGACTTATTTGTCTTGTCCTCCTTCTTTCTCACCTCGGCCAACAGGGCTTGCACTTGGCCCATTAATTCTGCCACTTGCTCCATCAGCTTCTTGCTGCTAGCTCCTTCTTTGTTCAGCTCTCCTCTGGGTGCCATTCCTACATCACCAAACTCCAAACCAAAAACATATAATTAACTAACAGATCCCACTGCCCTCATCATTCATTGGTATTCTGGCATGACCTCTTGCACCCCTTCACGAGGTACTTATAGCTTGTTGTTGTTTTTCATTTTTTTTTAATTTTATCCATGCCCCTCCACTGTATCCAGCTTTTTGTGAAACAAGGAACTAATGAATCTGTTGACCAGAATTAGAGTTGGCCTGCTAATTGTGGAACGACCTCATGCTTGTGCCACCTAGTATGGCAAGTTCAAAAACATTTGTTTCTGCCCTTTATGCTTTTCTTTTTTTGTTGTTGTTGTTTTTAAGTCACCCATGAGTTATCCACCATCCCCTGCTAGGTCCGTTCACCCCCGTAAGCCTGTATCTGTGGACCGTGTATGGGTTTCCACCATGTTACTCCCTGACATACCCCAAAACATGTTCTACAGTAATTGCTCACTATTCACGGTCCGACTCCCCTTTTATCCCAATTTCTGTGTGTAGTCCTTATGCCCCGCTGTTGAAAATTAACCCTCCCCACCCAATTTTACCACCATCCATTGCCCTTTTTTATTTATTTATTTAAATGTTTCACCAGGAAGGCACACTGTGCAACAAGTCGCTTGTCTCCCAGTGCCACCTGGGGGGGAAGGGGTACAATAGGAATGAGACATTAAACATTCGATTTACAAGATCAACAATAGCATACAGTTGTAAGGCATGTGTTACAAAAAGTGTCACAACAGTGTTGAGCATAACATGTAGAAAGAGTGGATAATAAGTGGCAGGTTAATAAATAAACAAGTGCTTACGTGAAAGAAAAGGTGGAAAGGGGAGGGAGGGGTGAGGTGGGGAGAAGGGAAGAGTTATGTCCTTGGATACCCCTTCAGGGTGCGAGGAACTCTGTAATGGGACTGCTGGGACCAGAGAGAAGGGGATAATGCAGTGTACCAGAGAGACCCTTTAGGATGGTGGGGGAAGGTAGTAGAGCAGAGATACAAGCTCCTTGGGGTGGGAAGTGAAGGTGAGAGTTGAGAGGTAGGGTTTGTCCAGGGCTTTTTACCTACTTGCCTCCTTTCCCATGCCTCCCATCTTGTGCGTGCCATCTTGTCTCCCCACCCTCTCTTCCATTCCCCAAATGGATGCCCCTGAGCACAGGCAATTGTGCATCCTGTTCATGTCTGTGTTACTGGCTATTTGTATGTGCAGACCTAAATTCTCCCTTTCAGAAAACTTAAAAATCTTTTGATGTAATGATGTTCACAATAAATTCACATTCCAACACTGCCACACTATTTGTGTGACAATTGTGGCTACCATCTGCATTTTACAGTACTTGCTAACAATCCACCATGTCAGCCAGTAACCACAAATGCATTGCGTCTCCCCCCCCCAGCCAGGCACTCTCAGTGGTGAATTCAAACAAAGCGCCCGACCACTCCACCATCTTAGCTCCTCTGACCATGTGGCTGGTGCTCATTAAAGAGGGACTATGGTCACAAATGACTGACATCAATAAATTCAGAATATGGATCCACATAGACCCAATTACCCTCATGCCAAAAATGAGATCCCTGCATTACTTTGTTTAAAAGTTACAGATCATTTTACAGCCCTACATTTTCTGTCTGTTCAAAAAAGTCAGTTTCAGTGAAGAAGTGCTGATGATGTCATCTCCTAAACTCACAGTCTAGCCCTCCCTGTTAGCAAACTTACTGAAACTGCTGCTCCAAAGTTTAAAAACTATGTGCAAATTGTTTTCTCCAGTAAAACAGGCAGCACCATTCAATAAACATTGCCTTAAAACCTGTGCGTGTTTCAGGTTTTGTAACAAAGTTGACAAATTCATATTGTTGTTTTGGTGCTATTTTGTTGTGGTACTTTTCTCCTGGGTTGCTGGATGCAGCACACTAATGTGAGATTTGCAGACTGGCTATCTCTGATGTGGTGAAAGGCTGTGTCATTCACACCTATCATTCAATTGAGGCGATTTCTCAGGATGGCACTTTAAATCAATTATTCCATCAGCCTGTAAATGGGGGTGGGGAGAGGTAGTGCTGTTTTGAAACCTTACTAAGGCCCCGTCCACACTACACCGCTTGCTCCAGGTAACGGATACAATCCGTTACGGCCGCAGAACGGTGCAGTGTGTCCACACCTCAGCAGTGTCCGTTATGGGACTGGCACCGCCGGTCCACACATCGGAATCCAGGCGACCGTTACAGCGGAGCCCGATCCCACAATGCAGCTCGCGCTGTGCTTTGTGCCCTGCAGGGGACCGTTCCCGGCAGTCCACACTACCGCCAGTAACGGTACCAGGGCGGGACCAGTTTCATAACAGTTGTTGAAACCACCTCATATGTAGTTTCATCAACGGTTACGAAAACGCCTGCTGTAACGTTACCAGTGTAAACGCACCCCGTTACTGATGCGGTTTACACCCTCTGTAATGTTACAGAAGGGGTTTTCAGGCTGCAATGTGGACAGGGCCTAAGAGTTTTTAATGCAGTAGCAAGGCTCAATGCTTAATCACCCAATCAATCAATATTTTATTCATCATCAAAGTATGAATGGATGGGATACTCAGTTGAGCTGAGTTCATTTTCTGTTTTCTCATTGACAGGCTGTTACTTGAGCTATATTCAGGATCATCTGCATTGTACTCCACATTACGATTGTTTTACCAGGGTTAACACTTCCACCTCTAGTAGGAATTAACACACAAGGGCCCCCATTAAAACTTATTGTAAAGCAGACACTGACAAATAGCAATGCAGTTTATTTATTTTAGTCTTGGGTAACAGGGTAAGTCTCACTAGGCACAAGTGCCTGTTTTCAGGGGTGATCTGGGAGCACTGGGCAGTTAAGTAACTAGCTCAGAGTCACACAGTATGCAAGTGGAGATTGTGAGAATCAAACTCAGATCTACTCTGCTAGATGTACCAAGCTTGTTCACACCTCGTTCCTCTAACCTCTAGGCTATACTGCCAGACCAACAGTTACCAACATTGCAAAACTTGTAGCAATACAACTTCCAAACAGGCACTGCAGAGTAGCAATTCACATGGTATCTGCAACCTGGAGGCATGCTGACTTAGCATCCTGCAACTCTGGAGAAATGAAGCATATCAAAAAGGCATTAAAATACACATTTGTCAACTTTGTTACAAAACCTGAAACACATAGATTCTATAGCACTGTTTTTAGAATGGTGCTGCCTGTCTTACTTGTGAAAACCACTGCAGAATGATCTTTTAACTTTGGAGAAACAGGTCCTATAAGCTTGCTGACAGGGAGGGCTAGACTTTGAGTTCAGGAGATCATATCATCAGCACCTCTTCACTGAAACTGGCTTTTTTTGAACAGGTAGTGAAATCAGGGTTACAAAATAGCCCGTAACTTTAAAATGAAGTAACACAGAAACCTAATGTTTGGCACGAGATTTATTGCAGGTATGCTTATTCTAACTGTGCAATGTAGCACTTTTGGCCAAACTCCCTCTTTAAGTAAATGGGGGCCGTAACCCACCCCGGAAGAATGCCATCCTGGCCTTCACTCCCCCCCAACCATCGAGCCTTGTTTCCCATTGTAAGTATTGTGCCATTAGCTATCCCAACTGTTATGGAGCCATATGTATCTTAAAGACAAACTATACGACCACTATACATTTCTCTTTCTTTAGACCTATGCGAAAGGCAGCTTTTCTCATGACTTACAGACCAATGGCAATCATGCTTAAACCATGCTTTAGAGAAACTTTAACCAATTACTCCAAATGCCCAAAAAGTAAGTACCAGAACCCACTCCATTTAAATATCTAGCTCTGTAGCATCCTGTGTCTGTTCTTTCACAAATCTGGCCACCACTCACCAGCCAAAGCCCTTCCCAACTGGGATTCCATCCAGGGCCTACCACACAACAAAAGAGTGCATCCGCAGCTACCACAAATCTCTGAGGTACGCTCCCCTTGATTGCGTTTGACCCAGACCATTGATTCTTACTTTTTTTTTTTAACTCAACTCATATCTCAAGCTACCTTGTAAGCAAGACACTTTGAGGAGTGGATGGCTGCCATATCTCAACACTCTGTTTAAACCTGCTCATCTTTCCTCCCCTCTCACCCTGTCCACGCTGCTACCACTCACATGGCTACCACTAGAGACATCCATCCCCTTGTTCTGGTACAGCTCTCTACATCCTATTTCTTCTGTATGCTATGTGGCGGGCAGCCACAACTGGCTTTCCAAAACCACCCTCTGCTTTTTACTGGGCTTGTCTATTCTTGAAACCTCCACCCCCAGCTGCAAAAACACAGCAACCACACAATCCTTTTTTTTTCAGCAAAACCAAAAAATGTCCCTTCCAACCTGGTTATGTGCACCAAAATTCCTCTATCTGGCATTGCACCACACTAACCCCCATCCACTACCTATCAACCCTCCTCATATCATTTTCAGCCAACCTGATATCAGCAATACATACCTCCACACCACTGCTTTTACCTTTACCAGATTTCTTGCAGACCGATCTCTTGCTGTTCCTGCCAACTGATGTGCTAGTATTCAATTTGAGCACTAGCAAAAAGAAGGGCTCTGTCCTTCCAGAAACCACCTATAAACCCTTCCTTGAGCCTTCCCCTAGCCTTGCCCCCAACCAATCACCTGCTTCCTACTACTTCTACCATAATCCTTCAGTCAATCCCCCTCCTCCTCCTCCTCCCCCATTCCCACCCCCTCCCTTTCCTCTCTTAAACCACTGCATTCACCCCCTGGCATTTCATCAGGGAAACCCTTGGCAGTCAAGCTGCCTTTTAACAGGCAACCCCCTTTTTATGTTGGCTTGTGTGCACGTACAAGCAACATCTTGTGGTAGTAGCACATTTCAGAGATGTGTCAGTGTTGCGTTGAATGCAGGGGAAGCTTTATTGGGTGCGTCCCTCATCCACCAATCAGTGAGCATGCTGGAAATGACAGCAGCTTCAAAAAGAGCCAAAGAGTTGAAACAAATCTGCTGCTGTAATCACAGACAGTTTCGTCATTGCAGTGGCACCTCCCCCCTCACAACCTCGTCGGCTCCTGCTGTGTGCTAAGCACTCTGCCCCTGGGCCTTGCTTTATCAGTTCAACTTGTTTGTTCACTGTGCCTTTCCTGGAGAAATATTTCAATAAATAAATCAGCCCCATAGCACCTTTCCATATTGGCGGCTGCTGCCACCTGTCTCACACACTCCCCAGAAACCCGACATTGGGGTGTCCAATCTCCAAGTCGGCATGGATTCACCCTCACACACACATTGTGCCACACTGGGAGCCCACTCCAGTGTGCCCAGATAATTTTTTTATATATTTATTTTTCCAACAATGGGATGCCCACTCCTGGTGTTGGATGCCCCCCTCCGAGCTCATTGTCTTTGCTGATGGGGGTCCTAAATCCCCATCAGCATCATGTTTCCTCTCCCCCCTCAAGCTCACTTTCTTTGCTGATGGGGGTGCACAATCTCCGTTGGCATCATGCCCTACCAAACTCATATGGCACACTGGGAGCCCACCCCAGTGTGCTCCCAATTTTTTTTTTACTTGTAAACTAAGAAAACCATATCCCCGTGTTTTTTTCAATCTGCAAAAAAGAAAATGATCCCTCGTAGTCTCCTCACTGCCCCTCCTCCATCTCCACCCTCCCACTAAGCATCCACCTCCCTGCACCTCCCTGCACCCCCCCATTACCCCATACTTACCTCTGGAGGTTGAAAGCAGCAATCTTCTGTAGAGCATGACATGGTTGCACTCTTTAAAGTCGACCGGCCAAACTGAAGAATCAAAGGTAACCACGTATAATGGCTGTCAATGGGAGTTTCAGCTTATGTTGATATATCAGCCATTTTTAGGAATTTTGACCCCAAATTTTCAACATGGGGTACTTGTGACCCCACCTCTTGAAACCTGACTATAGACTTTACTGTGAGCTACTGAATAGGTAAGGTCATGAAGTAAATTAATTAATTAATTAATTAATTATATTTTTGATGACTGGGTAAGTGAACTGATCCAATGGACCATTTTCAGCCATGACCCAGACCACAAAGTGGTGACAAGAGTCAACAAAACAAAAATACATACATAACATGGGTAAGATATACTGTAGTTCTGATGGGACAGCTTAAGAAGTACGTGAGAATACATGAAAGAGCAACACAACACGATGTGATCAGGAACTCGAGACAATATGTTCCATGATCAAATACAGATAATACAGTCGGTGAATATTACGGGAGTGCAAGATACCAACACACAATAATGATACTGCTTGATAGCCAGGGGTGCAAGGAAGGTGTGTAGAAAAGAAGGAAACAGTCTTAAAGGGTCTGTGATCACCAAATTTATCTGAACTCCCTCTGGGATCAAGGTACTGTGTCTTTTGAACTGTGTAGGAAAATGCTGGGGTGAAATCGAGGTACTGTGGCTCTTTGATTTTGGGACTGGTCAAAGGAAATCAAGGTAATGTGATTCTTGAACTGTTACTGGGGTACAATGTACGTAACTCTGGGAATCTGAGGCAGATTACTGTGGGATCAAGGAACTGTGATCCTGGGGACTTGGGGCTGAGTAAGTAGAATCAAGGTACAGGGACTCTAGTACTGTGAGAAGAGAAATGTAGGAATTTGAAGTTGATTGCTTAATAACTGTGACTTTTATACCATTGTAATAATAAAGAGGGCTAGGGCAGCATCACAGAAGGAAAAAGGAGCAGGACAGAGAAGGATGTACTAGAGGGGCGTATGGCAACTTGGGTGGTTGGGGACAGCGGAAAGGTAGGTGGGCCAGGGGGCAGCAGGACATCTGGAGGGCCAACACAGGTAGAAAAGATGTGGGCAGGGAGTGGGGGGGACACAGAGGAGAGAGGAGTGAATGGATAGGGGGAAATGACTGTGGAAGTCAGTGGAAAGGACAGGAAAGAGTGATGCACTGGGGGAGGAACAGTAGAAGCATTAGAGGAGGGGAGATCGGTGGCAGGAGGGGAGTAGTGGCTACGGAAGAGGGAGGATCGTGGGGTGTAATAACTGTGGAGCAGCCATACTTATGGGCACCCTGTGGAGGCTGGGGGAATGTCAAGTTTGTCAAAGGCTGGGGAGACTGGAGGATGATATTTTAAGGTCAAAGAGGGAACTGTCTTGGACAGAAAGAGAAGAGGAAATGGGAAGCACAGACTGTAACTGGGTAAACAGAAGAAGGGACAGGGGCAGGGAATGGAGATGGACAGAACAATCCACACTGGGGACAAAGGTGGGATACAAGTACAGGAGATGGGAGCCAAAAGGAACAGGGGCCAGAGTTACTGCACATAGGTATACAATGGGCTCAAACAGGTACTGGCCAGTGAGCGGAATGACGGATGAGGGAGAAGGTGCTGTGGAACAACAGTCCAGGGTAATAGAGAGAAATGGGACAGAAAGGTGGGGGGTGAGAAGGGAAAGGAACCTAATGTGTGTCAAAATATAATGAGCACAGGGGGAAGTACTGGACTTTGAACACAAAGGAGACCCACAGAAGGGTGGCATGGGACCCCACAGGGAAAGGAAGCAACTCCTGGTGGGGGACTCCATTGTTAGGAGGGTAGAACTGGGAGAGGAAGGAGAGAGGGAGGTAAGGTGCCTGTCTGGTGCCATGGCTTGGAGGGACAGGGAGAAAATCTTCAGGATTGCTGGAGCAGCTGCACGGAGGAGGGAGCTGGATGTCATTGTCCACCTAGGGACAAATGACCTGGCTGAGAAAGGGATCAGAGCAGTGCAGGAAGAGTTTGTGGAGTTGGAGAGGGGGCCTTAGACAAGTAGCACACATGGTAACCTTCTCAGAGGTGCTGCCTTTCTATGGTATGGATGAAGCTAGACTGCTCCAGACCATGGGATCCAATCAGTGGTTGTAAAACTGGTGCAGAGCTCAGGGATTTGGCTTCATTTGGGACTGGGGGTCCATCTTGAGTGATGCAGGCCTATACTGGCTTGATGGTCTGCATCTGTCCAGGAGGGGAACCAGGATCCTAGGTGATAGGTTTAAATGCTTCATTGGCAAGCATTTAAACTAGCCAAGGGGGAGGCGCTGGAAAGGAGCAGGGAAATCCTAGCCCCCCCCAAAAAAATCAGGATAGTAAGTGAGGTAAACACGAAGATAGAGATGTCGATAGGGAGAAGGGCAGGGGTAAATGGAGAAAATGACAAAGGCAATAAGGACAGGCATGGGACAAAAAGGTTAAGGCCATCAAGAAATGGAGGGTAATGAGTACCAATGCCCATAGTCTGGGCAACAAGCTCCCTGAACTTGTGGCCTTGTTGGAAGATGGATGCCTGGATATTGTAGCAGTCACAGAAACATGGTACACAGAGAACCATGACTGGGATGTTAACATACCAGGGTATATAACTTACAGGAGAGACAGGGAGAGGAGAAGAGGGGGAGGAATAGCTCTCTATGTAAGGGAAGGGATAAAAGCAATGGAACAAAAGAGTAAACAGGGAGGAGATGAGGCACTGTGGGTCACCTTAGAGACTGGAAATGTCACCACAATCCACACAGAGGTTGTACACAGACCCCCATGGCAGGGAGAGGGAAAGGGCAAGGATATGATAGAAGGCATCCTTAAGATGGCAGAGAAAGGGGAGATACTGATGACAGAGGACCTGAATATGCCAGATGTTAACTGGAGCACCTTTGCTGCAGTCACATCCAAGAGCAGGGCCATTCTCGATGCTCTACACATGGTATGCCTCAGACAGCTAGTTTTGGAACCCACTCATGAGGGAGCAATCTTAGACCTGGTACTCTCAAATGCAGACAGTGAGAGGATCTCAGATCTAGAAGTGGGTAGCCATCTGGGAACAAGTGACCACCAAACAGTGTGGCTCACGATAAACTCAGCTACAGAGTCAAGTCATACAAATGTGAGGGTACTGGACTTCAGGAGGGATGACTTTGGCAAGATGGGAGAGTGCCTTAGAAAAGCACTAGCAAACAGGCTAGAAGGTGGGGTAGAACAACAATGGGGAAGCATCAAAACTGCCATCATGGAGGCAACAAGCCTTTGTGTGAAGCAAATAAACAAATCAAAATGAAAGAAAAAACCACTATGGTTCTCAAAAGAGGTGATGGGGAAGATTAGGGAGAAAAAGATAGCATTTAGGAAGTATAAGGAAACAGAATGAGCAGGACAGAGAACTGTGCCAGTTAAGGCAGAAGGAAGCAGGGAGGGAAGTCAGAACAGTAAAGGCCCAAACTGTTAGGAAAAGATAGCCAACTCAGTTAAGAAGTGGGATAAAACCTTTTATAGGTACATCAGGGAGTATAGAAAGACAAAGGGAGGGATAAGTGAGGTTGAATAGAAAGGACAGTGGGTGGGCAGAGAGGGACACTGAAAAAGCAGGGACACTGAATGAATACTTCTGCTCAGTACTCACAAAAGAGGAGGGGGGAGGTGCCTAATACAATTAACAGAAGCACTCTGGATAGGGGGGTCAATCCCAGTCCTTTCACAGAAGAAAGGGTTCTGAAAGAACTCCTAAAACTGAAGGTGGACAATGCAATGGGGCCTGATGGAATTCACCCCGTAATTCTAAAAGAATTAAGGGGAGAACTAGTGACACTACTGACTACCCTTTTTAACAAATCATGGGAGGATGGTGTGGTACCTGAGGACTGGAGGAAGGCCGATGTGATTCCCCTTCACAAAAGTGGGAGCAAGACAGAGGCAGGAAACTACAGACCTGTCAGTTTGACCTCTGTGGTAGGGAATGAGATGGAATCACTTCTGAAGGAAAGAATTGTTGAGTACCTAGAGGCCAGTGGAGCACAGGACCCAAGGCAGCATGGGTTCACAGCGGGAAGGTCATATCAGACCAATATAATTGATTTCTTTGACTGGGTGACCAAAGTAGCAGACCAGCGAGAGGCTGTGGACATGGCCTACCTAGACCTTAACAAGGCATTTGACACAGTCCCAAACAAAACATTAATAATCAAATTAACCAGCCTGGGAGTGGGTCCCAGGGTGGTAGCCTGGGTAAAACATTGGCTGGACAACAGGACACAGAAGGTAATTGTAAAAGGAGTCCACTCTGAAGAAAGAGGGGTTACTAGTGGGGTACCGCAGGGTTCAGTACTAGGTCCAGTCCTTTTTAATGTCTTTATAAGTGACATTGCAGAGGGACTGGAAAGAAAAGTATGCCTCTTTGCAGATGTCACAAAGATCTGCAACAGGGTTGGTACACAAGGAGGCATGGTAAGGAAGAGAAGGGACTTGGCAAGGTTGGAGGAATGGTCAGAAGTATGGCAGCTTGGATTCAACGCAAAGAAGTGCAAAATAATGCACCTGGGAAACAAAAACTGAGGGGAAGATTACACAGTGGGGGGGGGGAGATGGTAACAACAACAACAAGCATTTGTCAATGCCGAATGTTTGCTTGCTGGCATTGGCACTGGTAGTGTAGAAGTTACAGAGCTGGATAATAGGAATGGAAGCGAAGTATTGAACTGAAGCCAACCCCACCACCACCCTGCAGAGAGTGACAGGCATTGGGTGTGCCTTTGGGTCCGTCAGGATAACGACCACGCATTTCACCACACCCTACCCTGCAGACACTGACAAGGTGTCACGGTGTGCCTTAGGGTCTTTGGCTCCTTATGCGCACCCATTCCATCAGGAAATACGGTGAGATGGGTGCAGTATAGGAGAATGAGGTAACGCTTGGGGACCAAGAGTCCGAGGCACATCTTGATGCCTCTCACTGGCTGCAGGGTGTGGGGGGGGTGGAATGGTATGAGCATTACAGGCAAGAATCCCAAGTCACACCCCTGATGCCTGTCATTCTCTACAGGGTGGGGCATTATGGTCGGAAACCCTAGCGCCTCAGGCATTTGTTGGTATTTTCACTCCAAATTTTCAACATGGTTTTTTTGTGACCCCCACCTCATGAACAGTGGCAATATCAGTTTGTTAGCCGAAAACTGCTTTTGCACAGAGACTATGGCATTTGGCACCACAGGTGCAAAAACACATTCCGAACAGGATGTGAATAATGACAGCGGTACTGTTCATGGGGAGGTGTAAAAAATGGCAATGTTGAAAATCTGTGTGAAAATCTTAAAAATAGTGAAGTCACGGCGTGCATAGAAACTGTACAAATACAACCCGTAATGTAACTAGTTTGGGGATTTTTTTACAGCAGATTGTTAACACAGGCATTTTGGGACCTCCGATCATGAACAGTGTCAGTGTGATTTTCTTTATCTGTCCCAATGATTTCCCACAGCGACCACGCATTTCTGCGCTGAAAGTGTGAAAACACATTTCGGCCATGTTGTAGAAAATGACAGCCATACTGTTCACAAGGCAGTGTGGAAAAATGCCACTGGTGAAAATCTGGACTGAAAATATTACAAAATTCATGAACTTACGAGGGTGCGTGGAAACTGTGTAATGCTCACTTGTAGCACAGTCATTTTATGGAGTTTTGTCACCAAATTTTCAACATAGTCATTTTAAGACCTCTGCTCATAAACAGTGTCACTGTGATTTTCTTAATTTGTCCCATACATTGATTTCGCACACAGACTGCGCCATTATGCGCTACATGGGCGGAAACACATTTTGGTTGAGGTGAAAAATTACAGCTGTACTACTCATAAGAAGGTGTGGTAAAATTGCAATGTTGAAAATCTGGAGTGAAAATATTGAAAAGTCACGAACTTACGAGTGTGCGTAGGAACTGCACAACGCACGTTCGTAAAACAGTCATTTTTTGGAATTTTTCCACCAAATTTTCAAAATAGGCTTCTTGAGAGCCCACCTTATGAACACTGGGAGTGTCATTTCGTTAATCAATCCCGAAAGGTGATTTTGCACAGTGACTGCGAAATCACCCTTTGGGCCTGAATAACGCCATGACAGTGACAGCATTCATGAGAAGGGGTCCCAAAAACCCCATGTTGAAAATTTGGTGCAAAAATTCCAAATAATGCCCGAGATATGCAGCAAAGTTGAAAAAACCCTATCTATTACATTATCAGCTTACCGGCATTTCCTCAGTTCGCGGTCGGCTTTGAAGAGTGCAGACGTGTTCCCAATCCACCGAAGATCATCGCACCGGACTCCAGAGGTAAGTGTGGGGTGGGGGTTGTGGGGAGGCAGGGTGCGCAGTCAGTGGGTGCAGGTAGGGGCAGGGAGACTGCGAGGGACCGTTTTTTGATTTACAGGTTTGTTTGTTTTTTAATTATTAAGACAACACGGGATGTTTGCCATGCTGGGGTGGGCTCCCAGCGTGGCAGCTGGAAAGGATGTTTGGGGGGGCTGGAGCCGACGGGGGATTGGGCACCTCCGCCGGCCATATGGACTAGTGCCACGCTGGGGTGGGCTCCCAGCATGGCAGCTGTAAGACTGTTTGGGGGCTGGAGCTGACAGGGCATTGGGCACCCGTCAAGGCTTGTAAAGTGTGGGGGAGCACGCCAGCACGCAATATGCGCAGGCAGTTGAGGGGAGAGCTCTGCTCACTGAAGCGAGCTCTCCTTTCAACTGTATTCCACTGCATTTTCAGCTGTCATAGACAGCAGGAGCAGTGATTGAGCACTGTGACCATGCCTGCAAACACACTGACTGAACTGGAAGAGGCTGACACACCTCTGGAAAACTCGGATGATGGCACTATGTTTCTTGCACATGCGTGCAAGCAAACGTAAAAATGGAAAGGGACCTGAGGGTAATCATATCAGATGACCTTAAAGTAAGCAAGCAATGTGAGAAGGCAGTAGGGAGGGCTAGGGGGATACTGGGATGTATAGGGAGAGGCATCACCAGCAAAAAACAGGAAGTTGTTATCCATCTGTACAGACAGTTGGTGATACCCCATCTGGAGTACTGCGTCCAGTTGTGGAAACCCCATCTCCGCAAGGACATAGACAGGATGGAGGCAGTCCAGAGGAGGGCAGCTAAAATGGTGTAGGGTCTGCAAGAGAAGCCATACTAGGAGAGACTAAAGGAGTTTAATATGTATATCCTTGAGGAAAGGAGGGAGAGGAGGACATGACAGAAACTTTTAAGTACCTCAGTGGAATCAATAAAATCCAAGAGGGTAGCAACTTTCAGAAAAAGAGATGTGCAAGAACAAGGGGACAAAATTTGAAGATAAGGGGGGATGGCTCAGGGACTATGTGAGGAAGTATTTTTTCACAGAGAGGGTGGTGGACACATGGAACAGCCTTTCTGAGGAGGTTGTGGAGTCTAAAACTGTGGGAGAATTCAAGAATGCATGAGACAGACATAAGGCAATTCTTGTGGGGGGGGTAGGAAGAACTAGGCTGTTGGTTAACTAGTATCTGCAGCTTATCCTGTAGGTAGGGACATGGGCAGACTAGATGGGCTAAGCGGTCCTTTTCTGATGTCAAAGTCTATGTTTCTACTGACAAGGGTAGTATAACAGGGGCAACAGAGAGGGGAAGTGTGCAGGAAGAAGAAGGAGTTAGGACAGAGAGAGGAAGGGAGGACAGGAGGGATGATGGGGAGAAAGGAGTGGGATTTTAGTGTTAGGGGACCCTATACTGAGAGGGGTTAAGTGGGGTAGCAAAGGAGAGAGGCATAGTCAGGTCTAGGTGGAAGCTGTGCCAGGAATGAAGGTGGAAAGGGTGGGGCAATCAGGGTTCAGAGGTGGGGCCGGTGTTATTTGGGGTATTTATTGCAGACATCTCGCTAAGCATAAATAGCAAGATCAGTCTATTCGCAGACGACACCATGATGGGAGCAGTGGTGGATGACCAAGGGGGTGGCAGGGCTTGCAGGAAGATCTAACAAGGCTGAAGACATGGTTTGACACCTGGCAATGTGGTTTCATTGCCAAAAAATGCAAGGTGCTGCATTTTGGGGCAAAGAGTCCAAAGAGGAGCCACCATCTGAGAGGGTGCAGCTAGCTGTGACCGGGGAAGAAAAAGATCTGAGAGTGCTCATTACAGGAGCAATGAACAACTCAGCACAGTGTAGGAAAGCAGCAGCATGGCCAACAAGATGCTGAGTTGTATTGCAAGGGGTATAACCTCTAGGAGCAAGGAGGTTATTCTGCCATTATACAGGTCACTGGTCAGACCCCACCTGGAGTACTGCATTTAGTTTTGGCGCCTTTACCTAAAGAAGGACATTAGATTGCTGGAAGGGGTGCAACGCAGAGCAACAAAGATGATCATGGGTCTGGGGGAGTTACCATATGAGGTTAGACTGAGGGAGTTGAATATGTACTCTCTGGAGGAGAGGAGGAATGGGAGGATATGACTGAGACCTTTAAGTACATGAGAGGAATAAACAGGACAGGCACAGAGGGACTGTTCAAGGGAAGGGTGGGGAGACACACTCAGGGTCATGACATGAGATTGGAGTGTGGAAGTTTTAGGAGGGCATTTCTTTACAGAAATGGTGTTAGCAGAGTGAAATGCACTAACAGCAGAGGTGGTGGCCTGTAAAACAGTGGGGTGCTTCAAGAGGGGCTCAGATGGGGCAAAAGTGCAGGTAATGGGAAGAAGGTAGGACAGGAGGGGCAGCTGCAGAGTAGGGGTGCTAGCTTCAAAGTTGAGCAGACTCGATAGACCAAATGGCCTTTTTCTGCTGGCGGTTTTGTATGTTCGTACTGTATATCACTGTCATTTCATTTCTCAGTCTCTAAAGGTGATTTTGTGGTTGCTGTGCAGAATCACCTTTTGGGACCGATTACCAAAATGACAGTGCCATTGTTCATGAGGTGGGGTCCCAAAAAGCCCATGTTGCAAATTTGGTGAAAAAATTCCAAAAAAATGGCTGCGTTACAAATGTGTATTGCACAGTTTCTACACACGCTTGTAACCAATTTTTAATATTTTCACTCCAGATGTTCAACATTGTCATTTTTTTATACCTCCTTATGAACAGTACAGTTGTCATTGTTCATATCCTGCCTGAAACTTGTTTTCACACCTGTTGCACAGAATGGTGCAGTTGCTGTGGGAAATCAACTTTTGGGACAGATAAACAAAATCACACTGCCACTGCTCATGACGAGAGGTCCCAAAATGCCCATGTTGAAAATTTGGTGAAAGAATTTCAACAATTGATTGAGTCAAGGGGTGTGTTGTGCAGTTTCTACACACACTCGTAACTTCGCCAGTTTTTCATATTTTCACTCCAGATTTCAATATTGCCATTTTTTCATACCTCCTCATGAACAGGACAGATGTCATTTTTCATATCCTGCCCAAAATATGTTTTTGCACCTGTGGCACCGAATCGCGCAGTTGCTGTGTGAAATAACCTTTTGGGACTGAGTATCGAAATGATAGTGACATTGTTCATGAGGTGGGATCCCAAAAAGCCCATGTTGAAAATATGGAGTGAAAATACCAACAAACGCCAGGGGTGTTAGGGTTTCCAACTGTAACACCCCACCCTGTAGAGACTGACAGGCCTCGGGGGTGTGACTTGGGTTCATCGGCCATAATGCTCACAGCATTCCACCCCCACCCTGCAGCCATTGACAGGCATTGAAGTGTGCCTTGGGGTCTTCGACCCTAATTTTCATCCCATTGTCCTATACTGCACCCATCTCAGCTTATTTTGTTATGGAATAGGATGAGCGTAAGGGCCAAAGACCCCAAGGCACACCTCAACACCTGTTGTTGTCTGCAGGATGGGGTGAGGTGGAATGGCTTAAGCATTATGGCCGATGACCCAGAGGCACACCCCCAGTGCCTTTCAGTCTCTGCGGGGGGGGGGGGTTGGCGTTAGTTCAATACTTCACTGCCATTCCTATTATGCATCTCCCTAACTCCTGCACTACCAATGCCAATGCCAGCAAGTCAACATTCAGCATTGACAAATGCTTGTTATAGTTGCAATAATGCACTCCAGGACATGTGGCATGGGTGATAACATCACTTCATGGATGCTGAACTCACTTAACCTGTGGGCTTGTGCACAACCAACAGAGGCATGATGGCATCCCAGCACGGCAGACAACCTGTCATGCATTATTGCTTAAATATGCCACAGGATTCTAAATTATTCCTCTGAAGTCAGATCAATGAGTAAGGATCCAAGGTTAGCAAAATCACAAATACAACATGATTCGCATTTAAAGAACTACTTTACTTTCACTGGGAATCAAGTTATTTTGTCATTTTTGTTTACATACTGGCTGCAGAAAGTGTTTCCTTAATACTTTTTGCATTGGAGAACATTATTCTAGGATTGCTTCCAATAGTTTTACATAATATCAAGTTTGTTTTTAAACCTGATTAATGTTTTCTAATGATTGATCGAATTCCCCATCTACTGGGTTACATTTTGTCACATAGGTTGGTTATTACATATCTTTTATTTTTTTTCTCAACCCCATTTCTTAATTATATTTACATTTTCTGGAGTCATAATGTCTCTTCTGTCACATGCTTGTTTTATGCTTTTTTAAGAGTGGCCCCTTTGTCTGAAGCATTCTGTCATGTTTGTGGCCTACTTTTCAAAAATGCTATCATCTGCACAGTTCCTGCAGACATGCAAGGACTGCTAATTGCTCCCAATTAGTGTTCTGGTGTGAGAACTCTCAGCTCTGAGTAGTATTTTCAGCTACAGGTTTTCTGTATGGCTTGCATTTAACCAGTCCATTTTCCATGACATATAAAGTACCAACTCCAATACAATATGGTGTGCATTCCATAGCTACAGTAGTTATACCCTTATCTGAGGGCTTAATAATTGCATTTATTTATTTAGCTTTTGTTTACCTGGTAAGCACGCTAAGCAAAAAAAGGCCAATTTTCAGGTACGACACGGGAGGTTACAAAAGTAAAAATACAGAACAAGAAGAAGGTGCAACAGAGAAAAGGCTATACAGGCAGTCATCTGAGAATAATGAACACAATAGCAAAGGTAATAAACACAATAAAAGGCAAAGTACATTATATAAAGGAATGAGTATTAGAACAAGCCAAATACATTACATAGAGGAATGAGCATTAGGACAAGCCATGATAGAGTGGAATTTTTATAATACAATAAATTCATTAAGTGCTGGAGTATAGTACAATATATATAGGCCATAACTCTTTTCCAGGTGAGGAAGTCAGGGAGATCATGCAGGAGGTATGGCACACCAGGCACACTAAGGACAGTGACAGTCAGAGGCTGATTTAAGGTGGGCTCACAGGGATCTCTTAAAAGAGCAATGGGAAGTAGGACACCTGGTAAGCACTGGAGGGAGTGCCAGAATTTAGGAGTACAAACTGCGAATTCTCGGTCTCCAGACAGAGAGCATGCCTTTGGGACAAGAAAGGACTGTGCGTCAACGGATCTGAGTAGGTATGATGGCTGTGTAGGTTTAAATAGTTTGGACAGGGCAAGGAGAGTGGCAGAATGGGCATTTTTTGTCAAGGAACTTGCCAAGAACAAAGGAGCAGTAGTTACACTGAGACAACCAGTGTAGCTTGTGATACAATTCACAATGATGGGTGAGGTGGAAGACAGCGAGGGCAAAGCAACAGACACTGTAATAGGTCACATCTCACTTGGCAAGGCTAGCTTTTGTAGCAAGGAGGAAAGTGATGCGACCATAGCTAAGCATAGGGAGATGAATTCCTTTGGCAAGGGCAAGACATGCAGCTGCAGTTAGGTTCCCCCTGGCCCAATAGACTAGGCACAGTTTGATATTTCTTGCCCTATAAACATTTTGGATATGTGAGGAGAGGTCTAACTGAGGGTCAAGTGTGACTCCCAAGTATTTGAAGGAGGAAGTAAAGGCAACAAGCAATCCATCTGAACTCATAATCATCACAGGGTTAGTGTTGATCTTAAGCTTGGCAGAGGATTCAAAGAGCATGGACCGAATTTTCTTTAGCTTATTAGTGAGGAGCCAGGCTTGTAGCTCGTGGAAGTCAGATTGTAGTTGATGGGTTATAATGTTAATGTCACGCATGCTAATGATGTTATCCATTTCTTGTAGTTCAGCTAGGGTCTGTAGGGCAGTATCAACTACTGCATAATGAATAACATGGATTTCTCAAAGGTCATCAAGCAGACACTGCCATGGGCAGGTCAGCAGACACTGTGTACAAGGCCATGGATATAGGTATGATGACTAGTGCAGTGTTTGTGGAACTGACCAAGGTATTCAACCTTGTCGACCCTGGCCTACTTAAAAGGCAAACTTCTCAACCTGGGCTTGGAAACACATACACTTGAATGGTTTGTAGACTATTTAAGAAATACAGTAGGAAACAGGTCATAAGATTGGGTTCTGTCCTCACTAAAGGAAACAGACTCCTGTGGTGTACCCCAGGGGTCTATTCTTGGTACCCTTCTATTGTCATTGTTCATCAGTGATTTTCCCACGTGCAAAATCTTCAACCATTCTGCTATTTGCAGACAGTGCTGTTCTTTCTGTATACTCGGGGGGATATTTATGAAATTAACAATATTCTTTGCAACAAATTTTGGCTTGTCCACTGGCCCTCAATTTATGCAAGACTCAATCTAAGCTTTAGGCTTCTGTACCTTAAACTAATTTTTTTTTAATTTCAAAAATGTTAACTGGGGCTGAACCCCAGTGCAACATATTGATGTCTTTAAGTATCTTGGAGTATACACTATGTCTGACCTTTGGACCACACATGAAATATCTGACTACTAAAATTAATCAAAGGTTGTGGCAATAGTATTGTATTAATACATTTTGACTCATGAATCCACAATCTACATAGCAACACACAACTTACTGCTGCTTATTGAATATGAACCTATTATTATTGATGCTGCCCCAATAGGTAACCTGGACAAGAAGATAGTTCTTTACAATAAAATAGCCAGCTATTGCTTTGTGGCAGAGGGCAAAACCCATCATTCTGCCAGTTTTTCTAGTCTAAACTTGCTCTCTCTTGAACTCAAGGCACATCTAACTTTAGCAAATTCTGTTTTTAATGTTTTGCTTAGAAAGCAGATATTATTTCTGGCCAGTCTGTTAAATTGTTAAACCCAGCCAGTCATAGCTTCAATTCATGATCTTCAAAAAATTGTTTACATTTTCTTCATAAGCACACCAGTATAGGCCAGCAATCATTTAGACACCATACAGCATTTTTTGGGAACAATATTCATCCCCCTATCAGACCTTTAACATCAATTAATACTTTTACTGCCTCCTTAAGAGAACATTTTCATAAAATGAATATTTGTACTTGCTTTGTATAATATTGTGTATGTGTATATGTATGTCTATGTCTATGTTGAAGAGTATTGTTGTATGTACTTTTGTACAAGTTGTACACTGGGAATTTGCCTGAAAAACGTGCCTCTGACACAAGTGTACTTATGTGGAAAACAAAATAAAAATTAAACGAAACTGTCTTTCTTCTTCAATGAAATTATTAGAAGCCATCCCTCTTTTCTTTTGATGCTTTTATTCAGGCATGGTGTGGTAGATGTTTGCTGCTGTACACCAGGAATGCTTGGATTGGGCCAGAGTATGGGGGGACTCCCACTGGATGCCAAGAATGCTGTAATTCAGGCACAGTGATGGAGGAGGTACCCATGGATGCCAGGGAGGGAATGGTACAGGTTATAGGAAGGGGTACCACTAGACTTCAGAGACTCAATGTATTGATGCAGTGTGTGGGAGGGGGTGCCACTGGACACCATGGACTGATTGGGACAAGGGTTGGATGTGGCAAATGTTATTCATGTACTCCAGGGAATGCTTGGCATTAAAACTATTAACAATACTGGTTTAATACAAATTAGTGAGCATCTGTTATGAAATATAAATATCCATTTTAAAAAGGAAGAAAATCAAAATCTTGCAAGGTGAGAGGAAAGTGAAAGCCTTCATGGCAAAGATACGACATTGTCTTCCTACAGCAACAAGCCAGTTTTCCTTTTTTTTTTTTTCAAACTCCAACACTCCCTTCCCTGTAAGTCTCGATTAAATACCAAAGCTCTACATGTCATAGAACTCATGCAAGTGGGTGAAACGATTGTTAGGTGTTTCTTTTTTACCCTGTGGGTGTGTTAGTGAGAAAAGGAAGTGCAAAAGAAGAAGGACACCACTTTGGTTCTCAAACACAGTAGCAGAAAAGGTCAGAGCCAAAAGGCTGTCCTTCAGGAAATTTAAGGGAATGCAGCAGGATGAAGATAGGAAGGCATACCAAACTTCCCTAAGGGAAGCAGGGAAGGAAGTAAGTCAGGCAAAGGCCCAAACTGAGGAAACACTAGCACAAACAGTAAAAGAGGGTGACAAGACTTTCTATAGAAACATTAGTGAAAGGAGAAAGTCCAGAGGGGGTATTGCTAAGATCAAAGGGGATAAGGTGGCATGTGAGGAGGAGGACCATGTAAAAGCATCTGTCCTAAATAGATACGTCTGGTCAATATTTACTGAAGAGAAGGTAGGGCAGGGCCCACAGCTCTGCACCATGGACACAGGGGGGAGGGAGGTGTGCACTAGTCCCTTCACAAAAGAAAGAGTCCTACACAAGCTCGATAAGCTCAGGGTGGACAAGGCAATGGGACCTGATGGCATACATCCCTGGGTACTAAAGGAGCTAAGGGTGGAACTAGCAGAACCATTATCAGAACTGTTTAGTGTGTCTCTGAGCACAGGAGAGGTCCCAGAAGACTGGAGAAGGGCTCATGTGATCCCGCTCCACAAGAGTGGTAGCAGGGAGGAGGCACGGAACTACAGACCAGTCAGTCTTACCTCAGTAGTGGGTAAGATTATGGAGGCACTTCTTAAGGAAAGGATAGTGCAACACCTGGAATCCATAGGAGTACAGGATCCAAGACAGCATGGGTTTACAAAACGAAGGTCCTGTCAAACTAATCTTATAGATTTCTTTGACTGGGTAACCAGAGTGGTGGACCAAGGGGGAGCAGTTGATGTTGCCTACCTTGGCTTCAGCAAAGCTTTCAATACTGTTCCACATAGAAAATTGATTAATAAGCTGGGTAGGCTTGGAGTGGGTCAGACATTGGTCAACTGGGTGGCAAACTGGTTGATGGGCAGAAAACAGAGAGTGGTGATAAATGGTATACAGTCAGAAGTGATGCAAGTCACAAGTGGGGCACCTCAGGGATCAGTCCTGGGGCCAGTCCTCTTCAATATCTTTATCAGTGACATTGCAGATGGACTGGAGGGTAAGGTTTGTCTGTTTGCAGATGACACCAAGATCTGCAACAGCGTAGATGATCCAGATGGGGTGGGCAGAATGAGAAGAGACCTGGATAAACTAGCAAAATGGTCAGAAGAGTGGCAACTGGAGTTTAATGCAAAGAAGTGCAAGATCATGCACATAGGGAAGAGAAACCCTGAAGCCACCTCTAGGTTGGGAGGGGAGTTGCTGGCAGTCACAAGGGAAGAAAGAAACTTGGGCGTCATCATCACTGATGACCTAAAATCATCCAAGCAGACCTCTAAAGCAGTAGGGAAGGCTAGAGGGATGTTGAGGTGTGTTAGTAGGGGTATCACAAGTCAGAAGAGGGAGGTAATAATCCCTAGTTACAAAATACTGGTTAGGCCTCATCTGGAGTACTGCGTGCAGTACTGGAGGCCACATCTTCACAAGGACATTAACCAAATTGAGGCAGTCCAGAGAAGGGCAACCAAAATGGTGCAGGAACTGCATCAGAAAACATATGAGGGCAGATTAACTGAGCTCAATATGTATACCCTAGAGCAAAGGAGGGAGAGAGGTGATATGATTAAAACATTCAAACACCTTAAGGGCATTAACAAGGTGAAATAGTATAACATGTTTCAATATAAGAAAAATAGCAGGACAAGAGGACACAGCATGAGATTAGAGGGAGGCCAATTGAGGGGTAATGTGAGGAAGTTCTTTTTCACAGAAAGGGGGTTGAATGCATGGAACAGCCTACCCCAGGAAGTGGTGGATATGAATACCATGCAGGGCTTCAGACAGTCATGGGATAGGCATAAGGGAGCAATACAGATGAGTATGAATAGATAGGCCACTGACAGAGCAAAGGCCGATGGGACATTCATAAGGTAGAAAAAGAAATGGGCAGACTGGATGGGCCTTGCAGTCCTTATCTGCCATCAACTTCTATGTTTCTATGTTTCTATGTTACCCTGTGCCTTCTATAATAAAGACTGCTTTTTAAACTAAAGTATATGTCTTGTGGACAATCCATTCCTTTTTGTATTTGACCAAGGTCTTTAGTGCTTTTGCTCTCATAGAACTCTATACTTTTTAGTTATTAAAATTCCTCATTACCTGTCATCCCACCCATGTCTAAAAGGAGTCAAAAAATTTAAAGAAATTCAGAAATGGGATTTCCTACCTGTTAGACTGATGCGTCTATGGGATAATCCTGAACTACATTTGAATACCAATTTAATTAATATTAAAGGTTGGCAGAAAGCTTCTGTTGGTAATATTGGTGACCTTATTGGCAATAATTGCCTATAGTATAGACACATTGCTCTTTTCAATAGAACAAACTTAAATTTGGCTTACATAAATTTCAATTTGGCAGTTATCATCAGATTACAGAATGCTTGCAAAAGCACATATTAATCAACTATCCCATTCTTGTCTCCAGAGTGGGACAAATTTGTTAAATTTATTACTCATACTCCTTACATTATTCAGCCTAGAGGCCAAAAATGTGTTCAATAGAGTGGCATGGCCATGCCTATGGAGTGCCCTGTCTCGTTTTGGCTGGCCCCAGAAATTCATACAAATACAGCTTCTGAGCTCTGAGCGGGCACCTCGCAGCCACAAGCGGCTGCCCTGACCCACTGGGATGCGACGCTTCTCCTGCCACCGTCTCATCCGCCATCTCCAGTCACCAGCCTCCGAGCCCTGAGTGGGCACCTTGCAGCCACAAGAAGCTGCATTGACCCACCTGGACATGGCACTTCTCCTGCCACTGTCCCCTCTGCCATCTCCAGTCATCAGCCTCTGAGCCCCAAGCAGGAACTTCACAGCCGCAAGCGGCTGCCCTGACCCACTGAGACATGGCACTTCTCTTGTTGCCATTCCCTCCACCATCTCCAGTCACCAGCCTATGAGCACTGAGCTGGCACCTCGCAGCCACAAGCAGCTTCCCTGACCCATAGGGATGCAGCACTTCTCCAGCAGCCATCCACTCCGCCATCTGCAGTTATCAGCCTCCAAGCCCTGAGCGGGCACTTCGCAGTCACAAGCAGCGGCCCTGACCCACCGGGACCCAGCGCTTCTCCTGCCACCATCCCCTCCATCATCTCCAGTCACCAGCCTCAGAGCCCTAAGCAGGCACCTTGCAGAGACCAGCAGCTGCCCTGACCCACCAGGATGCGGTGCTTCTCCTGCCACCATCCCCGCCACCATCCCCAGTCACCAGTCTCTGAATCCTGAGTGGACAACTCGCAGCCACAAATTGCTGCCCTGATTCACTGGGACATTGTGCTTCTCCTGCTGCCATCCCCTCCACCATCTCCAGTCACCAGACATGCTTCTCGTCACTCTTCTCTTGCCAGTGGGCCAGCCTGAACCTCGGCACTGGCTCTTCCCTCCATTGGACATGCAAGCTGACACGGACTTTCCTGGTTAGTCTGCTCGCAAAACTTCGCCGCGCCATTAGTTGGCACCTTAAGCCGACCTTGGAGCTCAAGCCTGGTACCTGCTGCCATTTCCTCAGCTCGGCACTGGCTTTTCCTCGGCTCAGCTGCTTTCTCAAAACTCTGCATCTATGTATTTTTAAATTTTTGCACTGTGCCCAAGTGTTACAGATCTTAACTAAATGTAAGCTACTGAAATCAGAACTGAGCAGAACTTGTGGTTACAGCCATCTTAGGCCAGTTTAGCTCCTGTGTACTTGCTGTTAGCTATCCTGTGATACTAGCCTGAAATTGATATTTTGCACTGTGCCCGAGGGTTGCAGATTTTCAACTAAATGTAAGCCACTGAAATCGGAGCTTAGCAGAATTTGTGATTACAGCCCTTTTAGACCGATTTAGCTTCTGTATACTTGCTGTTAGCTGTCCTGTGTTACTAGCCTGAAATTGATATTTTACACTGTGTTTGTGCTTGTGCTAGGACTGTTTCTTCCTGCATCCCCCCCCCTCATTTTTCTTCTCTTCCTGCTGTCTCTGGGCCTCTCTCTTTCTCTATCCACCTACCTATCCTTCACTCTCTCTTGATCTCCATCCCTTCCCCTACTCCACTCTCTCACCCTGCCCTCTGCCTTACTACCTGAGGCCCTCCCATGATATACATAATTTTCCTTTTGTCTCCTCCAAACCCCTGCTGATTTACTAGTTTCCTCACCTGTCTGGCCTCCGCCCATCGATCTCCACTTTTGTCTGTGCTTAAATTCTCTACATTGCCTTTCTTTGTAAATTCTCAGAAATTAATAATTTACCTTTTTAATTTAGCTCTCCTGTCTCTGTTCTCTCACTATCTCTAAACTCCCCTACAGACCTGGCATTGCCTAACCCACCCCACCCCCTGTTTTCTTATGATTCTACTCTTCCTCTGGTGCTAATTCCTGCCCTCTGACCAGACTGTTTTTTACTGCCTCCTCTGGCACCCTGCTGTGCCTCTGTTTTCTCTACTGGCTAACAGACCCACCCCCATCCTTGATATATCTATTGCCAAAACTCTGCCTCTGTCCAACTATCACCGCTGCCAGCATAGCTTTTTTTCTCCCATTAGCAAGTTATACTGTACTGCCACTAGAGAGACACAATCCTTATGTAAAGTGATCCCTGCCTGTTGTTCATATAGATACCTTCCTAAACTACAGCTACCCCCTCCATCTGATCAGCACCCCCTCCGTGCTCCCTGCTTACAAATTCCTCCTGTTCCTAAATCAATTGTTCACCAAGTTCTCTACCTTTATGAACAATGCATTGCCTGTGCTCCTCTCTCCCCCTTGTTCTGCTCATATCCCTCTCTTTACCACCTCCACTTGCTCACCACTCATCTATTCCTAATAACTTTCCCAACCTCATCAGTTAGTATCTCCAATCCCCTACTCACATCCATGCTATCACTCCCTCCCCCCAAATTGAAGTATGGTTTCACTCTATCACTATTGCTCATGTGGCTTTGATAACGGTGCCCACTTTCACTGTGGTTCTCCACCTTCTTCTTTCTCACTCATTCACTCCCTTCTCCTCACATCTCCCAACCTCTCGCCAGCCCCTTCAAACTCCTGTAAGTTCCATTTTCTCATACTCGCTCTCCTCTTGCTCTCTGCTGGGGATATCCACCCCAACCCAGGCCCTGTTGCCCCGGCTCCTCTGGTGCTTCCTTCTCTACTACCTCTCCCACTCTTTTCTCTCGGCCCTCCCAAAGGGCTTAAAGATCCTACATCTAAACACCTGCAGCTTGTTGCAGAAAATAGACCACATTCAGATCATGGTGTGCACCCTAAAACCACACATTCTAATAATCTCAGAAACTTGGCTATAGAGCACTATCTCTGACCACTCGGTCTCCATTCCTGGCTACTCACTGATAAGGCAAGACCGTGCTGACAGTGGTGGTGGTGTTGCCATTTATGTCCTAGCCTCCATCCAATATTCTATCATCTACTCATCCTCAAATTCTGAGACCCTTGATGCCCTAGCTATCCATGTGACCCTCCCCTTCACTCTCCCAATCTTCTTAGCCAGCATTTAACTGCAGCCCAAATGTCCATCCTTCGGTCATGCTAGACCTCCTAACCTCCATCACTTTCCTTGCTCTCTCTGGGGAATTATTCATCCAAGGCGACTTCAATATAAATTGGTTGTCACTTAAAACTACCAAAACTAAAAACAAAATTGGAGCCCTAAACCTCTCCCAACTGATCTCCAAACCCACCCGCCCAAACCACAAGACACAACAGCACTCCCTACTCGACTGGGCCCTTACATCCCACCCACACCTCATCATCAGCTCTGGCATCCTCCCCAACGCTCTCAGTGATCATAACCCAATATTCATAGTTAAGAAAGTCCACAGAACTAAATCACCACACAAAACCCTACAACTACGCTTTTTCAAGTCTCTTGACCTTGAACCTCTCCTGAGTAACCTTGCCACTTCTGACTGGTCCGCCCTAACCTCCTTCCCCTTGGTTGATAAGGCCCCTGCCTCCTTCAAAGAAATCTTTCTTGTAAATGGGAACACCTTTGTCCCACTCAAACAAACCAGAGTCAGAGGTAACCACTTACCTTGGATAACCCCTGAAGTTCTGGCCTGCCTCAGGGCTAGAGATCGAGCTTGGAAGTGTTATAAAGCTACCCAGCATCCTAGTGACCTCACGAATTACTGCATGGTCTGAAGCCCTTGCACCAGGGCTACAAGGTTAGCCAAGTCCAAATATTTAAAATCTGCCTTCATCACCAACATAAATCCCCCTTCAAAGTTCTGGAAGGTGGTCCATGCCCTATTAACCTCCTCATCTTGCCCACCTCACCAGTACTTAAAATAAATAGCTTGCTAGTGTCCAACCCACCAACCGTAACTGCAGAGTTTAACTTCTACTATACCTCCTGCACCACTGAGCTACTGAAATCCTTCCCCTCCTACCCATCACCTTCCTCACCCTCTACTGGTGTGCCCCCTCCACCACCCTCCCACCTGCCCTTCTCTTTTGCTACTGTAACCCCAAACGATGCCCTAAATGCCCTCCTCACCATCAACACCTCTAAAGATGCCTCCCCTGACAGCTTCAACCCAAAATTCCTCTCCCTTTCTACTTTTTCCATTGCCTACCCTCTCTCAATAATCCTAAATCTCTCATTCTCTATGGCCTCGGTCACCTCTTCATGGAAACATGCAGTAGTCCTCCCTCTACCCAAATGGGGTGACATCTCATCCCCTGGTAACTACCACCCCATTTCTCTCCTCCCTACCCTTGCAAACACATTGTCCTCTCCCAACTCACCTCTTTTCTATCTGACATCTCCTTTTTCACCCCTTTCCAGTCTGGTTTCAGGAAAAACCACTCACCCACTACCTCTCTTCTACGGCTCAAGACTCCATCCTAACTGGGATGGACAATGGCCAAATTATCTTTGCCATTTTTGTCAACCTGGCCAATGTCTTCGACACCGTCTTTCACTCCCTTCTCCTCGCTCTGCCACAAACTGGTTCAAGGCCTACCTTTTTGGCAGAACCCAATCAGTTAAGATCTTGGACACCACTTCCCTCCTCTCCCCTCCCGATTAGCACTGGCATCCCCCCAGGGCTCTGTATTAGGACCGCTCCTATTCTCCATCTTGTTAAACAACCTTCCCTCTGTTTGCTCCCCCTCCTCCACTATACTTATGTATGACGATGATACAGTCCTGAATGCATCTGGCTCCTGTCCTGCTGAGGTTACAAACAGCTTACAGTAAGACTTCAACAAGGTTCAGCTCTGGTTTGCTAACCATCAACTTTTCCTCAACACCACGAAGACTGTCTCCATGGCCTTTGGCACTAGGCAGAGAATCTCTAGGTTTCCCTCCCTACCCACTTTCCACACCCTTGATGGGACTTTAATTAAGGACACATCCTCCTTCAGGTACTTAGGTGTTTTGTTGGAAGAACACCTAAACTTCTGTGGACATATTGACGCCATCCAAAAAAAAACTGCACACCAAGCTTGGTGCCATGTTCAGGAACTGTAGTTGCACCCCTCCTATGGCTAGGTGTGAACTTGTTCAGAAGATGATACTGCCCATTTTTGATTACTGTGACATAGTCTATGGTGCTGCCCCAAGTCCTCCCTGGCCAGACTAGACACCCTCTTCAGTTTGATGCCCCCCTCGCACCCACCACTGTGATCTTTATCATGCCCTATCCTTCCCCTCTCTTACAAATAGGTAACTCTCCCACTGTGCTAAATTCACCTCTAAGCACTGGTTGGGTGAGCTCCCTTCCTATCTCACCTCCTCCTTTATAACCCCCCTATCCTCCCATGCGTTTAGATCAACTGACTCCCGCACCCTGGTAGTCCCCTGCAGAATCACCCTAATCGGCCAATCCAGTTACTCTCACCACCTCCCAAAAATGTGGAATTCCCTCCCCCTTCCAATCTGGCACTCATCCTCCACCTACTCCATCAGCTCTGCCCTCAATAATTATCTTGCAACTAGCTGCTCCTGTCATGTCCCTCCCTAATTCCCTGCTCTGAGCCCTGGATAAACCCTACCCCTCTACCATCACCTTCATTTTTCCCTGTGCACCCACACTCCCCAAATTTCTAGCTCTTCTCCCCTTCTCCCAAATTGCTCCCCCTTACTGGCCTCCCTTGATCTCTCACAGAATGTAAGGGGACCTCAAATGCTCCCCATGGGTCCATGCATCCTCATGGACTTTTGATTAGGCCCCATCCCCTCCAAAGGTGTGAATTCTCTCCCCCCTCAAGGGTTCAGTTCTCACTTTCTCCCTCTCCTGTCACTCTTTTAATCTCTATCTACTGATCTTCCCCAACCCCCTGACAGGGTACCCCGCATCCTGAAGGATCCTGTCTTGGGGTAGGTCCTAGTCCCCCTTCTAGCATTTAAGTCACACCTCCTCCTCCTTCTCTTTCTCCTCCCTCTTTAATCCCTAGAGCCTTATCCCCTTTTCTGTCTAGCCCCAGAACCCCCTTGCAGGGTTCCCCACATCCTGAAGGGGTCTCTCTGGGACACTGCCTATCCTATTTTCTCTGGTCCCCCCCCAGTCCCCTTGCAGGGTTCCTCGCATCCTGAAAGGGTCTCCAGGGATAAGACTCTTCCCCTTCCCCCACCTCACCCTTTCCTCGCCTTTTCCCCCTTCTCTTTCACGTAAGAACTTCTTCACTTATTAACCAGTACTTATTATTGTCCACTCTTTCTACATATTATGCGCAACACTGTTTTAACACTGTTTGTAATACCTGCCTTACAAATGTATGCTAATGTTGATCTTGTAACTTAAATGTAACTTGAATGTGACTCTTCTCCCTCCCTCCACCTCACCCTTCCCTCTCCTTCCCCCTTTTTCTTTCATGTAAGCACTTATTTACTTATTAACCCAGCACTTATTATTGTCCACTCTTCTACCTATTATGTGCAACACTGTTGTAACACTGCTTGTAACACCTGCCTTACAACTGTATGCTAATGTTGATCTTGAAACATGAATGTTTAAAGTCTCACTCCTATTGTACTCCTTCCCCTCAGATCGCACAGGAAGGCATGTGACTTGTCGCTCAGTGTGCCTTCCTGGTGAAATATTTCAATAAATAAACTGACTTGCTCCTTCCCCTCTTCTCTCTCTACAGCCTCCAAGCCCCGAGCAGGCACCTTGCAGCCACAAGCAGCTGCCCTGACCCACTGGGACACAGTGATTCTCCTGCAGCTGTCTCCACCATCTCCAGTCACCAGGCATGCTTCTCCTTGCTCTACTCCTGCCAGTGGGCTGGCCTGAATCTTGACGCCGGCTCTTCTCTCCATTGGACTTGCGAGCAGACATGGACTCTCCTGATTGGCCTGCTCACGGAACTCGGCCATGCCATTGGTTGGCACCTTAGGCCAACCTTGGAGCTCAAGGCTGGTCCCTGCTGCCATTTCCTCAGTGCAGCACCGGCGTTTCCTCAGCTTGGCTGCTTTCTCAGAACTCTGCATCTCTGTATTTTTTAATTTTTGCACTGTGCCTGAGTGTTACAGATCTTAACTAAATGTAAGCTACTGAAATCAGAGATTGGCAGAACTTGTGATTACAGCCCTCTTTGGCCAGTTTAGCTCCTGTACACTTGCTATTAGCTATCCCGTGTTACAAGCCTGAAATTGATATTTTGCACTGTGCCCGAGTGTTACAGATTATCAACTAAATGTAAGCCACTGAAATCAGAGCTTAGTGGAATTTGTGATTATAGCCCTTTTAGACCAATTTAGCTCCTGTGTACTTGCTGCTAGCTATTCTGTGTTACTAGCCTGAAATTGATATTTCACACTGTGTTTGTACTTGTGCTAGGACTGTTTTCTCCTGCATCCCCCACCCCATTTTTCTTCTCTTCCTGCTGTTTCTGAGCCTCTCTCTCTATCCACTTACCTGTCCCTCACTCTCTCTTGATCCCCCTTCCTCCCTTCCCCTAGTCCACTCTCTCGCCCTGTCCTCTGCCTCACTACCTGAGGCCCTCCTGTGATCTGCATATTTTTTCTTTTGTCTCCCCAACCTCCTTGCTGATTTACTTGTCTCCTCACCTTGTCTGGCCTCCGCCCACTGATCTCCACGTTTGTCCATGCTTAAATTGACTTGCTTCTCCCCCCTCTTCTCTCTCTACAGCCTCCAAGCCCTGAGTGGGCATCTCGCAGCCACAAGTGGCTGCCTTGACCCACCGAGAAGTAGTGCTTCTCCTGCCGTCATCCCCTCCACCATCTCCAGTAACCAGGTACACTTATCCTGGCTCTCTTCCTGCCAGCGGGCCGGCCTGAACCCCAACACCAGCTCTTCTCTCCATTGGATGCACGAGGGAACACGGGTTTTCCTGATTGGTCCACTCGCGGAACTCGGCCATGCCATTTGTTGGCACCTTAAGCTGACCTTGGTGCTCAAATCTGGTCCCTGCTGTCATTTCCTCAGTGTGGCACTGGCTTTTCCTCAGCTCGGCTGCTTTCTCAAAACTCTGTATCTCTGTGTTTTTGAATTTTTACACTGTGCCCGAGTGTTACAGATCTTAGTTAAATGTAAGCTACTGAAATTGGAGCTTAACAGAACTTGTGATTACAGCCCTCTTAAGTCAGTTTAGCTCCTGTGTACTTGCTGCTAGCTATACTGTGTTACTACCCTGAAACTGATATTTTGCACTGTGCCCAAGTATTGCAGATTATCAACTAAACGTAAGCCACTGAAGTCGGAGTTTAGCAGAATTTGTGATTATAGCCCTTTTAGACAAGCTTAGCTCCTGTGTACTTGCTGCTATCTATCCTGTGTTACTAGCCTGAATTTGATATTTTACACTGTGTTTGTACTTGTGCTAAGACTGTTTCCTCCCGCATCCCCCACCATTTTTTTTCTCCTCTTGCCATCTCTGGGCCTCTCTCTCTATCCACCTACCTATCCCTCACTCTCTCTTGACCTTCCTCCGTTCCCCTAGTCTACTGTCTTGCCCTGCCCTCTGCCTTGCTACCTGAGGCCCTCCTGTGATCTGCATAATTTTCCTTTTGTCTCCTTCAAACCTCCTGTTGATTTACTTGTCTCCTCACCCTGTTTGGCCCCCGCCCACCGATCTCCACTTTTGTCCTTGCTTAAATTGACTTGCTTCTCCCTGTCTTCTCTCTCTACAGCCTCCTAGCCCTGAGTGGGCACCTCACAGCTACAAGTGTCTGCCCTGACCCACCGGGATGCAGCTTTTCTCCTGCCACCATCCCCTCCGCAATCTCCAGTCACCTGGTATGCTTCTTCTCACTCTCCTCCTGCCAGTAGGTCAGCCTGAACTCCAGCACTGGCTCTTCTCTCCATTGGACGTGCAAGTGGACACTGACTTTCCTGATTGGTTTGCTCACGGAACTCTGCCATGCCATTGGTTGGCACCTTAAGCTGACCTTGAAGCTCAAGCCTGGTCCATACTGCCATTTCCTCAGTGTGGTACTGGCTTTTCTTCAGCTCAGCTGCTTTCTCAAACTCTAAATCTCTGTATTTTGTCCCACCCACCTCCCACGCCAGCTCTGACCGCTTATTAAATCTGCCTAAGGCCCGCCCCTACTAGTCCCACTCTCTCCCATTGGCCTTTTAGTCTATCATTTTCTGTTTTCCCCCTCACTCTCACCGACATCTCACTTACAGCTTGCAAACCCGCTAATACTCCCAGTCTATACAACACTGTCCGGCTCCTCTCCACTTGCCTGGCACGAGCTACTCACCTTCCTTCCTCCCTACTTGCCAGACCTCTGCCCCACTGTTCCAAAAGCAGCTCCCCTGTTTTTCTGGCCATGCTCACAAAGGCTACATAGCCCCATCAACTTGCCCCTTTTCTACTAAACTTTTCTTCCCTGACTCAGGAGATCATCTAAAAAATCTGTCACCCCACAAATAAACATGTATTCATATACAGCCATACTTATGATGGTTTCCCTAACCTCCCTGCTACTTGTAACAGATATCTGCTCATCTGTTTTGGCAGCTGACCAGCAGAAAATGTGCCCCTCATCTACCATACTTGGAAACCTGGACACCCCAACGCATGTATATGGGCATGAAATCACCCTTAGGAGTGCAGTCCTCTTGGCCTTCTATCAGATTATGAATGCCCACTGCTCAGCCTATTTGTACACTCACTCACCCTCCAACCCCCACTGGCACCCACCAAAGTGCCCTCTCCTTGCTCTTATTCTCCTCTCTGGAGATATGGAAACAAACCCTGGCCCCATAAACACACACACATTGACCATGAAGACACTAACTGGATGAAGCCCTCAGGACTAAAAATTGCCCACATAAATCTCTGCAGCCTCCCATCGAAGTTCCTCAAGCTCAAAGCATGGGTAGCCCTATACAAGCCACAGGTGCTAGGCCTCTTGGAAACCTGGCTTAAACCCCACCACCTGGACTCCCACTTTCAATTACAAGGGTACTCTCTACTACACCAGGACAGACCTGGCAGAAAAAGGGATGAGGGCATAGTGCTATATGTGCAAGAACACATCACTGTCACCATTATCAGCTGCTCCATCCCCACCACACCAAGTGAATGGCTTCTTGCTGAATTAACCCTGGGTGCATCCAAAAAACTCCACATCGGCTGCTGCTACAACTCCCCAACAAGAGGCATCCCAGGATTATCCAACTTCCTGGATGGCATGGGGCACCTAGCACCCACAAGAGATCTGGTCATGATTAGAGATTTTAACCTTAATTGGTTGGAGGCCCCAGTGCAAAACTATGCAGACCTGCTGCAGGCACACAACCTGGAACAACTTATCTCCACCCCCAAAAGAAACAATGCTCACACCCTCAACCACTCCCTCATTGATTGGGTCACCACTAACTGAATAGACTTAATCCTTCAAGCAGGAAGTATGTCTGACTCAATCAGTGACCACACCCCAACTTATGGTATTGTGTCCACCAAGTCAAACCGCCTCCCCCATACAAATTACTGTCGTTCCAAAGGTTCAACCACCAAGATCCTCTGTCGGTCCTCAGAGAGGTTAGGGCAATAAACTGGTCTGCCCTCTACCAGCACAGCAACATCTCCTATGCTGTCACCTTGTTTTCCTCCACCCTCCATTATATACAGGACATCTATTTCCCCCTCACAACTAGAAGAGTCAGGGGTGACTCCACTCGCTGGCTATCTAGGAAACACCTGGTGTTAATGAAAGACTGGAATAGCAAATGGAGGGCTTACAAAGCATCCCCCTCCCCCCAACTCTGGAGTGCCTACCAGCAACTATAACACCTGCAAACAGACCGACAAGTTGCTCAAGCGACAATTTTACCTAAATCAACAAAGAAATAACCTTAGAAACCCACGTACCTTCTGGGCTAGCACTGGATCTCTTCTCAGTCCCAAGAATAACAGGCAGATGACATAACTCACAACCTCCACTGGTCCCATCTTGGACCCCACCAAGATTGCAAATGCTTTCAACTCAAAATTCACTGACCTATCACCCTAGCTTAGCAATCTGCCCCCATGCCTGCCCTGCCCCTACCCAGAACCTCAAGCCGAACAACACCCCTTCCTCCTTGACCACCACCCTGCCCCTACCCTTCCATTTTAGGGCTAGAAACCAAACCGACACCATCAAACTACTAAAGTCCCTACAGGCCAAAGGAAGTCCTGGCAGTGATGGTCTCTACCCCGCTTTCCTAAGACTCATCTCACCTGCTATTGTTAAACCCCTCACCTACATCTTTAATCTTGCCCTCACCACAGCTACTGTACCTGACTCCTGGAAACATGCAAATGTTGTACCAATTTTCAAAGCTAGTGATCCTCTCTCTCCCAACAGTTACAGACCCATCTCCCTTATCCCCCATATTTGCAAACTACTTGAAAAAATCATGCATACTCAGTTATCAGAGCACCTTGAGATGCACAACCTTCTATGTCCCCTTCAACATGGGTTCCACAAGCAACACAGTACCACCTCTGTGCTGGCCATGTCCACCAATTATGTTCTGAGGAACATGGACCAAGGCAAACCCACAGGTGCGGTCTTCATTGAGCTGTCAAAAGCATTTGACCTGGTCGACCACCACCTCCACCACCCAACCCCGTTACTCTTTGGCTGCTCCCCTGGACCTGTTGCCTGGTTCTGCAGTTATCCATGAAACAGGTCCCAGTCAGTCACTATTGGCAAAGCATCCTCTGCTCCCCTCCCTGTACTTACCGGGGTCCCCAAGGCTCCATACTTGGGCCTCTGCTCTTCTCCATGTTCATAAACACACTCCCCAGGGACAGTCTTAGTTGTAATTCTCTTCTCTATGCCTATGATCTAGTCATCTATCATAGTGGCAAATCAATCGACTCCATCTCCTCTACCCTCACGCAGGACTATGGTTCCACCAACCAGTGGTTCCTCTCCAAAAAGCTCCTAGTCAATGAAAGGAAAACTAAATCAATGCTGTTTGGCTCTAACCCCTTCCTAGCCAAGGCTGCCAAAATTAAGTCCCCCTTTCTGGTACTCACCCCAGCTAGCCCTCCCCTTGAAAATGTCACCTCATTTAAATACCTAGGAATTACCCATGACCCCTTCCTCTCTTTCTCTGAACACATCAATCATACCACATGAAGGATCCATGAAAAGTTGGGCACTGCATACCAACACAAATATTACCTTTCTGATGAAGAACTCCTTGCCATCACCCACGGAAACCTACTACCCCTCCTGGATTACTGTTCCCAGGTCTATTTACACCTATCCTCTGCATTACTCTCATGACTAAATATGACCTACAATTCTATATGTCGTCTTGTCCTCCTAGCTCCTTTCCGCTCCCACCACTTCTCCCTCTACCAGACCTTAGGGTGGCTCCCGCTACAAGGACACTTTGACTACACAATGGGCTGTCTGATGGACAACACACTCTGAAACCAACACCTGCCCCCCCCACTCACCCCTCCTGGCAGATAGAGTGGTCTCAAGAAATCTTAAGGCCTCCTCAATTCCCCCAGTAGAAGTACCCCTCGTCACCACTACCACGGAATGTCGAGCTTTCTTGACCGCAGCTCCCTCCCTATGGATCAAGCTCCCAGTGCCTATTTGCTCATCTGCCACCCATCAAGCTTTTAACCATAGGCTGAAAGCCTGGCTCCTTATGGCTGGTGACTGTCACTGCCATTGCACGGCGCAAAGATGGTAGAACTTTTATATCCTCATGGCTCATCTGAAACTAGCAGCACTTACTTCCTCCCCCTTGTCTGCCCATCCACCCTCTCCCCTGTCTCTTCCACACCACCCTTAAGACTACCCCAGCCCTTGTCTCCCCTACCCGACTCTCACACCCTATATCCCACTTGCCTTACTTTCCCCCCTCTACATACTAAAACAGTATTGAAAGTGTGTCTTTTTTTTACCCTGGCTTTGTCTTTTATACCACCCATCCTTAACACCCCCTACCCTTATCCCTAACCCCCAATCTCACCTGCCTGTCCATTTGTTCTAATGAAAGTGTTGAATTGTCTTGAAATTGTTTGCACTGCATTTATGCTGCCACAACTGTATGGAACTGTGCTAAACCTGAACCGCTGTAATTTATACTGATATTGTATGCTGTTAAATATTGTATCATCTGTTTTTGCTTTTGCTTTGTCTTTGCTCATTCATTTATTACCCTGTATAACTGGTTACTAATGTATACTTTCTCCTCACCACCACAAGCTTGGTGTGCATTGTGCTGTATATGTATATGTATATGCATTTACAATTTGTATATGTAATGTTTTGTTTTGCAACCTTGTGGCCCGGGTCGTGCCTGAAAACAGTCCTCTGGATCAGTGCACCTACCCGGTTACCAAAGACATACATACATAAATAAATAAATATTTACAGCTCAGCCCAAACGTACCTAAAATTAAATGGATCCTTTTCAGATCCTTTTCCCATTTCTAGAGGCACCCGCCAGGGTTGTCCACTATCCCCACTCTTGTTTGCTATCTAGAACCCCTGGTGGAAACCATTCGCTAAGACCCTCTGGTGGAGGGGATACCCTTCGGGGGAAGGCAATATAAAATATCATTATTTGCAGATGATGTGTTGCTCACTGCAGCCTCACCAGAGGATTCCATCCCAGCAGTATGGGAACATACATGGGAATTTGGCTCCCTAGCAGGATATAAACTCAATACACTTAAAACAGAAGTACTGTTATATAATTATCCCCCATCACCTCAGTTGAAAAGTGCTTTTCCCTTCCAGTGGCATAAGCAAACCATTAGATACTTAGGCATTAAACTCACAAAAATCTGGACCATTTAGAACTTTTAAACTATGAACCTCTGACTCAATAAATCCTGGTGGATCTATCCTGATGGGCATCTTTAAATTTATGCTTCTTTCACAGAATAGAAGCCATGCAACAAAATATCTTACCACAATTACTGTATTTTCTTCAAACCTTCCCACTTATGCCAGGCAAAATGTATTTTAAAGCCTGGGACAAAGCAATTTCTTGATTTGTATAGCAGGGCAAACCCTCAAGGATTCTCTACTCTATCTTACAGCTACCTAGAGGTAGAGGGGGAGTCAGCCTTCCCAACCTCACCTGGTACGCACTGGCAACACGTCTGTGCATATTTTGTTTATGGATTACCCCCTTATATCAGTCCTATTGGAAGATAATTGAATCCATCTTAAACGACACCCGAGACCAAGCTTGCTATGCATTTGGGAACCCATGAGCTTGTATCCCTACTAGTAAATTCTATAGATTTACAGCAGAAACATACCAACAATGGCTTTTCTTCTGATGCATTTTTTCAAACCCGCTGATCAGCTTTATCTGAGGGCACTAGCGCATGATCATGCCTTTCCCCCTAATAAAGCTGGCAAAGCCTTTCAAGCATGGCATAAATATGGCATCATCTACATTTTTCAACTGATCATGCCAACAGGGATCTTACCATTTGTATCCCTGCAGGCCTCCTACTATCTCCCTCAATCCAATTTCCACAAATACTTGCAACTGTGCTCATATCTTCGAACAAAGAACGAGACGCTCTCACAAGTCACAGAAAAACCTTCACCATTGGTCCAGCTACTTAAAACCCATATCTCAAGCATTACTGAAACACATCTAATTAGTAAGTTATAAAAGGCTCTACAAGCTAACATGACAGCATCAACCAGTTCCATACTTACCCAGTGGAATCTGGAGTTGGGCACCACCTACAGTCTTGAACAATGGCATAAATATGCTCCCCCTGTGCATAGGGTAATAGCAGCCTTATACTGGAGAGAATATGCATGGAAAAGTCACTTGCAATACTTCTGCACTCTAGCAGTAATTGCAAAGTACATGGGCCCCCAGGCCACAGGATGCTGGTGCAACTACGACACTGCCTCGGCAGACCAAACACATATAGTGCTGATGTTTCCTCTCTTGCAGACATTTTAATTGGAGGTTACTCAAGAAATTAAAGATACTGTATATTCGAATGCACAGGCCTGACATCCTCCACATTCATATTAATAGCTATTCCCCCACTGCACTCGACATTAAACCTTTCCACCATACAAATTATGAACCTTTTGATATTAGTGGCTAAAAAGGACATATCCCAATTGTGGTGAATGGATATGGTCCCTACCCATGGTATATTGAGGGTCCTTACCCTCAAGATATACTGTATACCCTTGAAAGACTGTCAGCATGCTCTAGCAATCATATTCCATTATTTGAAAATAAATGGAGGAGATGGGATATGTATCAGCTAGACAAATGCTCTGACTTTGTACCTTAGAGTCAGATATCCCATCCCCATTATACCCTTGATGATGTTACACTGTTAATAGCCTTCATAGATCTTAATATTCTTTAACTCTACTCCCCAGGAGGTAATAATTATTCACTAGCTCAGTCTTCACTATCTTCTTACTCTTCTTTTTTTTCACATCTGTTTTCTTCTTTCCTTTCTTGTTCACTATTAAATATTTTCTTTCATCTCACGTTCAGTATAACCTTGTACAGCAGCTATAGTCTCCAAGGAAAGTCTGAAGGTTGGGATAGAACATCACAAAGACATCTTGGATATGTTACAAAAATGGACTTCCACTTCCTGAAATGTTTCAGCAGTTATGCCTACTGTTAGGAACAGTCTGAGCTTAAGACATATGTATCTTCAATATGTATAGCATAGGCGATTGTGACCTGTACTGTGTCTCCAAAATGGTCGCATAAACAATACCGCCTTCATTTAAAAGAACTTTGAGCCTGGAGTTGGGGAAGTAATCTGTTCGTCTGTTGCCCTGGCATGTTTGGTGAAATGGATTCTATGGCCCAGATATTCAAAAGGGTTGCGCCATGCGCAACAGGGTTGCGCGTGCGCAACTCCAAAAATGCGCCATTCTGCAATATTCAGAAGGGGCCAGTTGCGCCACCGAAACATGCTGAGCAACAGCGCAATGGAAATGAAGGCATCGAACCGAGAAGAGGCCGAGTCCATGCATAAAGTGTGCAATGCGATATCCGAACACTTGCGCTAATCGCTAAGAGTGGCTTAACCCGGAAGTTACGAGTATCGATTTGAGCCAAAATAAAAGCAGCTCAAGGAAGCGGCGAAGAACTCTAAGCAGGCCGCAAACTGGGGGAGAGAGAGAGAGAGAGAGAGAGAGAGAGACAGGAGCTGGAAGGGCAGAGAGGTACAGTGGGTCCAGGAGACAGAGAGGCCAGTGGGGGTGCCGGTGCAGTGGAAGCAGCAGTGGGGCAGCAGGGGTAACACAGGAACAGCAGCCGGGGGCAGAAGCCAGGAGATGGACAGTGTCAGCTTCACATGGAAGCTGTAATGAGGGGTGACACCATGCTGCAGGGGACATGGCCGCGGAGGGCCTGTCGGCGGTATGCCCGACAGGCGGTATCGTGCCCGCATCAGCTACAGGCTGTACACAGATGTTGAGATTGTGGCCGGTGCACCGCCTGAACAGGGCAATACTGAGACGGCTCCAGCGAGCTGTGCAGTGATGTGATGCAGGCACCCTCACGACGGAGTCATGCTCTGTCCGTGGAGACCAAGGTGACAGCCTGCATGTGCCTGCTCACCACGGGCACCTTCCAGAGGCCGACAGGGGACACCACAGGCATTACACAGTCGGCCCGTCACGCATCCTCACCCAATTCCTCAGCGCACTGCTGCCTCATGCTGCGGAGTACATCCATTTCCCCAGCACCGCGGGCAGGCGTACAGCAAACATGCAGGAGTTCCACAGGGTAGCACATATGCCTGGCGTAGCAGGGGACATAGACTGCACCCATGTGGCCATTCGCAGACGCCACCTGGCCCCGATGGCCATGCTTATCGGAACCAAAGGGCTTTTCCAGTGTCAACTGCCAGGTGGTGTGTGATGCCACTGGGCCATCATCAATGTCTGGCCACACACCCTGCGGAGCACATGATGCCTTCAGATGGCACCAATCTGCACTGTGCCATCGATTCGAGAGTGGAACATCCCCACGGGTCAACTAGTGGGTGAGTACACATGTATGGAATGCAAACTCTGTGCAAGGGTGGAATGACACAGGTGCCATGGTAGTGGCACACAAGGATATGGGCAATATGGACCTGACATGACACTGATCTCCACTATCTCCACACAGGTGACTGTGGATACCCACTGCGTCCCTGGCTGCCCAACCATACCATGCCCACGAATCCCCAGCGCAGCTCGGGTTTCACTGAGGCACATGCCGCAACACGAACATCATAGAGCTGGTGTTTGGGATACTCAAGGCACGCTTCCGATGCCTGGACACCAAGGAGCTCTTACAGTACAGCCCCCAAAGGCCTGTGGGATATTCCTGGCTGTTGCATCCTGCACAACATGGCCAAAGACCATGGGATAGCTTTACAGGTCCAAGAGGGGATGAAGCGATGGGACGCCAGTGGCGCCGGTGATGTGAGTGATGAGCAGCCCCCTAGGATGGAGGGACCCCCGACTGACACGCACAGGCCCAGCTGCACCGGGACACCATTGCAGAAGAGCACGCACCAAACACAGGTAAGTCAAGGGACATGTGCAGGCAACACTGTCCATGCACAACCACAGGCACACAGGGAACACACCGTGCATGAAGGTCAGGGAGTGAAGGGTCCACATACAACCACCATCAGAGAGGGTGAGCACTCATATGGACACACACACCAGACAGCATACAGGGCAACAGCACGGCACTACGGATGACATCACAACACGCACCACCAACCACCCCCACCACCTGGACTGTCCCGCATTGTGTCAGGACCTGAGCAACATACACGGTGTACAGTGCAATGCAGGCATCATCATGCAACGCACCTGTGGACAGCAGTTGGAGAGTGTGGGTGAGTGCCATCAGCTTGGTGAAACGAGCACCCAGCAGTGCACTGCCACCTGACACACATTACACAGGGCAGCACCAGACCAGGGCCTGCATTGGGAGATAGCTCGGTCAGGAGCACTGTCCGGCCACCACCGGATGCGTGGGCGGCCCCTTGACTGCTTGGCACTGGCAGGCTGATGGGGCCACCCGGGTGGCGCTGGTGCACCAAGGGTCCCAGTGTGCGACGCGACCTTGCCGCACAGGGTCTGCATCCCGCCTAAACAAACTTTGCACCAGGGTGCCTGGATGCCTGACAGCAGAACCCGCGTTGACAGGCCTGGTGTCGCACGACGCTGGAACGGGAGGGTGCACACTCTGTGGGGTGTATGGTACGGGGCACCGACGGTGGTCATCGTTCACAGAGACCCTGCCTGGGTCAGCATGTCAATAGCAGGCGGTCATCCGACGCATAAGGACCATCTCGGCTAGGTCCCGAGCACACTCCTGCTATGCGGCTCCACAACACAGACAAGTACTCACGGATGGACGCCCCTGCAGCTGTACCAACTCTGCAGCAGGCGGTCTGCATCAATGGTACTGTGCCCCAATGCATATGACCCCAGGGTGTGGATGGTCTGGTGCAACTCTTGAAATAGCCACTGTTCGCCAGGACCAGGTACAGGCGGATCTGAGGTGGTAGACAAGTGCCACTGCTTAGCTGTCCCCTAGGCTGGTGTGCAACTGCTGCTGCCGCCCCTCCAACTACTAGACCCGGTCCACCTGTTCCCTCTGTGCTGTCAGCAAGTGCCAGACACCTGCACAGCCACATGCTGCCCCACGGTGCTGACAGGCACAGCCTGATGACTGTGCCAGCATGCTGGTACACAGGTGTGAACCAGGACGGCCCAGGGACGCGTGCTTGGCCTGCCATGTGTCCATCGTGGGAACACACACACTATCACTGGCCATTGCAGGCCTGCTATCATCAATGGTGCGGTCGTGCCACTGCCATAGGCACAGCAGGCTGGCATACCTGCATGCCAGACTGCTGTGACACAGGCTGTACACCTGCACCCATATCACTGCCGCCCGGAGTTGTTGGGCCAGCCTGCATGCTGCTGCAGTGCCTGCAGGCTGGTGGCGGAGGTGGATGGTCCCTCCTCCAGGTCCAGCAGGTCTGCCTCACTGTCTGCCACCACCACCACCCGTCCTCCTGCAGGCGAACAGGATCTGTAACAGAAAGAGTACATGTGAGTGCATAGGAACAACAGCCCCCAACAACATCACCATGTCGATACCGTGCAGTGATGGGCTTCCACCTGTATGGAACCCTCCGCCTGACGCCCAAGCAATGGCACTCAGCTGCATGGCCGTGACCAGTGTCTCTCAGTCGGGTCAGCTGCAACACCACTGGTGGTCCCCCACCAGTGGCAGCATGCGTACCACCCTGAAGGCTGCCACCTCTCCTTCAGCCTCCTGCGGTCAGTCCCCATCTTCTTCCGGCATTCCTGCATGGAGCTGGTGGCTTCCGTGCAGGTTGGCCCGAGCCACCCTTCCCATGCAGCTGCTACGGCTCCTGAGGGTGCCCCTCCGTCCACTCAAAAGTGGCTCATCCTCCAGGTAGGCCTGGAAGAGGGCCCCAGTCTCTGCAGTGGTGAGATCAGCCTCCTCCTACGCCCGCCGTCCACAACCTCAGCCTGGTTCTCGTCAGTCATGGTGATCTGTATGGGTGGAAGTGGACACTTGTCACTGTGCAGTCCACAGCATTTCCCCATGAGCATAGCTGCCGGCCGGGGGGGGGCAGAAGCTCCCCCTTTCCTCTCCGCATGGCAGATACTGATGGAAAGGGTGCCCTCTGCCCCTTTCTAAGTGCCCTCATCATGCTCAGCCCCTCAACCTATATCATCCTCCAGCACCCCTGCCCATGAGCATTGTCCTGAGCATCACACAGCATGTAACTCACCTCTCACCTGCAACAGCAAATCTGGCCGCCACAACCCAGTGGCGCATTTTTTATAGCTAATACATGCAAATGAGGTGTGGCTCAACTTCAACGACATGCTAATCGCGCCACTGTGCCTTTGAATGGCTGATCGAATGATTTGCATATGTTGGCTGAATATAGCGTATTGCGGCTTAGCGCATCTGAAGTCAAGCCCGAGCCGACATGGCGCATGTTTGTGGCTAGGTGCTACACTGCATTGCGCATGCCCAGACAGGTTACGATGCTGCCGATCGTTGACTGCAGACCCGGTTGAGCACGATAGGCGTATCAGGCCATGGCCACCATTGTGCCAGTGGCGCTACAGCACTGGGCACTATATGGCACTGCTGGCACTTCTGCGCGATAGTCCACTGTGGCACTGGTGCTGCGCTTAGCAGCAGCGCCAGGATGCCTATACATCCTATGGAGCTGTCGCGTAGCCTTGCGTCGTGCCGTGACCTTGTATGCCCTCTGACCCTGGCGCTGTTGGCATGCCATGTATGCGTCCCTATTGCGCTGTCTGGTGACGGCGCCATATAAACAACGGCTGTTGAACAAGCGCGATTGGAGCTAATGCTGGTCTCATTGCGCAACAACTCCCACGTGGAGTTACGGCGGCAGCGGGGCCATACTGCCTGCTGTAAAGTTGGTGCCATGGCTGGGAGGAGGCGGTGTCCTGGAGCTAGCTTGAAGTGGCCAACCTGGTGGCCCTGGTGGAGCCCCACTGTGAGGCACTGTATGGTGAGGCCCCCCTCACCATGCCTAGGACCCATGTGTGGCAGCAAGTGGCCACTGACCTGGTGGGGGTCACTGGCCGGGGCCGGTCTGCTGAGCAGTGCCGGCACCAGTACCAGTGACCTCCGCTGGAGGAGCCAGCCCTGTTAGCCGGCTGCGTTCACGTGCCAGGTGGGGCCTGGTGCCTGGAAGCCGCATAGTGTACCATCTATGCCTATATTCTCTGTAGGGGTGTGTGTGTGCTTGGGTGGCTGTGCATAGGTGTGTCAGTGTGTCAGCTGTGCGATGGATGGTTATGGCTGTGTGGGCAGGCACTCTCACTGGGGCAGGGGCACTCTGCTTTTGAGTCACACTGATGTTTGTCTCCCATATGTCTCCCACAGGCGGATTGTGAGGACACCGGACCCACAGTGATGTGGGCCATGCCAGGGCCCGGTGCCACGGGATGTTGTGCCACAGCAGCAGCAGCAGCAGCAGCGGCCAGACCGAGCTGCTGGAGGTGTGATATCATTACGTCATGGATGCTATTGCATGCTGGGGGCAAGACCACCAACCATGCTGGACACAACCTAAAGGGGAGGTCATAGTTCCACTATATGAAACATGGTGAGTCCCCACACTGGAGTACAGTGTACAGTTCCGAGGAGACCATACCGTGTGGACATGGACTGGGTGGAGAGGGTTCACAGGAGGCGACATGGATGGTGCATGGATTGCATCACAAGTCCTATGCAGACAGGTTGACGGAACTGAACATGTACTCCTGGAGGGAGGAGGGTGTGGGGATATGATGGGGACATAAAGTATTTACAGGGAGGAACAGAGTGCAGGAAAACAATATTTGTAAGTAAAAGGATGTTCCAGGACTAGAGGGCATGGGATGCAGTTGAGGGGCTCGTTTAGAGGAAACATGAGAAAGTATTGCTCCACAGAATGGGTGGTGGAGAAGTGGAACACCTGCCAGAGGATGTGGTGGGGGCTGACTTGAATACAGGATTTATGAATGCATGGGTTAGCCATGAAGGAATTCTGGAGGTCAGGGGTGAGGGGAACGGACTTATAGGACAACAGAGTGAACAGTACAAGGCCAGATGACCAGACTGGGTGTCATAAGGCCCTTATCTGCCGACACTGTCTATGTATCCATGTATGTAGGCATGACACAGGTGACCTGCATCACAGTGCAGCATCACGACACGTCTGTGCAGCCATCACAGGTGGTCAGGCATGTACGGGCACATAGCTGTGTAACTTGCATCGCACCACGTTGCCACATCCTTGACAGCCTAGTTTGTACTGTGATTGACGTGGGCAGTGTGTGTGGGCGGTGATGCGCATAGCTGGTGCCGCCTGTTTGTGATGGCCATGTGCATGTTCACTGTGGGTGGGTGCATGCCATCACAGGTGCAGGACATTGGGTTATATGGGTTGCAGGTTGGGTGGTGTTCAGGGTTGTGGTCAGTCTCAGCCATTGACTGTGTTCCCATTTTCCTAGGCCTCGGGGTGCTGAGACGCATGTCCCAAGATCTGCGGTGCCTCACCCAGGTTGGACTACAAAACCGGAAGTCTCCTGCAGGCCATACAGCCTCAGGGTGAACAGGCGCGGCGACAGAGGGACGCCAGCAGGGGAGGACCAGGAGCCAGCTGGGCCACAGCCCACATTCCCTTCCCACTTCTCCCATCCCTTTCACCCTGCCTTCCCTCTCCAAGTTTTTATTCCTCCCCTTGAACACCCTGCCTTTACCCGTCCCCCCAACTTGTACATAGTTTCACCTGTTATTGTTTATATGTTGTTTTTAAATATACATTTCTATTTTGATACAACTGCTGTGTTGGTGTCTGCTTTAGCAACTGGCTATTGGTACTCCGTTGCAGGGTGTTAATGCCATCTGGGCTGCTATGGTCCTGGGTATATATGTGTGTGTGTGTGTGTGTGTGTCCATGGGGAGGGGTATCACCAGTGGCGGCTCTACACCAGGCCCACAGCCAGTGCACGTGCCCTGGTAAAATGCTGTGCCCCAGTTGGTGCCCCATATGGTGCAGAGCTTCCCCATAGTGACAATACATCTGCCCTGGCTGCCATCTGTTGTGCCCCAGCTGTGCCCTGGTAACCATTTGTGGCTGGAGCAGCTAGTGGGTATCACCACATGCATTGCCTTTCTGTTGGTCTTGCCATCTGCTGCCACCCACTGCTGGGTGCACAGGGTGAGTCTGGCTGGTATGTTTCTCTGCAGCATGGGTTTGTCGTGTGGCACGGGGTGCATGGTGTTTCCTGCAGTGCCTGTCCTGCACATGAGCAGTGTCTTGGGGCATGGTGCCACGGTGTGCTGGCGTCTGAGGGGGACTGATGTACTGTGGTTGTCAACCCCTGTGTGTGGCACTCTCTGCCTGCCAGTGGTTGTGCTGGGGTGTCATGGCTCTGCTATGCTTTAGTTGGCTTGTCCCCATGGGCACGTGGATCATCCGTCCCACCCCCAGTGATGCTGTGCTTGGGGTGTGCCAGTGTGGTGTGGGTTCTGCAGTGAGTTCCTGTGCCCATGTGTGGCATGGCTGGCGGTGGGCCCCAGCCTGCCTCCCTGGATGTGCAGTTCCATTGCTCTGGGGGGGGGCTGTGCTTGCGCTATGGCAGCTCTGCAATGCTCAGCTGAGCTTCCATGGTTGCGCCATAGCGCAGCATTTTGGCTCAGCTTCTCCTTCCTGGTTGCGCGATGGCGCAGTATGTGCGATATTGAGACGTTGGTTGCTTGCGCAATTTGCTCTGCTCCATGTTTGAATATCGCACCTGTTGCGCATTTGCGCAACTGGTTTGTGCTTGCTCCTACTGTTGCGCCAGTTTTCAGCGCAGTTTGAATATCCAGGCCTATGTATTTAAATATGTGTTTAACCACTGACACTTTATCTAATTTATGGTCTCCTGAACACAGATACTACAAAGATGTACAAGGTCACCTAATTCAGTTTATAGTTCTATATTACTATTATTATTATTATTATAGTCCTGCAAGACTAGAAACTACGGGCCTTTCTAAGGATGGTCAGTGCTAGAGATGTGCTACGACTCATGCTTCTCTGCAACATATGCTTTGGGAATGTCCTTCAGTATGGATTTCCTGTTTAAAATCTATTTTGTTTGTTCCAACATCACCTTTTCTAGCATATCACTTAACCTGGAACTTTAGATGTTAGACAAATCCAAAATAGTATTATGCAGTTTTTATACAGTGTTAAATTTCTGACATCCTTCGCCATCCTAACTGGTGTATTTTTGATTCCCATAGATATTTCTAAAATTGCGTTTTTTATCAGGTTTTCAATTAAGGCTACAATTAGCAATTTTTTTTAAATCTCTTTCATTAAGACTACATTTTGATTGTACAAACTATGCATACTATGGATATATTAGGATGATGCTAGTTTGTATTTCTAATGGTAAACAGCACAGCACTACACCAAGTTTTTTTTTTCTTTCTCAGTATGGTAGGCATGATAAGACACCAGGGACTTTTAAAAGCTTCAAAACCACATATCTATGTTCAGGAACGCAATACAATGTAATGAAAATACATAATAATGTATGGGCAATTATACTCAACAGAGCCTTGCTTCCATCCAGTGGTGAGATTATATCCCAATCTCAAAAGCAGAGCTCAAGTGGTCTCTATGATATCATCTCACTGCAAGGTAGAAGTATCAGATTTGCTATGTAAAGTTGCCCATACATTTACTCTGCATAGTGTGTGTTTGTTTTAATTCAATTTACCTTCTTTCTAACTCTGTCTTGAACTGTGGTCAATTAAACAGATATTCACAAACAACAGGATAAGATTAAAAAAAACAGTTAATGTGATTTACATAATATCTGTATGAGCTGGCACCAGTTCTAATAGTTTGTCTTTTAACAAACAGTTCATTAGAGGGGTTTTCAGTTTTGCTGATAGCTTTGTTATAAGTATTCTGCAATGCAGGTAGGCACCAGGAATTTTGGTAGACTTGGGATTCAGTGCTTTTATTCCACAGTAGTGACATACCTACTGTGCTACGACAGTATTCTGACATCACTACTGTGGCACAAAAGTATCTGGAAGTGTATAGATGTCCATGCACAACACTGAGCAATATGCCATACTGGTTATAATGATTTTTTAATTTTTTTTTGCTAAAATATATTATTTGCCAGCTAACAAATACTGCTGCTTCACATGTTGTTTTGTATTGGTGTTACAAATAATTGCATTAATGTTCATATATCTAGAGACTATTGCCATTTGTGAAGAACATGTTGTAACATCAGCAATGATTTGAAGCAGTCAAGTTTAGGAAATGATTAAACAGAAAGAGTTCATATTCCTTTTCCAATTAATAATAAAGTATGCTATGTGTATTTTCAGGCATTACAGCAGTAGCATAATTTAAAACTGAACACTGAACAGTTTCTACAATATTGTCCTTAAATTAGTGAACACATGTTTTTATCTCAAGCAGATGAATTATTGTAAAGCTAGGAATGTGAGCTGGGAGAAAAGAAAGGCTTCAGAAGCCTAGGGAGCAGCACATGTGTTTTGCATATTTTATCCTCCTATGAATTTTAATTGCAAAATAGGAACAGCTAAGCTTGTGCATGTCAATCTGACATATTCATATGGATCTATTCAACATCAATTAAGGAACCATATCCTTTTTATGTTACATTTTAATGAATCAGAATTAAGATGTCGTTCCCTGATTTTCGTAATAAAAGTGGTGGTGAGCAATTTGTTTTTGTAAAGGCCCTGAATTACCCTTTTCTCTAAAACTATAAACTGCCAATTGAAATGAGCAGGAGCCCAATTTAAATATCTAGGAGGAAATTGGATGGATTTAGTTCATGTTTGGTTTCCTTATTTTGCAGCAAATTACATCACACCAGGCAGGCTAAAATATATCACATTTTTCTACCTTGTACTTTATATACTGCAGCTTTGTGAAGTTAGAAAATCAATACTATACTGTTTGTTGCCTGAAAGAAAATGTGTTAAAAGTGTTTTCACACATTTAGTACAACATAACACCTGATAGTAATGCATCTATCCATATTTGTTCCAGACTATAACCCAATACAGTATGCTGACATTACACAAGTATACACATCATAATTCCAGATATTATTTATATTCAGTTTAATATAAGTCTTTAATTTTTTTTTCCAACTATTCATCGAAACCATGATACTGCAATTTACTAATCTGATTCACTTTTACGGCTAACAGAGCCCTGCCCACCAAAGTTGGATGATGTGGCCTGCTGTGGGTGATACCCTGATGGCATATTTTCAATAAACAAAATAATTTATCAATCTGACAACACTTTCCAGATGTGTGGCGATGCAGCATGTTCAGTTGCAGAGGTGATGCTATGACCTAGAGTAATTCCGTTATGCCATTAGATGGCAGTAGTAATAACTATGGTGTACTGATTATAAAGAAAACCCATCGAGCAGAAGCTCATTTTCAGTGGCATCCTTCATTGGCTGAGATGGCATACCTACTGTAGTATTAGTACTGCTGTGTGAATGATGTACTGCATCACAGGGAAGGGAGAGCTGAGAAATTATTACACTTTCTCTAACAATTATTCAAACTGCAAAGTTCTTATACTACAGCTAAAAACTGAAACATTAAACAATGAATATGTCAGTAGAAAAAAAGCCAATTTGCCCATCTTGTCTGTCCCTTCCCATCTAACTACTGTTGAATGAGTGAGCCTTAGAGACTATTTACTCTCCCCTACCCCCCCGGTGTTGTCTTTACTAAGCCAATGTATCTGTCCCATTATCATTTGAATGCCACCACTGAGTTCACACAGACCCTCTCCTCTGGCAGTCTTTCCCACTCTCTACCACCCTCTCCATTAAAAAGTACCTCCTGGTATCTCTGTTAAAACCCATTCTATCCTGTCAGCCATTTTGAGTTGAGTTAAGCAACGGATGGTTCTGATGCCACATGGTGCTTCTCAAAGGAATGATTTAAACTTGCCCATGCCAGCTTACTAACATACTAACATACTAAAATGCCAGCAGAATAGGCCTAACGGTCTTTCGTGTCTGCTCGTTTGGTTAGTCCCCAACCTGGGTGCTGACCTTGCTGTCCCCCTCGCCTTCTATGGCTTCTCCCTTCCCAGTTCCGGATATTCTTGCTGCATTGGATTTTGCTTCCAGAACCCTTCCCCTGTACCTGTCCCACCCCCTCTTGAACCCCTCCACTGTCTCTGCCTCCACCTGCCCCTAGGCAGTGCATTCCATGCTCCACCACCCTCTCAGTGAAGTAGCACCTCCTCCTTTCTCCCCTGAATCTCCCCCTCCAGCTTCCACCCATGCCTCTAGTGGCCCCTTCCTCCTTCCTTGAAGCACCCGACTGTTCCTCCCTATTTACCCTCTTCAAGTACCCTAGGAGCTCTATCATGTCCCCCGGCCCTTCTCTCTTCAATGTGTACATATTTAGCTCTTGAGCCCTCCTCATAGGTCCTGTCCCCAAGCCCCAAATCATTTTGGTTGCCTCCTCTGGACCCTCTCCAGGAGGTTAATGTCCGCTTTAAGTGTGGCCTCCAAAACTGCACGCAGTACTCAAGGTGCAGCCTCACCAAGCAGTTATACAGAGGTAGTATCACTTCCCTCCTTCTGGAGGTGATCCCCCTAGTGATGCATCCCAGCATCCTGTTGGCCTTGGCTGCTGCCCTCCTACAAGTCTCAGAGTTGTTCATCTTGACATCCACCACCACCCCAGGTCCCTCTCAGCCATCGAGACTTGTAGCATTTCCCCCCCCAGGGTGTACATTTGGCCTGGGTTTCTGGCCCCCAGGTGGAGTACCTTGCATTTCCCTGCATTGAACCTCAGCTTCCACTTTCTAGACCATCTTTCCAGAGCCTCCAGGTCCCCCTGTAGGGCCACCCTCCCCTCCTCCCCATCCACCACTGCCCCCAGTTTCGAGTCATCTGCAAAGAGACTCATCTCACCTGATTCCTGTCCTTATGTCAGATACGTAGGTGTTGAACAGAAGGGGCCCAAGGACTGATCCCTGTGGGACCCCACTAATGACCCTCCTTGGGGATGAGACTATCCACCAATCGACCCTCTGGGTCCGGTCCTGGAGCCAATTGCCTATCCATCTGATCATCTGTTCCCCACCCCATTTCTCCCAGCTTATCCAACAGGCCCATGTGAGGAACAGAGTCAAATGCCTTGCTGAAGTCTAGAAAAGGACATCCACTGGTCTACCCAGTTCCAAGGCACTTGTCACCCAGTCATAGAACTCCACCAGGTTTGTCTGACACGATTTCCCGGGATGAATCCATGCTGTCTATCGTTCAGGCACCTGACTTATCCAGGTCCCCCAGCCTCTCCTTGACAATGCCCTCCATCACCTTGCCCACCACAGAGGTCAGGCTGACAGGCCTGTATAGTTCCCTGCCACCTCCCTTGATCCGCCCTTGTGGATAGGCACTATATCGCCACCTTCCAGTCTTGGGGCACCACCCTGTCCTCAGAGAGATGGTGAAAAGCTCTGCCAGGGGTTTTGCCAGGACATCTGCAAGTTCCTTCAGCACTCTGGGATGTAATTTATCCAGCCCCGGTGCTTTCTCCGTCTTAAGGGAGCTGAGGGCTTCCCTCACTCTCTCTGCTGTGATTTCCACTTCCGGTACCCCTTCTCCCTGCTTAGCCTTCCCCCCACCTGCCAGTGATGCCTCCCCCTCTCCCCAAGCTTCATGGAGTTTCCCATGATGTTTGTGTTACCACTCACTCTGAACAGTTCCCCACTATCCACTTCATTTACCAAGTGCAGGTATTTGTAAGTTGCAATCAGTAGTGCTGAAGTACACATTTAAGGATTTCCCTACCATTTGTAATAGGAAGTCAAAACAGATCTGCCTCTCTGGCGTCCCCAATTCATTTCAGTTTTGCGAATTACCCCATCTAATTTATGACATCACTGCCATTAAAGTAATGCAAGATAATGCAGTGTGATCAATACTGTATTAAAGTAGGAAGACAGTTCAGATGGGAAGTGTTTTTAATTTTCTACCCCCAATCCCATTACATCCCAAGTGAAAATTAAAATGTAACTTCAGTATTATGAAATAATTCTTTGTATTCTTCTTCCAAATGTGCATTGTTACCAGGAAGACATCTTTTGAGGCTCACAGTTGTGCTCTGGTAAATGAAAACTGCAGTATGCTCCACACACATTATTTAAAAAGATAAAACAGTTTTTTATATTTTTGTTGCACACAAATATCAGGTAATAAAATCCTTACAAATATGTATTAAATACTTGACAGATATCATATGCTCTATTTGATGACTGTGGATATCATTATCAATCAATCAATTAATCATCCTTTATTTTTAAAATGCTATTCCAGAAGATCATAGCATTGCACATCACATCAAACATAACAATCACCAAAAATCTATTTCATAAAAACATATTAAAACACAGTTCTAAAATATCAGAGCTATAAATATCAAAACTTCATATAATTAAATATATTAAGCATCAGGAAATGCTGACTCCAATAAGTAAGTTTTTATTACAGATTTAAAGGCCTCCATGGATGGGCACTCTCTGACCCGACGAGGTAGAGAATTCCACAGGGTTGGGGCTACAAAAGCAAATGATCTATCTCCTACAGTTGTCAAATGGACCCTGGGAATCTCTAGCAATCCCTCGTTGGTGGAGCAGAGAGGACAAAGGGGACAGTAGGGGCCCAGGAGATCTTGCAGGTAACGTGGACCCTGTCCATGTAGGGCCTTATAGGACAGCAATACAACCTTGAAGGTGATCCTCCACCACACCGACAGCCTGTACAGGCCGCAGAGCACAGGTGTGACATGACTTGATCTCAAAAAGCTGGTCAACAGCCTGGCAGATGCATTCTGCATCAGCTGCAGTTGGTGAAGGTCCACCCCCCGGCAGCCCTAGGTATATGGCATTGCAGTAATCAAGGCACGAGGTCACAAAGGCGTGGACCAATGTCAGAAGTTCATCAATTGGGACCAGGTGTTTTATCCAGGTGATACTCCTCAGATGGTAAAATGAGGTCTCGACAATGGCTGACACCTGAAAGTAAGTGTCAACTCGCTATCAAGCATAATGCCCAGATTCCGCACCCGGTCAGAGGTCACTAGCTGGTTGCCTCCCAGCCAAAGCCCAGACAGCTGTCCAGCTGATAACCTCTCTACCCGATGACCTGGATCCACTGCCAACACCTCAGTCTTATCCAAATTCAGCTTAAGCCAGTTGGCACTCATCCAATCCTGAATCTCGGAGATGCAGTTGTTAAAGACCGAAACCTCATCATTTTGTTTGGGCATGAAGGACATGTACAGTTGAGTATCATCTGTGTAGCAGTGAAAACTCAACCCGTACTACCTAATAATGTATCTCAATGGCAGCATATATACTGCAAACAACATGGGGGATAGCACAGAGCCATACGGCACCCCAAATGGCAGTGGGAGAGGGGTCGAGGTAAATACCCTTGATTCCACTCTCTGCATCCTACCCGTGAGGAAAGAGTGGAACCATCTGAGGACTGTACCAGACAGCCCACAGAGTTGCTTCAGATGCTCCAGGAACACCCATGGTCCACGGTGTCAAATGCTTCTGAGACATCTAAGAGGACCAAGATGGAATGACTCCTCTGATCTCCCACCATCAGGAGATCATTAAGTACTCGAACCAATGCAGTCTAGGTAATATGCCTTATCCACCGCATTCCAAAAACACTCAGATCAGACAACTGCTATCAGTCAGATAGAAACTCTGGTCAACTATCTACTTTGTTTCTATTTATGTTGGGAATGTTAGATCAGATGGTCATCTAGGTCAGATACTGTAGTAAAGATGTGGTGAAATGATTCTCTTTCTGGGCCAAATGTCAGTGCTCAATAGGTGGCATTAGTCTCTGGCATGGTCTAGGGGTTAGTAAATGTGCATCAATAAGAAACTAAAAGATACAACTTGGTTTTAGTGCAAACACACAAAAGGAATGCAATATTTGCATAACATGTTTTGAAAGGCCATAGCCAGTGGCCTCAGGGAAAGCACATTGTAATACCATGCCAGGGACCTTAGTTCATATTGCAAGCCCTCCCCTCACACTGGGATGGTGGCATCTGGGACATGTTGCCAAGATAATGTGCTTAGATTCTGGGATGAGAAACAGAGACACCCACTGCAGCAGCATCTCATAGGTGGCATGTGTGATTACATGCTGCCAGCTGGACCCAACCCAGTGAACCAGCAATAAAGAGGTGCTCCAATACAGGGAAAGTGGATGGGACTTTTCATGGTGAACAGTAAAAATGCCAGCCTGGTGAATCAGATAATGGCAGTAGTAGTAAATTTATTTACAAGGTGCGCATTCCCAGAGGCTCAGGGTGCTGAACAGCTATAGACAGGCAAATAAAACCAAAAAAATGAACATATTAATACATAACTATACCACTTAAAATAAATAATGCAGATAAACATTCTAGTCACTACAATTAAAGCAGTTAAAACAGCAGCTGCAACATCCCCAAAAGCCTGTCTAAACAGGTAAGCTTTCAATCCCCTTTTAAAGACCTCCACCGAGGGGGCCTCTCTCAGTACCCTAGGCAGAGTGTTCCACAGCAGACGGCCAGCAATCTCAAATGTGCGATCCCCAGAATACTTAAGCAGGGCCCTTGGGACTGAGAAGAGGCCCTCCTTGGAGAAGCAAAGGGGCAAGGGGACTGGAGAGAATTCAGAAGATCAAACAGGTAAGCAGGGCCCAATCCAAGTAGAGCTTTACATGTTAGTAAACCAACCTTGCAGGTAACAGGCCACTTCACAGACAGCTAGTGCAGGTTACACAGGACCATGGTCACATAACTAGACTTTGAAAGGCCAGCCAGTAAACTGGCCACAGCGTTCTGCACCAGCTGCAAGCATTGTAGAGTACCTCCACTAACCCCTAGGTAGAATGTGTTACAGTAATCCAGCATGGATGTCCAGAACCCATATACCAGTGTTGGCAGATCTTCAGGAGGGATTACGTAATTAATCCAGCTGATGTTCCTAAGATGGAAAAAAACAGTATTGACTGCCACAGATACCTGAACCTCCAGTGTCAGTCAGTCATCAAAAATGACTCCCAGAGTTTTCACCTTTGCAGAAATCAACAGCCTGGATGACCCAAGCTGAAGCCCCATCTCTACCATAACTACTTCTGCTCCCCTCCTCCAACCTGATCACTCACTAGTACCTCAGTCTTGTCCAGGTTAAGTCTCAACCAGCTAGGTTCCATCATCTTCTGAATTTCAGACAGGCACAAATTTAGCACCTCGACAGTGTGAGGCTTCCAAGGTGCAAAACACAAATATAACTGGGTGTTGTTTGCATAGCAGTAGAAACCGAGATTGTATTGTCGAATGATCCTTCCCATTGGCAGCATGTACACTGCAAACAGCATAGGTGAGAAGACTGAACCTTGGTGCATACCACAGAGAAGGGGCATTGGGGATGATGAGAAAGTTTCTATCACCACCCTCTGCATCCTATCCCGGAGGCAGAACTTGCACCAGTGAATGACAGTGCCAGTGAGTCCTCCGTACCCCCTCAGATGATCCAACAGCAACTCATGGAACATGCTAAAGAGAGATTGAGGAGAATGAGAAGTGACCATTAATCCCTATTTCTAGCCCTGGAGGTCATTATGCACCCTGGACAATGCTGTCTTAGTGGTATGCCTGGATCTGAATCCAGCTTGAAGAGGCTCATAGATGTCATGAGCTACAAGGTGCACCTTGAGCTGTAGCACCACAACCTTCTTAATAACCTTACCCAAAAGGTAGGTTAGAGACAGGATGGTAATTTGCTAGGATATTCAGGTCCAAAAATGTTTTTTTCAGAAGTGGCCAAACCAGTGCAGACACGTGGGGGCTGGGAGTATTTTAAAAAATTTGGGCTGGAGCTCCGAGATCGCCTCTCAGACCCTTTCTATTGTGATCATCTGACAGTCTTCCCAAGACACCTGAGTGCATCCAAAAGGTGTGGGCTCAACTCTGACAGGTTGTGAGAACCCACTTGGAGAGATCCTGGCCCCAATGGAGGAGACTCTGTCCGAGAAGAATCAAGTAAATTCTTTGCACTTAGCTTATGAATCTGCTCTTACTGGCTGAAGACAGATTGGGTTTAAAAACCTGTCCACAGTACAGAAAAGCTGAGTGGACCAAATTCTTCAAGCCACAATCTCCCTGGACAGGAATTCTGCCTTCATTCAGGAGATTTTGCTTAATATTCATCATAATGAATCATCAAAGCCAGTTTGTCCTCCCTGGCCCTGCACCACCTCTGACAATGCTCTACTTTGAACTCCTGGTTTGCAGCTTCCTAAGCTCCTTATTAAACTGTGGGGAACCTAAGTGTGAGACCAGAAGGCATATATGGGTGGGTGCTGTGGAATCGAAGGCCCCAGTAATAACCAAATTGTAGGACAGCACCATATTCTCTGATCCCTTCTCACATGCTGCCAACATCTCTGTAATGTCCAGTACCATCTGCAATCCCACTGGCCTAAGCCCTCTAAAAGGGTGGTACTGAACCATCTCCAAAGGGAGAACTAAAGGGGGGCCCTAAAGGAGAACATCACCATGCAAGGATTTGACAAACTGACTGAGTCAGTCTCATGGTTACTAACCTTGAGCCCAAGGGGAAAAAACAAGTGCAAAGTGTGTCAACGTCATTGAGTCGCGGAAGTGTTAACTTGTGCAAAGCCCAGTAATTCCATCAACTGGAGGAAATTCCTTTCCAAAGTGTGAGAATTTATCATCAACCCAGGTGTTGAAATCACCCAGAATAATCTATCTGGGTGACTCCAAGACCCTGTCAGTGATGAAGTCCGCAACTACCCATAGAAAATCCCCCCATTTCCTGGAAGCTGGTACACCACAAGGATCTGTAACCTGCACCTGGACACTCATGCATAGACACACATTCAAATGCCTAGGTGTCACCAATGGGTTCACAGTGAAATTCAACTCAGATCTAAAACAGATAGCCACCCACACAATCCCTCTGTGGGCAGTGTACCACAGAGAATTGAGCTGGAAGCTCTTCTTCCAGAACTGGGCCAGCGTCGTCACTCAGTCAGGTCTCTGTGATGCAAGCCAGATCAACCAAGTTGATGGCCTACAGCTCCCAACAAGTGTCATAGGGGCTCTAGCAGCCCTGGATTCCTCCACAAACTATTGTTATACCAAGTAGGCTGCTTTCTTTAGTGGCAGCAGGGGGACAAGCACAGGAATAAATCAGAGACCTCTGATGGTAGAGGAACTTGGTGTACTGGAGGGAGAATCCTGGTGCATGCAAACTGTCTATTCTGGCACTGGAGTATTGGATGGCCATGAGGGGTGAAGTACTGAGAGTAATTTTTTTTTTATACAAAAACAATCTTTAAAATTCAGAGCTGAGTTCACAAAAACATAAAGATATCACCAAAGTTCCAGCACTATAAAGAACACTTTAATAATCCATAATACAACAAGAAAAGCAATTTACATACTTACCATAACTCCTGATACTCCTTCCTGCCTGCTTTTCTTATAACTCCCCCTCTTTCCCTTTACCACTCATAGTCTTCTCCTTACCTTCGTAAGCCTGCAATCCAGGACATGGGCTGGGTGTGCATCTAGCTGTGTCCAGCCCTTATGGGGTTTGCAACCCAGATGGTTGCAGATCTACCTCTATCCTCTCTCTCTCTAATTCTCTCTCTCCCTCCTTATCTCACCTCCACTCTAACCTCTATCCTCCCAAGCTTTCTATTTCAACTGCCTCTATTGTCTCCATCCTCTGTCCCTGTAAAGTGAATTAGTTATCATCCAAGCTTATGTTTTTAGCATACTTGCCACTCAAATGCTCAAAGATTACAAAACCTGCAAATGTGCTGTATCTAATCTTATGCATTTGTATGTAATTGTATTTTAATAAATGGTATGTTGTTTTAATTGTAATTTTACCTTCTGTACTTACTCCCTTCCCCTCTCCCCAAGGATGCATCTGGAAGTGAGATCGTTTTCAGATCAGTATACCTTTCTGGAAGCATGGTGTCACATCAAAACCTCCACAGCAACAACACTATTGTGACACATTGCACCCCTACAGCCACAGCAGTGAAGCAGACGTGAAGCAGACCTGAAGTGACACCCACCCAGAGTATCCGCAGGTGTGCCGGCATACTACAAAGGCAATGGCCACACCTGCAAACCCATTCAATGCGACCTTGGGGATAATGTTGGCCGACTACTTCAATAGTGCTAAGGGCAACAGACTGCTTGTGGTGGATGGATACACCTACCAGTGTGAACGGAGCCATGGAGAATGGATGTAGTGAAAGTGCTGTGACTATGCGGTGATGCAGTGCAAGGGCCGTGCACTGACTGTGGCAGGGGGAGAACCCACCATATCCGGCACCCATAACCATGTGCCTGACACAGCTGCGGTGGGAGTCTGGAGGGTGCAGACCACTGTGAAGCAGCGGGCCAGGGACACCAACGAGTCATCCCAACAAATCATGGTGACATGCTGCTCAGGTGTGAGCGTGGCTGTGGGGGGGAGCCTACCACCTGTACCCCTCCTGAAAAGAGCAGCCCAATGCATGCGGTGCAGTATCTGTTGGGCACCAGTGGACCCCCAGAGTATCACAGAGTTAGCAATCCCTGAGGAATTCTGCAGGACATTGGATGGTGAGCCTTTCCTGTTATACGACTCTGAGGGTACTGGTGACCACAGGTTCCTGCTGTTCAGCACCAGCAGGAACCTAGAATATCTTACCTGAAGCCCCTCCTGGCTAGGGGACAGCACATTCAAGTGCTGTCCCTACCTATTCCATCAACTAAACACCCTGCATGGTGTTGATGGTGCCACAGTACTGCTTGCTGTGTACGTCCTGATGACATAGAGGACAGTGGCAGCCTACATGGTGGTCTTTACCAAGGTGGCAGGGCTGTGCCCTCTAAGTGGCCCCCACCACATGATGATAGACTATGAAATGGCCACCTGAAGGGCACTACAGAATGTCTTCCCACAGGAGGATGTGCATGGGTGATTCTTCCACCTGTGCCAGTGTGTGTGGCACCAAATACAGCAGCATGTAGAGCTGGTACGCCTGTACATAAGTGATAATGTGTGCACCGTGCACCTCCGCATGCTTCCTGCACTTGCCTTCATGCCCCTGATGACATGTGTGCCACATAAGAGGAGCTCTGCAGCTTGTCATACTTCACTGAGCATGAGGAGACCCTTGCCCGGTCTTCGATTATTTCGAGGACACCTGGCTGGGCCAGCCTGTCTGCATTGACACCTCTGCAAGCCACTGTTCCCCATCCCTGTCTGGAACTGCCATGCGTCTGTCATGGAGGGGATGCCGTGCATAAATAATGCCACTGAGGGCTGACACAGAGCCTTCAATGCCCTGCTTGGAGTGGCACACCCCACACTGTGGTGGTTCCAAGATTTCCTGCAGAGGGAACAGCAGCTGACGAAGGTCAAGATGCAACAGGCCATGTCCAGGCAGGCTGTCAGGTGCTCCCATAAGTGGTGGAGGGAGAGTGCCCGCCGGATTGCCAACCTGGTTGTCCAGTACAGCACGCATAGCCACAGTGACTACCTGATGGGGCTGGCATTGAATATCAGCCTCAAGGTCTGAGTTTCAGGGTGCATGTTACAGGCAACATCTCTGGCCTCCTGGGTATCCCCCCGTGGCTGCCACAGGTTCCCTGTGCCGTACCATCGCTTGACACCCTGTCCGTGTTTGAGCCAGAGGTCCCAGGTATGTTAATCTCACCTATGTATCTGGTAGCCATGCCGCTGTGCTGTGTGACCCTGTGTAATGTCAGGGATCAGTAATGTGTACTGGTAGCCTCTGTGTGATGTTCACCTGCCCTGCTGCCGTGCTGTGTGCTCGTCTCTGATATCCAGCATCGGGCTCTGGTCCATCGGCGGGGGGGTCCATTGTGTGTGTGTGTGTGTGTGTGCCTGTCATGTTTGCTGCTGCACTGCCCTGCTTGCTGCAGTGTCTCCAGCTGCAGCCCACCTGCTGTCTGATGTGTTGACCTCCTATCTTTTGTGAACAACTGCACCATGGGGGGGGATGCGTGCCTGGTGATGTGTCACTCCAAGTGGTGTCTGTCAGTGGTGCTGCATTCAGTGGCCAGTCATGTCAGTGGCCATCATGGAGTCCACGTCGGGTGTTGCATGAGTGATCTGTCCATCGGTCTCATTTGTGTCAGGGTTCTGTGCGGTGTTATCCTGGTGTCACTGTGGGGGATGTTGACAGGGTGCCCATCAGTGTCATGTGGTGCTTCCTGTCTTTCCTGGCAAAACTTTTAAATAAATAAACTCTTGCTGTTCCTAATTATCTTCTCAATAAGTTGTCACTTACGGGTTTGAGTCAGAGGCGACAGCAGGAGCCAGAACCTTTCTGGTGGGAGACAGTGGTGTGAGTAGTCCTTGTGCATTCATAACAACATTTCAATGCTGGTATACAGTGGCAGCATCCCCCAACTGTCTCAGTAGTGTTTTACCAATTACTTGAGCAGCATGTAAAACCTTATGAGTACCCCATTCACTAACTAATGGCATAAGATAACTCTGGTGGCCCAAATAATAAGGGTCTGCAAACTAAATAAAACCAGTGTCTTCACAGCCCAAACATACCAACAAGGGTGAAGTGAGTCAGGGGGGATGGTTGGTGGGTCTTGGTAATGTATGGATGAGACAGACAGAAAGAGCAATAGTTACGGTAAGGATGTACATTTACAAAATTTAGTTTGGAACACATTCAGGATATATTGCCACAGAGAATAAATTAATTCAAAACAAGATTGCTGATAGAGCATACATTGCACCCCAAATAATATCAGGAATATTGCACTCTGATAATGCTGACTGTTAGTATAAAGGTGATCAAAAGTGTGATCTCTTACATTGTTTGTGGGGTTGTCTAATAATTAGAGACTGGTGGGTGGAAACCAACAAAAGGATTAAATAATTGTTAGAAATGACTTATCCCATCTTACCCCATATGTCATTATTTAATGAAACCTTTGGTTTGTTTAACAAAAAATCAAGAGAAAGTTTTTTATTTCACCACAATGGTCACCATACAGATTAGTTTAGAAAGCTGGAAATCTGATAACCTCCCTCCATTCAGGTAATAAATGGTGGCACATTTTGAGAAATATCCTCTCCTTTGAAAAACTACGACATATAGAATGCTTTGATGACATCTTGGACACATCATGGAAAGTTTTAATGATTTGTTTCCACCTTTACTAAGACTATAGTTCTGTTCTTTTGTTATTTTTACCCCTCCTTATCATCTAATATTCATTTAATGTTTATAGAATGCTGTTTAATGCACTTTTATTCATCAACTGTTTGCATTATGTAATTTGCTCTAAATTGATGATGTGAGATTAAAAGTAACTTTATGTTTCAACATTTTTAAGGGAAACAGGGCTTTTAAAATTCTTAATATATGAATATAATAGTGTAATATGTGAAATATTTATGGGTAATTGTTCCCATTTATTTTTATATGTTGGTGATTAGTGTTATATATAATACATGAAATAAAATATTATTAAAACAACTGTCATGGTAAGTACATAACTTTCATATCTTTCAAGAATCAATCATCTCCTTACATTCCCACTTATAGGTCCGAATAATAAGCTCAGAAACAGTCCCTCAGACTAGGGAGACTGGAGTACAGGACTCACTCAGAACAGCAACCCAATCAGAATTGTTGTGCCAGAAGTGACTTGCTGCTTGGCGTGAACATCAAGGGCATAGTGCTTGGTAAAGGTGTATGCTGTGCTCCATGTGGCAGCCCTACAAATCTCTGCAATCTGCAGTGAGTGTATTTCTACCAAGAAGTCCCCACACTTGTCTTCTTGCACCCTTACCCTCAGGTTGTTTACTCCCCATGGGACCTCCCTCTCTCCCTTCTCCTCCATCATCTGGCAGGGTTACAAGTGTTGCTTTCCTTGGTTTTACTGCCTCCCCTGACTAGTTTAAATGCTAATTCAAGTAGTATTTAAACCTACCAGTAAGGACAGTGATACCCATCTTGGAAGGATGCAGGCTGTCTCACCTTTAGAGGCCTGTAGGAACAGAACTAATTTGATTAAACTGTTTTATTATTATAATTTTATTATATTCTTAATTGTTATTCTATATCCTTATATTAGCTTAATTATTAAGTACTATAAATGTTTCTGGTCACATTAATATCTAAATGAACTGTAAAACAAGGACAATGCTGCTTAAGGCTTGAATACTGAAATGGAGGAATGATGCCATGAAAAAAGGAATACAGCATACATGGTCAACCCCCGGAGGAAAAAAAAAAGTTGTTTTAGGGATAGTCTGTTTAAATTGAATGGCCTCTTCCATTTAGTAGCAGAAGAGCTTGAAACTTTACATAATTTATGATCTTGTTTTTCAGTACAGTACCAGCCAGAGCACATCTCAGAGATTAACATAGACTTAGACTGGTTTAAGAAATTAAGACTTTTACTTATAGAAAAATATACAAAAACTCTGATACATTTCAAAATTATACATGTTATTGGAAATGCATGAACCTGCACAGTGATTAAGTTTTAAACCTATCAGCATAGTATAGAGTAAGCTATTTACAAAAATCTGTAGCCCCAAAACTGCTTAAAACGTATTGACAAGTTTGGTGTCTATAGTAAGCTATCCTTGCGGTGAAGTAGTTATCTAACAAAAACATCTAGTTGGGTGGATTATAAGCCTCCAGCTAGAATCCAAAGCAACATGAAGTCACGCCTCATTTACCTCAAACAAAGGAGATCCCTGTCTTAAAGAAGTTTGCTTAATTTACACAGTTCCTAATTATAGCAGGAATGCCAGACTAACATCATTTTAAACAGGAAAAAACATACTTCTGAAATCTGTAAATACTTTCTAGATATCTATAAAGGAAAAAGTTTTAATATGGTTTTATAAATTATAGATTTTATATTAGGATTGACACCATCATGTTTGGTCTTAAATGACTCCTCTCTGTTAGCTGTATCTAGGAATGTAAGTCATATATATGTACAAAGGTGCACATAGATGCAAGAAAGAAAAGTTGTTTTATATCGAAAATAGTTTTTGAAGATGAGGTCATATTGATTAAAAAAATGGCTTAGGAGAGGCTAACAGTAACACCCTCAATGAGTACTCAGACCAATCATAACTTGATGGTGATGTCGCCCAGTAAGTGGGACATAAATGGGATGCTGGCAAAGCAGCCCAGAACTGCTTGATTCTTTGGTGTTTGAAGACCTGTGTTGGATGTCCTGACAATTTTGGATGAGCTTGGACTTGTACTAGGCCAAAAGCCTGAAGCCACACCTGCTGGGAACATTATTTAGGCTTTGACATTGCCACCGCAAGGGGGTACTAAACCAGCTGCTGAAACTGACTGTTACAGGAAGGACTCTCTCCCCAATATTGGATTAAGCAAGGCCTGTGTTTTGCATACTGAGAATTTGGACTAAAGTAATGTTTTGGAATTTCTGTTAAAAGCCAGAACAAGAGACTGACTTTGAAATTTACCAGTCAGCAAGCCTGCAGTGCTGTTACAGTAAATAGCAGTGAGTCCAGAGGTGCAGGTTCAAGAGCAGAAATGAACTGAAACAGAAGAGTCACAGAGTCCAGTTACCAAAACAACATTGCTGTCCACAGGGAGAGATTGTTCTTCAGATGGTGCTAAACTGCTAAAGTCTTGTCTGATTTTTCCCACTAAATCCTGACCTGACTTTTGAAGATTTGTGATGTCAAGCAAGAAGGATCCAGCCTGCATTGCTTCATTGATGTCAGAAGACTCTACAGTTCCAGGTTCAAGGGAAAAAGACAGAGGACTAAAGCCAAACTCACCACCAAGGACATTATCCAAAACCAGAAGTTCTCACTAAGACTTTGAAAGTTAAAAAGTAGAAGACCGCATCTACAGATAACTAAAACATAAGTATTCCTTTATCCCAATTTTAGTACTTATTTGGCTATCTGGAGTGGTAACTTAGTGCATTTTAGCTCCAAAACCTTGGTTATATGGTTAAGCTAGAAGTGAAATGTAAAGAAAATACTTTTTACATCCTATAAAATTTAAACAATTATTATACAAAGATAATCTGAAACACTAGTGTAATGAGTTGCAAGTTCTCATAGTAAAAAGAAAAGGTCACACTACTTATAAGTATGCTAAAGAAATACAGTATAACCTCAATTATCCAGCCCCCCATTATCCGAACATCTGGATTATCTGAACTCGTACTATGTCCCCCCCGAGCTAATAGGAACAAGGTGAAAGTGACCCTCGATTTTACAAACACTCGATTATCTGAACCAATGTTATGTCCTCCAGTGAGTTCAAATAATCAAGGTTGTACTGTAGTATATGTTGTTATTTATTATGCTGAATATTGCTTATTACTTTACATTGCTTAATTGCTGAAATTTGTTTTATTTGATTTTCTAAAACCTATTTTTTTGTTTACATTACAGTTTATGTTTACAATATTCTTATTATGCTTGATATTTATGCTAATTATGAATATTTAGGACTTGTACGTATGTGAATAAAATATATATTTCTCTCTTATATAATCCAAAGTGTGGCAACAGTGTTTTTCACCATCAGTTTTGAATCTGGAGAGCATAGGATAATACCATATTTGAATATTATTATTTTTGGTAATTTATGAAAATAATTTTTGGGGGGATCACGTGATGCAGGATACCGAGTAGAAGCTCCTCTGCATAGCTCCAACCTCCTAATCACGAATTATCGCTATTTTGGTACTTATTTTCCCTTAAAAACCAGAAACTTCTAAGATCATTGCCTTCTTAACATCTTGGGCTCCTGTTTGTTTGCTGTCAGAGACAATGGAGGTGTATATGAAAAAGCCTCCACAGAAACACACACCTCCGGTCACTCCCGAGAAGGCCCCAAAAAAATCAAGGGCCTCGAGTACTGCAGAAAAGCCTGAGCTCCAGAACCTGATCTCCAAGCAAGAGCCGTTAACTCTAAGCAGATTTTTGGAGGAATTCAAACCCTTCTGGGAAGAAATTAAAGAAATCTCTGAGGAAATCAAATCCTTGTCTAAGAAACTCGAGGAGGTTATGATGAAAGCTTCAGATAATACAGCCCGAATCTTATCCCTTGAAAAGCAAGTGGAAAAAATCAACCCTGGCACAGTAGCCTTGTGGCAAAAAATCTCTACCCTGGAAACTAAGTTGGAAGATTTGGAGGGCACCAGCCGAAGAAATAATGTTGTCATTCTGGGCCTCCCAGAAGGAGAAGAAGGCCTGAATATGCTGGGATTTGTGCAGAAGCTGATTGAGAAGATCGCTGGCCCCTCTCCCTTTGGGGCTAATTACATTATTGAAAGAACTCATAGGTCCTTGTGGCCTAAACCATCCCCAGGAGCTACGCCTTGCCCCATTATTTGTCATTTCTTAAACTACCTTGAGAGACAGCACTTTCTGGGAAAAGTGAGAGATTTACAAGAAGTGAAATGTGAAAATACCAGGCTTAGAATTGCCCAAGATCTACCGGGGTTGGTCAGGGCAAAGCGTACTGCTTTCCATCCGGTTGTGTCAAAGATCATAGCTGCAGGTCTTCGCTTCAGAATGGGGTACCCAGCTAGATTGCAAGTACTAGTGGATGGTACCTGGTTAACATATGAGAATCCCGAAGTTGCCCTCTCAGGATTAAAGGCCGCTATGCCTGATCTATTTCGAGATACTTGATCTGTCGCTCGGTTTTTCCCTATCCTGCTTCGAAGGATAGAGGAATTTCTTCACGTTGTATGCCACGAGATGACTGAATGCCAATCTGGTTTTGCGGACTCTTGAGTTTTGTTATGGAGAGGACTACCTTTAGCAGAGTCTCGACCCTTTGAGTTCTCCTTCTTGGTGTTCATGTTTTGGAGCATTGTCATATTTCAGGACTTTTTCTCGTGGGTGGTTTGTTGTGGTCTGTAAGCATTCTCTCTCTACTTATATGGAGCACATTTCTCGGTTTCTTGTATCTGGGGACATTCAATTGTTTCACAGAATATGGTTTATATTGAGAAAGCCTTCAAGTATGATAGTCATGATTATTGGGCACAGCTCGAGACAGTGCCCCGCTGGTTTCAATTTTTTTTTTGGGATATTACCACTAGAGAGCGCTCTCGTCCTAACTTTCATGGTTTAACCCCCCCTTCACCTATCTCTTACTGAAACTTATTCTCAATGGATATAGATTGTTGTGGGGGCTAAGTCACAAGCACAGGTCTACTAAATGTGATCATTTAGCTGGTTTATACTTAAATGGCTTGGGGAAAGTTTTCATTTTTTTCAATGGCAGCAGATATAACGACATATTTGGTGAATGTGCCCTATATTGGAGAGTCTTTATTTTCTCTCAGGACTTCAGGGTTTTTGAATTGCTCTCTAGTAGAGACTGCTCTCCTCCTTTTGTCTCATTTTTGTCATTTGGTTCTGGACTTCAAGAAACCAGTGTTCTCTTACTTTCACTCACATTTATTTTGCTTTTGAAGTGATATTAATGCCAATTGATATATGAAGGCTTACTAGTCTTGGTGGGATTTTTGGGTATATATGTGGGAGGTTGGAGGGGGAGGAAGGAAAGCGGTATTGTGCTGAACGTTGCTCAGGACAGATGGGGAAGGGGAGGGTGACACCACGTTCAGGGTTGTTATACTATCTGTTAGTAGGAAGGGAATGGAATATTTTGGGGGGTGGGGGACGGTGGGGAGGAGAGTGGATATTTGGGTGGGAGGGCATACAGCAGCAAGCAGGGGTCCGGGTTAGTCTTCTCTATTTTCTGGATAAATGCCCAGTAGCATAAGCATTGCTACTTGGAACGTGAAGGGGATAAGAAAAAGACTCAAACAATACCAAGTGTTGAAACACCTAAGTTTATTATCTTCTCAGATTATATTCCTTCTAGAAACTCATTTACTGGAAAGTGAATCTCTGCAACTAAGGAGGCAACAGATTGGGCAGGTTTTTAATGCCTCAGGGTCCACTAATAGCTGTGGGGTTATGATTCTAATTAACAGAGGTATTCCCTTTATTTCCCAACAAGTTTTCAGGGACCCAGATGGCAGATATGTCCTAGTTCAAGGGAGTCTCTGGTCTACGCCTATTTTACTTGGTAGTATTTATGGGCCTAATGTAGATGATCTGAGTTTTTATATGAAACTCATCTCCATACTCCTTCCTATGCTTTCCATGGGTATAATAATAGGCAGGGATTTCAATCTGGCCCTTGATCCTGAATTAGACAGTTCTGGTACTGGGCTGAGGGTCTTAACACCTGGACAGAGGGCCTTCAGGGACTTATTGGATCAGTGCGGACTGTGTGATGTGCTGCGTGTGCTACATCCAAAGGATAGGGTTTATACCTTTAGCTCACCGGTGCACAAAACCCAGTCTCGTATTGATTATCTTTTCCTCTCTTAGGCCCTGTTGCCTGGGATCTTGACTGCTTTGATCCAGCCAGGTCCAGTATCTGATCATTCCTTGGTAACCTCTAAGTTGGCCTTCCTTAACCTTCCGCATAAAGAAATCCGATGGAAACTAAATGGTCAATTACTCAAAGATACTAAATATTGTGACCTAATAAAGGAGCAGATTGATTTTTCTCTACTAACTCCCTGAGGACATGGCTCCTGATATTTTTGTGGGTGCTTTCAAATCATATATGCGAGGGATTATTATTAGTTTAGCCACCAAAAGGAAAAAAAACAGAGAGGCTGAATTATTAGCTTCATTATCTCTAGTTAGGTCTTTGGAAACTAGCTTATCCTCTAATGTCTCAGAAGAAGACACAAGAAGGCTCTTGGTAGCTAAAGATAAATATTTAGACCTGTTAAGGGAAAAAGCTGAATTAGCTATTATTTGTACTAAAGCAAACTATACCGATCAGGAAGAAAAGGCGGGTCGCCTACTAGTTTTAAGGTTAAAGCAGCAAGAACCAGCCAGATTTATACCTCCAATTAGGGCCCAGGTAGATGGATCCTTGAAGGTATCCCCTTCTGAGGTGGTGCAGGAGTTTGCTTCCTATTACGAGAATCTATACAGGGATATGGATAACCTTCCTTCCTTAGAAGAGCTTGATGCCTGTCTAAAGGGTTCCTCTTTACCTGTTCTGTCGGAATCGAAGGGGAATTTTCTATTCTCACCAATATCCCTAGAGGAAATTTCAGAGGTTATAGGAGCTTTGCCATCAGACAAGGTCCCAGGTCCAGATGGGTTCTCCACCTTATTTTATAAAACTTTTTGACCACAACTATTGCCGGCCCTCCACCGGTTGTACTGTCACATTCTTTCTGGAGCCAAAATAGATACGCATTTGTTTGAGGCCCTGATTGTACTTCTCCCTAAGCCAGATAAAGATTCGGAATTAGTGCAAAGTTACAGACCAATATCCTTATTAAACCAAGATGTAAAAATTCTCTCTAAGATATTGGCTGATAGGATAACACGAGTTCTCCCAGACTTGATTGGTATGTCCCAGGTGGGATTTATGAAGGGACGTTCATCAGCTGACCATTTACGCACTCTCTCACACGTAGTCTCGGTGTCCAGGGATGCTGCCTTTCCTGTGGGATTAGTCTCCTTGGATACCAAGAAAGCATTTGATCGTGTTAATTGGAATTTCCTGTTTCAGGCTCTCAAAGTATATGGCTTTCCTGCTAAATTTATTGAATGGATTAGGGCCCTATATCAAACCCCGTCTGCCAGAGTTTCTGGTAATGGAGCATTCTCCAAACCCTTTCCTCTGTTTTCTGGTACTCGGCAGGGCTGCCCCCTCTCTCTCCTCTTATTTAATTTATACTTAGAACCCCTTATTCAAAACATTCTCAATAATCTGGAGACAAGTAGTATCCCAATTGGCAATCAGGTGGTGAAGATCATGACTTATGCTGATGATCTCCTTCTCCATTTATCCCATCCTAAAACCTCAATTCCCATCATGTTGCAGGAAATCACCAAGTTCAGCGCTCTCTCAAATTACAAGTTGAATTTAGCTAAATCTACCATTTTCCCTCTTAATCACAAGGTTTTTAAAAATGAGTTGTTGTCTCTTGGTCTTGGTTGGTCCCCACGTGCCCTGAAATATCTTGATATTAATTTGACGCGTAATCCTTCTTCCTGGTTTAAGGAAAACCTGGATCCTCTCTCCCAAGCTATAGTTCAGGACCTTAATAGATGGTCCAAACTTCCTCTTTCGCTTTGGGGCCGCATTAATATCATTAAAATGAACATTTTTCCTTGCTTATTTTATCCCCTCTCACTTCTTAACGTCTTTACACCGTTATCATGGTTTCATAGAATGCACGGAACTTTCACAAATTTTATCTGGTCTAATAAACAAGCAAGGCTAGCATATTATAAATTAGCCACTCAAAAAATAGATGGAGGGCTGAGGATTCCCCATCTAGCAATTTATTACTGGGCTAGCCATACTGCAAAATATTTGCGATGGGTCAATCCTGGCCAGGAATATTCAAGACTGGCCTGGCTCAAAATTGAGCTAGATTTTATTCAGTCCATGAACGTTGATCCTCGGACGTTATTCCATCTAAAATTAGCTTCCCTTCTGGACACTATTAGTTGCCCTATCATCCGAACATTCCTCAGAGTTCACGCGCAGCTTTGTTCATTTTTGCGGTATTCCCCAGAAATGGATCTGCCTCAGTCTATTTGGAATTCCCCATCTTTCTCTGTAAATAAAAAGAGGTTATCTCATAAATGGTTACCCCAGATAGGAGATGGGATAATTTCTACTTTTTTGGATGTCGCAGAGGAATGGCTCTCAGTCTCTAACATTGTCCATAAGTTTAATATTCCCTTAATTTTTCACTTCAGGGTGGCCCAATTAAAACATTTACTTTCTACAGTATTTGGTAATGTACCTCCCCATCCCCCTGCTTTCAGGTTTGTATCGGACCTCTCCCCTTTCTTGGGGGCACCAGGTACTATTTCCAAAATATATCGTGTCCTATATCAATGGAAATACGGGCGGCCAGAAGGCCCTACCAAGCTCTGGGTTTCCCTTTTTCCTCAATATACTCCTATTTGGCCAGCTTTATGGAAGTTTTGTCATAAATATGTTTCTCAGGATAGATTCCACCTCATGCAATTTCATATATTGCATAACATGTATTACACTCCCGTGAAATTAAAGAAATGGGGTCTTATAAGTTCGGGGGCCTGTACCAGAGGATGTCAAGAAGAAGACATGCTCCTTCACGTCTTTTGGTCATGTCCTAAGATAAAGCTATTATGGATGGCCATCCAAAATAACCTAGACCTCATATTGGGTTTGCAGGAATACTTCACTCCTGATATCTGCTTATTGGGGGTTTATCCTCTGTTAAGGTTAGGATTAGAAGGTTTCATATTACCATGATTGCACTATCAGTTAAGAAAATTGTGCTTCGGCACTGAAGGGACACAGTAGGCCCATCATATCAAGAATGGGTTAAAGAAATTTTGGCTAACTTATGTACTGAGAAAGCTATAGCGAGCCTCCACAATAAACTGCAGTGGTACAAGAACATTTGAGATCCCCTTCACACGCTAATTAGGGTTAGAGCTGCTAACTGAATCTGTGTATCCAGTGTCTTTTATTGGTGATATCATATTCTATCTCTTACTTGCGTAGGTGCCTTGCTGCTGTATGGTGGAGGGAGGGGGGAAGGGGGGATGGTGACAGCTTATGTATTAGTCTATGTACTAGCATTGTATGTGCTAATTTTCTGTCCCCTGAATTTGTATAAGAACATTATTAATAAAATATGAATTAAAAAAAAAAGAAAATAATTTTTGGGTAAGATCCGAGGTGAATCTAAATGCATTATTATAAAAAGTGATAATATAAGCCTTTGTTCTGACATCTTTGGGCGCTCGTCTAGTATAATTGTTAGTGAATAGCAGGCCACACTTAGGTTGTATGAGAAATAAATATTATTAATGTTATTGTTTGCAAGTTACTAAATGGAATAAGTAATATTTTTCTGTTCTTGTGTCTCGAAGATTTGAAGATAGAATTACCCCTAGCCAGTGAGAAAAAGACCACAAGAAGTAACTATCTGGCAGTAAAGCTGCAAGGAAGAGGACTTTTGAAGTATCTCAAGGAAGGATTTGGTTCTTTGTTTAAATTGTGTTGGATAAAAGATTATTGACACGTCATGGTAATTATTAAAGTTTAGTAACAAGAACTTGAGACATGGCAGCTTTTATTGCAACCATAGGTATGGTTCATGCAGATGCAGGGGCAACACTTTGAGAGCTACCAATACCTTTAATCAAAGAGGAGCCATTGATACCTCTGCATCCAAGTTATAGGCCAGAAGAAGTAACAGAAGAATTAAATGAATGGAATAAAGAGTATGTTGATATGATTGAGAAGCTGTGTGTTGACAAACTAAGATTATGTAGTGATGTAAAACAGTTAAACTAACAACTAGGAGCGAGATCTTATGAATGTAGTAGATTTGCAAGCCAGATTCAATGGCTCAAAACACAGTTAGATGTAAGTAATGTAAAATTATCTGAAGGTGACTGTGTCCTAAGCAACTCAAAGACTGACATTGCTGCCCTGAAAAACCTGAATGAACAATTAAAAGAGCAGTGCTCAGCTGCAGAGGCAGAGAAGGCCAAAATATCAAAGACTAATGAGAAGCTCAAAGAGTGAGGCACAGCTTTGGAAAGGAAAAAGCAAAATTAGAGCATGCTAATGAACAGGTTACCACGGAGCTAAATTAAATGGTACAAATGTAAAATGATGTAAGGGAGCAATATAAAAGTGATAACAAACAATGGGCAGAGTGGGAAAGACACCTCTTTAGCCAAATGGAAAGAGGAAACCTCAGTACAAAGAAGCATAAGCTGTTCACCCCTAAGGTATATGCCCCAGGTTAATGAACAAGAGGCTTATCCTTCTTGGGATTTCCATAGTGCAGGACCCACAAATGGAACAATCCCTTGCCAACCACACTCACCTGTTCATTCTAGTGTTGAAAAAGAATTAAAACAAGAAATAGTGCAAAAAGAGAAAATACATAAAGATAGAGAGATCAGTGCACAAACAGAAAAGGAGAGATGTGATGGTACAACCCCACAAAATGAATTAAAGTAGGATAGCCAATGGAAAGAGTGGTGTGCCCTTTTGGAGCAACACAAACTAGGAAAAGAAGTCAGAGATTTACAGGCCCAAAAAGGTGATACCAAAAGTGAAAGTAAAATTCAAGTAAGAATAAATGCATCTGAGGAATCAGGCCCAGATAGCTCCTCCCTTAAAAAGGAATATTCCTGTTTAGAAGAGGAACCATGTGATAGGCATAAAAAGAGATATAAAATTAGGCAAAAAGGAAGCTCTGACTCCAACGGTGACTCATCTGATGGGTCCATGAAAAATAAAAAGATTTCTGAAAAGGAACAGGGGTATTTAAAATCAAAAACTGTTACACAAGCTTTGAAACTGGTAGGTGAGAAATATAATTTCTAAATCTGCAAAAGGAGGCATTGAGCAGCATTTTCGAAAACTAAAAGAGTGTTTTGAATCTTTGTGCATAACTGATGAGGGAGAACAGAGTTTTGTGATTAGGTGGTCTCTTGATGATCCTCGAGCAGAGTGGCCAAGAATGTCTAGAGAAAGTAGGAACAAACCTGACAAACTGTATAAATCCGTAAAGAAGGCGTTTGGTAAATATCACACTAAGGGGGTAGCCAGACATGCAGCCTACCAAATGTGGTGTGGGGCTGAACAAAGTCCTAGGGAATATTATTGTAGGCTGAAGTATGTGTACTTTGGAGTAGAAGATCACTCAGGCAGTGATTTAGATGACTTCTGAGATGCATATTACCAAGGTTTACACCCCGCTATCAGGACACAATTGCACTTGAGCTTAACAGGAGGTCCAGGGACATTCACTGGATTTCCAGACAGGCAGAACACATCTGGGACTCTGGAAGAGGTGATGGCTCTCCTCCACAGGAAAAGGGAGGGGGCCTCAATCCCAAGGTCCAAGTGTCTGAAGTAACTACCTCGGATACTTTGGCTATGGGAGGGGGTGAGCTATCTACCCCCAAAAACAGGAGACAAAGGAAGAAAAGAGGTAACACACAACCAGGAAAAGCAGTAGAACAACCTAAGGCTGTGTCTGATGCTGCAGTAGTAACCTAACCTACCAAATCTGCCCAAGCTTCCCCCGTGGTGGTTCCACCACCTGGCCCTGAGTCACAGTTCTAGCAGAACCCTCAGCAATTCCCACAGCCTCAGCCATACCAAAACAAAGGACCATCCTATGCAGATTATGATCCTTGTAGAGAACACAGCTGAGGGTATGGGAGAGGCTACTACAGAGGATACAACAATTACTATAAGGGGGAGAGGTGCCTATGGGGGCGTCAAAACTATCACAATGAGCAAGATGGTTACAGGTTCCAAGACAGACCTCGACCTGGTTCCCCAGTCATGGAAGAAATAAGGGAATAAAGGAGGAGATGGGAGACTTAAAAATGCCGCTCCAACATTTGGTCCCACCTTCCCCTCCGCCTTTTGGGTTTCCTGCACCTGTGCAGAACCCTTCTGCAACCTCAAATGACAATGGAACCAATAACAATGGCCAGTGACTAGAGCCTTCTGTCCTTCCAAATGCTGCCCAGGTTAATGAAATCACAATTGCTGACAATAGTAATAAAACTACTATGAAATTGGAAAATGAGATTGTTAATGCAAAACCTGACCTTTCCCTAGAGGTATCCTGAGTTACTGCTGTAGGCAGTGTAGAGTGTCACAGTAAACCTGCCATGTTGCCAGGAGTTAAGAAAAGCAAATTCTACCTGGGCAACTTAATCCCTAAATGGAGGGCAGATAGGTTTTACTTTGACATCAACATTGAAAACAGCCTAAGTCATGAAGCTTTAGTTGACTCTGGAGTGGAAGTTACCCTGATGTCCAGAAGCTTTTAAGACAAGCTGGTTGATGCAGTAGGTGACTCAAAGGTGTTAAAAACCCTCTCTGATGGCTTGCAAGTAGTAGGTTATGGGGGGGCTCAACAGACCCTCAGTAAAGTGTGGTTGAAATTGAGGCTTGGCAAGATGGAAGTCAACCACCCAGTATATAGCACTGATAGAACTGGGGTTGATTTCTTGATTGGATATGACCCCTTAAAAAGATTTCAGCCTATCAATGACTATTTCCATGGAATCCTGTGGGCACAGATAAACCAGCCAATTCCATTTGGGAACAGCCTGAAGGTTGCTAAACAATCAGAATTATGCTACCTTGAGAGAAATGATGCAACGATTAAATTGAATTTTGTATGTTCTGATGTATCTATACTAGGTGATCCTGAAAATTTGGATCCATGGAGAAGTAGAGTCCACATGGTTTGTCTATGAAAGCATGATGTGGTAAAGTCTGAGTTTAATGCAAGAGGCCTCACTTTCTTCACCAAGGAAGTGGATCCTGCTATCTCAGAAGCACACCCTGCAGTTGACACAGAGACATTGAATTCAGAGTACTCAACACCCTCTGGGGTTGGTGGAAATGAAACACGGCCACTAAGTCATGGGTTCTTACTCTGCAATATAAGGTCAGAGGAAGGCAGGTTAAAGGTGCCCATCAAAGCAGAGAATTTTCAGATTATTAATTCTGTGTTATATTTAGGTTATGAACACTGTTTAATTAGTGAACTGTTTTGCAAGATGTTAAAGAGGCAGAGGCCTAGTTAACATGTGTAAAGAAACAGGAGTGGTTGGAAAATGTATCATATCAGACCACCAGCATGAAAAGCATAGGTATCTGTGCTCTGAACCTCCAAAAGGCAAAATAAAATACAACACCCTGTAAGGGTAGTACAGGGCCTAAAATCTCCCATGTACCTGGGACTAGATATACTTGTATGACCACGTGTGTATGTTGACCTAACCAGTGATGTTCTTTGGTAACAAATAAGGGGGCCCTTATCCAATCAAAGTGACACCACAGGCCTTGATGTCTGGACAAACTATTTTTCAAGTGTGCCAGGTGGTAAATGAATTCACTACAAAAATTCCAAGTAATGTTAAGGATTTCTCTCTTAGGGTTAATGTAAGAGAAGGCCAAGAAATGCCTGACAAGACTGCACTCTTTGTGCTTGACAAGCAACTTAGTGAAATGGGTTTAAAAATCCACTCCATACCTAGCTTGGACATGAGCAACAGAATAATGCATCTCTTGGTACATAACCCAACAATACAGTCTATCACTATAGCAGCTGTGAGTTGGGGGTAGCAATAGGGGAATCCTTTTATGATTTGGAGTTAACTGTTCCAGTTATTGGGGTGTTACCAAAAGACATTGCTCAGGATGACACAGATGAAGAAATCAGGTCCATACCAAATGGTTTAATTGCTTTGCAAGAGATTTGTCCCATAGATAAGGAAGAAATATAGGCATGTAAAGTTGAAAATGATTACCTTGTACTGTCCGCTACGGTTAATGAAACAAAACAATTTAAAGAGGTTCATGTGACTGATGCTGAACATGTTTCTAAGATATTAGAAGATGAGGTAGAAATAGATACAAATTTATATTTCCCAGATTTTAAAGAACAAATTGAGCAAGTTATACAAAATTGTAATTGTGAAACGGGAGCAGAAAAAGAAAAACTTTGCGAAATATTCCTTCAGTTTAAGGACATGTTTGCAAAAGGTGCTCATGATTGTGGGGTATCTGACCTCCATGTTACCAGGGTACCTACTGACCCTGGTAAAGGTCCAGTTTTTGTATGCCAGTACAGAATACCTCTAGCATCTTATGAACATATACAAGAGCTACTAGATACCTTTTTTTTAAAAACTTTATTTTATTGGTAGTTAAAGCTGATTAAACTTTTTTTTTGCATGATCTATTTTTCCACCCCGTGCTCGCTGGTCCTCCACTCCTTCGGGCTCTGCCAAGTTCCCCCTGAACTCTTCTGTCCTTGCCTGTTCCTCCTCTGATTCCACAGATCGCAGCTGACCCCAGGGATATCCCTGTGTATCCCTTCACTGGGCGAGTCCCTCTCCTCTGAGGGGGAAGGCACCAGGGGGGGATAGCCCCAGCTCACACTTCTAGGGCCTGGGGATGCTGCTGGGGAACAGGAGGTGCCAGGAAGGCACTGAAGGCCCTCAGGAACAGAGAGCCATCATCCGGAGGCCAATGAGTGATTTTCCTGGTTTTCTTGAGGTGTGTGACATCCAGATGTCAAGGCGAGAGCTGACGTCTGTCACACACCACCCCTAATGACCCTGACGTGCTGCTCTACCACTGGCCTCTGCCAGTGGCTGCTTCAGCACCGGGTCTCGATCCCTTCCCTCCCTGGAGACAGCGAGCAGTCATGGGACGCTCAAGCTTCCTCCCCCCCGGCTGGCCCTCCAGCGGCCCGAGCTCATTCCCGAACCCAGGTCACTGACGTCGCAAGTGGAAATCCAACCACTGTGCTGACGGGATGGCTTTGATTCAACTTTTAAACATTAACTACATTTCAGTATGCTAACTTCTTCAACTTACATGAATTCTTTGTAGATTGTTACAGTTTATAAAAAGTTGCTCTTTTCAGTAAGTGAACCATTTTATAATTTAAAAAGAAGAACTAAAAATGCTTAAAAGATTATACTTTAAACGCTAAAATAAAAAGAGAAAATAAAAATATTAAATAGCTGCCTTCTTTTGCCATCACTCCTCCCCTCTATAGTTTATGTCATTATTTAATTCTTTATGACACCTAAAAAAAAAAAGAAGAGTCTGTATATTTCATTTTATTCCTATGTTATTAACATAGAGAGCCCATCTGGTCCACCTATTAGAAAATTGTTCCCACCTATGTTGAATTACAAAGGTCAGTCTCTCCATCTCTTGTATTGTTGGGACTATTTTGACCTAGTCTTTTATTGTAGTGCTTTCACTCTGTAACCCCCTGAGAGCTTTTATAGCTGCTGCTCATAGAATGCGCCATAGGTATTTACTATCTTTACCCTTTAGATAAAACGGATATAAACCTAATACCATTTGTATGGGGTTCAGCCCTTCCTCGACCTCGAATATGGCCTTCATATGCTCTTGAATTGTTTCCCAGTACCCAGTAAGCCCTTATTGTAGGGCATTGCCATAATATATGAAAATGACCTGTGGCAGACTCCCCGCATGCCCTCCAACAACTTGAGGAACCCCTTTCTTTAAACTTGGCCTGAGTTCTAGGGACCAAAAAATACCTACTCCTGGCTTTCCAAACAAATTCCCTCCACAGTAGGGTGGAGGTCATGTACCATATGGAACCCCATCTTTTCTCTCATTTGTCTTTCTCTATTATTTCTCCAATCTCCTCCTCCCATCTTACTTTAAGACTGAGAGAGTCGTGTCCCTGGTCCAGTATAAAATTAGTGTATAATTCTGTAATTGCTCCTCTCCCTGTGGGGGATAACCATATTTTCTCGAAGGGTGGGTAGTGTTCGTATTGTCCCTGTATTACTTTTGGATTAATTAGGTTGGCATGAACCCAATTGCTGATCTGATAATATTTAAATCTATCGTTTGGTTTTAAATCAAGTAAGGGCATAGCTGCCTCAAATAAAATGGGAGTATCTCCATTTAAGATCTGCCATGGTGAGTGGAAGCCCTTACGTGCTTGATCTCTGAACCAGTGATCCTGGGATGCCGGAGCAAATTGTTCCTCCCAGGCCCACCACCTGTATCTCCATAAATGCTGTGCTGTTCCCCCTTTACTAGTGCCTCTTCTCCAACCCTCTAGAACTGTATTGACTCCTGTAGAGAACTGTCTGTTAGTTAGTTGCTGTAAACGTCTATTATAGAGTATCGCCTGCGGGGGTGGGTCACGGGTTTGTTGTAGTTCCATCGTTTTCCAGTGAGAAGTATACTGGGGGTGTTGCCACATTAATGCAATTTTCATCTGTGAGGCAGTCCAGTATCCTGGAAGATATGGGACTGCCAAACTTCTTTCTTTCTTGGGAAGGTGTAATATGTTTCTTGATATCATTGGTTTACCTGTACCACAAATAAACATTATCAGCTGTCTCTGCCAGCCTAATATAATCTGTTGCAGGACAATACAGGGTATGCTCTGAAACAAATATAGCTGGCAGGGCAGAACATTCATCTTTGTAGCCTCGATTGTAGAACACATTGGTAATGGAAGGAGGGCCCATTTCTTATAATCTTACGAGATCTCATGTATTAGGTTGGGATAGTTATCTTGAAAGAGGGTTAGTGGGTTCATTCCTAGGAATACTCATAAGTCTTTCAGTTTATTTAACCCCCATCTCATAGGATATCTCTGCTGAGTGTCCAGAGGGACCCGATAAGAGCAAACCAGGACTTCGGTCTTGGCCATGTTTAGGGAGTAACCTGATATTTCAGTGAATTTTTGTATCTGGATGAAAACCTCAGGGAGGGAAAAATCCGGGTTACCCAGAAACAGCAGAATGTTATCTGCATATAGACCCAGTTTGTGTTCATTTCCCCCTAATTCTATACCCCACATGGCCGGGTTCAGGCAGATTGCCTGTGCCAATGGCTCTATGAAAATGGCAAAAAGGAGAGGAGACAGGGGGCAACCCAGCCTTGTTCCCCTTTCCAATTCAAATGACTTCCCTATATGACCATTCAACCTCACAGAGCCCCGAGGAGATTTATAGAGTCTAGCTATTAGTTTGCAAAAGGCTCCTGGAAAGCCAAAGACCACCAGGGACACCTGAAGGAATGACCACTGTACTTTATCAAATGCTTTTTCTGTATCTAGACTAATGACCAGTGTTGCTTCCCCTGTCCTTCCCATATGTTCCAGAATATTGACAGCACAGCGGATACCATCCTGTGCCTGCTGGCCCGGGACAAAGCGTGTCTGAGCTGAGTGTATAATTTTGGGGATGATATCCTGAAGCCGTGCTGTCATAATTCCCGCCATTATCTTATAGTCGGTATTTAAAATGGAGATAGGCCTATAAGAGGCACACAACAGGGGATCCCTGGCAGGCTTGGGCAACACCACATCCACCTCGTAGTTCCACAAAGGGGGTACAACACCTCCTTCTGTCATCAGAAAGTTGTAAACTCTGTTAAAAAGTGGTAAGATTTGGGCCCTGAAAAGCTTATAAAGTTGGGCTGGATATCCATCCATGCCAGGACATTTCCCTGTTTTAATTCTGGGTATCTCAGTTTTAATTTCAGAGTCTCTTATTGGTGCCACAAGAGAGGCAGAGTCAGTTTTTCCGACTTGGGATAGCTGTAGCTTCTCTAGAAAACTCTTTAATTTATCTGCTTCGGGCGAAGTATCTGTCCTATATAACTCCCTATAATAGTCTGTGAAGGCATCCGCCATATCTGTTGTGTTTACCAATTGCTGTATAGTATATGGATGTGTAATTCTACTGATGGTGGCTCTGGCTTTTCTTTGCCTTAATCTGCTTGCTAATAACCTGGTGGCCCTAAGACCGCCCTCATAATACTTCTGCCTTAAACACAGCAAGGTTTGCTCCACATTATAATCCAGGATAGCATTAAGGGCTCACCGATGTTTCTGAACTTCTTGTTCCTTAGTAGGGTCATATTTATCTTTTAAAGATTGCTCCAACTCCCTTATCTTCTGTTTTAAATGTGCCTTTTGGACCTCTCTATCCCTTTTATGTTTGGCAGCTTTTGTTATTAATTTGCCCCATACTACTGCCTTTACCATATCCCATAAAATGGATGGAGAGATATCTGGGGTGTCATTTGTGCTAAGTGTTTCTTTAATCATCTCTTGGACCTGCTCTTGATTTTCTTTTCCCTGGATAATTGATAAGTTAAGACTCCACATGGTCTTTTTCTTACTTTGGCCCAAGTGTAGTTGCAGCCACATAGGGGCGTGGTCAGAGAGATGCATTTCCCCTATTTCTACATTCTGCATGTGGTATACAGACTCTTTAGGTACAAAGAAATAGTCTATTCTAGTATGTACTTTATGCACCTGGGAAAAGAAAGTGTAATCCCATTTCTGACCATGTAAAGCTCTCCAAGCATCTACATAACCCACCTCTGAAAAAAATGTATTAACTTTTAGGGCCACTCTCTTGTCCAATCTCTCAACTTTAGATGTGGAATCAAGATGGTCATTTAAAGCGAGGTTCAGGTCCCCCCCATAATCAAAGACCCCTCTGCCCATGCCATGACTCTCATATATAGTCTCCTATGGAAACCGAAATCTGAGCTGGGGGGGCATAGATCGAGGCTATAGTGATAAGTTCCCCATTGTAATAGCCCTTCAGGGTGGCCAAGCATCCCTCTGAATCTATAAGGGTATCTCTTATTTCAAAGGCAACCCCTCTTCCCATCATGACCATCACTCCTCTCCGGCGGCCCTTCCTGTATGAGGACGCCACTATTGTTGAAAAACCAAATGTATCAATTTTCCCATGCTTCTTTGGTGAAAGGTGCATCTCTTGGAGCGTACAGAAGTCCGCCCTCCTTTTCTTAATATAGGAAATGATTTTACTACATTTTACAGGGTTCGTTAACCCATTGACATTAAAGAAGGAAATTTGTACATAACTTGGCCATGGTTACATATTATATTTGTTTTCTTTTAATTTCCCCTTTACTTCTCCTGGCTTACCTTCTGCAGAGAGTGACCCTAAGTTAGGGAGAGTGATGGCAACAATTTCGGCACCAAACATGTATGGGATAAATGTAAAACACTTAACTACTATAACAAGAATTTTATATAAACAAGAAACCAACGTCTTTTAGAGAGGGTGGGAATGTCACCACCTACTCAAAAAAGAAAATGGAAAAATCTCTTGACTTCCAAGGTAGAAGGCCTAGTTACTGTAGGCCTCTTTCCCCTGCCTTAACTGGGAAGGGCTGAAGGGGATAGAAAATGATTTCCCTCCCAAGAGGGATCCTCTTCTCGAGTTCTCACATAAATTGTGGAGCTCGATAAGAAATTGCCAACGGACCAGGGCAGTCCCAAGAACTAAGTAGTGATCTGTAGCGTTCATATAGTATTCCCTTTTTGACCTGCTTTAATTTTGTGTCCGGACTTCTATTGAGGAGCACAATACAGTAGTTAACATATTCCCTCTCTCAATTACCATAACCCCTGGAAGTCCGTATTAATCCCTCCATTTCAGTAAACCTACTTCAACTCCCCCCTTAATTAAACTTAAATCTTTCAGCTGAGCGAGTTTCCATCCAGTCAAAGTAATACTTCTTATTTACCCAGCATGTTACAATCTTCTTTGAGAGGTCTTAAGCATTTCTATATGCTTTAAAGTAGGCTTTTATCTCCCTTCCCCCTCCAAATAGCACACCTTAAGGCCTGCATTTTCTGGCCCTTCTTCTAACGGACCAGAAATAAATTGGTCCCATCCCTCCTCAAAACTTTTCTCTATATAGATATTAATACTTTGCAGTAATGGGGAGCATTCTTATCTTTTTCAGCTGAGGGGAGAAAAGAGAGCTCATGGATCCCTGACTTTTATTACAGATTAGTACCAACATTTCTGGAGGTGTATAGAAATGTCTTGCATTTTGTCTCTTCTCCCCGGGTTGATGTGAAATACACCAGGGCCCTAGGGGAGTTACCGTATAGTTTTTCAAGTACTTCAGTCCTCTCCCAAATCTTCAAGGTCACTCTCCTCTACTCCTGGTAGCTTCTTGATCAAATCTTGTAAAAGGGAAACTGATCACAATGCACCTTGATATAGAGATCTTCTAGTTTTCCTCGCTAAATTGAGCTGCCATCCTACACCTCTCTCTCTTTTCCTCTGCAGCACCTGCATGCGAAGCTCTGGGGCAGGTAGCCACGTTTCAGCATGGCAGTTCTGGTTTCCTGTGGAGAATCATATATTTCTGGGCCCTCTTCCCAATGTACCCTGAGACGAGCGGGGTAAGGTGTTTGGATTTTAAGCCATCTCTCTTTTAAAACTTTTTTAAGGGGGCCATATGCCAGCTGTTGCTGTTGAATCATTGTCGGATAGTCCTGATCAAAAAACAAACGTGAGTCTAAGTATTTGACTTCTTTTTTCTGCCACGCTCATCTTGGTAAATCTTCTTTGGTACGATAGCTGCTGAATTTTATGATAACAGAGCAGGGTCTGGCAGTCTCCTCTTTTGGTTTCGGCAACAAGGCTCTATGTGCCCTCTCTATCTTCAACTCATATAAGAGTGGGAGGCCAAGGACATCTTTGAGTAAGTCTGCCATGAAGCCTGCCATTGCTCCTGTCCCAGCTCCTTCTTTAAGGCCGTATACCTGCAGGTTATCACGGCAGGCTCAACTTTCCAAATCAATACATTTTTCCTGTAGGTCCATAGTATGGTAGCAGAGGGCCTGCACCGTTCTACCCAAATGCATGAGACTGTCTTCCGTTTGAGATATTCGGTCCTCTGCCTCTTGTACTTGGTGCTCCATTTTATTTGATTTTTGGGTCAAGTTTCCAAACTCTGCTTTGTTCTCAGTCCTCATTTCCTTTAACTCCTTTAAGATCAGGTTGAAATGACATCTAGAAAGTCTATCTGCCTCTTCATCTGTATTGTAGGCCATTGTAGGCTCAGTTGCTCGATTTTGCATTGCCATGTGGGTGAGGGAGTCACTGCAAGGTCCCAGAGTCTCTTTGTCCCCCTTAGATTGATGCGATCGTGATCTGGGATTTTTGTCCTTTTGTGTACCCCAATGGACATTTTAGAGGTTTTAAATGCTCAATTTGTTATTTTATTTTTTTTTTTAGCAGGTCGTCATGGGAGCTTGCTCTCTAGCTGCTTTCCTGAGCCGTGGCAGAACTGGAAGTCGATACTAGATACCTTAATGGAGTGAGGAATTATAAGACAGGTAAACTCTATTTATAATTCCCCCAGTTGGTCTGTACTGAAACCCACAGGAAAGTGGAGACTCACTATTGACTATAGAAAGTTAAACCAACAGGTGCCTTTATCTCACTGGCCCATGACATATTTAGACCAAAGTCTGGCCAAAGTTCAGGGTGCCAAATATTTCACTACCCTAGATATAGCAAATGGGTTCTGGACTTTAAAAGTAGACCCAAAAGATCAATATAAACTGGCTTTTACCTTTGGAAGGAGATAGTACACATGGAATAGGTGTCCTTTTGGGTACTTAAATTCACCAGTGGATTTCAATATCTTTATGCACAAGGCCATGCCTGATGCAAAAAGCAGAGGACATCTGGTTTATGTGGATGATGTACTAATCAAAAGCAACACTTTTGAGGAATACCTAGCTGAGGTCACCTATGTGTTAAACCAGCTCAAAGCTGCTGGTGCCAAGTTGTCCTTACCAAAGGGGCAATGGTTCAGAGATACAGTAAATTATCTTGGGCATTAAATTGGTCCTGATGGGCTATGTCCTCAGCATGCCAAAGTTGAGGCAGTCCCAAAAAATTGGTCCACCCAAAACTTTAAAGGAGTTACACAGGAGGGGGTGTGGATTGGACCCGATGGCAATGGTAGCCTAGGACTTTTGCTCTGCCCCTACCGGGCACCTAATCATCTACAATGATCAGTAATGCCAGACTAAAACATGTCTGCAACAGCTGGAAAATCCCTTCCCACCTCTGCCGCTACCATCCTGATGCCTTTTGTTGGGTGAGCCGCACCCTTTATGTGATTTACAGTGCTGGCAATTGAGAGCCACGTAGGTGGGGTAGACCTCATAAGCCTAAGTGTCAGAGTACCAGTTCACCCATCGAGACATCTGCCGATTCCTTTGCACCCGAGTGCAAGCTGTCGGGTCGTGATCTCCATTGGCCGTGTGTACCGCTCAGTGGATCACTGACTACTTCCCATAGTGTCTACAAATTGGCACTGCACAGGTGGGGCGATGGCCACCTCTGTGACCAGTACACAAGGGCTTAGTTCGAGCATCATCCAAACCCCCCCCGACCAGGCTCAGCTGGTGGATGCTCTTTCCCACATCACTAAAATGCTGGAGGCCCTGCTAACAACCTGCTGCAGTATTCAGTGAAGGAGGGGCTTCTCCGTGCGGCATGGGACATTGGAGAGCTTATGTGGAGGGGATCTACTATGTCTTTTTATAGTGACTTCTCACAGGAGGTAGCTGCTAGGAAGAGAGCTTTTGGGCCCCTTAAGAAAATCTTGCTGGCAAATTCATTTCAATATTGGTTCAAAAGACTTACTGTGTTACATATCTTTTAGGATGGAAAGGCCTTTCTGGTGGAATATTCATGAGACACTGAAGCATGGCTTAACAACCACTGGCCAAGTCTCCTATCCCAGACTATATCTCCCAGATGCCTCTGGGTCCCAGGAGATCTCATCGGCAAGAAAACCGAAAGGCATGAGAAATAGTTCCAGGAGGATGATAAACACAGTCAGACTGGCCCTGCTGCTAAGATGTCCCCCAGGCCCTCCTTGCAAGATCTCAGAAAACCCAAGGACATGGAAGGTCAGCCCACTGATAACCCCTTACCTCCTGCTAAACAGCCCACACCAGCTCTGGAGACAGCAGGGAGACAGGACCTCTCTAAGCATTCCCCTCCCAACTGACAGCACCACCACTCCAGGAAACCTGGTCCCTTAACCACCGTCAAACTTTCAGCCTCTCCCCCCGCTAAGCTCCCCCGGGCAGAAGTAACCACGCCAGTAGAGTGTGAAAACCACTATCTGCAGGAGGCTGAACTATGCAAGCCCATGGATGATGTTGCCCTGCTGGACAGGGCCACTACAGTGAAAGAGACTGAAGAGGAACTGGCATCGGCAGCTGGCCTACTCAAGCCTGGGGCAAAGTCATTTGCAGAAGCTCTGGCCACTCCCCTGTGGCCATGCAGGACTGAAGGAAACCATCAAGAAGGCCCTGATGCATGTGGGAAGAATGGATGACCTGTGGGACTTTTAATCCATGGCTAAGATTTCTGCTCTATTGCTGTTTTTTAATTTTAAATTGTTCTCTCCCTGTTCTGAGTGTTCTCAGCTTGTAATGGGTGGAATGCTGGATGGACTAGCCCAGCTGTTGTGCCCGTCTCATAGCCAGTTTCTTTCTGCATACCCCACTGATCCTTGGTTGGACGTCCACTCACCCTTGCGCACTCCCCCATCCTCTCCTTTTCAGGACCTTAGGGACAGGGGATGCATACTGAGTCAAGATGGGGGTTACCCCCCAGCTGAGATGACTCACAGCTTTACCAAGGGACCCCTCAGCAGGGGATTTCAGCTACTTATACCCTCCCCTCACCTCATCCTCCCCACTCACACTGAAGTGCCTATTGTTTACCTGGGGATATCTCCATGGCATGGGGTAGGTATCAAGGCAGGGCACTCATGATACCTGGGCACTCATCACTCATCACCCCCTTTTGTATCTTTACTTGGTTCCACTAAGCGGCATAGAGAGAGCCCCCCTTCTTTGTCATGGGGAGGGCTCTCCCCTTCCCCCCACCAGCTGTTACTAGTTTACACGCCGTCTAACAACTATACGCCATCAGGGTTACCTGGATCCTCCGGACCACTGTTCCTGTTGGATTCTGAGGCCAGGTTGGGGCATGTCACCCATGCTTGCAGAGACCTTCTCCTCATTATTGGTGCCTGAATCATTTTGGCCAGGAGACCTGTGAGGCTCCATGGTACGTTCACTTCAGCACCATTAGAATTGGTACAGTTTTTGTGTGTTGCTGTTGCTATAGTTATTTTATTGTGTGCATTGTTTTCTCTTCTGAAATTACATATAGTATAACTGTTCTTGTTATCTGGCCAGGTTTCTATTCGGTATCAACTGCTGCAGCTCTTAACAACCTGTGTTCCATCTTCGCTACTCCTCTCCGTCTCCTCTAAGGTTCAGGACCCTTCCTTCTGAGCCAGTGACCAGGTGACTTTCTTTCCCTCCTGCTCTCAGTCATTTTTTCTCCTCTTGGTAAGTACTCCCTCTTTTTTGTCTCTCACTTACTGGGTATCCATGGCCAGCAAGTCCTCTGTGGCTTATAGTTGGAAGTGCATCTCCTGGAATGTCAATGGGCTTAATCATCTGGCTAAATGCATTAAGGTGCTACAGTTCTTGAACTTTCTGGGAGCTGATTTGGCCCTGCTCCAGGAGACGCACCTAACCACTAGGACTGTTCAGTGGCTCAAAAAGTTGTGGGTAGGATCTGTAATTGCTAGCTGTGCCTCGAGCAAATCCAGAAGGGTGGCCATACTGCTGTGCTAAGCCTCACCCTGGGTGATGGAAGACAAGTGTATAGACGCCCAGGGGAGGTGGGTTGTGGTCAGACTTTCCTATCTAGGGGGAAGGGTGTTACTAGCCAACATATATGGCCATAGCAGTGATTCAGGGGAATTCTACCCAGATATCAGCCAGGCCTTTGCCAACCTGATGGATGGGTTCTCAGACATCCCGATACTGATGGGGGGTAATTATAACCTGGTTCTGGACATCTTCCTTGACAAGTCCCTCCCCACCCCTCAGACCCACCCCAGGGATCTGGCTGGCCTCACTGAACTTATGGCAGAATGGAGCCTGTACGACCCTTGGAGGAGGGATAATCTGCAGGGGTAGGATTACTCTTTCTACTCAGTGGTCCACCACACCCATAGTAGGTTAGACTTTTGGCTGGCCAAATATGTGGCTGTGCCGGGGGTCTCAGAAGCCTCAATTGGGAGCATTATTATATCCGATCATGCCCCTGTGACTATCTTGTTCTGCCCTCCAGGTCAGGGGACCCCTTCCACAAGATGGAGGTGCAATCCCTTGCTGCTGCAAGATCAAGAGTTTCAGTCCTTTATAAAGGAAGAAGCTCACACCTACTTCTCTCTTATCACTTCAGATGAAGTTTTGGCACCCACAATATGGGAGGCCTTCAAAGCTGTCATCAGAGGGAGAATTATCTCCTACTCGGCAGCTAAGAATAAGGCCTGGGCAGAGACAGTGCGCAGGTTCCAAGCAGAACTTACAACCCTGGAGGGGCAATTCAAAGCCTCTGCACAGCAATCAGTCAACTCATCCCTTCTCCCTACTATTTTAGGCCTGAAATATCAGATAAATTCCTTGTTAAGTGGGAAGGTAGAGTGGCAGCTCCTCCACTCCAAATACAAAGTGTGGCATGGGGGAGATAAAGGGGAAGGCTGCTAGCTTACCACTTACGTAAGCAGCAAGCCTCATCTAGAATCCTTGTGCTTAGGAATAAGGAGGGAAAGGTGGTCTCAGTGCCCAAAGATATCAATGAAATGATGCATCTTTCCTATCAGGCTGTTTACTGGACCCGCTCCAAGGACTCACCGGAGGGGCTGTCTGAGCACCTATCAGAGTTTTGCCATGGGGTGTGTCTCCCCAAACTTCCACAAGTGACCTGTAGTAGTCTGGATGCCCCCATCACCATGGGGGAACTTTAGACTGCTCTTTCTCAAATGGCAAGGGGCAAAGTCCCAGGACTGGATGGCATGACTGTGGAGCTCTATCGACTCCTCAATACTGACATTACAACTCCTTTGCTATGGTCCTTGCAGGAGGCTCACAGCAAGGGTTCACTTCCACCTACCATGTGGGAAGCGCTCACAATGTTAATCCCCAAGAAGTCTTCTGATGCACTGGACTGTGCCAATTTCCAGCCCATTTCACTGCTCTCGGTGGACACTAAGTTGGTGACCAAGGTTCTGGTGAACAGGTTGACCCAGGTTCTCCCTACATTAATCCATCCTTTGTAGTCTAGCTTCTCAAAGGGCAAGTCCGGACAGACAATCTGCACCTAGTTCTCAACCAAAAATGGATGGCACGTCACTGCTTGACCCCCATGGCAGACCTTGCAATTGATTTCTCTATGGCCTTCAATTCCTTGGAGTGGGACTATCTTCATAGTGTTCTCAGGCTCTATGGCTTTGGTACCCACTTCCGTTCCTGGGTCTCCACCCTATACCACCTACCAACAGCCAAGATCCCTACCAATCAGGATATCTCCTCCACTTTTTCTCTGCAGAGGGGCACCAGGCAAGGAAACCCCCTCTCTTCTCTCCAGTTTCTCATAACCCTAGACCCCTGATCAGAAGGCTTCTGGATACCCCTGGCATTGCTGGGATCCCTGTCAAAGGTCAGAGTTTCCTGGTCAGTGCCTATGCAGATGATATGATGCTCACACTGTCCAACCCAGATCTCTCCCTCCCTATTGTGCTGCCGGTATTACAGGAGTTCACCTCTCTCTCCAGCTTGTTGGTTAATCAGAAGAAAACAATAATTTCCTCGCTGAACCCAAGGTATAGCAGGAACTGCCTAGCAGGCACGGACGTTACCTGGGCCCCTCAGGGTTTCTCATACCTAGGTATTTTCATTTCCTCGATATGGAAGGATCTTGAAAAGACCAATTTCTCCCCTCTTCTCTCAGCTCTGACAGCTGAGGTTCAGCATTAGCTTAAGCTTCAGTTGTCCCTGGAGGGTAAAGTGGAGGCAGTGCACATGTTTGTACTTCTGAGAGTCTCCTATCTTCTGAATAATCTTCCGGTCCCCCTGTTCCATAAGCTCTTTTCCTCCCTGGACAAGCTTATATCCTCTTTCTTGTGGGAAGGTAAAGCAGCCCACTGGGGGCATTTGAAATTAAGGGCGCACTGGTCTAGAGGTGAGCTATGGCTCCCTTGGTTGGCAGATTACCATTTGGCCTTTTGTATGGCACAAGCCACCACTTGGTTCGCCCCTGGCCTCTCCTCCCCCCAGCAATGGGTTGTTCTGGAATCTGCCCTTATTCCAGACAACACTCTCTTCTCTCTCTGCTAGCTGGCTAAAAGGCCCCTGGGAACCAGCTCACCCCAATCATGGCTGACACTTGCAAAGCATGGCAATGGACTATGGCCATCGTGGCACCCCAAACACTGCCTGCTCCCCCAATACTGTATGCTCCCCTCTGGAACAACAGGCTAGTTACAGTGGACCACAAACCCCTCTCTTGGTCCCAGTGGGCAGCAAAAGGGATTCATATTGTGGGAATCTTCTCCTCCTCAATAATAAAACCTTAATGTCCTTTGACCAGTTGCAGGAGAGCTTTGATCTGAAGGCTCAGGATTTCTGGAGATATCTTCAGATAAGGAGCGTGGTCTGCCCTTTCTGTCTGGGCACACTGATGAGGGTGGGTGGGGCTGTCTTGCCACACTCCACAAACCAAGACAGGGTCAGGGACTCATGGGAGTTATTTACAAGGTGCTGAGAGACTCACAGCTAGATACCACCTCCAAATGTCAGTTGGCATGGGAGGCAGAGATCCAGTGTCCTCTCCCTCAGGAGCAGTGGTCCACCTGTTTGAGGGCAGCACATGGAGCATATGAAGATGCTAAAAGCCAGTTGATACAGCTAAAGATTCTTCTTAGATGGTACAGGATGCCAGCTATGCTCTTTGTGCTCAAGGAGCTGGGCCATGACAGGTGTTGGAGGTACCAAGCCTCCCCAGCGCATCTTCTTCTTATCCTCTGGACATGCCCCACTCTTTACAAATTCTGGCACACTATGCTAGATGATTTTTCTAAGATTGAGGGCAAGAGAATCTTGCATTCTCACAATTTTCTTCTATTGGGGGATGCGTCACCATTAGACCCCTTACCTGTACCACACAAAATGTGGGTCCTTGCTTTGGTTATGGAAGCTAAGAGGGCTATCTTGATGAGATGGAGGCAACCCCCTGACTCTCTCTTGGTGAGTGGCTATGGCCAGATTAGCCATCTTTGAGAGACTCACAGCAACAGGAAAGGGACAATTCCCCAGATACCACAAGAAATGGGCTGCATACCTGCACTCTCACATCTGCACAGTCCCACCTCCATCTCCCGGTAATCCCCCAGTAGGTTGACCCCCTCCCGTTACCTATGCAAGCTGTGAAGTTTTCACCTTTCATATAAGTATCTCTCTTCTCTGTCCTCATTTTCTTTTTTTGACCCCTCTATTCCCCGCTTCATGAACATAGGGGGAGCCCTGATGGATGTAGGTCTGTCACACCCTAGTATCTACTTTGTTGTCACTTAGATCCTCTAAGTCTTTTTCTTCATGAAATCCCTAGCTACAGTTAAATGGCCACTAGCTGGACTTTACTGAGCAATGTATGTTTGTACTTTTTTCTGTTATTTGGACATGGTACCATAATAATTGCCACATGTCAGTTGTTGCATGAATTGTTGGATATTTGTGCTTATGTTACCTGTTGCTGTTATCCTGGCTGTATTGAAAAGATAAAATTCAATAAAATTTTTCATGTTAAAAAAAAATGAGTTATGCAGCTTCCTAGGGATCTGTAACTACTCAAGACAGTTTATCCAGGACTATGCAGAAATTTCATATCCTCTCACCAGGCTGCTGAAAAAGTCAGAACCCTGGGTGTGGGGGGGAGAGCAAGAGACAGCCATGCAAGCTTTAAAAGATAGTCTGAGTCAAGCACCATGTCTTGCTTGCCCACAAATGGATAAGGATTTTTATCTAGAGTTAGGACATACTAGTAGGCGCATCAGTGCAGTGTTATATCAGAAACATGATTCAGACAAACATGTAATTGCTTATGTGAGTAAAACCTTGAGTGATGTTCAGAAAATGTTTTCAGATTGTGAAAAGGCATTGTTTTCCACCGCATGGGCAGTATAAAGGTTCAAAACTTACATTTGTGGTAAATAAGTTGCTGTACAGACTGGTCACCAACCCCTTACCCTTCTGGGGAGCCAGAAGCTTAAGGATGGTAATGTGTCTAGCAGCAGAATTGCGGCCAGGACCTTAGCACTCCAGGGCCTACAGAGGTTAAATATGCAAAGAACAAAATAAATACAGTAGCTCAAGGGTTAGCAGACCTGGGGATGCATAATTGTACTGTAGATGAATTTCCAGGACAGGACCCTGACCTCTCTCTTGAGTTGGATATGGCGTACCAACATAACAGGCACCACCACTATGATGAAAATATGTGTGAAATTTTGCCTAGATCCTATGCTGATGGTTGTTCATTCTGGCAAGGTGAAGACCAATGTTCTGGCTTAGGAGTGGTATGGCAGGAAAATGTACCATGTACTCCTATCAAGTACAAGCTCGGTCCTAAGTCTAACAAATATGCAGAATTGGCAGCCACCTATATAGCAGCACAGACTGCAGTACAACATAAGTTACAAGACATTGTAATTTGTACTGACTCTGATTATGTTAGGCAGGACTTCCTTACACATTTACTAGGGTGGAAGGTGAATGGTATGATCAGTTCAAGAGGCAGTAAGATGATGCATGCAGACCTTATCCTAGCCATAGATCAGTTAGTTCAGGAACATAAGTTGGTTGTTTATTGGAAAAAGGTAAAAGGACACTCCAAAGTTCAGGGACCAGACTAAACAGGAAATGACCTAGAAGATGCTCTGGCTAGGGAGAAGGCTTTAAGTGGAGAAGAATGGAACTTTATCCATCCTGTCCAAGCTAAGGTGGATGTGGTTACCCACAGACAAAAGTAACAGGAACAGGAAAATAAGGTTCTACACTTGTATAGAGAGAAACCTGACACTGATTTAGTGAAAATGCAACAAGAGGATGAAGTGGTAGGAAAATGTTATTATTTCATTAAGGATCCCACTTAAAGCATGATTTCTGACAATGACCTACAGGATAGCCATGTCCTGAGAGCCATGTATAACCAGAAGGATAAATTCCAATTAAGGAGTGATGTCTTAGTAAGAATTGGAAAACATCCACACGAGGTCCAATGGGTGGTTCCGTTAGGCCACAGGGGACTTATGTTACAACATGCCCATGATGAACCATCAGGAGCGCATGGGGGGATAGGAGAACTTACAAAACCTTGAAAGAGATAGCCTACCGGCCCTACATGTATGATGATGTTGCAGGGTATGTACAAGGGTGTATAATCTGTTGCAAGTTCCAACCAGATATTCCCAGACATAGAGCACCACTACAGTCAAAAGGCATCACTATGCCTTGGTCAGACATCTGTATTGACTGGATTGGTCCTGTTACCAGATCTTCAAGTGCTAACCAATACCTTTTCACAGTTACTTTTCTGTTCACAAAATGGGTTGAGTGTATACCTGCTCCAAATAACACTGCTGAAACCATTGCTTTCCTATTAATAAACCTTGGGTGGGATATTCAGAAATGCACCAGGCAGGGGTACAAGCCAGGTGCAGAGCAACTGGGCTGTGCCAGGGCATGGACCAGGCAATATTCAATGGTGTTGTGCCATGGCTCAGCACCATTGAATATGGCACTGGGGGCGCCCACACTGCACACGGCACAGTGGCACTGAGCCAGCACAAGTGGCAGTTGAGGAGCAGGGGGCTGTGCCAGTGCAAGTGCAGCTGCACTAGGCACAGCAAGAGCAATAGTCAGATGTTAGAATGCAAATGAGGCCATTATGAATTCAAGACACAAATGGGGCCATTTGTATGTCATTACAGCCCCATTTGCATGCAGGTGCGCCAATCCCCAGTGACTTGCACCTGGTGCCCTGCCAGGCTGCAGCCATCAGGGACTGACACCCCCTGCCCCTCGGCAGCACGTGCACCAATGCCTGATCATGGGCTTTGTAAACAAAGAGAATCCCTGGTGGTCCAGTGCACCTGCTCCCAAGCCTGGTTGCAAGCTTTAATAAAGTTAAATAATCCCAGGTGGTCCAGTGGACTCACTCCCCAGCCCAATCACATGCTCAAATACAGTTAAATAATCCCCAGTAGTCCAATGGACGTGCAGACCCTACTGTACTACAAAGTCCTGAAATGTGAATGGTTTCATTCACATTTCGAGACTGTGTAGTACGGTATGGTCTGCATGCCCATTGGCCCATGCAGTGGACCAATGGGCGTACAGCAGTACTGTATGCTCTTCAGTCGGCAGGTGGCTTGTGGGTGGGGAGCTGCCACCCACTGCTGACCATGAGAGAGCGGGATGGCAGGCCTGAGTGGGCAGTTGTGGATGGGGGGACCGCTGGACCACCAGGGACATTACTTTTACTGAAGCCTGTGGTTGGGCTGGGGTGGGGATTTTCTCATTATACATAAGCCCATGATCGGGCTTGGGAGCAGGTCCACTGGACCACCAGGGATTCATATTCTTTACAAAGCCTGTGATCGGGCTGGGGAGTGGGTCCACTGGACCACCAGGGATTATTATTGTTTACATAAGCCTGTAATCAGGCATGGGGGGCGTGATGCCCAACCTCTGGTTCGGGAGGTTGGGTGGCAACCCACAGCAGGTGGCTGCTGTGTTGTGCCTTACAATATGGCTCTCACCTGTGGGTGGCCAGGACTTGCTCCTGCTTTTGATGGGTGGATCTTTGCACCCCCCCCCGTGCAGTGCAAGGCTGGTTTGTGCCTGTATATGCACTGCACATCCCGGGCTGAATATTGGCATGTGCTGCATATGCATGGGCAAGCCCTCTACACTAGTACTGCATACATTTACTGGTGCACCCCAGTGCATCGGGATTTTCACAGTGCAACATCCCCCTTTGAATATTGCACCAGGGCGCATCAGTGGGTTGTGCATGGCGCATCACTATTGCACCATGTGCAGCCCCTTTGAATATCCCACTCCCTGTGTTTAGTCAATGGGGATTACCATCAAGAGTAGAATCTGATAGAGGTCCTCATTTCACAGGAGAGGTAATAGAAAACATGTGGAAAATTCTAGGAGTACAGAGGAAACTAAATGTATCCCATCATCCACAGTCATCTGGACAGGTGGAACGTGCTAATCAAACAATTGTGTATATACTGAAGAAATATATCAGTTCTTCAGGAAAAGATTGGGATGTAAAGTTACCACTAGTATTAATGGCCATACGGGCTACTCCTAATAAGTCTACAGGAGTTCTTCCTTTTGAAATGATGACAGGAAGACAGATGGTGTTACCTTTATATCTCCTGTATACCACAGGAAATGTAAATTCAGCATGTGCCACTACAGCACATGAATATGTAACCCATTTAAACCAGTATTTGTGAGAAACTTTTGCATTTGCTCATAAGAATTTAAAGAAAAGTGTTGAGGCTTCCAAGTCATATTATGACAGGAAAACTAGTCCAAAAGAGTACCAAATTGGTGATAAAGTGCTTTACTTTAACTACAGTAGAGATAAAGCCAAGGTCAAAAAGTTTCTTCCATGTTGGCAAGGACCTTTTGTGATCGCTGACAAAATCTCACCTGTACCATACCAAACTGAACTAAAGCGGAAAAGCACTGGAGAGGTAGTACCTAAATGGGCTCATATTAATCAGTTGAAGCAATGTTGTAAAAGCAAAAAACATGGAAAAATTATCTAAATGAATCTGCGAGTGGTGAGCAGCAATTAGAGTCTAGCTAAAATGTTAATTGTCATAGTGACCATAGTAAAACTGATGAGCAAAAATAATTTGTTGTATTTGTAAAATGTTCAAAACAATGTAAAAAATATTATTTTGAAAGTGTACATAGTTGTAATCATGTTTAATCGTGTTAGTTCATGTAGTACAGTATGCATATCTAAGCAAAAATAGTACATCTCCAATGGTGTCATCTAGAGATGTCACATCTATGATATCACGTCCTTTGATGTCATATGTGATGTTGTAATGTGCTAATGATGTTATAAGTTACCACATGATGACGCAACTTTGTCTTTTATGTTTCATTTTCCCAGCAATTCTTAAAACTATTTACCCATATATAGAAGGATTATCCTTTTGAATTACAAATGCATTTTTGAGGTCCATTTTAATTCAAAAGGGGGGAATATAGGAACAGAACTAATTTGATTAAACTATTTTATTATTATGATTTTATTATATTCTTAATTGCTATTCTATATCCTTATATTGGCTTAATTATTATGTACTATAAATATTTCTGGTCACATTAATATCTAAATGAACTCTAAAACAAGGACAATGCTGCTTAAGGCTTGAATACTGAAATGGAGGAATGATGCCATGAAAAGGGAATACAGCATACATGGTCAATCCCCGGAGGAAAAAAAAAGTTGTTTCAGGGATAGTCTGTTTAAATTGAATGGTCTCTTCCAATTAGTAGCAGAAGAGCTTGAAATGTGACATCATTTACAATCGTGTTTTTCAGTACCAGCCAGAGCACATCTCAGAGGTTAACATAGACTTAGACTGGCTTTAAGAAATTTAGACTTTTATTTATAGAAAATATACAAAAACTCTGATACATTTCAAAATTATACAGGTTACTGGAAATGTATGAACCTACACAGTGATTAAGGTTTAAACCTATCAGCATAGTATAGAGTAAGCTATTTACAAAAATCTGTAGCCCCAAAATGGTTTAAACTATATTGACAAGTTTGGTGTCTATAGTAAGCTCACCTTGCCACCTTTTCAATGGAATGAGAGTGAAGTGGTTATCTAGCAAAAACAACTAGTCAAGTGGATTATAAGCCTCTGGATAGAATCCAAAGTAACACGAAGTCACGCCTCATTTACCTCAAACAAAGGAGATCCCTGTCTTAAAGAAGTTTGCTAAATTTACACAGTTCCTAATTATAGCAGGTATGCCAAACTAACATAATTTCAAACAGGAAAAAAAATGTACTTCTGAAATCTATAAATACTTTTTAGATATCTATAAAGGAAAAAGTTTTATTATGGTTTTATAAATTATAGATTGTATATTAGGATTGACACCATCATGTTTGGTCTTGAATGAGTCATCTCTGTTAGTTGTATCTAGGAATGCAAGTCTTATATATGTACAAAGGTGCACATAGATGCAAGAAAGAAAAGTTGTTTTATATCAAAAATAGTTTTTGACGATGAGGTCATATTGATAAAAAAATGGCTTAGGAGGGATTAACAGTAACACCCCAAAGAGTACTCAGACCAATCATAACTTGATGGTGATGTTGCCCAGTAAGTGGGACATAAATGGGATGCTGGCAAAGCTGGCCCAGAACAGCTTGATTCTTTGGTGTGTGAAGACCTGTGTTGGATGTCCTGACAATTTTGGATGAGCTTGGACTTGTACTAGGCCAAAAGCTTGAAGCCACACCTGCTGGGAACATTATTTAGGCTTTGACATTGCCACCACAAGGGGATGCTAAACCAGCTGCTGAAACTGACTGTTACAGGAAGGACTCTCTTCCCAATAAGCAAGGCCTATGTTTTGCATACTGAGAATTTGGACTAAAGTAAGGTTTTGGAATTTCTGTTAAAAGCCTGAACAAGAGACTGACCTTGAAATTTACCAGTCAGCAAGCTTGCAGTGCTGTTAAATAGCAGTGAGTCCAGCGTTGCAGGTTCTAGAGCAGAAATGAACTGAAACAGAAGAGTCACAGAGTTCAGTTACCAAAACAACATTGCTGTCCACAGGGAGAGATCATTCTACAGACTGCGCTAAACTGCTAAAATATTGTTGTCTGATTTTTCTCACTAAATCCTGAAGTGACTTTTGATGATTTGTTTATGTCAAGTAAGAAGGATCCAGCCTGCATTGTGTCATTGATGTCAGAAGACTCTACAGTTCTAGGTTCAAGGGAAAAGACAGAAGACTAAAGCCAAACTCACCACCAAGGACATTTGTTTTCCAAAACCAGAAGTTCTCACCAAGACTTTGAAAGCTAAAAAGTTGAAGACCGCATCTACAGATAACTAAAACATAAGTATTCCTTTATTCTACTTTTAGTAATTATTTGGCTATCTGGGATGGTAACTTAGTGCATATTAGCTCCAAAACCTTGGTTATATGGTTAAGCTAGAATTTAAATGTAAAGAAAATACCTTTTACATACTATAAAGTTTAAACAATAATTATACCAAGATAATCTGGAAACACTAGTGTAATGAGTTGCAAGTTCTCGTAATAAAAAGAAAAGGTCATACTATTTATAAGTATGCCAAAGAAATGATATAAACTGTCATTTATTATGCACAATATTGTTTATTACTTTGCATTGCTTAATTGCTGAAATTTGCTTTGTTTTATTTGATTTACTTGATTTTCTAAAACCTGCTTTGTTTACATTACAGTTTATGTTTACATTATTCTTAATATGCTTGATATTTATGCTAATTATGAATATTTAGGACTTGTACATATGTGAATAAAATATATATTTATCTCTTATATAATCCAAAGTGTGACAACAGTGTTTTTCACTGTAATTCTGGAATATGGAGAGCATAGGATAATATCATATTTGAATATTATTATATTTGTTAATTTATTAAAATAATTTTTGGGTAAGGTCTGAGGTGAATCTAAGTGCATTGCTATAAAAAGTGATATTATAAGCCTTTGTTCTGACAGGTCTATATCCTCGCAGGTTGGACCCAAGTTCCCAGTGTAGCTGATGCCCTCCTCCATGCACCATGCCTTCAACCAGATGTTAAATTCCCTGGTGCAGAGTGCCCTTTCTTCTCCTTGGCAGTACACCACTAACACCTCAGCAAAAGCCATCATGTGTTCCACCAGCTCCCTAAAATTTCATTGCACTACCACTACCCCTACCGTTTCCTTTGCCAGATCATTTGTCCCCAGGTGGACATTGATGCTTAGCTCTCTCCCATCTCCTAGCCACTGGTTACTCTCTCCTTCCATCCAAGCCATAGCACCTCTCAGGCACTTCACCTCCCTCTCCCTTCCTCTTCCCACTCCCAAGTCCATCCCTCTAACAATAGAGTGCTTCACCAGCCACTGCTTCTTCCTTTACTTGAAGCCTCTTCCTTCTTTCTCAGGACCTCCATTCTGAAAAAATCCACTTCCTCCTTTACCACTGCTATGGGTACTTTCTCTCAGATGCCCCATCCTGACCAGCCTTTAAAATTGTTTTGGGGGAAACTCCAGTGTCATACAGTGTTAACAGAAACACTTGATGCACTGAATACAACAATGGTGGTGGTGGAGTTGGTAGTCAATGGCATTAAGGCAGGGATGGTGGTGGTGAAGTATCAGCAAAATGTTGCTATATGGGCTGCTTCAATTCAGGTTCATAAAAGCCAGCATGTTAAATCCAAATTAAAAAATCAAGTTTGAGCAACAAATATCAGGGTATTAGACCTCCTGGAGAGGGCAGAAGGAGGCCATCTTCAGCTGTTTATTCAGGATTTATTCATGGTGCTGAAGGGCTGCCGTTTACCCTGCAAAAGGCATATTGGGTGACACCACAAGGTCGATATAAGGCTTCTAAGAAACTGCACAATGTGATGCTGGTGACAGATGGTCTGAGCATAAGAGATTGGATCCTCTTCAAGTGCACAGGAAGGGCTGCTTCTCCATGAGGGACAGATCATGTACCTTTTCCAGTTATTAGTTACACCACTAGGCAGAGTAAAAAACACTTCACTGGGGTGTGCCAGAAATTCTGGAAGGCAGGAGGCAGCCATGGGTTTATATTTCCAGCACAATTATGTGTTGTGCATGAGGGAAATGAGTACATTTATTCTGAGCCTGCAGAGACTATTTGACTAGTGGACAAGCTGTTAGAGGCGGTACAGCATATGAGAGGACAGGAGAACAAAGACTCTGAAGATGAAGAGACCTGAAAAATGATGGGTAATAATTTTGCTGAGACTCAACTTTGGTAACAAGTTCTGGTGTATTCCTTGTTTTGGGGTGCATTATTATTTTTAATGTGGAGGATGATGTGCTTGTATTTTATTTTGTTTCAACTGCAGGGGACATTGGACTTGGCTAAGGACCGTTTGATATTCATCACGTGGTGTGGGTTTGCAAAGTACATTTGCTGGACTTGAACATTCATAGTTGTTGGGACTTTTGAAATCAGTCTCTGTCTGTTTGGATTATGTCAATCACCCTTGCTTTTAATAAGGCTTTTTGCATACCAGTAAATGTTTTGGGCTGTATGTTCTTTTTGGATTTACTTTCTTACCAGGAGTCCATGCAGTCACTCTGCATGGGGTTGCTATTCACTTTAAGGTACATTTTCTCCTTGACATGAAGCATGGCTTTTGGAATGTTTATGGACTGCTAAATCTTGTGAATGCATACAGCTTAAGGGCTCATTTGCATCAAATGCTATGATTATATGAAATGAGACCCCCCATGTCTAGGGGCATTTGGTGGCACTTCTCATCAGAAGGAAACCCACCTTATGCCATGAAATGCTGTATCTTTCTCCTTAATCTTTTGCCACCATGGATCAGGCAGAAGGGAACCAGCACCAGAACAAATTAACCAGGGCACCACTAACCATGAGAGCACACACAAAACTGTAATTCACAATGGGAGCTAGGATCAAGCAGGTTGTATGTTTATTAGCTGCACTGTTCTTACACAGCATGGAAGGGCATTACCCTCAACAAATTCATAGAATAACTTTAGGCCATTACTTCCTTTTCACCAGCATATCGTAGATCAATACTGTATTTCTCAATACACTGACAGTACGCTCTGTACTTTACTATGCTGCTGTTTTTGTTTCTTATCCCTATCACCAACTCAAGGTTCCTGGAGTATTTGCACTCTGAAGACCATGTGCAAAGTGGCAGCCTCCCAGGCAGGGTGAGCACTACACTGGCAGCAACTGCGTCTGTGTTCAGTTACTGTACAAGTGAGTGGCATCTCATGGTTCAGCAAATCAACATTATTATCTGCTCCTAAATATCACTACAGTTAGTCTGACCATGTGTGTCTGTCATCCAACATCACACTGAAAGCCCTAGTGGCCCAATTCAAAGTAGGCTCCCATGTCTGGTCCCTCACGAGGAGACTTACTGGTCCTAGCCCTTTCCAAGCCTCTATTACGGCAATTGTTACATAGGGTTTTCTATTCACTTTAAGGTACCATTTCAGCCCTGGAACAGCTCAAAGAAGGTTTACTTTCATATTTGTTCTCTCCCTTGCATACTTCCACAAGGAACCCAGCAACCTTCTTTGAAGGGTGGTTCACTACTACTCAGGGAGCCAATTGAATTTCTGATGGATCTATCCCTTGGGGAAGGGTAGTTCTAGGGATCTTTATCCTCTCTAGTATGGAAGCACCGCTCCCAACCCCTGGAGGGGAAGGGAGAGACATGGATACCAATGAGCCTATTTTTGGTTTCAGTACTGACATCACAGGCAGGAGTACACAGAAGTCCCTACCTGCACCAGTGTGAGCCTTTGTACAGTGTGTCCTAGCTACAGGAGTGGTGGGACACATACACTACTACTCTACCTTCAAAGCCCTGTTTTCTCTGTGACACCGAAGATGTATGTGTAATTTAATTTGAAAATATATTTTCATCATATGTCAAGTATGTGCAAAATATCTCAAACTGGTTGATTTGAAATTTCTGATTTATTCGTGATAAATATATTTAATATATATTACACATATATTCCTATGACATATTTATTACAGGTGCACAATATATTTTTTTTATATATCTGCTGATACATCTTGAATACTTGATATACTTTTTCTGTAGTTGTTATATGTCTAAAATATTTTGTTAATATGTACATTGTAAAAATATCTTAAAATACCCAGAAAAAAATATGAATTAATCATGATATAACGTATCTTTATCTGTACTTTTGGAATTCATTTCATTAACTGCCATTTAGATACTGTATCTATACTTGAATTACCATTTTATAATGCACCTTTAACTCAGGCATTCTTACACATAGGACTTACCTCTCAATCTTGTACTTGATAAAGGCTCAAATTGACATTTACATCACCCCTATTTTGTTATCTTCTAGGTTGGGGTGAGTTCCTACATGTACTTGGTTTATAGTCTTTTACTTTCTCTCTGGTCTGTAAGCTAATGTTGTCAATTCAAAATGATTTTGGTTCATAAACTGTACTTTTGAAATATGCAGATTAGTTATGCAAATATGTGCACAATACCAAAGTAAGCATTTACAAAAATATATTTAACATATAGAAAGAAAATATATTCTACACATATTCTACACATACTGTACCTTGCATATAAACAAGATACATATTTTACTATAAGAATGTATGTAGAAGGGCCTGCCTAACGGTGTAGAGGGCTGAGGCACTATGCATCTTACCTCTCACCGTGATGGTGACCCAAGTTTGAGAATGCACATGGGTTACCGGAGGTTGGCAAGAGGGAGAGGATTGAGCATCTGACAGACTGCTCTCCTGGGGATGAGGGCAATGTTGTCTCACTCCTTGGCTGCCACCTGATGGAGGCTGGATGGAAGCACCAGAGTTCCAGTAGTACAGGTGAAGGGCCACAGTAACATAGCATGTATGCGCTTCCACATACACATGCATGCAGACACTGTGGCAAGGGGAGAAAAACTATGGAAAATGGCAGTCACAGGCTACAGTACATGAAATCCTGCCTGCTTGCCTTCACTTTGCACTGTCACTGGCTTGCTGGCCCTCCAAATCTAGATGCAGGATCTCCACATGGGGGAAGAAGACCTTCCCCTTCCCAGTCCCACCTTGGGGGGATGGGACTCCATGGGTGATATAGGGCTCGGAGGACCAGGGAGGCAGTTGATGAGTTGGAGGGCTGAACAGCATCCTGTGACATGCCCAGAGGATAAAAACCTATATATAGAAAAAGAATGTATGTAGAAAAAATACATTCAGTATATCTTCACAGAATGTAGTCTACATATACGGTATTTTAAAGATATATAAAAACACATATTAGTAACTATAAAAATTTCATAAACATATATTTAATATTTATTATCAGCATACCATGAGGATAAACAGCACATATTTTCCAAATATATATCAAGCCAAAACCTGTTTTAACTAAATAGGAAAAACTGTTGAGGACACATGCCGCTAATATATTGAAAATATATGTTTGTTAACATTAATTTATTGTAGGACTTATAGAGTAAAATGACACCTGCATACAAATATAAGAATTCTTCATTAGAGAGTCAATTAAAACATTAAAAAGTAAAACAAAGTTATAAAATATACAATTTTTGACAGTATAACAAAAATATATATTTAACATACAGTGGCATCCCCCAGGATGAAAACCACTTTTAAAGCTCTCTGCAGGATGCTGCAACAGACCTACTGAATAAAGCAACTTAATTTCAATGGCAATTAGTCTCTCTTGGCATTCAGAGAACTGTGGCATTCACTTCATCCTGGCAGTGTCACATTTTTCTGAATGAGAAAAGGGACTATTTGCCATTGAAATTACATTGCTTTATTCAGTAGGTTTTCTGCAGCATTCTGCAGAGTGCTGCAAAATGCTGCAGAATTGGGTTTCGTCCTAGGGGACCCCACTGTATCATTGCAAAAAAACTTTGTTAATGCACCAGTTAGGGTTAAATCAACAAAAGTAGGGAAATGCAGTGTTAGGGTTTCTAACCCTAACACCTCACCCTTACCCTGCAAGTAGCAAAAAGTAAAAACTTTATGGTTTTATCTGTCTTGAGTCATGGCAAATCAGGCCTGAAGAATTTCCTGGGGTTATCAACCCTAATGCTCTACCTATTCCATCATCAATTAAGCTCAGATGTGCAGATTATATGAGAATGGCATGAGCAGTAGAATCAATAACCCCAAGGAAGACCCCAGGCCTAATTTGCCATGACTCAGGACAGCCAAAACTATAAATTTGTTCTTTTTGCTGCTTGCAGGGTGAGGGTGCAGTGTTTGGGTTGGAAGCCCTGACATCACATTTCCCTACCTTTGTCAATTCATACAGTAACCCTAACTTGTGCACTAACAAAATTTTTTGCAATGAATTTCCTTACTTTTTGAGATGCTACAATCTTATCATCATTCATGCAGGTCCCTTTCAGATCTGCATGAACACATCCATGTGATTATGGAAGCACAGGGCCCTCTGGGCCCAGCACTTCCATGCCTCCATTTAGTTACATGTGTAAGTGCAAGGCCCTCCAGGCCTTGCACTTACATTCCTCCAGAAAAGCAATTTATGTGTTTCCTTATATTTTTTTTTATAAGGATAGACCATTTTCAGTTCTTATTTCTTAGGGACTTAGTGTTGTACTAGTTAGTAAGATCTTTCTGTTGATATATAGTTTGACAGGTAACTGCTAAGATTGACAGAGTTACAGCTTGTTAAAGTTGTAATGTTATCTTATGGGAATTGTAATTTTTGTGGCTTTTTTTATGGCCCATACATTTTTTGGGGGGTGGGTATGTGTTAGTGTTTTAGTACTCATTAATGCCTTTTTTTAAAATAAATAGATTGTCCCAATACTGCATATGTTGATGGAGTTATGGATTGTTAAAGTTGAAATGTGGAAAAAACTACGTCTTTTTTTATCAGGTTGTGTCGATCATACGAAAAAAGATTGCTTCACATAAAAAAAAGAAAGTGAAAAATACTAAATCCACATTCTTGTTTCATATGAAGGGATCTTTTTTTGTGAGGTTATGTCATTCATATGAAAAAAGATTGCTTCATATGAAAAAAGAATGTGAAAAACAAAGCCCAAATTCTTTTCTCGTATGAAGGGTATCTTTTTTCATATGGCCCTATTCTATTTTCGTATGGCAATATGAAAAAAAAAAAATTCAGGTCATGAAAAAATATTTTAAAATGTGCTAAAATCCACATTTCTGGGTGAGTTTTCCAAAAACTAACTGCAAAATCCACCTAAGGGGGACTCAGTTATCAAGATACATGTGTTGGTGTCTCTGGAAGATATCATTTTTATTACTTTTCAAAAAACTTAAAAAAAAAACAGAAACAAGATGGCACCCACACAAAAAGGATTTTTTTCTCTCAAAAAAAAAGATTACCCCTATACAAAGCAGACTCTTTTTTCTTATGGGACAAATTCTCTTTTCGTATGAAGCATCTATCCAAAAGACTGTAATGAGCATGCTCAGAACCAAAACTTAAAATCCTTATAACTCTACAATGGGTTAATATCTTTTTACCAAACCAGTGAAGGCACCACTGTGGCCCAAGACCTTTCTACCCTGAAATGTTCAGAGGAAACTTCTAAACCATCCAGGCACTAGATGATGACAAAAAATTGCCCCCCAATTTTTTCACTATCTAGACCTCAGGATCTGCATATCCAATCAAAATGAAACTTGGTGGATCAAGAGTCCTTGGCCCCAAAACCATGCATGAAAAATGTCATGCAAATCTGTTGAATGGTGATGAAGTTTATAAAGTGCAAAGTTAGGGGTTTACCATTATTTATTCATTTTTATTTATGTCATTGGTAACTGGGTAAGTGTGCTGATCCAAATGATCATTTTCAGTCACAACCAGGGCCACAAGGTGACATCAACAAAGTTCAACAGCAGTAAAAATACAGAGACAGTAGTAAATAATACGTAATGGTGACAAAATACAAAACCTCAATATGAGGTAAATAGAGATACAATATAAACTGAACAAAAACATAAAAAAAAGTAACAGCAGCAGTAACAAAATGGTACAGAATAATGAAAGGTGCAAGATGACAGTCAGTATCTATATGCAAAAGCAAATAGTCGTACAGCTGAATTAAACTGGCACTCATGATAAGAAAACAATTACAGGTTCAGGAGAAGGAAACCAGAAACTGCTGGGAGGTCAGCATGGGACGGGGGCAAATACACAGAGATGCATAAAACTGCTAGGGTGTAGGGATAACAGATGAGAAAGGGATTTAGAGAGGCAGGGATTAGCAGGAGTACAATGAACACTTCAAATAATAAATCAGGGAGGTTTGCAGGCACAACTTGTTGTCCTGGACACAGTTGCAGGTGGATTCCAATAGGATGCAGCAACAAATCTCTGCACCACACAAGCAGAAGTATGAAAAGCAGCTTTATTATTTAAAAAGCACGCCAAACAGCATCCGCTCACACAAACCTCTACCGGCTTCGCATAAGTTGCATCATCAGGAGGTGACCATTGCATCTGACGTGGACCCTTAAATATGTGCAGTTACCATAATGCTAAAGAATATTTAAAGTGACAATCCCTAAATGTCAAACGACCATATAGTGAAAATACATTATTGACTCAAAAAGATTATTTTACACATAATTAGATCCATTCAAGTGTCACCAAAAACAGGGGATCAGAAAATTCCTGAGAGATAAAATTGAATATATTGTTAGTCCTACTTATTTCGAAGAATGGACTGCAATACTGTGTTATATCATCCTGTCCTTAATTTCAATAGAAGGCGCTGAGAAAATCATGATTCTCCTATGCACCCCAGAAAAACAAACATAAACACATAATTTTACTATTATTCAATATCTCAGAGGAGTATAGTGGGCTAACAGTGTATAGATATGTACAAAAATCAGAATATAAATAAATCCAAATCACCTTCCACTATATCTAATACATGGCATGAGTTCTATGCGATCATTTAGAACAGGAGGTTCCATAGCACCTAATGTAAAAATCCAAAAAGATTCACGATATAACAATTTTTGATCCAGATTGCCACCACGTGGTCCTAATTTTATCTCTCAGGAGTTTTCTGATCCCCTGTTTTTGGTGACACTTGAATGGATCTAATTATGTGTAAAATAGTCTTTTTAAGTCAATAATGTATTTTCACTATATGGTTGTTTGACATTTAGGACATTGTCACTTTAAATATTCTTTATCATTTTGGTAACTGCACATATTTAAAGGTCCATGTCAGATGCAATGGTCACCTCCTGATGACGCAACTTATGTGAAACCAGTAGAAGCTTGTGTGAGTGGATGCTGTTTGGCATGCTTTTTAAACAATAAAGCTGCTTTTCATACTTCTGCTTGTGTGGTGCAGAGATTTGATGCTGCATATTATTTCTTATATCCAGCACACGCCGTTAGTCCTTGGAGCGGTTCTGTGTTTTTTTTCCTTGGATTCCAATAGGAGCCAGGCTCTTAGGTTTGTTCTGAAGGACAGGTGGGAGGGAGACAAGTGAGTAGATGACTGTAGCCTATTCCATAGGGTGGTGGCAGAGACCGAGAAGGCCTTAGTTCCCATTACAGTAGAGACTCATAGTACTTCCAAAGGAGGTACTGAGGATATCCTGAGGCACCTGGAGGCCATCTTGTGAGTGAGCAATGAGAAATATAGGTACAGCTGACTGCATCTGAGTGTATTATGCACTATGCAGCCCATGGCATACTCAAAGCAGCTTTGCAGAGGGAGCCACCCTAGGGACTGATAGAGTGCACAATAATGGGTGGAGTAGGGGGCTAGAAGAACAAAGTGACAGACAGAGTTATAAGTTGTGTTTAGTCATGAATGTAGGGAAGAGGACACAGAGGAATAGATAGGGGAGCAGTAGTCAAGGGGGGGCAATAGGTTACCTTGCATGATAGCAAGATGAGCTTCAGGAGACAGAAACTGTTTGATATGGTAGGCAGTGCCTAATTTTTGGCGGATTTTCTGCACAGTGTTATTTACATGTTCAGAGAAGGTAAGGGAAAGGTCAAGGGTAACACCTAGGTGTTTGAATGATTTGACATTTTCATGGGGGGGCAGCTGCAGTGCATACTAGGATGGAGGAGGTGGATTTAGCTACCTTGGCAAGGAAAGGTTTTGAGCTGAAGAGCATTGTCTTTGTCTTTTTTTTCAATGGCTAGGAGTCTGCTGGAGAGGGATCAATGATGTGCAGAGGCATAGTTTTGTGAGAGGGTGGATGAAATGAAATCAAGTGAGTTATCACTGTGATAGAGGACTAAACTGTCTGCATAATGGAAGGCATGACAGCTGAGGCTATCAGCAGGGAGAGCATTTATGAACATAGAAAAGAGCAGTGGGCCAAGTATACAACCCTGGAGGTCTCCCGTGTGGATAAGTAGGGTAGAAGAAAAGTCCTTACCTATTAGTACAGCCTGAGACCTGTCAGAGAGTTAACTATGGAACCACTCTGCAGTATCTGGGGAGCAGCCAAAATGAAGTAGTGTGGAATGGTGAAGATGGTGGTTGACAAGGTCAAAGGCCTTAGGTCCATGAATACCGCTCCTGTGGCCTTTCCCTTATCCATATTTCTAAGAATGTGGTCAGAGAAGAGGGCCAGTGCAGAGGAGGTACTATGATGCTTATGGAAACCATGCTGGAGGGGACAAAGGAGGTCATATTTCTGTAGATGTTCCAATAGCTGGTAGTGGACAATTTTTTTCCAGTTATTTGCTGAGGTTTCGGAGGAGGGAGATTGGTCTATAGTTTTTGGGGGAGAGGGGATCATCTGCTTTGAAGACAGGTACCACGTATGTTACTTTCCATGCATCAGACACAGTGGATGATGATTGGGCCAGGTTAAATAAGAATGTAAGTGGTTTAACAATGGCTGGGGAGATAAGCTTGTGAAAAGTGGGGTAGAGCCCCTCGCTGCCAGGACTACCTGTAGCTGGTAAAGTCTTTAAAAGTTTAGTAGTTACTTTTTGCCCAATGTGGCTCTAAAGTAGAAAAGGGGTGACGGAGTATCATTTAAAGAAATAGGGATACAGTACGGTTGATTCTTTAGGTCACGGGGAGACTGAGTGGGGAGCTTGCTGAGATAAGAGGATAGATCAGTGAAAATGTTATTGAAGGTAACTGCTATCATAACCGGATCTGAGATAGGGCCCAAGGGGGATGAAAGTTGAGTAATTTGTTTGTTATCCTTGGAGTTTAGGAGTGACCCTAAGGAGGCCCAGAATATACAAGGATTACTAAGGAAATTTTGTTGTTGGTCCAGATAAAATTTGCGCTTTAGAGATTTAGCCACCTGTTTACAGGAATTGCACAGTATCCTGTATGCATTCCAGAGTTGCGGAGAGGGGGACGACTTATAGGCTCTCCATTTACAGTCCCTATCCTTCATTTGAGCCAGGAGTTCCTTCGATAGCCAAAGGGTGCAGACCCCCTAACCCTCCAAGTTGTGAGGGGGAAAATGTTTGTCCTGCAGTTTTTGGAGGATAGCAGAGAGAAAAGAATCTGCAGCTGAGATGTTCCTGTGCAGGTAGAGATCAGACCAGTTAATAGCCCTTGCATCCATGAGGATGTGTTCAAGATAAGGGCAGTTGAAATTTCTAAAAGACAGAAATTTTTTGGGGGGGGACAATTTGCTTTGGTGTGCAAACCAATGTATGTTGGGGTGTTGTCACTAATAGAACTGGACATAGTACCCACCTGGAGGACCATGTCTACCCGGTTTGTGGCAATCCAGCCAATTATGGTGTGGTTTAGAGAGTGGGAGTTGTGTCTTCTCAGGGAGGAGATGACTTGCTCCAAGTGATGCGTTTTTAATAAGTTCACATACTCAGGCTGAGGAGCATCTAACCAATTATGGTTAAAATAACTGAGAATGAAGGTATCTCTTGAAGGAGAGAGACTACCTAAGCAATCAAGGAAGTTAGTTAGACTGGTGGTATCTCCTGAGGGGGGGTTATAAAAACACCCAAGGTAGATTTTTTTTGGATGCACAAAGGACAATCTCAGTCAGGAGTCACTCACTCGGGGAGGAGGATGTTGAGCAGTCGATGGAGGTGGCAGAGATATGGTCTTGAACATACAGTGCCATGCCTCAACCCCTCTTTCTTCCTGGCCTGTCCAGTTGAAGGAGAGAGTAACCAGGGAGTTTATGGGCAGCATCAGTATGGTAAGGCTTTAGCCAGGTCTCAGAGAGGCCTAACACATGAGGCTTATACAGGGACACCTAAGCCTCAAGCTTCGGGAGCTTAGATGGAAAGCTACAGACATTTAGGTGGGCAACCCTGAAGCCAGTTTTCTTTACCAAGGTGTTATCAGAGTGGACAATATGTATATTTGTCGGGCCCAGATTAGATTCTACATCACCGACAAGGGGCAAGAGGGAGAAAAGGGAGACAGGGTTCAATGTGGGTGAGGGTGGGGAAGCCAGTAGGGGAATTGAATGAAAATGGACTTAACAAATAGGCCAAGCAAATTATGCTTATAGTTAGACAATAGTGCAAGCATGTCTGCGGGTGTAAATGTTGGTACATGAATGGTCACTATTTGTGGAATATCAGATGGATTAAGTATAGTAGAGAAGGAATGCAGGTTGTGCTGATCAATAGCGAGTACTGCAGCATGAAAATCAGTTTCCAATAGCAGGCTAATCTTGGAGGTCAGTAACAGAGGAATCAGGAATGTGTTCATTTTCACACTAATCTGGCAAGAGGTGACTGGGAAGGAAGGGTTTCTAGGACTTGCGGCTCAGTAAAAAGTGACAGGCAAGCAGAGACAAAAAGGAATACTATAATAGAGTCACCTTGACTGGAATACTGAAGTACTCTAGGTGGTAGGATATATTTAAAATGCAAAGTAATTGTAGGCACAGGCAAAAGCTTGCCAAGAGAAAAAATAGACAGCTAGGTTACTAAGCCTTATAATCACAGTAGTTAGAGCAGGTAAAACAAGGCATTTGTCAATGCCGAATGTTGTCGCGCTGGCATTGCCTTTGGTATTGCATTGTGGAAACACAAGTTTGGCAGGATGTGAAAAACGACAGCTGTACTGTTCATAAGGAGGTGTAAAAAAATGGCAGTGGTAAAAATGTGGCATGTAAGTATTGCAAATATGTGGTTACAAGGGTGCATGGGAAATGCGCAACGCACACTTGTAACACAGGCATTTTATGGAGTTTTGACACCAAATTTTCAACATAGGCATTTTAGCACCTCTACTCATGTACAGTGTTACTGTCATGTCCTCAAGCTGTCTCAAAAGGCAATTTGGCACAGTGACTGCGCTATTCTTCGCAGGACATGCAAAAACACATTTCAGGCAGGATATGTAAAATGACAGCTTTACTGTTCATCAATAGGTGTGGAAAAATGCCAATGGTGAAAATCTAGAGTGAAAATATTACAAATGCACAACTTTATGAGAGTGCGTGCAAACTGCGCAATGTACGCTCATAACACAATCATTTTATGGAGTAACATCACCAAATTTTCAACATAGGCATTGTAGGACCTCTGCTCATGAACAGTGTCATTATCATTTTTTCAGTCTGGCCCAAACACTGATTTCCCACAGTGACCGTGGTATTGTGCGCCGGAAGTGCAGAAACACATTTCGGCCAGGATGTGAAAAATGACAGCTGTACTGTTCACAAGGAAGTGTAGAAAAATGACAATGTTGAAAATCTGGCATGAAAATATTGCGCATTCACGAAGTTACGAGCTTGCATAGCAACTGCGCAATGCACAGTCATAAAACAGCCATTTTTTTGATTTTTTCCACCAAATTTGCAACATAGGCTTTTTGAGAGCCCACCTCATGAACACTGCCACTGTCCTTGTGTTAATAGGTCTCAAAAGGTGATTTAGCACAGTGACTGAAAAATCACCTTTCGGGACCGATTAACGTCAAAACTGTGACAGGATTCATGAGGAGGGGCCACAAAAACCCCATGTTGAAAATTTGGTCCAAAAATTCCAAAAAATGCCCAAGATATGGAGCAAAGTTGAAAAGACCCTATTCATTCCATTATACAGCTTATCAGCATTTCCTCTGTTCGTGGTCGGCTTTGAACAGTGCAGACATGTGCATGGTCCAGTGAAGATCGCCACGCCAGACTCTGGAGATAAGCATGGGGTGGGATGGGGGGTGTGGGAAGACAGGGTGCACAGTGGGTGGGTGCGGGTGGTGGGTAGGGAGACTACGAGGGACCTTTTTCAGTTTACAGGGACCAAGAAAAAAAAAAACATAGACAGTTTTCTGTTTTACAGGTCATTTCTTTTGTTTGTGGGGTACAGTAGCTGATGGGGGATTGAGCACCCCCATCAGCACAGAAGAAGAGGGGGACATGATGCCAACGGGGTGTGGGTTCCCCTGTTGGCACAGTACAATGAGAGGGAGGGGTGGATGCCGACGAGGATTGGGCACCCCCGTCAGCAAACATTGTTTGGGGGGGTACAGTAATTGATGGGGATTGGGCACCCCATCAGCACAGAAGAGGAGACATGATGCCGATGGGGTGGGCCCCCTGGCCGCACAGTACAACGGGAAGGGGGGAGGATGCCAACGGGGATTGGCCACCCAAGTCGGCAAACAACAAGGTGGGGGGCACATTCTGCTGACAGGGAGTGGGCTCCCCCATTGGCACATACTTCAAGGGGCAGGGAAGCTGATCGGGATTGGGCACCCAGTGGTGCTGTCGGCAGAGTAGCGGCACTGTGCCACACTATGCATTATCTGGCGAAAGATAGGAAGGCCCTTATGTGTGACGAGCTTTGCTCAGATTGCAGCGGGCCTTTCCTTAGATGTGCTCACCAGCTTAGTATGCATGGTGTGGCGTCGGCATGCAGGCTGATTGGGGAATGAGGGACGCACGTACTGGTGCATGCCCTGCATTCACCCAACATCGACCGCACCTCCAAATCCCCACTGCCGCAAGATGTTGGCTGCGCACACGTGCCAACATAAAAAGGAGTTTAAGGGGAGGGTGAGAGGCAAATGTGGAACAGGAGCAGAAAACATAGTCAAAAGTGGATTATATCACCTTAAGAGGTGTGGACAAATTAAATGAAGCACATAAGGGGGCATGGGGGCAGGCAAGCAAGACCATTTAAAGAGTGTCGGGGTGGGAGTGGGCATTTGAGGGAGAAATCAGTGGGCAGCTAGGAAGAGCTGAAGAGCTCAGAGAAATCAGCACTCCAGTGTTCGGTGTGCTGAAAATGGGTCCAATTGGCCACAAGCAATAAGTCCAGTGAAGGGTGGCCAATCAAGTAAAGTGCCAAAAATTTGAACAGAAAAAGCAGCGAGGATTCAGTAGATTACCTTCTCCATAGAAAGAAGCTTCATGCTGAGGAGGAGGGAGGGAGGGAGGGAGCAGTGGCCGTAGTTTAGAACAGCAAGCTGCACTGCCCGCTAGCAGGAGGAGTGCCTGGTCAGGGGTGATCAGACCTTCATCACAGAAAGGAGCTTCAGGACAGGAGGGAGGGAGGGAGAGAGCAGCAGCTGTGGTTTAGGACAGCAAGCCATGCTGCCCCACTAGCAGGAGGAGTGCTCGGTAAGGGGTGATCAGATCTTCACCATGAAAAGGAGCTTCAGTCTGGGAGGGAGTGGCAGCTGCAGTTTAGAACAGCAAGCCATGCCATCCACTAGCAGGAGGAGCAGCTGGTCAGGGACAATCAGATCTTCACCACAGATTGCACCATTATTAAACAGCACACTCAACCCTAAGTATAGTTGCAGTACCGCACCACTATAATTTGTGCCTAGTATAAGACGTACATAATGTTGAATTCTGTAAATATCTAACATACCTGAAAAAAGGAATATATATATATATATATATATATATATATATATGAAATTTGTTTGTGATATGTTTATATTCAGATATAGTTGACATATTAACAAAATATAATTCTTTTCCATATGGGATCTGCAGCATGGACTCTGAACATCTGCAGAACTGTTGGGCCAAGTTCTGCAGCAAGGTTAAAATTCTACTGCACATCAATAAATAAATAATGAAGAGCTAGCATTACAGTTCTGGAGGACACCATTGAGGATGGCATGTGAGGAGTACCCCTAACTCCCACCACATAAATGTAAGTTATAGGACAGAATTGCCATTAGACCTCCAGTGTTATGCTTTTCAGCAGCTGTTCTGACTTCACAGTTATCGAACTCTGTTTAGGGCTTATTGCATTTTATGACACATTAACAGCTACTGACAGGCATCACCCCCAACCTGCTGCCAGGAATAATGCAGGCTGCTGAATACTTGTTCCTCAAGGGGGTCCCTGAATTAGCCTAGCCATGGAACACCTAAGACTAGTGTTGCTTGGACTCTGCTGAATATAGTCAGAGTATACAGATTCAGCTCCAGTTTTTGGATTTTAGATTTTTGAAATTGCAGTCCAAAATCCTAATTCCTAAACTGAATAATAAAATCTATTTTTACTGTATATAAGAATTTAGGATTTGAGACCTGGATTTGATTCTGATTTTGCAGTCCTTTAAGGAAGTGAATTGGAATAGGATTAGGATTCAGAAATTCCTAAATCTGAAAATTAAATTGGAATCTGCCACTTCTAAGCCTCCCTACCCAAGACTCCCCTCCTGTGCGAACACATGTCAGGGGCCCCATATGCAGTCATACTTGGACTTGGCAGGCATTGGGAGCACACAGAGATTCCTCATACTGACACCCTCAAAACCTGTCATACATTGAAAATATAAAAATGTTAATGTCTTCAGTGTCAGTGTGATTATTTGCATCTTTTTGTTTGTTTCACTCTTTCCTTGTTTAGTTTTCACACTATTAATAAATAACCTTTAGCTTAGTTGTCATTTTTAGCACCTTGGCTTCATTTTCTCTTTATTTTCTTTCATGTGCACCTCCCTGTCTTAGCCTGAAAGCCCTGGCATCTGCAATGCCCTATGACCATGGACTATGCCCTAAAGTGGATGATCCCAGGACAAAACCAGAACAAAGGTAGCCCCATTCGGCAACTTGACGCACTATCACTGGCCTATCAGGGTGGCTCAACTAACTTTTTTTTTGTTTTTACAGTTTTCTTCTGCCTTCATAGTCTCGTTGTCTGTGTTTCTATGTCTCTATGTCAGGCAAAGCTCCCTTTTATCCAGAAGAAATAATAGTAGCAAAGTTTTCTTCTCCACCCCAGACCAAAAGGTTGCAACGCTCTGCTCTTTTCTCCTCCTCTCCTCCAACCTAATACACTAATACAAAAGTTTCCTCCTCCCCCACCCCCACCTACTTAGCAGCAGCAATGCTCTCTCCTCCCCAATCCACATAATGGCAGCAATGCGCTCCCCCCTCCTTTCTTCCCCAGACATAATAATACCAATACTCTCTCCTCCCCCTGCACCTTAATGGCAGTAATGCTCTCTGCAACCTCCCTGCTCCACCCCAGACCTAGTGGCAACAAGATTGTCTTTGCTTTCCTGTCCTCTCCCTTGCATGATCCCCTTCCCACACCAACAGCCTTTCCTGATCCCAGTTTTTAAAATCAAATGTAGCCCACCCCATGCCATCTCAGACCCACCACCCACCCCAGGAAGGAAGTGGATGGTATTTACAATGCTCTCCAAACAATTTCATACAGAACGCTGACATACTGGGGCTGGTGTAGGAAAAGGGAAGTGGAAGAGATAGGGCTGTTGGTTCCATGGAGCCAAATTTGATCCATTCCCTAAGTTCAATTCACAAACAATTATTTAAATACTTTGACCACTGTATTAGTTTAGTTCAGTTTAATTATTCAGAATAAACCTTTGAGCAGAATCTCATTTACAGAGGTTACACATCTTAAAACACAATACAGACATACAACAAGAGAAACATGTAAGTTACAAATCACTGGTACATACTATCGAGAAAAGGAAATTAAAACAGCAGTCTGGATTTGTTCTTAATATTGCAGATTGCATACCATACGGTTAGACTGGCAGAGATTTCCAGTGTAAGGTGTTACTGGTAGCAGCCATGTGGAGGCATTGTCATGTATGAGAGAGGGTGATCTGGGTGGGCAGAACACCCAAGAAGAGGAGGGATAGGCAGCATCTAATGAGATATACCAACTAAGAGAGCTTGCAATATGGAGGTGGGGCAATAAAAGGGATGATGGGAAGGAGAGAGGTGAAAACTGAACCTAGGTGAAGGTCTACAGAATTAGGATGTAAAAGTACAGAGAGTTGAGTCAGTGTCAGTGGCTCAGTAGGTAGCACACTTGCCTCTGAAGTCAGGAGATCAGAGGGCTGTGGGTTCAGTTCCCACTTCTGGGACTTGGGTTACTATCCCAGTACTGACACTGTAGTGCAGCATGAGAAGGGTGCTGCACTTCTGAGGTGCCATCTTTTGGATGAGACATTAAACCGAGGTCCCATCTGCCTGGATTGGTGGTAGTTTAGGTGGATGTTAAAGATTCCATGACACTTATCGAAAAGAGTAGGGGACTTTCCCCAGTGTCCTGGCCAAATTTCCCTCATTCACTAAAAATACCACCAGCAGCTTAATCTGGTTCAAGGTCAGTTGACATTCATCTGTATCCCTTCCCCCGGGTCGTGCCTGAAAATAGGCAGGATTTGTCTACTGCACTTACCCGGTCAACAAAAACTAAATAAATAAAAAAAATAAAAATAAAAAAGAGGAGGTGAGGATTGGTGGGGAAGAGAAAAGGATGGCAGGGTGGACCACCATACTGTAGTACAATGGAATCAAAGGGGGCCTATGGAGGAAACTGGCATGTTGTGGTTGGCGAGATAGCACAGCAAAGGGGATAAAAGGAGTCAGCACTGTGCAATGGGATTTTTAATGACACTCGCACATACTTATGCTAACAAGGTACTGTTTTAGTTCAGCTTTGAAGGCAAATAAGTTCAGAGTATTGGGAGAGGCTAAAGGGACCTCATTAAGCCAAAGTGGGGATCTGTAGGAGAATTAAAAGGTCAGAATATCTGTGCCTTTAAAAAAAATCTTTGAAGCTACTATACATCAAGGCTCTTTGAGTAAATCTACTTGCCCACAGCAACATTTTTAGGTGTGAGGTAGTGATCTTGAAATCTGCCTGCCCTCACATCCCTCATCCACCCTTACATTTTGTACCAATACCTGTATAATTTTGTCCTAGACAACATATAAATATTAAAACATTTGAAAAGATATCACCTGCAATTTCACTGTGATTTTTTTTCCTCTGGTTGTTTTTCTCTTCCCTTATTTAGTTTTCACATTTTGCATAAAGTATCTTTAGATTTGGCTTTTCTGTAGATCTGCAGATTAAGTTTATTGTTGACAAATATAATTGTCATTACAATTTAAAAACGTTAATAAATAAAAAAATAAAAACATACAGATAATCCAATAATTTCCAACAAAAAATTACAAATAAATAGCATACAAGGAGCACACATCATCTTATATTGCACATTAGCCTTCCCTATTCTCCCTTAGGGATATGTCTTTTTCTGCATTCCAAAAGTCTGCCAAATCTTGCTACTTTATCCTCAATGACTTTTTCTTCTGAATTCAGTAGATAATTAATTTGGTGCAGTGGATCCATATCTAGGGTGGCAAGAACATCCCCGAGGATTTGTATCCTCTCTTTTTTATGTAGGGGGCAGAATAAAAGCAAGTGAACTAAATCATCTTTGTCTTTATGACAGGCACACAGTTCTGAATCTGATTTCCCATAAAGGCTCCTCAAAGTCTGGCTGTCTATATAACCAAATCTAAGTTTGGTAAATATCTTTCTTAAATTGCAGTTTTGCATTAGATATAAGTATTTCTTTATCCCATACACTCTCATATTATTAATTGACCGCCAACTGCCAAGTTTAAAATTCTTACCTAGGTCCCTATCTCTCTGAGCATGAATATCTCTAGTTCTGATTTTAACTTCTTGCTTAATTTCTGGGATTTGTTTCACCAAACTGTCAGTTATGCTCTGCAGAAGTCCCTAAGGTTTAATGAGCTCCTGAAGTGCATATAAGCCAGAGCACTTATATCCTAGATTATTATAGTGCAGTACCTCCTCCAAACATATCATGGGAAGCCTTTTGCTAGGCATATTATATATTTTCAACCAATATGTGCATAATCTTTGTTCAATATCTTTTCTTATTGGAAATTGTCCAATTTCAAGTCTTGTTAATATAGATGTTGCACTATTTGGCAATCCCAGTAATTTTTTATAAAATTTTATTCATGCCAGATTCAAGCCCGTTCATGGTGTGCTGTCCCCATATCTCTGATCTATAGGGAATTAGTGACTTAATCTTTGCATTAAACACCCTTAAAGAACCTTTAATAGACTGGCCTCATATTTATTAGAGAAAGACTCAATTGACGGGGTCAGGCATTTAATTTTCTGAATCAAGATGGACATATGTTCTTGCCACCCCAGATTATATTTAAACACTATACCCAAATAGCAAAATCTCTCTACATATTCAATCTTATTATTTACACAGAATAAGTTTGGTATATTGCTCGGTCTCAAATAACTTCTATTAAATATCATGAACTTTGTTTTTTTTAAGTTGATTTCTAAATCAGCTTCAACACATTTTTCATGAAATTTCATCAAACTTCTTCTGGTACCTAGAAAGCTGGTTGCCATTAAGATGACATCATCAGCATATGCCAGGTAGGGACACCCCCCATAGCCCAACCTAGGCATATGCAACCCTGGGTCATCCAGATCTTCCAATACTTTATTCAAAAAAAGGTTAAAGAGTATGGGTGACAAAACCCAACCTTGTCTCAACCCAATATTTGATGGAAAATTGGGGGTATTATCACCATCCTTATTATATCTTATGACGGTGTGATTATTGCTATATAACAGTTTAAGCAAGCAAATAATTGAATAATCTAGCTTGTACTTTCCCTAAGGTTTCCCATAGTTTTTCCCTGTTAACTCTGTCAAAAGTTGATTTCAGGTCAACAAACACACACACAAATTTTTGTTTCTTAATATGAATATATTTATGTACCAAATGGGACAATACAAAACACTGATCTACTGTTGAGTGTTCTGGTTGAAAACCTTCTTGACCTTCATTCAGGTTTTCCTTTTCTGTCAACCAGATCATTAATCTACTATGAATTATTTTACTAAATAGTTTTTGCATTGTGTCTTTTGCATTGTGTTATAGGTCTGTAATTGCTTGGGTTAGATTTTTCACCTTTTTTATATATTGGGACAATAATATTTTCTTGCCATGTTGGTGGCATTCTTCCTGTTTCATTTATAAGATTAAATAATCTCTTTAGAACTGGAATCCAGAGATCTGGATAGTATTTTATAATATCAACGGGAATTCCATCAGGTCCAGGGGCTTTATGTCTTTTAGCTGAAATGATAGCACAAATAATTTCTTCCTCTGAAGCTGTATTTTCCAGTGATCTCCATTTTCCCTTAACTGGAGTCTCTTTCTTAATTTCTTGAATATGAAAGAGATTTTTATAATAACTATACCACAAAGTTGGCTCAACATGATTCTCTATTGCGTAAGGTATATTGTCCCATCCATAGGTTACCATCTGCCAATATTTTCTATCTTTTGCCCAGGCGGCCTTCTCAAACTGTTCCCATAATCTCTTCCTGTAAAGATATTTCTTTTTTTTCCAAAAGTTTTTTGTATTCTCTCCTTAATCTGTTTAGGATATATTTGTTAATTTTACTCTGGTGCTTAAGAGTGTATCTTGCATGGCTATTCACCTTCTTTTTTGACCTTTACACTCCCTATCATACCATTTACTTCCTCTTTTTTCCCTGTATATCAGAGTTTTAACAATAATCTTGGAGATTCTTTCCATAACCTTTATGTATGAATCAAGGAATTGATCCTGGGGTATACACTGTAGGATATTCATAATTTCATTCCGTATCCCATTATCTTGTAATAGTTCTATTGATTTGTAATTTTGTATTAGATCCCATTTTATCCCTTTCTTAACCCTTTGAATACCTTTGTTTTGTAAAAACATTTTCCATTTGTTTGATTTGAAATTTAATCTCTAATGGATTATGTTCACTCTCCGATCATTTACCTAGGGAGAAATCTACAAAGTGATTTACTAAATCCAAAGTTATCCAACAAAAATCAATTATGGAGGCTCCTCTTACCCCCAGATATGTAAGTTCTCCAGAGCAATCTCCTTTCGATCGGCCATTAATTAAAAACATATTATTATCTTCTAGTCCTGTTACCAGTCTTTTTCTTCTTTCACATCCTTTCTTGTCTTTTGTCACCCTTCTCATTTTTAAATTATGTGACCCCAGGGCTGCATAGACCTCACAAATTTTTCTGGTGGGCTCCAGGCTGTGTCCCACCCTGGCATTGGAGACCCCCATAAGAATAATTCTAGCTTCCAACTCATGTGATTTCCATTGTTCTATTACAGAGATGAGTCTGTCAACATTATTCTTCATATTTAGATCCAACCGGGGGGAAATAGACATTGAGATAAGAGTTCTCTTATTTTTTATTACAGCAATAACAGCTAATATATAATTAGAATTCACTATGTATTCTTCGTATTCAATTTTATTTATGATTTTTCCCCAGGTCATAAGACCCCCTGATAGTCTACCAAATTTACTTAACTACTTGCCCCTTTATTATACATCTTATAGCCATCAGTGTGTATTTCCTTATTAGTCCAGGTTTCTTGTAAACAAGTGATGTTAAATTGTTTTAAGTCATTTATAAATGTTGGATCTGCCAACCTTTCCCCTAATCCAGTAACATTCCAAGATAAGATGTTAAAGTCTGTATTTATGGTAAGGTTAGACTCATTTCTTTCTAACTGTCAATCATCATCTATATCCTGTAAAATCTGGAACCTGTTTGTCATCTTAATTATATTTAACCATTGGGAATTATCTTTTCTTTCCCTCTTATTCCAAGGAATCTCATTTTCTCCTTTCAAATTTATATCTATCTTATCCAGCCTTTCTGAATTTGAAAGAAGAAACTTATAATCTTGCTCATTCTTTACCCAAATTATTTGCCCTTGATTTTCCCAATGTTTTACTTTAGATATTGTTTCATGTAATTTATTATCTTTTAACAAGTTCTGTAATAAATCTGAAATCTTTAATCGCAAGTTACGTGGTGGTTCATTTGTGAAATTACCAATCCCAAAAATAGAGAGTAGATATTCCCTTTTCATTAGTGATTTGTTCTTTGCAAAGTACTCAGGAAACATAGACTTCATAGTCACCACACTATCTATCTCAAAACCTAGATATTTCATTTTTTTCTTCTGGTTTTCTATTGCTTTGAGTACAAAATATTGATCTGAAAGAAGAAAAACCAATTCAGTGTCAGGCAGGGGTCTGATGGCACTCATCTTGTCTATTACATCCCCATACCTTCCATTCCCTTGTAAAACTACCTCTAGTAATTTCTTCAAATGGATATTGAGTTTACATTCAGTTTCTTCCAGAATTATTGAAACTTTATATATGGGTAACATGAAGTCTGTTTCCAATGTCCTCCCCAGAAAGTGCTTTAGTCTAAGCTCTGCCTCTGCAATTACTTATATGATATTTTCAACCTCTGATGTATGTCTCTTATTTTCTATATTATCCATATCATCTACTGTGATATTACCAGTTGACTTTATATCAACACTTTGGGCTTTGTCTTGCTCTTCTTTTTTTTATCAATTGTTTTGTCTTTGCTTTACTTTTCCCCCATAGTTTTAGCCCCTAATTTCTGTATAAACTTTTTGTTATTCTATTTTTATTTTTTCTTAGCTTACTTCATTTCCCATCCTTTTTCTTTGTTTTGTTATCCATATTAATTTCTACAGTTTTATTAGTTTGGTCTGAATCTAAACTTTCAGAACAATCCCAATCATGATCTATCCCTTTACATTTCCCGTTCCCTCTTTTTCTTGGATTATCCCCTTTTCCCACAATTCAATGTTTCCTGCTTTCATTTCTTCCATTATGCTATCTGGATCTTCATGACTGTCAGGTAGCATAATCAATTCTGATTCCAATTCCAAAGTATCTTCATTTATATTGAGAGTAGAGTGTGACACATCAGCCACATTTAGATTAGTATTCTCATGATGCAAGGGTAATCACCAGCTTTCACTAATTGCCTCATGTTAATTCTAATGTCATTATCTTGTTTCATCAGGTGTCTTACTGGGAGCATATCATCCCAATTAAAGCTTTCATAAATAAAATCAATCCTTTTTTTTTTGTTTTCAATGCAAATTCCCATGGTAGATGATAATTCTTGTTTTGACAATGTCAGTTGTTCATAGATCATTAAGTTTGTTGTCAAAGGATTTTGCAGTGCAATTACACAACCCCTGGTCAATGTCTCCATATCAGGGATGCTTTTCTCTTCTGGGCTTATATACAATATCTCATTCTCCCCTCCAGACTCTTCTCCTAGCTGAATGCTTCTATCCTTATCCTTGCTGGCATATAAGAGCTCCTCCTCCCTGTTGAAAATCAAAAGCAACCTCTTGATTGATGTTTATAGCTGGATTATATGATCCATCTAGATCCATCCTAAATTTTTTTTAGGTTGCTAATTTTCTGTTCAATCCAGTTGTTGATTCTAACTGTTTCCACTACATCTTCAACTGTTTTAATTACTTTGTTATTTACCAACTCAATTAGGTCTGGGCTTTGTTTAATAAAGCTATTGTTGCCTAAACATTCGTAGCATAAAATGTCTTTCTTTTGTCCCCTGTCCTGTACCCCATTCTGTTGTTTATGATTATGTTTCCATAAGTAACTGATTAAGGGTTGGAGCATAGTTTTCCCTTTTTCAGTTTTAGGTTCTACCACATTTTCTATGTCCTCTATCTCATCTATCTAATTTTTCCTCTTCGAATATACCTTATTCTTCTTGAGATTTATTTTATCCTTTGTTTTTTTTATTTTTATTACTTTTAGCTTTACCAGGTGTGTTCACAATTTCCTGAGATATTTTGACATTGGGAGTTATTTTGTCCTTCTCTCTGACCATTTTTATTTTCATAAGCAGGTGATTTCCTGCTTCTTGTTTCCATGAGCATCTTAATTCACAACTCAGTTTCCTTCAGCTCTGTTAAACTAGAGTGATTAGAGAATAATAGCTAACCCCAACCAGAACCCAAAGCCCATAACTGAATGTCGGTTACCAATTAGAATATGTAAACAAGATCAAACAAACACTTCACTCTTGAACAATGAGAAAGAGCGTCTTTTAAGTCTTTGCTGAATTTGACTGGGCTTAACTCCACTTAACACCTCTTAGCACCACTCAGTTTCACTTAATTTCACTTAATTTCAGCAGTTGATTTCAGCAATTCTTTATCGAGATTACCATAAGGTTACCATGAGTCTTGAGGAGTTTTAAGAGTCTTGCAAGATCAATTTCAGTTCCAAATCCAAAATCCAATGTCAAGTGCCAGTGACCCTTCTGCTTTATTCTAGAGTATTTATTGGTCCAAGCCAGTTCTTAGTGTTCTTTTCTATTATTGCAGCATTAATCTCCTCCTTGTTTATATCCGTATATTCCTTTTCCTTCCCTTTTTCCTTTTCCTTCTCTTTTTCAAGCTTATCCAAATAACTTCAAGAGTCACTAAAGGAAATGAGAGGGGGATAAAAAAACACACTAATAAAATGGGAAAAAAGTCCCTAAAAGGAGTAAAATATAAAGAAATTGGATGTACTAAATTAATAAAATACCAATAAACCAGTATACAGGTAACTTAATATGATGCGCTGATGTGTTAATGTGCTAATGCACTAATGCGCTAGTGTACTCATATAAAAAAAATTAAGAAGATCCTATATAAACAGAGTTTTTTTTTAATATCATAAAAACAAAAAGATAACACACATCAATAGTACAACTAATGAAAATGTCTAGTTGGCTCCTGATAACTTACTTTTAGAAATAAAATCCTTGTTACAATAAACGGAAGAAGTACGGAAGAAGTACGCCAGAGCCAGAGTGGCTTTGCAGCTTCAACGAACTGCACACACTGGGCGAAAAGAGTTTCAACAAGAGTTCAACAAGTTCAACAAGTCCTCACACTTAAAAATAACGCTGAGGTATCAGCGGTTGAAAGGTGAGTTAAAAGAGACAATAGCACCAAAATACCAGCATATGTTAAGGTATGCTGAAATCCAAAGCTGAAGCGACTACAGCAACTGCACCTCGTCCTGAAGCTAACATGTGAGTGAGTGAATGGATAAGCTAAGTCACAGCATCTGAGTCTGCATATCTAGATACGCCAGATCATGTGATCGTCATGATCCATTGAAGTGGGGCTAGTTCTACTTCCTGGTTTCACCCCACATATGTTGTGTTATATTATATATATATATTGTATATTGTTTTATTTTATATGTCCTCCATATTTCAAACAGATTCACTCAAACAACATCCATCTCCCCCACCACAGAACCACAAAACCACCAAAAAACAAAGAAAGCAAACACAAGAAATCACAAACTTCAAACTCCTAAAACCTCACAGGCCAAAAAAAAAAAGAATGAAAACATGAACAAAACATAAAGTAAAAAAACAAAGCAAAAAGACACAGCATTTATACTAATGGTAACTCAGCAGACACAAAAATACAACACAATATGAAAAACATGTGAGGCAAATAATGACTAAAAACTATGAACTGTGAACTCCATTAAAAATCTCCACATGAAAGACAAAACCAAAAAATCCATATAGGTCCAGTAAAAATATTACTCCTTCTGCTTTCTTTTTACTCTTTTTTACTCTCAGCATAAAGCAGAGCAGAACTGTATAACAAAGAAAAGAAGTTGACAGAGTCCAAACAGAGTCCAAAGGATAGGAGAAGGGGAATGAGCAGTAAGCAGGCCCTTAAACCCCAGCTGGTTTTACTGGTACTCGCTCTCTGGATAGTGTGGCTCTGCCACCGCACCAGACTCCACAACTCCCTGGGGGAAAGACCAGAGGCATACAGTGCCTTTCTCTCCCACTACACTCCAATCCTATATTCTTTTCTTCTCTCAGAGGCAGAAGCCAAAGTCAAACTGGAAAGGTCAGCAAAAATCCTTGCTATAGAGGCAACGGTGGCATATCTTACATAAGCAAAAATAATGCTTTTCCTGACTCCTGCTGCAGATGTTCCTCCTCAGTATCTCAGCATGTTCTCCTTCTGAGTCTCAATTGATTTCTGTATATTTCAGCACCATTTGGCTTTTCACTTTTCCTACCTTGGCTTTATCTTTTTAATTTCTTCAGTCAATCCAACATTTTCTCCATCTTTTCCTGGTCAAATTTTTTTTTTTACTTAGTTGTCCCTTTGCATTTTTTTGGTTAATAATTACACCTGGCACTAGAGCTGATTTGTCAGGTTAGCAACATCCCAGCTCCATCCACATCCACTTTTTGTCCTTAACTCCATAAGGATTGCAAATTGCCCCCAGGCAGCATTTTGCCCTCTGATGGTTTTAAAACAAGTACCCCTGCCCATCTCAGCCTCACCACCTTCCTGATCAGCATTGGAAGTGCCATCAAGTGACCTTGTAGTTTAGGTAACCTAAACTTGAACTGGCTGTCTCCCAAGACATCCAAAATATGTAATGATCTTGGAGCACTGAACCTCTCGCAATTGACCTCGGAACCCACCAGCCCTAACCATAAGACATAAAATCATTCCCTGAGTGACTGAACTCTTACCACCCACCCCCACAGAGTAATTAGCTCTGGCATCCTCCAAGACACTCTCGGTGACCTCAACCCAATATTTGTTGTCAGGAAAATCCACAGACCAAAATCTCTGTATAAAACTTTGCAACTTCACTACTTCAAATCCCTAGACCTTGAACCTCTCCTGCACAGCCTATCTCTCTCTCTCTGACTGGTTTCCCTTAGTCTCCTCCCTCTCAGTTGATAAGACTCCAGCCTATTTCAAAGAAATATTCCTTGCAAATTGGAATGCCTTTGCCCTTCTCAAACAAACCAGGATTGGGGTAACCACCTACCGTGGATTACTCCAGAACTCTTAGCCTGTCTTAGGGCCAGAGATCACACCTGGAAGTGCCACAAATCCACCCAGCTTCCTAGCAATCTCACAGATTACCATAAGGTCTGAAACGTCTGTCCCAGGGCAACAAGTCTCGCCAAATCCAATTACTTCAAAAATGCTTTCCTCACTAACATAAATTCCCCTTCTGAGTTCTGGAAGGTGCTTCATGCCCTCTTTACTCCATAGTCCCAACCCCCTTCCCCAGTGCTAAAGGTAAATGACAATCTTGTAGCCAACTCCCACGCCATAGCTACTGAATTTAACTCCTATTATACCTCCTGTGCAATTGAACTGCTCAATTCTCTCCCTAATTACCCCTCTCTCTTCAAATGTCATGGCTGCCCCTCTATCCTCCCCTCCAAAAACACTCCACTTCCTATTTCCCCACACCCCTCCTTCTCATTCTCTTCAGGCTCCCCCACCGATACTCTAAATGCCCTCCTTGCCATCAACCTTTCAAAAGGATCTTCCTCAGATGACCTTGACCCTAAATTCCTCTCTCTCTCTTAGCCCCAGCCATTGCCTACCCCTCTCCTTAATCTTAAATCTCTCCTCCTCAACCTCTGATGTTCCTACCACATGGAAGCACACAGTGGTCTTCCCCCTACCTAAAGATGGAGACCCCTCATCCCCTGGTAACTGTCGCTGAATCTCACTACTCTCTACCCTAGCCAAACTACAAGAACATCTAGTCCTCTCTCAACTCACCTCCTTTCTATCTGATACCACCTTCTTCACCCAGGTTCCAATCTGGTTTCAGGAAAAACCACTGTACCACCACCTCGTCACTTCGGCTTACTGACTCCATCCTGACCAGGATGGACAATGGCCAAATCTCCTCAGCCATGTCTGTCAATCTTGCCAAGGCTTTTGACACTATTTCCTAGTCCCTTCTCCTTGGTTCTCTCTCATCTACTGGTCTAACCCTTTCTTCCACTAACTGGTTTATGGCCTACCTTACTGGTAGAACCCAGTCAGTTAAGATCACAGATGCCATCTCACCACCCTCTCCCAATCTGCACTGGTGTCCCTCAGGGCTCCATGTTTGGTCCCCTTCTGTTCTCCATCATCCTCAATGACCTGACATCTGTCTGCTCCCCGTCCTCTGCCATACACATGTATGCTGATGATACTGTCCTGTATGCATCTGGCTCATGCCCAGCTGAGGTTACATCTGGCTTGCAGCATGATTTCAACAAGGTCCAGCTCTGGTTTGCAAACCATCAATTTTTCCTCAACACCAAGAAGACAGTCTCAATGACCTTTGGCACAAGGCAGAGACTCTCTAGGCTTCCCTACCTGCCCACTTTCCACACCCTTGACAGGACTTTACTTGAGGACACCTCATCCTTCAGGTACCTTGTGGTTTGGTTACACCAACACCTCAACTTCTCTGGACATATTGACACCATCCAGAAAGAATTGTGCCTCAGGCTTGGTGCCTTGTTCAGGAAATGCAGTTGCATCCCTCCTGTGGCTAGGCACGAGCTTGTCCAGAAGATGATCCTCCTCATTTTTGACTACTGTGATGTAGTCTATGATGCTGCTCCTAAGTCCTCCCTGACCTAATTGGACATTCTCTTCAACTCCTTCTGCCTCTTTGTCCTTGATGCTCCCTCTCGCACCCACCACTGTGACCACTATTGAGCCTTTTCCTTCCCCTCCCTTACAAATAGATGCCTCTCACACTGCGTTAAATTCACTGCTAAACACTGGCTGGGTGAACTCCCTTATTACCTTTCCCCCTCATTTATAACACCTCCTCTTCTTTCCAACTCACTCAGATCTACCAACACTTGCACACTAACTGTTCCCCGCTGCTACTCCCTCTCCAGCCAATCTGGGTACTCTCACCATTTCCTGAAAATATGGAACTCTCTACCTCCCCAAATCAGACACTCCTCCTCCCTCTATTCTATCAACACTGCCCTCTCCAACTATCTTCCACCTAACTGTTCCTCTCATGATCCACCTTAATTTCCTTTGTCTTGCTCCCTACAGTTCATCCTCCTTTGGAATTTACCCAATGCCTCTATCAACTCTACTGCCTCTACTGACCTTAGCCCCTCCTAGGTGCTAGTTCTCATACCTTTCTCCCTTCCTCTACTGTCTCCCCGTTTTCCCCTAGCCTTCACACTCCACTTGCAGAGTTCTCAGCATTGTGAAGGGGTCCTGTAGTGCCTAGACTTGCCACCTTTTCTTCCCCCATCTACCTATCCTTGGTCTTTCAGATCCCCTTGCAGGGTCCCCAGCATCCAGGAGAGTTCCTTGGATCAGGCCTTATCTCATCCCCAGGTGTTATTTCTCATTCCTTCCCTCTCACTATCCCTCTGTAATTATAACACCTAACCACAGGAGGGTTTACAATTGCCTGAACTTCCCTGTCCCCCTGCAGGGTTATTGCATCCTGAAAGGTTCTCTTTTTGGGTCAGGCCTTATTTCTCCTCCTAGGTGTTAATCACACATATTCCCTCTCTCTCTCTCTCTCTAATCCCTACTCCAGTTCCCTGTCCCCTTGCAGGGTTCCCCGCATCCTGAAGGGGTCTCTCTGGGAAATGACTCTATACTATATGTCATCTCATCCTCTCTCTCCTTCACCTCTTATTTCACTATAGCACTTGTTCACTTATTACCATTGCACTTATTAATTGTTCTTATAAATTACATATGTATGCAACACAGTGACAACTGCCTTAATTAACTGTATGCTAGGTTGATCTTTGTAACTTGAATGTAAAATGACTCATCCCTATTGTACCCCCTCCCCCAGGTCACACTGGGAGATGAGCAACCTGTTGCTCAATGTGCCTTCCTGGTGAAACAATTCAGTAAATAAATAGTTTTAATTTTACATCATCATCCAGTCAAATACTGTACAATAATCATTTGCCTCTTTCTTCCTCAAAGGTATTTTACGGTCTCCTCTTAGATATTACTCTGCCCTATCATAAAACAGAAAAAAAACACACTGCATATCTTAGCCCCAAAACTCACTCCATACAGAACTTCATCAAGTCACTCTGTTACTTTAAATTGGTGCCCTTTTTTGGTTCAACCCTGTACAGCAATCTTCAACCTCTTCCTGTTAAAGCTAGGCCCAAACATTGGATTTCTGCCCCAGAATGGTGTTATGTGGGTCTCGGAAAGCACTAATGATATGAGAAATAAGAATTCTGACTGACTAGCAGTGATAGGAAAAGGCAATGAATCATAATGCAGCCTTTAACCGTAAAAGAGTGCCAATATAAACAAGCGTTTGTCAATGCAGGATGTTCGCCACTGGTATAGAAGCACTGGGATGCTGGATGCTTTGCATGACTGTATGGTGTCAAGGTTTGTAAAAAACATGCTGGCAGACGGTTAAAATAAGGCATCTTGTGTTAAAAAGTATGTAAACTGCCTATTTTAACTTAAGATTATTTAGATATCTGCAAAGGAAGCTGCAGACTGTAGAGAGAGTACAGCAAGTGAGTTCTGTTGTTGTAGTGTAGTGCAAACGAGCAGTGTTAATGGTAGCAAAGGACGTACTGCCAGAGGTTTAAAATCAGTCATCTTTTGTTAAAAAAGTATATAAAATCCTTTTTTTATGTTAAGATTAGTTACATATTTGTAACAGAAGCTGCTGACTGTAAACCAGCGCTTCTGTAGCCAGTGATACACATGCACACTTGCACACCACCTGGGAATTGTGGTAAAAAATTCCCATAGGATCACATTGTAAAATGTAAGAAAGGAACAACACATGACAGGGTGTGCTGCAATGCTAAATTACAGCACGCCTCAGGTGGGTTGTGAGGTATAAGGCACAACCAAGTACCTTCAACCAGTAGCACATCAGTACAGCAACAATTTTACAGTGAACACCACCACAGCGATAAATCTTACCAGGTCGTTGTGGTGGTCCGCTGTATGCCGACACCATGACTCCCGGTGTTTGCCCCACCCAAAACCAACTCCGACTCGAAGTTGGTTAATTAGAGATGCGGGTGGGGGGTAAGGCCCCCCACATGTGGGGTGCGGGGGGCGAAGCACCCCACAAAAAAACACTTTTTCCTGATAGAAACACTGCCGACAGTTGGCATTGTTCCTATCGATGTCAGGGGAGTTGACAATGATGTTGTCGATGTACTGATGTGGAACCCCTTCAACCACCTGGGAAGTGCGATGTATGATGCCCATAGGATCACATTGTAAATTGTAAGTAAACAATACCATATGGAAGGGTGTGTGGTGATGCTAAATTGATGCATGCCCCCAGGTGGATTGTGGGCCACAAGTCACAGCTGAGTGACTTCAACCACCAGGGAAGTGTGATATAAAATCCCCATAGGATCACATTGTAAATTGTAAGTAAGCAATAACACACGACAAAGTGTATGGTAATGGTAAATTACCACATGCTCCAGGTGGGTTTGAAGGTGGGATGTGAGGCATGAGGCACAGCTGAGTGCCATCAACAACCTGGGAAGTACTGATGTCTTCACTCAGGTGCAGAAGGCACCTTTGCTGCCATAGAAGTACATGTTAAGGATGTGGGAGAGTCATCAGATAGCTGCTCTGAGCAGCAACATGCCCTAGGTTTCTTTGGCTGGAAGCAGAGGTAACATTCCAACTTAAATGGCACACAGCTGAATGACAAAATCAAACCAAAAAAAGGGAAATAGCAGCAAAGCAAGATGTAGCTCTGAATAATATGGAAAAGGCAGTTTCCACGTGCACTGCCTAAATTCAAGGAAGAAAAGGAAATGTCAGTGGATAGCTACGTAAGAAATGCAGCATGCCCTAGATCACCTTGCCTCATAATATAAAGTGGGAATATGAGAATCGGTGGCTTACACTGTCACAATGAGGCAGCATTGACAGAGCAGGGGAAAACAGAAATGGAAACATTAAGCATACAACAGTTTTGCGCCCCCCCCCCCCATTCTGAAGGAGGGAGGTAGGGGCTGTTTGAAAAGTAAATTGCAGTTTTGGTTAATTGGAGGAGAGGGATCCTCAGATTGTTTCTGATACCCACCAAGGCAACTGGAACCTGAGCAGTCCCAGAGCACACATTGCTCTTTTGCCAATGCACATTCTGGTGCTGCACAAATAATTACTTAATTGTCAATCAAATGGATGCGGTGTGCATATTTTATGGAAAACATACAAACAGAGGAGAGAAAGAAGTAAGTGCCTTAGCTGGGAATGGAACCAAGGCTGCCCAGGATGCTGTTCTGGTCATGCTAACCAGCTGTGCAACCAAGGCAACTGGAACCTGGGCCATCCTGGAATGCACATTACTCTTTCTCCAATGCACAACCTGATGCTGCACAAAGAATTACTTCATTTTCAATCACATGGGTGTGGTGTACATATTTTATGGAACACATGCATTTTATGGAACATACATTTTTTTATGAGACTCCTTTGTTTTAAGGGGACTTTTCCCCAATAGCTGAATTTTATGTATGATATGTCATTCATATGGACTGTGGCATAATGAATTATTACTGAAAATAATAAACATAAGAGTTGTTTTTTTAATTAACACACCTCTACCAAGCTGCTTAATATCCACACCCCACAGTCAGAAATAGTAAGCTAGAATTTGTATAACATTATAAATCTCTACTTTGACAAAAGATGCCATGCTTAGTAATGATCCTCACTCACTAAGCACTTCCATTTCAATGATTAGTGAGACTTGTTGCTCAATGTGGGATGTGTTTGGCTAATAAGAGAGGGCCATATACTGCGAGTCTCATGCCTTCCCTCCCTAGTACCCATGTGCCTCTTCTGCAAAATACCTTTGTCCCCAGATAGCTCTAGTAGGAGAGTCCAGGGCTTGACAAAGAACCTCAGGTGGCATGGTGGATATGTCTTCACCTCAGAAGCAAAGGGTCATAAGTTTGATTCCCAGTGAGGATATTTATAATGCTGCCATGGTGACTCATAGGGCAGAGCCACAGTCCAGGAAGGCAGTAGAGACCTAAGCATCAGGGGTTCAAATCTAACCCCTGCAATTATGTGTGTTAAGCTCTTCAGGCGGCACACAGGATTTGTGCTTGCCTTACAAGCAAAGGGTCTGCAGTTCAATTCTTGGTAAGGGAATGTATTTGCCAACCACAGTCTTAAAGGAGGCAGTACAATGTGCTCACAGATCACCACTGGATTGGTCAAATAGCAGTGATGCAAAGACCTCTGTTGATGGCATGGTTTAGATGCTGAAACATCAGTCATGACATCACTTGTGTGCATGCACACATGTGCACGCCCACCTTGCTCTACACTCCTAGAATGGATGTTTTCGTTGCCTGAAATACTATAGTTTAAATTCACAGCAGTATCTGTAACTGTGGAATAGGCAATTGAGCCATGAAGGGAAATAGTTTGTTGTTTAGCTAGACAGAATAAAGTTACTAAAATGTGTTCTTTCTTCTGTGTAAAAATGGGAAAATAAATAAACAAGGTTTGGTAAGAAAACTTTAAAGTCTAGAGACTCTTCTTTGTTTGCTTAACAGAGTGTAAATAGACTTGCCACACAAGGACTCATTGAGGTGGAGCATTGTGTTTGTTAAATATGTATGTTTGTGAGAGCATGGATTTCCTGTCATACATGGCCCTCACAAATTTAAATTAAATTGCAGAGGGTTGCTTATTTATTAATTAAAACTAAAGTTAATGTTTTTTTTCCACAATAAATAAAGACCCTGCTTGGCTATTGTACTAAAAAGCAGCAAAGCAGCCAACTGAAAGGATAAAGAACCATACTCCTATCAAAGCCTGCAGCCAGAGAATATGGGGTAGGGGGCAATAGGGGACTGGTCATAGGCAATGGTCCACGTAATGCTATAGATGACTGGTAATTAGGTCAAGTAGCAGCAGTGAAGTGTAGATGCTGTAATTTCAAATGCTGTTTGCTTCTTTCCAGTCCTCAGGCCAAAGGAAGGCAAGAAAAAAAAAAAAAAATCCAGTGGTATACTCCAGTGTATAGCTTAAGTCTGACATAATATTATAATGACAGCTTGTGTTGATACCAAGTGGTTGTCTACTCATTGAAAGTGATCTAAATAACTCCCCAGTAGCAATGCCCACAGACCTGTGATACCAGGCTATCCCCACACGATACTTTTCATCTTTACTCAGCTGCAGCAACCCAGCTTCCCCTCTCCCTTAGAATTCTTTCTTATCACCTTCTGCTAAAAAAATCCAGAGGTAGTATTACCATGCAAGAAAATGCCCGAAAATAGGCAGGATTTGTCTAGTGCACTTACCCGGTCAACAAAAACTAAATAAAAAATTAAAATAAATAAATACTCTGTGGCCATTAAATAGCTACTGACACTGCTAAGACTACTTTGAAATAATGCAATATTCAGGCATGGATGTAATTTATATGTTACATTTTATTATAAAATTCTCACCTGTCTTTCCTTATTACTAAGGGTATTTGCATGAATACAGTATATCTGCCCTTTTAGTTCTGGATGCCTGCATACATCTGACATCATCATTCTGTTTATGACATTAAAATATGCTGCTGTAGAAATAATTATGATATCATAAACGGGATTGTGATATCATGTGTTGAGAGTCAGCCACAGTAGACACAGTCTGTGGATAGGGTTCTTGTCTTCATGCAACTATTTTCAGTAATAAAGAAAATGAATTAATTACTGAAAATATATGAAAAAATAAAGAAAATAGGATGGAGTTGAATGTAAATCTTACTTTTCTCCAAGTGTTCCTAATGCTGTTAGGGGCTCTTTAAACAAACTGCATATTCTGTTTCATTCTACTGCTGTTTACTGAATGTAGATTTCAAGGATAAGGGATTGCTGGTGCAGTATTAGCAACTAATAACATGTTGTTGAAAAACTGTGTACTAAATTGTAGTGAGAAAGAAGTACTGAGACTTAATTGGGAATTAAACTCAGGACCCTGTCCAAGTGCTCTACCAGCTGTGCCATCAGGCTAAATGGCTAAACTGAGCTTGATGTGGTCATTTCCTTTCTGAAACTCCAAGTCCTGTAGCTAAGAACAATTTATACAGCAAGGGATTGATGCTGCAGTATTTGCCACTGCTAAGCATTCAAAACACAAATTATAGTGCTGCGACCACCTAACGGGGAATTGAACCTAGGCCCCTATAATATTGTTTTTCTCTACAAGTTGAAGAGCCAGCAAAGAATTTAGATGGAGCTAGCCTGGTGTTGCAGTGGAATAATTAAATTTGAGTATATAAAGGATTCATGTAAGGATAAACATGGTCACCTACTAACAGATGGCAAAATAACTACTTACTTTTACAGACTTTATGTCAAATAATGCTGAGCTTGAATAACTGGAGTTTGGGGGGTAAGTGATTATTAACATTTGTTAAGCAACAGTTTCTGTCTCTAGTGAAAGCGCCAGACTGAAATAATGGTGGTACTTTGGCAAAATAATTGGTAATGGCACATGGATTGAATAATTATTGGCTTAGTTTTCACAAATTTCAGATCAGTTTATAAACATGACTGATTTGTACAGTACATATTTTAAATCCAAAAAGTCAACCTGTTGTTCACAAAAATACTTTAATACACAGCTTACAATGCTCCACAATGGCTAAACTACAGCAGCATTCCCTTGTTTTGAATCAAGTTGGAATAAATGGTTTGAAACTAGAAATCACCTTTGGCACACTAGTCACTTTCCCTGGCAACAGAATTTATATTTTTGATCTTTATTTAGGATTACTCAAGATAATAACAGAAACGTAAACAAATTGCTATTTCCAGAAACATATGTCTGTTCTTCTTTTAATAAGTGTTTTTTTATGAATAATTAAATGTTTATGACCCTTGAGAGGCTGATGCAACGAGAAACTGTAGCTTTCTATTTATTCTACGGCCAAGTGCCATGCAGTTTAAGCTTCCTCACGCTGTTCTGCCAAAGCATGTCAGTGCTGACCTGAATTACTTAGTGTTCAATGAATGAAGTAAGTGCTGAACTGTGAAACAGTCTTGTGATGTGTGCACCTGTGCCAACTATGAACTGAGCTGAGACCCCCAAACTCATTTTTAGTGCATTTATTCAAGATACTATTGTCTGTGACAGTCAGAGCACTCCGGGGTCCCCAGTGAGCCTCTTTCTCTCACTCTGTCTTTATATAGCCATGCAAAACTGATATGGCTGCTTAGCTCTGTTTAAAATCTTGTTGTCCCCCAACCCCCGAATCTCAACTGGCAACTTGCTCTTAATTTTTCTCTTACTGTAGTGCACTGCTCAAGCCTGCTACCATCTACTCTCCTCCTGGAACTCTCTCTGTCCCTCCCTGCTCTACAGTCTCTGGGCAGTTGACCCTGCCAGACGTGTCTTGAATTCTCTATTGTGCTTTTACCATTGGTAAATATACTCCTCCTTAGTCTTCTGCTCCCTCCTAATACTACTACCTGTTTGACCTATCCCCTCCCCCATACTTCGCTGTCTTGAACTTTGCCATCTTTCTCAGCTCCCCTCGTGGCCCCCCCATTACCCTGTTTAAAAATTCCTTTTTTCTCTTTCTTTCCAACTCCCTGCTCCCCTCCCAACTGGCACCAGTGAATTTATGGATCTGATCATTTCTGGCTACCACCTCTGCCCCCCCATTTAGTATTCTCGCACCTTCTCATCTCAATTGCTGACTTAACCCCCCCCCAGCTGCAGACTCTTGACTTTCTTCCCTCCTCCACCTGTTACTGATTCCACATCACTGCCTTGTTTGCCATTCTGTGAATATAAGCCTACTCACCATCCTCTTCTCTCTCTCTTCCCACTCCAGATTCATAGCCCTGAGTGGGCCAGCCGGGTGCCAGGTAGACACGATCTATGGGGCCTGGTTTCCCCATGCCACCCATGATGCCTCCTCTAGCCGCCTCCCTACCCCTGAAAGCCGGGTAAGGACATCTTCTGACTGGGGAAGCAGTGATTGGCTGCTATTGGCCGACCATGCTTTGTGCTGAGCACCGATTTGCCTCCAGTTTCAGACCCTGTCTCCTGATTGGTCTGTCTGATTTTGGGCTTTGCTGGGCTCGGAGCCCATTGACTTGCACTGCTCAGTGCCAAAATTTTATGGCCTCCCCCCTCCTACCTTTATTAAATAGTCTCTTCATCACCGCCCCCTGCTCCAAATACCCACCCTTCTGACTTGCCTCCTATCCTGTTCCACTAGCTAAACTACTCCCTCTCTTCCTGCTTTTTCTTATCACTGCTAGCTTCTCTGGGTGATATTGCAGGCTACACAATCTCTCTGTACTCCAGCTCTCTGGCTTTCTTTTTTCTCTCTCCTCCTTCTCCCCCCTGCTACATCCATAATCTTCACACCCCTGTTTCCTCTCCTCACTGCCATGTCTCTCCGCAGCCACATTCTTCTGTCTCTTCTAGCCCTCTCCTTGCTTCCTACACTATGCTATCTTCCAACCTCCTCCTATCCCTCTCCACCCTTTACTCCGGCCCTCCAGGCCAGCTACCTCTCACCAGGTATGATAGAAATCTCCTTCTACCCTCACAAATGGTACCTTCCGGCAATGGACTGGTTGAAAATGATATGTCACGATGATGGTCTGGGAGCAATTCGGCCTGTTTCTGACCACTACCTTGCACTGGGACCCTAGACACCTGCACTGGACTATGTCACACAAGCTGCAGAGGTGTATTTCCATCTACTATGAATTACGACAATTGACTCTCAAACTCCTGCTCCTCCTCCTCTTGATGTCAGGAAGTGTTCACCCTAATCCTGGCCCCATCTTCCACAGTACAACAAAGCCTGCCAAAACGGAGGGGGGGTCTCACTATTGCCACCCTAAATATTTGCAGTCTCCTCCCAAAACTGGCCTCCCTTCAAACCTTTGCCAGCCAACACAACCCTGATATCCTGGCCATTGTTGAAACTTGGCTGACACCTAACACTCCTGACCATGCCATATTGCTACAAGGCTACAAGATACTCATACTGGATAGGACTTCAAAAAGGGGTGGTGGTTGTGCAATTTACATAAAGGACTATCTCACCTGTCTCCCTGTTATGTATACCACCACTGAGACCTCAGTACAACTCCTTCCTATCAAGTTACTGCTTGGTGCCCATAACAAAGTCCTCACGGTTACTGCTATATATATCCCACCTAAAGATCCAGGGTCTGGCCTCCAGACTGTACTAGAATTCGTAAGATCACAACCTTCTGACGCCGAGCTTCTTCTCCTTGGTGACTTTAATATCAACTGGCTTGCACCTGATATAGGGTCAATTAAGGATGCCATCCTAGCAGCAAGCTTAACATAGCTGGTCAACTCACCTACTAGGGAAAACTATAAATCAGGGAATAGCACCCTCATAGACTGGATCCTTACCAACCACCCTGCCTGTATAAACAATGTAGCTGTTCTCCCGGACTCTCTTAGCGACCACTCTCCTATAAAATGTACCTGGTCAAATAAATTCAGAAAACCACCTCCAAAAACCATCTCAAGTAGAGTACTACCTTATGGCAACCTTACTCATCTCAAGGAAAATCTTAGGCAGAAAGACTGGTCACTGATTTACAATACTCAAGATGTCGATGTAGCCCTTGATCACTTTATTACCACATTCAGCGCTGCCTGTGACCTATGCACCTGAAAAAGGTGCAAAATTAACGGCTCAAATCCTGGCTCACGTGACAAGCCACTGGCACAACTCAAAGGTAGGGACCACCCTTGGCTATTATGAGCCACTGGCTCTGACTGACATTCAAAAGTACAAACAGGCCCACAACCACTGTACTAAAGAAATCGCAAAGAGCTCCTATTTCAAGAATGCCCTCTCCAACTCCTGGGGTGAAGGGAAATCCTTCTGGGACAATTTAAGAAATATCATGGGTAAGCAGTCCATGTCCTCTCCTACTATAATGAATGTGGATGGACCCACTACCCTTGACCCCATGGTCATTGCAAACACCCTTAATGAAACCTTCACAGACCTTAGCGGTGTCCTCTCATCTGACTTCTTCTCTGATGCTGACCCTCCAATTTCTACATCTCCCACTGTCTCACCAACCATACCACCCTTCCATCTCAAAATAGTTAAGGCACATGAAGTCTATAAATACATAAAGAAGGCTATATCTAAGTCCCGGGCAAACAGTGACACTATTGACCTTAAACTACTGTCCCTCACTCTGGATGAAGTACTGCTCCCCCTCACCAAAATATTCAATCTCTCCCTCTGCTCCAGCCAATTCCCTAGTAAATGGAAGGCTGCAATTGTCACTCCTGTGCACAAAAGTGGTGACAAGTCACTGCCTGGTAATTATAGACCTATTTCAATACTACTTCCCCTCTCAAAGGCTCTTGAACGCATTGTGGCGGACCAACTTACAGACTACCTGCAGAAATATAACATCCTCTGCGACCAGCAACATGGATTCAGAAAAGGGCACAGCACATCGACAGCCCTACTCGAGTTCTCAGGAGCAATCCACAAGGCCATGGACAAAGGATTCCTAACTGGAGCTGTGTGCATTGATCTAACTAAGGCTTTTGATACTGTACATCATGGTCTACTCATCAATCAACTACAGTCTCTTGGGCTCTCCCAGGGTCCTGGTGACTGGATAAAAAGTAACCTCACCCAGCACTCTCAAGTTATAAAAATAGCTGCAGTTCTCTCAGACCCAAAGCCTGTTCTCTCAGGAGTTCCACAGGGATCCATCTTAGGCCCTCTCCTCTTCAGCCTTTTCCTAAACTCCCTTCCTAAATCCTGCCCTGAGCAAATTATCCTCTATGCCGACGATGCCGTGATTCTTTCCTCTCATAAACATCCAAATCCCTTATGCCTTAGCCTTCAGTATGCTTTTGCCAGAGTTGAGACGTGGTTCCTTGAACATAAGCTGGTTCTAAACCACAAAAAAAACTAAATCCATGCTCTTCTCTAGCCCACAAAACAAGAAAAGGCAAGTACCACTCACTATCAACACGTACCTGGGAATCACCCTTGAACAGGTTGTTACATTCAAATATCTTGGAATCACCTTTGATCAAGGGGCCTAACCTTAGTGAACCCATATTGATAGTACAGCAAAACTATTAATCAGCAGATTGGATACTGTACCGAACCGACAGCTCCTTACCCAACCAGCACTGAAGATTGCTATTCAATCCTAAATCATCTCAATCATTGACTATGGCTTAATCGTCTATGGGTCTGCCTCTACTAACGCTTAGACGCATTACAACATCCCTAACAAGGCCTGTCTGTCTGCTCACTGGTGCTCATGACGCATTTCACACTTGTGAGCTCTACGCTGAAACTGGGTGGTTACAACCTCAAACCGCTTAAAGTACCGTACCTACCTTATGGCTAAAAATCCATCATGGGCCTCACCCACCATGCATCCAAGACCTGTTATGCCAGAACACTAGTATCCGTCTCACCAGAAGATCAGAAAATCAGCCTCTTCAGGTCCCCCGATGCCGGACTACCCAGGGTCAAAGATCATTTGCCTATCGTGCCCCCAGCTGGCTAAATGCCCTAAGCACCTCTATTACCTCCTCTACCTCTCTAGGTGCATTTAAATCTAGCCTATACTCTCACCTTGCCACCTCCAACTCCTGTGACTGCCTTGATTAAATCTTTATTCATTTTTCCACCCTTGTCCATTTACTTGACAAAGGCTTGTAAGAGGATATTTTTTCTCTTGCTATTGTCTGCTCCTCTCACCCTTTCTCTTACCTTCTCTATCTGTACACTTCCCTAACTTGATTCTTCCCTCTCCTCACTTGATTTTTTTTTTGATGAAAAGTGTTCATTGGTATTACCTGTTCTTGCTCAAATGTTTCGATACTTTACTGTCTATGTTTTTTTGCTATTACCACAACACAGTTTGTAGTGCTACTCTATGTAACCTTTTGTTTGTTCTTAATTTGACGTGGAACCTTTGCAAAAGAGCCTTTGGCTCAAAGGTAATAATTCCTAGAACAATAAACTAAACTAAACTCTGGCCTTTATCACTGAGACAATCTGGACCAGGCTGCCTCCATCAAAGTTCCCTCTTTAGCAAGAGCATGGACCCCAGTGCTCTGATGACCCTTTCCAATACCTTCTATTCTTTAGAATTTCCATAGTGATGGTCTCTGCTCTGGCTAGGACACATTACCCTCTCTCAGAAATGTTTACTGTGCATCTTTTATCGAGGTACCCTTCTCTCAGAGATAGAGTCACAAACAAACAGTTACTCGTGTCTTTAGAGAAATAACTAATTGTTTACTAGCACTGGTTGTCCAAATACAGCAGCAATATTATGTATTTACTCTTTACACATAGTCAAACAACACTGTTTTGGAATTTCTACTAATGGGAGGCTAAAACCTTCCAGATATCATTTTGGAAGACTGGTACCTACCAACACAAAAACTCCAAGTAGTATTTGTCATTGTATGGAGATCTTTGTTTAAAACAGTTTGTTAAAATACCAACTAAAGGGGAAAACATACTAGATGTGATATTAGAATAAGACAAAAGTGCAAAAGAATGCATATTCTAAGATCCCCTGTTAGGGAGTAACCATGGTAGTGTACATTTTGCTGTTATTCCCAAACATATTAAAGAACAAGGAACAACCTAAATTTGTATTTACTATGGAACAGATATGGGAGATCTTTAAAAGGAAGTTAAATGGCTCATGTGATAGCTTTGCTCCAAATAAAAGAAGTAAAATGCATGAGGGAACAAATTGCCTGGTATATGCCAAAAATAAGAAAAATGAATTGACAAACACCAGATAATACAATATATGGAGGGCAAAGCAAACAGCGGCCACCCTAAATAGTACTGAGACTCATTACAAAAATGTAAAAAAATTAGAGAGAGATAAAAGCAAATTTTAGTTAACTTTGGCACAAATGGCACAACAAGGACAAGTAAAATAATTTTACAATTATGTGCACTCTCTTAAAATGTCCAACAAATTAGTAGGACCTTTAAAATGAGGAAATGAAATATTAGATAAAGAAATTCAGATGACATCCAAATTTAATAATTTCTTTTGTTCTATATTTGCAGACAGTGCAGCAATTATACTAGATGCATATATAAGCACAGGTATTCAGGATAAGGAAAGCTCAATTATAATTACAAAAGAAATGATTGTTGAAGCAATCAGCAACTTAAAAGAAAATAAATCTCCAGGGCCTGATAATATCTCATTAAATTTGCTTAAAAACTTAAGCACTGAAATAAGTGGTCCTCTAGAATTTCTGTTTAGAACATCGATCTGTGAAGGATACAACCCAAAAGATTGGAAATGTGCAAGCATAATCCCAATCCACAAAAAGGGGAATAAACTCAAAGTGAAAAATCACCACCCCCACCTCTTTAACTTGAGTGGTCTTCAAAGTTTTAGAAGGATTGGTTAAAAATCATATCATAAATGAAACAGAGGGAAAAAACAAACAGACAGTTACCAACACAGACTTAAGTATGGGAGGTTCTGTATCACAAACCTGATAATTTTTTATGAGAAACTAAGTAAAGGACTAGATATGAACAAATCTGTATCATGGACTTAAATTTGGATATAGGCCTCTATTCAAGAACATGGCCATTTACACCCAAAATAGGCACAGTGACGTGTGTAAGTGCACACCCATGAAGGTGTGTTCATCCTGTTGAATTCACCAATGTCCCTATGTGCAGATGGTGTCATGCATAGGGGCATGCTGGAACATGTGGAGCAGGGAATGGGAGGCACTGGCACAGGCAGGAACGCCCCTTGACCCCAACATATATGGTGATTCACATTGGCAAGGATGCACAACACCCCAATGCCCAATTACATACATACATGTGGGGTCACTGACATGGCAATAGTGCCATGTAATGTACATGGCTGCAGTCATGGATGCCACATTGGTTATGTGATGATCATGTCTATATCCCATGACCTGCTGGTCTAGGGGTCATGTTGCCATGGACCATACATGCAGTAGTGTATGCACCTGCCCAGTGTGGGCACAGTAGGTGTGTGTAGGGATGGGATGTGCCTTGCATGGTACTGGTTGCCAGTACTGTCTATTATATTGCCTATGCACCCCAGGCCTTGGTATGACATGACCACCATCACTGCCACATGGCTTGAGGTCCCTGACCTACACATGAGTGAGCTGGATCCCCACCCCCTGAAACACTCTGAGTGGGCCAATCACTGATTGAGTGGAAGCATGACTCAGCCCAGGTGTGTGGCATACCACATCTGTATACATGGCATGTTGTCACCCACCCCTTTACCCTGCTTGTGATTGGCCAGCTCACCCAATGGGGGTGTGGCATGTATGGGAACACAGCAGACTTGTGCTGCTAGGCAGACATCTTCAGTGCGAGTAGGGAAAATGAATTAATCCTGGAGTCAGGAGTCATTCAGTCGCCACTGTCTCAATATAGTACACAGTTGAACGACTCCTGCTGGTGGCAGTATGCATATATCAGGGCAAGCCCAATACTGTGAGCACCATGGACGTGAAGCACAGAGCTGTGCCTGCAGTGGCTACTTATTGGTGAGTACCACACTAAACACCAGACTGTTCAGGGCAGTAAGGGATAGTGCCTGTTGTGCGGGTCTAGCAATGTGGCTGCATGGCGGGGCACAGAGGAACCAGTGTGTGCACCCCACCTGGCATGAAACAAGGAGGCATAATAAGGATGGGGTGCCCAGGAGATCCACCCCATCAGGAGGTCGCTGTACAAACACAGGGTATGGAGCACACTGGAATGTGTGCATGCTGTAACAGAGAGATATGCATGCTTATGTGACTCAGCAGCCCTGTCCTGCTAACAATACACTACAGGGGCCAATCCTGTGTAGGTGTGTTAGGGCAGGGTACAATACACACTGGGTCAGGAACTAACCTGTGTGGCTTGCTTGCAGGGTGTTGCATGGCCAGGAGAGGTAACACACAAGATGTGACTATCCCTCAGCAATGCTGGAATGGCCGATACTGAGAAATTCAAGCACCAATCGTGCCACCCAATTGCATGCCCACTGCAATGTGTGCCACCACAGGGGGTCTGATGTTATGATGAGAAGCCTATGCTAAGGGTGCCATGAACACTCCATGGAGACACTAATGACAGCAGCTGTGTCCAAGGCAGGTCCTGTCAGGGTACATGGTGCATTGGAAGGAAGTGACTGGGGCCTGTGGCTCCATATGATGCAGGTGCCACCTACACTGCTGCTTCTGCCCACTCCTGGACTGACCAAAATGAACCCAGTGCTATGGCTACTGCACAGAGCAGGATAGCATTGGGGCCTGCTCCACCACAGGAACACTGGCATGACAGCCACACTGACATACAGGTGACTCCCCAAGTCTTGGCAGTGACAGCATACCCCGTGGTCATTGGGGCTGTTGCTGTGGTGGTATTGACTCCTGTGGGGCCTTCTAAGTGATCATGGGCCAGGAAACATGGTGCACTGAGGGGAGAAAGATGTGGCACCGTAGACCCACCTCAAGCAGTGACCACCACCAGTGGGGACATAGACATTGGGAAGTCCCAGCTCATCCAGTACCAGAAGAAACAGTGATTGCAGCCAGGACAGGCACTACAGGGCCATATACATACTATACTTGAGTGGTCCTAGCCTGAGAAGTTCATTAGCCATCATCTGAAGGTGGAGTACCTTGCACATGACTACTGCCTCTTGCAGGTGCTCTGTAACAAGCTCAAAAGGTACAGGGATGACTGGGTCTACAAGGTGGCCCTGGACAAGATCCACCCCAAACAAGGACTGGGGAGGGACAGTGCACTGCTGTATCTCCTGGAGGCCCAGGTAAAACATAGAAACATAAAGCTTGCTGTCAGATAAAGACCACTTGGCCCACCTAGTCTGCCCATTTTTCCCTGTCTAAAGTATCACTGCAGATCCTACTTGATCTCTGGCCCATTCACCTCCCCCTTCACTTCCCCTAGGATTCCCTTATGCCTATCCTATGTATTATTGAACCCCACCTTTGGTGTTTTCCCCTACCACCCCCACTGAAAACTGTTCCAGGAATTGACCACTCTTTCTGTGAAGAAGTACTTCCTCACATGCCTTGTACTTGGTGCATGCCAAGTCCATCATTGATATAGTCTATGAGGGCGTGACCATCATGAAACACTGTACCTGTTCATGGACATTAAGGGCAACAGAATGGAGTACTCAGTTAATGCAATGTTTTCCTACGGAAAACCCTGCACCAAGCCAGATCCATTATTACTTCTAGATGGCCACAGGAAGAACAATGCACCCCATTAGGGTACCCTATGACATTGATGACATCTGGGTCACTGGATGACATGCCAGGATACTGTGAAGCAGGACACTGTTTGCATGGTGGCACATAACCACATTCCTTAGTTGTCCCCCTGCTATACCCCTAGATACTGTTAGGGACACCTCCCCTGTTGTGCAATATAATGTGTATACATTTATCTTTTGTGTTCTTGCTGTTGGTATGGTACCGCCAGTGCTTTTGTGGTATTTATATTGTTTGCACATTACAAAAGCCTACTGTATTGTCTGCTTTCTCTATGGGTACAGGGTGACCAGGGCACTTGGGCTGTGACATATATGGACACTCTGTTTGAGAGATGGGGTGGGAGTACATTGCTGTGCACACAATCACAGAGTGGGTGCACCAGGTGACTGTACAGAAAGTTGTGCTGCAGAGTACCGGGGACGCATGGCCTGCATCAGGGATGCTGCATACTGTTTGGTACAGCTCATCCACTGCTGCTACCTTGCTTGCTTTGTGCCAATGGACATCCCCGCAGGGGATGCTGACTGTGTTACTGGCAATTGGGTGACATTGTCCACTATAGGAACAGGACTGATGGCAACAGACTTCAGTGGCATGTGTGCTCCATGGGGGGTTTAGTTACGGCTGGCACATTTGTGTACAGCACTATAGATGGTGGCATATGGGACTGTGGGTCAAGGTTTACAGCAAGGGCCTGCCTGGCATATATGTGCTGCGGCCTACGTATGTGCTTTTCAGTGTAAACTGGTTGGTACATCCATGTTACAGTGTGAGTGCAGCAAGTTGTTGTCTGACATGCTCCTACAAGAGCCTCCAAAGGGCATGCATGTGCTGTGCTTATGCATGCTACATGGCCTGACTGTGCATCCTGCTGAGGCATAACATGTGTGTGATTTGTGCATACAACCCTCTGTGAGGACTTATGCAGTGCATAGTGTGCTATGTGTCACAAAAACACTCAGCAGGTCAGGCCTTCTGCTTCCACAGTGCCAACCTTGGAGCGCAGTATGGTGAACAGGTAACAGACAGGGTAACTCTCCTGTCTGCTTGTGGGTCCAAACCACCTTTAGTCTCAAGTTCTGGGGGGATTCAAACTGTGAACCTTATACTAGCGTACCCAAATGTACAGGCTCAGATAATCTGCTCTTCAGGGGGATGCCAGATATCTTTCACCTAAAGGCACCTAACCAGGTATCCAAAAATGAACCCTTAAAACTCTATAAAAGACCTTAAGAATATTCTTACCTTTTCCCAGTTTAGTATCACCATCAAGCTTTGAACAGTTTTTGTCAGTCTTAACCCTCTATACGTCATGTGCAAATAGAACTTCGAAGACACACCCAGGCAGTCATTCAAAATAATACTTTTACTAAAATGGATAAAAATATGTAAAATGTAAACACAGAACACTATATCAAAAAGCATACAATCACTTAAAAGAACAAGGTTAAAGTACAAAAACATAAACTCCTACCACAATACAATTAGACTTTTTCTATCTAATGTATTACTTCTTTACAGTGCTTAAGTTAGATGAGATATCTTGCTTCTTAAGAGTCCAAAAAAAGTGTCAAGTTCAAACACAGTATACAGTTTAAAAATCTGTATCTCCACACCCCTTCTATGATGTCATCTAGCTCCTCCTTTTAGAATATAAAACATATACAAACAGGATGTCCTATCAGGAGGTATTTCAAATAAGGTGACCTCAGCAAAAACTCATTTCCCAATATGACTCCTTAATTAACATCCCCTCTGTGATCTCGAGCAGTTCCTTTTCCCAGGGCACATCAAAGGAGTTTTACAACTCTGCAGTTTCTCACCTAGATGCAAATATAGCCAACAGGAATCAGCTTATCTGAAGTCATAAAATGTATATTTTAGTTTCCTAGCTTCAGAGGCAGGAGGTCATAAAAAGGCTATAAAATGCAACTTCTCAAGGAAGTTAATTACATTACAGAAAACTCCAGGTTTAACACATATATCCTGTTATTTTCACTAAAACCTGGTAGGGGGGTTGTCACCCAGGAGCACAGGATGTCTCATGTGAGACACTCACATACCACATTCTATATTACAAATATGATAGAACAATCATAACCAGCTGGCCAGGCATCACACTATGCACATTGATGAACAGAGGCCATAGACAGTTGGATAATCAAATACATTAGGGACACAATACTGGGCAGAATAGCCCAAACCAAGCAAGATCAAGAATTACTAGAGGGATTTTAGACAAGATAAATAAGTGGGTTAAACAATGGGGAATAAAACTTAATGCAACCAAATGCTCAGTTATGCATTTTGGTAAAAACAATCTAAATAACAATTATTATTTTCATGGAGTGCAACTAAGGGAAACTAAGGAACAGAAGGACTTTGGGATAACCATCACACCTCACTACAAATATAGCAGGCATTGTCAGACTGTGTATATTAAAAGACCTAGGGTTTAGGGCAATATTAGGTGAGGTAAGTAACCCTTCAGCTTGACTTCCATCAGGTTCAGTTATGGTTTGCCTCACATCAGCTATTCCTAAATGCCAAAAAAAACTGTCTCCATGACCTTTGGCACTAGGCAGAGACTTTCTAGGCTCCACCCTTTACTGTCTTTCCACACCCTTGTTGGGACAATATTAGAGGACATCTCCTCATTCAGATACCTTGGGGTTTGGTTGGACCAACATCTCAACGTTTATGGCCACATTGACACCGTCCTGAAATATTGTGCCCCAAGCTTGGTGCCTTATTCAGGAACTGTGGTTGCATCCCTCCTACAGAGCGACATGAACTAGTCCAGAAGATGATCCTCCCCATTTTTGACTACAGTGTTGTAGTCTATGGGGCCGCTCCCAAATCCTCCCTAGCCAGAACGGACACTCTATTTAACTCCTTCTGTTGATTTGCCCTTGATGCTCCATCACTCACTCATCACTGTGACCTCTACCACACCATTTCCCTTCCCCCACTTGCCAACAGACACCTCACTCATTGTACCAAACTCACTTCTAAATTTTGGTCAGGAGAATTTCCCTTCTACCTCTCATGTTTGCTCTCTTCCCCTCTTCCCCCCTCCCATTCCCACAGATTCTCTGTCACTCACACTTTGTTGGTCCCCATTTTACCACTCTCATCAGTCAGTCAGGCTTTACCCATCATTTCCCTCAAATCTGGAACTCTCTTCCCCCCCAAATATGGCACTCCTCCTCCTCCTCCCACTCCCTTGCCTCTGCCTTACATAACTTTCTCTCATCTGACTGCTCCTGCTTTAACCCTTCTTAACTGTCCTCCTATGCTTCTGCTTCCCCTCCATGACTCTCATCACCTATTAAACCTTCCACCCCCCCAGCATGCATCTCAGCACGCTCTCCTCTCCCTTCACCACTATGTACTATGTTCCTCAGAAATGCCACATGTAATTAAATGCATATTTCACAGCTATGATATATTTAATTGTATGTTATGTTACAAATGAGACAAGATGATTATTTACAATATTTTTTTAACTGTCTTGTTACAAATGTAATTGAATGTTTAATTTCTTATAGGTTTTAAATGTTAAACTGTATATCTAATTCTTCATCCAATAGTACCCCGGTCGCACTGGGAGATGAGCAACTTGTTGTTCAGTGTGCCTTCCTGGTGAAACATTTTAATAAATAAATAAATAAATAGATAAGCATAGTAGAAGCAAAAAGTTCATGTTGCCATTGTATCGTGGATATGTCAGATGTATCCTGGATTGTGGCTATCAACTGTGGTCCCCTTATTTAAGAAAATATATAGATAAAATAAGATGTATCCAACACACAGCCACTAAAATGATATATGGTATGGAAATAAAACATATGAGGAGAGGGTATCAAGATGTAAGCTGATGAGTCTGGAAAAAAGAAGACCTTCTATTCCTACTTAATGTCATACCGGATATGGTTCTACAATCAGAAATCAGTATCAGACTGAAAAATTAACTACATGCAGTATAACAAGGGGTCATAAATGATAACTGAAAAGAAAGACATTTCAGACAGAACAAAGGAAATACTTTTATTCATAAAGGTTGGTGGGAATGTGGTACAACATTTCTAATGATATTGTGACCTGTAAAACTAAAACCAGTTTTAAAAATAACCTACTGTAGGTAAGTTTGTATTGGAGACAGATATGTAAGCGATAAGACACACCGGGGTATGAATTAGACATTTCTAATACATGGTTAGGGGCGTATTAAGGTATGAAGCCACAGGACATGAGTCTTCAGCCCCTGGACAAGCATTAGAACTGTCTAATGCAGATCTCTGGAGTGTATTTTTGCACTTATAAAATGGGGATGTGTATTTTAATGTTTGAATTAAAATGTACATGTTTAAATTGAGAAAAAAATGCCATATTTAATGTGTTTTCATATAAAATAGTTCCACCACCTGTATTACCTTGCTCTGATTTCCATTTGATTTTAAGACTTTTGTTCTATTTTGGCCACTGTATTTGTCATCTGCACTAGCTGTCAAGACAACTCCACCCCCACAGACACTGTAATTTATATAGTTAAGATTGTTATTTTGAATGAGTTCTCTGTACACTTAACATTTTTATATATAATTGTCAGGTTGTGAGCGGTGCGAGCAGGTGGGCAGTAGGATGTGATCAGGCAGCTGGCTGAGAAGAAAGATATCGGAGTGCAGTTGCGATCAAACACAGCCTTTTGGGAGTCCCAGACAGGAGCACCATTTGAAGTTTGTACAAGTTTTATTTTTCTTGAATAAAACAAATATTGTTTTCAAAAGAAACATAAGGGGAGAACTTCATGTACAAAAGCAGGTAGTGCGGGTTGCCATTTGGGCTGCTGGACTGGTGGGCGGGTGGGCTGGCTGATAGGAATGAATTTCACATGGTTTAAAACTAAGACAAGCAATCTAAGTTAAAGGCATTGTTTATTTAACAAAGCACATCATTATTCAGTGTAGTAAAATGATTTCAAAAGCTAACCAATGTGATTTTTCCCCCTCCCAAGTATGTATATTGGGGAAAAAATGATGCCCATTTCAATTTTGTAAAGTTCTAACTTGGCACACTGATTTCACAAATGTACAGCATCCTGATTGCCAGGGCTAGTTTTTACCCGTGTTTTAGATGTTTCTAATGCACATGTAGCAACCAATCATATTATCGGAATTTCTCTCCCCATGTTATAAAGCTCATTATGACCACTGAGAAGTGGGGAGTGGATTTTCTGGGCACCTAAGTAATCTTCTACTCTAGTAACTGTAGCATGAAATACTTATAATAACTGGCTTAGCCTTTTTCCTCATAGGAAAACCATGGCATAATTTGCCATTATAAAGGAGCATTTATAATTGGAAACACGTGCACAGTTTCCCTCACTCTGCGCATGCCCCACTGCAGCTCTTCTCCCCGCGCTTTTTTCTTCTCCAGACAACTAACTGCTACTCGGACTCAGCAGTAAGCACATTTTTAAATATAAAATCTAGCACAAAGGGGGAAATGTATCTTTTCACTGAGGAACGAAATAAAAAAAGTTTTAAATTAAATAGAAAACTGCACCATGGACTGCATACTTATATCAAGCTGGACTGCCAAACGCTCTGGAACCTTTTCATTTTTTGCAATAGTTGTGGTGAAAAGGGCAAATCCATCAATTATTCAAAATAAAAAATGGGTTGATGTGTGTAAACTCAAAGTTTACACACATCTTCAGCGTTAGATGCTAGTCATAAACCCCTCAAGCTTTGTTCTCGAGGTTTATGTAACATCTAACCCCTCGGATGTGTGCAAACTTCTCGTTACACACCCCGACCCATACTTTATTCTCTCTATATATAGGATTACAAAACAAAGCTTGCACACTTGTGAAGGTAAATGCCTCTATTTTCCCTAGTTACAAGGTTTTCATACCTTACTATCCACACAACCCTTTGTTACCCTAAGTCCCTCTCTACAGTCACACAGTATGTCTCTCACTTTTGGAACTACTCACACAGAAACCCCAGCAAAAAGACTGAGTAAAATTGGGTTGAAGCATTTATGCCCACTCTCTCTCTCTCTCTCTCTCTCTCTCGCTCTCTCTCTGCCTGTTACCTTATTTGAGCAAGGCTGTGACATCACTTCCCTATATCCAAATTCATCTGATTGGCTGAAGCTGATTGATACCTGGAATTTGAGTGATGTCTAACTTGTGATATTATCGGACCACTGAGTCCCAAGAAGCTAACTTCCTCTCAAAGATTATTTAGCATCTGAAAGAATGTGCCTGTGTTCCACTGGGAGCAAGGGCCCACTTTTTGAAAGCACTTGAGGATGCCACAAGTCCCTGGTGCACCAAACATATGGTGCAGGGGGCTTGTGGCACTCCTTTGACACATATCGTAACTTTCTGTTGGGTGTGCCAAATGCCACAAGTTAGACCAGCTCCCCCCAGTCTAACTTTGTGCCATTTGGGGACCCTTTTTATAAGGCTTGGGCCAAACGTTTGGTGCAATCTGCTGTAAAGCATGGAAAACATCACAACTGCACCAAACATACTAAATTTGGGTGAAATTTGTGGCAATGTGTTTTTCACAGTAGTGCCAACTTTTTGAAAATTGGGCTCTAAGTGTCTCCTAGACTTTGTTAACTATTAACCCCATCGCACCTTTAGTAGGCCTCCACAGTAAAGGTTTAAGCACCACTTAAGAAATCCTACTGGGTCACTGGAAATCTCCAAAATGGGCTAGTTTTTTTCACTATTGAGCAATGCATCCTTGCCCATACACTTCTACAGAAAGTAGACTAACAGTTGGCAACTAAATTCTGACTACCAGCAAAAAAAGTTCTTTGGTTGTCATAGTATCCCAGAGAGGTAATAACCTTAACATTATTTAAACTAGGTATGTAGACAACTTTGCCCTAAATAGTAGTACAGTAGTCTACTGGAAGTCATACTAATGCATGGATTTTTAATCAGTTCTCAACTCAGTTGATTATATATATACATATATATAGATATATATATATATACTGTATATATATATATATATATATATATATATATATATATATATATACACTGCACTCCTGGGGGCAATGTTTAGGTTCAGCAAGTCTTAGGAGTTGGCTGATCCAATATCTGGGTGTTCAAGTTCTCATATTCAGCTGCAAACTGTTTACGTAGCATATCTACTGTACAAAATAGAGTGTACCCACCCATTTATGTAAAAGACAAAACTTCAGTGTAAAAGCACTAAAACAAGACTTACTTAGAATGGCAGGGGCAACAAAGTTTGAAAGAAATGCGAGATTACTAGGGCTGTGCAGGGGGCTGATTTTTGGTATCTGTGCTTGTGCCTCTGGTATTTGTATTTTGTCTTTGTGCTATTTGTATATTTATCTTATGTCTCTGATATTTGTATTTGTGGCTCTGGTATATGCTTATGTTTGCACGTTTATGTTTACTAAAACTATATTTTTACCTTTGAGAATTCTTCTTGTTGATAAAAGCCATAGGAAACAGTTTATTTTCCTTTAAGTGACCCCCTGTTTTTCTTTTAGCATCTATCACACAGTTGCTGCTCCCCCTTTTCATACTGTCTGCACTTCCATCACATCACTTACACCATTTTGGGCCATTTAGATGAATAGCATGGAATGGTATAACTGATGTCATCATGGAATGTCTTGGAAACATGAAAAGAATCACAATAGTTGCTGATGAGAGGGGACCACAATATACTGCAGAGCTGTTTATTCTTGAGAAAGTTACATTTAGTGCATGGCACTAGTTGGCCTCAATTGCACAAATTTAATTTCACGCTCTGCAGTTAGTTCCTAATTCACACACATTGAAATCATGAACATTTTGGCCGATTAACGCCATTTTATTTTAGCGCAGTTGTCACTTGAACGAATATATCTATAATTGTTTTACAGCAAATATAACCTGTTCTACAGTACTTGAGGGCACTACAAAGCTAGAAGATTACTTTATCAAAAAATGCTTTAAGCATATCATAATACATATCTGGCATGGAAAGGGAACATGAAGGCATATAACAGGATAATTGTTCCATACTAACCAGTAACCATGGATCTTCAGGAGGACCTCCATATAGAAATAATACACTGGACTGTAAGCTTTCCATGTCAGGATCTTGCAGGAAGCTATTGCAGGATGGAATCACCCACATCAGTGTACCTACATGCACATCATTGGTGCAGGGCATTGCCTACATAATGTGGGTATCTCCCAACTACTTCAGTTTCCCAACATTGGTGAGAAGAGTTCTAAACATCCACAAACAGCAGGTTTGGTGCTGTTCTCACCAATCATGCACAGAAAGGCATGAGGGAGCAAAGCAGACACTTCCCAGCACACAGAAAGTAGACTCACCATGCAGTATTGTGCCAAGAAGTTGAAGGGAAAGGTCTGCCTTACCAGGAGGACGGTAGGCGGGACTCTAGAAGATTGACTGTTAATGATAATTGATGAAACTATCTTCTTCAAGGGTGTCTCCATAGAGACATAATACATTGGACAATTACCAAGCAATACCAACCCAAACTGGGTGACTGGAAACACATCAGATTGACCCCTCAGGAGAGAAAGGTCATGCAACACAACAAGGCCAAAATCTGCTCATCTATAGAAGATCAGATACAGACAGTAATACTTAGTGAAAGTATAGATAATATACTAGGCAACAGCCCTGAAAATATTAATGGTGGAAACAGACCAAAAATAGACCACTGATACTGCCCTATGTGACATGCCCTGTAATGGTACCCGGAAGGTCCTGCCTGCAGGTAGTAAAAGACGATGCAGGTAAAGATCCATTTGCATAAGTACTGTTTGGAGACTTGTCTAGCCTTGGTGCCAGGGCCAGAGGAAGCAAACAATTGGGAGGACTGGACACAGTCCTTGGCACATTCTGTGGACATCCAAGAAGTGCAACAGTACCTTGCCCTGGTTCTGAGGGGAAGGTAAGAACATGAGTAAATCAATGGACTGATTTAGCATGAAATCAGACACCACCTTGGCAAGAGTTTGGAGTGGGTACCCAGTGCCACCATATCCCTGTGAAACACCTGAAAATACTTATCATGAACCAGGGCTTGTAGTCCAGACACTCAACTGACTAAAGTAATAGCCACAAGGAATAGTTATCCAAGGGTCCTTAGATTGATGAAAGCTGCTGCAAAAGGCAGCTTGCATCAAGGCCCAGTGCACCAGGGACCCTGCACCCAATTCTGTATCAGGCAGGGTCCCGGCATCAAAATCCAGCAGCTTGTGGCAACCATGGTCATGCACCTAACAGCCAGTGCATATGCATGGTGTGCCGCAAGCTGCTGGGTAGCCATGTGCCAGTCCCTGGTGGCTAGTGGTACCTCCTCAGCCCTGATCCCCCCTTTTGAATAACTTCCCTGGTGGTCTAGTGGACCCCCAAGCCCCAGTTCCCTGTTATGAGAAAACATCCCTGATGGTCTAGTGGACCACACACCCCTAGCCTTGAACCCCTTGTATGAAAGATTCCCATGCCCCGATCCTCTGTTTTGAAATAACTTCTCTGGTGGTCTAGTAGACCCCATCAAGCCCCGATACCCCATTCTGATATATAAAATATTCCCTGGTGATTTAGCTTCCCCCCAAGCCCTGATCCCCCAATTTTGAAATGTAATACCTTCCCTGGTGGTCTAAGGGGCCATCCCCCAAACCCTGATCCCATGTTTTGAATTATAACAGCCTCCTTGGTGGTCTAGCAGACCCCACCCATGCTGCTCCCCTCATCCCAAACACCAGCCGGTGACTGGCACAGACCACTTCTCACTACCATGGCCAGCCAGCGAATGAGCAGTAACTGATCGCATACTGTATACAGTATGTGCTCAGTAACTGACAACCCACTGAACTCTCAATCAATGAGCATGTTCTTTATACAGTATGCGTTCATTGACAGCTCAGTTGGCAGCAGGCCATGGTGGTGAGCGGTGGACTGTGCCAGTGTATGGCTGGTGTTCAGGATGGGGAGAGTGGGCTGGGTGTCTGCTTGACCACCAGGGAGGTTGTTATATTTCAGAATGGGGTTTCAGGGATTGGGAGGATGGTCCGCTTCCGCTAGACCACAAGGGAAGATATTTCAAAAAGAGGGATCTGGGTATGGGTATATTTCATACCAGGGAATTGGTACTTATGGGGTCCACTAGACACCAGGGAATATTGCATAATTCAGAATGGGGGATCAGGGCTTTGGGGGATAGTCCACTAGACCACAAGGGAAGGTATTATGTTTCAAAATGGGGGATCGGGGCTTGGGGGTGGTCTGTTAGACCACCAGAGAAGTTGTTATTTCAGAATGGGGGATTGGGACTGGAGGAGGGGGGACCATGACACATTGCCACAAAGTGCTAAACTCTCCCTGAGGGCAGCTTTCTAAGTACCCTTAGACCAGCCTTGGCTGGTCTAACAGTACTTAGAAATTTGCCCTCTGGGAGAGTTTTGAGAAACCCAATTTAGGGGATTTGGCCACTTGCGGCTGTCGCAAGCCCCTGGTGCCATGCTGCAGCATATTTTATGCTGCACAGACAAGGAAATCCCCCTTGGTGCATGCAGCCTGCGGTTGACGCAGGCTGTGTTTGAGAATCACTCCTGGTGCATCCTATGGGGCAAGGGGCACTTTGCACTATTCCTTGTGGCACAGGCTTCTTGCACCATGCTGGGAGCTTTGAGAATCAGGTCCTCAAATACTTCAAGTCACAGGAAGATGCAAGCTCAAAAGGGGCCCTCATCAGAGATACAAGCACAAGGTTCACATCCTAAATTGGGAGTGGTTTGCAAACTGAAAGGACCATGTACATAATGCTCTTTAGGAACCAGTGGATCATGTAAAGCTGGGCCACTCTCTTGTACCTGATAGGGGCATGGAAAGTCAAAATGGGGACAAGTGACCCTTTACTAAAGAGCATTGCAACACCAACTGAGACTGAGTCAGGAGGTAGTTCAGCACCCTCTGCACTGTGCAAGTGAAAGGGTCAAGGGATGCCATCAGGCATCAAATGGTAAAATGCTTCCCCTTCAGAGAGTAGGTGCACCTGGCTAGTTTTCTTAGCAACAAGAAGGACGGTCGAGACCTCAGCTGAGGCTCTGAACCAAGAGACCTCTTTGTCCTTATGAGCCAATAATGCCACCAGAGGGATTGAGGTACAGATGAAGCAGAGTGCCATCATTTTTGACAAAAGCCCAGCTGGAGGCGCAGTGGAAACAGGGCCTTCACCCCCAGTTCCCACAACAGTGTGGACCAGGTCTTCCTGGATAATCAGGGTGTCACTGGTATAATCCTGGCTAGTTCCTACCTGAGCTTGGTCTATAATCTCAGGATCAGAGAAAGAGGTGGAAAAGTGCAGAAGACTTTCCGTTCTAGCAGAGGGACAACATATTTTGCCAAAATTGCTATGTCCTGATATGAGTAATCAAACATATGGCAGGTTTGCATTGTGGGGGGATGCAAAAAGGTCCAATTCTGATCTTCTCCACATGGCAGCAAGCAAATACACTGGCACCAGGTTCCAGTACCAAAAAGCTATTTGATGTGCAAAAAAGTGCATACAATTAACCGCAACAATAAACGTAGTAGCAGCAGAACTCCCAACCAGGTTTCGCCCGTAGGCTTTCTCAAGGGATGCTGGTCTGAACTCTTAATACACCTATTAATAAATGATCTTGCTCATAAGGACATGTCCTTATGGGCAAGACCTTTTATTAATAGGTGTATTAAGAGGATTGTACAGCTGAGGTCTGCCAGAACACTCAGGGAGCCTATGATGTGGACAGCGATGAGTGAGACATACCAGACTAACAGCCAGTACCTCACCCTCACCACCTCTTGGCACAGAAGGTAGGAGAGTATGCCACCATGATGATTTAGGTAGTACGCCACACTCTTATTGTCTAATTGTCCCAGAAAAGACATCCCCTGAATCTGGGAGTCCAGGGCCTGAAGAGTGTACAGAACTGACCTCATTCCCTGCATATTAATGTGAAGACCTTATTCCACTGAAGACCAGAATCTCTAGGTCTGGTGAGGACCTATGTGCATGCCCCAGCAAGGAATGGAGGCATCTGTAGAGAGGATCAGCTGTGGCTGAAATTGTAGAAATGGGTATTCCACCAGCATGTGATCCCTGTTCTGCTACCACAGCAGGACATTCCATAAGGGTCAGTAAATAATTCATCAAGTGGTCCAGAGACTGTGAGGCTTAAGACCACACCACCTGAAAAAAACATGGAGTACCCTCATATGCGGGTGGGTCAGGGGACTGTGAATGTAGAGGCTACCATAAGCCCCAGGAAGTGGAGCACAATGCACGTCAAAAGCCAGTTATTAGAAATTTGTGAAGTTGAAAGAACTTCACTTCATGAAGTTCCACAACTTCCCAAAGTTCTTCGCACTTCGTGAAGTTAAACTTCCCAGTGCTGGCAACTTTGCAAAGTTGCAAAGTTAAAACTATGTTGGTGAAGTTCTGTGAAACTTCAAAAAAACAGCTAAGTCATCATATGAGAGCTGGCTCCTGGTACCTTACTAAGAGCCAAAAGTGTCTTTATGTCACCCTTTTGGCTCCTCCTTAGCCCGGCTTCCCTATCCCAACTGATGGGAATTACCTTAGTTTTTGACTGTTATACTCTATTCACTCCTTGCTCCCCCTGGTCCCCCCCCTCAGAGAATAATCCTTGAGTGGGGGGAGGGGGCTAGTGCCAAATATCCAGGATAACTAGTTGGCCTTCCTCCCTCCATCGGCCATGCTCCCCTGCCTGCTCTGTTCACCAAATCAGTTGATCAGTATGTACTACAAGAGCAAATATAAACATGAATGATTGTGAGGGAGGGACCAAAGCTATAGCACCAGTAGTAATGACTGCTAGACAGTCTGACCAATTAGATGGCCTAGCATCACTACTATTGATTCTGCTGCCCACCTTCCCTCATAATCAGTTATGCCCGGCTCCATTTGCACTTGCTGTACGTGGTAGGTACTGATCAGTTGATTTGGCAAGCAGGAGCACAGCTGGAGGAGGGAGGGGCTGACTGACTATCCTGGATATTTGGCACTAGCCCACTCTGAATCAATGACTGGACTGGGGGGCCTATAGAAACTAGAACTGGAGCTAATGGAGTAGAACAGTCAACAATTAAGGTAATATTTAATCAATGAGGATAGGGTAGTCAGGCTAGGAAGGGGGAAGGGGGTGACAAAAAGATGCTGTTGACTTCCAGCAAGGTGCCAAGGATCAACATTCACTTTTTTTACTTCCGTGTGACTTTAGAGAAGGTGTAGGTGGGTGAGAAAAATTTGGAACTGTGAGAGAGGGTGGCCAATAGACTAGCCCTGACCACCTAGGGAAGAGACAAAAGCCCCCCCCATGATAAACACCAAAATACCAAATACTATATTTGGGCCTATACACAATAGGCTGAATATTCAAAATATGGTAATTGCCCACTGCTAGTGGCCCTCTCCTCTGCCTTCTCAATGCATGTAGTTTCCCAGAAGAAAAGAAGAAACTTCACCACTCATTCACACATACTATGGGCCTCCTCCTCCACTGCTGCTGCTGCATCCCCTTCAGGCTCTCTCATAGGCCCAGCTGTGCATAAGAAAAGAAGATACAGCTACACCACTGCATTCACACAAACCTATGGGCCTCCTCTTCCTTTGTTGTTGTTACCTGTCATCTCCTTCTCCACCTCCTCTTCTGCAACTGATACTGCCCAACAGAACAGAAGAAAGACAAGTTCAAATATAAAGCAAACACTGCGTTCACACAAGTTTATAGCCCTCCTCCTCCTCCTTCATCATTTATTGGTGCTGTGCTGCACTCAGTTCACCATGCAGTTCATCAAACTTTGCAGGCAAATCTGCTTCACACAGTTTTTCAAGAAATTGAGCTGGGTGAGGAAAACTTTGCTAAATTTCATGAAGTGTGAAGTTGCCAATTTTGCAAGAACTTTGCATGTGAAGTTAAAATTCACTGCATTTCTACTAGTTATTGCACACCACCAAGGTCACGTTTTCCACTGAGACTAATGCACTATCTACAGGAAGGAAGCCCTGTGCAAGGGCTGAGTCCAAGACTGCCCCTGTGTAGTGAAGACTTTGAGAAAGAAGTAGGACGGACTTTGCCACACTGACTAACTAGTGAGGTGCAAAGTATACTGTACCCTGGCTGCTGATACCCCATTCAGGAGCCAGTTATCAAGCTATGGGAAGACTTAAAGCTTCTCCCAGTATAGTGATGCAGTTACTAAAGTAAAGCATTTGGAAACAATGTGTGGATCAGATGACAACACAAAGCACAAGACCCAGAAATTAGTAGTTTTGCACCTTCAGGCAAAATCTGTGGCACTCTCTAATGTTTATCTCCAGGTATGCATCTTGAGCCTTCAGAGTACACAGTGTACACAGCTAATCTCCCTCTGATAGAAGAGGGAGGAGGGAGCCCAGATACAACATGCAGAACGTTTTGTATGCCATATGCTCATTTAGCATCCAAATCTGGAGCGTACCTTGAGTACAGACTGACTTCAGGTGGTGCAGCTGCATGCTATTCTGAGCGATTCTCAGAAAGAGCAGGGCGTTGTTGTGCTTACTTTCTACCTGGAGCAGGTATGCCATTGTTGCCTGGTCTGTATTTTCCTGGTAGAAAAGAACCATTTGGGTTTTAACTACATCGCCTTTCCAGTTCATCTTGTGCCGCAGTTAAAAACAGCAGTGAAGACTTTGGCTGAGCCTACCTTGGTGGCTGTGGGCTTGGAGTCAGGGCAGTGGCGGAGCCCGCCCCAGCCACGGAGAGAAGGGCTACAGCCTTCGGACGGTTGTATGGCTGAAGCCCATGCTGCTGATAAACCTGCTGCTCCAAACAAGGAATGTGCATTTTTTTACCCGTGAACGTCAGATTGTGTTTTTATTTTTTCATGTTTAAAGGAATTATCCTAGTTATCGCACTAGGGCTTTGATTTTAGCTTAACTATATTGACCCTATCCTCGGTTTTTGGTTTGGTCATTTGTGCGCACTGAGATTTGTTTTATTTTTGTTTTTATTTTATATATTCCATATGTTTTGCTTAGCTCTTAACTGTTTAACTGATTTTAGCCTTTTATATTTAAGGACCGATTTTTTTTTTCCACCATTAAGTTTTTGTTTGCTTGGTCAGCCAAGTTACACTGATAGTATATTCCGTGCTGACCTTTGACCGATGGGCTTGCAATTTTTTTTTTTTTGAAAATGATAAATATTTTAATATAAAAAACTTAAAATTGTTATTATTACATTTTTATATTATTGCCTTTGCTGCAGGGCTGTAACCAATCAAACAACTGAGCCCTCAGAGAGCACTTAGAGAGTCCATTTAATCGACTGACTGATCAAATTAATCTAATTGACCTACCCCTCTGCCTTTTTGCTAACTTGTTTTCTCCACCTTAATTATCAGTACACCCCTTATTACGGTGTAGTTTGGTGGAGAAACGGTGGAGAACAGCCATTAAAACCTAAGCCTTCTTGTTAAGTTTGCACGTAAATGCTTTCTTGCTGCTGCTTAGACGCCTTATGGTTTCGGGTTTGTTTCCATTTCGGTAAAGAAAATTATGATTCTTTGACTCTTAGACTTTTCAGAATTGATTTCTCTTCTGAATTAAAGCACGAGCAGGAAACATAGGACTCGGAGATTCATGTTTTCACCTTTGGCTCCTAGTTAGTCTTAATCAGAAGTTAGCTTCCCTTAGCTTTCTTTAGTTTTTTGCCACAATAGCCTAGAAAGACATGATATTGATATTGTTACATTTATTATTGTAAGTATCCCCTTGGAAAAAATCAGTTTTAACAGTAGTTTAGAGAGAGAGAGAGAGAGAGAGACATAGGAGTGGGGCGGGGGGGATACTTTCTCCAACAAACCCTCCGCATTGTATTTTCTTTTTGTGTGTTTCAGCGAATGCAGACAGTGTGGTGGTGGCGGTGGAAAACTACTAAATAAGTTACTCCCCTGGATGAGATGATACCTGTCCCATAACTTGGTTGCTATATTAAGGAGGAAATAGTAGGTCTGTGCCTTTTCTTAGGAGTTGGGCAATTGAGAACAGCAATACAACTTTCAACAACAGTTAAAAACTCCAACTACTGGACTTTCTGTCAGACTTCTGTTGTGGCTGTTGGGGCTATGTTTGGTTATCCTGCATTCATTTACGAGACCTTGGAATTGTCCCTGGAATCAGTGCTTGGCACAGCTTTTTGTTCCAATGACTATTTCTACTCTGGTTTGGACTGATTTCATTATGGGAACTTTCAGCTGCTCGTGCTGGAAATAGAACTAAAGTGGTGAAGTGGTGAAGTATTCCAGCTTTATCCCTTGAACTCTCTATACTAGCTCTGCTAACTTGAACAATTATTTTTAGACTTATAACCTATAATTTGTACCTTAGTGTTGAAACTGTATTACAGCATTACTGCATTATCTGAGTTACATTTTGTATTTTTAGTCTGCCTTGTAATTTGTAATAACCTTGCTATTCCTCTTTACCCTTGTATTTATATTGAAGCCTACTCTTAAAATGGTTGTCACTAGAAGTGGAAAGGGCAGTGTTTTAAATCAAGCTTCAGAAGAAGCTCTTTGTTCCAGCTCAGTTATTGAAATATTAGAGACCCAGGTTGATCTTGCTGGAGATATTTCTTGCATGCATATTAAGGAAAATAGAAGGGGCAGAGGAAAATATAAAAACAAATGCAAAAATAAAAATAACACTCCCGACACTCTTAATAACCCAAATAAACAAAAGGAGAATCTAAACGCGGAAAACGCTAACTTGGAGAGAGGGCATAAAAGTCCTCCTCCCTTTTCCCCCCATGTAAACATTTCAGAGAATAAGAAACAACTCAAAATAACGGATTTTTGGAGTAGTAAAGGGAAGGGTAAGGGTCCTAACTTCAGTTCAACCCCTATTTTGGTAGCAACCGATCTGACCAATCATTTAAATGGATTGGGCAATCACCCTGAAACTTTGTTTATAAACTCTCCTAGAAAAGACTGGGGAATGTCTATTCAGTCTGCCAATTCCATTTCCTATGATCAATATGCATGGGATACATATAAGTCTAATTCAGAGGAGTTAGAGAGGTTTGAAGATCTGGAATTGAGATTTTCACCTACTTCAGACATGTCCTGTCCTACCGAACCAGAGATACTCATATCACCTAGGCTTTTTCTCAGAATCAAGGGATTACCAACAGAGCAGGATCAGTTTAAACATAGTTATAATTATCTAGCCTCAGATCCTAATAGAAAGCTAGGAGAACAGACAGATTTAAAATCTATAATTAAAGATCTGAGTGTCACTATCGAGGGATTAAAGAAGATAGATACAACTCATAAAATAGATAAGGAAATAGAAGGGAAGTATAAGGCACTGAGGTCTAAGACTCCCCAGGAAACATATTTCAACACTGATGAAATCCAGTGTACTGATAAATCATACCTGGTAGCTACCTCCACCATTTTGAAACAGACTTTAGAGATTTTAAAGAACAGATACTCTGCTGACATAGTCATATTGGAAAATATTAACATCCTTAAAAATGAGATATATAACATAAGAGCAGACATTTTTCATAACAGAGTACTTCTGGACAGAATCCTGAACAGCAGTAAAAAATACCCTTCTGAGTCTGCATCCTTGGGAACTGAATCCCTGACCATAGATAAGGCAAATATAGGCATACAGGTACACCTCCCCTCACCCTTCAATAAAAACAAAATATGTGAATGCTATATAAAGAACTCAGATTCAGAAAAACAGGATAATGATGAATCTGATAGACAAACACAGAACCAACAAAAAAGAACCAAAATAAATAAAAAAAAAACAAAAAAAAGGAAATCTTTATCTAGTAAAAATAAAAGTCTGGAAAAACCAACTGTACAGGAAACAAGGAAGGGTCAGGACCCAAACAAAAGCTCAAAACAGGGAAAACAGGGTAAACAATTAGCTGTGCAGGAGATGAATCTCCACTCAAATGGTACCTATAAAGAAATATCTTATGATGCAATAGTGAGTGGGGAGTCGCTGACTGCTTTTCAGAGGGAGACTGAGACCTCCGGTTACTCACTCACCAAAGATGATTCTATTAATAAGATTCCAGCAAAGGTTTCAGGGATCTCTCCTGTTTTATAGAAATGTGGGAACACTGAATTTTTGACTGAGATCTATAATGTAGCTATATTAGAGAATGAAACAGAGAGTTCACTACTTGCCTGGGTACTTAACTTTCTTGAACTATCCCAGCTGGAGTTAGAAAAGGCAGTATCTGTCCTTAGATCACTGAATCCTCATTACAGGAAAACTGTACTGCTCTGTTGCACATCCATGAGGACTGCCCTTTCCATCTTAGAAAAGGCATTACTCTTAAGGGAAAAGGGCTATGGTATCACATTCCCAATGTTAGTTCCAAGATTTTCCCCTGAGTCCCTTAGCAGCAAGGAATATAGTCCTTATGAGCAGTCCCTCCCTCCGGATGAAATGTGCAAAGCAGTTCATGAACCTCAGAGGGAAATCTTGGGAGTGATTAACAAACACATTGAAAACCAGAAAAAGTCATGGCTAGGGAGAACAATTGCAGTGTTTGGGTGAAAATTTACGGATAAGAATGCTAGACGGAAGGTAATAGGGGACCTCCTTTACTTCCTAGAAAAAGCATTAGATTTACATATTTCTTGGAATATGGTAGATTCTATTAATATACAAGATAACACAGGTCTTTCATCCCAAATTGACATCACCTTCAAAAATGCCAACCTACCCAAAAAAATATTGTCATTGGCAGGCAAACTGGACCCATTGGGAATCCATATAGTGGACACGACAGAGCTGGATCCAGATACCCATGGCCGTATCCCTGCGATGGGAGTACAGGAGCCTACTCCAGTTCTGGATTCTCTGTTAATAAACTTCGAAAATTTTGAAGACCCAAATACTTATGCACCATTGCTGACCATGGTCTCCCCCTGACACTGGCAATCCCGTTGGGATTCCGGTGAGCCAACATCTGAACAGCCAAACACTGGGATGGTAGTCAATACAGAGAGAAAAAGGAACATGATGGATGCCCTATCTATTCTCTCTTGGAATATTGAGGACATACACCTTAAAATAACAGACCCTGAGGTTTTGGATTTTCTAGAGTCCTATGACATAATAGGGATTCAGGAAACATGGTGCACTGAAGAGTCTACTTCCGGATTGGCAGGTTATATGGCCATAACTTTATCGGCCTCCAGAGATAAAAAATTTGGTAGGCTTAAAGGGGGAGTTACTTTTTTTATCAAAACACAGCTAGATTTAGGAATTACCTGAATAGCTACAAATCTAGAGGGAATTCTGACTCTACAAATTCATAAAGGCCCAGAGAAAGCTATTCTGTGTAATATATATTTTGCCCCCAGATTCAGACATTCTGAAACAGCAGATACATTTATTCAGAATTTGAAAACTTTGCTGGATGATCTGTCGGACAGCTATGCAGACTGCCCTATAATTATTATGGGAGACTTCAATGCTAGAGTTTCTTCCTGTCTTTTGGAAGATGATTATACCGATTTTACCTATCTACTTCCTTTGGCTAATGACAATATCTCCCATAAAAGGTCCTCACAGGATCTGGTACTTAACCCCAGAGGCAGGATCCTCCTGGAAGTTTTTGCATCCAGGAATTACTGTCTCTTAAATGGAAGAACTCAGGGTGATATGTTGGGGGTCTTCACTTTTAGAGGCCCAATGGGTTCTTCTACTCCAGACCTAATTTGGACTAATCTAGAGGCAACCTACATGGTACAGAAATTAGAGGTTAAGGACAGATTGGAATCCGCCCACTGTTCCATTGTTCTTACTCTGAATTGTCCCCTAGGAACAAATAGAAAAACGGGTTACCTGGAGGACAACTTGGAGATTATTAATGAGAAAAGAATCATCTGGGGACCTCTACATCATATGAACTTTGAGACTATTTTAAATACTGGAGAAGTGTGTTATATACATGATTCCATTATGAACACTCATGAATCAACTATTATCCTAGAAAGTTGGGAAAGGATATCTATGATATTGAATCCATGGTGCAAGAAAAAAATACCTTCTTGTAAACAGATATATAAAATGTCTTGGTTTAATGCAGATTGCCTACGGGCTAAAAAAATTTTGGCAGAATACTGAGAGCACATAAAAATAAAAGAAATAAAACTACAGCAGACTTTAAAATACTTAAGACAGAAAGAGAAAAGTATAAGCTAGCTTTAGAAAGGGCAAAAGAAAAATATTCTCATGGACTCTGGGAAAAAATCAGACTGTCTGTACTGAATAGAGATGGTAGAGGCTTCTGGAAACTGGTATCTCAGGACTACAACAAATACTCAAATAGACTAGAAGCCTATATTACACCAGAAGCCTGGACTCTTTATTTCTCAGAGCTCTATTTCTCTCAGTCTGAACAAGAGATCACTATAGCCCAAGAGCCTAGGGGAGAAATGTTTTATCCATGGTCCATCTTTATTATGGAAAAAGACATTCTCCTGGCATTATCATCACTGAAATCTAACAAGGCTCCAGGCCCTGACGGTATTCTGGGAGACCTATACAAATCATTTCCCAACTGGTGGTGTCCGCTTCTTTTTATACTATTTAATGGACTCCTACAAGGACTTCCTTGTCCCCCAAGTTGGTTAGGTAGTCATATTTTGCCCATATTCAAACAGGAGGATCCTTATAACCCAAAAATGTATAGACCGATCAGCCTTATAGACGTTTCTCAGAAGATTTTTACAAGGATAATTCTGGGAAGATTATTAGACTGGGCTGAAGAAAACTCAATCCTGAATGAGGCGCAAAATGGCTTCAGGAAGAATAGGTCCACAATACAGCATTGTTATGTTTTGTATCATTTGATTTGAAAATACATCAAAATTAGAAAAACAAACCTGTATTGCTGTTTTGTGGACTTCTCTTCAGCTTTTGATAACATCAGCAGGAAAATTCTTTGGACAACACTTAAGGTATTAGGGCTGGAGAGTTCCCTGCTGGATGTCATCATTAGACTACATGAAAATACCTGGGCTAGAGTCCAATATGATCAGTATGGACATCTGACTGAGAAATTCTTTACAAACACAGGGGTTAGACAAGGATGCATTTTGGCACCCACTTTATTTAATATATATATAAACATAATTTTGGAACAGATTTCTATCCCCGACTTCCATGCTCCCAAGGTAGATTGCACTAGGATTGACTGTCTTGCATATGCTGACAACTTGGTTCTGCTGTCAACTTCATTATTGGGACTTAAAAGGAAAATGATAAAGTTTGAATCTCTCTGCGTACAGTACAAACTAAAAATTAACTATGATAAAACAAAAGTAGTGGTGTTTGGAAATCAGAGAAAAAACATCACTAGCTTTAAGATAGGTGGGGTAAACATAGACAGGGCAAAGTATTATGATTACTTAGGAGTCCGCTTTTCCTACAATCTCTCCTGGCATCAACATATGGAGATAATCCAAAATAAAATGAGATCGTCAGGGAACGCCCTAAAAATATTTAATAATAAAATGGGAAAAACTTAATTCAAAGGAATTATGAATGTACTCAATGCTAAAATAAGATCAAGTATGTTATATGCTTGTGAAACATGGGGATATGCACAGACCGGAAGGCTACAAACCATTCTAAACAACCTGTATAGACACATCCTCATGCTACCACATGGGACACCAAAATGTATTCTAGCATTGGAATTAGGACAGTGCACCCTACTTTTCCTAATACAGGAGCAACAAATTATATTCACACACAAACTTTTTTTGTTGCCCGAAAGTAGATACCCCAGAATGTGTCTTGAAGAAAGCATAAAAATGGCCGATTTGGGATTTACTCATCCCAGTATTCGGTTTATCAAGGAGGTTATGATGTCAGCTGGCCTGGGACATTTATTACATGAAGTATATTACAGACCTAGTAGAAATCAAACAGGATGTCAAAATCAGACTGGGAGCATTGGATGAGAACCTTCTGCTTACTCAGCTCTCCATGCTCAAACTCCATGATTATTACAAAACAATTAAACTTTCCTGTAGTTTTGAGTTATACCTTTCTATGATAACTAGCTTTAGATTAAGGAAGATCTATACCAGATTTAGAACCGAGTGTTATACAGCAAACTATGTGCAGTATAGATATAAGGAAAAGGCCTTATCTTCCCCATTTTGTAAATGCGGTTCGGAATCAATAGATGACTTAAAACATGTTGTACTATTATGTCCCGTTTATGAAGCATCCAGAAAGAAATGGTTGGGTGAACTTCTTGGAGGTCTCAGTCTCCCTTCCTCCAATATGTTGGATTATCTCTTCAAAACTAAAGATAAAAAAATCATTGAATTGTTGGCAAAGTTTCTTTTAACCACTCATTTGTAAAGCATGGCTCATATTATTATGAAATTCTCCTATCATGATCTAAATAATAGACAGTTTTTATCTTTTAATATGGCATTCTTTGCTTTGCTTTGGTGCTATATGATGGGTGTATGTTAGACCCATGACTGTAGTTATAACCTTTTACGATCTGTATTATATGTGATGCGTACAAAATTTTACATTGTATACGGCTTATTGCTGATCAATAAAATTGTTTACTTACTTCATTTAGCACCCTGAGGTCCAGGACAGGCCAGAAACTGTTAGTTTTCTTAGGTACTATGAAATTTCTAGAGTAGACCCCCTGGGTTATTTTTGTTAAAGAGACAGGCTGAATGGCCTTTGTGTGCAGCAATACCTGCACCTCTTCTCTCAGGATAGGAAGGTGCTCGATGGGCTAATAACAGGACCTGTGAGGGGTCACTGAGGGTTAACAGTAATTCCAGGGCCTACCTTTGCTGGATAATGTCCAGGACCCATCTGTCTGTAGTCAGCACCTACCAGTGAAGCTGATTTTTGTCCATCGTGCTGCGGCCACACCATTTGGTATTTTGGTCTGAAATTTTCAGTGTACAAAAAGGTTTGTTCAAAGAACAATCCAGCATTGGTTTTGTGAAAAAATATTAATCCATTCCAAAGTTATTTGCTTTTGGGGTTTCCAACCCTAACACCCCCTGCACCCTGCAGGCAGCAACAGGCATGGGATGTATCTTGGGGTTGTCATCCATAATTCTCTCTCCCTTCCATGTGTAAGTAAGCTGAGATGGGCACAGTACATGAGAATGGTGTGAGTGTTAGGGTTGACAACCCCCAGGCACTTCCCACACCTGTTGCTGCCTGCAGGGTGAGGGTGGGGTGTAAGGGTTGGAAACCCTAACAGTACATTTCCCTACTTTTGTCACTGGAACCCTAACTAGTGTATTAATGAAGTTTTTTTTTTGTTTGTTTGTTTTTTTTACAATGAATAGCCTTACTTTTTGGGATACTATAATGGTATCCCAATCCCTCCACAATTGTATCCTTATTTGCATGGGCCCTGCACTCACAACTTTGCATATGTATGTTGTTATCCTTATTTCCTGTGGGAGCACAGGGCCCTTTGGACCCTAGGCTTCAATTTCTCCATAATTGTATACTTATTTGCATGTGGGAGCAGGGTCCTGCAATCCCATCACTCCATAGTCATATGCTTATTTGTGTCTGGGAGCACAGCTCCCTCTGAACCCTGCACTCCCATCCATTCATAATCTTTGAGATAGGTCATGTGCTTCCATGACTACATAGTTGACTATATGGGGAGGAGTTCTGGGAAGGGGCCACTGACTATGGGTGGGGAGGAGGGTTGGGAGAGGGGACCACTATTGAAGCCTGGGTACAATGTTATCCTATGGGAAACAAAGCAAATGTTCAAACCTGTATAACTCTACACCAAATTAATATTTTTTGGCAAACCAGTAAAAGGCACATCTGTGGGGCAAACCCTTTGTACTGTGAAAAATTCAGAGCAAAATTACAAACCCATTTCTTCACAGCAGAGTGACAAAGAAATGACTGTGTACACCTCACATTATAATATTATCTATGGGAAACAAAGCAAAATTTAAACCTGCAGAACTCCGGAGCAAAGTAATATTGTTCACCAAACCAGCAAAAGGCATATCTCAGGGGCAAGACCTTTGCACCCTGAAAAATTCAGACCAAAATGCCAAACCAATTTTTCACAGCACAGTGACAAAGAAACATCTGACTTATAATTTTTTTCACAAATTACGAAGCAGGGTACTTTTTTCACAGTTCCTTTTTTGCAATTTGTGGAAAAAGACAAATCATTTTTCACAAATTGCGAAACGGGATCCTGGTTTGTGTTTCTTTTTTCGCAATTTGCAAAAAAGGATTTCGGCATGTCCAAAAAACACATTTCCAGGTGATTTATCAAAAAATAACAGTAGAATCCAATAGAATGGGCCCCAGTTAGCAGAACACATGTGTTGGCTACTTCTGAAAACATAGTTTCTTTCAGTTATTTAATTTTGTTTTCCTCACTAAGAGAAAAAAAGATGGTGGCAGCATGGACAATTAGTCCTCATTTGAGACACAGGATGACCCATTTGTGAAAAAGGATTACCCATTTGCAACAAAGGATCCTTTTTGGAGCAGGACATCTAAATGGAGAGTGGCATTCCTATTGAAAATAATAGGACACTTTAAAATTTAATAACTTTGGAATGGGTTAGTGTTTACACCAAGTCTTCAAAAGGCATATCTGTGAGCTGAGACCTTTCTACCCTAAAAATTTCAGACCAAAATTCCAAACAGTTTTTGTGCTGTGGTGTGACAAAGAAATGAAAAAAAAAAAACCCAGTAATTTTCAGATTTTTCACACTCTGTATCTCTGCATTCACGCATCCAACCGACCGCACAAAGAGATCTTGGGTACTTCATGGCACATGCAAAATTTCATGTGAATCATTTGAACGGTTGCAAAGTTATTAAAGTGCTAAATTTGGAGTTTAACATAGACCTGACCATGGAACCCTAACAATGGGGCACAACTACACCCCAGATAGATAGATAGACAGACAGACAGACAGACAGACAGGCAGACAGATAGATAGATGGATAGAAATATACAATATACAGTATATATAGATACATACTGTATATAGTTTCTGAAATGTCAAAAGTAAAGAAATCTGATAATAGGGATGTTTTGAAACCTAACTCTCCCACCGCCCTATGCATAACACTCATGAAATCCACCAAATTCAATGCAAAGCACAATCCAGATCCCAGTCTTGACAGGCCCTGCATGAAGCAACTCCCTTTGGTTTGGAAAAAGTAGAGTTGTAACTTGCTTCATGCAGAGCTTTTCAGGCCTGGTGCAAAACAAGAAGGCTTGTCCCTTAAAAGGATAGACTCCATTGTTCTTGGCCTGGAACCTCTGAAGGTGCTCAGAAGGTTAGGGGGGTTTAGGGTGGGGAGGTGTGTGGGATGGGGGGAGGGATTAAGAGGTCAGGAGGGGAGCAGATAAAGGAGAGAAAGAAGAGAAAGGGGCTTGGCCAAAGGGATATGACATCAAAAATGGGGCAGAGCAAAAGAACAAAGGGGGAAAGAATGGGATGGGTTTAAAGAAAGAAAGAGAGAGGAATTAGAGCAAGGGAAGGGGCTTGTGGGGTTCAAAAGGAGCTGCAAGGGAAAAAAATCACCCTCATTTTTGCTATCCAGAATTTTATTTTGGGCAGCACATCACTCAGTTCCTGAACTGAATTGTTCCTGGTCAGCATTTTGCTATTGGTAAGTTGAATTGTGTTGGTGATTTCCTGAACTGAATAACATGGCAAAGTGAAACATGTATTACAGTATGTAGGCTGGGTTCAAATATATATATATATATATATATATATATATATATATGTATAGCAGACTTGGCCTGCCAGGACAGTTTGGAGACTGCTGTATATTTTAAGATAACAGAGTGCATCAGCTTGACTTGGTTTAGGTTCAGATGGATGCAGATATTAAAATGTGACTTCTTTTATATTGATAGGTTGTATGCTCATAGTGTATGCTATGTTCAGGCTAAAGATTCTTAGATTTAAGTTGCTGTATATGATGATGAATAAGAGAGAATGGTAGAAGGACTTAGGCTGTTAATCTTGTTTTAAGGCAGGTTGCTTGGAACACAGGTTTGGACTGTGGCCTTTAGAACAGGGGCAGGCAGTTTAGTAGGCCAGTTTTAGGATTATAGAGCTGTGTTAAGATTGGCAAAACAAGATGCAGGCCACAGTTTTCTTTTTGGTAGTTTGCTAGTAATAAGGGTGCAAGCAGTTGGACGATCCAGTCAGGCCACGTAGTTTCAGCATCTGGGCTGGAGGGGGACAAGGCCTCGGTGCAAGAACTGTGGGGAAAGGGTGCGACCACAGAAAAAGTCACCAGAGTGGGGTGAATTGCAGAGTGAGAGGCAAAAGCAGTTCCATTGTCTGGAATTCTTGTGGTTGCACTCAGGGGGACTGGTGCACAGAAACAAGTGCACAGAAAGCATAGGGGAAGTGAGCCAACTGCCAAGAAAGCTGAAAAGGAATTTGGACGGGCTGGTGATCAGCTCAGAGGGCTCTGGCAAATGGGGCAGGTCACAATGTGACTGCAGGAAGCGGGGGATGGGAAAGGCTTAGGCTGCACCAGGGCTGCAGGCCTACTTGCTGATGCCACTGTGTTGGGGCCTGCCCAATTAAGGGAGGATGGAGCGGCCACCTGGGTTTTTTAATCAAAGCGGCCATGAGGTGGCTGCCCTTGCGCCAAAGGCTGCCTGTGTGGTGGATGCCATTGGGGAATAGTGTGCAACCATGTGGGTCATCCAGGATAGACACAGGTGGCCCCAAGTCGGACCCCATTTTGGAGTACTGGGGCCACGTGGTGGCCACCAATTTGGATTGTATGGCTGCATGGCGGCCACCATTTTAGAAGAGGGTGGCTGGCTTTTTTGCATCCCACTAATGCATAATTTAAAAGTAAGAATCCAGGTGTGCATACCTTTCATAAGCAATCTGAAAATAGATAGTCCACTTGGTGAGCACTTCACAGGCTCACCTGACTCAAATATATTATGGGTTTTATTTACTGGTCTAGAATGTGTCGCTGCTCTAAAAAAGAAGGGGACACAGACTGCTCTACTACAAATGAGAGCCACTGGATTTGCAGACTTGACAGTCATAAACCCAATGGATTAAATGAGGGCTTTCACTGGAAGCTCTTTCTTTGTTTAACTTACTGTGAAGTACGTGAAATTGCATGCATGTTTTCTATTTTAAAGATAAATATTTTGTAAAATAGCCCTTACAACATTGACTACAATAAAATAACAATTTATGCAAGACACAGTTTGCTCATAAATAGATGCATCCAAAGATTGGGACAACAGCAAATAAAATATGAACAGGGGAGAATAGAAAAAAAACACATTTTTAAGATAAGCAATCTGGGGTATGGGGAGGACCACTGAGCTGCAAATGGGGAGATCTGGGTATGAGTTCCTTTGGTCCCTGTGGGCAGGGTTTGTGATCTGAGCAGGATGCTCAAGTTGTGGAGAACTGGTATACACCCCCCACAGTGACAAGATGACAGCGACCGACACTACAGCGACAACAGTGCCAGGTTGCTGTAGAATCGGCTCTGGACCCCGGCACTGTTTTCCGGAGGTCTTGCACCCCCTCCTCTAATCAGCTCTAACTCAGAGTTGATTAGTTTAATTGGACGGGTGCGGTGAGCATAGCCCCCTGTTTGGGGGGTTCAGGGGTCTTCACCCTCCCAAAGAAAACATGGGAGGCAGTGACCACCTTTATGTCAACCTCAAATGCTGTCAACATAAAGGTTTTGCTGTAACATTGGTTGACAAAAGTTTTGTCGTGCTGGCATCGTAGATCCCGGAGAATCTACAATACATAGAAGGGGGCCACCAGGCTAGCCAGTGGAAAAGACCTAGCATGGGCGAGACGGGGTGACCTTGTGTCCTAAAAAAAAAAAAAATGTGGATCAAGGGCTTACATACTGTATGTTTCCTTTTTGTTTCAGATAAATTTTGTTTCAGGTATTATGGATACCAGAGGGATGAGTCCAATGAGGGCAGATGCTAAGAAGATGATTATGGATTTGGTGGGGAGAGCCCACCAGGTTTTGGATACCATGGAGGACATGGAACAGGACAATAGGGCTCCAGTAGGGAAAGGGAAAAAGAGGAAGGACAGGGTGGTTTCCAGAGGTGGGGGCAAGGGTCAGCCAAAGGGTGGGGCCCCAAGTGCACCCATCCTGAAGGCACCCAGACCCAGGCTGCCTTAACCTGAGCCAGTACCCCAGCCAGCTCCGGTGCCTATTCAGGTTCATCAGCTGGCGCTGTTGCCGGCCCCATCTTGATACCGGCCCCTGTGCCACAACCAGTGCCATTTCCCAGTCCTATCCCAGTGCCGAAGCCTCTACTGGTTCCCATACTACAGCTGGTGCCATTGCCTTGCCCTGTACCAGAACCAAGCCTGGTTCCTCAATCGGTCCCACCTCCAGTGCCAGTGCCATCTCCGATGCCAGTACCGGTCCCGGCTCCAGGACTGGTTCCTTCCCCGTAACTGCCAGGTCCTATACCAGTACCAGTGCCATACCCAATGGCACAGCCAGGACTGGCTAGTCTACCAAAACCCAGCGCAGGTATAAATGAATTAATAGTAGAGAGCAGTATTAAGGAATATGTGGAACAGTTGCTTAAGGCATGGGGGGTGATGGGATTGGTAAGCTTAAAACTGTTTCAACTGAGTTGGAAAAAGAGAAGAGCTGGGAAAAAGGTACTGAAGTGGGGGAGGAGCAAATAAGGGTGAGGTCACAGAAAAGGTAATCAGCACCCAAGGGGTGTGTATGGTGGATTATGTGCCTTTGGCAATGAAAGAAAAAATATGGAAAGGGGAGTATGTTGATGTATTTGCCCTAGTAGACAAGGTGATGGCAGAAAAATATGATGAGAAATAAGATTTTGGGTAAAAGGAACTGGTGGCAGCTGTAGCTTTGGTAGGGAAAGGGGAGGAGCATAAGGGGCCAAATTTTAAGGGGAAGACCTGGGATTCTTGGTCTGTGGGTTTTATCTATTATAGCACCATTGTACAGGAGAAGAAACCCGAGATGGGTATTTCGTTACTGGCATACTCATTAATAATCAGGAGTGCTTATAAGATGAGAGAGGGCACTAATTGACTATAGTACGATGAGTGATTTTGGACACAGATGGTGGCTTTCAGTGGGGATTGCTGGGACTCTAGACACAATGACCTGTGGTGGGAAACAATGACAGTAGCCAGGGGATCAGAGGCAGAATGGTCTAAAGATTCAAATGGGTACCAGAAGTGTTGTTGGGGATATAACCAAGCATTCTGCTCATTTGTAAGTTCAAGCATGCTTGTTCTTGGTGTGGGGATTCACACCCAACATCAAGTGCTGGACATATGGAGATAACAGCTCGGGGAGTTCATACAGAGGACAGTCCTTTTGGAGTGGTCAGAGAGGGGGTCATTGGGAGAATGGGAGTGAGGGAGGGTTATTTTTTGGAGGAAGGGGGTGTAACTCTAGTGGAGGATAATTGACCATGGGGGATGGTTTTCAATTAGCAAAGACACCCTTTAGGGAGAAGGTGGTGACAGAGTGGGTACAGGGTTTACCAGACAGAAGGGCAGCCTATTTGTTAAGTGAGGGGTTTCAGAAGTGTTTTAGTTTACAGTATCTGGGAGAGAGGATGGGAAAATGGGCTAAGAACTTGGGATCAATAAAAGGGAAAGATGAATTTTTGGCACAGAAAATTCACAAGGAGCGGGTGGCCATGAGGGCCATTTCAGGTACTACCATTTGATCACCTTAGGGTATCCCCATTGGGTTTGGTACCTAGCAAACAGCCGGGAGAGTATAGGGAGATTAATCACCTATCATACCTGGAAGGGGATTCAGTAAATGATTTCATTAGCGAGAAGGACAGTCAAGTGTCCTATACAACTATAGAGGAAGCAGTTGCACTGATCAGGGCCTCAAAAGAGGCATGGCTCACAAAAAACAACATTGAGTCAGCTTTTAGTTTACTGCCAGTTAGGAGAGAAAATTGGGAGTTGCTGGGTTTTCAAGTAGAGGGTTTGTACTACTTCGACAAGGCCATGCACATGGGATGTTTCATGGCTTGTGCTACATTCAAGATGTTTAGCACCTGGCTTCAGTGGGCTTTTAAAGAAAGGTATGGACATGGGTTGGTAGTGCATTATTTGGATGATTTTCTGTTTATAGATGAAGGCAAAGTAGGTGTAGAAAGAATGCTCCAGGACTTTAAAGAGATGTGTCACAAGGTGGGGGTGCCATTGGCGGCAGATAAAACAAAAGGGCATAGCCATTGTTTAGAGCTTTTGGGGATAGAGATAGATGCCACCAAAGGCCTTTTTCAATTGCAGGAAGGCAATATAGATAAACTGAGGGAGCTGCTAGGAAAGTAACAAACCAAAGGAGGGTTACACTGCAGATGGTGCAACAGGTACTAGGCCATTTGAACTTCGCTTGCAAGGCCATTGGACCTGGGTGAGCATTTACTTGTCACCTGGCCAGGGCTACAAGAGGGGTGCAATGACCACATCACTGGGTTGATATAGCCAGGGCTGTCCAAGAGGATATGCAGGCATGGGAGCAGTTTTTACGAGCTTATAATGGGATCATGTTTTGGCAAGAACAGTGCTTGTATAATACAGATTTGGAGATATACACTGATGCTTCAGGGGATTTAGGATGGGGGCATTTTTCAGGGGACAGTGGTTTGCAGAGCCATGTCTGCAAACATGGAGGAAGAGGGGCCTCACTAAAGATACCACTTTATTGGAGATTTTTCCAATATGGGTAGCCACAGAAGTTTGGGAGGAAGACTTTTGCAACCAAAAGGTGACATTTTGGTGCGACAACAGGGCAGTAGTTGAGGTGTTAAACAACAGGAGGGCAACATCTGCCATGGTGCTGTGGGTGCTAAGTCAGCTGGTACTCCAGGGTTTACAGCTGAATATGAGTTTTAGAGCCAGGCACATTGAGGGAGCACAGAACACGGTAGCTGAAAGTCTTTCCCATCTACAGATGGAAAGGTTTTGGGCCATTGCTCCAAAGGTGGCCACAACAGGGACTAAGATCCCAGAGGAACTCTGGGAAATTGGCTGGAAGAAGCAGAGTTTCTGTTTAGGAACTCTTGGGCAGACATCACCCTGAAAGCATCTGAAGGGTCCTGAAGAGCTTTTCAGGCCTTTTGGTTCAAACACAACACGGAAGTAAATGGGTTAGTTACTGAGGAGCAGGTAGCCAAGTTTGTGGTAGGGGGCTAGCAGGAGGGGGTTGCTCATGGTACTATGGGGGTGAAATTGGCAGCCATAGGTTGGGTTTGTATCATGCGGGGGTGGCGAGACCCTTGTAAAGGGCAGATTATCAGCTGCATGATGATGGGATGGCAGAGGGCTAACAGGAGAAAGCATGACAAAAGGTGACCCATTTCTGAACACCTTTTAGTGAGATTGATTGGTGCCTTAACACAGGTATGTGGCTCTAATTATGAGTCGGTTTTGTATATGGCAATATTTGCCACTATGTACACAGGGGCATTTAAGGTTGGGGAGGCATTAGGTGCAGTGGGGTCAGCATGGGGGGTTTATAAAGGGAAGATGTACAATGGGGTCAGAAGGTGATTATAGTAACATTGGAAAAGTCAAAGATGGATCAGGTGGGACAAGGGGCCCACATATTTCTCTCAAAAAGTTAAACAAAATTATTTGCCCTGTGCATGCATTATGGGAATATGAGATCACCAGGCCACAAGGGCCTGGGTTGCTGTTTGCACATCAGAATGGGGTGGCAGCAACAGGGGCCCATCTAGCTGGGGTACTGAAGTAGGGGGTAAAGTTTCTTGGGAAGGATCAGGCATGGTACTCTTCACATTCATTTCGGATAGGGGCTGCATCAGAAGCAGTCACCAGAGGGGGTCAAGAGGAAGGGATTAAAAATATGGGCAGATGGATGCCCAGCCGTTACAAAAAATATGTGAGGAATTTACAGTACTAATGGATGCTGTTGTGTTTTTTATTTTCACAGGAACTGGAGGAGTATGAGTAAACCTAATAGAAATGACAGAGATTGGGGGGCGATAACATGATCATGTCTCACAGGTTTTTGTTTGTATATTATAGACAAACACCAGCATTTGGAGGTGTGGATCATTGGCCACTCATACATTTATTGGGCAGAGAGACAAGCAGAGTGGAAAGTGGGTGGCAAACAACTATACTACAGCCATTGAGGGGTGCACATCCTATGGAAAGGAATCTGGAGTATGCAATGGGCCCAGTGTTTGCCATTATTGGAAGAAACCCGCAGGACCAACCCAGAACCACACTTGATCATAGTCCATTTGGGTGGAAATGATCTTGATACTCAGCCATGGCTGGACATTTTAATCATATCCAGGAAGACCTGGCATTAGTTAAGAGCTGGTGGTCACAAGTCACCCTTGTGTGGTCAGAAATGGCCCCTGGAAGGGTATGGCGGCATGCCATGAGCCGTAAGGCTTTTGAAAGGGCCCAATAAAGAATGAACAGGAGGGTAGGGAGATGTTTCCAGGCTTTTGGGGGTGCAACCTTGGAGCATGAGGAGTTAGAAGAGAAAATAGCAGTTTTGTATAGAACAGATGGGTCCACTTGTTGGATTTGGGCAATCACATTTTTATAACAGAGATAGGGAGGGACATAGATACTTCATACAGGGGTTTGGTGGTATAAAAAAAAGGAGGAGGAGACAGTTTTCATTTTGCAGGTGTAGTTGGGAAATCCACCTTCCAACACAGGCTGGAGGTGGACTAGTGGAAGAAAAGAGAATAGACATTAAAAGTGGAGTGGGGAGGAACCCAACTTTGGTTTATACCAAGGCAGTGGTAGGAAGGATACTCAGGGGGAATGGACACCCAAGGTAAAAAAGGGGGTCAGGAATAGACATCTGACTTGGGATTAAGAAGGGACGCCCTCAAGTTTACATCTAGGGGTGAAAAGATAAGCAGAATTTAAGGAGAAGAACCCCTCAGATTTACATCTGGGGAAAAGGAGAAAGGAATGTGATATGATAATAGGATATGTAAATATGTAATAATGTAAATAAAGGAAAAAAATATGATGCTGTTAAAATTGATTGGAATAAAATGATGTAAAATGTTGGGAATAAAATGAATGGTATGAACATGGAAGAAGAAAATTGTCAAGAATTAAAAAAAGGTGTGCCGATTGAGCAACCAGCATCATTCATGTGTGGTGTCACTTCATTAAAGAGGGCTCTAGAACAAGAAGGCTTGTCCTTAAAAAGGACAGGCACCATTGTTCGAGGCCTGGAACCTTGAAGGTGCTCAGAAGGTAAGGTGGGGGTTAGGATGGGGAGGTGGGGGGGTGGGGAGGATTAGGAAGTCAGAAGGGAGGACAGAAAGAAAGAGGAGGCTCGGTCAAGGGATATGACAACAGAAAGGGGGCAAAATAACAAAGGGGAAAGAAAGGGATAGGTTAAAAGAATGAGAAAAAGGGGAATTAGAACAAATGGGAGGGGCTTGTAGGGTTCAAAAGAAGCTGCAAGGGAAGAAATCACTCTCACTTTTGCTACCCAGAATTTTGTTTTCCGTCCACCATCCAACACCCAGACAGAAAAGTCTAGGAGGGGGGAGAGGAAGAAAAGAGAATAGGCATTAATAGGGAAGGGGAGGGGAGAGGAACCCAACTTTGATTTACACCATGGTAGGGGTAGGAAGGATACTGTGGAGGCATGGATACCCAAGGTAAAAAAGGGGGTGAAAATAATGGACACCTGGCCCAGGATTAAGAAGAGACCCCCTCAGGTTTACATCTGGGGATGAAAAGATAAGCAGGATTTAAGAAGAAGAACCCCTCAGATTTACATCTGTGGAAAAGGAGGAAGGAATATGATATGGTAAAAGGATATGTAAATATGTAATAATGTAAATAAAGGAAAAGTATGATGATGTAGTTAAAATTGATTGGAATAAAATGAATGCAAAATGTTGGGAATAAAATGAATGGTATGAACATAGTACAAAAAAATTGTCAATAATTAATAAAAGGTGTGCTGACTAAACAACCAACATAATTCATGTGTGGTGTCACTTCATTGGTGAGGGCTCTAGAACAAGATATGCAGAGCCCTTTGTTCCCTGCACAAAGTAGAATCTGAGTCCTAACTTGGTTCACGCAGGTCCCATCAGTTCTTGTGTGAATCAGGGAATGAGCAAGGCCTGTGTGCCCTCCATGAAACAAGACCTAACTCCTGTCTTGCTTTTAGCTAGGATATTGTGCACCTGCATGAACCTGGACATGACTTAATGCAGACTATTCGGGGTCCTTTGGGCCCTGAGCAAAACAGGACATGATTTCTGACTTGCTTTATGCAGGTACAAAGGGTACTACAATAAATAGAACCCAAGTCTTAACTTACACTTTTAGATATTGGGTCAGTAATGTTTCCCTATTATTTATATCACATATTCCTGCTCCATAAATCATTTGGGATAAATTATTTGCTCTTACTGTATCTATCTATTGATAGCCCACTATAAAGGTAATTCAGTTTCCCCAGAGCCAAATTCTGATTTTTTTGTCAGATAGTATAATTTTATTCATATGTTTTCCCCAGGCACCAGTAGAAGAATAGTATAAACCCAAGTAAATATATGCATCTGTAACAACTAGTTCCTGTTGTCCTATTTTCCAGTGTCACTTTGGGCCAGATATTCAAAGCTTTTGCACGGTCCACAAACAGTTTGCACGGGAATAGCGCAGGATTAGCGCAGGTCTGCCATATTCAAAAGGCCAACTAGCGCGGGCATACAGCAGTAGCACCGGGCTAAGCATACTGATATGCAAGGGGCATAGTGAACATGAATAGATGCGCTATGAGATATTCAGTGACTAGTGCCGCGCTACGGTGTTTAGCACGACATAGTGCGACCCATTTTACCACCCAGGAAAAGCTGATCTTAACCCTGGGCAAACAGCTTTGCGCGGTGCTATCTCAGCATTAGCGTGGCTTGCGCGGCGGCCCTAACAAATGAGCATGACACTTAGAAACTGCCAGACGTGGAGGACACATGCTGCTCACTGAAGGCACCACCATGATGCCATCAGCTGCCACCAGTATGAGCCAAGCACAGACAGTGAGGGGTGATCTGACCCACAGGGGACAGCATGGTTGTGTGGCCATATAGCACACACCTGCAGACCATACATCTGTGGTGTGTAACAGATGCCAGCACACACATGCAGCACTGTGGGCATGGTAGCCAGTGAGGGAAGGGTGTATAGGTAGCCAGACCTCACCACAGGCCAGGTGTGGCCACAAGGCTGGGACACATCGCTCATTGCACATGGGCCAGTAGTGGGACTACACCACCACCTGTGTGCCTCTCAGATCCTACATGCCCCCCTAGCCACCTACCACACAACTGTATGGATGTCACAGCACACACTGCCAGCCATGTATATGACACTGTGGGCATCCCATGTCACAGGTGCATCTGTGGTTCACACAACAGCGTGATAGTACTGTCCACTGTCAGTAATTACCTGCAAGCTGTGCCTGTCACTGTGTACAGTGCAGTGGTCATCACTGCCCTACATACCATAGGCAGTGTCATGTCCCTCACACTACCAGCCCTCTTGCTACTGTAGTGTCTGCTGTGCACTGTAGCATGACCTACAGTGTAAAGGTTGCATGCAGCACTACCACCACCTGTGCCTATGCTGTGTTGTCCCCTGGGTTATGACATGCCATGCTATGCTGTACTGTTTACATGAAGCCTGCAGCTATCATCATGCACTGCCTGACTGACCTACAGGTAGAGCTGCGGTCAGACCTGGCCAGCCCCTGTACCTCCAGACTGACCTACAGGTGGAGCTATGGGACCCTGCAGTAACGCTGAGCAAACTGCATGCAAATCAGGGCATGATGAGATGCTAATGTGGCTGTTTGCCCAGAGACTATCTAAGTAGGCTCATTTGCATCCTACTTTTGAATATGGCAAAGTATAGCGCGGGGCTCATGTGTTTGCACTGGGCAAACCGCTTAGCTTCACGCTAAAGCCACGCGCACTAATGGTTCGGGAAATATACAGTTTTGATCACTGTTTTTTCACGTGTGCTGCTGCCTGCAGCTGTACTGGGTCCATGCATTTGCCAGAACACACATTGGCCACATAGTTCCTCTCTACCTACCCTCACGTCACTGTGCACTGTGTTGTTGTTGTGGTTTGCACTTCCTGGTTGCTGTATTCAGTGCTGTCTTATTCCAGGGCTACGTTTGCCCTGCACTCCCAGCCCAGTTTGCACAGCCTCATTCCCATGCTATATTCAGAAGCTGTTTGCCCTGGGCTATTCCTTTTGAATATAGCTTGCTTTGTGCTCCAGGCTAAATTTGCATGCCAGGCAGTGCTAATTTAGTCCAGGGGCAAACCTTTGAATATCTGGTCCTTTGTGTCTCTTCTACCAAAGATTACATCTTGCGTTTTAGTTAAATTAATTTTCAATTTAGTTCCTTAGTTTTTTTGTTTTGTTTTTTTGTTGTGGAGGAGATCAAGCTTTTTTTGCAGTCATTTCTTTGATAATGCAAAAACTATGATGTTGTCCACATAGTCTAATGTTGGGCAAGCTTTGTTCCAATATTTCTGGTGAATCTGAATGCAGCTTTACCATATCTCTCAGAAGTTCCTCTATATAAAGGCAAAACAGTGCAGGTGTGATGACTTACTCCTCTGCTGATGGATATAGGTTTTAACAGTAGTTCACTTAGACCAATACACACTCTGGCCCATGTACGCTCATATAAATTACATATTATATTTACTAAATGGGCCTCAACACCTCTTTGAGCATATTAAGTTCCAGAGTATGTTTCTAGAAAGTGTATCAAACGCTGATGTAAAATCTATAAAAAATGCATAGAGTTTCTGTTTCCTTGAAGTAACATATTTTTCTATTAAATGATTCAGTATAAAACAATTGTCAGTGGTGGTGTAATCTTTTCTGACTCCTGCTTGATAGTGTGAGGGAATTTTTATATATCCTAAAGCTATATTTGCTATTATATGCCTTGAAGCTATGCTTGCTTTGAAAGTCATGCTGTAACAAAGTCATAATGAATGTAGTAGAAATTTCTGAGTTCACGTTTCCTTTTTTACAGGGTTATAGAATGATACTGAGGTTACTTGAGGTATATTTGTAAAACAGAAAGCTAGATAAAACTGAGCAGAACTGGTTGTACCAGCCTGTATAACAGGCTCCGGACAAAATATAAAGATAACAGCACGTAGAGACATTTAACATGGTGTGAGTGAAACTCATTGTCTCTCTCAGGTCAGCCTGACCCAGGCATATGTATCAAGCAGTATTGGGAAAGAAATGGAATAAGTAGTGGAAGAAGTACCTCATACATATCTACTTGTTTTTTTCCTGTTACATTCTGAAAACTTGTTATGCTGTCTTATAATTGGCTTATACTGAAATGTTGGTATTTTTAAGATAAGAAAGTAAAATCTAGCTTATAAAAAGCTGCTTATAATTGTAATCGGGGACAGTCTCCTTTGTAGATGTCCCACATGCATCATGTAAGGTTTGATCAAATAAGCGGACGTTAAGACAAAACCCAGTGGTGTGGTTTTGCCCCGTGGCGGCGAGGCGGTTGCTCAGGTAATACTTACAGTGAGAGAATTTGCGATCACAGTTTTGGCGTAGTCGGCAGGATGAGTTCTTCAGTCCGTGTCACCTCACAGTCAGGTTATTTCCTTGGACAAAAGAAGGACATTTTGTGGAACCCATCAGGACGTGGCGCCTAGGGGCGGCAACACTCATCATCACTGTAAGTACAAGAATACCTTGGAGCGATGTGCACTATAAAGGACAGGCCTAGATAATATGGGAAACAAGGAAAAAAATACTGGGTCCAGAGTTAGTATTATCTGGACCCGGCAAAATGTATGTTTGACAAGTTTGACCAAACAAATTACAAGAACAGCTGCACTGCCCTTTGTACTTGTAATTTGTGCTTGCTGCAAAGTATATACTGTTAAAGCCAATGATGGCTTTCACGAGTTCAAGCTGCTTTAGGAGAAAAGCAGCGGCTGATTAAGTAAGTTAGATAAGCAACATCTAGAGAAAGAAAAATAAACTACAGTGAATGTATGCAGATAGGTGACTGCAGACGGATGATTTGAAAATCCCCCATGTTGCCTATCTGTGTAGTTTCAAGTTTTTCTGTATCAATTTCAAGTTCCCTTGCCTCCTATAGAGGCTGAAACATTTGATCCCAAACCCAAGTACTGGGGACCTCTACCAGATGGATCTCAACCTAGTACTCTTAGAGATTTTTTTGTTTTGTTTTTAAACTGCAACCCAGAGCTCTGGAAAAAGACTTGGTTTGGCAGGTTACTAAAATGGCCCAAAGAAAACCTTTGAAAGGGTTAAAACCTTTGAAAGGGTTAATAGCTGCAGCGTTTGAAAATTATCATGAAGGTCCTGCAGTTGGTTTTCTCAATCGGACCAGTGTATCAAAAAAGAAGAAGGAAAATACCTTGGTAAGTCTGAATTGTTTTATTATTTAAAGTTTTTTTTTTTACGTCTGTTTTATTTCTGTAATACATGTACTAAACAAAGTAATGCTCCATCTCTCTTGTGCGTATTTTCCAGCATATATCTGTGTTCTGTAATTATGTTCTGTTGTCAAGGTTGCGAGATAGGATTGACTGCCTTCAGTGCACATGTTACAGTAAAAAAAAAAAAGAAAGAGGAAGCTTCTTTGCCTCATAGCTGACTGTTTTAATTGGCTTTATTTTTAATGGAACATTTGTGCTGCCTAGATAGGGTCAGTGAAGAACTTTTGTTTGTAGTTGTTGGTTGGAGCAGGTAGTGTTGATGGTAAAGAGTTATGACGTCATATAGATTGCAATGTGCAAAAAAATTTGTAGTTTGCAAGCAATGTGCCAAGCCACTGCTAGGTGAAAATGTAATGTGTTAACAGCTATAAATGGCTTTTGTTTTTATGTGTGACCATGGTGTAATCATTTTTTTGTCTTTTTGAAATGCATTCTAAGAGATACGTACGTACGGTATTACCATCAATCCGGATTTTTTATAAACTCAGCTGACATTTTGTCATGCTTAGGATAAGGGAACCCAGGGACGCTTGGCTTCTTTTATCCTATGGAAATAATCTTGTTTTATTTTTAAACTGGTGTGCGTTTGTTTTTGTTGTTTGTCTGTGTTTCTTCTCTTTCTTCTAGAAAAGAGTTCCCCATCTTTATAATAAGGTATGAAACTTACTAAACTAATTGTACTATTATCTTGTTATAATTTAAAGTGTAGTAGGTGGGGATCATGTCACCATCCACAGCTAACCTTTTTATTGCTACAGTATTCGAGCTTGTCTTTTCACTTTAGAGCTGTCTCTTCCACCAGTAGGAGCTTGGGGGAGGGTAGCTTCCTCCATCCCTTCCAGTGTAGTACCCACAAAGGTTGCAAGGTACATCACTGTTCCCCAAAGGGTAAATAAAGAAAATGTATATTTGCCAATAATTGTTTCTTATTTACAGGTTTTAGAAAAGACCCAAGGTATTTTAACAGCATAACCCAGCCCAAGCCCTTCTGCTTTTTCTAGTGCAAACAGTTAAATCTCACACCTATTATTGGTACAAGAGTTTCTGCCCTCAGCAAGTAATCAGTTACGCTGGAGGGTGAAGTTGTGTATGTATGTCCACACATATTCATTCTTTTGATTGTCTTTTCAGCTTTCTTATCCTGTTAAAACAAATGCAAAACAACTTTTGTCATAGCCTTACAGCAATGAATGCATTTTTCAACCAGTAAATTCACAGTACTCTAACATTTCTGGACTCTAAGCTAAGTTTACAGTCTATATGTGTTGTTTAAAATGTATTTTATGCATTATGCTCAATACTGAAATTGTTCTATTACAAACATGCTTATGTTTCATGTTTATGTTATAATGTTTTGATATACATCTTGCTACACTGTATCATGTGTATTCAGAAAAGTGCTCCACATGTATAACGTTTTTAATTCTCATAACCAAACCTAAATACTGGGGCCAGCATTGCTGACCAACCCCTACAATATGTTCCAAAGCAAAACCAAAAGTAAAATTAATGCTCCGTTTGTCTTATTACTCACAGGTACCCCTGAAGAATGAGTGTACTCTATGCAGGTTTTTGTCATTTTAAATTTTAACAATTATAATATGCAAAATTTAGATTGTGCTCCAAACCTATGCTTCAAGCCTTACCCCACTCAGTACTTTGGAGTATTTCACTATACAGGGTAAAGAAGGTAGACCTTTTCACTTGTCACAGGTGCAATAGGCACTGTTATTAAATTGGCATAGGCCAACAACATATGTATTTGTCCCACTAATTGCATTGTGTAAAAGGGATATTGTTATGAACAATATGTTTGAAGCATGTAATTGTAACATTACAAGATTTTATAACTCAGGTCTCAGTCAGGCCTGCTTGTAACAGACAGGGAAATAATGTTCATCACTGTCATAACTGCTTCTGTAATTTAAAAGCAGGAGGTAACCATAACACTGTCATGATTTACAGATGGTCAAATGGTATAATTGAACCTCAGCCTGCACCCCCAGGTGTGCAGTCAATGTCCCATTTTTATTTTTTCTCTTTCTAATTGCCAGAATTTAGGCTCTGTCACACCACTCTTTACAAAACAAAAAGTAAATGGTTTAAAAAATTGTTATTTATGTGTTTTTAACTCAGTGTCTAACACACTTTGCAAGTTTGCAGGTTTCCACGGTGTGGCACACATAAGATCTCCACGTTCAACAGCAGTAATACTTTCATCTAAGTTGCCAAGACCTTCATCTTTTTCCTTAAAAAAGAAAAACAACTGCCACAGTTTTGATGTTATCACCATCTTTGTGCCTGACTGGTTCCGTATAAGGACTATTGCATGAATCCAGTTATTATTACCTCTGCAAGTGTAATGTTTTCAGCAAAATTACACCTATTTGTAGAACTTTAAATCAACTGAAGAAGGTCCAGTCAGTTCAGACTCTGCAATCAAGCTTATTGTTTCTGCTTACTATGAAGTTAAGTCTGGGAAGGGCACTACCCTAACTACAGCGAGAAGATTCTGCTTCAATTGACCTTCAAGCAATACATCCATTTTCTTTACTGCCGCTTGTTCCAAACATGGCTGGTACTTTCTAAAACCCTATTGCTCTGTTATGGACTGTGTTCTTAATGGTTTATTGTCAATTGTTACCTTTTTATGGACTGTTAATCTTTATGCCGGGGTGTAATCAACTACCACAAAACAAATGCCATGCCAGTGTGTGTGTGTGGCTACTCCATTAAAAGGACTCAATGCACCCCTGGCCAGTGTGTCTACTAATCAGCCATCCAGCAGCCAGCAAAATGAACACTGACTTTTCTACTATGCTGGTGTTTTGTTTTTAAATTACTCTCTGCATTGCCCCATATGCCTTGTGGGGTTACCACCATTCTGCAAATGACATTTCATCTGTACTGTAACTACATCAACCTGTGAATACTTATATAAACTTATGAACTGTTAATTTCATGGACTGTTATGTTTTATAAGGACTTATCTGTCAAGAGACATTATCAACAGATTCTTCAATCAAGCTCCAAGGGTGTGCCACACCTCAACACAAGGTAGCATCTACCTTATTCACCCTCAAAGTGAATTCCATGAACTCTTTTTCATCAACAAAATTGTTATGTTATATTGTGTTATATGTGGTGTCACATGTTAGCATTTTTTCACATATTTCAATTGTGGTGTTGACATCCCTCAATTCTGTATTATGTTTTACAAACTCACGATTTGTGTTCCGTCTGTAACCACCCCTGTACCAACTCCAGAACAGGATGCTTTTTATAAATGCCTTGACTATCTGTATGCTGGCAACCAGTTTTAAATCATATACCTATTCACCTAGTCTAACAGTCTAAAAGTAGAAATGTTTAGTTTTTTTTTAACCTTCAGTTATTAACTAATATCTTTACATTTATGTTCAATTTTTGTGAATGTTCGAGTCCCTCAGGGGCCTCCTATCTTCAGGGTGGAAATTATTAACAGTGGTCAGTGGCCAAGGTTTTAGTAATCAGTGACCAAACTTTTATCAACAATATGTAGTTGGCTAACCATAAAACTGAGGAAATAAAAGGTGTAAAATGGCTAGTGTAAATTGCTAAAGGGCTAGTAAAGGTAAAAATGGTTAGTAAATGACTAAATGATGCCAACATGTAAATTAGTATATCTAGTAGCAAAAGGCTGCAAGTGGCTTAATACCACCATGTCACTTAATATGTGTGTGTAAGACTTTAAAAGGGTTAATTGTAAAATTCTATACAATGAAAAAAATAGCTGAAAGCATAAAATGAGGCTGTATGGCGAGATATACACAAGCTGTGTTTAGCCTTGACTGTTAAAAGTTTCTCATCATATAATTCTCTCGTGTTAAACAAAAATATGTTTAACAAAAACTGATAAAAAATAATGAGATACCTCGTTTAGTTGCTGGTACAAGGTTACTTTGACATTTGTAGCAAGCTAGTCACTTCTCTCATATGCTTTCTGGCTCCCAAAACAAAAGTTATTTGAGATAAATATACTATTCTGTCACCATTTGTTTTACCCTCCAAGAGTGAGAATAAATCCCCTGTCTTGGCAAAATGTCAGGTACATCTCGTAACCAACCAATTTGATTACAGGATGTCTCAAAAATTGTAGCTGCAAACATGTATAAAAAAACTTTAATTATGAAAATGTATTAATGTACAGGTGTCCAGGCTATGCTGTCATAATTTCTTGGGAAATTCCAGCCTTACATTTTTTTCTAAGCTTGCTACACATAAATATGGGACCCATGGTCATGGCTTACAAGCGTAGTTGGTGACTGGGGTGCTACTCTTCTCCATTGGGTGACAGTACTTGTAAGTGGTCATATTGGCACTCTGGCTACTGACTGTCCTAATCAAACTTCTCCTACAATGCCTGTGCAACACAATGGTGTCACGGGACGCCACCCACCTGCCCCCTTGCTACAACCCAAACAAAAGGACCCCATTAAACTGGAGGGGGTGTTTCCATTACAAAACGAGCCAAACTGTGACCAAAATATAAAGTGAAAAAAAGTAAAAAGGGATCGGTCAGTTGATACATAGTATCAAAAGGGGGGAGAGTGTGAGGGAATTTTTATATATCCTAAAGCTATATTTGCTATTATATGCCTTGAAGCTATGCTTGCTTTGAAAGTCATGCTGTAACAAAGTCATAATGAATGTAGTAGAAATTTCTGAGTTCATGTTTTCTTTTTTACAGGGTTATAGAATGATACTGAGGTTACTTGAGGTATATTTGTAAAAACAGAAAGCTAGATAAAACTGAGCAGAACTGGTTGTACCAGCCTGTATAACAGGCTCAGACAAAATATAAAGATAACAGCACGTAGAGACATTGCTATGGTGTGAATGAAACTCATTGTCTCTCTCAGGTCAGCTTGACCAAGGCATATGTATCGAGCAGTATTGGGAAAGAAATGGAATAAGTAGTGGAAAAGTACCTCACACATATCAACTTTTTTTTTTTTCCTGTTACATTGCTGAAAACTTGTTATGCTGTCTTATAATTGGCTTATACTGAAATGTTGGTATTTTTTAAGATAAGAAGTGCAAAATCTAGCTTATAAAAAGCTGCTGTAAATTGTAATCGGGGACGGTCTCCTTTGTAGAAGTCCCACATGCATGTGTAAGGTTTGATCAAATAAAGCGACGTTAAGACAAAACCCAGTGGTGTGGTTTTTGCCCCATGACGATGGAAGCGGTTGCTCAGGTAATAAATACAGTGAGAGAATTTGTGATCACAGTCACATGGGTCACCTGTTAATTCTATTTGTACAGTAATCTTAATTTTTCCAAGATGGCTTTAGAAAATATCTTGGAACTAACGTCAAGGAGGCTAATGGGCCTATACATAGTAGGGTCAGCCAAATTCCCCTTTTTGTGTATGGGTACGATTACAGCACCTTTCCAAAAAGGAGATATAAAGTTTTCTGTAATATACTTATTAGAAAAGATAGTGAGTAAATTTGTCCATAGTGTAGATTTGCACAGGTATTGTACATCTCTGCTGCTATATAGTCAGACCCTGGTGCTTTGTTTAACTTCAAAGTTATAATTGTGAAACATGCTTCTGACCTTGTAATTTGCTTAAACATTCTAAAGTTATTTATTTGAGAAAAAGAAGAATCCTGGGTACTTGATTCATAAAAAATATTTGTAAAAAAAATCAACCCACTGCATTTCTGAGATATAGGTGTCCATACTACATTTATAGTTGTTCATTCTTCTGGTTACTAGGGTCCAAAATGCTTTATTATCTCTATAATTAATAGCCTTCAGCATACATAGCCATTGGGCTTGTTGATACTGCATTTTTTTATTTTATTTTTTTGTAGAAAAAGTTTGTGTTTTTTCTTCTCCTGATTCAAGTTATTATATTTTTGTCAATCTTTGGGGCCATTTGTTTTCCTGATTTCTGCTGTAAAAATGCTTTATACTTTGTACACTTTTTGTCAAACCAAGTGTTGTACTTGCTCTTCAAGGGCTAAAAAGGGACCTGTTTGTAAATGTTTGTCTTTATTATTCTAAACAGATTAGTAATAAGCTGCCAAATTTGTTCCCCAGTAAAACTTTCCATTGCACCCACGTTCCTGATTAAAATTATTTTGAATAGTATTCCCAATATCTTCTTCTAGTCCTAAATCCCATATAATTCTCTTATTAGATATAATTTCAGCAAGACATGGTTCAGAAGTATTTCTTGAGATCATATCCACATCTTCCCCAGAGTTTTAGGGGTCAGCCCTTTTAGAAGAATAGGTACTGTAAGTGATCACTTTCTGATCTGGGAGGAATGCATAGAAAAGATCATACATTCATGGACCCAGACCAGAAGTCAAAGTCTATAAGGGAAGTCCCTGTTGCTTTGATATGGGTGCATTGGCCAGGAAGGTCTCCCTGGAGCCTACCATTAAGATGACATAGATTGTACAATCGAATAGTTCAATTAAAGATAAACCTGCCTTATTAGTTTTTGGTCCTTCATATTACTACTTGGATTTGTAGGAAGAGTATTAATATGAGTCAACAGGGTATTATCAGCCAGTCCATTGAAGTTACCAAGTCTGTCATTTAAATCACCTATAAACAGAATATCTGCATGTGGGTATTTATGATTAATGTCTGAGAGAAGGCTGTCAAACAACTTCAATATATCATGAGGATAGCATTTCAAGCTTCCTGTGGGTATGTAGCTATTGATTAGTATAAATTTATTTTCCTGAGTTTGAAGAAGGGAAATAATAAAATTATTTCCAGTATAAAGTTTATGGATTATCTTAAATTTCCCTATTTTAAAATAAGTAACAAACCCTCCTGAAGGTCTTCCATATTTATGTTCTCTTGTGTCATTTCATAACCATTAAGGGAAATAACTTTATCATCCTTGTGCCATGTTTCTTGACAGCATATCATATCCCCTTTTGTTATACAGTCTACCCAATTATTATAAGGAAATGCATTTTCTATTCCAGCTATATTCCAAGAAATGAATAACATTCCTGCTACTTCATTTAGAAATGACTCAGAGCTACCTTGGGAAAACATTATTTCCTGTATAGTGAGTCAATCCTTGTATTCAGCTAGTATTCTGAATCTATTTGATAATTGTAATGGAGTATCTTGTAGGACCCTTCCATCTGTGGGCATTTGTTTTGTGGAACTAGAAGGGTAGATAACAGAAAGATCCACTAAATGCTGCCCCATTGGATCCAAAATTCCACTTTTTTGGAGCAAAAGCTGCACTATTTCTCTATTTTTCACTAGAATATAAATTTGTTAGGTATTTTCCTTTCTCTGAACCCCGATAATGCCTTACTGCCCCAACTGTATGTGCATAAATTTAGTAAACAGGTTGCACAAAGAACCTACTAGTCTGTCGTTATTCTCTCGTGGTAGTTGTTTCATCCCAAACAGACTTAGGGTTACTAGAGATTCAGACATCTCACATTTCAGTCTTACTAAATTATTAAACTCACGTCTACTAGGAAAGGTCACAAAGATGCTTTTATTGTGTAGCTCTTTCCCTTTATACCACACATAGTTGGCAATCTTGGGTGACTAAAAAAATGCTTCTCATATACAGTATGAAGTCGTCTATCCCGACTTTTTTTCACTTCAACAATATTATTATCCAGACTATCCCAATCCATATCCAGCATAATGATATTTAATGTATATGCTTTCAAATTTTCACAGTTCAAGTTAGGCCAATCTTTATGAGCACAAACCCTTACAAATGGGAGTAGTGACCTGTTCAAGCGAGTTACATAGTTAGTGTCTTATGAGTTATTCAGCTCCACTCCAGTAAGTACAACATTTTGCCATTTATGATACATAAATCCAGTTTCTGTAACAGATGAGATATTATTGATAGGCTGATTAGAACTACTTGTGGGACACACAAAGGGGTTGCTGTTACAGGTATATTGTTTGTTTAGTAAAATAATTTATTGTTTCAGTTTAGAGAGTTGTTTACCCATCTCATTTGTATTAAAACAGTTTCAGTAAGCAGGCCTAAGCAAGCTGTGCTTTTATCCACAAGTAGTGCTTTAACCTGTATATTTGAATACTGAATTAAACAACTGCATTATTCCTGTCTTGATTACGATCTTGGAGGCCATCTTCTTATCCTCTTTCTTATTCAACCCAAAGATATTAGACCTGCTAGATCTTTTTCCCTTCTTCCTGTTTTTATTTTTTCAGAGTATCAGGTATAATAACTAAACTAAAATTGGGCCTCAGGCTACCAGAGGCCAGTAGTGAGGGATCAAGTGGTATAGGATCTGATTCCTTAGGTGGTACCAGCACATCTAATTTACCAATTATAACATCAAGCCTTGCCCCATTGACCACAGTATCCTGCCTGACAGTTTTAATCTCATTTTTAAGAACCACAATGTGTTCCTTTACTATAAATTTGTGGTGTATTGATTACTTAATAAGGCAACCAGATCCTCTCTTAAACATGTAGGCATATATTGGGGTTGATAACCGGTGTCCTCTGCTAACGTGGATCTCTGGTATTTTGTTAGATCATTGATTTGAAGCATCTCCTCATATCTAGATTCAATTCATTTAATACCAGTAATGGTTTGCTGCAGTTCTGCTGTTACATTTCTGATTTCTGTTCCAGAAAAAGAACTGTAGCAGAAAATAGGCTTACAAAGTGAATCCCACAGCAAACTAAAAACTGCTGTCTTAGGAAGGGACAACTGGAGTCATTCAAACATTTCCTAAGGCTGATCGACTGGGCCCCATTACATAGGGCACAGGATGTTAACCACGCACTGGAATACTTCAGCACAATCTTCACAAATGCATGTAATATATTTGCCTCATTCAAGACCAGGAAAGTTAAAGGTAATCCCACTCCACGGCTCAGTGGATCTCTCTTAGAACTTATGTGCAATAGAGACAATCTATGGCATAAAGCCAAAGTCACTGAGATTCAAGCTGACCTCACGCCCTACAAGGCACCCAGGAACTATTGCACATATCTAATTAGAAAGGCCAAAGCCAGATACTATAAAGAATTCTTGGGCAGGACATGGAATAATGGTAGGGAAGTCTGGAACTCCATGAAATCCCTTACAGGAAAGAATTCCAAATCCCCACCAGCTCTGATTATAACAACATGAGGTGCACTGCATGAACATAGAGACATTGCCAACACTTTCAACATCGCGTTCACTGATCTCAGTGCAGTATTACCAAGCAACTACCTTAGCCTGAAACCTCCAGAATAGCCTCCTTGTCCAACCTATCTCCCAAGGAAATTCTTCTTTTCAGTAAGGGTTATTAAGTTATGGAATGCATTGTCCTTAGAAGTAATTACAAGTATTTCTAAACAGATCTATGAAACACGTTTGGACAAATATATCCATTCTGGTTTGATTTCTAGTTATTATTAACATATAGCAGTAAATTATGGGCCTTTTTGGCCCTCTATCTCCTATTAAAACCTAGTATGAAACCTAGTATGAAACATGCCCCCCCCCACCACAAATAACAATACACCACCCTTCCATTTTAGGCAAAACTCTGAAGTATGTCAGGAAGGTACTAGGCAAGACAAGGATGGGCAGCGACCAAATAGGTATGAAGATGATAGCCCTTACATTAGACGAGGTAGCCCTGCCACTTACAAAAATCTTTAATATATTACTAAGGGCTGGCATATTCCCTGACAAATGGATATCTGCACTCATGACCCCTGTTTTTATCCATTCTACCACCCCTATCAAAAGTGCTAGAAAGGATCGTCTCAGACCAACTTTCAGATTACCTTGATGAACACAGTCTTCTTTGTGCACCACAGCACGGCTTCCAAAAAAAGCATAGCACCCTGACCACACTGGTTGACTATATTAGTCTACTATATGATGCGCTAGATGCAGGAATGGCAGTGGGATCTATCTTCATAGATCTCACTAAGGCATTCGACACAATCAACCATTGACTCCTCCTCAACACCTTGCTATCCACCAGACTGTCCCCTGACAAGGTGACCTGATTTGCAAGCTATCTTTCTTGTAGAACCCTATCCATAAGAATCTGCAGACAGCTCTCTGAACCAAGGGAAGTAACCCTTGCTGTACCCCAGCGATCCATTCTTGGCCCATTACTATTAGTCTGTTCATCAATTCCCTCCCCTCTGCATGTCCTGCTCATATGGTACTATATGCCAATGATGCCATAATCTTGGTACCCGGTAAGGAACTGAGCACAATAACCTCCGAGCTCCAGCTCAACTTCCAAGGACTAGAAAAATGGTTCATGCAGAATAGGCTCCGACTGAACTATAAAAAAAACAATGACATGTTAATCACACTACCCCATAATAAGAAAAAATATGGGCCACTGATAATCAAAAGTCACAAAGGTGAGACAACTGAACAGGTACCCACCTTCAAATAGCTGGACATACATATCAATGATACCCTTACCTTCACCTCACATATTGAACACGTCGTTAAGGCTGCTAACACTAAATTAGGAGTACTACACCACCACAGACAAGCTATGACACCAGACTTGAAACTTGTCACCTGCAGCTCTATACTGTCTATCATAGATTACAGGATGGTGATCTATCGGACTAGCACAGATACTGTGATAAAAAGAATCAAACCCCTACTTAATAAGGCCTGTTGACTGACCCTTGAAGCAGATTACCAGCCCCACATGTGCACACTATACAAAGAGACTATCTGGCTCACACTTCAACAAAGATAAAATTTCCAAGCCTGTCTGTTAGGGAAAAAAACCTCTACTTGTCTAAGTGCCTGACTCCACCACCAACTTTTTTAAAATTGCCCCTACTGCCAAGAATACTAGAAGTGCGGCCAAGGGAGTTCTGGCATTGTAAGTGCCTTGTAAGTGCACCACATTTGTTCAAAGGTCGCTAGTGTTCTGTGGTCCCAAGTGGCTTAACAACCTCCCAGAGCCACTCCTGGATACCAGCAAACTTAGTCCATTTTAGAAACTCCTTTGTTCCCATCTCTCCCTTGAAGTCAATTGTGACTGCTCTCCTGAAACCTGGTCCCTAGCTTTAGTCACACCTGAGCAAGCTCTGTACCCCCCCACCTGCCATTAATTGCCTCCCTGTCCTAAACCTCTCTCTGACCTCCCATCCATGAACCACTCTGCCCTATTCTGCTGTGCTCCTCTGTTGCACACTTGACAAATGCCTCTTCAGGCCTCTGCGGGCTGCTCATAACACTCTGCTCCATAACTCTCTCTATAACCGCCCCCACACACTATCCTCTCACAGATCTCCCTTCCTTGCTCTACTCCACCCCTCTCTGCTGTACTGCTGTGTGGCACACTTGACAATGCCTCCTCTGGCTGTCTTCTAGCACACTGCTCCCTACCTAAGTCAATGTCTCTTGCCTCCCGGGCTGAAATGTACGTTTCCTATCCTGCTTAACTAATGTGCTACACTACCTTAGTGATGCTATTACCCTGACAGCACTTAGTGATTGGAACCTGTAATTGTATCTCCTTGTTTGAACTAAGATGGTTAGTAAGATTTCAGTTTGATCAACTGCTGTCTTTGTATTAACCCATTCATTACCAATATGTAACCTTTGTAATCTATGTATATTGTATGTACTGTATGGCTTGACTAATTTTCAACTTGGAACCTTTGAAAAGGAGCCTTTGGGCTCAAAGGTTGTAATCCAAAACTGTAATAAATAAATAAATAAGAAACAAAAAGAATATCATTTTGAATATTACCCTGGGAGAGATTATTAAATTCAGCAACCTCCCCTTTATACATATTGTCCATAGGTAAACTTAAATAGCTGTTACCTCGGATGCTTCTGATAAAACATAATTTGAGGGTATTCCATCAGTATTGCTAGGGGAACATATTCAGAACCTGAGAAATGCGGTGCGCAAAAGAATGTGTAGTGCAGTGAGATGCTCGATGGCAAGTCAATGCAATATTCATCAGAAGTGCAGTGAAGCACAGTGAAATGCGATTGCACAAAAGCAGCTGAATATAGCATTGAAGTACCATTGCGCAAATGGAACAGCATGGAGCAACAGCCCAGGACTGAATATGGTGAGCCAAGCACAGATGTGCGCACAAAGCACACATACACATATCGCTGGTGGAACAGCCCAGGTAGGCATGTGTGACAGCAACGCCGCCCACACAGCCATAGCCACAGCCAAATGTCCCATGGGGGTGGGGGCTGAGAGAAGACAGAGAGGGCATGCACACAGCCCACACAGCCAGAGGTCCCAGTGCCTACACACAAGCAATGTGCACACAGGGATTGGATCTAGTTGTGCCCAACATTCATGAACAGGAACATGTAGGTGACCCTGACCCAGCACATGCACAGCACAGCAACGAATGAACAGGCAGCAGGCAGTAAATGTTGTATCAAATGTCTTTATGTAGAACAAGAACGTAACACAACAACAATGGTGCAACAAATGGAATACAACAACAAACAACAATCATGAACAGCAGAAACAGCACAAAGTCAGAACAAATCAAAGGAACAGGAACCAGAGCAAACCAAAACAAGAAACTGTGATCAAGGAACAGGTCAACCTGGGAACATAGTAAGGAAGGGGAAAAAGGGGGTGGGGCAGACGGGCAGTGATGAAAGTCCAGAAACTATTTTACAGTGTCCAAATGGCAGCAGTCTGCCATAACGCCCATGGCAGGCCTGTGTGCATGCTAATGGTCCACCCGCTGTGCCCTCAGGTTTCTTGCCTCTGAGCTCCACACCTTAATGGGCTGCACAATGTCCACAGCACCCTGCCACACTGCCCTTGTGTTTGCCCTCACCGCGTGCAGGAGGGCTGAAAGCTGCATGGCAATTGTCCAGAGCAGAGGAGCAACTCGCTGTCCAGCTGGCAACCCATGGCCCCTGCCTGAAGTCCTCCCCCAAGGCGCATGTGAAGTTCACTGTGAGCCTACAAAGCAAAACATACAGTCAGGAGAGCAGCACAGGAAGGTGCACAACACCAAGGTACAACACCCCCCAAAGCAACAGAAACAGCACAGGCATGGTCATGCACAATAGCACAACCAGTGCAGGCACACCGTCTGAGGAATGCTGCCACACACATGTGTGTGACAGCAACCCATGCACCTGAAATACTGACTACAGCCAGTAACAATGCAATGTGGACATGAGGGCTTTGCACACAGGACATGGTGAGGGCAATGCAGCGCAACATGCAGATGCAGAAACTGGAAGCAAACAATGTGCACCATGCCACGTTCCCACACTCAAGCCACCATGCACAACATGGCAACCCATGTCTGGCTGCCCATGCAACATAGCATGCCAGGCCACAGAGGCCTGCTGCAAGCCCTGCCCCCACCCATGAGCCAACACAGGCCAACACATGGCTGTCCAGCGGACACCGTGTACATATGTAATGCCCAGTGATGGCGTACAGTTCAGACCCAGCCCAAACAAATGGCAAACAACATGCAGGTCAACAATGCAAGAGACAGTATACAGAGCAAGCTGGACACAGTGGTAATAAACAGCACACAGTAGGAACATGCATCAGGAAGGTGCATGGGTAAAGGACCACTGTGGATTAACAAGACATGCAACAGTGGCCCCCGCCTGTGGATAGGCATGGTACCCGACCCAGAATGGGACCGGGTAGGAACAAGGGTGGATGGGGACATGACACAGATGACCAGACAGTGTGTGTGTATATGTGGATGGCATGGCAGATGGAGGGATGTCATGTGTGAGGGACACCCAACAGTGGCAATGCAAAGTTGAACCACAGGATGGCAGGACCAGTAATGTAGAATGAACACGTGCTGCACGTACATGGAACACATAGCCCCATGGCAAGCAGGCACACTGGCAATGTGTACCACAAGGGGAAGGCCAAGAACAGCACATGTGCATGGGACCATAGTGGCCTCCATAGAAGGGGGATTGGAACATGTACAACACCAATGTGTGTGTCAGCACAGTGTGTGTGATCCACAGGAAACATGGCTTGATGAGGCACACAATGACAGCCCCCACGCCACAATGGTCTGCAGCGGGATTGACCATGGCATACCTAAACAGTGCTGCCATGGCCAACATGGGAGTCCGGGAACACCTGTGTGGCACTCTGTCCACATCATGCACGTGCATGGCCTCACTGGTGTTGGGGTGTATGTGCTGGTGTGTCAGCTCTCCAGAGTGACACCCTGACAGGCACCCACTGGGATGCATTGCATGTAGACACCCGTGGGATGCTGTGGATGCAATGTGATGCCATCTGGGGGATGGGTTCTCCCAGTAGGGGTGTGTGTGCTGTACCATGTGTGTGGCCTGTCCGTGTGCCATGCATGTTGCATGCAACACTGGCATGCCCATGTTGTGCATGACCACCATCCAACCATGCACAGTAGCATGTATACTGTGTGACACAGGCAACGCGACCACCATACCTGTGATGGTACGCCATGGTACAACCATGTGTGTGCATACCGCAGCAGTGGATGTGTGGTGCTGTAGATGTGTAGTGTGAGCACACCACAGTGACAGGGTCTGTGCCCCATGTCCCTTCACTGTATGTCGCAGTTGGCATGGCACCATGTGCAGCATGCAGCACCCACACGCAAGGCTTGGGCATGGCATGCCACAGTGTTGACCCACATGTATGCCGCACAGGACATGGTGCATGGTTCAGCTGGCCTGTGTGAGACATTACCAGTTGGCCCTGTGCCATGCCCACAGAGGGCATATATGGTTGTGTGAATGCCACCCATGTGTACATTTGTGGGCCTGCACTGCAGCGGTACCCTGTAGGCATTTAATTGTTGTGTGTGTGTGTGTGTGTGTCCTGTCAGGTACAGCATTATTTTACATGCGTGCATGCATGCACCCTTACATATCCCACAGGTGATGGTGCCTCCAGCACACTCCAATCTTCACTGGGCCGAATGCCTCACTGCCTGGTTCCCTGTAGCTTGGTCTGCAGGGGAGACAAAAGCATAAGGGTGCAGTCAGTAACATGTGTCACACACAATGCCACCACCCCCAGTTTGTGCATGTGCTGTGGCCCAGCCATTGAGCTGACCTGTGTGCCACACACTGCATAGCATGACCAGCTGTGAACTGCGTGCTGGTGTCAGGCACTGTATGGCACCATGATCTGCCATGTGTAGGGAGCCATGATGACCACTGCCTGCATGCCCACCATGCAGAAACAATGGATGCTTCACAGACATGTTACCCCACCATAGTGTGCACCCCTTCATCCATCTGTGACACTGCATATTGCATTTGCATCTGGAACACACACCCAACAGTGTACAGCTGTCCGCACAGGTACCGGCGTGCAGTGTCATGGCTACACAGGCTGCAGCACATGTCCGCAATGCCAGTATGACATGGTACTGTACAGCCATGCAAGTCAATGTACATATGTTTGTGGCCGTGCCTGTGCCCATGCCAGGTCACCTGCATGCCGTGCCTGTGGAAGGCTGCATGTGTATGGCCATTGCTCAGACCACTGTTCATGCCATCCCTCCACCAGTGTGGGCAGCTATGCCTGCACCACAGTACACAAGCATCATGTGTACATGCAGTCCCTACACATAGCACTAAGCAAACAACGCTGTTACACAATGCAGGCATTACTACATACCTGGGCATGGCACTGTTCCATCCCAGACCATGTCCCTGTACTGTGCCAGGTGCTCAGGGTCTCATTGGCATATGTCACCAAAATGGTGGTGACACTGTTCCCCACTGTGCTCGATTCTCATCCTGTGGGACAAGCCACATACCACCCAGGCCCACACCTCAGACCTTGGGGTGTCCAGGTCATTCGTCCCAAACAGCGGGCCCTCCAATAGCACCACTTGGTCCACCAGGTTGGAAACCTCAATATACAACCATCTCTGGCCCCTCCTGGCACCTGCCACCGATCTCCCTGCTCTCGCCATGCTCCCAGTGCAACCACCTGTGCTGCAGCAAGATTAGTCCCTGGGTAGGTTGTAATCCATGCCATTTTCATGATTCACTGATACAGGCTTAGGCAGGACACATGGTTTAGTGCCATGCATTAACACATACAGGGGCAGCCTGTACGCATGCACAGAGACGTATGTGCAGGTGGCAATGTAGGGTCATGACCCGCGCAAACTCGAATGCATGAATGCCCATTTTGTATAGGGTAGATGTAGTAGCATGGTATGCATGAATAGCGCTGTTACGCTTCTGTGATACGGCCATATACATCACAGCGGCACCAGTTTAGTGCTGCGTGATTGACTGGTGTGATACTGCCTGTGCGTGGTGTAACAGAGGAATGCGTGATGGGAACAATGGCACAAATGCATGCGCACAATCGCAAACAGTATGTGCTGTGCGATGGACCACTATATTCAGCCTGCATATGCAAATGGACTGATTACTGTGCCTCTGCACAAACACAGAATTAGCATCTCATTACAGAGGTCAGATCCGCCCATTCCCCCTGTGGATTAGCATAAAATGGGCCATGCACCACCCTGCTGAGTGGTGTGCACAAGGAACTGCACCCTGTAAGGTAGGCCTTTTAATCCACATGTTTGTGTGTAACAACCTGTATTCTTTGACGCTTTTGTTCTACAAAAGGGGCACCACTGCCATGGATTATGCAGTGTTTTGTATTGGTCCAGCACCACTGATGCTGTCTGGTATTTGTTGCAGACCAAATTTCACAATTGATGAGCTAAAGGCCCTGACTGAAGCCTATATTTTGCATGAGGCAGTCCTGTGCAGGAAGGAGGGGACACGCCAGACTATGATCAGGCCTGTGTGGAGGTTGCAGAGGCAATGAATGCTGAGGGTCCATACAACTGCATGTCCCAGGAATGTAGGAAGAATGCCAGTGGACTCCGTCTCAGCACCAAGAAGTGTCTAGCACAGGCACTCAGGGACAAGCTGGCCACGGGGTGGGGGGGCCATCGAGTGCACTCAAGCTGACAGTGCAGGAGGCACTGATGGCCACTACCTTCCATCTAGAGTCCCTGCGGGTGTCCAGGGTGGTGGATGGGAGGTTGGACTTGCACCAACACAGAGATGTGAATATGTTTTTGTACTGTGGGACCGTCACATGCATGTTGCACCAACTGTATTGGGGGTGTGAGGCCAATTCATATGTTTTGTGTCCCTACAAACCCCTCAAACACACACACAGCCACAGCATATGTCTTAGGCACATACATGGCCTCAACATTCCTCCAACATCATATGGTGCATGGAACACACAGGGGGAGCTGCCAGGCCTGCACAGACAGTGATATCACATGTTCAGCATTGTATGTCTAAGAGACGATGGCCATGTTGCGGACGCACTTACATTGTTATTTTTCTCTTTCCACAGCTGCAGACAGGACAGGGACAAGCCAAATTACAATGGGCCATCACGCCATTACACATGTGCCTGCAACAGTCCACAGTGGTGCAACACACACCCTGCCATGTACCACTATACCACAGGTGCAGGCAGGGACCTCCAGCACTGCACACACCTCTGCCGCAATGGTACTGCCAGTGGGCAGTGAGGCTGGTAGTGGTGGTGGTGCCAAGGGCCGTTGAAGATGCTGCAGATGCTGGGGATGCTTATAATGATGATGATGGTGATGATGATGCCGACAATGCTGATGGGTGTGCTCTTGATGAAGGTGTGGACAGCGCCGCTGACTTTGAGGATGATGATGACACCCCATCACTGCAGGATTTGCATCCACTGGAGTGAGAGGTTCTGGATGACACTGATCCTGGTAAGGTGCTTTGCTGGTGATACCGTGGATGTGAACAGCTTCATCGGCTCAGTTATCCATGATACAGTGCCCAATGTGCCTCCTCATGGCACTGTGTGTGCCTCCTTGTCCACCGCCACATGACACACACATGACCCTAAACAGGACACTGTGCATCATGCGCAGTGGACTACTATACTGGTGCAGGACACGCCATTGCACCCAGCAATGGCCATGCAGCAGTGCCCTTCTGACATCCATCCAACTGCTCCTGCTGAGCAGCTGCACATCCAGCAGCAGTCATAGCCTTCACATGCATCCAACGCCACTGCTGGGCAGCCTCCCCATGCAGTCAGTTGGCCCTGCCCTGGTACCACCACCTGCCAGGCATGTGGCACCTAGTCCACCCCATGGTCACCCAGTGGAGCAGGTCCAGGGACACCTTCCCCAGGACCTGGTGCTTGCCGCCCATAACATCTTGTTTAGGTCAGCTGTGGATACACAGGTGCACCTGCATGAGGACCTGGTGGTACTGCAGACAACCTTGTGCCATCATGAGGAGTGTTGCTCTGTGAGGAATGAGTAGCACATTGGGGTGGTCACTGCTAATACAGAGACACTGCGGGATATTGCCGTGGCAATACGGGAGCATGTAGTGGCAGGGCCTTTGCACAGAGCACAACACACCCCTGTGCATGCCTTTGATGAAACATTCTGCACCCCCGTGTGACCACCACCAGGCTTTGCAATACCTCTCCCTCCCACTTATCCTGCCATTCCACTGTGACGCAGTGGCAGTTTTGTATTTACAGTTACAACGCATCCTACTCGCGACCGAGCTCGCTCCCGTGGTGGATTCTGCCACAAGAGCACAAGGCCGCTCACATGGTAGCACAGGTGCACGTGCATCACCACAATCACTGGTGTCACCTGCATCCACAGCACATGGCACAGCCTTGGGTCTTGTCCAGTCCCAGTGTAACTCCATATGTGTGTGTGGCAGGTGCACTAAGTGGACATGTGGTACCAGTCCACACTACAGTGCATCCGGGCCATAGTCTGTCAGCAGACGGTGCGTACCTGCACCTCCTGCCCCTTTCTGCCTGTCACATTCCCCCCCAAATGCTGCTGTTTCACCGGACATGACTGCCTTGTGGCTGCTGACTGTGGTGCATGGTGCTGTTGGCCTGTCATGGGGATGATGAGTGCATATTGCAGACTGCCGAGTGTGTCTGCCATTCCAGTTGTACTGAGCCATGCAATCATTGGTGCCCTGACCATGCCACTCAGTGTGTCACATACACTTGTCATGTCCAGTGTGCAGGCCACCCTTCAAATGCTGCATGTTCTGCAGTGGGCCCAGATAGGCCCATTTGTTACATATGCATGTCTGTTGACTATGTGTGTGATTCATGCCACATGCTTACCTGGCTATTGTCACACATCCAACTGTCATACTCACTGCCTGGCACCGAAATGTTCCCTGATGATGGTGTCCGCGTGCCACCACTCCTCTATGGTCAGCCATGCGTTGCCCCTCTCCTGCCATGGCTGTATCTCCCCACCTGCTGGTTTCACTTCCTCAGCTATGTTGCCCTCCTGGTTCTGTAACACTATTCCATGGTTGAGGGCCATGTTGTGGAGAATGCAACAGGCCAGGAATATGTCACAGACCTTCTGTGGGCTGTACTGTAGTGTACCACCAAACTGGTCCAGGCATCTGAATCGCATCTTTAGGATGCCAAACACTCGCTCTGCGATGTTCCTTGTCCTGGTATGTGCACTGTTGTAACATTCCTCAGCCTCAGTCATGGGCCGCAGGATGGGCGTTATCAGGCACAGTCTCAGGTCTCGGGGGTATGCTCTGTCACCTGTGGATGGATGGGATGGATGGGAGATGTGTTTTTACTCAGTGCCATGTTGCCCTACTGCACACAGTTCAGACCTCCCATGACACCTGCCTGCCTGTTATACACTCGTCTGCACCCTCTGGGGTATCAGCCAGTACCCACTGCTAGTGTTGGCTCCCTATTCCAATTGCGTCACCTATGCCACCCGACATTATGTGCTGCACAGCTGTATGGTGTGTCAGCATGCCCACTGTACCCATTCACCTGTTGCATTGTTGGCTGCATGTGTGCTGCCCCCAATGTCTCCTGCACTACTGTCCACTCAACACACATTGTTTGACCGTGTGCATGCCCTGCTGCCCAGCTACCTTCTGTGCACACTGTACAACCTTCATGCCTGCGCAACCTGTGTTCCATGGTGCACTGTGCTGCTGTTGTGCTGCACTCACCCACGAGATGGTTACTGGACAACTCCCCAGTCTCAAATCGGTGGATCAGGTCTGACCAGTGCTAGATGTGGGCATCATGTGCATTGTTAGGGTAGTTGGCATACTTATACATGATGCGCCCTGAGGCATTGCACACCACCTGGCAGTTGATGGAATGATAGCCTTTGCAGTTTCTGCATTGCTTGCTGTCAATGCCAGGTGGTGCTTGTAGGGACACATGGGTGTAGTCTATTGTGCCAAGTACACCAGGTAGGTGTGCAACCCTGTAGATGTCATGCTTTGCTTTGGTCCACTGCTGTGATGGAGAATCTTATGTACTCACCAGTGTGTCACAGCAGAGCATTGAGGAACTGAGTGAGGAGCATGGGCATGGCCAACTGTGTTATGCTGTTGGTGTCCCCCACCAGCATCTGAAAGGTGCCTGTGGTGAGCAGGCACATGGCTGCTGTGACCTTTGTCTCCACCACCATGGCATGGCTTCTGTGTGTGGGTGCCTGCAGCTCATCATCGACCAGCTCACAGAGCTGTCTTAGCATTGCCCTGTCTAGTCGGGACCAGCCCAGGATCTTTGTGTCTATCAGCTGTTCGAATGCAATGTGTGGCCGGTACAGTCTATGCTGGGCATAGTGCCTAGGGACCCTCCATCAGCCATCCTGTTGCTCCCTCAGTCTCCTCACATCACCCATTACTGCAGCCATGCCAAACAATAGGCCTGCCATGACTCTACTGCCTGCTACTATGTTTTCTCTGTGTAAGCCTGTCACACTGTGTTTCCCTGTCTCCCTCTGTCAGGGTGCAGTTCCTGTGTGTTGCACTAGGTGGATTGTTGATTTAGGTCTGCCTTTTGTAGTCCTATCTTTGCACAACTGCACACATATCTTACGCATTGGCACTCTAGCTCAATCCAGTTTAATATGCGGTTGCACAGTGTATTCATGTACATGCCCCCATTTTATGCACGGTTCAGCCTCTTGCTGCACTGTGGAGCAGTCATATTTGAGCGGCACACAGCTGTCTGCTGAATATCTCTCTTCTGCACATTTCGGTGTTTGCGCCCTGCATATCTGTCCTGCACCTTGCAATTGATCTCAATATGGGGGCCCTAGTGTCATCTGATTCTTTTTCATCAATAAAATTAGGTGATTTCTCCAAACATGAATCAGAAATTGGTTTTGAACATAAAATAGGGAGTGAGTTACTGGACCTTAGTTTAGGGGTTGAGATTTTGTCCTCATCCAGTGCATTAAATATTCTTATATAGCCAGTCATCTTAGTCTGTTTAATTTTCATAATTTTGAGGTTTTTACTTCTCTTTCTAATTTCTAGCATTGACTCACTTTATAAGTGTGAACAATCACCCTGACTTTTTCTCTGTAATCTCCTACTATCCATGTCAAAAAAACAAAACAGGAATCTGTTGTGTTACCATTCACTTAAATAGTTTATGTACCTCAGTACTTCAAATACAATAGAAAACAATTAAGCAATTAACAGTATTAAAATACAGGCTCAGAAGTTTCATACAATATATTGAATAGTGCTCTGAGCAGTCCAAGTATCTGATAAAAATGAGCCAAAAAAAGTGTAGCAGTTCCGTTCTTCTGTTTCAGTGTATACCAAAAATCAAACCCATACCAGGAAGATCCCATCAGAGAAAATCTTTTGTAAACTCGGAGAGTCAGACTTTTTGCAGATTGTACCTTATCAGTACCAGGTACCAAGTGAGGGTCTATTCTATGATTTTCTGTTGCTGATCCCTGTTTTCTAGTCTTCCTCAGTGCTTGTCTGGTATCTTTCAGAAGCCAAATGACTCGGCCACGATCATTAGGCATCAGATCAGACCAGAAGGCAGCAAAGGGTGTTAAACTTTCAGGCAGTATGTTAAGGGCAAAATTTATCAGTGTTGCCTAAGAAGGTACCAGGTTTGCCAATACTGATTTAACAGTTATATGTTGGTCATTTGATATAGATGAAAAAAGGAGGAAGTCCAATTATAAGGGAGGTTTAATAAACTAAGATAACAAACAAAAACTATATATGCAAAAAAAGGGGGGATTTAAAGGGGAACAGAGCCAGTAATAAGGCCCAATACACCATCCACATTAATTTATAAATATCCCTTATTAAGTGATAATAATTAACCTCCACAATGTATCTTAACAAGAGACTAGTATTCTGGGGGTAGACAAATGAAAGGATCTTGTATAGCCTAATAACAATAATAAAACACCAGGATGCAGATGTATATGATTAAAATAATTTAGGGCAGTGACAACATGGGTTAAAGAAAGGTTAAAAAAGGGGAAAAAAGGAGTCCTATAAATCTATAATCATATAAATGCTGCAAAAAATAGAATTAGGATGAAGGATACCTCACTGACCTCAGCAGTTGTGACTGCTCTACCTAGGCTTGCAGCTTTGTTTCACCTCTCCCTCCTCTTCTCTCCTCCATTGCTACCCTCCCCACTTCTCTCCACCCCTCCATCCCCTGCTACTCCCTGTCTCTCTCCAACTCCCCACCTACCATTCTACCCCATCTCACTTCCCACCTACATTCCACCCCCTCTCCCACTCCTCTCCTCCTGTCTCCCCTTCCCTATCACCCTGTCTCTTGTTGCTTCACCCCCAGACTACTTAGCATGTATCTTTCTGTTCTTGCACTTACAACAATGTCAAATCCTTGACTGCCTACCCCCCCTTTTCCCTACCCCATCTCCTCTTATCCCCCCCCTTGCTCCACTTATGTCACCCCTAGGATGGTATTCATTTGTATCTGTGTCTTGCTATACAGTATATACACCCATATTGTTAATTGTGCATTGTTATTTGCCACTGACTGTTTGCTACTATGCTTGTCTATATACATGTACTGTCTTTTGCAACTAAGTTAACCTCCTGATCGGCATTGTATCTTACCTCTGCTTACTTCTATGTTTAACCTCTTGACCTTGTATTTTATTTTACCACTGTTTTGCTTGTACCCATTGCTGACTTGGAACCTTTGTAAAAGAACCCTTGGTTCAAAGGTATTTGTAATCCTAGTAATAAATAATTACTTACTCATAACTCGATATGTGAGAATAAAAATATGTTGGAAATCCATGCTTGCTCTACCTTCCGTGCTCTGTGCTTAAGCACAATCAAGACGCAAAAAGGAAAAAACTAAAATAATCCACTATCAGGACTGTATCTAACCCAGTAAAAGAAGTCAAAAGGCAGGAGCAGAGTAAACTGAAATGCAACCCCAATGGTGCTTCCAAGAGCTGTGGTTCTCACACAGGCAAACAAACAAACTGAAGTTTCTGTATGGCTCTCTTGATGAAAATGGTGATCCTGTCCTGGAGATGCCAGCACATGTGTTATATCCTCAGGGGTGTCACATGATATAGAGCATGAAAATTAAAAAATGCGAAGATATAAAAATAACAAAAAAAGTAAAATAACCTCAAAAATACTGAAAATACTGAAAGTCAGTTCACATAAATATCCAATCCAACCCCTGATTTTAAGGATTTTGCAAAGAAAAGGAGCAGAGGGTAAATGCAGCACTTCACTTGTACAAACCCTCACTTACTCGATTGCGCTCTAGTCAAATAAAAGTGTGTACTGATTATAAAAATATCACAGAACGTTAAATATCGATAGATAGTCATCAGTCATAAAAAAGTCTTACAGGTCAAGAGCAAAAAGACACAGAATGGAATAGCAGAACAGTGTGTTTTACTCTCATTAAAAGCATCTACATTTTGTCATCTGCTGACTGCTGTCTTATATCAGGAGTTTTTCACAGAAGGAGCAGTCGCTGGGATGATTATAACAAAAGCAGAGGATATCACCTCAGACATGCTGCTGCACAGCTTCCTCTGCAGTCAGCTCTCCGTAGAGCCCCCTGCTGTCTTCCCCAGGGCAGGCGGGCCCCTCTACCACTGTACGGATTCCAGGCTCCTACAGGGAAAAAGCAGTGGCAGAAGAAACAACTACTCAGAGTACTAGCTGAATAACTCAGACTGGTAAGAATATATACTAAAATATTGGGTTAATGCAATGATAGCATACCTTTACCAGAAAATCATCAAGCCTTGCATAATTTCTGCTATCTCCACTTCTTCTAATGTGCAGCAGCATGCAGCAGCTTGGTGCCTCCACAAATGAGCAGTCTGAATCCCAAATTTTCAACATGATCTTTTTTCATCTAGCCTTATGAGCATGACATCTGGCAGTATTTGAGCAGTTGTCAGGTTCATGATGTGGGGTGAAAAAAGAGCATGTTGAAATTTCAGGGTCTAAGCCTCAAAACATAATGATAGAACTGATGGACACTTCAAGAGACTGACACTCTACAGAATGGTTTAAAGATAAGCTGTTATCCAGTCTCATTCCCCCAGGACATGTAATTGTTCATTCAACAGTTGTTGTAATCTGACAACATATCCTTTGCATGCTGCTCTATACACAAAATGTCCTGTAACACTAAATCAAATCCAACAAAATGTGCACAATTATTGTTACCTGTGTCCACTGTTGTATATCTGCATATTTCTTGCTGTTGTACCTGACTCTAAACTCTTTGAAAATAGACACATGCCTAAAGGGCTTTATGTGAAATAAAAACTAAACTAAACTGATGAAGTTATGAGCAAAAGTTGAAAAACATAAAGAAAAGTACAATAAGTTCAAAAGTGTGTTCTGTTTAGTTGGATGCTGGATGTGGTCATGTGTAGATCACAGTCACTTAGAGTACTATAACAGAGATCCTATACAGGTAAGTTGGCAACAGAGGTGAGGGGTGGCAGAGTGATAAAAACAGGTCATGGTGAGGGTGAGAATGTTTTTTGAAGGGAGATGCAATGATGGACCATTTCCTTTTTACCATATTTTAATTTTATTTAATGACTGCTTTTCAGTTACCTGAATGTGGGGGGAGGGGAGAGATGGGTGGCATGGGTATTAAGAGGGTGGGAGTTAACTATATTGGCAACTGTCCCTGGGCTTTGCCATCCCTATCCATCAAGAAGTATTTCAAGTGCCTCCCACCCCCTCCATGCCAATGTTTCAACCCTCCCTAATGCCAGCTATCACCAACAACTCTGAGAATACCCTCCTATTATCCTGCCAACTCCAGCTCCTACTCCTACTCCTATCCTGTCCTGTTGCCCACTATGTGTCACTGTGTACTCCTCCTAGGCTGAACTTATTTGTGCACTCGTGTCTGTTACAAAGCACCTTATCGTGATTTATAGCTAAAGTGCTACTAGCTTCTCTTATTTAATTGTATATTATTAGGTAAGCTGCTAGGCCCTACTGCATGTATATCCTGTAACTGCTGACTATTCTCATGTATGCCTGCATATCACCTGCTGTTCTGTCCATTTGAATTATTTAAATGTTTAGTGATTATGTGTACTTGTACTTGTTCCCTCACCCCCTGCCCCGGGTCGCACCTGGAAATGAGTTTCAGCCCAGTGTGCCTTTCCTGGTTATCAGTTTTTAAATAAATAAATAAAAATCCCCATGGTCAAATGAATAGGGATGGCCACCATACTTGGACAACCCATTGGACAAATGAACTGTAAGGATGGTTCTCCCCAAAAACAAATTGTGGGTGCATTAGTAAAATGACATTTATGTGTCCATGAGATGGAGTGGTGATATGCCCACCCTAAACATTTGGAGTTAATTGAACCCCAGATGGCCATGTTATGGCCAAATGCTAAAAACAAGGCATTAAAACAATTGTTTTTGTCACTTACTGTACAAAGTTGTTACCAATATTTATCATTTCACTATTTAAAATGTGTTAATCGGGTAAGAACCCTAAGGCATCAAATGCTCATTTTCAAGGGGTCCCAAGTTCAGAAAAAGACCTGTACATGCAAATACAAAAGTTTATAAAAAATGCAATTAAACAAATCATGAATAACAATTACATGTGGAAACAATAGTATAGTGAGATTTCAGTTTCAATTTAAACAGTGAATATACAGTACTGTGCAGGAGGTTATTTTCACTGTCCATTTATTTTCACTATATTTGCTATTGCTGAAAATCAAGGAAAATAAAGGGACAGCGAAAAATAACAGAGAGCTAATTGTCAGTAGTACTGTATTGAAGAATAGGTTATCCGCACTAATTCTATCAGATGTGAATAAGTATAGATGGTTGACTCCAGCTAAATATAACAGATGCTAATTCAACCTGCTATAAAGTACATTCATCTGATGAAAGTAGGATGGTAAGGAATTCAACATTTTTAAAGATCTGTACAGAAAGCTAAGTTGTCTTGCTGTAGTTCTGAAAAAAAAAAGGAAATCTAACACTGCTATTCTCAGACAATCTTGTAAGGTGACCGATCGGCATAGAAATAAAGCGATTTTTAAAACTAGGTTTAACCGGACCACATGTAAGTCTCCAAAAGGTGATTACTTTAAAATAAGAATAACAAGTTTCAACAGAAAAAATATATTTAAATATAGTAGAACATTAAGAAAATATTCTGTGCATGGTAGACAATGGGATTTTAAAACCTTAATAATTTAAAGGATAAACCTCTTCAGGTGAAATCACCTGTCAAATGTATTTTCCTGTGTAAAACTGTAACAAACCTCACAGTTTGGGGTTTCAAATGTCAGTCACTTTTGAGCTACAGTGAAGCAAAAATGGTCTTAATTTTCATATTTGTGTGTGGTTTTAACCTTCTGGAACTTTTTCTCCACTGAACTGATCTTTAACAAAGTTACAGGACCCCAAGATTCTCTCAACAGCTCCTCACATCGACCAGTTCAGGCTAATCAGTCCAAGGACAGTCAACCTATTAATAAGCAACTGAAATATGATAGCTCATAAACAATTGGGATTTGAAATCTGAGACTTTCAAGCTTCTTGAGTTTGGCCCACAGATTATATTTTTCTACTTATTTTTTCTTCAAAAGGATATCATTATGAAAAATTAACAAAACCTCATTGGGCTTAATTTTCGAAGGGCAGAGAAAGAAGCAAGGAGCTTGTGACAGAAAAGAATGACGCAAGGAGCAAACTTCATCAAAACTTGTGTGAAGGCTGATTTTCTAATGCTGCTTGCATCAAATGCAGAACTGCCTGCACCAAAGTGGCTTGTATCAAAACAATGGGTGCACCATGTCACAATGGGGCTTGCATAAAAAAAAAATGATGCACCATCCCCTTTTGGGGCTTTTCAAAGGTGGAAGCTGTTAGCACTGCGCCAAAGATGCTTTTTACTTTTAGACCAGCCAGAGCTGGTCTGACACTGGAGAATATAAAGGAGAGGATAGATTATGTACCAGGTTGGCTATAGAGCCAACATTTCCCTGCAGGACTAGTTTAAAGTGCTTTGGGGTCTTAACCTGCCATTGTCTTGGCCATTTCATTCAGTGTATTTTTTGGGTCAGCTTCAGTCATTCTTACCCCATGAGAGTCAAATTCTCATGTCATGCATCATCATTTTGATGTAGATTGCAACATTCTCACTCCACTCATCTTTTGGACTCAGCTTGAGTCATTCTCACCCCTTGCATCATCTTTTTGACTCAGTTTGAGTCTTTCTCACACCACGCTTTTTTGACTCCACTTGCATCATTCTCTCCATGTGTGGCATATTTGTGATGCAGTGGCCCTCTTACACCATTTTGGGAGACTTTGCCACAAAGAACATGTTTCTTGCAAAATATGGCACAGTATTTGGAGCACTTGGATTTGATGCAAGGTGCTTGTTTGATGCACCTTACATTGAGAGGGCCATTTGAAAATCCAGTCTATTCTGTTTTTCTTTATTTATTTAGTTTTTGTTGACTGGGTAAGTGCACTAGACAAATCCTGCCTATTTTCAGGCATGACCCGGGGGAGGGGGATACAGATGAATGCCAACTGACCTTGAACCAGATTAAGATTTTTGAGTATGTGCAGTGCAAAAAATAAGTATTCTTAGGATAGCCAACTTTTCATGAAACTAATGCTGCATCACTTAGTAATAGGTGGATAGACAGACAGACAGACAGATGGATAGATAGATAGAGAGATAGACAGGCATACAGACAGACAGAATATTTGTTAGACAACACAATACAAATTGTATACTGTAGGACTACAATAAAATCAGGCATTTACAAATGTGTTTGACTTTTGCTTAGAACAGTTTAAGGCAGCAATTAAAAGTACTCAAGAGTTTTGAGTTAGTCAGTCCAGTTCATTTTTAGGGTGAAACAGTAAATAAATCATCCTAGTAATTACTTAAGTAATATTCTTATCATATTTAAATTAGTATATTTATTTACTTCTTATGAGTTTATCATAACAAAAATAACATTTGGGACGAGCAGCCAAATGGAATTAACAAATGTTGCTCCTTGGCAAACATGCAAACAAGATCAAATACTAACAGTTGAGGTCTGGTTGCCTACCTCCTGACAGTCTTGGAAACATAGAATTTGACAGCAGAAGACAAAGGTCCATCACATCTGCTCTTCCTATACTATCTCACACTACTGACTTATTGTGCTGATTAACTGTTCCACCCTCCCCATCTACATCCCTCAATCCTGTGTGGCCTCCTTCTGGAGATTGTGGGTCCACTTGACCTGTCTCAACCATGTTTAAACTGCTTAGCATAGCTGCCTCTACCACATCTTCTGGCAGCCTGTTCCACAGTTCCACCATCCTCTCAGTGAAGTAGAAATTCCTCACATTTCTCCTGAACTTACCCCACTATCAACCTCCAGTCGTGCTCCCCTAGTGACTGCATCCCTATTCCTTACAAATAGGTCCTCACTATTCATTGTGTTTATATCCCTGAGAAATGTATATGTTTTAATAGTGTCCCCCTGCTCCCACCTGGCCTCTTAGTACATATTGAGAGCTTAAGTCTGATTCCCAGAGGCTCTACCCTGCTGGCACTGGATTACCTTGGTGACTCTTTGTTGTACTGACTCTTGTTTCTAGTGGATTTGACCTTCTTATGGATTGCAATGTAATGTCTGTATGTATGTTACTGTTCAAATTGGGTATTGATTGTAACGGTAATAAAAGCACTAATGATACAGAAGGTACCAAATAAGGTTTGCAAAAGGGTAAAATAATGTTGTAATAAAAAAACAGTATACTGTGTGCTTACCTGGATTCAAACCACTATTCTTTTACCTGCTTAGCAAATGCACATTTAGTGTGCCACTGAGCTGCAGGTATGGGAATTACAGTTTAACTTGGATTAACTTGGTAAAGTAAGGTAGAAGAAGGCAACTAGGCCCATCAAATTTACCCCCATTCCATGTGGGAGACAAGGTTAAGTTCCCAAAATGTACTTATCTATCCTAGCTTTAAATTGGTCGATATTAGTGGCATCTACTATACTCTGTGGCAATCTGTTCCAGAGTAATACTGTTCTGATTGTAAAAAGTGTTTCATTTTATTTGTAGAAGCTCTAGACACCACTAGTTGTTTATTATTACATCTTAAATAAGCTGTTTTTTTGACAACTACAATGTTTTATTTGGCCAGCAACTGTTTGTCTTGCAGAATTTTAAATAATAACATCAGATTGTCCCTCTGGCATCTTGTTTCTAAGTCAAATAAGTTTAATTCCTTATACCTTTCTTGATATGTAAGATTATGCAATCTAGGGATGATCTTGGTTGCCTTTCTCTGTACACTGTCCAGGAGTTTCTTATCCTTACTCAGAAAAGGGGACCAGAACGATGCTCCATAATCCAGAAATGATCTTATGTAGGTTTTGTATAAGGGTAGAATAGAAGTATCCTGTCTTGAGGTAAATGTTCTTTTAATGGAGGCCAATAACCTGTTGGCCCTTAAAGCAACATGTCTACAATGATCTCCTGTTGAAAGTTGGTCATTGATAATTATATCTAGATCTATTTTGTTTTTAGCTTGTTTTAAAGGTTTATTATTTAGGTAATATTGAGTTTGCTGGTTTCATGCTCCAAGGCGCATGATGACACATTAGTCCTCATTGAAAGTAATTTTCTTGTTTTGGCCCAATTTTCCAGTGTTGAGATATTCTTTTGGGGTGTATCAATTCCACTGGCTGTATCGACTACACTATGGAGTTTAGTATCATCAGCAAATTTACTAATATGACTACTTATTTCACGATGAAGATTGGCTATATAAATTCCAAAGAGAACAGGTCGCAAGACAGAGCCTTGTGGTACCCCACTAGTGACATTGATAGTATCAGAAAATATATCAGATAATTTAATTACATGGGGTTCTATTAGACAGACCTAATCTAATTTATTATATAGGGATCCAGTTTCAGATCAATCAGTTTGTCAACTAATAGCCTGTGGGAGACCTTATCAAATACCTTTTTAAAGTCCAGGTATGATATATCTACTGAAAAGAAACAAAAGAAGCACTCATGACATCCAGAAATTCAATAGTGATGTTCACCAGTTTATTGTGGTCGACTGCCTGGACAACAGCCTTTTCCCCAGTGCTTTGACCCTAACACAGGGTCTTCCTCAGTGGGTGGTAGCTACTGGTTTGCCTTGGTCCAGATTTTTTACTGATCTTCTCATAGAAGCTAATGAGGCTAGTGACACAAGATCTGTCCTTAATAAAGCCATGTTGCTTTAAATCTGTCTTACCACTGGACTCCAAAGCAATTTCTACTTTTAAAAACTCTTTCCATGACCCTGCAAATGGTAGAAGTTAAACTAATGGGGTGATAGTTGCCTGCATCATTCTTGTTACATTTGTTATGGATTGGAGTAACTATTGCCTGTTTCCATTCATCAGACATGTTATTTGAGTGAAGAGAAGCATTGAATAGTAATCTAAGAGGTAGTGACATTGACAAGATTGTATTTTTCAATAAGTCAGAATTAATTCCATCAGGCTCTGGTGCAGTATTAGGTTTGATGGATTGTAATGCCTCTATTACTTCATCAGTACTGATTTCATTTAATACGGTTGAGGGGTTGGTGTTATGCACAGCTTCTTCTTTACAATCAAAAACTGACCCCAAAAATCTATTGAATCTATTAGCAATATCCAAATGGTGAGTTACTTCATTTCCATTGTCAGTTTGTTAATATTATTGTCCTTGTTTTATTCCCATTACTGTATGAGAAGAAAGCCTTAGGATTTTTAGTTATGGACAATTTAAATTTGATTTTCTTCCTTTCTCTTTTAATTAAATATATAGTTTAGGAGATCTTTTCATTTCTTTGAAGACCTTTTCTTTTTTATGTATCTGAAGTTTAATTGAAGGGGTTAGCCAGGGCGGAATTTTACCTTTCCTGTTATGAGTTTTTTAAGAGGTATATAGAGTTTTTCAAGTTCAGAAATGATAGATCTAAATAGTTTCCATCTTTGTTCAATACTTAGGTCATAAAAAAGGGTGTTCCAATCATAGTCTGCTATGGCTTCACACATTTTATTACAGTTACCCTTATTATAGTTATACCTGTAATATGTCCACCCCACATTCACTTTCTTCCTGTTGATTTGGAACAAGACAGTATTATGGTCATTGTTACCAATAGGACATTTTACATTAACATTTGTAATATCATAGAACATATTAGTTAAGATGAGATCAAGTATGTTATTCGCCCTAGTGGGCTCAGTTACCAATTACTTAAGTTCAGCCATTATAAATGAATCTAGAAAAAGTCCTTCCAGGGATGACTTAGATGTTAATATGTTCCAGCAGATATCGGGTAGCTTCAAGTCCCTGACTACTAGCACATCTGATGTGGATGCAAGTAGCTTGATTTCTGTAATAAGGTGTTGGTCATAGGTAAAATCAGATGAAGGTGGTCTATAAAAGTTTGCAAGGAAAATGTTTTTATCATTTTATTAACTAATTTTTATACATATCCCCTCAGTTCCTACAGGACAATTGGATAAGGGGTATTCAATTGCACATAGTACATTGGACATGTAAATGCAGACTCCTCCCCATTTTCTATTGTGCCTGTTCCCAGCATACAGAATGTACCCTGGAATAGCATTATACCAGTTGGACAATTTATCCTACCAGGTTTCACACAGGGCAGCTATATCAATCTTGTTCTGTAACAGGATCCCTGTTAGTTCAGTTATTTTAACCATGTTCATGCATCTGATGTTAGCAACTAATATTGTATAGTTGTTGAGAGATTTAATACTGTAGTTTGATGCCAACCCTGTTTGCCCCCTGCATTCTAATTTAAACAATTTTCTATTGTTTGGCCAATTTTTTTACCTAGTACAGCAGATCCTTTTTTAGTAAGGTGGAGGCCATCCCAGCTAAAGAGACTTTGGTCTGTGGAAAATCATTCCCAAATGAGTAATACATTTCATATTTTACAACACACACCATTTTCTGAGCCATTCGTTAAACTGCTTGATCTTCTTGTATTTACTAGTATTAGCTCTGGGCACTGGCAGAATTTCAGAAACGCAATATTCACACCCCATTTGCTTTAAGGTCATTGCCAGTATAACAAAATCAGCCTTGATATTATCTAATGTAAACTTATTTTTGTCACTAGTACCCATGTGGAGGACTACAAGAGGGTTGTAGCCTGAGTTTTTTTGGGATTGATGGGAGCATTCTATCAATGTCCCTAATCCATGCCTCTCTGTAGCTGGAACAGGTACTACTTGCTTTATCCCATTTACAGATGTAGCCATCCATGTATTTAATAATGGAATCACATAATACTAGGATTTGTCTATTATTCTTAATCTTAATCTGGTTCAAGGTCAGTTGGCATTCATCTGTATCCCCCTCCCCCGGGTTGTGCCTGAAAATAGGCAAGATGTGTTTAGTGCACTTACCCGGTCAACAAAAACTAAATAAATAAAATTCTGTTGTGAGATCTGATTCACCCTCATGTCCATTTGTGTTGAATTTAGCTCTCAGTTCTTGTGGAGCACAGGTTAAGTCACAATCTGGAAAACAGATGACCCAGGGATCTAATCCCAGCAAGCAATTTACCTTCACAAATTATTTTTAGCTAAATGTACTTCTCATATAATTTACTATTCCAACTGAACACCACCACGAATTGCCACAAAAGTGAGTTTCCATCTTACAAAAATTAAAAAATAAAATATATTAAAGTCCCTGCTAGGATTCTAATTGTATTTACCTGGATTTGAACTGCTGTCTGGAAAGCGTAAAATAATTATGTATTATAATACACTATACTATGTGCTTAACTGTATTCAAACCACTAATCAGTTTTTAGTAAACACAAATTCAGTGTTTCACTCAGCTGCAGGTGAGTGAGTTGTCAGTTCCTGTAGTAGAGAGACATGTCACAGCTTGCAAAACAGGTGACTTGGGATATAATCCCAGAAAGCAATATACATTTATAAATTGTGGTTCTTAACTAAATGTACTTCTCAAATAATTTGTTATTCCAAATCCATACCACCATGAATCACCACTGAAGTGAGTTTCCATCTTATAACAATAATTGAAACAAATGTTTAAGTACCCACAAGGATTTGAACTACTCCTTTGCCTGCTAAGTGAATACATATGCAGTTTTCTGCCAAGCTGCAGGTAAGAGAGGTGCAGCTTCTATGGTGTAGGGGCTGTGTCACAACCTGCAAAACAGGCAACTAGGGATCTTACCCCAGCAGGTGATTTACCTTCACAAATTGTTGCTGTTAGCTAAATTTGCTTGTCATGTAGTTTACTGGTCCAGCTCCACACCACCATGAGTGTCACTCAAGTAGGTTTCTATCAAGGATTTGAACCACTGATCCTTTATCTGCTAACAGATACACATTCAGTATGCCACTGACCTACAGGTAAGTGAGTTGCAGTTCCACTGACATAGAGGTTATTTCACAACATGTAAACAGGTGACTGGGGATATAATCCCAACAGGAGATTTAGCTTTACAAACTGTTGTTTTTAGCTGAATGTACTTATATAATTTACTGTTCCAACATCATATGACCATGATCACACTCAAGTGTGTTTCTGTCTTACAAAAAATTTTGAAAAAAATGCTTAAGCCCTTGCTCAGATTTGAATGACTGACCCTTTGCCTGCTAAGCAAACAGTTTGCTACTGACCTGCAGGTAAGTGTGTTGCAGTTCATATGATGTAGAGGCTATGTCACACATGCAAAGCAGGCAACTGGTCAATTTCCATTCATAAACATATGTGTGCACAGGAGGGGGCTGACCCTGGCCCTACCCTCCCATTAAAACAGCCATCATCTGAAATGTATGAAAGGCTGTTAGTGTTGATGTATACCCCTCCCCTCATTCAGTTCAGTTTTATTAAATGAAAAATGCATAAAATGCTCAGATTCTTACATTTTAAAAATGAGACAGTATATCATAGACTCCACAGACATATTTATCAGAGTAGTATAAAAAATACTAGACACAAAGTTATACTTTGTTTACATATATTAAAAATGACCGCCAATTAATAATTTAAAGCAGATAATATAACTGCAGCAAAGCAAATCTCTGTAATAAATTCATAACTACATAAGCAAAGGATGCATCAGTAAATAAATCATGAGCCTTATCACAAAATAGCAGTATTTTATGTATTTTATGCATAACAGCTTTTTCTTGATTTGACAGAACATCTCAAGGGTACAGAAAAAAAGTGAGAAGTGGCTTGATCCACCTATGAAGAGAATCATACACAATACAGTAAAACAATAAATAACTAGCAGATATACTAATTTCCTTTTGACTAAACATTCTCATCCTATCAATAGTAGGCCAGTATACATATGTGTGCACAGTAAGACTTCCTCTAGAGCCTGTGTGGCTGGCTGTTTGTGTTTGTCTCTGTCAGTAGTTTAGTTTTAGTGGATTTTCATGTGTTTCTGCTTGGAGGAACTGGACCATTCTTGGACATAACATCTATGAGCATTTCCTGGACTAAGAAACTGCAAAACATCACCACCAGGTATTGGCATTCTCATCATAAATCAACTTTTCTGGAAGCCATCAAAGTCAAAAGTAAGGTCGTAAATCTGTTATACAAGCACTGAGTTGTGGAGTGCTGCATTGAATCCACATTTCCGTCTGACTTGTTCTTAAAGGATGTGTACTTGTCTTTGAGGTCTATTCAAAACCATTTTGGAGAACAAAGGGAAGATACTAACAAAGGATTTTTACACCCTGCATATGCATCAGGCCAGTGTTCATCACCTTCAGGAATTTAACCCCTTTAGGAATTTATCACATTCTGGGTCTTTGAGCTACAATAACAGTTTCCTGGTCCCCGGTAGTTCACCATTTCCTGTGGATTTGATTACTTTTCATCAATCATGTGGCACCTCTGAGAACATGACTTTATATATTGTGCTCTGCAATATCACGGGGCAAACGCAGACCAGCAAGGTCAAGAGGACAAGATGCCCTACAACAAAACTAGTCTGCAAAATGATTAAAGTGTAGCTTCTTAGGATACTACTTATGCTACTTCTGATATCTGGAAATGTTCATCCTAACATGGGGCCTACCGGCCTAGCACCCCATGCCACAAAAAGGCAGGAGGGGTCCCTCACATTAGCCTCAATCAATGTCTGCAGCCTCCTTAACAAACTTGACATCTTGCAAACCTGGGTCCAGAAACATAGCCCTGATGTACTGTCTGTTGTTGAAATGTGGCTTAACCCCAAGATACCAGACACTGCAGTCACCATCCCTGGATACTCTATATTAAGGCAGGACAGGGTTTCCAAATGAGGTGGGGGCTGTGCCATCTACCTGAGGAATTCCTATTTGGATCAAGTCTTCCCATTCTCTAACCCTAAACCACCCTTGCAGGTTCTCGCTATTAAAGTTCTACTCGGGGTGCACAACAAGGAGCTCACCATTGTCTTTGTGTACCTACCCCCTAAAGATCAGCCCAATGGATTTATGAGCATATTGGAAAGCCTACAGGGATTACACCATAACTCTCATCTCATAGTACTAGGCGACTTAAATTGGCTATCGCTGGAGGCCAGAAACTACAAGGATGCTGTCACGCCACAGAACCTCACCCAGCTTGTTACCACCCCACCAGATGCAACTATAGGACAGGGTCACACACACTCTGGACTGGATCCTTATAATCACCCTGAATGAATCTCAAAAGTCTCAGTGCTCCCTGATGGGATCAGTGACCACTCACCGGTCACATGTACCTGGACAAACAAATTCATTAAGCCCTCCTAAAATAACTACACCAGAGTGTTAAAGCAGGGGTACATGAGCTACTAAAGATACACCTAAGCCACCTGGACTGGACATCAATCGACTCTGCCATTGATGTAAACCAAGCCTTAGACCTTTTCATCAGCCACTTCACTGCGGTCTGCAATATCATTGCACCTCTCAAAAAGCTGAAGGTCGGGGCAGAGCTAACCCTTGGATAACCCCCAATCTAATCACTTTACTCAAACATAGGGATCATCTCTGGCACTGTGCCCATGCAACATCCAAACCTGGGGATATTCATAAATATAAAGCTGCCAGAAATGAGTGCACGCGGGCAGTTAGGGGTGCCAAATGCAAATACTTCAAGGGAGCTCTCTCCAGCTCTTGGGGTGATGGAAACATTTTTTGGAGTAACTTGAAAGACCTTACAGGCAAGGACCCTAAGTCACCACCCACCATATTCAACATAAATGGAACACCAACATCTGACCTGTACACAATCACCAACACCTTTAACAAAGCATTCTCCAACTTGGATAGTGTCCTCCCTTCTAATTTCTTTGATGCCCCCTCTGGTAGTAACCCTCCTGCAACTACTCCTCTCCTACACCCTGCCCCACAATTCTACTTCAAGGAGATCCCAGTGCATGAAGACAGAACCTATATTCAGAAGGCCATTCTCAACGCAGGCTACAGCGGTGACTCCCTTGACCTGAAGTTGTTAGCACTTGTCCTTGAAGAAGTTCTTGAACCCCTGACAAAGGTCCTCAACCTATCACTATGGATGTCCCAGTTCCCATCTTGCTGGAAACAGGCAACCATCACACCGGTACACAAAAGTGGAGATAAATCACTGCACTCCAACTACAGACCTATTTCCATCCTCCCTCCATTGTCTAAGGCCCTGGAGCACATCGCCTCAGACCAACTAGTCAAGTACCTGGAAAAATATGACATCCAGTGTCCTGAGCAACATGGTTTCCGAAAAGGGCACAGTACCACCACTGCACTATTAGAATTCACTGGCTTCATCCATACCACGCTTGATCAAGGAAACTGTGTAGGGGTAGTATTCATCAACCTTACAAAAGCCTTTTGATACTGTGAACCACCCACTCCTACTCAAGCAATTATCAAACATTGGGCTCTCCAATAAAGCGCTGCACTGGTTTTCAAGCTACCTTGGGGAGAGGGTCCAGCAGGTTAGGATTGCCAGTGTCACCTCGGAAGAAAATCCAGTCCTTTCAGGGGTTCCACAGGGGTCCATCCTGGGGCCACTACTCTTCAGCCTCTTCCTCAACAACCTTCCCAGTGTCTGCCACCAGAAATTACTGCTCTACACCGATGACGCAGTCATGTTCACCAACCACCAAAATGCAGAGCTCATCGAGAAACATTTACAGCTTGAATTCATGTGCATTGAAGAATGGTTCAAGTCACACAAACCGGTCATGAACTACAGCAAAACAAAGGTTATGACCTTCTACAATGCCAGGAGCAAGTACAAATCCCATGACCTCACCATCCTAAACCAAACAGGGACCTTACTTGAACATGTTCCTGATTTTAAATACCTAGGTGTCACATTGAACAGCTCACTCTCCTACCATCAGCACATAGATTCCATCACCAAAGCCACCAACATCCGTATAGGCCTGCTTTACAGGCACAAACACTGCATGACTCCTGACACTCTCCGGTTGGCTATCAACAGCTCTGTCACCTCCATCATTGATTATGGGCTAGAAATTTATGGCTCTGCCTCCTCCTCTGCCCTCCGCAGAATTACAGTTGCACTCCACAAAGCATGCAGGCTGCTAACTGGGGCTGACCGACTTACACACACTTGTGGCCTGTACACTCAGGCAGGATGGCTTCCTCTCATCAGCTGGATACAGTATCAAACCTGCCTCTTAGCCAAAAAAGTCCTCCTCTGGGTCATGCCCCCAGGCATTGAAAAGCTCCTCATTGACCACCACAGCACCCAGCAAACTAGAAGTTCACAACAACTAACCTTCCTTGTCCCCAGATGTTAGACTACACTTAGGCCCAGAGGGCCTTTGCCCGACAGACACAGCACAGTGGATACTCTCAACAAAAAACTCTTACTGCTGCTGCTCTTGGCCCTTTAAGAGACAACTCTGACTTCATCTCATTTCAACTAGTCGTTGTGACTGCCTCGCCTAATCAGGGGCCCACTGCTCACTGCCCTCCACTTCAGTCTTGACAGCTACCTCTCCCCGCCTTGCCCCCTTCTACCTGCCTACCCACTTGCCCCTCTCCCTTTCCTCCACCCCGGGCATTTTCTGACTTTTATCCCTCTCCTCCCTCCACTTTAGAGCTTTTACCCTCACCCTCTACCCTCCGACAATGGCCTTCCTGCCTGCATACCCCCTTCCCTCTCACCTGCACTGCTTATTTCTAAGATTGCCCTTGGTTGGTATGTCATGCTACCTAACATTTGGCACATTTTGAATTACTGGAATTTCCTAAGCCTCAGTCTCTTACTTCTTTTATTGTGTAACAATGTATTATTATGTTGACCTTTGTATGTATGTATACCCCCCATTCCTTCGACGTGGAACCTTTGTAAATGAGCAGTTCCTGCTCAAAGGTATTTGTAATCCTAGATTTCAATAAAATAAAATAAAAATAAAATATGGCCTTAATAACTTATTCAGGAACTCTTCAATCTGTTCCAGTCTGAAAATACTTAAAGCCTTCAGTGATGTGATTTTTTACTTATTGTTAATAATGTTCTGGGCCCTTAATTATCTTATATTCAAGGTACATATTAAATTTACATATGAAAGCTAGAGTAGCATAATCTTTGTGCAACATGTTGTCTTTCAAACATAAAATTGCAGAATCAATATACTGTGTATAATGTTTTCAGACATACTCAGAGAAAATGTTCTGCAGTCCCATTTTTAATTGATTATTAAGTTTAGCAAACCAATTAATATGTTTCCTTTGTCTTCATATTATCCAATATATAAATTGCTGGGAGTCTGGAATCTTCCATTATAATAATGTTATACCAATATTTAAGCAGGCAGTATGGCACAGTGGGTTAAGGCTCTGAGCTGCAAATCTGGAGACCTAGGTTTGAATCCCACAGCCACCTAGGTGCATACTGTGTGACCCTGAGCAAGTCACTTAACTTCCTTGTGCTCCCAGGTTGCACCTGCAAACAAGCTTTCAGCTTAGTGTGTCTCACCTGGTAAAAATAATTGGTTAAGCATTCTTTTTATAATGGTAAATTTAATGTTGGGCATACATGTTTCTAAACTAATGCTGCTGGGGTTATGTGAGGAAGGTCAAGAACAGATCTAAAACATATATTTGGGCAGGTTCTAGTATTCCAGTCACGTTGTCCAGTCCCCATATTGCTAAACCATATATGAGTTGTCCATTTATTTTTGCATCAAATCATCTCTGCATAGCTGTATATGAATTATCAGCATATTTGCAGGGAAATCTTTGAATACCATTAGCTTTTTATACATGTATTTTCCAATCCATTTTATGGTTAACATTTATGCCCCTGTATACATAGTTACCTATTTCATTCAATGTATTCTCCCCAACTCTCCATATTTGTTATACCCTTTTTTGTTTACCAAACACCATTACTTTGTAGGCAAATTTTTAATTCCACCATAGTAAGGGCTATTTCTTTTGCTTCTGATACATGTATTTTCCAATCCATTTTACTATTATCCTTTACTCCCAGATATACATAGTTATCTGCTTCCTTCAATGTATTCTCCCTGACTCTCCATATTTGTCTTAACCTTTTTTTTTTCACTAAACACCATTGCTTTTGACTTGTTAATATGTAACTGTTGTAATATTTAACTGGAGGTCTAGATTAACCAATTGCTCATGTACCTTACTTAAACATCTTTTTAACCCAAAGGTGGTATTGGATAAAAGGACCAGGTCATCCACATAAAGTAATGCAGAAATGTTACTGCTGTTAACATGTAGGGCAAATGTGTCTATATCATTAAGTTCCTTTGCTACGGTATCTATATATACATTAAACAGCGAGGAAACCAATAAACATTCTTGCCAAATATCTGATTCTGTGTCAAAAGCACCAGATAATTTGCCCTTTTTTATTAAGCCTAACTCATACTGAGGTGCCACAGTGTAATAAATGTAAAATAGTTATTTTTCAATACCTAACTTCTCTAAAATACCCCATAGAACTGATTTATTTAATTGATCAAATGCTGATTTGATGTTCAGAAAAGCAGCATATCATTCTCTGTTATTATCCACTATAGTGTTTTGTGCAAAGTATTGTAGTGTAAAAACTTGATCCATAGCCTAAATCCCATTCTAAGCCTGTCTGATTAATAAAGAGTAACTGTGCATTATCTATTCACTTTTGAGTAATATGAGCATATATTTTTTGTGGGGTACACAAAAGAGTAATATGTCTGTAACAAGCAGGTGACATCCTCTTCCCTTTTTAAATACAGGGTTGATAGAGCAATTACACCTACTGTATCTTCCAGGCTTCCAGAATAGAAAGAGATTTGTTAATAGTATTGAATAGTACAGAAAATATTTCCGTCCACCATTGTATATCAGCTTGAAAAGTTTTATGGGCAAGCTGTACAAGCCTGGTGACTTATTAATTTTTTGGGGCCCTAATAGCATTAACAATTTCATCAATATTAAAAATTAACTTGTAGTTAGTCAAAGCACTATACGCTGCATTACTGTCACTGAGGACTTGTGTGCCCTGCTTTTTGTATAATGTTTTAAAGTAGTTCAACTACATGGATGCTGTTATGGCAGTATCAAAGTCATTATCATCCTGATCCATGCCTTTGACTACCAAATCGCAAAATGCCTTTGGGTTCTTATCCACTATTGCATTCTGTAGTTTTGCCCACATAATCTCTACATATTGTGATTTTTTGAGTTTTAATGAGACTCTTTTATAAAGGCTCTCCTGTCCTCAAAATTCATGGTTTATTTTTTACCCTTCTTCTGACAGAATATTTTTTCTTTATGCAGTCCTTATCAAACCACTCCATACTTCTCAATTTGAAACTATTAACTGGGATTTTTGTTCTTATCCATAAATACAGTGCTCCCTCCTTAATCTGACCCCCATCTTACTGCCAATGTGAGCTACTGTCCCGATTTCTAGAAATTTTATCTCCCCCTTAACCACCACCCTCTGTTACTTACTACCTTCTTCTATCAACCAACATTTAGGATGTACAGAGCCTGGCAGGTAACAGAGAGGGCACTGTCATTTCTAATTTCTCAAATAATTTGTTCATAAAGTTCAAAATACTCATTTATGATAATTTCTTTTAACAATAATCCAGACTTTAAAAAGTTTATTTTATATGACTAACAATTTCTGCTAGCTTATCGTATGCAAGCTGAGACCATTTTATATATATGTATTTTTTTTTTTAGGGTTTTGGCAACTAATATTATTCTCAATGATATGAGTGAGAGGATGAGTACTTTTTAAACTAGGTGCAACCTTATATTTAAACAACATTTCCAGAGGAAGATGGTCGCTGTCACAGCAGTCTAGGACGTCAGTTTGTAGGACATTTACAAATGAAAATACATATACCATACAAATATCAATCACTGTGCCCCCTTACACAGTTGGAAAAGTTATTTCTCTGTATCTAAATGTTAGACCATGTTATGGTCAAAAGAAAAAAAGTGGAACAATAAATTAATTCCAGGCTCATGTGCACTATACACATTCTTGGACAGTTATATTTTCAAATTTGTTTTTCTTAAAATGTTATAATTTTTGGCAATGTCTGTAGCCCCACCTCACAGCCACATACTGTAAGTGGCATCTTGTAAATCCCACCTGACATTTTTAGTGGGATTAATAAAGTGCCACTAATGTGGTCACAAAGTACAGCGTTAACTTTGTCATCCTAACAGTTTAGGTCTGAAATGGCTACAAATGGCCAACTAAGTACAGACACATGTGTCAGGCAACCAAATTGGGAGGGGGGTCTGCTTCAGGCCACCTGTTGTCTTATGCTCTGTGTATCATTAGTGTATGCAGCTGGTTCATGAGTAACTACCAGAACCACTTGTGAAACAAGCTACAGGTCTCATGCAGTGTGGGTCATCATGCAGCTGCTTGATGACAAAGAGTTACAACAGAACTCATGCTTCACTGCTTCACACAGGATCCTACTGGATGTCTCATGCTGGCATGCAGTAAGGTACTATGGCTATCTAGAAATACAGGAAATCAGTTGCAAAACAGCTATATTAAGGCATATGTTAGGGTTTTTTAAATCATTGAAGTAAGTAAATATGATGTGAAAGATCAGAGTGTGCTGAAAGAGTGGATTGAAGGCACCTAGCTTTATCTTAAAGGTATGTTAATATTTAGCTATACTCTCTTCCTTTTAAAAGTAGCAGGGTAAGTGAGGAGAAAAGATCTGTAAGCAGTGGTTGGGGTACCTTGAAACTTGAGTTTTAAATTGTAACAGGTGGAGGGGGGGATGGCCTGACGGCCAGTATGAGCAGACACAAGGAATAAACGACGAACATTTAAAACAAAAGCTTATACAGTGCTAATTTTGTATTTTAGCAATTCCATTGCTACAACTTGTTTCATAGTATTGTCAGGACAAATTGCAGCTTCAACAACAATGGGGAAGACTAGAAATCAGCCATCAAATGAGCAGCCAAGATCCAAGGCCCAGAACACATGGTCTGTAGTGGGAGACACCGTGCCTTCGACTTCCAGCAGGGAGCACACACTGGCCTCACTCCTTGCTGAGATTCAGGGGCTCGACAAAAAGACAGAAGATTTTAATAATAAAGAAGCCTTGCTAGAACAAAAAGCTGAGACAGTGACAGCCAAAGCATTGATTGTGGACAAAGCAGCTGAGAAAGCTCTTGTAACCTGCACTGGGTTTGTTAGGAAAACTAGTACCCTACGAGCACGCTTCAAACAATTGGAGAATTTTTACAAGAGCTGGCAGTGTTCACATTATTGGATTACCTGAAGATGTAGAAGGAGACAGTTTGAAAGGTTTCCTGGCTGGATGGCTACCGGAGGCTGTCTCTCTCTCTCTCTCTCTCTCTCTCTCTCAAGGAGAATATCTATGGGCATACCGAATAACTCCATGGAGACCACTGCAGGATGATTCCTCTCCTGGTACCATCCTTCTGGTAACAGGCAGTCCTGAGGAGAGAAAGAGAGACAAGCTTCTTTTGGCTGCAAAATGATCTAAAGGAGCCAGCTTGGGAACTGCAACAATTATTTTTTTCCCAGATTTAAGCTTCAGCACCAGAGCACAACGAAAGAGCTTTGATGGTGCTTGGTTGGCTTTACGTGAGCTGGGAGTTAACCACTACCTTTTGCTGTCCACTCACCTGAAAATTCATTATGGAGACAAGATATATTTGTTTTCTAATCCTGTGGATGCAGGTAAGCTAACTGAAAAGATCAGGCAGGATTTTAATTCCCTAGTGTATGCAGGTCAGTTGGAGGCAAAATCGGATACCTGAAATTGAACTGCTGTAATTGAGTTTTATTATACAAGTTAAAATGTGTTTTTTTGCAGCTCTAATAGTAGAAAGTATAACTCTGAGATGTAAATATTAACTTGTTTTGTGAGAGGGTGGATATGTACTGGATTGTGGAACCAGGGGAACTGAAATGGGCATTTGAAGCCTTTCTGATCAATATTGTGATAGCCTGACCATATGGTCAAGATGGCACTATCAGCAGCTGGTGGTTCCCATCATGTAGCTCTCCTCTAAGTGTCTGTCTCTCTCAGCAACATATTTTTTGCAAGTTGGGCATATCTGTTTCATCCCAGTTTATGGAGCTAAACTTAAATAAAGGCACCGTTGGGTTAGCAGATAGAGATTCACGTTGAAACATGACATCATGATTAAATCTGCTATGCTTTAAATGTTAGAGTATGTTTACCCTGTATATTTGGGGTCTCTAAATTCTATTTCTAGCAGCCATTGTTAACTAAAGTTATCTGTATGCTTTAGTAGTTCCTTGCAATAGCATGTTGCTGCTTTTCTTTTCTTTGGATTATGGGCACTGCATCAGTGTAAATATGGTGGGAGTCTTTGCTGTAACACTTTTTGTTATACTAGTGACCCTTGCCTTAGAAACATAGAAACATAGACTTTGACGGCAGATAAGGACCGCTTGGCCCATCTGGTCTGCCCATTTCCCTACCTACAGGATAGGCCGCAGATCCTAGTTAACCAACAGCCTATTTCTTATTACCCCACACAAGAATTGCCTTATGTCTGTCCCATGCATTCTTGAATTCTCCCACAGTTTTAGACCCCACAACCTCCTTAGGAAGGCTGTTCCATGCATCCACTACCCTCCCTGTGAAATAATACTTCCTCACATTGCCCCTGAACCGCCCTCCTTCTATCTTTAAATTGTGTCCCCTTGTTCTTGCAAGTCTCTTTTTTCTGAAAGATGCTACCCTCTTGGACTTTGTTGATTCCACTGAGGTACTTAAAGGTTTCTATCATCCCCCCTCCCTTCTTTCCTCAAGGGTATACACATTAAGCTCCCTTAGTCTCTCCTCGTATGGCTTCTCTTGCAGACCCTGCACCATTTTAGTTGCCCTCCTCTGGACTACCTCTATCCTGTCTATGTCCTTGCGGAGATGGGGTCTCCAGAACTGGACACAGTACTCCCAGATGGGGTCTCACCAACTGTCTGTACAGAGGGACAACAACTTCCTGTTTTCTGCTGCTGATGCCTCACCCTATACATCCCAGTACACCCCCAGCCCTCCCTACTGCCTTCTAACATTGCTTGCTAACCTTAAGGTCATCTGATATGATTACCCCCAGGTCCCTTTCCTTTTTTGTTGTTGTTACTACTCCCTCCCCACCCATTGTGTATTCTTCCCCTGGGTTCTTGCTTCCCAGGTGCATTATTTTGCATTTCTTTGCATTGAACCCTAGCTGCCATACTTCTGACCTTTCCTCCAACCTTGCCAAGTCCCTTTTCATCCTTTCCACACCTCCTTGTGTATCAACCCTGTTGCAGATCTTTGTGTCATCTGCAAAAGGCATACTTTTCCTTCCAGTCCCTCTGCAATGTCACTGATGAAGACATTAAAAAGGACTGGACCCAATACTGAACCCCTCTTTCTTCAGAGTGGACTCCATTTACAATTACCTTCTGTGTCCTGTTGTGCAGCCAATATTTTACCCAGGCTACCACCCTGGGACCCACTCCCAGGCTGGTTAATTTAACTATTAATCTTTTGTGTGGGACTGTGTCAAATGCCTTGCTAAAGTCTAGGTAGGCCATGTCCACAGCCCCTCCCTGGTCTACTACTTTGGTCACCCAGTCAAAGAAATCTATTAGATTCATCTGACATGACCTTCCTGCTGTGAACCCATGCAGCCTTGGGTCCTGTGCTCCACTGGCCTCTAGGTACTCAACTAATCTTTCCTTCAGTAGTGACTCCATCACTTTCCCTACCACAGAGGTCAGACTGACAGGTCTGTAGTTTCTTGCCTCTGTCTTGGTCCCACTTTTGTGAAGGGGAATCACATCCGCCTTCCTCCAGTCCTCGGGTACCACACCATCCTCACATGATTTATTAAAAAGAGTAGCCAGTGGTTTCACTAGTTCCTCCCTTAATTCTTTTAGAATTCTGGGGTGAATTCCATCAGGACCCATTGCATTGTCCACCTTCAGTTTTAGGAGTTCTTGCAGAACCCTTTCTTCTGTGATAGGACTGGGATCGACCCCCCTATCAAGAGTGCTTCTGTTAATTGGATTAGGCACTTCCCCCTCCTCTTTTGTGAATACTGCACAGAAATATTCGTTCAGTATCCCTGCTTTTTCACTGTCCCCCTCTGCCCACCCACTGTTCATTCTATTCAGCCTCACTATCCCTCCCTTTGTCTTTCTACGCTCGCTGATGTACCTATAAAAGGTTTTGGCACCCTTCTTAACTGAGTTGGCTATCTTTTCCTCAGTTTGGGCCTTTGCTATTCTGACTTCCTCCTGCTTCCTTCTGCCTTAACTGGTACAGCTCTCTGTTCTGCTCCTTCTGTGTTTCCTTATACTTCCAGAATGCTATCTTTTCTTCCTGACTTTCACAGCCACCTCTTTTGAGAACTATAGTGGCTTTTTCTTTCATTTTGATTTGTTTATTTGCTTCACACAAAAAGGCTTGTTGCCTCTGTGATGACAGTTTTGATGATTCCCCATTGTTGATCCACACCTCCTTCTAGCCTGTTTGCTAGTGCTTTTCTGAGGCACTCTCCCATCTTGCCAAAGTCAGCCCTCCTAAAGTCCAGTACCCTCACTTTTGTATGGCTTGACTCTGTAGCTGAGTTTAACATGAACAACACTGTTTGATGGTCACTTATCCCCAGATGGCAACCCACTTCTAGATCTGAGATCCTCTCACTGCCCCCGTTTGAGAGTACGAGGTCTAAGATTGCTCCCTCACGAGTGGGTTCCAAAACTATCTGTCTAAGGCCTGCCACCTGCAGGGCATCAAGAATGGCCCTGCTCTTGGATGTGACTACAGCAAATGTGCTCCAGTTAACATCTGGCATATTCAGGTCTCCCATCAACAGTATATCCCCTTTCTCTGCCATTCTAAGAATGCCTTCTATCATATCCTTGTCCATTCCCTCCCCCTGACATGGGGGTCTGTACACAACCCCTGTGCGGATTGTGGTGCCCTTTCCAGTCTCCAAGGTGACCCACAGTGCCTCCTCTCCTCCCTGTTTACTCTTTTGTTCAGTTGCTTTTATCCCTTCCTTTACATAGAGAGCTACTCCTCCCCCTCTTCTCCTCTGACTGTCTCTCCTGTAGGTTATGTACCCTGGTATGTTAACATCCCAGTCATGGTTCTCTGTGTACCATGTTTCTGTGACTGCTACGGTATCCAGGCATCCCTCTTCCATCAAGGCCACCAGCTCAAGGAGCTTGTTGCCCAGACTACGGGCATTGGTACTCATTACCCTCCATTTCCTGATGGCCTTACTCCCTTTTGCCCCATCCCTGTCCTTCTTGCCTTTGTCACTTTCTCCATTTACCCCTGCCCTTCTCCCTATTGACACCTCTATGTTGGTGTTTGCCGCACTTACTACCGTGATTATTTGTGCGACCATATGGCTTCCTGGACTTTAATGGACTACTACAAAATTTTGAAGATAAGCATCTCCTGTGCTGTAACATAGTGGGAGAGGTGCTATTGGACTCCTTTAGTTGTAACATTCACATTATTGTGTGAGTGCTGTCATATACATGTGTATTTCACCCCTACACATATTGTATGGTTAGTTTATTACAAAAAAAATGCAATAAAGTTAAAAAAAATTGTAACAGATGGTGTGGAGGAAACTAGGTCAGGCACTTAATATTGGGATGAGCAGATTCTGGAAGCCCTTTGAATCAGGTGTGTAATTGAGGGGTGGAGGTGACAGAGGCTTAGTGCCATCTAACAAAATGAAAATTTAAAAGGACAAGTTAGTTGGGGTCCTGAGGTGGAAGACCAGTTTGCTGACAGAGTGGAGTGAAAGAACCTAGCTTTACCTTAAAGGTATATTAATATTTATTTATACTTCTCTTCCTTTTGAAAATAGCACGGTAAGTGGGGAGAAAAGATCTGTAAGCAGTGTTTGGGGCATTGCAGCTGCTGGGGACTTGAGCTAGGTAGTGGGAAGTGATACTTCCCACCCTCCCACATGTCCACCCACACACACACCCTTTCCCTTTTGTAATTTATAGGCAGCCTAATTTAACTGACAGAGGGAAAGATTCCTGTTAAGGAGCAGGAAAGGTGGAATCACCAGGCCACATAAAGGGAAGATTCAAGCTGAAGTGGGGTAATTGACATACTGAGCTGAATGCTTCAAACCTGGGTTAGGAGATATGAATAAAAAAATATTTTTTTTTTAATGATAGCAGGTAAGGTCTAGAAATAAGGAGTAGCTATGCTGGGAGTGGTGCAGTGCAGCAGCTGTGGGGTGGCAGTCTTCAGGGAGATCTTCTGGAGACTGTGTTGCTGCCCCATCTGCAGGCTCCTCTCTGTGCTTAGGGAGGAGGTTGCCAGACTCAAAACTGAGTTGGTTTGGGTAAGGAGTACCAACTCCCCAACTCAGGGACCACCAAGTCCACCTCTGCTTCCTCAGAGGATGTCAGGAAGGAGGATCTGATGAACAATGGTGGGCTCAGGAAGGATTAGGGTGATGGAGCATAAGCACATCCCAAATCCCATACCACTATGGAACTCCTATGTCACACTGGCAGGGCAGGACATTTAGGCAGAAGTGCCCAAAGTAGTGGCTGAGACAGATGTAGAGGTCCTCCAGGGTGGAGACCTCAAGGGGGTAGCAGAGGACCCCAGAGGAGGAGGAAGCAACACATGGTGGGGGATGCCATAGTCCGGGGAGTGGAGTTGGGGACCGGTAGTGAGATGGAGAGGGAGGTTAAGTGCCTGCCATGAGACACAGCTTAGAGGGATGGAGATCAGATCCGGAGGATTACTAGGGCAGCAGCAAGGAATGGGGAGTTGGATGTCATTGTCCATCTAGGGACAAATGACTAGGCTGGGTATGAGGCAGGGATAGGGAGAGTTCAGGAGGAGCTCAGGGAGTTGGGGAAGGGCCATGGGCAGGTAACAAGCTCCACGACCTTTTCAGAGGTGCTGCCTGTCAACAGCAAGGGGGAGGCTAGGATCCTCCACACCAGAGATTTCAACATATGGTTGTGGAGGTGGGAGTGGTGAGTTAGGGTTGGAAACCCTAACCTCACATTTCCCTACTTTTGTGGCATTAAGCTTAACCCTAACCCGTGCATGAACACATTTTTTTAATGAATATATATTATACTGGTTTCTTAATGCCAGTACAGTTAGGGTTGAGCAGCAGGTTCTATGTTAGACCCCTACTTTGCACGTTAATAGCTTAGGCAGCATTTGACAAAATTAGCTGAAATTTGGCACATGTTGTCTTGTAGCAAAGTCAAAATATGTGGAAAGCTTTGTGATGACAGTTTGTGAAGTTTCTGAGATCCGTATATGTAATTTTCCTGTAGATATCTAATTTTTCCTTTACTTAACATGCATTTTTATGTTGCTTGCACGCACATGCAAGAAACAAAGCGCCATCATCTGAGTTTTCGGAGGTGTGGCACCCATCTTCCAATTCAGCCATTGTGTTTGCAGGCATGGTCCCAGTTTCCCATTCACTGCAGCAGCTGTCTATGACAGCAGTTGAAAATGCAGTGGTCATACAGTTGAAAGGGAGAGCTCCGCTTCAGTGAACAGAGCTCTCCCCCCCCATACACACAGAAGCACACATACTGCATGCTGATGTGCTCCCTCCCCCCCCATGCACGCACTTTATGGCCAACGGTGCCCAATCCCCATCAGCTCCACACACCCCTCACAAAAGTTGTCCTGGTGCCACACTGGGAGCCTACCCCAGCGTGGCAAAAACTGTTATAGCCAACGGGGGTGCCCAACCCCTGCCGGCTCCACGGCTGCATGCCCCCCCAAAAGCTTTCCAGGTTCCACTCTGGGAGCCCACCCCAGCATGGCAAAGCTTGTTATGACTGACGGGGGTGCCCAATCCTCCGTCGGCTCCAGCCCCTCCAAACAGTCTTTCCAGCTGCCACGCTGGGAGCCCACCCCAGCGTGGCAAATGTCCTGCATCATCTTAATAAAAAATAAATAAACCTGTAAACCAAAAAGGTCCTCGAGTCTCCTGACCCCAAAACCGCACCCACCCACTGCACACCTGCCTCCCACACCTCCTCATCCCATACTTACCTCCGGACCTCAGCGGTCGATCTTGGTGGACCGGGAACACGTCTGCACTCTTCAAAGCTGACCACGAACTGAGGAAATGCTGGTAAGCTGTATAATGTAATGAATAGGGTTTTTAACTTTGTTGCATATCTCAGGCATTTTGGGAATTTTGGGCCCAAATTTTCAACATGGGGTTTTAGGACCCCCTCCTCATGAATTCTTGCACTGTCATGGCATTAATCGGGCCGAAGGGTGATTTCACGTCACTGCATGAAATCACCTTCAGGACCAATTAATGAAATGACACTGTCAGTGTTCATAAGGTGGCTCCCAAAAGTCTATATTGAAAATTTGGTGAAAAATTCCTAAAAATGACTGTTTTACGTGTGTTGGGCAGTTCCTCGACGCTCTTAAGTTCATGAATTTTCAATATTTCCTCCAGATTTTCAACATTGCCATTTTACCACACCTCCTTATGAGCAGTACAGCTGTCATTTTTCACATCTTACCCAAAATGTGTTTCCACCTATGCTTGCACAATGGTGCAGTCGGTGTGCAAAATCAATGTATGGGACACATTAAGAAAATCACAGTGACACTGTTCAGGAGCAGAGGTGTTAAAATGGCTATGTTGAAAATCTGGTGAAAAATTCCTAAAAATGACTATTTTACGAGCGTGCATTGCACAGTTCCTACCCAGCTCGTAAGTTCGCAAATTTTTAATATTTGCACTCCAGATTTTCAACATTGCCATTTTACCACACCTCCTTATGAGCAGTTCAGCTGTCATTTTTCACATGTTGCCCAAAATGTGTTTCTGTGAATGTAGCGCCCAATGGTGCAGTCAGTGTGCGCAATCAATGTTTGGGACAGATTAAAAAAATCACAGTGACACTGTTCATGAGCAGTGGTCTTAAAATGGCTATGTTGAAAATTTGGTGAAAAAATTCCCTTCAGCCATTCTGCAATGTTACTAATGAAGACCCTGCAGCACCCCACTGGTCACTCCCTCTCCCTAGACTGCACCCCACTTACCACCACTCTCTGCCTCCTGTCTGTTAGCCAGTTTCTAACCCAGTTTACCACCCTTTCCCCCATGCCCAGCCTACACAGCTAGTTTATCAGCCTCCTATGTGGCATGGTGTCAAAGACTTTGTTGAAATCAAGGTAAGCGTTGTCCACTGCCCCACCCTGATTCACTTCCTTTGTCACCCAGTCAAAGAAATCAACCAGATTTTTCTGACATGATGTCCCCACTGTGAATCCATGTTGTCTATGGTCCTGGGCTCTGATGGCTTCTAGATGCCCCACTATCCTTTCTTTAAGCAATGCCTCCATGATCTTCCTCACTACTGAGGTGATGCTGGACGGCCTATTGTTCCCTGCCTCCTCCCTGCTGCTGCATTTGTGTAGAGGGACCACATGTGCCCTCCTCCAATTCACTTATATTGAATGACTCAGTGAACATGGCTGCCAGAGGTACTGCTATCTCCCTTTGCAGTTCTCTTAATGTCCTTGGGCATATGCCATCTGGTTCCATCGCTTTGTCCACCTTCAATTTAGTGAGCTCCTGCAGGACTCTTTTGCCTTTGAATGGACTATTGTCCACCTCTTCACCTCCTTGGCAACTGCTGTACTGCTGTGGCCCTTGCCCCTCCCACTCTTCTGTGCATACTAAGTGGAAAGACACAGTGGATGACTTGGGAGGAAGGCATGGAACTATCACTTCCAAATACCTAAACAGCACACACAAGCAAGCAACATTCGGCATTGACAAATGCTTGTTAGTTTTGCACTCATGTACAGCCTCCACTGAAAGCAATTTCTTTCCAACACTTTCAGGGTAGAAGCGTGCTGTACCAAGGTAGTGCCTTTGGAAGGTTTCAAGAAAAAACATTAAAGGGTTCCAGAGTCATAGTTATTTTAAGTTTTTTTTTTTTTCTGTTCAAAGCATGCTCAGTAAGGTTTTTGGGATAATGTTCAGATACGACATGAAATATTCTATGCCACAGACCATTTCTGTTTTCTCACACTTGCTTCCCACAGCACAGAAAAAAAATTCATGTCATGACAGACGCCATTTTGTCCTCCTTGCACCCGAAATAAAAAACATAACAAATATATTAAAAAAAAATATTTTAAAAACAAACACCTGAACCTAGCAAAAGGGGACCATTTAGCTACATTCTGGTGTTTTTTTTTTAAAAAGTGGTCAGAAGTTCCTTTTCTTTGATCGCCATCTTTGATTGCAAAATAGGGACAAGATGGCCAGATTTTTTATAATGGAATAGATAGGGAAATTTTACTAATTTTTGACATTGAATATCTTGAAAACGGTTTTGTCTTTTACTTGAGATTTGGAGGGAAGAAAGGCAACATCCCAAAGATGTGCCTTTTTTTGATTTGGTCAAAAAATATTACAGGGTGGAAAACTTGCAGCACTATGAAGTTGATGCTTTTTCCTATAGGATAACATTACGTCGTCTGCCGTATTACAGGAATTGTTTGCCGCCCTGCTGCAAAATAATGGTTTGGTCGTTTGGGCTGAAATTTGGTAGGAAGAAAGCCAACATCCCACAGATGTGCCTTTTCATGGTTTGGTGAAAAAATATTACAGGGAAGCAAAGTGACAGCACCCCGAAGTTGATGCCTTTTCCCATAAGATAACATTATGGCATCCATTGTGCCTTTTCTTGTGGTTTCTTCCAATACCCATGACATGGTTAGAAACTGATAAGGGTGTCTTGACTGGTTGTTTGCCATAAAAAGGGTAAGTTTGTGATTAGGATGGCTATGTCTGAGAAACCCAAAAGAAAAAATGGGCTCACTGGGTTTCAACACTGCAGTGTGTGTGGGGAGGTCTTTGCTAAGACTGATCACCACAGAACTTGTGTTTATTTTCTGGAGTTTGACCACCTTGATTCAGACTGCCAAATCTGTAAAAATATCCCTAAGTCTACCCTGGAAAAAAGATTAGGTAGGCTTAGGGATAAGGAGGCCATGAAGTCCGCTGACCAGGATGGCCATCCTGATTTGGTTCTGACCGAACCTGAGGGAGTGCCCTCTGACCAGAGTGATACTTCTTCGGGCAAGCGGAGAGCCAATCCTGAGGGATCAGTTCCTACAAAAAGACAAAGAAAAGAAAAATCGGCCAGTTCGGATCCAGAGACCCATTTTCCAACTGCTGAAGAGATTGCCAAAGTGATAAGGATTGTAGAATTGCTTCGCCTGGTTCCATCTGACCCGGCACCTTCTGGCAGGTGCTCGGTATGGTCGGTTCCTCCGGTTCAAGGTTATGCCTCTGAAGATGTTTATGAACCAGATTTGGAGGGGGATGAAGATTATGATGATGATGACGATGATGGTGGGGAAGGTCTAGATGAGCACATTGAACCGAACATCTCTCCAGACAGGCCTTCTGGTGTTTCCCCTCCTAGGCTTTCTGAGTCCCCTTCCCACTATATGTTTTACAGAAAAGTGCCAGAAATCCTCCAGCTCCCTGTGGAGGAAGCCATGAAGGAACAAAAGGAACCTGATTATGTGGAGATGATGGATATACCAGAGTCCAAGAGACTGTCTAATCCCCTTCACAAGTGTTTTGGGAAACAGACGCAAAATATTTTAAAAACTCCAAATTCTGTACCTCCTATAGACAGAAGGATGGACAAAAGGTACACCTTATCAAGTTCAGATACAGAGTACTTGTATCAACAGTGCAGCCATATTGTGGTTGTGCAGGCTGCAGCCTGTGATAAGGCTAATATACCCTTGGCTTCACACACCACAGATAAAGACTCTAGGAAGCTGGATGCCATGGCAAAGAAACAGTACATGGCATCCACCTTGGGACTCAGACAGGCTAATTAGATGGCCTATGCAGCCAGGTATCAGAAGTCCAGGTGGGACACTGTACTGGCACTGGCTAAGCAGGCCTCCCCCCAGCTAGCCTCGGAGCTGGAGGAGGTGGCTGCTGATGGGATTGAGACATCTAAGGTACAGTTCCATGCTGCTGTGGACTCCAATGATGTGTCATCTAGAGTCATGGCTACATCTGTGACTCTTCAGAGAATGGCTTGGCTCAGATGTACTAGTCTGTCACAGGACACCCAGGCTAAGGCCATGGATTTTCCTGTGGTGGGCAATTCTCTGTTTGGGGAGCAGACAGAGAATTACATGAAAAAGATGGATGAGTATAGGACCACCTATAGGAGTGCACAGGCTAAGGAAAGGCAGGCAACTCCTCAAAGGTAGCAAGCTAGGGGCAGGGGAAGGCCTTTTCATATGCCTTTCTACCAAGCACAGGCCTCTTCTCCTTTTCCTCAGAGGGGGTTCTTCAGAGGGAGAGGCAGAAGGGGGATGAGCAGGGCTGCATCCACCCCTCAACCTAGGGCTCCTGCCAAGCAGACACCCTGATGTGTCAGCCCAGGTTGACTCCCCCATTCCTGTAGGAGGCAGGCTGGCTTACTTCATCCAGGACTGGATGCCTGTTACCTCAGACAAGTGGGTCCTGGAGGTGGTAAGCCAGGGGCTGATTCTCAGCATCAAGAAATTTCCAAAGCTGAGGGCTAGATCCTTTCCACCTGCAAGCATCTCCAAAACCATTGCCTTAGAGGCAGAAGCTTCATCTTTACTGGCTCTAAAGGCAATAGAGAGAGTTCCTACATTGCACAGGGGCAAAGATCTGTACCCCAGGTACTTCCTTACCCCAAAAAAGATAGGGGAGTGGTGACCCCTCCTAGACTTAAGATACCTGAACAAACATCTTTTAAAACCAAAATTCAAAATGGTGAATCTGGGAATAATCCTTCCCTCTCTAAGGCCAGGGGACTGGCTAGCCTTCCTGGACTTAAAAAAATGCCTACTTTCACATTCCCACCAGGTGCTCCCACAGAAAGTACCTCAGGTTCGAATTGCCTTCAGGCCATTATCAGTTCAAAGCTATGCTCTTTGGCCTGACATCGGTTCCAAGGGTATTCACAAAATGCCTAGCAGTAGTAGTGGCCTTTTTAAGAAGGATGAATATTTCCGTATTTCCATACCTGGATGACTGGCTCATTGTGGGTCAGTCCCCAGACCAAGTCAAGTCAGACCTGCTAGTGACTCAGCAAGTGCTCACTTCCCTAGAATTCCTTCTCAGTCTTCCCAAGTCAGTTCTTGAGCCTGTACAGCTCCTCACATCATAGGTGCAGAGTTGGATACAGTCAAAACAAGAGCTTTTCTTCCCCTGGAAAGGGCAAGGGCTATTTTACAGCTGGCTTTTTCATCCCACTTTCTGGTCTCTCAGCCAGCAAGGCACTTCCTTCAGCTTCTGGACCATATGGCAGCTTCTGCAGCAGTGGTCCAAGGGGTCAGATTTCAGATGAGGGACATTCAGTTTCACCTGCGGGCCTTCTGGTCTCAGAAGAAAGATTCTCTAACCAAACTAGTTCCAGTGACTCAGACTCTGATCCAGGCTCTCCAATGGTAGCAGGATAAGGGCAACCTCAGACAAGGAGTCCCATTCATCACTCAGTCTCACTCTGTGGTCTTAACCATGGATGCTTCTTTATTGGGGTGGGCAGCCCATCTGGGGGCTCTCACAGCCCAGGGACTGTGGTTCCCTCAGGAATCCCTTCTTCATATCAATCTCTTGGAACTCAGGGAGGTCTTTCTGGCCTTGCAATCTTTCTCTCAGTCAGTGCAGAACAAGGTGCTTCAGGTCAGGACAGAAAACACCACCACCATGTGGTACATCAACAAGCAGGGAGGCACTCGGTCCACGGCCTTGTGCATGGAAGCCATGAAATTGTGGTCCCTAGCTTATTCTCTGCAGACCTCTCTGATAGCAGTCCACCTTCCAGGGAAGGACAATGTGCTATCAAATGCATTGAGCAGGATCTCCCAGGGCCATCATGAATGATCCCTGTACCCTCCAGTGTTGAAAGTGATTTTTTCAAGGTGGGGCACTCCAGAGATAGATCTCTTTGCAGCCCCATACAATTACCAACTTCCTCTGTTTTGTTGCAGACCCCCCAGTCTTGGGCTCAGTCCCTCTGGATGCTCTGATCTTGAACTGGAGGGGAAATTTCTATATGCCTTCCCTCCTTTTCCTCTACTGTTCAAGGTTACCCTGCAAAGTGATTCTGATTGTTCCAGACTGGGTCAGGCAGCCTTGGTACCCCCCATCGCTGTCCCTAACAGCCCATCTTCCCCTGTCTCTTTCCAGGAATTACAACCTGTTAACCTCCTCTCAGGGGAGGATTTGGTACCCCAATCTTCAGTGTCTCCATCTCAAGGCATGGCTCTTGAAGAGTTAGAATATGCAGATTTGTATCTGTTCCAAGGGGTTCCAGATATTCTCAAAGCCTCTTGAAAGCCTGCCACTAGGAAAATTTATAACTCCATATGGAAAAGATTCAGCATTTGGTGTTCCAAGAAGAATATATCCCCAAACACTGCTGAATTGTCTACAGTTCTGGATTATATGGTTCATCTTAATGGCCTAGGCCTTAGACCAGCTACTCTCAAAGTACATTTGTCAGCTGTTTCTGCTTTTCTGTCAGTGGGAAAGTCTTCCTCAATGTCATCTCACCCAGTATTCTGTAAATTTTTCAAGGGATTGCTTCATACCAATTCCCCACTTTAGGGATCCTACCCATGCTTGGGATCTTAATGTTTACATTGCTCAGTTTATGCAACCCCTTTTTTTTTTTTTTTTTGCAAATAAGTTTATTTTATTTTATATTGAAAAACAGCACAACATAACACACACCACGTTAAAACAAGAAACATATTAAGAAAAAAACAACAGATAGTAGTCCTTTAACCATACTTCAGAAAAATAGTAGCACATAGCTCATCATAACATAGGATACCATCCTTTAATCCCCTATCCTCCCACCTCCCCCAACCAGAGCAGCAATCCCATACATAAAGTACCGCCGGTATGTTTAACTTAATAATAGCCTACATCCGTTAACAACCTCCACATTAAAAACTCTGACCATCACAGGTTAGAGCCTTCCTGAACATCAACCCTCTTAGTTGCCTTCTCCGGAGAACACAATATGCTGACTAAGCTAGTGACAAATATAGTTAAAAGGTGTAGAAAAGCCCTAACTATCTACAGGGTGTAACCTTTGACAAATAAAATTATAAAACAGAAATAGATGAAGGGAAGGGCTCTCAACTCTACTAATAGCCATACCTTGCTTTCAAACATTGTAAAAAACTATTCCAATAATAGTTGAACTTCTCTACTGAATTGTAAAAAATTGCAGCGAACCTTTCTGCATTTAGAGCTTTAAGAAATTCGTTCCACCATTCCTTGTAAGAGGGAGATTGGTCGCTGCTCCAATATCGAAGAAGAAGCAGCTTTGTCACCTGTGCCACTAATGCAATTTGGTATTTATGAGACTTCGCCATACCTTGCTTAAACAACCCAAAGAAGCATGTTTTGGCATCAAAGTATGTGGCAATCTTAGTGAATGGGGCTAGCCACTTTCCCACCAGATTCCAAAGCTTCACTGCCTTAGGACATTCCCATAGTATATGATATGTTGTAGCTACAAGGCAGCTACAAGATTTACACCTCGGTGAATTAGACTTGTGTATCTGGGCAAGCTTGGCTGGAGAGAGGTAGAGATTATGTAAGAGGTTGAACTGTACACCCCTTAATCTGTCTTGTTTAACATAGGCATATAAGTCTAGCCATATCTTACCCCACGTCTCTTCCAGCCATCCCAGAGATAAATTCGCCTCCCAATAAAATGGAACTGAAGAGATACCGGAATCCCTTTTAGTTAGGATTAACTTATACAATTTTGAGACTGGATTACCAGATATTGCCAGATCTCTCATCTTTTTCAAAAGTTTCCCAGCTTCTGCCGTCCCCTTGCCGCCTCTAAGGAAAGAACCAATACATCCTTGAATCTGATACAGCCATAACCGATCCCTGGATTGAATGTTGAATTTTTCTATAAGGGCAATGGACGAGATAACTGAACCTTGCGAAACAAAATCCATTAGTCTATAGTTAGTAAGACCATTACCAATATGCTTTTTTATCATCTGTCTCCCTACCATTAGGTTAGGATTCCTTAAAAGGGGTTGGAATATGTCTTTTGTATAGGGGATTCTCAACAATGCATATAATTGGTGTAGGGCCCTTATATCCCACCCCATAGGGGTGTCCCTCAGCTTACCAGGAACCTTTACCCATGGAATAAATAAACAAGATTCCAAATCCACATTGACACTCTTAGCCAACATCCAATCTATGGCCAGACCAGAGGAGGCCCCTTTTACATCTGATAGCCATAAAACTGCCCTAGCAGCATGGCAAGCTAAATAATATATATAGAAATCTGGAAGCTGAAGGCCTCCTACCTTCGTTGAACAGATAAGCTTCCTGTAAGCTTGACGAGGGGGTTTCCCCTTCCATAAAAAATCTGAACAGTATTTAGTAACCAAATTAAAAAAGGACCTGGGAAGGTATACATTGAGATTATAGAGGGGGTAAAAGATTTTTGGCAAGATCATCATTTTAATTGTATTAACTCTCCCGTAAAAGGATAGCGAAAGCTTCACCCACTTCTCTAGGCTTTCCTTGATGGATTTCATCAGTGGTCTAAAATTTAAGTCTACCAGATCATCCAAATTCTTGGAAACCCAAATACCTAAATAGAGCAAAGATTTGGGTTGCCATTTTAATCCTAAAGAAGTGCACCAACTTTGTTGAAGGTAAGGGGATAATGGAAGAACCATAGTTTTTCCTTTATTCAAATAATATCCTGAAAATTGACTAAATTCGGAGATAATTTGGAATACACGAGGAAGCGACTCTCGACTATAGCGAACATGCAATAATAAATCGTCCGCAAATGCTGATAACTTATATTCCAATTCCCCAATATGAATCCCGTGCACTTGGTTGTCGTTATTAATAGCTCTAATTAGGGGTTCCAAATATAAATTAAATAAATACGGGGAGAGAGGGCAACCTTGGCGGGTACCTCTTCCTAAGAAGAAAGCCGCTGAGATCAGGTTGTTGCACTGGATCCTTGCTGATGGACAAGTGTAAAGAACCTTAATATATCTCAGGAATTTAGCCGGAAACCCAAATTTATATAGGGCCTGGAACAGAAATCCCCATTCCACCCTATCGAAAGCTTTCTCTGCATCTAGAGAAACCAGAGATGCTTCCAAATCCGGACACCTAGACGCAGAGATTAAATAGAATATTTTCCTGAAGTGATCTCCTGATGAACGACCAGCCACGAAACCCACCTGCTCCGGGCTCACCAAGTCAAGCCATATGCTTTTCATTCGAGCAGCTAACATCTTATCATAGATTTTAATATCTATATTAAGTAATGAAATTGGTCTATAATTGCCGACCAAATCAGGTGATCTCTCAGGCTTGGGTAGGAGAATAATTCTGGCTTCAAAAAGGGAAGGGTCCTGTATCCCACAGTCGTGCCAAGAAATATAAAGTTGATGCAACAGTGGTACAAGGAGATCTTTAAACATCTTAAAAAATTGGGCAGTGAACCCATCAGGTCCCGGAGCCTTACCTAACTTAAGGTCTTCAATAGCTTCACTAATTTCCTTCTGAGTAAAGGGAGCCTCTAACTTCTGACAGCTTGCCTCTGAAAGTGTAGGGAGTGGAAGGTTTGCCAGAAACTCTTTCATCCCTGCACATTCATCGGATGGCGACAACACGCTGGAGTATCAATTTTTGTAAAAATCAAGAAAAATGGCTAAAATCCCTTACGGATCCGAGACTAAATCATTAGTACATGGATGCCTCAGCCCAGTCACACTTTTAGCTGATGATCTTTGCTTTAGCTGCCAGGCCAAAATTTTACCGGCTTTGCTACCCTGTCCTAGAGATGTGGCCTTCAATATGGAAGCCCGATTTTCTACCCCTTCTCTTACTGTCCTCGAATACCATGCCCTTAGCGTAATTAATTCCTGCTCTTGATCCGGTGATCTCAAATCATCACCCATAATCTCTAAGGCTTTAACTCTCTCTAAATATTTAGACAGGAGGCTCCTTGTTTTCCTTTTACAAGTTGTAGCATGCCTAATCAACTCACCCCTCCATGTGGCCTTCAAGGCTGACCATGCATTATCCACCGCCCGGACCGAACCCCAATTGGATGTAATTGTATGGGACATAAAGGAACGGAAATGTTCCACCAATTTAGAATCCTTAAGCAGACAATTGTTCAAGGACCAAGAGTAAGATCTGGTGGAGCTGACAGGCGCAACATAATCGTATAGGAGAATGATCCAAATTACTCTACTCAGAATAGTAACTTCATAAACAAGGAAAAACTTGATGGCTAACCTGGAAAAACTCTATACGGGAATAGCTTCTATGAACAGAAGAAAAAAAGGTGAATTCTTTGGAGGTGGGGTTAATCATTCTCCAAGGGTCTATAAGACCCAAGGAAGATGTAAACTCCATTAGAGCCCTTTGAGAAGGAGACATACGTTCAACTCTGGACCAAGAACGGTCTAAGTAGTTTGACTGCACCAAATTCCAATCCCCTCCTAGAATTACCGGTCTGTCTGCTAAGGGGCCCATGAGTACAGCCAACTCCGAAAAAAAGAGGTTGATTCCTGGTTAGGGCCATAAATGGATCCTAAAACCACCTTTATTCCCCCTAACTTACCTGTGACTATTACAAACCTCCCATTAGGATCCGATAGTGTTTGTGCAGGGAAAAAAGGAATTTCTTTTGCTACTAAAATAGCCACACCCCTCTTATTCGGAGAAAGCCCCGCACCATAAACCTGACCTACCCATTTTTTCTTCAGATGATGGAGCTGGTTTATAGGCACATGAGTTTCTTGGAGAAAAACTATTGATGGGTTATAATGCGCTAAATGATTTAATATAACATATTTTTTTGTATTATCCTTTCCCCCTTTTATATTCCAAGAAATAATATTTAGGTTGCTAACCATTGGGAGCTAAAAAAAAAAAAATCCATAACTGTTTGGAAGGCTGCCTGGCCCCGCCCCAAAAAACCCTAACACCCCCAACATATTAACCCTCCCAGAATCCCCCAAAAACAAACTACTGGAAACAAACTCTCTGGCCCGAAGCCAACTCCTAAAATTCAGGTCCATATATGCTCTGAAAGCGGCCGGCCCCCCCCACAACCGGATAGTGTGCCCTGCTCTTCTGGCCAGCGTTGCCTTCATATCCCTTCAGGGCATAGCTCACTAGCCTGGTAGGCTATAATACTAGGACTATTCTCATTTATAAAAGCCTCTTATAATGCTTTAAGTTCTAACAGCATTACTAAACTAACCTGTCATATCGTATTACCTTAACGTCTCACAAATAAGAACTAAGATATTTTATTAGCGGCGAAAGGGTCGGGTCTTATAAACTAAAATTAGGTAATCCACCTGGTCTACCTCCGGCCCTGACCCGTGCAGTAATTCCCTTTTTCCCCAACGAGGAGAACCAACCACTATATCTAAATATAGAAAGTTCCTTAATGTACCTGGATCAGCTTTAGAGTCCTACATGCAGGAGAATATCCTTCCCCTGCCTTCATACTAAGCAAGAAATAATCTAATGAAGAAAAAATTAACTTCAGAAATCAGTAATTAAGCCATTTGGGAGAATTCCCCCAGCATCACATATGCTTAAAAGCAAAAGTAATTAATTTCTTGACAGCTGATCTCGTCATGAATAATTAGATAAAAAAATTAAATGCAAATATTCCAGCATTATAATGATCTGGAAACCCCCTCTAGTGGTTAATTAGGATGCACACAGGTCCCTGTGTTACCGGATTGACTCCAAGAAATACTGGCTGATTGTTAAACCGTCTAATTCCCTCTACGCAGCCAACCTGAATATTAAAACTTAAACCAAATGCTACCATGAGACTGAAATAATAAAGGTTTTAATAGTCCAAAATTAGTCCATTTCAACGTCCTATACAATCCGTCACTGTATTGTTCTGCCCCAAAACTTCAGAGGCCTTTATGGTAATCCTCAGAACAGTCACCCTTTGAGAATAAATCTGGTAAGGCAGCGTTGAGAGTTTTAGAGCCTCGTCACCCTCAAAATGCTTTGTCCCTTCTTTCAGGGTAATCTCAACTTTGCAGGTATAACAGGCGATGTTTTATTCCAGCAGCCCAAAGCTCGATGTAATAGGAAGGAACTAGCTCTGACTAGGCGTGATTTTAAAGTCAAATCAGGAACAACATGAAGTTTTCCTTCCCATAAAATTGCAGATATTTTCCTCGCTTCCCTTAATATGAATTCACGATCAAAGGTAGTTCAAAGTTTAAATATAACAGGTCTCGGAGGTTGGATGGTTGCGGCCTAGCCCTGAGGGCTCTATGGGCTCTCTCGATTATAAATTCTGGGCCATTGGGCGAAGGCCCAACAGACGATTTGAGAAACTTTTGTAAAAATAAAATAGTGTTGGGGCCCTCTTCACCCTCTGGGAGCCCCAATAGTACCAAATTGTTGCGTCTGCTTCTTCTCTCTAGGTCATCTAAGTGGTCCTCCAACTTTGAGATGGACTTCTTTGCCTCCACTAAGCCTAGGCCGCTTTTCTCCATGTTCCTCTCGATAGAGGAAACCTTTGCCTCAGCATCCGTCACCCGACGGGCTAGCTGCGTTAAAGCCGGCTTAAAATCAGCCACTTCTTCAATCAACTTAAAGAGCGCCTCCTTGATAGTTGTGAGGTCACTGTGAATTTTGGCCGGGGTTATCTCTTCTTGCTGGGTTGTCGGCGATGAGCTCCGCCGTGGTTGCTTCGCTTCTAGCTCCTTGTCTGAGCTCTCCATATCATTTGCGCTTGAAAAACAGGATGCAACTATCCAGCAGAGTCCCAGTAATTCTTTTAGTCAGAGTTTAATAAGTTCTGCTGTCGGATTGCGCCTTTTAATGATAAAATGTTGTAGCGGGGAGGGGAGACCCAAAATCCAGCTGCTAAGCCTCCAGAAAATCACGTGACTCCTATGCAACCCCCTTTTGAGCCTTTGTCTTCAGCAGAGCTTAAGTACTTGACTTGGAAAACTGTGTTCCTGGTAGCTATTACCTCTGCCAGGCATATCAGTGAATCATAAGTTCTGTCAGTGGAGTCTGATGTTATCCCATTCCATAGAGATAAGGTGGTCCTTAGCACTATCAGGGGGTTTTTACCTAAAGTGGTTTCAGATTTTCATCTGAACCAATCTATGTCTCTCCCTGTATTCTTCACTGATCATTCTTCTTCAGGAGAAAGAAGTTTACACCGTTTGGATGTTAAAAGAGCCCTTAGTTACTATATTGAGCATACTAAGGCTCACAGGTTTGACTCCCTCCAGTTGTTTCTCACTTATGGTGAAGTGGGTAAGGGCAAACCTGCCACTAAGAGAACTATTGCCAGGTGGATTGTCTCTTGTATTCAATTCTGCTATGAGAAGCTAGGCAAAATACCTCCCTCAGGTCTGAGGACTCATTCAACTAGAGGTCCAGCTGCTTCCCTGGCTGTGGACAGGATATTCCTTTGCTAGAGATATGTAAAGCAGCCACCTGGAAAGCAGTCCATACATTTACCAAACATTACTCCCTGGACATCCATGCTAGGAATGATGCTTGGTTTGGTACAGCAGTACTGCAGAGCCTATTCCCAAGGTAGGTTTGATTCCCTCCTCCATGGAGGTACTGCTTGGTAGTCTGCAATAGTCAGAATACAACAAGACTTCATGTCGTTTGAAGAAAAAATTACTCACCTTAGTAATTATGTTTCTTCTAATGGAGTCTTGCTGTATTCTGACCTCCATCCCTGCCTCCCCTCTCAGAAGTTTTTGGGAAGTGGGCTGGCAGGTGCAGTGTTGCACCCCATGGGTGCATTTGGGCACTCCCTCCTTTTAGAGAGGGGAAGTGGGTTGTATTATTAATTTAACAGTCTTAAGTTGTTCGTTACTGGTTTTTGATTTTGGATTTCTTGACTTAAGTCTTTTGGGGATCTAAAATATTTGGTTGCCATTTGGCTAGTAAAAATTTTATAATTTCTGCATAGTAGTTAGTTAGTATTAGCTCATAAGAATCTGATGGTTGTGCTTCTAAGTGCAGCAGACAGAGGTCTGAACCAAGCTTGAGCTCAACGCTCTATGCTCTGCATAGAAAATTAACCCTCTTCTCCCCGGGGCAGTTTGAGTGCTGGGGCTAACTGCAATAGTCAGAATACAGCAAGACTTCATTAGAAGAAACATAATTACTAAGGTGAGTAATTTTTTCTTCTGTGCAACTGCAATGCCATTCCATGCCACACGTGCGAAAACACATTTTGGGCAAGATTTGAGAAATGGCAGCTGTGACATATGTGACGTGGGGTAATAAGAAGAGTGTTTTGAAAATCTGGGGTCAAAATACTTAAAATTGCCAAAGTTACAAGTGGGCATAGTGAAATTGCAATGAATGTTCATAACCTTGGCATTTTTTCATATTTTGACCCCAAATGTTGAACATAGTCTTCTTATGAGCCCACCTTATAAATCCTATAGGTGAAAATGCTCAAATCTATGAAAAAAAGTCATTCTGTGCCACTGGTACAAAAACACATTTTGGACAGGATGTGAAAAATGACAGGTGCACTGTTCATGAGGTGGTGTTAAAAACGGCTGTTGAAGATTTGGAGTCAAAATATGGAAAATTAGCAAAGTTATGTGTGTGCATAAAACATTTTCAATGAATGCTCAGAACTCAGCTATTTTTAGGGATTTTTTTTACCAAATTTTTAACATGGCTGTTTTGGGACCCCACCTCATGAACACTGGTGTGAAATTTTGTTATTCAGGCTCGAAAGGTGATTTTGCGCAGTGACCACAAAATCACCTTCCAGGCCCAATTTAATGAAATGACAGTGCCAATGTGTTCATGAGTTGGGGTCCCCAAAAGCCCATGTTAAAAATTTGGTGAAAATATTCCCAGAAATGGCAAAGTTATGAGCATAAGTTCAAAATGCCACTGAAATACATTATATGGCACTTACCCTGCTTCCTCAGTTCACGGTTCCACTTTGAAGAGTGCAGATGCATCCCGATCCACAGAAGATGACAGCCTTTTATGTCCGGTGGTAACTATAGGGTAAGGGGGTGGGGTGGTGGCTGCTCAGTTGGAGGGTCAGGATGGGGGAGGGAAGAAAGAAAGAAAGAGAGAGAGAGAAAGGAAGGAAGGAAGGAAGGAAGGAAGGAAGGAAGGAAGGAAGGAAGGAAGGAAGGAAGAAGGAAAATCAAAGAGTGGGAGGTGCCTCTAGAAACCAGGGAAAGATATAGAATGATGGGGGGGTGCCACTAGACACCAGAGAAAAGGGCATCTCACAGCTGAAACTGCAACCAGCAGCACGAGTTCCAGCTGCAGCTGCAGAAGTCAAGAAAATCCTGCCCTTCTCAACATTTACTGTAATCCTTCTTTGTGGAAGTGCAAGTTTGTGCCTCCCTTATTTGGTAATAAATGGTGCAGCACCATGGCATTCCTCCTAATTAAGGTTTTCCTATTCCCACTTCTGGTTCTACCACCCTCCTTGTATCTTGGTCACAATCTACATGTACCTCACAATAATGCCACCCTATCTCAGCTTGTATGGAACCCCCTGTCTATTCCTGTGGCTGAGACCTCTGGTCCTGGCATCAAGTATAATGTGTTGCTATGGTTTGCACCTGTGAAGAATTGTATTTACCCTCTTCCCCCACCTCAGCTGAATATGTACATCCTTACAGGCAATACTGGAAAAAACAGAGGGACTACACACACACCCTCCCATCCTTAAAACATCTACAATGGCAAGCAATTAGGCTGGGCCTAGCTGCTATTACTGTTGTCTGGTAATGTGCATCCCAACTCTGGCCCTGGTACAAGATCATCGGTACCTATAATGAAGAGTGGGGTCCTAAAAATTGCTTCCATCACCATCTGCAGTCTTCTGGCTAAATACAACTCTCTTCAGGCATGCGTTGCTCAACACAAACCAGATGTTCTGTCTGTAGTTGAGACCTGGCTCACCCCCAGAGTCCCTGACCTGGCTATCCAGCTGGATGGTTACACCATATTTAGGCAGGATAGATCTGTTAAACAAGGGGTAGGTTGTGTCATTTACATTAGGGACACCCTTCAAGGGCGTGCCCTTGCACTCCCTACCATGAACCTCAAAACCCAAATGCTTGCGATCATATTGCAACTAGGTACCTGCGGTAAATGCCTCATAATAGTCTCTGTGTACATACCTCCAAAAGAGCAGGCCACAGGGTTTAAAGCAACATTAGATTTCCTTACTGAGCTTTGCCACAACACAGAGGTATTTATGGTTGGGGATCTTAACATAAATTGGTTATCCCCTCAGGCTGCTCCCTACAAAGATGCCATCTTTTCTATCAACATGACACAACTAGTGGAGACCCCTTCAGGGGTGAATTACCGAACTGGAACTAGTACACTGATAGACTGGTTAATAACCAACTGACCTGAAAGAATAACCAGCACAGCTGTGCTCCCAGATGTCATTAGTAACCACTCCCCTATACTCTGCACTTGGATGAATAAATCTCCAAGAATTCCCCCCAAAACAATTACCTCCAGAGTACTAAAAAAAGACAACCTGGCTCACTTAAAGCACACCTCAAACAATTAGACTGGTCAGCTATCTACACTGCCAAAGATGTTGACACTGCTGTTGAGGACTTTGTCAAAAAATTAAATGTATCCTGTAATATATTTGCCCTCTACAAGAAAAGGAAATGAAAGGGGAATAGCAAGTCCTGGATCTCCCCATTGCTCATAGAACAAATGAAGGAAAGAGATCAGTTGTGGCACAAGGCTAAAAGTTCGGAATCCCCTATAGACATACAAAATTATAAAACTGCCCATAATGAGTGCACTTGGGCAACACAAAAAGCAAAAAGTCATTACTTCAAAGCTGAGCTAAACAACTCCCGAGGTGACAGCCATAAATTCTGGGACAACATAAAGTCTCTAACTGGAAAAACCAGCAAAACATCCCCTTCTTTGTTCAATACTAATGGAATTAGTATCCAAGACCCAAAAGAAATTGCTAACACCTTCAACAAGGCCTTTACTGACCTCAGCGAAGTGTTCCCCCCTGACTTTCTAGTACCACAAATCAGCTCTAACCCTTGTTGTATCACTAGTCTACCTGATAGCCCAGCCCCCTCTTTTACCTTAGGATTGTCACCAAAACCAAGGCCAAGAAATATCTTAAACAGGTACTTGGGAAATCAAGAATCAATGGCGACACATTAGACCTCAAGCTACTTGTGATCACCATTGATGAGGTACTCTCCCCACTAACCAGAATTCTTAACTTGTCCATTATAACAGGTAAATTTCCCCAGTCCTGGAAAGCGGTGATGGTCACCCCAGGTTTCAAAATCTGGGATAGAACTTGTTACTCCAATTATTGACCAATCTCTATTCTCCCCCTGCTCTCAAAAGCACTCAGGAGGATTGTTTACGACCAAGTATATGCTTCAATGCCAAGAACAACATGGCTTCAGGAAGCATCACAACACAACAACAGCATTTGTGGAATTTGCTGGCTACATCCACGAGGCTCTAGACTGGGGTCTCTTGGTGGGGGCAACCTACATTGACCTCACCAAAGCCTTCAACACAGTCAGCCAAGAGCTCCTGCTCAACCAGCTGGCTAATACTGGTATTTCTAGTGAATCTGTGAAATAGTTGCAGAGCTACCTTTCAGGATGAGTGCAACAAGTAAAAATACTTGTCCTCTCTGATCATCATAGCGTTATCACGGAGGTCCCCCAAGGCTCAATCTTGGGCCCCCACTGTTCAGCTTGTTTCTAAATAACTTCCCCAATGTATGTCACAACAATGTCCTATTGTATGCAGACGATGCTGTGCTATTCTCTTGTCATCCCAACCATGAGGCTCTAGAGAAACAAATGCAGGCAAATTTCTCTGAAGTGGAGACCTGGTTCATCAACTCCAAGCTCCTACTAAATTACAAAAAGACCAAGGCTATGCTGTTCACCTCTACTCAGAATAGACAGGTCTTATCATCTTAAAATTCTTAACAACCACAATAAAGTGCTAGAGATGGTTGATAGATTTAAATACCTTGCGGTCACTCTTGACAGCTCCCTCTCATCTGCACAGCACATTTACCAAGTAGCCAAGGCTGCTAACTCATGCATTGGCCACTATACAGGCACAGACATTGCCTTACTGATGATGCCCTCAAGCTTGCAGTTAACAGCTCTGTCCTATCAGTTATTGACTATGGGCTAGTAGTCTATGGGGCAGGCACTAACACAACTCTAAAGAGAATCAAACTGGCCTTAAACAAAGCCTGTAGGTTCATGCTGGGTGCATATAATTGAACCCACACCTGTGAGCTCTCCGCCCAGTCAGGATGGCTTAATCTGCAAAACAGGGTCCAGTACCAGGTCTGCCTGCTTGGAAAGAAGTCCACCCTACACCTCCAGGGATACAGAAATTCCTTTGCATGCCCACTCAATGCAGGCTAACTAGGGGTACTTGCGATAAAACGCTCCAAGTCCTCTTCCACCAAACATCACAAGGGCAACAGTTGTTCACTTATAGGGCTCCTCAATGGCTCAGCTCTCTTAATGCTGACCTGCAGTCCAAACCTAAACTTGGCCCATTCAAGTCAAAACTTCATGCCCATCTTGCTGCTACCAGTACATGTGACTGTAATACCTAACGCTTACACTCCTCTTTCCTTGGGACTACTCTCAATAGCAGCACTTAGTCACCACCCACCTCTCCTGCCATCTCCTACCCTCCCCCATCCACACTCTGTGCTCACCTACCTCCCTATGGTTTCTGCCAACTACTGCCCTCTGTGGTCAACTTTACACTCACCACTACCTGCCTTTCCTTTGAATACCCCTTGGACCACTCCTCTATTTCTCCTGTGTACCAACAAGGCCCTCCTGGCTGCTCTTCCACATCCCTTCTTTACCCCGACTAATAAGTCTGAATTCTACCACTACCTGTAACTGTCCTACTATCTAATACCAGCCTATCATACCCCTTCTCCTCCCCCCATATTCCCAACTCCCCTAATCTCCTTTCTTGTCACCTAGGAAGTGATCGCATTTTACTAAGTATACCTTATCAGCAAACTTTTTGAACTTGGAACCTTGTCCTTTTTGTTGCAATTGTAATGTTGCTTTACTCATTAATGTATGTATTGTTTACTCATTTGATGTGGAACCTCTGTAAATGAACTTTTAGCACAAAGGTATTAATCTGAGATGTTAATAGATAGATAGATAGATAGCTAGATAGATAGATAGATAGATAGATAGATAGATAGATAGATAGATAGATAAAAGACAATGCAGGAGAAGTGGACCTCTCACTAAGCTTGGCACCTGGGATTTCAGGTGCCCAGAAAGGTGTTTCTTCCCAAAACTAAAACAAACAAACATGAGAATGTAGCTGAACGGATCCCATTTAGCTAGGTTCTGATGTTTGTTTTTTAAAATCCATTCATGTTTATGTGTTTTCTTTATTTCTTTCTCTCACCAACTGAAAAACATGATGGAGGACACAGGAGAGCTCTGCAAAAAGGTAACACATCAATTAAGTGATTCAATTTGAGTGAAGGAATATGAGTGAAAGCAAAATGAGTGACTCACTTTACAGTGACTGACACATTACAGCGGCTCCACAAATACAGTGAATCCCAGAGTCAATGTGTGTCATGGAGTTAGAATCCTAGAGATAGGGGGATCTGGGGGCATCTCTCCCCAGGGGGATGCAGGGGGGTGAAGCCCCCCTGCAAAACATGGAGAAGTGTGCATGTCAATATTTAGCTTAAATGTGCTTCATTCAGCTGTAGCGTTGCCCAAATCGCAGTCACTATAAAATATTCGCTCAGATTGTAATTGCTCAAATAGATTTGCTCAAACGACATGGAACCCTACAAAAATGTACTAGCCTCCCTGTGACACTATGTGATCCTGTCTGTGAAAATAAAACTATTTTCGTGCAATAACATCTAACTTTTGCCATAGGAAATAATGGGAAACTTTAAAGGGACACGGTCAACCTTTTTTGAATCATATTATTTTTAGGTAAAAACTCACTTTTTATGATTGCTTACCTTCTCTAAAATTCAGTGATGTTGCTGGTTGTTTTATCTGCCTCTTTGCTTATTAGAACTGAAATGCATGGTAATGTATAGCTCTGCCCAGCCCTATTATGCTTCAAATCATTGGACTACTTATATTGCATACTTCCTGAACATCAGAAACACCCTCAAACAGTGCAGTCACTCATGATACAATAGTCCAATAGTCTACTCTACTTCCACTGCATAATGATTGGATAGATTGTGTTGGGGGTGTTCCTAAGTCTGGAAAAGATGCAGTGGGAGTTGGTCAAGAAATGTAAACAAAGATGTTTTGGTGTGGTAACACCTATATGGTGGGCACTCAGGTTTTCAATTTTTAATAGAAAAAAGGGAAATGAATCAAACCACCAGCTGCATCCACAGTCTCTATAGAATGTGAACAGTCATAAAATGTATTCTTATGACTGTGGACGGAGCCAACAGGAGTATTGAATTCAGAAAAGGGCTGATGTAATCTTTACTACCAAACAACATGATAGCGTGTTAAAAATAAATTCCTCCACTGAAGCCTCATTACTATGTTGCCTGTGTGTATAGGAAGCTTTAGAGCACCATTTTCCCCTCTGGTCGAAGGAGTTAATTGAGCCCACAGAAAGTTAACTCATTATCTTCTGGGAGTCATTCTGTGTCAGATTACCAATGGATAGTACAGACATCATAGAAAGCTATTGGAAGTAGAATGGGTTAAACACTTCCTGCTGGAACTTTCTGCATAACAAGTTCTCCATGTCTTTGCTACCAAACAACATGATAGCATGTTAAAATAGATTCCTCCACTGAAGCCTCATTACTATGCTGCCTGAGTTTGTATAGGAAGCTTTAGAGCACTATTTTTCCTCTGGCTTGAGAAATTACTTGAGCCAACACAAAGTTAACTCATTATCTTCTGGGAGTCATTCAGTGTCAGATTACCAATGGATAGTACAGACAACATAGAAAGCTATTGGAAGTAGAATGAGTTAAACACTTCCTGGAACTTTCTGCATTACAAGTTCCCCGTGTCTTTGCTACCAGACAACATGATAGCATGTTAAAAATAGATTCCTCCACTGAAGTCTCATTGCTACACTGCCTGTGTGTGTATAGGAAGCTTTAGAACACTATTTTTCCTCTGGCTTGAGGAGTTAATTGAGCCCACAGAGAGTTAAGTCATTATCTTCTGGGAGTCATTCTGTGTCAGATTACCAATGGATAGTACAGACATCATAGAAAGCAATTGGAAGTAGAATGTGTTAAACACTTTCTGCTGGAACCTTCTGCATAACAAGTTCCCCATGGCACCTCACAACACCTCATTAAGCCATTTGACACCACCATCCTAAGAGCAGTCAGTGTGCTACTTTGCAGGACATTGCATAGCAAGAGACCTAGCCTTGCCTTTTTCCAAATAATATACCAACTTCATTCTCAGGCAGGCAGTTCTGGGATACTGTTTATATGCTACTGAATCTTCTTAACTTGCAGTTTGTGACTATAGATGTTTACAACTGAATGATAGTAACCACATTTGCTTCACTTGCAAATAAGTAAGCATTTGTGTCTCTAATTTCTGTTTGACCGGCTCTAGGTTACACATAGAATCTGAAAAGTTCATAACATGCTGTATTGTGATTCAATGAACTGATAAAAGGGGATTTTGGTTTCTTTTACAAATTCATTTTTCCTGACAATGGATATACTAAAACAAAAATGTCTCAACAAATTTTTTTTAAAATAAGTAGTTAAGCAGTAATTTAGTTGATATGATATAAAGAGCTGCTCCCTGGAAAATTATCTGGTTGGGGGGGGCTTCCACAAGCAAAATGACACTTCACAGTGTGGGAGCTCATAGCAGCAGAAGAGGCATGTTGGCATTAAAAGCTTAGTGGTGTGGATGTAGAGGCACCAGTATTTAAGCATGACTTTGGTAGAGGATTAATTGTGACTTGGGAGGGTGAGGGAGTGAGTCTTGATATTTTTATCATAATGGTTTTCTGAAACTTCAACCTTTAATGCGTTATGCTCTGCAGCCATCTGTACATTATATCATTAAGCCACATGATGTGTGGTATGGGTAAAACCTAGATCACCTGACCCAGACCAGTACTGTAAAATCTGGACTGGGTACAGCTTGTGCAAATATTGCTGATCTGGTGGAGCAGCAATAAAGTATTGCATTCAGAAAAAGGCTGATGTCATCTTTGCTACCAAACAACATGATAGTGTGTTTAAAATAGATTCCTCTGCTGAAGCCTCATTACTATGCTGCCTGTGTGTGTATAGGAAGCTTTACAGCACTATTTTTCCTCTGGCTTGAGGAGTTAATTGAGCCCACAGAAAGTTAACTCATTACCTTCTGGCAGTCAGAACTAACAAGTTTCTCTAGGCCCCTCACAACACCTCATTAAGCCATTTGACACCACCATCCTAAGAGCAGTCAGTGTGCTACTTTGCAGGACATTGCATAGCAAGAGTCCCAGCCTTGCCGTTTTCCAAATAATACACCAACTTCATTCTCAGGCAGGCAGTTCTTGGCTACTGTTTATATTCTACTGAATCTTCTTAACCTTCAGTTTGTGACTATAATTGTTTACAACTGAATGATAGTAACCACATTTGCGTCACTTGCAAATAGGTAGGCATTTGTGTGTCTAATTTCTGTTTGACACTGTAAGTTACATATAGAATTTTATAAGTTCATAACATGCTTTATTGTGATTCAATGAACTGATAAATGGGGATTTTGGTTTATTTTACAAATTCATTTTTCCTGACCATGGATATATTACAACAAAAATTTCACAAGAAAATGTTTAAAAATAAGGGGCCTGATTCTAGTACAGTTATGCCTGGTGTAACAGCACTTGTGCTGAGTAGAATGGCATATGTAGCAGCTTATGCCAGCAGTTGTGACATGCACAATTCTACAAAGGCGGCCTGTGACATGGCACAGGCCACTTGCTTCAAACAGCAGTTATGTTCGCAGTTGCGCCGTACACCCCCTGCGACATGGCGCTAGGGGGTTTATGTCAGCAGTATTCCAGAAGGGCAGCAACAAAGTCCCCAATATCAGGATTCTACAAGAACCCCTGGAGAACTGGCAATGTAAGTTACACCTGCATTTAGCTGGTGTAACTTACATACGTCCTCCGAGGGTCCTTTAGAACCCAGTCCTTGTGCCCTCCCCCCATGTCCCTTGAAGCCCACAGTAACTGCCTCACAGGGCTGCCCACCACACCACCCTGAAACCCACAGTAACTGCCCTGCAGAGCTGCCCACAGCAACTGCCCTGAATCTCCATGTAAATAATGCCCCGCAGGGCTGGCCACACCAATTGCCCCTGAAGTATCCAGTAAGTGCCCCACAGGGCTGGCCACACCTCCTGTCCCCCAAATCCCCCATTGTGAAATGCTCCACAGGACGACACTGTCATCCCCTTACCCATGCCCCAACCTGAGTCGCAACCGCAAATGCAGCAAAGACCCTGCCCTGGTAGTCTAGTGGCCCCACCCAGCCATGCCAGCCCACCCAGCACCCCACCCATCCCCAGCTGGCAACTATCACAGCCCACCTCTCACCAACATGGCAAGCTGCTGACTGAGTTCAGTTGGAGTGCATACTGTAAAGACATGCTCAGAAATTAATTTCTGAGCATGTCTTTTCAATACGCACTCTTACTGAACTCAGTCGGTGGCTGGCCGTGGTGGTGAGAAGTGGGCTGTGCCAGTCACCAGCTGGGGATAAGTCGGGGTGCTGGGTGGGCTGGGTTGGTGCACTAGACTACCAGGGACAGGGTAATTGCCGCTTTTGTGGCTGGCAACTCAGGGGTCAGGGCATGGGTGGGGATGACAGTGCCACCCTGTGGGGAATGTTGCATTGGGGGATTAAGGGGGTTGGGGTGTGGGAAGCACTGCAGGGCTGTAAATACATAGGGATTTGGGGGCAGTTGGAGTGGGTAGCCCTGTGGGGCTGTAAATACATGAGATTCAGGAGGCAGGTTGGAGTGGGCAGTCCTGTGGGGCTGTAAATACATAAGGGTTTGGGGCAGTTGGAATGGGCAGCCCTGCGGGGCACCTACTGTGGCCAGCTGGGCATGCGGGGCATTTGTGAGCTGTATTGTGGCGTGCAACATGCTCACCAGGTGCACCTACAGTTCGACATACCTGGCCGCATGTTGCAAGTCACAGGACTTAGCTGCGGAGACCCTACCCCTTCTAGAATAGGGTGCAGGGTCAATGTCACAGTTGCGGGTGGCGCAAGATGCATTTGGCGGTGACTTACGCCACCCTTCTAGAATCGGGCCCAAGAACTTTAGCAGTAATTTAGTCGATATGGTGTAAAGAGCTGCTCCCTGGAAAATTATCTGGCTTTGGGGGTGGGGGTTGCCACAAGCAGAATGGGACTTCACAGATGGAGAGCTCATAGCAGCAGAAGAGGCATGTTGGCATTAAAAGCTTAGTGGTGTGGATGTAGTGGCACCAGTATTTAGCATGACTTTGGTAGAGGATTAATTTTGACTTGGGGGGTGAGGGAGTGAGTCTTGATATTTTAAACATAATGGTTTTCTGAAACTTCAACCTTCAATGGCTTAGACTTTGGAGTCATCTGTGCGCTATATCACTAAGCCACATGCAGTGGTGTATGGGTAAAATCCAGATCACCAGACCCAGGCCAGAGCTGTAAAATCTTGACTGGGCACAGCTTTTGCAAATATTGCTGATCCAGTGGAGCAGCAATAAAAGATAAGCTATGCAATACCCTCAATAACACACCTACCCCAGTTTACTTTTACCTGATGCCCATTTTTAGCCCTTATACAGTAATATCTTCCTTCAAAAGAACAGCTTGCAATGAAATGTGTAGGATTTACATTGACATTTGGGTATATGCAGTTTCATATTGTATGAATTATGTGTGTGAACTGTATGGCAATCTCTAAAACTCAATTAAACACATCAAATGTCTTCAATAACAAGTCTCAACATTGTGACTATCTTCCCCCTTGTCACAACATATAGCTGTCTCAGCAGTGTTTTCAGTTAGGGTACAGTACCTTCATGTATATGATGGCCTGGTTCTGTTGAGTTGATTGCTATAACAGTGCATAGAATAAAATGTGGAACATATAGGTAACTGTAATACAGATGGTAGCATTATTTTTAAATATGCCCTTTCTCAATGTACTGTACTTTGATTCAGTTAGTGTATGCAACAGCACTTCATGTTTATGTTTAAGTCCATGAAACACCCTTATCTAGTTAATGCATTCACAGTCATAGTGGCTTTGCCAGATCTTGTCTAAACTAGGGACACTTTGAGGCCTAAGGAGGTTGACTGTGTCCCTTTAAAATTTAATAACTTTGGAACAGATTAATTTTTTTATCAAATCTTCCAAAGGCACATCTGTGAGACAAAGGCTTTCTACCCTATAAATTTTAGTCTCCAGCCTAAAACAGTTTCTGACATACAAGTGGACAAAGAAACAACAAAAAAAATGTAAATTTGGTATTTTTGACACTCTGTATCTCAGAAACCACACAACAGTTTCATAGAAAATTAACCATGTCAAGGGACCTAACCCAAGAGATTATGCATGCAAAATTGCATGCAAATCTGTTGAACAGTTGTGATGTTATTAAGGTTCACAAATTTGGCTTTAATATAGAAGTGAGTATTCAACCCTAACTATAGTGGTATTATCACATCACTAAGATAGATAGATAGATAGATAGATAGATAGATAGATAGATAGATAGATAGATAGATAGATAGATAGATAGATAGATAGATGGCATGGTACTGCAAATATACTTAGGACTGACCAAGAGATTCTATGTTAAACTTTTAACTTTGCACCATAATAACTTTGGTGTTGTTCAATGAAATTGACCCAGATTTGGCATTCATTGTTAAGGCAACAAGGTCTCAATATGTGAAAAGTTTCGTGATGGATGATTTTGTAGTTTCTGAGATCCACATGTTATTTTTACATTAAGAGTTAAATTTGTTCCTCTACCCAACACGTTTTTGCTTGCTGTCGTCTAAAGCCTAGATGGGACCATTTTTTTCCTGTAACTTTCAAGGTATAAGTTGCCTGTGCCTAGGTAGTTCCTTTTGAAAGTTTCCTGGAAAAATATTAAACGGTTCCTCAGTTGAATGCATTTAAGTGGTTTCTTTCTGAGCATGATCAATAAGGTTTTTGGATAACCTGATATAACATGAAAAACGTTGTGTCTCAAAAGCATTTTACATTCTTACCACTTGCTTCTCACAACCCCCAAAACATTTTTGTCTCAAGAGGGACAACATCTTGCCCCCCCCAAAAAGTGGAAAATACATAAAATGATTCATTTTCAAAAGAACAAACTCCTGTACCTTGCTAAACGGGAACTGTATAGCTAGATTTTGGTATTTGTTTTTTAAAACAATTGCCAGAAATACTTTTACTGGGCATTTCAAAATCCATAGTGTTCAGCATAGCAAGAGGAGATGTTCATCTGCATTCTCTGTATGAGAACAGTGGGACCTTCTAGACATCTGCAGGCACAGATGAGGATGTGTTGCAAGCTGCAGTGCCAGCACTGAGCTGGAGATGTTGATCTCTCTCTCTTTCTGATCTCTATGTAACATATCTATCTATCTAGCTAGCTATCTGTCTGTCTGTCTGTCTGTCTATCTATCTATCTATCTATCTATCTATCTATCTATCTATCTATCTATCTATCTATCTGTCTGTCTATCTACCTAGCTGTCTATCTATCTATCTATCTATCTATCTATCTATCTATCTATCTATCTATCTATCTATCTATCTGTCTGTCTATCTTTCTGTCTGCCTATATGTCTTTCTGTCTGTCTATCTATCTATCTATCTATCTATCTATCTATCTATCTAGCTAGCTAGCTATCTGTCTATCTCTGCCTGTCTGTCAGTCAGTCTGTCTGTCTATCTACCTGTCTATCTCTCTTTATTTCTCTTCCTTTTCTAGCTCAACCAGCCCCCCCCTTTTCAATTTAGATTAAGCAGCACCTGGGTTGCCATCCCCTGTACTGCTTTCCTAACCCCCTCCCCTCCAGGTCACCTTCCCCCCAAATATGTAGGAGATGGCACCATGATGCCCACTTCCAGGATGCCGTAGAATATAAGCTAACACTGGGGTGCCCATTTCTCACGTATCATATACAATAGTGTAGTGAAGCCTGCTAAAAAGAAAACTATCCCTCAATGTCTTTTTTACCTGTAAAAAAGAAAATGGTCCCTCACTGATCTGATCCCCACTCTCACCCACCACCCTGACTTCCCAGTCAGTACCCACAACCCTCAAATCCTTACTCACACCCGCACTTACCTGAACATGTCCTACAATGTAAATCCACTCTCCAATCAAAGACATGTCTTGCTGCTTGAAACGGTGACTGCAATAGAGAAAATAAGGTAAGTCCAGTTTAATGTATTTGAAAGGGGTTTGAGCTTTTACTCACAACTTTGTCATTTTTTAATATTTTTATCCCAAATTTTCAACATAACATTTTTGGGGCCCAACCTCATGAGCAAAGGAGGTGGAATGTTTCAAATTTAGCCCAATAGGTGATTTCATGGTCACTACATGAAATCACTTTTCAGGCAGTATTTGAAAATTTTCACCTATCAGGTTCATGGGGGTCATTAGAAGGCTATCTTTAAAATGTGGTACAAACATATGTTGAAATGACCAAGTTATGAGTGAACGTTTAAATATTTCAACGTTCACTCATAACTTTACAATTTTTTTACATTTTTCAACCAAACTTTCAACATGGCTCTTTTGGTACCCCACCTCATGAATGTGGCAGGTGAAATTTTTCAAATCTGTCTTGAAAGGTGATTTCACAGTTGCTCTGTGAAATGTTGTTTTGGAAAGGATTTGAACATTTTCACCCAATGGGTTCATGAACACTGTCATAAGAAGATTATGTTGAAAATTTGGTGTACAAATATGGTTAAATGACCAAGTTGTGAGTGAACATTGAAGTATTTCATCAGTCACTCATAACTGCTAATTTTCAATATTTTGACCCCAAACTTTCAACATAGCAGTTATTTCACACTACATCATTAATGTGACAGGTGTCATTTTTCAGATCCTGGACAAGACATGTTTTCATACTTGTGGTGCAAAATGGTGTTTTGGCCAGTATTCTATAAATGCCACGTGTCATGTTTATAAGGGGGACTGATATAATGACTATTTGAAACATTTTGACCAAAGTTTAAAAAAAAAACCCATTATTAAGAAGTGTTGTGTGTAGTACCAGCCTTTGTCTCAGCAGGTAGTGCTTTGCAATCCTGTGCTGGTGAGCTAAGTTCAGGGGCAAGCCAGTGACCCAGTTGGATGAGCCAAGGCTTGGGAGATGGCACTGTAATGTGACCCCCCAGCCTGGAAAGGGTAGGTGCAGCATTGTCCACACAGGCCCAAGTACCACATAGTGAAGAGAACTCTTCTGTTGCTTATGCTGTGCACTTCTGCACCCATGAATGTCAGAGGGTCCAGTGGTTGGGCTGAGAGATGAAATCTTTTCCCTGTCCATCTGTGCCTGCAGCCACATGAAAGTACAGGACCCAGAGGGCCCTGCACTTCTGTAGTGCACCAAACTGCCCCATGAATTTTTCACATCTGTTTCTGCACTTCCATAGTCAGAGAGCATCCTCACTTGACACAGGGTCCAGAGGAACCTGAACATCTTCATGTGTTCACACAGTTCCTGACAGAACCTGTATAAATCAGGATATCATCCCACAATCTCCAAAAGAAAGTAAATTCTTTGCAAAAAGCTGCATTAATGCATCAGTGAGGGATTAACTTAACACCACAAAAGTAGGGAAATGTGGCATTAGGGTTTCCATCACTAACTTCCCACCCCACCCCCCAAGAAGCAAAAGAAAAAAGCAGTAGGGTTTTTGGTCTCCAGAATGTTGGTGAATCAGTGGTGGGGTCTTCCTTGGGGCTGTCAACACTAATGCCAACCCCCTCCATTGAGCAAACAAGGTCATACATGATTTATTTTCATCATAAAGGGCCCACAGGACACTGCATGAAGAAAACTACAACAGATTATGTTTTTAACATGTAACAAGACATATTTTGTTGCCTTTGAAGAGTGTATCACTGTGAGGCACTGGCTTGGAGCAGTGCCTTGTGCTTTGCACAGGAGGCTACAGGCTGAGGGGAAGGGTGTGCATTAGGGTTAACAACCCCATGGAAACCCTCATCACTGATTCACTAAGACCTTTGAGACCCAAAACCTGATGTTTTCCATTTACGCCTTTGGGGGTGGGGTGGGGTAGGGGAGTTAGCGTTGGAGACCCTAATGCCTTATTTTCCTACTTTTGAGCATTAAGTTGAACCCTATCTGGTGCATTAGCAGTTTTTTGCAAAGGGGCTGGCAGTGTAGTCTAGAGGTTAGAGTAACAAACTGTGAATGAGCTTGGTATAACCAGAAGTCCTGGGTTTTATTCTCACAGCCTCTACTTGCATACTGTGTGACTCTAAGCAAGTAATTTAATCTCCCCAGTGCTCCCTGGTCACCCCTGAAAAAAGGCACTAGTGCCTAAAGAACCTTACCTGGTTATCGAAGACAAAAATTAAATTAAAATGATTTATATGTACACACTAATATAAACAGGCTAACTAAATAGGAAGAGAAGCATAGCAGCATCTCCAGTTCAATTGTGTATACCCTCTGTTGTCTTTTTTGTATATATGTCCCTATTTTTTTGTTTGCTGTCTCCTTGACCTCCTCAGGCTTACTGACTCCATCCTTTCAGAGATGGATGATGGCCTGATCACCTAAGCCATCTTTGTTGACCTAGCCAAAGCTTTGGACACCTTTTCCCATCCACTGCTTCTTGATTCACTCTTCTCAGCTGGCCTTGGCCCAACAGCCACCAACTGGTTTAAATCCTACCTCATTTGCTTGACCCAGTCAGTGAGAATCCTTGATTCCATCTCCCCTGCAGTCTCTATTAACAGTGGTGTCCCTCAGGGCTCAGTGCTTGGTCCCCTACTCTTCTCAATTTTCCTTAATGATCTTCCCACAGCCTGTTCATCCTCTTCTGTCCACATGTACACTGATAATACTGTTTTGTACAATTCTGGCAAAAACCCTGCTGCTGTGCAAACCAGCTTACAGCATGACTTCAACCAAGTTCAGCTCTGGTTTGCTTCTCACCATTGTTTTCTAAACACCAAGAAGACAGTCTCAATGACCTTTGGCACCAGGCAGAGACTCTCTAAGCTCTGGTCCTACCCACCTTCCACACCCTTGATGGGACCATCTTGGAGGACACCTCCTCATTTAGATATCTGGGAGTTTGGCTGGACCAGCACCTCAACTTCTCTGTCCATATTGATGCTATCCTGGAGAAATTGTGATCCAAGCTTGGTGCTCTGTACTGGAATCATAGTTGCATCCCACTGACTGCGAGGCATAAAATTGTCCAGAAGATGATACCCCCCATTTTGACTACTGTGATGTAGTCTATGGTGCTGCTTCCAAATCTTCCCTGACCACTCTGTTTAACTCCTTCTGCCGCTTAGCTATTGACTCCCCTTCCTGCTCCCACCACTGTGAACTCTACCACTTTCTAACCTTCCTTCCTTCCTTCCACTATCTCACATACGCATCTCTCACTGTGCCAAACTAACCTCCAAATTCTGGTTCGGGGGGCTCCCCTCCTATCTCTCATCCTCTCTCTCCACTCCACCTCCCCCCACCCACTCTCTCAGATCAAATGATGCCCACACCCTGACAGTACCCACTGCTCCACCCTCATCAGCCAGACTGGTTTTACCCATCATTTCCCTAAAATCTTGAATTCCCTCCCCCCTGAAATATGACACTCCTCCAACTACTCCCTTACCTCTGCCTTACACAGTTACCTTTCCCTCAGCTGTTCCTGCTTTAACCCACCTTAATACCTATCCCCAATTTCTGCCTTCCTACCATGACCCCCCCTGGCAGGGTTCTCATCATCCTGAAGGGGAAAATCAGGAGACGGCTTCCTCTTCTCCTCATATTCAGATCTTGCCTCTCCCCCCTCTCTTCTCCACCTGCCCTTCTGGGTCACCAGTGTGCACCACCTGACCCCCATCCTTTTTACTCCAACAGCACTTGTGCACTACCTTGAGCCTGCTGCTGGTACACTCATAGTCTATAAATGGTTCTATTGCATTATTACTGTTTTGTACATTCATATGTTCTTTTGTAAGATTTTCGACATGTATTGTAATTTACCCAATGTTCCACCACTGATTATTGTACAATGTCTTGAGTTCCAACTGTTACTTAATCTTACAATGTTGTATTGTTTGTACTACCCACATACTATTGTAACTAATCATCCTTCACAACCGTATGTAACCCCTCCCCCCAGGTCGCACCATGAGAAAAGCAACTTGTTGTTCAGTGCGCCCTCCTGGTGAAACATTTCAATAAATAAATAAATCTAACCCTTCTGTTATGCCATTACAGATGCTCCAACCTGTGACATGATTGGATTCAATCATTTAGTGTATCCTCCAAACACTAATACCACTACCTGCATTGATGACTGACAATGGAGCTGCTCCTTAATGTGCCCAATTGTTATCCAAGCTAAGCAAATGCCAGTTCTAGTTTATGTTTTTAATCAGGATAATGCACCCATTGAGAAAATATTTTATTTACAAGGAAGCCCTGGCAAGATACTGTATCAATAGTAGCAATGTACATACATAACACATTCACACAGTAATATAATGTTAATACACATATATATAACATTTCCAGATTTAAGAACTCTGGCTAATTTCCAAAAATTAAATACATTTCAGATACAATTAAGAAACCTGTGACTTTAAAAGATAAATAAACAAACCATAAAAGCATACAGTGATCTGGAGAGGCTGATATAAGGCAAACAAGGTTCCCCATATGTCTACTGATTTGAGCTGCAATGATCCCTGATAATCCTAAATTTTGGAGTAAACGGAAAATACCATCCTAAAAATATAGAACGTGATGTCAGAAAAAAACCACCAGCCCGTCCATTCTGCCCAAGTTTACCTAACACACTGAGAAGCCAGTCATTTCCTAGAGATTAACGACCAGTTGGGGGATGGGTGGCCCTCCCTCCAGCTGGTCTTTAATCCAAGGAAATCACCAGCTTTGGGGTTGTTATGGAAAATTATAACTCTAATTGCAATAACAACTTTTGTTTTTATCATTTTTGTTTACTTAATTTTAGGTTTTCAGTGAAGTGGTGAGAGCTATGTGTGCTGCACAGCATCAGTTGGCAGCCAGATTTGTAATTTCTAAGACTTTAATGACCTATTCAGTAGCCAATGGGGAGACTTGCTAGCCTCATGACAATTTAGACTTATAATGGATTGTAATGCATTTTCAAAATGTTTAATTGCAGTTTAATAACACATATATGAGGGAGTTTACATGATACAGTTCTTTAAGTAAAACAGAGAAGGCCAACCTGTTGGTACATTGGTATTATTATTTGTCATGATGCTGAGCATTTGAGTTTATGCTCTGAACCCAGGTTATCAGAAAGCTGGCAGAGGAAGATTGAGCATCCAAGAACATGCAATACTCCTGTCGGGGGTAGGGGAGTTGCCAGGTCTCACTGTACTTCTGCTACCTGAGTAACCACAAGTGGCAGTGCAGCTGAGAAGCCTTTAGTAGGAGAGTGCACTGCACTGTGGCATGCATGTGCCTTGAAGTCCATGATGCCAGTGTATGTGAGGGAGCTGAGAAACCAGTTGGAGAAAGCCTCTAAGGCAGTAGCTGATTAAGTATTTTGGCAATCTTGGACCCCATACACCTACTGGCAAACATCTGGTACATCGACCCCAGTGAGGATAGCTCTCTGTTGTGACCAGCACAGGGGGGCATGTGTAGTGTCCCAAAGTATAGACATCCCAGGGCCCTCAAGAAATAAGAACTGGGGACCACAGGGGTATGAGGGAGGACCCAAATAGTGTATATGCACCATCTTATGGTCCAGAGTTATGTTCAGTGACCCCAGGTATGGACAGGGCATAGAGAGGCCAGGGGTATAAGTGTGAGCCTTTTGCCCATATAAACAATAGAGACCCAGCATTTTTCTCTGCTAGCCAAATGGCCTGTTGTTTGCAGGTTTTTTTCCTACCTGCCTGTTCTACTCAGATACTACTTTTCAATCAGAAATGTAGAATAAGGGTCTGATGCCATGTGCTGGGAACTTCAGCCAGTTCTCCAACATGGGAGAGTTTTAAAGATTTAGAGCCACTGGTGGCTCACAGTACCAGAGGATTCCAGCCTGAAACCAGAGGCTAGGAGATTCCACCAAATGCCTGTTGGAGAGCAGTTAGTGTGGGAATGGTAAGGTGTAAGGATGAAGAGAGCAATGGACACTAGTTGAACTTACAATGCATTGCTGGTTGAAGCAGTCCCATAGTCTCTGGCTAAGGTCTTCACTTCTTGTACAGTATTCCAGTCAATGTCAGCACCTTCCCAGGAGTATTAGTCTAGCAGTGACCAGCCTGCCTCAGCAGATGTAGCAGCATTATCAGATGCAGGTTTGGTGGGTTCATCCATCCGGGTAGCAGTCTTGTGGCTCCCTCAGCATTTAGCCATCAGTAGTTAATGGCAGCTGCAAAAGTGGCAGCAGCAACTCCCAGCAGGCTGTCCACTACCTAGTCATCATGTGGGGTGGATACCTTCCCAAAAAGCTATATGCAACAGAGCCTAGTACTAGGGCTGGCAGGCAATAACTTCAAACAAAAATGTGTAGTAAACCAGCCTCACAACAGTTAATCATTCAAGTCTATTTATTCAAATGGTTTGTTCATCAGATCCTCACAATGCCCAATGTTTCACCCAACTGGGCTTCATCAGGGAAGAGGATCTATATATAAACATATAGGAACATTCTTTTTTAGACAAATAATTTCAACCTGTGTTTATATATTCACAATATTTAAAATTATTTCTTTTAGGGAAAGAAGTCACCACCAGGAGTCATAGTTTCATAGTTTCATAGTTGAATATGAGTTCAGAGGGCAGAGACCCATAATGAACTCGCTACCTCTAGGGGAACGGGCCCTAGTGGTGGAAGGAATATTTCTTATCCCACATATAGGGATCTAATTTTTGTTTAAATTGTTTTAGGTTATTACTCATAACAATATTTTCTGGAAGTGTATTCCATATTGGAGGAGCCCTCTGGGTAAAAAACCTTTGTCTCCTAGTAGTTTTATATATAGAGGATTTTAATTGAAATCTGTGTGATCTAGTAGTGAACCTTGATGTCTGTTTTTCGAGATGGATGTCATCTAACATAACATCATTATGAAAAGCGTTAAAAGTATATATTAAATCACCTCTGATTGATCTATATTCAAGGGAATATAAGCTAAGTGCTCTTAACATATCTGGATATGATTTGTTTATCATTCCATCTATTCTTCTGGCAACTCTACATTGCACTTTTTCTATAACTGACAGTCCATTTACTGAACAAGGGGAGCAAAAGGGGGCACAGTACTCCAAATAAGGTCATACAAGGCTAGAGTACAACAGAAGGATAACCTCTGGTTTCCTACTCTTGATGTGCTTATTAGTACATCCAAGTACAGAATAAGATGTTTTTACAGTTTTATTTGTGTGGGTGCCAAATTTCATATTATCAGTCATAATAATACCCAAGTCTTTTTCTTCATGTGTAACTGTGAGTTGGCTATTATTCATTGCATAACTTGCTTTGTTGTTATTTTTGCCCATATGCATGACTTTGCACTTAGCCTCATTGAATTTCATATTATTTTTCACTGCCCACTCACACAGTTTATCTAGATTAAGTTGGAGATCTGTCACAGCTTGTGAATTGTTAACAATGCACCCGAGCTTGCAATCATCAGTATACTTGTTTATCCAGACTCCACCTGTTGTCTGCATACTTGAAACAAGTATATTAAACAAAAGTGGGCCCAACACAGAGCCCTGTAGCATACTGCTGGTAACCTCTAGCCATTTTGACTCATGGCCCCTTATAATGATCCTTTATCTTCTATTATGTAACCAAGAAGCAATACATTTTATAATATTTAGATTCAAATTCATATGGACAAGTTTTTCAATAAGAATTCTATGAGATACCGAGTCAAATGCCTTAGCAAAATCTAAGAAGACAATATCAACTGGCAGGCTATTATCGAAAGCTTCACTCACAGGATCAAAGAAGTTTATCAGGTTCATTAGGCATGATCTAACAGGGGTAAAAACCATGTTGTGAAATATTAACACTGCCCCTATCTTTTATATGTTCAACTATTTTGTACTGTATGAGTCTTTCAAGTAACTTACAAATTATAGATGTCAGGCTAATAGGCCTATAATTATTCACCATAAGTTTACTTCCTCACTTAAATATGGGAATAATATTTGCCAGCCTTCAAGATTGCAGTGTTATACCTTCGTACAAGGATGTATTAAATAAGACTGTTAAAGGTCCTGATAGTTCTTTAGTTAGTTCTTTCAAAAAATTTGGTGCAATTCCATCAGGACCTAGAGAGGAATTATTTTTAATTAAGCTAATCGCATCTATAATATTTTGTTCAGTAAAGACAATTGGTGCTTCATTGTTAGATGTTTCATCAATACTGATAAGTTCTTTAGGTGAAAATACAGTTCCAAAATATGAATTCAGTTCTGTTGCCATAGTAGATTCATTATTAATTATTTGATTGTCAATTTGTAATGGGCCTACGCCATTATTATTTCCTTTTATTGGACTGATGTAATTATAGAAGCATTTCCTGTTATATTTTGTTTTTTTCAACAAGTTGAGTGTCTAGCCTTTGCTTGGCAGTTTATATTAATCTATTAAATTTTTTTTCTAAAGTTTTAAATCTTTCCCAATATATAGCTTTTTTGGATTTGCTATACTTACGGTATGTTCTTCGTGTTTTAATTATAGTTTTTCTATCTGCTTAGTCCACTATGGAGGTATCCTGTGTTTATTTTTGTTGTACTTAGCTCTTTCAGGAACCCATTTCTCTATGCAGTAATTTAATTTGTTATTTATTGTGGTCAATAATTGATCCAGGTTTAGACCTACAATCTCTTCTTTCCATTTTCAGCCAGACAGATACTTTTTTATACTTACATAATCAGCTTTCTGATAATCTTTGTGATACCTTTAGATCTATTAGTAGTCACATTTAATTTAAAGATAATCATATTGTGGTCACTGTCACCGATTTGCTACAACGTTAGTGGTGATGTATCTACATTCTTAATATTAGTGAATAAGAGATCAAGAATATTATTCTCTCTAGTTGGAACAGTAACAATTTGTTCCAAATCATGCTGGAGAATAACATCCACAGATCTTTTTTCAAGTGGACTGCTTCAAAAGGGGATGGGACAGGACAAGGGGGAGGGTTAATGAAGGGGAAGGGTGGAAGGGAGGGGCAGCTGCAGAATAAGGGGTGCTAGCTGCACATTCGAGCAGACTTGATAGACCTTTAGGCCTTTATCTGCTGGCAAATTTCATATGTTCATATGTTCGTAATTTGTCCATTCACCCATAGGGTGGACCAGTTTATATAAGGGAAGTTAAACTCTCCCATAAGTATGAAGTCTTCATTGATCTCAATTTTTCAATTTCGTCAATGAAGGGATGATTATCCTCAGTCATTAGATTAGGGGATCTGTAACCTAGGCCAAGTATCACAGATTTATTGGACATATGGACTTTTGCCCATAAGATTTCAGTGCGGTTATCTTGGATGTATATCTGGAATCCTTTTAGTCTCTCATTAATGTATAGAGTAATGCCTCCACCTCTTTTATTCTTTCTGTTTTTTAGCAGTATTGTATATCCTATAATATTTGTATTCCAATCATTGTCTGTGAACCATGTTTCTGTTACCCCACATATATCAATATCATGTGAAGCAAGTATGTATTTAGTTCTTCCATTTTATTTGTCAAACTTCTGGCATTGACTAAAAGTATTTTTAACTCATTGGGGCTATTTTCAGATAGATTATTAGACTTATTGCAGTTCGTACTCATATTGAGGCTTTTAGGTTCAGCATTTTTGGTTTTTTTGTGTTTCTTTTTTTTTGTTTGTTGATTATTCTGTGTGCCTAATGTAGTGGATATATTTTTATTTTTACATTCTGTTTTCATGAAATTAAATCTTCCCTCCCCGGTCTAGTTTAAATAAGTACTGATGTAAGTGTTTATATGTTGTCCCAGGAGCTTGCTTCCTTTATTGTTTAAATGAAGACCATCAGGACTATATAGGTTTTCAGTAGTAGAAAATTCTTCCCAGTGTGTAATACATCCTATTTCTTGTTTCATACACCATTGTCTTATCCAGTAATTAATGCTCTTGATCTTACATTCTTGTTGGTAGGTAGCTCTAGGGATGGGTAAGATCTCAGACAATGCAAAATCACATCCTAATTCAGTTTATTTATTTGTTAGATCAATATATTCCTGTTTAATGTGTTTTATTGTTTGATGGAAAACATTATTTGCACCAGCGTGAATGATAATTTGTTTGTTAGTTTTATCTTTCAAAATAGTTCCTGTCATTGTTGTTGCATTAGCTATTGTAGCACCCTTAAAACAAGACAAGGTCCTATTCTCCTTGTCTATGTCACAAATAGCCCTATCCAATTTTTTTACCAATGAGTTACCCAGAGCAAAAATCTGTGAGTTACTATGATAAGTATTATCTGTATCCATATTATCCATAAGTAAGTGAGGTTGAGAGTCAGGTGATTCAATTGAGTTTAATACAGATATAATGGGGTCTGATTCAAGTAATATAAAATTTTCATTTAGTGAGGTATTTCCAGCAGTCTGTTTGTCTACATTGTTAATATTCAGATTTAGTATACCTGGTCCCTGGGTTTCTAATGGCTCATTTACCAGGGTAATGGCTGTAGGCTCATTAGTTGTCTCCTGATTAAGGGGATTGAAGCAATTCTGAAGAGTTATATTAAACTGAGAAGCTTTCTTCCCCTTTTTATTAGGTTTCTTTAAGCTTTGTACTTGGTACCACTGGTTCTTACTATGATATGGAGTCTCATCTTCTCTAATTTTTTTTTTTAGTGGAGGGGATTTGTACACAACTGTTTTGTTCCCTGAAAGATAGTGCTGAGGTACAGTGTTGAGTGGATAAAGTGGTATTTAAGACAATATTTTGCATGCCACTAATGTCTGTATAACCTTCAGAATTGGACTGATGTCTTGCATTGAAACGATCAGCTGTATCTTTCTGGCTTTGTTCCAATTCCATACGTCTTTGATTAAATAGGGCTATTGCTTTAGCCAATTCAGTATCATCTTTGCACTTTTTGCAAATAAACAGGCTTTCCTCAGGTATCTTGGTAGAGTTGTCATACATACTAGAAAAGGCACATTTAAATTCCTGTTCTCACATCAGTAATTGTAATGATTTCCATTATCAAAATCAAAATATTTATATATCTCTTATTAGGTATGTTCTTTATAACACAAATAATGGGATTCCATACTGTTTACTACACGACAGCATTTATATCTGCTGCAAGCTCTTATTGTTGTAATATCTGTGTAATTCAAACTCTGAGTTGTAACTTGGAACAGTGGACTCAGTTTGATGTGCAAAGGTTCATTCAGTCTTACCTCAGTGACTTTGCAAACTTGGCAAACATGCAAAACATGCACAGATGCAAGTGTCTGTGCATGTCTTCATGCACACGCCACACGTGCACTGCCTGTGCTCACCCTGTTCACAGCAGGGCTTCTGGATATACTGGGAGATGACCCGGAAGTTGTAGAAAAGGCCACTAGTCCCAAACTATTACAAAATTGCCCCAAAACCGCTAAATAATGCATCCTCCACTCATTCATGGAGCAGGCACAATCAGTATAGATATCATACGAGTTTACTGCACAAAAACACTGTCCCCCAACTGAGTTGTAGTTCTCTGTGTTAAGTTCAGGGACTACACTCACTCTTCCTGTTCCTGCAGGCAGGAGGCAGGGTTCCAAAAGTGGGAGCTGGTGCTCCACAAATATATTTAGTTAAAATAAGTACTTAGGTGCAAAACACAGCACCAAATCAGTACTGCTGCAGTTACAAACACTAGCAGACACTCTTTTGATTGTATAGCGATGCCTGCTCACAGCAGAGCTTATAGATATACTGGGAGATGACCTGGAAGTTGTAGAAAAGATCACTAGTCCCAAACTATTATAAAATTGCCCAAAAACTGCTAAGTAATGCATCCTCCACTCATTCGTGGAGCAGGCACAATCAGTATAGATATTGCACGAGTTTACTGCACAAAAACACTGTCCCCCAACTGAGTTGTAGCTCCCTGTGCTAAGTTCAGGGACTACACTCACTCTTCCTGTTCCTGCAGGCAGGAGGCAGGGCTCCAAAAGCGAGAGCTGGTGCTCCACAAATATATTTTGTTAAAGTAAGTACTTAGGTGCAAAACACAGCACCAAATCAGTACTGCTGCAGTTACAAACACAAGCAGACACTCTTTTGACTGTATACTTATAAGTCCTATGACTTTTTACAAATGGATTCTCTGTATTCTTTACATATGTGTACTGTTTCAATTTAAACATTCAGTAGCTTTCATATATATTCTAGAAGCTTATTTCTTCTCATTATCTCATCCATATTCTCTATTACAGTGTTAAAAAGAATATCCTCAAAATGTTATGTATTTAAACATTATTCCATATTTTAACACAATGCTATAAATCAAATATTAGTGAATAATAACATAAATAATAATGTTTTCATTTAATTTCCTAACAGCACTCCTCTCATACTGTTAATATCACACTTTTAAGTACATATAAAAATCCAACTTTGGTTATTATTAGATAACATCCCTCCTTGTTTGTTATCCAGGAAAATCAATTCCTGCAAAAAAGTTTCTGTAAACCCAAATGCACATGTTTAGATATGTGTAAAGCTATATACAGCTCTTCCTTTCTCCCATATTTATATAGCATTTGGATTTTCCACATGTATACTCCAACATTGTTATATTAAGAGTCATCCTTTATATTTAAAAAAATGCCATCACCACGTATGAAATGATCATCACTGTCCTTTAGTACTTTTCTTACCTTTTGCAACTAAATATAACTTATTTCCTGTTTATTTCAACATACATCTTCTTCTTTACAAATATCCTAACCACAGTGCATTTCTGTATTTCATGTTTGTTGAGCCACTCATATTAACATAAAAAACATAGACTTTGACAGCAGATAAGGACCACTTGGCTCACCCAGTCTACCCATTTCCCTACCTATTGGATAAGCCACAGATCCTAGTTAACCAACAGCCTACTTCTTCCTACCCCCACCAGAATTGCCTTATGTCTGTCTCATGCATTCTTGAATTTCCCCACTGTTTGTGACCCCACAACCTCCTCAGGAAGGCCATTCCATACATCTGCCACCCTCTCTGTGAAAAATACTTCCTAGTGTTGCCCTTGAGCTGTGCCCCCTCTATCTTCAAATTGTGTCCCCTTGTTCTTGTGTATCTTTTTTCTGAAGAATGCTGTCCTCCTGGACTTTGTTGATTCCCTTGAGGTACTTGAAAGTTTCTATCATATTCCCCCTCTCCTTTAGTTTCTCTTTGTATGGCTTCTGGTGCAGACCCTGCACCATTTTAGTTGCCCTCCTCTGGACTGCCTCCATCCTGTCTATGTCCTTGTGGAGATGGGGTCTCCAGAACTGCATGCAGTACTCTAGATGGGGTCTCACCATCTGTCTGTACAGAGGGATAACAACTTCCTGTTTTCTACTGGTGATGCCTCATCCTGTACATCCCAGTATACCCCCAGTCCTCCTTACTGTCTTCTCACATTGCTTGCTTACCATTAGATCATGTGATATGACTACCCCCAGATCCCTTTCCATTTTTGTTTGTGTTAGTACCCCCCCCCCACCCATTGTGTACTATTCCCCTGGGTTTTTGTTTCCCAGGTGCATTACTTTGCACTTCCTTGCATTGAATCTAATCTGCCATACTTCTGACCATTCCTTTCACCTTGCCAAGTCCCTACTCATCCTTTCCACCCCCCTTATGTATCAGCCTTGTTGCAGATCTTTGTGTCATCTGCAAAGAGGCATACTTTTCCTTCCAGTTCCTCTGCAATGTCACTTATAAAGACATTAGAAAGGACCATACCCAATACTGAACCCTATGATACCCTGCTAGTAATCCCTCCTGTCTTCAGAGTGGATTCCATTAATTATTACCCTCTGTGTCCTGATGTCCAGCCAATTTTTAACACATGCTACCACCCTGGAACCCACTCCTAGGCTGGTTAATTTGTTTATTAATCTTTTGTGTGGGACTGTGTCAAATGCCTTGCGAAAATTCTAGGTAGGCCATGTCCACAGCCCTTCCCTGGTCTACTACTTTGGTCACCCACTTAAAGAAATCTATTAGATTCATCTGAGTATCAGTGTCAGTGGCTCAGTAGGTAGCACACTCGCCTCTGAGGTTGGGAGATCAGAGGGCAGTGGGTTCAGTTCCAACATCTGGCACTTGGGTTTATGTCCCAATACTGACACTGTAGTGCAGCATGAGGCGGGTTCTACACTTCTGAGGTGCAGTCTTTCGGATGAGATGTTAAACCAAGATCCCATCTGCCTGGATTGCTGGTAGTTTAGGTGGATGCTAAAGATCCCATGGCACTTATCAAAAAAGAGTAGGGGAAGTTTTTATTGAATATCAACTGAACAGAAAATAGAACGAAAATGATACAGAGAAAAAAATAATACGCAAAATAATTAAGTAACAGGAAAATCAGAATCAGTAATCCAAGGTAATAGTGTCCATAATTCCAACAAAGAGTCAGATGGCAAACATTCCATCTCAGAAAAATATATGTCCTTCAGATCATGTTCAATCCTTCGAATAATGGTAAGAAGAGGCACATCCTGATTCTGTAAATTAAATGGACAATGAGCATTCCACACATGCCATTTGATGATTACAAAAATCAAATTCAATGTATTAATATTCCAATGAGACCAAGTGAGGGGGGAAAAAAACATACATCAGATTGTCATAATTAATGAGAGCAAACAAGGGTTCACACCGTCTGACAGCTAATAAAGTCCAAAAAGAAACAATAAATGTACAGGGGAAAAAAAGGTGTGAAATAGTTTCTTCCTGTTGCTGACATTCAGGTCTGGAACAAAATCTATCGTGTAGTGTTTTATGTTTATGGTTGTATTTGACGTTGCTACACTCATGGCAGCTAAGCCAATGTAAGTCTCACATCTTTTGGGGAATCTAGAATTATGGAGTAATGTGAGCAAAGCAGGGAGAAGTTGGGTAGGACATTTGGCAAAAAAGAGTTGGGGAATTTCCCTGGTGTCCTGGCCAAATTTCTCCCATTCACTAAAAATACCACCAACAGCTTAATCTGGTTCAAGATCAGTTGCTTACCATCTGTATCCCCCTCTCCCACTGGTCGCCCCTGAAAAAGGGACTTCTAGGCCTAATGGGCTTACCAGGTCAACTAAATTCAATAAATAAAATAAATAAATAAAATATTAGATTTATCTGACATGACCTTCCTGTTGTGGCTGCCTTGGTTTCTGTGCCCTGCTGGCCTCTAGGTACTCAACAATTCTTTTTTTCAGAAGTGATTCCATAATTTTCCGAAATCACATCCACCCTCCTCCAGTCATTAGGAACCACACCATCCTCCCATGATTTGTTCAAAAGGGTAGTCAGTGGTGTCACTAGTTTTCCCTTTAGTTCTTTTAGAATTCTGGGGTGAATCCCATCAGGGCCCATTGCTTTGTCCACCTTCAGTTTTAGTAGTTCTTTCAGAGCTCTCTCTTCTGTGAATGTAGTGGTATCAACCCCCCTATCCAGCGTACTTCTACTGATTGGATTAGGTACCTCCCCCTCTTCTTCTTTTGTGAATACTGAGCAGACGTATCCATTGGCAACCATAACATGAGGGAGCACAGTCTTAAGCTGGAGGGTGGGAGGTTTAGGAGGGAGGTCAGGAAGCATTTCTTCACAGAGAGGGCGGTGGACACTTGGAATGCATTGCCGGAAGAGGTCATCTCATTGAAGACTGTGGGCAGCTTTAAGACAGGCTGGGATAAACATAGGGGGAAGGTAAGGATCATGGGTAGGGAGGATGGAAGGAGTGGGGAGGCATGGCAGGAACATTAGCTCAAGCTGTGACCCTGCAATAGGAGCAGACTTGATAGGCCAAATGGCCTTCCTCTGCTGGCTTCTTCATAAGTTTGTATGTTCAGTATCCATGCTTTTCACTCCCACCCACCCTCCCTTTATTAAGCCTCACTATCCCTCCCTTGCTTTTCTTCATTCCCTAATGTACCTATAAAAAGTTTTATCCCCTTCTTAACTGAGTTGGCTATCTTTTCCTCGGTTAGGGGCTTTGCTATTCTGACTGCCTTCCACGCTTCCTTCTGCTTGAACTGGTACAGTTCTCTGTCCTGCTCCTTCTGTGTTTCCTTCATAGTAATATAACAAGCTTAGTATTTTTAACATGCCATTATCTAAACATTTGCTGTCATTCATAATAATATAGTAAACCTAGTGCTTGTTAGCATGCCATTTTCTGTTCAATCTTTTCTTGTCCTGTTTAGCTTAAGAATAAATTCTACTTATTTCTACTAACACCACCAAGTGTCCACCATTTTATAAATATTGTACCTCCAGCATTTTTCTTTACTTTACTCTCACTGTTTTCAGTGTTACCTTTTTCTACAACACATGCTTTTTTTCCTAAAAGTAAGGTAAATGACTGGTATAAATATGTATTTATTTATGTTTTTGGTAACCAGGTAGGTGCACTGATCCAGAGAACCATTTTCAGTCACGACCTGGGCCATAATGTGGTGGCATGAGACATAGCAGTATACACAGTATACACATATGGCTACACTTTACAGACATTTGAAATTAAACTGCACAACACTGAGATGGGTGTTAAGACATCTGTTGATTACCTGTGGTATGCAATCATTTCATGGTAAATTAAGGTACCATGAGACATGCATGCAGCAGTACAAAGGTAGGTTCAAGGATAGATAACTAGCATTAGTCTAAGGTGCCAAACAAGAAGATCTGAAAGAGAGGGTTGAAACGGGGCATTGTGGTGGGCACCATATGGATTTTGGCTCTATAGAGGGAGGGACAGGGTTGGGGGGAAATGGAGGGTGTGTGTGCTGACCTAGTTCATGGCAGAAGATTATGGTGGCTTTTGGGTGTCTGCTTTACTCGGTGAACATTTTCAGGAGGATGCTTCCAGTAGCCAGGCCTTCAGGTTAGATTTGAAAGACTCATGGGATGATGTATGAAGAGGTGCCAAAAAACTGTTCCAGAGGGAGGGGGTAGAGACAGAGAAAGCATTGCTGCCCATGACTGTGGAGACACGTGAAACTTCAAGGGTTGAAAAGGAGAATACCCTAGTAGGTCTGGTTGTTGTTTTATGTGTAAGAAGGGGAGCATAGGGGAATAGTTTATAATTTCTGAGGGAGCTGTCTATCAGACAGCCTGTGATGTAGTCAAAGTGTGCCTGAAGGGGGAGCCACCCAAGGGGTTGGTAGAGTGAGCAGTGATGGATTAATGAAGAGGCTTTGAGAATGAAGCAACCAACAGAATTATAAGTCGTGGTGAGACAGGAAAGTTCCTTTTTGGACAGGTGTGAGTAGATGGGGGAGCAATAATCCAGGAGGGGGAGAAGACTGCCTTGTGCAATGGTAATGTGGGCTTCAGGAGATAGCAAGGGAAAAGCCCGGTAGGCTGCACCTAGCTTCTGATCAATCTTAGTTGTGGTTTGTGTTGTGTGATCACACAAGGTGAGAGATGGGTCGAGAGTGACACCGAGATATTTGAAAGAGGTAACCTGCTCTACTGGGGGGCCTACAGGGAGACATACTGTGAGTGTGGAATTTGTTTTGGCCACTTTATTTAGGAAAGGTTTGGATCCAAAGAGCATGGCTTTGGTCTTTTTCCCATTAACGAGGAGCTTTCTGGACATGAACCAGCCCTCAGCTACCACAAAGTCACTAGTGAGTGTGGAGGAGATGGATTCTAGGGACTTATGGCTGTGGTACAGGACTAGGTCATCCACGTAGAGGAGTGCACTGCAGTTTAGGCAATCCCCTGGTAGATTATTGATAAACATGGAGAAGAGAAGGGGGGCCAAGGATTGATCCCTGAGGAACTCCAGTGCAGATGTGAAGGGAGGCTGAGGCAACTTTGCCTATGAGCACAGATTGCGACCTGTTTGTAAGGTAGCTGTGAAGCCAGGCTGCAGGTCCAGGGGCACAGCCCAATTTGGTAAGAGTGGGGAGGAGGAGATGATGATCAACTAGGTCAAATGCCTTTGACAGATTGACACAAACTGCACCTGTGGCATTTCCCATGTCCATCTGTCTGAGGAAGTGGTTTGAGAAGGTTGCCAGAGCAGAGGAGGGGCTATGGTGTTTGCGGAAACCATGCTGAAGGGGACTAAGGAGATTATGTTTGTTTAGGTGTTCAGATAGTTGGGAATGGATGACCTTCTCAAGGAGTTTGCTGAGATGTGGTAGCAAGGAGATGGGTCTGTAGTTTTCTGGGGCTCGGGGGTCTCCCACCTTGAGGATGGGAACTACATATGCATGTTTCCAGGCATCGGGCATTGTTGAGGTAGACAGTGCAAGGTTAAAAATGTAAGTTAGAGGTCTGACAAGGGCTGGGGAGATGATCCTCAGGAAAGCAGGGTATAGCCCATCACTTCCTGGGTTTTCAGGAGTTTTGAGATGGCCTTGGTGTCAATGGCCCTGAAATGGAAAGGAGGGGTGGTAGCTGTGGGGTTAGAGGTGGTGGTGGGGCTTTCTGTTCTGTCAAGGCTGGGGGGGTGAGGAGGGAGCTTGTTTAGGTTTGGGGTCAGGTCAGTGAACATAGTGCTTAGGAGGTTAGCGAAGTCAGCAGGGTCATTCATGGTGCCTGATGGGGACGTGAGTTCAGTTATCTGCTTGTTGGTCTTAGGATTTAGTATGGATCCTATTGATGCCCAGAATTTGTGAGGGTTCCCCAGAGTGTTTTTTTGGAGCTCAGTAAAATATTTCTTTTTTAGTGTCTTTGCCTGCTGCTTGTAGGCATTTTGCAGTTGCCTGTAGGCATTCCATAGCTAAGGGGATGGGGAGTCTTTGAATGCTTTCCATTTGGAATCCCTGACCTTTATTTGAGATAGTAGTTCCTTTGTTATCCAGCATGTGTAGCCACCTCTAATCCTTCTGGTTTTAATGGGGGAAATACTGGTCCTGAAGCTTTTGCTTGGTACTGGTAAGGAGAGTAACGGCAGAGGAGATGTTATCACACTGGTAAACGTAGGACCAGTCTATGAACATAGCTTCCCTAGTTATCAGGTCATGATTTGAGCTGGTGAAATTTCTAAAGGACAGTATTTTGGGGGAGGGTGAGCTGACTTTGTGTTGACACTGATGTATGTTGGGGTGTGATCGCTTATTGCATCTGACATTGTCCCTGTTTGGAGAAGTAAGTCTGAGCGATTCGTTATGATCCAATCAAGGACTGAGTGGTTAGGTGAGTGCTGGTTAAATCTTGTTGTGGTAGAGATTACTTGCTCCAGGTTTTGTGATTTCAGTAGGTCTGCATAGTCAGGATTTGGGTGTGCTGCCCTGTTTAGATTAGCGTCACCAAGTAGAAAAGCATCCCTAGTTGGGGTGGTGGAGGCCAGGCCTGAGAGAAAGCTAGAGAGTCCCTGGGTACTAGCTGGCATATGACCATCAATATGAGAAAGAAATCCTCTAGAGCCATGAGACTTACAGTACCAAATGTGGTTCAAAGTACTGTGTGTGCTTGGCAGTGGCCATTGCAAACTACGCTGTCCATTTGGTACAACTGCTGTTTTATACTCCAACACAGAGGAGCAGAAGAGCCCTTGTCCAATCACTATTTCCCACAAGCAGTTGTCTTGTGACTCCAATGCTCTTGGTTCATGGTTGTGTGCAAGGTATGCAGTTGCATAGCAACCACATTCTGCTTTGTCACACCCTAGTTAGAGTCTGTTTTCAACTCTAGTGCAGCGAGTTTGAGTAAAGCTTTCCAACAATATGCTACATCCTAAGATTTTTAAAACATAGTTATGATTATTTGTGTTTTCACAGCATTTCCTCTTCTGTACCTCCTTTGCATCCTTATTGTAAATGAAAACAAGATCTACCACAATAAGGCAAAGTTATGTCTTACTAACATATATCAAAAAATTAAAAACATTTACTAAGTTAAAGTGCCCATAATGCATCCTCCAAATTGTCACAGTATTTCAAACCTTAATCTCCACAAAGTGACTTGTGTTCAATTTCTATCTATGTCCTATGCTGTAATAAAACATTTTTAGATCAAATGAGGTGACTGTAAGATGGGGAGAGGTGTTCAAGAAGTAAGAGAAATGCTGTCAACTCAGCTATATTTTTGATTTCTTTCAAGGAACCCTATTTGTATATCAGTTTTGTTTTTTTAAATCTAAAAATATAACCACCATATACTTAATCATGGATCCTAAATATTTTCTTCATTTATTTCTATTGCAAAAATAGGCTTGGCTAATGGCTTTCTGCTCCTCTGTGCCATTCCAAATGGCTAGGAGAGGTGAGTCAGCAGCCCCATGGTAGCCAGTGAACTAGCAGCACACTTGTTGAAATAAATAGATGTTACTGAATGTTCACAATTGGGGGGAATACACTAAGACAGGGAAGGGACCATATCGTAGAGTGTGAGTAGGGAGACTGCCTCTATAGGGGATCTCATAACAATATATGTATTCAAAAGTCTTCATAATGTTAACCTACAGAGTATAACCTAACTATTGGAGCAGATGCCATTCATGGCGTGCGTCAATATATGGCAGCAATATTTTTATTTTATTTCTGCCAGCAAACTGGCCTATTCTGGTCCTCATTTATATCCCATCTGTGTGCAACACTCCCTAATGTATACATCCAATACATTTCAAATTTTTCTAGAGCTTTGTTCCAGTCTCCCCCTCAAGGGGGAGGGTTCATTCTCTCAATAGCCCAGAATCATAGGGTTGACACTGAGTGTTTGGCCTTAATAAAATGGTATGAAACTGGTGAGGTCTCCACACCCATTCTAATACTACTTTTATGCTCACTTATCCTGAGCTTTACAGGTCTTGTGGTCTGGCCAACATAAAATTTTGAACATGGACAGGTTAAAATTTAAACATCGTGATCAGAGTCACAGGTTGAGTTAGTCTTGATCTGAAACTTTTTATCTCCATTTAGATGCATGATTTCCTTTTTTCTAGGTGTGTTTCCACAGTGAACACACCTTCCACATGGAACCATACCTGAGTCTAATGGTTCCAGTAATAATTGTCCTTTCAGTTTCTGTTGTCTCAGTAACTCAGAATGTGTCAGTCTGTCCCTCAGTGTGCTAACTTTTTTTGAAGCTAATATAGGTTTAGTCCAAACTCGGGTATTCTAAGAGAGCTCAGTATCTCCCAATTAGAACTGATGATTCTTTTAACAGGCTGCTTGTATTCAGAATATTTCAGGGATAGTGCCATCCTGTTGGCTACTCCCTCATTGTCTCTCGGTGCAAGCACTAAGGTACCTCCAATTCTGTCTATTGCTCTCTGTACTCCTTTATTTCTGTAGCCCCTATTTATAAATCTGTTAGCTATTTAATCTGATTCAACCATCTGGTCAGTCTCCACACTGCAAATCCTATCCACCCCCAAGGAGCTGTGAATAGGGAATACTGTCCTTTAGCTGTCGAGGATGGTAACTAGTGTAGTGCACTTCCCCAACAATGATGGTGCTAAATCCCAGTTCTGATGGTGAGGGGGCAGCAGTGCTTACCTCCAGTGCTGACTGTCAGTAAAGGATGCTTTCAAAATGTTATTTATGTGGACAGAGCTGGTTGGTGCATAACTGCAGTTGTAGCCACAAGGGTGAGCAGGAAGTCCACAATTGCTTAACAACCTACAGAGTGAGAAAGGTACTGTCACTCAACTAATGAGCCAGAAAGGGTGAAGCCAGGCCTCAAACACCAGGACCACCCCTCAGGATGAAATATCAGTGCTCCCTCCAGCAGTAGGAGAAAGTGCCTGTGTAAAGTAACTACACTGATTGAAGGACATTTGTTCAAACAACTGTTGAACTGAGAGGCATTTACCAGAGTTCCATCCCATTTCATGCATGTTGCAACCTTCTCAACTTTTCAAAGCCCAGTGATGTTTCAAATTCATTTAGAGTGATCCTCCACTTGACTCTTGAAGCAGATAAATGCTTTTTCTTCCAGTCCTGCAGCTTCTGGATCTTCTGCAGCACCATATACAGCAGTTATCCACTTATACTCTCCATCAACCCATGGGCAGCTACTTAGGCAGTTGACTGAGCTGTCATAGAGTGAGAGTTAGTTGGGTGGGTTATGGAGTCCACATTACATCCCAGATACTGAAGATATGCCAGTAGGTAAGATAGTATAGGAACAACCCTAATTCATTAGTTAAGGTCTGCAATGTACAGTGGGTCAGGATTTTTCCTTTTCAGGAACAGTTTCCACAGGACCAGCTTCTTCAAGGCCATTTTCTTCAGACCCAGTTTCCTTAGGACTAGTTTCTACAGAACTAGTTTCATCAAGAGCAATTTCTTCTGCACCAGCTTCTGCATAGCTGATGATTCAGCCCTTCTTGTTGTAAAAAAAATATTTATTTCCCAATCAAGAAGAACAGTTTGAGATCTACATAGTCAATGGTTCCACTATTCAAGTTGCAACTGATGTTTCTTGGCCACAGTTACCTACTCAAGGTTTCCATAGTTGATGGATGTGCAGGCGTAGTGTCTTTGTATCCCTGAAGCACTGGGTTCCCATACTGTATCTCAAAGAGTGAAAAGTAGACTGGAGAATATATTGCAGGTCTTGATCTGAAATAGAGTGACAAGATAAATACCATATAGTATAACACAGAGTCATAGCATGATAAGTTACATTCCATATTGTTGGGGATTGCTGAGGATGCCATCATCTCACATAAAGTCCCTGGTGGTGACCAAGCTTTCTCTGATGCTGCTTTCACCCTTTGAAACAAGTTATCTAAGGGCATTCACATTGCCAATTCCCTACAGTAATTCAAAAATAAATGAAGATATTTCCTACTCCAGAGAACATCAATTAGCTGTAGATTTCTGACTCTGCAATATATGCTGTAACAGAATGTATCTTAATATTTATATATGTTTAATTTTGCTGTGTATGTTTTTATGAATGGATTTTAGGTGTGAATGATTTTGTGCCTGTGTTATTTATGATTTTTGGTATTTAATGTTTATGATGTATGTGAACTCCACGCCTTGGAGATGCACCTCTTCTAAATCAAATAAACCAACCAATCCATATAGTATAAAAAAGAGATATAGAACTGGTCAACCAGGGTAGAGTCTTACAATTACTGCATAGTAGCCTCACAAAGTATTAGAGTTAGAATATTCTAGTTTCGCTAGAGTTGGGTAGCAGCCAAACCACACTGACTGCTTTGAGAAATAAAAATCCCAATTGCTGCAGCATTATAGAGCATAGTACTGCATTTACTATTATCTGCCTTATCCTTTGCTTGACCTCTGCCTGTGCCTTTTGCTTATCTCCAATATGTTTGTGTCATTTCTACTCCAAGTATGATTCCTGTCTCATCTTGAAGGATAAAAAGATCAGCCCAACTCATTGTTCCTAACCTGTACCTCTGCTTAACACCTGTTTGAGGTGGCACATGGTAACAACTCAAGGCATAGATGATGCCTGCAGTATGATATGAAATTATAATTTCTATGTGATCAGTGTTAATAGATTAAATAGCATTTATTTATAGGTGGAGCAGTAGATGTGGTCTACCTAGACTTTAGTAAGGCCTTCAACTCGGTTCCACAAAGGCTGGTAAAGAAGTGTGACCACACAAGGGTTGGTCCAGAAGTAGTCAGATGGGTATAAAACTGGTTTCAAGGCAGAACCCAGGGGGGCAGGTTAATGGAGCACAATAAATGGAAGGCAGGTCAACCAGCGGGGTGCCCCAGGGCTCAGTGCTAGGGCCTGTGCTCTTCAATGTTTTTATAGCAGACATCACTGATGGACTGGAAGGGAAGGTGTGTCTGTTCACAGATGACACCAAGATATGTAGCAGAGTGGACACCCCAGAAGGAGTGAGCAAGATGGAAGCTGACCTCAAGAAACTAGAAGAATGGTCTGAAGTGTGGCAGCTGAGATTTAATGCCAAAAAGTGCAAAGTCATGCACATAGGAAAGAAAAATCAAAGAAAGGAGTATTACCTAGGAGGAAAATGTCTGACAGCCTCCAATCAAGAATGAGATCTGGGAATCATAATCTCAGATGATTTGAAGGCTGGTAAGTAGTGTGAGAAGGCAACAATGAAGGCCAACAGAATGCTGGGCTGCATTGGGAGGGGAATCATGAGCAGGAAGAGAGAGGTGGTACTACTGCTGTATAGATCACTGGTCAGGCCTCACCTGGATTACGAAGTCCAGTTCTGGAGGCCTCACCTCAGGAAGGACATTGACTGGGTGGAAACAGTACAGAGAAAGGCAACAAAAATGATTCAGGGTCTGCAGCGCATGTCCTATGAGGAAAGACTTAGGGAACTGAATATGTACTCCCTGGAGCAGAGAAAAGAGAGAGAGAGGACATAATTGAAACATTCAAGTACACAAAAGGCATTAACAAAGTACAGGCACAGGAACTTTTTCACTTCAAGAAGAGCTCCAGGACTAGGGGACATGACCTCAGGCTGCAAGGAGGGAGGTTCTCTACCAACACCAGGAAGTTTTTCTTCACAGAAAGACTGGTGGATGCTTGGAACAGCCTGCCCCAAGATGTTGTGGGAGTCAACACTGTGGGGGGATTCAAAAATTCATGGGATAGACACAAGAGAGCCCTGACTACAAAGGCCAACTAGAGTGTCAAAATAGGTCTAAAACAAATGGACAGACTAGATGAACCTAGCGGTCTCCTTCTGCAGTCAACTTCTATGTTTCTTTGTTTCTATGTTTCATAGAGATTGTAGGCCAGAGATGGGGGTATTGGAGTTGGGAGGTAGCAGGTCAGGTTTGGAAGGGGGTCAGCCTGGGAAGAACAAGAGGAGTAATAGTAAATTAAAAAAGTAAAACAGGAAATGCAGCAAGCCACATCAGTATATTTCTATTAAGTCTACTTCTCTAAAAATTGACATGGTATCTTTAACCAGGCATGAGTATTCAAATGAAAGCTCTTTAACCGATTAAAGCTGACCACATAGAAATTATAATCTCATATCATACTGTAGGCATCATTCAAATTACAGTCATTGCAGTAGCTCTTTTGCATATGTTTTTGACATTTTAATTATATGTGAATTAAGATTACCTAGATGACCACATATAATAATGTAATTAAAGACTTACACAATCTTAACCTATTTAATTTGAAGCAGTAACTGACTGAAATTCAATTATGACTCAGTGACATCTGTCCCTGTCCTCTGCATGTAAATATCTATGACTTGTTGTACATCCCCTATATGCTCATTTCTGCATTCTTGTGTCATGTCCATAGCTCAGCATCTTGGTCCCTCCTATAAAAAAGATACTTCATAAGGTTTTATCCCTAAAACACAATGGTTCTCCCTTCCCTTTGTTGCTAGACTTAAAGATTTCTAAAAGAATAAATACATTTTAGTCACTTCAGGAGTACAGTATGTTAGGAGAGTCATGGTATGAAGGAGGCTTAACAAAAACATATTAGCACATCAAGCTTTGTTTACATAATTTACATTCAATATGCTAAAAGCCTTACAGGGTTTTCACTAAAAGATCACATTACTGTTTTTTGTGGGTTCTGAAATGACTTAAGATGTAAAAATACAATGGAGAAATATTTAGGGTTTGTGATAGTTTAATGATTTTAAGCACTTCATTTCTAGTCATACACTGACAAAAGATGTTCAGATTGCAGTGTAAGGTGATTACTATGGCAACCGTTGTTTCCTAGCATTTTTTGTGACATCTTTTGTGCACAATGCATGCTTCACTTATTTGTTACTGTAATGTATATGTAGAGCTATACTTAATAGCCTTGGGTGGATACAAAGATGATTTTCTGAATGGTTACATTGTTCTGCAACAGTTTTAAATGATAATGCTGAAGTATGCAAATATGGTGCATGTACAGTATTTTCAGCTACATTACTTGTTGACAAAATGCTAATGAATATTTTTCAGAGCATGCTTGAAAAGCTGAACTGTTCTAGAATTTCTCAGCATCATGCAGGCAATGGAAATAAAGACTGGTAATCTGAAAGGCGTGTATTACATACAGTATGCCCTTTGAGTTTGCACTCTTTACAATAACTGTCCAAGATTAAGCATTCATTTTGGGCCCCCTCAGGACTTCAGAGGATAGATAGAGGGCTATTACTTGAGTGTATATGGAAGACAAGTGTTTGCCTTCGGGCATGGAACGCAGGTTGTGACTCCCAACCCCCCAAGTTTATTAAATGTATATGGAAAGGGAAGGGACAGGCCTCCAAACCATGCAACTCTCACAAACAATTAGGTTGAATAAAGCTGTAAAACATCTAGTGATCCAACATGTACTCCAGGTTTTCAATATTACACATAAAATGTTCCTGAAACAAATGCTTCACATCATTACTATACCATTAGTAAAACTTAGTTTAACTAGATATGGTTAATGCATTATGAGCTACTTAGAAAATGTGCTACCAACCATCTGCAGGCTTACAAAGCAGTGTAATGCAATGACCTTTGTAACTAGGAGGCTTTGAATTAATACACCTATATTAATATTAATGGTGAACCTCCAGATTTTCTGTCAGTTTTCTCCAAAGACATGAACTGACTTAAATACAACCAAAGCAGCTTGGGGTTTTAATAGGGGGATGGCATCAGATATGGCAGGTTACAGATTCCAATGCTGCAGCAATCAGGCCAATTATGGGAGAAAGTAAAGAATAATGCATATCAAATGCAAATTGGCATTCCATAAATACTGCAAAAAGTTGTCTTCTAGAGTGTAGGTTTAGAACTTTATGGAAATGTGTCCCCCACCCCAAACTGTGGGATTCTTAATCATCATCACAGCAATTATCTTTCCACATTAATACTGTATCATAGCATGGTGATGGAAGAAGAGAGCTTCTGCAGCTGTCCCTGTCCCCAGCACAAAAAGACAATAGACTGATTCACATCACTACTCCTTGAATTTGCTAGCAATAAAAACTACGAAGGGGTCATGCAGTATTATTATTTTCTGTGAGAATAGACATGTATGGAAGCAAATTCAGCATAATTTTGGAAATTTATTGTGTGCATATTTTTACGCAAGGTTAAGATTTACCATAAACTTACTAGCAACCAAATGGGCACTTGGACCTCCAGCCTGGTGGCACTGAGGGTTGAGATGCTAGACGCCACACTTTATGCCATGCTGGCAACCCATGTTTGGGAATAATCATGGTTTGCCAGGGATGGAAGGAAGGGGGAGGATGAAGCATCCAATGGACTGCTCTCCTCTCCTGGAGAGGGGGGATCAGCTGTCTTGCTTCTTGGCTGCCATCTCATGGAGGCCGGATGGCAGTGCCAAAGTCTCAACAACAAGTAGGAGCCATGGCTTCATAGCACATGTGCACCTCTATGTGCATGCACTTATGGCTGCCATAGCATGGGGGAGAAAAGTGGAGAAAAATGGTGATCATGGGCAACATGAAGCCCTGTCTGCACTTCCCCTTTGACCTCTGTGGTGCAGTGCTCCAAGACAGCCGCCACTCACTCTGCCTTCCAGCCATATCAGGAAGCATTCCCATCACCTTGTGAGCCTTCTGACCATGTGCTTCCCCTCTGACCTCTGCAGTGCGATGCTCTGAGACTGCCGCCACCCACTCCACATTCCAGATGCATTAGGAAGCATTCCCATCAGCTTGTGAGCCCCCTGACTGGGCACTTCCCCTCAAACCTCTGCGGTACAGCACTCTGAGACTGCTGCCACCCGCTCCACCTTCCAGTTCTGTTAAGATCTTTGTTGACCCAGCCTCCTGATTAGTTTTAGCTTCTCTTCTTCTCCTGCCACTACTGGCTCCCTGCTGAGCCTGTCTACTGTCTCTATCTGTCCCCACCCCCGATTCTCACCTAGCTATGCTATCCTATCCCCTGTCCTTTACCCCTGCCCCTCAACTCTGCCTAAATTAATCCCCTGCTCTTTATTTTTTTCTCTCCCATAGCTTGTGAGATTCCTGACCGGGTGCTTCCCCCTGACCTCTGTGGCATGGTGCTCCGAGACTGCCGCTGCCTGCTCCACCTTCCAGCCCCATCAGGAGGCATTTCCATCAAGTATGAGCCCACCAAAGCACCAGTGTTTTAATTTCTTGGTGCTACCTTTTAGCTGACCTCCAAATGGCTCTTTTCCAGGACAGGCCCTGTCTGATTGGCTCTCTTTTCTTGCTGCTGAATCTGCTGCTTGCTGCAAGCTCAGATGTACCTTATTTCCTAGTGTTTACATTTTCTCCTGCCCCCTCACCCCCATCCCGTCACTCTTTAAATCCTCGAACTGCACTCTAGCTTCCACCCTGAAGCACAGCCTGACCAATCATACCACTGCTGCTATCCTTACACTGGTGGTCAAATCATAGTTCTCTCCCTGCGACACCTCAGCAGCAGCAACTTTTCTCACTTGGTTTAAACCACCACTATCCTAATATAAATGGAACTCTACTCTCTCCCCCTCTCTTTGCTCCACAGTACAAGAAATTACACAGATCTACTTCTTTTCTCCCTCCTCTCCAAAATCAACGCCAGAGTTTCATCCAAATTCTAGAGGTTTCTAGACAAGCACTTCCAACCCTAGCCTGGTGCTATTTATTTTCCTTTTCTCCTACATTGTTATCCTCCTAGCTTGCTCAGAGTCCCTTGCTAAACCCCATTGTAAAATGGTTTTGTACAAGCCTAACCTACACATCTTTTTTGCCTCCTATCTCCTCACATCAGCTCTCCTGGCCCTAAACCCTAAATGCATCTTCCCAGCCCCCCCAGCTCCACATGTCACTCTAACAAGCACCTACTGTCCTCAACCATGCCCACAGCCTGTCACTCATCCACCCCCTCTCCCCTTGTTAGTCCCAGTATCCTGCCTCCCCAGATGTTAACTTTTGCATTCCTAATCAGGACTGCCAGACCTGTCCCCAAAGCCATCCTACACACCAATAGATATAAGCTCCCTGCTACATACTCCTTCCTCCTACTCATTCTACTCCTTGCAGGTGACATAGAACCCAACCCGGGTCCCCAGGCTGGTCCCTAACCACTAAGCTACCATAAAGGTCCTCATATTGCCCACATCAACATCAGAAGTCTCCTGCCTAAACTAGACCAAGTAACATGCTGGATGACTGAGCACTCTCCTGACATCCTGTGCCTGACTGAAACCTGGCTCTTTGCAAAGACCCCCCAACTCTTCCCTCAATCTTCCAAACTGCACTTTACTCAAACAGGACCACGGCAAGAGAGAAGGAGGTATAGCCATTCACACAAAACAGCCCCTCTCATGCTCGGTTACTCTTAAGGAAACATGCCCTAGCTCCCATGAAATCCTCCTGGCTCAACTAGCCCTACCTGCCTCACTCCCATTATTTATAGGGTTGCTTAAAGCCTCTCCCCTTCTAGCTCATGATTTTCTCATATCTACCTTAGCTACCTTACCTGACCTAGCCTCCAAAGGGGAACTGGATCTTTTATGCATTTTCAACCTGGATTGGTTCACCCCCTCCTCCAAGGCCCACATTTCCAAAGTAGAGTCCCTTAATCTTACCCAGCTGCTCAATGAATCCACTCATTACAACCCTCACTCCCAAAACCATTCTGTAATAGACTTGAGTCTCACTTCTCACCCGCACAGAGTAACTTCTTCTGGCATCCTTGCAAATGCACTAAGTGATCACTGCATTACATACCTAATCAGAAAAACTCACATGCCCTAATCTACCCCAAGTACAAAAATACACACCTTCTAAATGCTCTGGACACCAAATCTGCTTTCCAGCCTTAGTCATGCCAATTGGCTACAGGTGTATTCAGCCCCAAATGTTGACAGTGCCCTCTCCAGCTTTCTGCACATATTCACAAAAATCTGGGACTCCCATGCCCCTCTGAAAAAGTCCAGGGTCAAGACGTGCACCACCAATGGATCTCTGCACCCATCCTCACCAAATGCAAGGCCAGGGACAAAGCCTGGCCTGTCTTCAAATCCCACCCAAACCCTCAAAATAGGCAAGCCTATAACACCCTCCACAGTGCATGCACTAAGGCGATAAGACTTGCTAAAGCAGACTACTTCAGGTCGCAACCTCTCATGCTCAACCCTCCAAATTCTGGAATGTTGTACACTCACTTCTAGACCCACCAGCCCAGCCAAGTACCCCTGCTTTAATGCAACACAGCCAGCCTGTTACCAACCTAATCTGCACTGCAGAAACACTCAACAAATTTTTCACATCCTGTGCCATTCCACATGAACCCCCCAATCCTCTGTCCCTCCTCCACCCCCCTGTTACAACAACTTCCAATTCTCACCCATCTCTGAACAAGAGGTCCTCACAGCCCTCTGCTCATTAAATACCACCAAATCCAGCCCAGATGGGATGCACCCTAAGCTCCTGCAGATCTCGGCTCCTGCAATTTCCAAGCCTCTTACCCATCTCCTTAATCTCTCTTTTTCCTCAGGATTGGTCCCACAGTCCTAGAAATCAGCCTGTGTAATTCCCGTCCACAAAGGCGGTGACCCTTCTACACCTGGAAATTATAGGCTTATCTCCCTCCTCCCAGCTCTAGCCAAGCTTTAGGAATCCTTGAACCACACCAGACGGTCAGATTACTTCACTGCTAACAATTTCCTCTCTCCCCACCAGTCGGGTTTCAGAAAACAGCATTTCACAATCTCCTCACTCCTGCATGTCACAGATCACATCCACACAGTCTCAGATCAAGGCCTTCTAACTGTCACAGTGTTTGTCAACCTGGCCAGGGTCTTTGACTCTGTATCCCACCCTCTCCACCTGTTGAAACTAGAGGCAGCAGGGCTTGCTCTCTTCACCGTACAGTGGTTTCAATCCTATCTATCCAACAGGCTACAATCAGTCAGAATCGCTGATTTCACATCCCCCCCATCCTAGCAGGCATGCCACAAGGTTCAATCCTAGGTCCCATCCTCTTCTCCCTCCTCATAAATGACCTTCCCTCCTCCTGCACAAAATCCAACATACACATGTACTGTATGTGGATGACACTATCCTCTTTACCTCAGGCCCGGTACTGTACGAAGTTCAAGCTACCCTCTAAAATGACTTCAACAACATTCAACACTGGTTCAGACAAAAGCAATTAAAATTAAACACCTCCAAAACAGTATCTATGTTTTTTGGCACAGCACAGAAACTTAGCAGAACCTCCCCCTCCCCCCGTCACTTCACTGGATTGTTCCCCACTAGACCCGGTCACAAAATACAAATACCTGGGTGTTTGGTTGGGCCCCTATTTATCCTTCTCAACTCACATTGAAGAAACCGCCTCTAAACTATGCCCCAAACTAGGTATGCTATACTGGCACAGAAATTCTCTTCCGCTACCTGCCAAATGCAAAATGTTATCTAAAATTATCCTTCCCATTTTTGATTATGCAAATGTGGTTTACAGCTCTGCCCTGTAACCACCCTGTCCAGGCTGGATACCATCCTGAGCTCTTTCTGCCTCTTCACTACCAACTCCCCTCTTTGAACTCACTACTTCGATCTTTACTCCCTTCTAGGACTAACCCGGCTGTCTCACAGATGTTATGTTCACTCCCTCAATCTCATATCTAAATTCTGGTTCAGCATGCTTCCCTCCTATCTATCAGAAAGTCTCTCCTCAGTCTTTCACTTCCCTTATGAACTGAGGCACAGAAATGGAAGATCCTTCACCTTGCCTAGTCTATCCTCCTCAGCTGGCAAAGCTGTTTCTCCTATCAGCTCCCCAGTTTGTGTAACAAACTCTCCCCCATTATCAGGAACTCCTCCTTTCACTTTGCCTGCAAGCAACAAGTACGCCTCATTCCACCCCAACCTCTGTCAAAATTGAACCACTCCTGCTCCCCTCTACTGACTTTCCTGACTCCTGCCTCTATAAGCACTTACCATTGTAAATCTCTAGACGTATGTCTCATGATCTGTATTTGCTCAGTACTGCTGTATCTATCTGTTGTTTACATAATCATGCTGTAATGTAGTTTATTTCACTCACATATGATTGTACTCCCTTCTCCCTTCCCCCTGGGCCATACCTAGAATTGAGCCTTGGCTCAGTGTGACTTTCTCGGTTACCAAATGTTTAAATAAATAAAACAGTAAAATTAAGGGCCTATATTCACAGACATTAACTCCAGTATTGCCAAAACTTTACTTTGCCTTAAGTAACCTAATTCAGCAGTGGGTTATGGAAAAACATGGGAATTGCTGAATCAGGTTAGAAAGGGAAAAGTAAGGTAGTGTTAATGCTAGAGGTAATGTTTCTGAATACAACTGGATGCACCTTAATTTATAGACAATGCTACCTTGAATGCATGAAAATGCATTATTTTGATTTAAGATTATTTTTTCATCTTCTTCCCCACACACATGCAATGTACACGCAGACTTTCCCCTTCAGTTTCCTGGCACCCACTATGATGATCAGGGTTGTTATTTCACTAATGTTCACTAATGCAGTAAGGAACTGAAGAGGCACATGCCCATAGATAGCTCCTGTATCTAATAATAATTAATGTTTGCACCAGACATAATGTATAGATTAAGTTTGTTTTTAAAAATACTTTTAGGGTCACTTATAATAATACTTTTGGGAAAGCTGTTCCATAGGTGTATATCTTGTTGTGTGTAGAAGTATTTTCTCTTTGTTCTATGAAATCTAATAGGTTTCAGCTGTAATGGATGCCCACATATGAGTGTTTTTTATGCCACTGAACTTCAAGTTCATTTCTGTAAGGATATATGGATCATTTATTAGGTCATACATTAGAAGCAAGTATCCTTTTCACTGTATAATTCCAAATTCATGAGGTTTAGTTCATAAAATCTGTTCTCATATTTCCTATTCTTTAGCCTATTTATCATCTTGGTAGCTCTACATTGCACCCTCTCCACTTCTTTTATATCACAGTGTTTATAGGCACCACAATTGGCTTCCATAATTCAAGTGGGGTCTGACATAGGATTTGTACAGGGGCATTAGCACCTCTTTTCTATGGTTACTTATATTTTTTCTTATTGACACTAGAACTCTGTTTGCTTTTGATATTACTGCAGTACATTGGATGTTTTGTTCAAATTTATTTGTTACAATAATTCCTAAGTCTCCCTCATTTGCAATCATTATTGTTACACAATGAATATGTATGCACAATGCAGGTCTTTCCCAAGAGCAATTCCCTGCATTTGCTGAGGTTAAACTTCATACCCCACCTATATGCCCATCAAGTAATTGAGTCTAGATCTAGTTGAAGTCTCTCAATGTCTTCCAAGGTATTACATAGACCACCAAGTGTAGAGTTGTCAGCAAATTTTGTACTTCAATTGACAACTTCTTTATTCATGTCTGTAATGAAGATCTGGAATATAATTGCTGCACCCTCCTCCAGTGAGGAGGGCAGGAAACCAACTGGTTTCATAGCCAGTAACAAAGCCAAGGGGTCCTAAAGGGGTGCCAAGTTTCATGATATTGGGATGAGGGGCATGAAACTTATAGGGGCTCAAAGTATCACAGCTTATTATTTTTGTGAACATTTCTTAAAATATTTCTCTGCTTACAACTTAGCCACCTTCGGAGTTAGATAATTTAAAATGTTATTTATTTTATTTATATAAAATATTGGTAATTGGATAAGGCACACTGAGCCAACGCTCATTTCCAGATATCTGGGGAAGGGGAAGGGGGAATAATCAATCAAGTACAATAGAAATGAGTGCATTATATACGAATGAAGTGCAAACAAATGTAGACAAACATGGCAAAGTAACAAAAGTGATAACAGAAATAAAATACACTCTACATCCTGAAATACAATCAAGCTATCGGTTGAACATATCAGTGCAAAGAAATTAGTATAAGTAAAACTGACCACTGAGTGGGGGGGGTGAATTGAGATGGGGAGGGGAAACACAGGTCAGGTCAGGAGAGAAAACAGACAGGAACAGGAGGGGGAGGGCAGGAGATTCAGCTGATGCTTAAGGGAAGTTGGGGAGGGTGAGAGACTGATCAAAGATAGGAGATGGTTCCAGAGGGAGGGAAGCCAATGGGAAAAGGCTGACTGCCTAGCAAAAGAGTGAAGATGGGGACAGAAAAAGTGCAAGGATCCCTGGAGCAAATGGAGTAAGAAGCAGATAGAATGGTAGAGATGAGTGTGGATGAGTATGCGGGCAGTGCCTCAAACCAATATTTAGAGATGAAGGGTACAGAGTGGTGCAGGTGATGAGAGGGAAGAGGAAGGAGGGAGAGGGAGGAGTAGAGAGTGCAGTGTTGGGTGGGAGGGGGTGAGTTAGTGGCAAAACAACAGAAGGCATTACATAAGGTGTCCAGTCTGGCAAGAGAAGTGGAGGGGTGAAGCCGTAAACCACATCCGCATAATCTAAAACTGGCAGCACTGCTTTGATAACCAGCTCCCAGCAGACAGCAGGGGCAGGCACCCTTTATTATGGTACAGGCACCAAGCCTGGGGCACAGCTTGGTGAGGATGGCATCAATATGGACAGAGAAATCAAAACTGCTGTCAAGCCACACACACTGAGGTACTTGAAGGAATGAACCACTTCACATAGAGAACCATCCAGAGTGGAGAAGAAAGAGAGGCAAGATAGCCTAGCTAGGTTCTGGCTGGGACCAAAGGTCATATACATTGTTTTCTTGGTGTTGTCTGAGAGATTGTCAGCCTGACACCAACACAGGACATTGTGGAAATCCTGCTGGACAGAGACTTCCACAGCCTCGGTTGATGAGCCTGAGATGTAGAGAACTGTATCATCTGCATACATGTGAATATGCAAGCTGACTTGGACAGATGGGAGGTGTCGGAAAAAAAACAGAGAAAAGGATAGGACCCAGGGTGGAACCCTGAGGGATCCCAGCCTGGATTGGGAGTGGAGGGGACAGGACACCACCAACCTGTACTGACTGCTGACAGCCCTAGAAGTAAGAATGGAACTATTCAACAGCAGAAGTTTAGCAGCCAGCAGAACTCAGCTTATCTAGAAGGAGTGGGTGGGCCTCTGAATCAAAGGCTTAGGCCAGATCAATAAAAATGGTCACTGAGATGTGCCCAAGTCCATCTCAGAGAGGATAGAGTCAGTAACATGTTGCAGTGAGAAAACATTGGAATGGTGCTTCTGAAAACCAGACTGGAAAGGGGAGAAGAAGTTGGAGGAGTGAAGGAAGTCAGATACATGCATACTTTCCTGGAGTAGTCTTAGAAACTGTTAAATATGGAGGTAGTTGGCAAAGTAAATTGTTAGTTATAGGAGATCATAGTTTCACAGTTTAATTATTTGTTAAATTGTGTGAAAATTTTCAAAATATTTTGGTGCTTGTAGCTCCACTGCTATTACAGGTATACACCTGAAATTTGGTATGTATACCCAATGTAAATAAGTTTTGGAATCTAATATTGCTGGATAAATGTTGTCTACTAGTTTAAAATGTAGTGAAAATTACAGAAATTACTAATTGTAACATTTGCTAAAACATTCATGGACGCATAATAAGTAATGCCACTTGAACTCCACTTGTGGAATTTGACTTTTGCAAAGCACTTATTTAATCCACTTAGCTGTGCCAAAGTGTTTGCAATTTTGTAGTTCCTTTCTGGGTGACTATTTTGTCCCCCACACACTTTTTTCTCTGACCTTGACCAGATGGACTATGTAGACTTGCTTGTCACAATGTTTTCTTCCTCATTTTTCTTAGACAAGCTCATGTCAAAAGAGAGCCACCTACTCCTTTTCTTGTATGATCTATCCCTTTGGGATAGCCACAATTCCTTCTCTTCTGTTTCCTAACTATTTTCTTCCCCTCCTAGATCTCTGTGAGTTTCTCAATGTTCTGAACATCAAGTGTATTTGGTGCTCAGGCCAGTCAATTTTCCTGAGTGTGATTCTCATACATCCTGCTTTCAAGTAATAAGTCTCTATAGGCTTTCTTTTTCCAGCTGGTGGTTTACTATTCTTTTGCTACATAGCCCCATTCCCTTGGTGAACCCATGCCTCTAACCCCTGCCAACAGGGACTCCTGCACTAGCTACCTCCCCATCCTATAGCTGAAATCCCCTTATCTTCCCTTTCCATTGACATGACAATGCCCTTTCCCTCTTTGCAGAACTTCAGTATATCTTCGGTTGGCTATTGATCACCTTAGTTTGGCTTGTTCTGCAAGCAGCCAAATCACCTTACTTTCACTAGAATCATGGCCCTGCAATACCCCTCTAACACTGCTGTGACAGTGTCTAGCATTATGCTCTTTCATGACTAAAGCTATCCAGATACATTTATCACAATGGCATCAGTCGCAACTAGTTATAATGCCTGCATAACTTGGTTCTACTGTTTTCAAATGCTAAAAATATACATAGTTATCCACAGGGCTGTTAAAGAGTGAGCAGGAAGCATTGTAGAGATACAATGCTGGGCACGCATGTGCTTCCACAGGTCATTTAGTCAACCAGTGCCAGTAGTTAGCTGGCATATTACAAGAAGACAGGCTAGTGCACAGTGATGTCCACGACTATTCTTCATGGTTCTCCACTCAAGATACTAACTTGATGCTTGGCACCACTATACTTTTACTATTGAGCCTCCTATGAATGCTGCCTTATTACCACTCAACCTGGCCTTTTCTTTCCTCTAGTTTTACAGCAGAGTGGGTTTGTGCTCCAGGAGGGTAGAGAATGGTCTGTAGAATATCAGCACTGGAACAAAGAGGCAGGCACTCCAGCAGACCTTCTGCCATTATTTTGTTCTTGGGTCATAAAGATGTCAAAGTACAAAAGCTGTAATGCTCAGACTAGCAAGCCCTGGTGAGCGAGGATTCAGATTTCTTTTACCAGTGGGGCTTCTTTGGCAAAATGTATGGATATGGCTTCAATGAATGTATCACAAAATTTCATAACTTTCACACAAGTTCATGAAATTCAACTTTAATTACTGATGTTATTTTGCAATCTGTTTCTGCTTATAACTTGGCCAGCCTTTGAACAATATATGAAAGAGCTGACATGCCCACACAGCCTCATTTTTAGTATCAATTTACCTGACAAAACTGGTTATAGTTTGTTCTCTAGTTTTAAAGATATAGGGGCTTAAAATTCTGCAGTTCATATGCTTACGAAATGTAATTTAAAAATTTCTGAAAGTTTGGAGGCTTATAATTCAGTCACCTTGAAAAATAGAGATCTGACACTTAGTGAAATTTCCACAGGGACTGGTAAATTTAGCACACTGAATCTGGTGCAATTTGGATGAATACTTTTTTTTATTTGATTGAAATAACTGAAATTACAATGTTGGCAAGATTTCACAAAGTTTTTATGTAAATTGCATGAAATGTCATTGAGGCAAAATCAAAATTTTGCCAAAATTCTGCCAGTGAAAGGTAAAAAAAACTTTGCTCAGCCCTAAGGGGAAGTCAAATGTGGAGAGGTAGCAGGAAAGACAGTTGAACCTGTATTTGGCTAGGAATGAGAAACCATGCAAAAGACATATGTTTACACAAGAGGGGAGACAGAGGTTCAGGTAGAAGGAGCAGTGAATTGTGCAACTAATGGCAGTTAAGGGTGAAGTGTCAGGAAAAGTGAAAAAGGGGGTCCAGCCTTTTAAGGGTAGACTTGGAACAGCACTGTAGACCACACCCCATATTTAAACATATAGAAGATCATTTTAAACATAACCTTCTGGCAGACCAGGAGAGAGAGATAGGACTTGCTGTGATATAGTGCATTGAGCTTGGGATAGAGTTTCCTCTGCATAGCATCACTGTGGGTGGACTCATTTAGATCTCTGTCCCAGCCACACACTGTGGTTCTTGAATCAGTTGAGTATTTCCATGGGGTGCTATCAAGAGTCTTGAAGACTGGAGTAATGATGAGCTTAGCAAGCTTCTGCTTAGAACCTAAGGTATAGAGACCATTTTATGGCATTAAGAGAGTGATAGGTTGAGCAGAACCAGCAATGGACAGTGTCAAAATGCCACTGCAGGGAGAACTCCAGCTCATGGCTGAGGCACCAGAAGCAAAAAGTACCGAGTCAGCAGCATGCATGTCAATGTACAAGGATACACAGACAGAGGGGAGGTATTACAGGAAGATGAAGAACAAGATAAGACCCAAAATAAAGCCTTGCTGGACTTGTAACTGGATAGGGAGGAAAGTGAATAAGGGGTTGGCAATCTGAACAGACTGGTGGCAGTCTGAAAGATAGGCGTGGAACCAGAAAATGGCAGGATCAGAAAATACAGCCATCACTTGCTTGTCAAATAGAATAGGGTGATCCAAAGTGTCAAAGGCCTTACCAAGGTTAATAAGAAATTATAGAAAAATAGTAAGAAAAGTCTAAAACCTTATAGTAGTCATCCCTTGAAGAGCACTAACCACTTAGGTATGCAAACTGATAGTGTTGCAATGTCATTAATGTCAAATCTATGATAATGCTGACAATGTTGACCTTTACAGTACTTTTTCTTTATTTTATTTTAGATTGTCACCAATCTCCTGAATTGTATGATACAATTTTTTCCACATTTTGAGTCTGCTTTACCACTTTTCTTTACAGATGAAATAATAAAAGGAGTGCTCCTTTTAATATGGATCAGACCAAGTTTTTGTCAGAATTCTTTGTTATTTTTTAACACCCGCTGTTTAAGATAATTGGTTTTGTAACTATGATTAACTATCATGCAGCAGACACTGCTCCCGGACAATATGGGACATAGGTGGACAACAACAGCTGAGAATACTGATGAAAGCTCAGTCTTAGTCATACTGTATTAAAAAGGAGTGCTCATATTATCATTTTATTTGTAGATTCTGTTTTGTGGGCTCCGGTGGACCAGAGCATCTCTCAGAGATGCCCACTCAGCTGTAACCTCTACTTCCCACCTGAGACCACCCTCCTCTGAGAGTGAGCTTGCTGAGTACCCACTACCCAGGACCTTCCGGCACACCAGATCACCCCCCTGAGGGAGGGCCTGCCCCACCTACCTGGTGGCCTTTCTGACATTAGAAAGTGGGTCCTGGTCGAGGGGCTCAGAAGAGCCAGTGTAGGGATAGTCCAACATTGGGGTTGTGGGCTAGGCACCTGGAGCCCTCATCACCTCCCTGGTCTTCTGGAATATTTTTCAATTATGGTTTACCCCTGGAGTATGGCCATGCAATGATGTCTGGGCACTGATGTGCCGACTTCTGCTGATGCTCCACTCCCTAGTTATGGCACCACTTGTTGCCTGCTAAGCCCCTGATCTCCATCAGGGGCCACTAGGGAGTGGCACAAGTCCCAGATCCCACCTCAGAAATGGAGAGCAGTCCTCCAGATACTCAATCCCTTCCTTCCCCAGCCAACCTCCAGTGGCCCGAGTCCGTTCCCGAACCAGGGTTGCTGGCGTGGCGTGGGGTGTGACGTCCAGCTTTGCAACCCTCAGCACCACTGGGACAGCTCATATTATTATTTTAAATGTGAAAAAGTGTTTAAACTGACTCAAAATGAAGAAAGCATGGTGTAATACAAGTCACAAGATAAAGGGCAATCTAAAATAGAATAAAACAGTACGGGTCAAAATGTTCACCGCTGTCATGCACTGCTGCTTTATTAAAGGAGATCAGACATGGATCCCTATAACTAACTCTAGTTCAAGCAGTACAAAATCTTTACAATGCACCAAACAAACAGTAAATCTTTAGAATGATGTGTGGGACATGCATAGCCCTTCTCCCAGTAGATATAGGATCAATAACTCTCCTTTTGTCTCTCAAAATGTTGGACAGGAAGACAAAATGTGGGCTATTTCTTCAAATTGTTCAGACAGAAGCTCAGAACACTGGAAATATACTGTATGCACTCCTGTTCACAGCATTTTCTGTTTATTAGGCAACTCGTTTGTCAAATTCATTGCTTAGATTTTTGCTTTAAAATCTCAGCATAGATTATGGGACAGCCTGCTTTCAATGTGGAATAGAAGGCTTTAGTGAGATCGAATTCAGAACTTTTCCTCACAATGTGGGACAATTGAGAAGTGTGTTGGAACCAGATTTTCAAGCCCTCCATTAAAAGTCCCACAAGATTTTGTTAGAGGGAAAATATCTGTGGGAGTTTTTTGTCTACAAGATTGTTCCCACGTGGACAGTTTTCATCTGGTGGTACTCTTCTAAATCCCAATAAGTGCAGTCATTTTAAAAGTTATCTAGTATTTCAAATTGTGAAAGATAAATGTGTTGCCTATGGCATCACTGTGGCATATGAATTCCACAATTCTGCTTCACACAGAAAGGGCTGTAAGGCATTGGCATCCCAGGCTTGTATCATGAACCCTGGGACACCAAGAATGTCAGTAAGTGGAGGATTAAGCATCCCATTGGACACATTCCTCTTCTGTGAAGTTTGTGTAAAGCCTGTCACTGCATGTTTGCCCTGGGGTGACCACATGTGACAATGCAGATGGGCACATTCATAGTAGAGGGGAATATAATTGATGTCGCAAGGAAGCTGATACAAGTACATGCACATACACATGCCTCTAGCTTCCCAGGGGATGGGTTAGGCAGAAAAAGTTAAAAGGCCCCCACCACCACCACCACCAACAGATGAAGCTGTCCTACCCCTGACTACCCATTGGTTGTATATAGACCTTATGATCCTCCTCTTCTCCCTTCCTTATCAAGACTTTTCCTTAAGGGGTATGGCAAGGAACTGTAAATTGGCCTTGTAGGATGAAATCAGAAGTCCTACATGGATAGGGTTGCATCCAAGAGCTAAGGAAGGGAAGGGAAGGTGGTATTGGCCTTGGACTAGTGATATTCCTCCAGAGGCACTGCATGGAACTGTAAGTCAGCCCTGTAGGAGGGGGTTAAAAGTGTTGCCTGGATAGGGTGACATCCAAGAGCTCAGAGAGGAAAGACAGTGGTGGCCTGGGGCTAGTGAACTCTCCTATGGAAGTGTAGCTTTCTCAAGGGCCCTAATGGTGAGTGTAATAAGGTCCAAGAAAGAAACTAGTGAGGAACCAGAAAACAATTCTATAAAAAGAAATGACTGCAATGTGTAAAATACTGTTTGCATATCACTAAAGGGGACACTTTGACTTCTGAAAATTATTTTGTAAACCAAAGATTATAGACCCCCTGTGTTTTTCCTTATTTTCACCACAAGCTAAATTTCATTATAAAACAATGACTGGAAATGGTGCATTCTGATTAGCAACAATATTCTATTTTTTTTAAGTACAAGAGAATCATTAGAATTTTAGTTGCAACAACAATCATTTTAGAAATATTAAAACATTTTAGTTTAATAATTACAGTAAGGAATTCCAGATGTTGGGTTACTTTTGTAGTCTAACTATAATGCATAAGGTACTTGGATTTGCCTTTACTTCATGATTCCCCGAGGTTAGATTAACAGTTGGTAACCCAACCCCTGGTCGTGCCTCAGTATTTAATAATCTGCTTCTGTCTTTAGAAATTGCAAAATATTTGTGCACTTTTTCATTTATCAGTGCAGTATACAGTAAACTGAAGATAGAATCCTTTTCAGGTATGACATAATTTCCTTGAACTGTCAAGAGCATGATTTGCTCAGTTGGGTCTCTGCATAAAAAATGAACTAAAATGAAAAGGAGGGACTATGTAATCTACATAGAAGCATATAGTAGTAACAAATGATCAAAGGGTACTCTAGGTCCATTATGTCTACCCCCTCTCCATTTCACAAACAGAAACCAACAGGAAAGCTGTGAACACATGTACTAACTTATAGACCTCCTGTATCTATATACTGCAGCTCAAAGTAATCTCTATAATCACCTCCTGTGAATACCTCTGAAGGGCTCTACAATGCTGGTTAGATGAGAAACATGTTTACTAGCATCACAGCACCAGGCTCCATGTTGACAGTGATTTGCAGTCAGCATGGAGCCACACAGATTGGTGTATGTTTTTTCTTCGGGGGGCTTTGTGCCTTGAACCCCCCACCTGGGGGGCTCTGCCCCCATACTTTAGGATTCTAACTCCAGGTTGGAGTTAGTTTGGGGAGAAGGTGCAGGTTGGGGGAAGGGGTTGCCTGGTCCCAGTGGCACTTCTACGGTAGCATGGCACTGTTGTCGATATCGATGCATGTCACCATAGAAATGTTGCTGTTCAGTGGGCATACCCCTCTGAAGTGGTGGTCACTTGTAGTGTGCATGGGGGGTTAATAAAACATGAAACTAGGCATATGTGGGGAAATTCTAGGATTATCTGGCCAGTTTGTACAAGAAAAAACCTGAAGAGTTTGCATACATTTAGACAAAAGCAGAGTTTACTACTAATGTATGGATTCCCAAGTCCATTGTGAAGTGTTAAGATGTCAATCACATCCTAGATTGTTCATTACTTCAAGAACAATTGACCTGTTGCTATCATATTCCCAGTTCCTGCTTTGCACTAAGAGGTTATCTAAAGTTGAATTGCCCCCATGTTAAGAGGATTCAACACATGTTCTGTACCCCATGTTCATGGCAAACTCTGCTCTACCCTTAAAATAAAAAAAAATCCACAAATCTTTTCTGCCATTGGCAGCAACCCTCAACATGAGCAGTTTGAAGGTGGTCACACTATTCCTCAAACCTTCTTCTCAACACAAGGTGACTCAAGTTTGCTAAAAGGAGCCTTAATGCAAGGTTTCTGCAAAATGCTGCCACTGCTCAACTTACAGTAGATGCTCCAAGATGACAACCTGAACAAGGTTGTTAGTGTAAAATACAGGTGTATTACTTTTAATGCTCTCCTGTGGAACATTAGAACTGTGAACATTTTAATAAAAGTTACTTTTGAAGTTTAAACTATTGAAGACAAAAATTAGGTGCTCAACACAGCCAATGTTATTTACCCTGTGTTTTGTAGACTTTAAAGCATTGGTATTGTACAAAAAGCTGTTTGCTTCTTGATGCTTAAATAAGGACATCTTTGCTTTTGCCTTTTGTGTATAGTACATTTGTTCTGCTATCTACCATTATTAACTGTGATTTTGAGTCAAATAATGCAGACATCAGAGTAAAGGTGCATAACAAACATTGCACTCTACCCATATCCTCTTTATATGAACATTTAGATATCCATTTTCTTTTGATGACATATTCATTTTCAGATAAGTGAAATCTGAAAATAATTGGTGTAGCAATGGCAAACCCTATATAAATTCCAGCATAATATGATTTTTTTTCTTTTTTGTTTTTTTGCATTTTGAGCCAGTAGCATTTCATGTACTGTGGTAACACATGAAACAAACATTAGCATCAAATATTGTAGTATGCACATTAGTGGCTACACAATAAGACAACTGTCCTCAAAATTTGAAATAAAATGAAAAATACTTTAATGTTGCCAACATTGCTAATGTATCCTATGGATTTAGGGAGCTTAAAGGCAGCATACCCCAACCCCCAAGCAGGGCCATCAACTGACTCAAGATAGTGGGTCTTTGCTTATGTAAGAATATAAGTAATTGGTCTAACTTTTGCCAATTAAACCTGAGAAAACAGCTTGATAAGGTGTTGAAGGAATATACCTGTCATCTCTGTTGAGTGCTAACAGGCCACTTTCCCTAACCTCGTTCCATTTCAGTATGTTCCTAGATTTTTTTTAACCAAATCTCAAACTATTTGGTGCAAAATGTATGGAAACTGCTTGCCTCAAGTTACTGCAGCAGCCTGTGAATAGGAAGTAAAGCTGATTTCAAAGATGTGGGTTTGGTGATAAGCAGAAATGTGCTCTTCACCTCAATGTGTGACTATGTTAATAATTATTAATTGCAATGTTTTATTTTCCAAGTCAGTATCTCAACATAGGAAGAGAGAGTGGAACAAGAGAGCCAATACTAATGTTTTCCTAATAAGTGCTTAATGGTTTCTGTGTGCTCTACCCTATCTGTTTGCTAAAGGGAATTATTGTACCTCTATTTTGTTTTCAGTTTGAATTCTGAAAGGAGGATAAAAAACACATAGGAACATTCCACAAAATAATTTCCTTTACCAAGTCATTAAGAATTAGGAATTTGTAGGCATTACATGGATTTTTTAAAAATACATTATAATATTCTTCTTACTGTATTTTCCTAGTGTGCCATGTCTTCTGATGGAAAGACATGTCCATTGTCATCTTAATTTGTGCTTTATGCTAATAAGCACTGACGACTAATGATGGAGGTACACAGCACTCGGTAGCATAGCATATGTCGTGGAAGCAAGCTGGTGTCAACAGAATGGCCATGGGCATATATAGGATTTCAGTCAGAAGATACAGCATAGTAATAAAAAAATCAGTAAAAAGTATATTTTATAAGAAGAACATTTTTACAGAAAGAAAAAAAGACCTGATTTCATCTAGTCTGCACTGTCTTTCTTTATTTATTGGATTTTGTTCACCAGGTAGGCTCACTGAGACAAACATCCCATTTTCTGGAACAACCCAGAATTAATTACCTGCCTCTTCCCTCCGACTGACCACCACCTCCCCTGGACCTTCCCTTTTTTTCAGTTCAAAGTTTATTGAAGTTTAACAATATAGAGAACAGATCCAAAGGAACAATCTAAATTTTACAATTATCGTGAAATACACAGTGCATTGGAACTGTTCCACCCATCTCTCCTCTCTCCCACCACCCCCATCCCCACCCACAACCACCAATCCCTCTCCCCATTCAACACAGTCAATTAACAAAACCAAAAGGATCTAGGAGCCGGATACCTTCTGATAAAATTATATTAAAGAGAATACAAAGTATGCAAGGGATCCCATATTTTCGTATATCTCTCTGGTCTATTATTAAGACTTGCTATCACTTTCTCAGTTCTGAGGTTTGCAAGGAGCTCATTAAGCCATTCAGAATAAGAAATGTCATCACTGTCCTTCCAGTGGCATAAAACCACTTTTTTAACTGACATGGAGATGAGAGCCATATGGTATCTTTCAGTGGGTACTGTAATTTCGCTATAATCACCCAAAAGACAGATTTCTGGGCAAAATTGGTCAGTCAGGCCCAATAAGGGGTCTACTTTGTGTCGAATGGTGGTCCAGAGTGATGTAACTTTGGGACAGATCCAAAAAATGTGGTACAGGGATCCCTCTGCTTGCTGACAATGATTACAAATGGGTGATGGGAGAAGACCAAACCTAAATAATTTCTGGGGATATAATATAAGTTGTGCAATATATGGATTTGGGTGAGATGGAGCCTGTCTTGGGTAATACTGTATATTTATGACAGTTGTGCCATAAGGAATTCCAGTCTAACTCACGAGTGGAGAAAAAGGGAGTCCAATAAGTAGCGGGAGAAAAGCAGACCGGGTAGGCCCAGTTATATAAAATCTTATAGAGATTGGATACAGATTGTTGTGAGTTAGGCATAGAACCTATTTCACTAAGAAAATATTTAATACCCTGCTGGGGAGGGAATATTCCCAAAACTTTCAAAACTAAATGCCGTAGTTGAAAAATTTTAAAAACATAGTTTGTGGAGATATTGAGATTTTTTAAAATCTCGGTGGAGGACAGCCATAAGTTCTCTTTTGTCAAAAAATGGACAAGGCACACATCAGCTAATGGGGGTAACCATCCAACAGTAATCAATTTAATGTCAATCTTTAAATTTGGATTACCCCATACGGGTTGTGTTAAGTCCTGGGTATGGTTGTACTTCAGGAAAGTACATAATTGGGTGTGGATTCTAATGGAGGTTGCAATAGGTATCTTATGGAGTCCTGGTTCCAAGAGAGATGCAGATCAGTAATGGAGCCTTTAATTACCTTATAATTGAGAAGAAATACAACAGTTTTATCTAAATTCGATTTGCAATTAGATGACTGAGGGTATTTTTCAATGAGTGATAACATGGGAGGGATTGAAGTGGTTAGGTAGGATAACTGTAAAAGAAGGTTGTTGGCATAGGTAGAAACTTTAATTTCCTGATCTGAAATGAAAATGCCCAGGATCTTTTCTCAGGACGTTAATCGGCGGATGAGGGGTTCCAGGTACAGATTGAAAAGTAGGGGAGATAACGGGCAGCCCTGTCTGGTACCAGACTGTAACAGGAAAAGGTTAGATACCGCTCCATTGGCACTAATCCGAGCGGATGGTATACAATATAGAGCTTTTATCCATCTTTGAAATTCTAAAGGAAAGTTATGGGCATTAAGAGCTTAAAACAAAAAATTCCAATCCAATCTGTTGAAGGCTTTCTCGACATCCAGAGAGATCAAAGCTGCAGGATAAGAGGCATCTCTGGACACCGAGAGAGCATGCTAGAATGTTCAAAGATGATAGACCGACGAGCACCCTGTCATGAATCCCACTTGTTCAGGTCCAATGGGATCCAGCTGGATAAGATGGGGAGTATAATATAAGTTGTGCAAATACCATTAATACCGTTAATACAAATTTAAAGATTGACATTAAATTGATAACCTGGTTAAACAACTAAAAAAAAAAAAAAAAGATTAATTCGGTCCGCTAATAGCTTGGTTAAAATTTTTAAGTCTTGATTCAATAAGGATATTGGGCGATAACTTGTAGTTAGTTCTGGATTCTTATCAGGCTTAAGTAAGAGGACTATTAGGGCTTCTGACAATGTAGGATCTACTATTGCACCTGATAACATATATTGGAATAGGGGGATTAATAGAGGGATCAATTGCTTTTGAAATTATTTATAAAAATGAGATGAAAAGCCGTCAGGTCCCGGGGATTTATCAGAGGGTAGATTTTGAATTATTCTAGCTACTTCCATAAAAGAGATTGGAGTTATGAGTAAGTTTTGCTGTGCTTCAGAAAGTAAAGGTAGATTGGATGAAGTCAGATAAGCATCCAACACTTCATCTGAGGGTGGATCAGACATAGCACTATATAGTTCTGTATAGTACTTACTAAATTCTAATACTATGTCTGCAGGGGATGTTTTTAAAGTACCATCTACTTGAGAATGGATAGATGGGATATACCTAGAAGATTCCTGCTGTTTAATTTTGAGAGCTAATAAGCCTCCTGCCTTTTTCCCCCGGTCTGTGTAAGATGCCTTTGTTCTCAATATAGCAAATTCTGCCTTTTCTCTCAAAGTTTCTAAATAAGCATCTTTTAATTTAGCTAGGTTTTGTCGATGGATGTCAGAAGAACTGGAAGTCAGACTCAGTTCAACTGAATGGATTTGAGAGAGCAGGTTATTTAATTCTTGGTCTTTTTTCTTCTTTCTTTGCGAGGATAAACTGATTAATATTCCTCTAATATAGGCCTTAAAAGCACACCAAACAAAATCAGGTCACGGGGTGGAGTTAAGATTAATGTCAATAAACTGCTCAATATGTTTGGTAAGAGCAGAAATCATTACAGGATCTTTCAACTGCTGGTTATTAATTTTCCATCGTGTAGTTATTTTGGGGAAGGATGAGAGGGTGAGGTGACAGGTTGCCAAAGAATGGTCAGATGGCGGGCGAGGTTGAATGGAGGTCTCCAAGACACCAGGCAGCAAGGTGTGGGATAAGAGAAGGTAATCAATACGGGAGGCTATGGTATGGACTGAGGAGAAGAAGGTGTATTCCCTTTTGGTGGGATGTAATATGTTCCAAACATCACATAGTCCACATTGGTCAACAAGCTCCTGGAAAGCCCGTTGAGCTGGTGAAACCCTCTACACCTTCCAGTAGAATTATCTAATGTGGAATAAAAGACGGTATTCATGTCACCTCTGAGAAAAATTGGTAGGGATAAGAATGGACTTAAAATCCCAACCAGCTGTATGAAAAAACCCGGAGTGTCTACATTAGGCCCATAAAAACTTCCCAGTAACATCTCTGTCATATACAAAATGCAGTGAATGAAAACAAATCTACCCTGTGGATCTTTGAGTATTTGAATGAGTGAGAAAGGAACTCTTCTATTAATCAATATCAAAACACCACAGCTTTTGGAAGTACCCCCTGCAGAAAATACCTGGCCAATTTGTAGTCTCTTCATACAAATCACCTCAGAGTCCAACAAGTGTGATTCCTGTATAAATATAACATCTAATGATAACAGAGCTAAATGTTTAAGGACTTTATACTGTTTCAGTTGTTGTCAGACTCCTTTAACATTCCAGGTAGCAACCTTAAGAAAGTTGGCCATATTCACTGTTAAGGATAGAAATAGACAGAACTTTCAAATTAGCCCCTAGATTTAACACTAACATAACCCACCATGAGACTGTGTTGAGAACCCACCCAATCTTTTTACCTATGTAAACCCCTTCCCCTCACCAAATCCCAAAACCCTAGAGCAAACAAAAGGTCAGGTTTGATTAAACAATGCTCCAACCCACCCCAATACCCAAACTATTGCAGACTGCATTCTGCAGAGTACTTTCACTAAAACTCTCTCCCTCCAGCCACCCTTAAGTGGATCCATCTAAGTCCGTTTATAGGGATAACAACCAAGTAAAAAATGGAACCAAACTAATTAAATGAATTTAAACTAAATGATTTATAAAGGATGTAGTTGCAGCCTAACCAGCTGAATAACCCATTAAGAATTTATCATTATTAAACCAAATTTCACTCCCTGTGCCACAATTTTAACTGCAAACCACATAACAAAGATTTGCATCGCACTGAGGATCACTCAAAACTTTACATAAAATAAATAACCCTATTAATAAAGCTGGCAATACTAGATGTAAGTAACCATATATGCTTATTGAGCAGATAGGCGACAAGATTCCTCTAGTGGTCACAATAGAGTACTGTTCATGCCAAAAATGAGCACGTGGAAACTTAAAATTGCACAAGGAAAACTATTGAGTCAAAAATGGAAAATATGGCACGGAAAAGGTCGAGATTTTCCCAGTGTAAGTAACTGGTTGTGACCCATAGTAACAAACACTTAATCATGCTGAATCAGGAACAGTTATATATCCACATAAAGTGAAGATTTAATGAGAGGAGTGATCAGACTGTATAGGAAATCTAGGCAGACAGTACCACTGCATCCAGCTATCTTCACCCTGCATATCCACAGCATTTCGCTCCCTGTGACACAATTTTAACTGCAAACCACATAACAAAGATTTGTATGGCACTGAGGATCACTCAAAACTTTACATAAAATAAAGGCCCTATTAATAAAGCTGGCAATACTAGATGTAAGTAACTTTATGTGCTTATTGAGCAGATAGGTGACAAGGTCCCTCTAGTGGTCGCAATAGAGTACTGTTCATGCCAAAAATGAGCGAGTGGAAACTTAAAATTGCACACTGAAAACTACCAAGTCAAAAATGAAAAATATGGCATGGAAAAGGTCAAGATTTTCCCAGTGTAAGTGACTGGCTGTGACCCATAGAAACCAAATGCCCAATCATGCTGAATCAGGAACAGTCATTGATCCACACAAAGCAAAGAGTCAATGAGAGGATTGATCGGACCGTATAGGAAAACTAGGCCAACAGTACCACAGAATCCAGCAATCTTCACCCTGTGTCTCCACAGCATCAAACATGTTCTTCAGAGCCTACAATGCTCTCCTGTTTTTTTTTAAAAGATTAGATGCTTCGCAGACAGGCAGAGTCAGGTATTCCGGAACAGATCAGGTAGCAAGGTCTTAAGTCCAGTGTGAGCAGCCTCGGGATCTTCATAGCTTTGCCACATGCCTGCTATGAGAATTTGTAATCTAGCAGGGTAATTCATGCAAAAATGAATACCTGCCACGATGAGCTTGGAAACAAGTGGGTGAAAAGCCGTCCGGCGCTGTTGGACAGTAGCAGGCAGATCTTGCGCAATCCTCACCTTGGATCCCTCCCAACAGACCTCCTATAGCTCTCGGACTTTGACGAGAAAATGCTGGCACTCTAAGTAATTCAGAAATCTAAAAATTAAAGGTCTCGGTGGAGATCCTGCTGGAGGGGTTGGTCTGAGAGCACTATGTGCCCTCTCAATTACATATTTGGGGCCAACTGGCGAGGGCCCATCAATTTTCTCGATAAACTTCTGAATAAATGGAATGGCATCTTGCCCCTCTTCGGTCTCAGGTAGCCCAATCAAAACCATGTTGCTCCCGTGGCTATGACCCTCTAGATCTTCTATCTTGACTTCCATCTTGGCTAGTTTTTGTCTGGTAGCCACAAGTTCTGGGCCGATCTTGTCCAGACATTTTCCCAGAGAAAATATATCAGCCTCTGAGTCGGACGTTCTGCAAGAAATATCCTCCAAGGCTTCTGTGATTAATTTTATCTCTGTGGTTAAGGATCTTAATTCCTCTTTGAATGGTCTGAATTCTGTCAGAAATCCAGCCAAGGTGAGCAGCTCCTGATCCAATGAAACACTTGCGACCTCCACTGTGTCGGCCCTAGGCTTTTTCGGGCCTTTCTCAGGCATTGCAGGCAGAGTGCATTTTAGCAAAGATCTCCTCATTTCTATCTCCATGAGGGATATCACTGTAGCAGATGAAAGGTAAGCATTTCGGACATCTGTTGAATGACTTCACCGATTATTTTGTTTATTTTAAGTCGGAAAATAGATGGAAAAGGTAATCGGGTGGCTAGATTGTGCAAAAGGAGCTAGCACCAGGCAGCCTGCATCATGTGGTCTCCCCCCGGACCTTCCCTGCTGACAAATCCCACATGGTTTGCCCCCATGATGGGGCCAGGATGGGAAGGGTCATCCTCTCCACCCTCTCAACATCCAGATAGGGTAGGAGTCCAGGTGATGGCATGGGCAAAAGGCAAAGCAAGCAGGGATTCATTAAGCCTGCACAGTTTTTCCTATTTCATCCCACCCACCTCCCCTGATGCTGAGAACAGCCCCTGAAAGCCTCAACACAACACTGGTGTCCCTGCAGAGGAACAAGCTCCCTGGTCCACCAGAAAGGTCGTCAGAGCAGCAGAACCCAAACCCAGCCTCCTTTATGCTGCCAGCACCTCCATAGCCCACTGGCCTCCCTGGTGGCTCCCTGAACTCATTCCCAAATGCCGGTTGCATGCATGGGAGAGCAACATGCTAACTGTTGCATGATTGGGAGGCTGTTTTATGCATCATTAAAACCTGATGGGTGAAATGTCATTTCTAGTTTTATTTTTTATTTTTGGTCTGAAATTGATGTAGCCATTATGCTTTATTTGAAACAGCATTGCCCTTTTTGTGAGGTAGTTTAACCCTGTGATTGGAAGGGAGAACAGTGATGTGAATGTGTAGAACCAGGTTTGAACCCCACATCCACCACTTACTCAGTGTGTGACCCTGAGCAAGCCATTTAATCTCTTTGTGACTGATTTCTCTATATCTAATCTATCTCTGTTCTGTAAATATCCCCATGAACCAAACACATCAGCAACAACCCCTTCCTTGATTTTTCAATACTTTGTTTTTTGTAGTCAGTGCTATTTATTCCACCACCATGGCTGGCCCCATCATCAGGGACTGACCCCCACCAGCCCCATCACCCAGGCTCCATATGGACTTACCATCCAACTCCCTGCCTTCCCAATGGATTTCCCCCTTAACAAGGGCAGCCTGACACCCACAAAATGAACCCTTGGGTGGGAGGCATGCCATATAGCTAGGTGCAGAATCCTGCAAAGGGTCAGTCCCATCATGCTGGCCAGCCCTTTTCTTTTCCTTTATTGGTTCCTGAGGGGACAGGCATGCATTGCCACCTAGACAGCCCTACCCACTCTCCCTGATTTGCTGTCCCTTGGTGCCCAACCCCTAGCCATCACTAGGGGGTCAGAAGTGTACCAGGTGCAGCATCCCCCCCTCAGAAGAAGAGAGCAGTCCATTGGATGTTCAGTTCTCCTTCCCCCCTCCCGGCTGACCTTCTGACATCCTGAGTTTGCTCCCAAATCCAGGTCATGGGCACTGTGAGTGGTAGCACTACCACTGTACCAGCAAGCTGGCTAATGATTTTTCAGTACTTTTGATGACATTTGTATGGCAACTCCTGCATAAGCCCAAACTCTTTTCCTTATAGAATCAGCAAGTACTAAGAATAACATACAGGTTTTATGCTATATTCTTATTTATACTGAGCTGTTGCCATGGTAATTTAGATTTTTTATTTTTTAAATACAGTATCAGCTTCCCTGCTAATGAAAGTCTCCCGCTGTAAAGCCTTCTTCTATACTACCTTACTTTTGCAGTTGTCCAAGTCTTCTTTTAAGAAAAAAAATCTCACCTACTGAGAATGCAACAGACTGCAGGGCATTCCATGCCTGTGAATGTTTTGTACTTGTGCTGGCTCAGAGAACATCTTCTGGAGTTATCATACAATACTATTGGCAGACTTTTGCACTGAATACCTGATCCAACAGAATATAAGAAAGAGTCCTGAGAGGAGGAAGGGCTGTGGTTCAGGAAGTCTTCACTTATTTAAGATACTAAGCTGAATCAAATAAAGTCAAATCAAAATAGCCCATTTCAGTTCTTTGCCCAGCAATTTAACATCAGAAATAAACCAACATTTTGGATCTACTGTCTTTTCAAGATATGCCATCAGTGGTATCATGACTCATAATACTTGCTCAGTAATGCACCTGGTGATTACTCGCCTAATTGGCGGAGGCTATAAAAATGTGCATAGGACATTAAGACCTGACAGATTAAAGACACCATGCATATTTAATATGTAACTAGAATATTAATCACTGAAAATTAATGTTCATTTCATTCTGATGCTTGAATTGTTCTTGGTAGTGTAGAAGGAATGCAGAAGCACTTTATTGTCTTAGTTCTAAATAAAGACAGTAACAGTGCAGACCTATATATCAGTCTCTCTCTCTCTCTCTCTCTCTCTCTCTCTCACTCTCACTCTCTGTCTCTTTCTTTCTCTCCTAGATCTTTTGAATAATCAAAGCTTTAAGCATAAAAGGATACAGCAGAGTGTGAGGGCTTCAGGAGGAATTTGGGGGAGTAGTTCTTCAGAATGTAGTTTGAATCAAGCAACACTGAGGGATCCAACCAGCCAGTAAAACTTTGAGGGGGACACTGTGGGGAGTACATCAACCTTTTATCACCATATTCCTGGGGGTGAATTCTAACTCCAGTAAATATGAAGCAAGTGTTGTGCGTCACAAGCTAGTTTTCACCAGGAAGTATTTTACAATACAAAATGGTAAGCAGTTTTGCAGATCGTGATATTAATAGCATTTTGTTTCTCAGAAACAGCCCAGGGCTAACAGGAAGGTTACATTTAGAGATAGGAAAGTAGCAGGACTATTCATGCCTATGCTACATCTAACTACAGGCCAAAAATGTAATTATTATTTAAATAGTAAGCATATTCAATTTTATAAAAACCTCACATTTAATTGTGACTATTCCAAGATGCATTTGCTCAAAAAAAGTGAATAGAATGCAATATTAAAGTGTTACTATTTGAAACAAACATCAAATGATAACTATTTGAATAGATGATGACATTTGAAGAGTTGCAAATAGTATGAAAAGTACCCAGTCAGCTTTCATTGACCAGTTTTAGGCATTTTAAACAAAATTGGGAAATCAACAGCATTTTAAAAACAGAGTGCATGTTTGTGCTTAATTTCTAGTAGTTCATTCTTTATTGCAGCCCAAACACATTTAGCTTATGTTTCATCAATTTTACAATCCCAACAGCACAAAATGCACATTCCAAATAGAATATGGCACATAACTCTTTGGATAGACTATTTCGTTTACACCATTTCTACATTTAAGCTTAAATTAGATAAGTACTGTATCTTACTGTAAAATATGTGACAGGGTACTCCCATTTAGCAGATGAGGGAAGAACTTGATGGGATGGTGGTCTTTTGTTCCTAAATTCATGTATCCATGACATACATAGACACATTAGACAATGCAAAAGACAATTGGGGCATGCAGTCTGTCTGTTATATCCTATCATACACTGAGACCTGTTATCAATACGGGGCTTTTGTCTACACTTTCCACCTCCCGGTTCCCTGTCTTATTGCAAATTCCCTGTGCAACTGCTAAGCCTTTAACTCTGCCCTAGCTGTGCTTGAAATCGTTAATGGTTTATATTATACAATGGTATACAATAAACTAAATGAAGTGTGATACTCACAAATCATATACATCTATTAGACTGAATGTGATTTTTCACTGGATTAATAATTTACAAAAACTAAACATATTCTTTCATCAAAAATGGGGAAAGCATGCACAATAAATATGAGGGAGGGAACTATGGCTTCATGTCACCACACTAATACATTGTGTGTTCTGTTGCTGAACTAAAAAAAAACTTATTTTGTTAATTAAACTTGGATATAGATTATGTGATAAACATTACTGTGAATACTCCTCAACTCCCAACTCAGTAGTTTCAAGGGGGAAAAACAACAGCATGTAAATGGTTGACCTGTTAGCACATTATTAAAGTATCTTGGTTACTAGTTGTACTATTCATTTTGGCTGCAGTTTTGGCTGCTGTTTGACAGTATTTAATCTTTGTCAAATATTGTTTGCAAATCACCAACTGAATTATGTATGAACTGACTAGACATTCCCTTGGGTTAAGATTGAGGCACACTGGTGGAATAGTCTAAATAGGCTAATAGTGTAAATGCTCATAGTAAATTTGGCAAGAAGATAAATGCAAGCCTTCAGTTTTCAGAACCATCAATGCCTCACATTGCACTAGCTCTACAAAGATTTGAAAAAGCCCTCCCCCACACACAAAGAGCATGTCATAGTTCCCTAAAAACTATTAAAAAACTCACCATTCCCATGGACAGAACTCTAAACACAGTTAAAAACAATTGCAGTTTTCTTTGCAGTCTTATTCAAGTAAAACACTTTACATTTGCAGAAGACTTTCTAATACAAATGAATTCTAGGAACAACAAAGGGGCACTACTTCAGTATGAGGGCTGCAAAAGAAACAAACAATGTATTTCACTGGTTTATTCCTTGCACGCTGACACTGTTTTTCTCTGCAAGATAATTATGCAGACCTTTCCCAGTTTACAGACTCCCCCTGCTATCCAAACGTGATTTACAGGGCTACCATTTCTGCATGTTATAGACCACCCAACATTTAAAAGCTCCTAGTACACATTAACAAAGTAACGTAATATTGTTTGATGGAATGTACTAGGGTCCACCTTATTCAGCCCTCTTGCTGCTTGGCAATGATTATACCCCAGTTTGAATGTTGACACATCAAAGCAGAACTGCAAGAATGTTATCCCTACTCCTGTTACATGCATGTAACCATCAATACTAACCCCATTCATAAATATGTCCAGTCCTGCTTTCAAAGCCTGAACAATGTCAATGTCCCGTACCTCACTGAATAAGCTAGTCCATAGACTGCTCCCCCTGAGTGTGTTGTAATGATTTTTGATTGTTATCCTTAATCTTTTGCCCTCCACATTTGAGGACATGCCTAGCAGTTCAGCTTGCACCCACTGGCTCAAACAGCTGTAAATGTTCCACATGGTCTGTCTCGTTTAGTATTTAGAACCCCATGAGCATGAGGCAAGATGGCTGCTTAGTAAGAGCATTTGTTTTTGTGTTTTTCCCCCTCTGCTTGGGCCAGTGAAAATGTAATCAAAACCAGGAAAAATAGGGATCTCTCTACCTTTTTTAAAGTAAAACAAACTCTGGTCAGAGCCACTATGGCTGCTAATACATTAATTTCATAAAAGTATTTCATGGGCTTAAAGGTAAAGATCAATTGCTGTAGTCAGCTCCATGTGTAAATTTCATGTTTGGCAAAGCTAGATCATTTAACTGTTTGATCCTGTGTTTACCATGTGTTGAAAATGCAAGTGATGAGTGCAGCTTGTACTCTATGGGGAAGATGAGGGAGCTCAGCACCAAGGCCTCCAAGTAATGGTAGAAGGAATGGTGCAGAAAGGCGAGGTAAGGCTTCACTGGGGATTGTGGGACAAACTGGAAGGATAAGAGCCTATACTAAGGTGATGGCCTGCTTCCTTCCAAGAGGGAAATATAGACCTCAGCAGACAGTTTAAATGTTACTTTGACAAACATTTAAAGTAGCCAAGGGGGGGGTGACAGAAGAAATAGGGGCGGCAGAAAGTGGGCCATCACAGGGAGATATAGAGAGTAGGGAGATCCTGATTGGAGAGAGTCCCACCAGGATGCATATTATTCAATGAAGCAGAGGATTAGCATAGGAAGAATGGGGGGAAAAGGAGCAGTCAAAAGAGAAAGGCGAGGAAGGGGGAACAATTGGAAAAAGGAGAAAATGACAACAAGAGAAATGAGGGCTGTCCAAATGGTGCAAGATCTGCATCAGAAGTCCTATGAGGAGAGACTGAAAGAGTTCAATATGTACACCCTGGAGGAGAGGAGGGAGAGTGGGGATATGATGGTGATGTTTTAATACCTCACGGGTATTAATAAGGTACAGAAGGGTGATATGTTTCAGAGGAAAAAGGTGCTGTAGAACAAGAGGTCATAATATGAAGCAAGAAGGAGGTAGATTCAGGAGAAATGAGAGGAAGTACTTCCTCACAGTAAGGGTGGTGGATTCCTGGAACAGACTTCAATGGCATACAATGATAATAATGACTGCTATAGAGTGACTCTCAAATGAGCGACTCATTTGTGGTGTTGCGCATATGAGCTACCCTATAAGGGTAGCGACAGATGGGACAGCGAGGGTAGAGATGAGTGAGGGAGGGTTACGATGGTGACCAGAAGGGGAGGGATAGGGAAGAGGGTTTGTGTGGGGTAGTGTGGCCTGCTGCCACTGAGCTATCCATGTGGTGTGGTGATGAGGGTGGCTAGCTTCAGTGGAGCAGGCACTGGGTTCATGGCTGGGGACCAGGAATATTTTTTGTTCAGCGACCATAATTTTTATATTTTTGGGGGACTGTTTCCCCCTGTCCTGACATGCACCTCCCTGGAATTAGTAATCTAAACTCAGTGGTGTGTGGGGGTGAAGCCCCCATTGGGGGAAGTAGGGGGTCACAACTCCACCACATAAATGTATTTTAAATTGATGGATGTGGTGTCATCCACTACTGTACATCATCGTTTTGCTTTTCAGCAATGTACAGTCACTGTAACAGTGATCGCTGTCTTGTGATAGCCTTTATCACATGGAACCAACATCAATGGGAGGCAGTGGGGGTGAAACCAGTGGTGGGTTTCAAAAATGCCTCTGATAGACACAAAGGGATCCTAGGAGGAAGGAAGGGGGTGGAAGAGACAGTGCTGTAGATCAAGTTGGGTCAACAGCAAAAGTGATAATTAAAAATGGGCAGACTAGATGGGCTCAGCATTCATTATCTGCCATCAGTTTTGTTTCTATGTATTACAGCTTATGTGATTTGAATGGATACAGTGTAAAATTATTCTTATGTACAGTGTCGATACTGTAAACTGTGTAGCACACATAATTCATGTGGTACTATGCTATACAGATGTGATAATCAAATGGGCAAGAATATATGCATTAAGCAATGGAGAAAAAATCAAGAGGAACACATGTGAAGCAATACACTACTGGTTCACCCATGCCACTGTGCAGGCAATGTAGTTTAGGATGCAAGAAATATGTTGCCTGGAATTATCGCTGGTGACATTGTGCAACCCGACAGTTGCAGCAGTAAAGTATCATCCCCCCTGTAACACATAGGTATTTCAGGGGGCTTTGTCACCTTCACACCGTGATATGTGTGGGACTTCAACAGCCACACCCACATCAACTAAATATAACCACCTCTGGGCTGGGCATGTCATGAATGGGACATGAATGTTGGAGGCACCCAACAGGGTGGGCTTGCAGGATAATCTATAATCCAGATCGCCCCTGTCATTCATGCCCTTGTTGCAGTGGACCCATTACAGTGCCCTAATCACAGCACCCTAACAATGGGATACCTATACTTCTGATAGAGTGGTGACTCCATGATAGGTACATACTGTATGAAGTTACAGTATTATGATGCTAGCCAGCCATATACCAATGTTGAGTTAGCCACAATATGGGATTTTATTAATGTTTTTTTAATAATACAGACATTGCCCCAGCTTGCCCTGAGTGGTCCTGATGGCTCCAACAGCAGTCTAGGTACTCCTCCAGGCCTGCTACTTCCAGTATCAGGCCACCTGAAGACCCATGCTACTGCTCCCTGACTTCTACTCTTTCCCATGGACACTCCTGCAGCTCCAGTCCACTTCCAGAACCAGCCGTGCTCGGTGCTCTTTTGCTGCTTGACCCACCAAGCCAGGAACCCAGCCACAGCTTGCCCTAAGGGGGCTTGATGGCTCCAACGGCAGTACAGGTAGTCCTCCAGGCCTGCCTCTTCCAGCATCAGGCCACCCGCAAGACCCACACTACTGCTCCCTGACTTCTACTCTCTCCCATGGGCACTCCTGTGGCTGCAACCCACCTCCAGTGCCAGCCACGATTGATGATCTCTTGCCGCTCAACCCTCCCAGCCAGGAACTCAACCACAGCTTGCTCTGAGGGGGCATGATGGCTCCAACTGCAGTCCAGGTACTCCTCCAAGCCTGCCTCTTCCAGAATCAGACCACGCAGAGGACCCACGCTACTGCTCCCTCACTTCTATTCTCTCCATGGACACTCCTGTAGCTCCAACCTGCTTCCAGGGTCAGCCATGCTCTGAGCTCTCTTGCTGCTCGACCCTCGCATCCAGGAACCCAGCCACAGGTACAGAATCAACAGGACATTATTGGCTTGAAAGCTGTTCTTCTGATTGGTTAATCAGCCCTGCTGCAGGCCAATCTTTGGCTGCTTCAGTGCACCGGGAAACTTTTGAACTTCCTTGCCTTGGTGCTTGCCGCTCATTTCAATTTTGTACTGCTAATTTCTCCTGTTTTTTTAACTACTGTTTATGAGCAACTTTATTCTAAAGTTTACTGTAATATAAAGAAATTGGAGTGACTCAGCTCTGTTTAGGTAAAGTATGGTATTTTGGGCACAGGCGTTAGAACCTGTACCTTATACCTGACTGTTGTGAATTGATAAAAGTGGTTTAAGCACTGTTAAACATTTTTTTCTTTTTTCTCTCTTCTCTGCCTGTCTCACTGTACTGCCCACTGCCTAGTCTTGTTACAATTCCCCCTACTCCTTTCAGTTTCTGCCTTGGCTGATTCCTGCTCCCTGTCTAGGTACTCACCTCTGGTGTCTGGGACTATCCACCCCTTCCCTACTCTTTCCCTCCCCCACTATTAGCACCTCTTCTCTTAGCTATTTAGATGCCCTGCTCTGCTCTGTTCTCCTGTCTGCCCCCCCCTCCCGATTTGGCCACCTTTTCTCCAACCTACTGTAACCCTCTGTTTCTCCCTTCCCTTCCCTTCCAGCTTGCCCTGAGTGGGCTTGATGGCTCTGACGGTGGTCCAGATACTCCTCCAGGCCTGCTCTTCCAGCATCAGGCCTCCTGCAAGATGAATACTACTACTCCCTGACTTCTACTGTACCACGGACACTCCTGTGGCTCTGACCTGCTTCCAGGGCCAGCCGTGTTTGGTACTCTCTTGTCACTCAACCCTCCCAGCCAGGAACCCAGCCACAGGTATGGAATCAGCAGGACTTGGTTGACTTGAAAGCTGTTCTTCCAACTGGTTAATCAACCCTGCTGCAGGCCGACTATTGGCTGCTTCAGTGCACCGGGAAACTTTCAAATTTCCTTGCCTTGGTGCTTGCTGCTCATTTCAATTTTGTACTGCTAATTTCTCCAGTTCTTTGGCCCACCCCCTTCCCCCACCACCACCCGTTATTAAATACTCTGATGGCAGGTCAATCCCCTCCCCTCACTTGCTATTTTCTGGCATTGTGTCACTGCTTCTACTGTCACCTCTCTCTTAAAGGGCTGCCCATTCCAATTTCTTGCCATCCATTCATACTGCAACAATGACCCCTCTCTATGCACTGCTTTTGCATGCTGCCCTACTGTCCTTCCTCTTTCCTCCTGTAGGACATCTACAGTATAGCCCTCCACCACCTCCTGTCCCTTTACTGTCAGACATTATATTGAATAACCACAACACTGCTATGCTATCCTACAGGGCTTCCTGACATTTACCATCCCAGGCCATGCCTACATTAAGGCTCTCAAGGCTGTTCTCACCAAAACACTGGTGGTCTTACCCCCCGGCATTCCTTCCTGGAATCTTTAACATTCAGTCAAAACTCCCCATCTGTCGCACACAATGCAGACAGCACAAAATTAACCGCAAACAGTTGAAGGCGTACCTTTGTCGAATAGCCCTCCTGCTACTGGGAATGTCCACCCTAATCCTGGACCTCAACAGCCAAAAGCCCTCCCTCAAAGGACTGGGGGACACCTCACTGTTGGCTCAATAAACTACAGCCTGCTCCACAAAATGGACATCCTTACTGCCTGGGTCCATCAGCACAACCCAGACATCCTATCAGTGGTAGAAACTTGTCTCTTCCCAAAAGTTCAAGATATGACTATCACGATCCCTGATTATACCATCTATAAAGTGGATCTGCTATCCAAACATGGGGGGGGGGCTGTGCCATCTATATAACAGACAACCTCCAGGCCCTTGTGCTCACCTTACCTGACACAGGGGTCAACATGCAAGCCTTAGCCATAAAGTTTCTGATTGGGAAACATAATAAATCCCAAACTATTCTCTCAGTTTATATCCTGCCTGGGTTGAAGACACCAGGGCTAGATGCACTCATGGCATGTTTAGGCTCCTTGAATCTCAACACCGAAACTATATTGCTCAGGGATGTCAATGCTAATTGGCTTTTGCCAGCTGCTAGCCCCTATAGGGATGCTGTCTCCTTTGTGGACCTCGCCTAACTCGTACACTCTCCTATGAGGGTGAACTATAAAACTGGCACATCTACATTGCTGTATTGAGTCCTGTCGAGCAGGCCTGACCACATCTCCCATACAACAGTTCTCCCGGATTCATGTAGTGACCACTCACCCATTTTGTTCCGCTGGTCAAATTACTTCAGGAAATCCCCTGCCAGAACAGCTACTTATTGTGTCCTCAAGCAGGGGCATCTAGACCTCTTAAAAAAGGACCTGCAAAGACTCGACTGGTCAGCTGTTTACTCAGCCAACTCTGCTGACTCAGCGTTAGAATCTTTCATCACTGCCTTTAATGGTATTTGTAATAGGCATGCACCGCTGGAAAAAACATAAAGGCAAAGGATATTGCAATCTGTGGCTAATCCCTGAACTTCTAGAGCAAATGAAATCAAGGGACCAACTTTGGCACTAAGCTTGTACCACTGGAAAAATAGCCAATACCCAGAGCTATAAAAAAGCTTGTAAAAAGCAATTTGCCTTGTGAAAAGCAACTACTTCAGGAATGCCCTCACCCAGTCCTGGAGTGATGGAAAAAAATTCTGGACAAACATCAATGAACTTCTTGGCAAGGGATCAAAGTCATCCCCCTCAATTTTACATGTTGACGGGGTACCCTTCACTGAACCTCTCACCATTGCTAACTCCTTTAATCAAGCCTTCACTGATCTCAGTGGGGTATTACCATCCAATTTTTTTCCAACACTTAAACTGCCCCCCTAGTGCTACTTTTAATGACCAACCACCTTCTTACCCTTCTTTCTGGTTTAGAAAAGTTTCTACATGGGAAGCTAGGAAATAATTAAGTTCCTTGAGAAGTCATGGCTTAGTGGTAACTCCCTTGACCTAAAATTGGTGGACCTGACCCTGGACAGCATACTGACTCCTCTAACCCACATTCTTAATACATTGCTCAGATTCTTCCATTTCCCTTAATTGTGGGAAGCCGCTCTAGTGATTCCTGTTTTCAAAAGTGGTGCCCAAACTGAACAGAGCAACTACCGGCCCATCTATTTACTCCCTTCATTATCTAAGGCCCTTGAAAGGGTAATCATGGACCAACTTGTGAACTACCTGGATAAGTATAACCTGCAGTGCCCACAGCAGCACAGGTTCCACAAACGGCACATTACCACCACTACTCTACTTGAGTTCACTGGTTATATTCACAAGTATCTGGATCAAGGCACTATAGTTAGTGCCATGTTCATCAACCTATCCCAAGCCTTTGATACTGTTAACCATGTCCTCCTAGTGCAACAGCTTGTTGCTATTGGTCTGTCTGAAGATATAGTAGCTTGGTTCAGAAGTTACCTTTCAAATCACTCTCAACAGGTTAAGACTGACAATGTCTTGTCTGACTCCAAACCAGTTCTCTCTGGTGTTCTTCAAGGGTCCATACTTGGTTCCATACTGTTTAGCTTATTCCTCAATCAGCTCCCAGCCACCTATCCCAGCAAAATTCTGCTCTACACAGATGATGCGGTTCTCTTCGTAAATGACAATGATCCCAATGCTCTGGAACATAAGCTCCAGCAGAGTTTCGCGGCCATTGAAAAATGGTTCAGTACACAAAAACTTGTGAACTACAAGAAAACCAAGATAATGTTGTTCACAAGTTCACAGAATTGACATTGTACACACCCCCTCACCATAACTAATGTAGCCAGGTTCCCACTGGTACAGGTCCATCATTTCAAATACCTGGGGGTAACATTAGACAGCATCATGTCCTATGTGTATCACATCGATAACATTGCTAAGGCCATTAATATTTGCATTGGCTTGCTCTACCAGCATAGGCAGAATCTTACCCCCGAGACCCTCTCACTTGCAGTCCTTAGCTCTGAATTCTCGCTTGTGAACTATAGGTTAGTAATTTATGGATCTGTCACTGACTCTGTCTTACGATGGATCATAGCCACATTGAACAAAGTCTGTCGGCTTTCTATTGGGTCTGCTCGGCTCACCCGTACATGCGACCTGTATGCCCAGGCAAACTGGTTACAGTTCACTGGAAGGCTAAGATACCAAACCTGCCTCCTGGCAAAGAAGGCAAGCCTGGTACTGGTACCCACTGGTGTAATGAAGTTCCTCAACCCCTTTGAATGCAGCTGCTGCACAAGAATTTCGGATAGCATGTCCATCATGGTACCAAGCTGCCGCACCTCATTAGCTCAGAGGTCTTTTGCCCACCGTGCTTCCTCCTGGCTAAACAATCTCCCACCTGCTATCATCAGTTCAACAATGTTAGGGCTTTTCAAGCATGATCTCAGAAAACATCTTGTTGCTACTGTGAGCTGCGACTGTTTCCACTAGCTTCCCCTGCTGCCCAAAAGATTTCTCCTTTAGGTTCTTAACTGTGTGTACTCTCTCATCCTCTACTTCTCACCTTCCTACTCCCACTTCCTACCCTCCTCTCGCCCCCATCTCTGTCTCTGCCAGTTGGTTGCTTGGCCAGCCATGTAGACTTTTTCTTGGATCCTCTTAGCCTGGCTGACAAAGCCTTCCAGGCTGCTTCGCTCCCTCACCCTCCCTGCCTCTCTCCCATCCATCTCAAAAAGCCTTTTCCAAGCAGATAATCCCCTACCTCGCCCTCCTGCACTGCCCCTATAATGACTTTACCTGCTTGTTCCTCATCCCCCCCTGCAACCTATATTTTTACAGGAGCACTTAATAGTCTGTGTCATCACTCTATTGTGGCTTGATTTAATGTACTTATATTAGAATGTTTACTTGATTGTTACTGGCCATGCCTTTGTTTTTTGTTCATTGTAAGAATTTCCCTGTACTATTATATTTACTGCTCTTCACTGTAAATGTTGTTTTTGTTCTTGTAAATCCTCAGCCCTGTGTGCTCACTCTGATGTGGAACCTATGTGATGAGCTTGCCTCAAAGGTATTAATCCAAGACAATAAATTAATGAAATAAATAAATAAACATTGTCTACACAGTAATGACACATAGCCAAGAATGCTCCTTTCAATTTGCGACCTTGTTCTTTTTTTTAATCACTTTATTCATTTTTGTTAATTCATTTACAATGTGACAAATAATAAAGAAATGTATAGACAGCAGACCTGCAAGAACAATTTGACCTGTGTTTTCGAGTTACAAAAAGATGTTAGGCCAGGAGTGGATTCAGGCCGTAATGTTGACAGTAGTGCAAATCTGTTCAGCCAGTTAACTTTTGGTTTACCTATGCATGCCTTTTTCACAATAGGGCAGCTTATCTTTAAACCCACTATTTGCCATACACAAAGGTAAATTCTGATTTAGATGACTTTTTAAAATTATGTACTATGATTTCTTAGCCTATTCTTACTTGGGGTTTAAAATCACAGTTATTTTCAAAAGGATGCACTAACACAAACAGGCGTGATCTTAGTTGAATTGGGGTGTTCTGTGTTTTCTCTCAGATTAAGAGTTATTCATTCTGCAACTTTGATTTATTTTTTTTAAACACATTTTTATTGGTTTTCAACTTCAAATACAAACAAGACAAACAGCCCCGGCATCCCAGGGTACACAATCCAAAAAACTGATTGTGTGAACTATATATAGTATAACTATTTACACACACCGGGAGGCATCACCCCCCAATCATACCACCCTCTAAACTTGACAGTGTTCCCATAGTCAGGCCACCTATTGTTCGCTATACCTAGCTTCCCCATGTCCTTCCCACTGAGGTTGCATGCAGTTTGGCCTGAACTCTCCTGACCAGGTTCAAATTAGACTGTAACTTGTATGGGGGGTAGAACCTCCCTGTGCCCCCCGGAAAGAGAGAGAATCCCCAACCCTCCAGCGTTAAGGCAGACCTCCCTTTTACCACTCAAACATGTCCCCAAGTCTTACTAGACCACTTATCAACTCAACCTGTCCCTATCATCTCCCTAACCTTACCATATACCTTATTTCCTTTGAATTCAAGTTTTTTAGCTAAACACAGCCCCACAGACAGACCTGTGTCAATCAGATGTCTCTTTATTGGGAGTAAATTGCCTCCAGAGATGCCCATCTTTCAGTATATAATTCTTTCCTCCCCTCTGAGTATAAATGCCTTTTGATTCTGTTAAGGGCCCCAACAAGATCTTCCACCCATTGCTCGTACTCGTAGAGCTGATCATCCTTCCAATGTTGAACCATGAATAATTTGACTATGACCACAATTAGAGATACCTGATATTTTGATGTAGTGCCCCTCATTTGCGAAAGATCCCCTAAAATACAAATCTCTGGTATAATAAATTCTGAGTAATCAAGCAACGGGTCCATCCGCCTCTTGATTTCACCTCACAAGGGTGAGATTTTACTACAATTCCATAACACATGTAGTAAATCCCCCCTTCTCTTGACCGCACCTAAAACACAGGTCTGTCTGTCTAAGGCCTCTTTCAAATAGTTTCACAGGGGTAAAGTGTAGATTAGAAGCAATAAAGAAATGCAGACTTCTATGTTTAGGTATTGTTATATATTTGCTATTTTTCCACATGCTGGCCCAATCAATGCTTTGGGGGGCCAACCTATCGACCCAGTACAACACCGGTATGGGGTAGCCCAGACCAAAAAACTCTATTAGGACTCTATATATCTGTGATAAGGGTCTAGATTTCAGGTCAACCTCCTTCAGCTAGTCCTAATTAAATGAGCCATCTGAGAGTCCCCCCTTTCTCTTTAAGAACCCCTCCAACATGTGTGTAATTTGCAATCTTTGGAAAAAGGGTATTCTGCCACACTGCATTGAGAGGACCACTCTATTACCTTGAATGACATCCTTTAGGTACAAGCCCGAAGCCCACCCAACCCATCTCCCCTTAAGTACCTTATTCCCTATAAGTAAATTAGGATTGCCCACCAGTGGTTGATCTTGATCCTTCATTTGAGCCTCGTTCTGTGCCCGAGTCAGAAATGACCACCAGGCTTCTGCCCCCTTCATAACTGGGCATCCCACTCCAACCTTAAGACACTTAGCAATATTAGCATATAAAGGAGCTTCTGGGGAAAGCCCGGCTTCTCTCATCATATGAGACTCTAAATACAGCCACTCCGGAACATAATCCTCTCCCTCCAGACTGCGGCCCCAGTGGATCCTCATACCTAACTGCCCTGCTACAGAGTACAAGTGGAGGTCTGGCAATTTAAGCCCACCTAAATGAGGGGGGAGCCGTAAGTCATTATTTTTTTTCCTAGGGGGTTTACCCCCCATAAAAAGTCTGAGAGTACTTTCTTGATCGTTATAAACCATTTTTTTGGTATTCTATATGGAGCTAAATACACTGGGTATAGTAGCCTCGGTAGCAAATTCATTTTAATAAGCCCAAGCCGGGCCATAAAATTCAGGGGTAGCTTATTCCACCTGATTAAATCCCCCTTAATAGCTGACAGCGTCCCTTCCATATTGACTTCCACCCCCAACTCATTACTCCTTGTAATCCAGATACCCAGATACTTAAGTTTATCCGACACCCATTGGACTCCTACTTGAGCAAAATCCACCCGATATACATATGGTATCAGGGGGAGGATATGTGTTTTAGTCACATTAAGTTTATAGTTAGACACTTTAGCAAAACTATCAATTAACTCACTAGTTTTCTCGAACCCCTCCACCGGGTCCCTTAGATGTAACAATATGTCATCCGCAAAAACTGAGAGCTTTAGCTCGTTTCCCATTATCTCCACCCCCTCATCTGTCTATCCATATTTATGGCCCTCAACAAGGGTTCCAAATAAATATTAAATAATATCGGGAAAAGTGGACAACCTTGTCGGGTTCCATTTTTCAATTGAATCTCCCAGGAAACATAGCCGTTACAAAGAACTCTAGCCGATGGGGCAGCATACAGATTTTTAATGCCTTTAAAGAAGCCTTCCAGAAAATCCATCCTCTTCATTGTGGCGAATAAAAAGGGATGCGAGACCCTGTCAAACGCCTTCTCTGAGACTAAAGATATTAATGCTAGAGGTAATTGGGAGTCCACTGCATAACTCAGAATATGATGGAGCTTCCCAATGCATCAAGGGCTCCCCTTCCTGGCATGAATCCCACCTGTTCCTGACTAATTAGAACTGGTGCTATCTGCCAAATTCTGTTAGCCAGTATCTTTGTCAGAATTTTAACATCCTGATTCATTAATGCTATGGGCCTATAGCTACCTAGTTCATCTCTAGGTTTACCCGGCTTCGGGATTAGGGTAATATAAGCCTGGTAAAGAGGGGAGTGGAGAACCCCTTCTTGCATTACACTGTTAAAGAACTCCTGGAGAAGGGGCATTATAGTGTGTATATGAGTCTGATAGAACTTCGCTGTAAGGCCATCTGGTCCTGGTGTCTTACCCAAAGGTAGTGATTTAATTACCTCTGTGATGTCCGCTACACTTATAGGCACTGCTAATTCCCTGGCCTGCCCAGGATCTAACACCGGTAGAGGTACTCCTTCCAGAAAGGCCCTAATTTCTTTCTCTCCCACCCTATGTCCAATTTGGTATAGATTTTTAAAGTAAGATGCAAACATGTCTGCTAAGCCCTGGGGGTCTACTATCACCTTCCCTTCATGCCGAATAGATGTCACTGTCCTACTTGCCTCCCACTCCCTAACTCTGGCCGCCAACAGGCATCCCGGAACATCTCCCTTCAATAAATACTTAGCTTTAATCTTCTCTAGCCAAATATCTATCTTACCATAAATAATATCCCCCAGCTCCCGCCTTAAGCTTCTAAGCTCCCCATCTATTTCCTCCGTTGACCCCTCCATGGGAGTCAGATAACTTATAGCTCTTAATAAAAAATCCTCCTTTGACCTCCTCTGCCTGTTTCTCTGGGCTGTCAGCTCCCGAGCCATTCCTGCATACAGAACCTTACAAGTTGGCCACGCCAGTTTCCTATTTAACAGTGTGGGTAATTGTTGCTGTATGATATGTATCAAAGCTCCCTCAAGTTAGTCTTTAGCTACCGGGTCCGCCAATACCGCATCATTTAACCGCCATCGAAATGGTCTAGACGCACCAATCTTCAGTTCCCAAGTTAACTTAATTGGGGAATGATCAGAGAAAATTCTAACTTCCGTCTCCACCCCTTTGATACCCACCAATACCTCCCTGTCAACTAAAAAGAAGTCGATACGAGACTGAGTCTTGTGTGCCGCCGAGTAAAATGTCATATTATTGCCCCCGATAGCATGGGTCCATATCGGGTCCACAAGCACCACAGTTTCTAACATTTTGTTCAAGGCCACTTGGGCCCTTGTTAATGGCCCTCTCACTGGTGGGATTCTATCCACCCAATTATCCCCATAGACGTTCCAGTCCCCTGTTATGATAAGCGCATGCCCCGAAAAACCAACTACATCTCTCTCTATCGAGGCAAAAAATTCTGGGTTGGGAGGCATCGGGCCATATATAGAGGCTACTAGAGTAGCCCTACCATACAGAAAACCAGATATATAGACCCCTCTACCATTGCTTCTTGCTATCACCTGCTCTACACTATAAGGGCATGACTTCCTGACTAGGATTGCTACTCCCCCTGAAGCCCTCTCCCTACCTGTTCCATAGACCTGACCCACCCATACTAGCTTGAGAGTACTCAATTCCTCAGTCAGTAAATGAGTCTCCTGTAGGGTGACAATATGGGCCCCCAACTGATCCAAGTGTCTCATAATAATCAGCTGTTTACGTCTACTCCTGATCCCCTTAACATTCCATGAAACATAGAAACATAGAATTTGATGGCAGAAAAGGACCTCTTGGCCCACCCAGTCTGCCCATTTCCCTACCTAATGGATAAGCTGCAGATCCTAGTTAACCAGCAGCCTACTTCTTCCTGCCCCACCCCCTAGAATTGCCTTATGACTGTCCCATGCATGCTTGAATTCCACCACTGTTTTTGACTCCACAACCTCCTCCAGAAGGCCGTGCCATGCATCCACAACCCTCTCTGTGAAAAAATACTTCCTTAAATTACCTCTGAGCCACCCCTCTATCTTCAAATTGTGTCCCCTTGTTCTTGCACACCTCTTTTTTTGAAAGATGCTACCCTCTTGGACTTTGTTGATTCCTTGAGGTACTTGAAAGTTTCTATCATGTCCCCTCTCCCTCCTTTCCTCGAAGCTATACATATTAAGCTCCTTAAGTCTCTCTTCATATGTCTTCTGGTGCAGACCCTGCACCATTTTAGTTGCCCTCCTCTGGACAGCTTCCATCCTGTCTATGTCTTTGCGGAGATTGGGTCTCCAGAACTGCACGCAGTACTCCAGATGGGGTCTGACCAGCTGTCTGTACAGAGAGATAATAACTTCCTGTCTTCTACTGGTGAAGCCTCTCCCTGTGCATCCCAGTATCCCCCCAGCCCTCCTTGCTGCCCTCTCACATTGCTTGCCCACCTTTAGGTCATCTGATATGACTACCCCCAGGTCCCTTTCCATTTTTGTTGTTGTTAGTATCTCACCCCCATTGTGTACTCTTCCCTGGTTTTGTTTCCCAGGTGCATTACCTCACTTCTTAGCATTGAATCTAAGCTGCCATACATTTGACCATTCCTCTAACCTTGCCAAGTCCCTTCTCATCCTTTCCACCCCACCTTGTGCATCAACTGTGTTGCAGATCTTTGTGTCATCTGCAAAGAGACATACTTTTCCTTCAGTCCCTCTGCAATGTAATTATAAAGACATTGAAGAGGACCGTCCTAATACTGAACCCCAAGGTACCCCACTAGTAACCCCCTTCTTCAGAGTGGACTCCATTTACTATTACTCTCTGTGTCCTATTCTCCAGCCAATTCTTTACCCAGGCTGTCATCTTGGGACCCACTCCCAGGCTGGTTAACTTGTATATTAATCTTTTGTGTGGGACTGTGTCAAATGCCTTGCTAAAGTCTAGGTAGGCCATGTCCACAGCCCCTCCCTGATCTACTACTTTGGTCACCCAGTCAAAGAAATCTATCAGATTCATCTGGCATGACCTTCCCACTGTGAATCCATGCTGCCTTGGGTCCTGTGCCCCTCTGGCCTCTAGATAATCGACAATTCTTTCCTTCAGAAGTGATTCCATTATTTTCCCTACCACTGAGATTAAACTAACAAGTTTGTAGTTTCCTGCTTCTGCCTTACTCCCACTTTTGTGGAGGGGAATCATATCTGCCCTCCTCCAGTCCTCGGGTACCACCCCATCCTCCCATGATTTGTTAAAGAGGGTAGTCAGTGGTGTCACTAGTTCTACCCTTAGTTCTTTTAGAATTCTGGGATGAATCCCATCAGGCCCCATTGCTTTGTCAACCTTCAGTTTTAAGAGTTCTTTCAGAACCCTTTCTTCTGTAAATGGGCTGGTATCAACTTCTGTATCCAGAGTGTTTTACTGTTTGTTTTAGGTACCTCCCCTCTTCCTTTGTAAATACTGAGCAAAAATATTTGTTTAGTATCTCTGCCTTTCACAGTCACCCTCTGCCCACCCTCCTCCCTCCCCTTTATTAAGCCTCACTATCCCTCCCTTGGTCTTCCTTTGCTCCCTGATGTACCTATAAAAGGTTTTATCCCCCTTCTTAACCGAGTTGGCTATCTTTTCCTCAGTTTGGGCCTTTGCTGTTCTGACTGCCTTCTCAGCTTCCTTTTGCTTTACCTAATACAGTTCTCTGTCCTGCTCCTTCTGTGATTCCTTGTACTTCCTGAATGCTTTCTTTTTCTCTTGAACCTTCACTGCCACTTCCTTTGAGAACCATAGTGGTTTCTTACATCGTTAATTAGAAGTATTAGAAATTAATCTAATACTCTAAATTCCCATAACTGAGAATTATAGTAGGACTACTGAACCCCAAAATCTTACCTAAGCCTGCCATTTTTGTCTCTACCCAAGTGGATTCTCTCTCTTTGCAGAACCCCCTCCCTAACCCCCTGCCCCGATCCTGGATCGTACACCTATGATTCCTCGGATCATCGATGAGCTCCTTCCTGAACTGCTCCCCAGCCCCTCTATGACCTCAAACTCTCCAGAATCTAGCTGTAGCCATCTTAAAGCCCGTTCTCCATCATATCTCCAATTACCTTGTAGTCCTTACTTTCCCATCCCTATCGAATGTCCAATCTCTAGCTCCAGAACCATAATCTACTCAGGATGGAACTTTTTTCCCCCCTGACCAAGAAGAAAAATTGGGGGGAAAAAGGGAAAAGGGAAACCCCCTTATCCTTTTATTTCTTGTTCAGAGTACAGGGGGGCAACAAATACAACCCCACTCTGTTCCCATCCTTCACCACTATAAACTAATGTCCCTTCCATTCTCTGTCCCATTAATTTAGGCCTCGGGCCCCTTTCACCCCAAATATTACTTTTTACCTTCACATTAACTTTCTAAATACTGATCTCGCTCTATCTGCCAATCAGATTACCATATTTGAAACTATTGAGGTCTATAGTCCTCGTCCTACCCCAACTGTAATATACCCCCTTCGCCCTTCCCCTAAACTAATGGAATGTTAGGAGGCAGAATAATCTTTAATAAAACAGGCACCAGGAGACCAATGATTGGGGAGCTCCTTTTGGAAGACTCTTCTAACAGCTCAAAATTAAGTGCCATCCTTTTTTTTTCAAATACCCGGGTCCCTCTGTGCCTCCTTACCCAGCCTTTTCTATCCATTCCCCAGCTCATAACAACCTATTTCTGCGTCTCCCTCTTAGTAGACTCATATTAAACCCAGCATAATATACAATAATGCTAAAGTTTTGGTCCCTTCCACTTCCCTACCCCTTCCTCCCACCATCTAAATAAGGTTTCAATCCCAACACATTCACTTAGAAACTAAGAGAAAATAAAATAAAAATAAAAATTAGCCAGTCCACAGTCCCAGCCCAGGAAGTTAATCAGTTTTCTTCCAGAAATCTGGAGCAAATCAAGTCGGAGCTCTAAATAGATCTGGCAGCTCTACTCACAGCCCTTCCAGTGCTTCCTTAGCCGTGAGGTATCGTTTCTCCCCTGCTTGCAGCTGAACCACCAATGTCGCAGGATACTGGAGCTGAAACTTGATTCCCACCATGTATAGCTTCTTTTTAATGTCCACATATTCTTTCTGTTTTCCTCTCACTGTGGGTGTTTGATCCTGAAACATCCACAGGGTGGCACCATTCCACTGCAAGGATTTCTTTTGCCTTGCCGCCGCTATCACATATACCTTTTCTTTATAGTTAAGAAAGCGCATAATAATAACTCGAGGCCTTGCCCCAGGTGGTGGTACCTCCCTCAGAGCCCTATGAGCTCTCTCCAGGTTGTATGCTTCTCCATATGGTGACTGACCAAATAACTTAAGTAGCATATCCTGAATGAACAGCACACAGTCTGCTCCTTCTGCCCTCTCTGGAAACCCTGCTAGGATTAAATTGTTCCTTCTACTCCTCGACTCCTGGTCTTCCAGCCTTTCTTCCAGCTTTTTGACCTGCCTCTTGACCAACACCAACTCCTGTTCTGATGTAGAGATTCTTCTCTCCTGAGATGCAATCCTGGCTTCTGCGTCTCCCATTCTCTGGGCTAGCGATTGCAGCGCTGACTTAACTGCTGCAAAATCCATCACTAGCCCCTGAAGCAGCTGTTTGATCTCCTGCAAGTCTCTGTTGCATGCTTGAGGCTTTTCCTCCTCTCCTGCCACCTCCTCCTGCTCACTGGATGTGGGGGACTGGGGCTTAGGCCTTTTGGAAGCTGGGGATCTCCCTGCCAGGGGTTCGACACTCTCAGTGTCCATATCTGCTTGAGCGCGCGGTTTAGATTCTCTCGAAGACGGCCACAGCTTATCGCAATGTGAACCCAGTAAACTCCCTTCTGCCTTCAACGTTTAGCCCGCGACCCAGTCCACGAACCTTTACTCTTCAAGGCAAGGTGATTTACCGCCGTTCAGGAAAGCCTGGGAGAGAATTAAATTAAATAACTAGCTGCGGGCCTCGGAGCAGTTCTGCTCATCACGTGATCTCCCATTCTGAAACTTTGATTTTGAAATGCTTTCCCTTTGGATGGGACTCTGCCTGTTTTATGAGTTCTTTCAAGAAGGGAGTTATCTACTCTGTGACATTTGACCTTGAAATGCCTGTCCATGATAGTAGTCATTCTGTGTTATCTATATGGTTTTAAGTTGTCATTTAAATGAAAGTTTTTGGCCAATGGGAATTTTTACAACTTTTTTTTATGTTTGATCTGGTCTTTAATCAAATGTGTTCTCCCAAAACAAGAGGCTTTTGCTTCTGATGAAGGACTGTTTGTAGTCTGAAAACTTAAACACCTGTTTTCTTTTGTAACGTCTATGTTGGTCCAATAAAAGGTATCAAAACATCTTTTTTTCTGGATCTTTTGTTACAAGGACCAGTACAGCAACAAAAATATTTTTCTGTGTTTTACAAGAGAGTACTATGTATTAATGGCAGTGGCACAATGTTGCCCTTTGAACAGATTGTGGTGTGCATTTCAATAGATGCAAAAATTGTGACACTGCAGTATACGTCAAGGAAAATATGATAGCCCTGATTTTGAGCATTTGTCTCTGATTTTAATGGGCAGTTTCCCTCATTTTGGTTCTGGCAGGGTGAGAGGTATGCATTCTGGGGTAGCCAGGTGTTGCAGTTGACACCACTATGGTTTCTTTACAGCCCCCTATGATGCTCCTTGCAGCCCCTGGAAACCCCTAAAACATTGGTTGCCTAGAATTTATTTATATAAAATGTGATAGGAGGAGGAGCTTTACAACTCCTATGATTCTTCAGAAATGATATACTGCTACTGGTAAGGTCCCACCTTCCTGTAGAGGACAGCTACCCTTCCTACAAATATCAAGTCATGAGAGTTTCACCTTATAAATATTTCCAATTTACCAACTGCATTCTTAAACTACACTATGGTATTTATTGCATCAAATTGAAAGCCACACTGCAGAAAATGTTAACATTTAAAAAGGCTGGGAAATCATTTAAAAATTGAAGTTGACAAAAAAGACAGCTAAGTTATCATGTTTGGTTATCTTCAGTTTTCAGCATTTCCCTGTATAATGCATATTGGTTCCTAACCCCCTGACTTCTCCCTAGAAGGACACTTGTGAATAGTTATGAGAATAATTCAAGTCTGAAACAAACTGAATAGAATGCAACTAAGAGTTAGGTCATTAAAGGGTTAACATAAATGAACCCTTCAGACAGGAGTAAATCATTGCAGACACACACACACACACACACATTTGGGAGAGAGAGAGAGAGAGAGACTGAGAGACAGAAATGTAATTTGAACCTCTGCTGGAAGAATGCAATTCCATTCCAAACTCTATTTTAATCAACAGGGCATTTTTTAGATAAAAATGAATGGTGAACCATAATTAGAAATAGATACACTAACAGGGCTGATAGCCCAAGCCCATAAAACTTTTAGCCCTGCCATCACAGAAGCAACCACATTTAAGAGGACAGCTGCTTCTCTGAGAAGGAGGGAAGCTGCAGGTGACAGAGCTGCAAGTTTGTAGAAAGGGTTTAGAAAGTTCATGGGGGGGAGCAGAGACAAAAGAACAGTACTGTTGTCTACTGAATAGAGACAGTGGACTGCTTAAACTAGTGGAGGGATTGCACTTCAACTCCAAAATTTTGTGTGCTTCCTTGGGAGTGTGACTTGCCTTTTCCCTGTCTGTGATAGCAAGATGGCATGCAGAGCTCCACCCTGCAGCCATAAAATGGAAAAGAAGCAGCTGAAATTCAAGGAGAAGACACCTGACAACTATGAAGTGAAAACGGGTCAGACTGGTCAGTTTTTGCTCTGAGAAAGCCCAAGCCTGGTATCTTCTTGGAGTGCCATCAAGGCCGTGGTGTCCAGGACAAACTTGTTCCAAATGTTACTGCAGACACTGTTGTCTGTCCAATCCAAACTCAGCAGACCTCTCAAATAGCTGCAAACAATCCAACAGGCGTATGCAAAACTATACAATGTTTTGGCAAAATACATTTCAGATTAGACCAGAAACTTACAGCTTTTTCTGTCTTGGACCAAACTTCTAGTAGAAACAACATAAGCTTCAAAGCATGAAGTTAAATAGGTGAAAATTGAAATTGTGGAAGTTGGAGCTGGAAAACTTATGCTAGAGGCTCTATCCACTACCAGGTCAAAAGACTGTGTTTACATTCATTATAAACTGGAGTCAATGGAGAATGCCCTTAGGTATCAAAATGTACATTTTGTGGGACTTCCTGAAGTTCTAGTAATGTGCTTCAAAAGTGTTAAAGACTTGATTACTGATATCATGAAAAATGACACTGGTGACAGACTATCCACCCTATAAGACAAAATTCTACAGAATTGCCAATAAGCATTCACATTCTGCTGGTAATGTATAAGAAATGCCTTCAAATGCAAATTTTGCTGAACCATCTACCACTCAGCCTTTAAATTTAGAAATGACGCTAACATTTTTACCTTCCTTCCTGTACTGTAATATAATGATCCAAACAAGACACAGCAGTGATACCAGTGGTCCAGGGTCAGTGCACATTATGAGGACAGTCAAATAAAAACACAGCTAGTGTGTACACATTGAATGCAAGAGTCAGGGCATCAGATAATGCTGTATATCTGGGTTTAATGGAGATTTATAGCACACATCTTATTTTTACACATTTTACAGCAGTTACTGCAATATCTATAGTGCAAATACAACTTTAAGGTCCAGCACCAACCTGAAACTTAGCCCATATGCCCCAGCATTTCACTCTAATGAGCTTTGTCAGGGGGCTGCTGATGAAAATTGCTAGACTTAAGTGTTGGTGCATATGGACTAATGTTCAGGCTGCTTGGTGTTGGACCTTCATGTTAAATTTGCACTATAGATATTTCAATAACTGCTGTAAAATTTGCCAAAATGGAATGTGTGCTTTAAATCTCATTAAACCTGGATATACAGCAATATCTGATACAATGACTCTTGGATTCAACAAGTGGACGCTATCTGTGTTCATGCACTGTAATGTGCATTTTTTGATTTTATTCTGACCATGCTATGCTCCTCAAGATTACTCATCTGAGAGGGGCTATCTGATACACAGATATAAATTTAAAGATCTCCTGGGATGTTTGTTTTGTTTCACAACAAAGAAAACACCAGTCTCCTTTATGGCACTGAGAAAGCTATTCCACATGCTGTTCACCCTCAGTATGATGTAATGATTTCTGATTGTTCCCCTTATCCTCCCTCTCCCCACCCCTAAATTTGAGGGCATGTCTAGTAGTTCAGCTTGCACTCACCTGCTCAAATAGCTGTACATGTTTCACCCGGTCTGTCCCTTTTAGTATTTGGAAACTCATTAGCATGAAGCAAGATGATTGTTGAGTAGAAGCATTTGTTCCCCCCCACTTTGACAAGTGAAAACTGACTAAAAACCAAGAAAAAAGGAGCCTCTAAATCTTCACAAATGTTGAAAAAGGAAAAGAAGCACCAGAAATGTAAGGAGAGAACCAGCTCTGAACTAAAAACTGGTCAAAGTGATCAGTTTGTGCTGTGAGAAAGCCCAAGCCTGGAATCTTCAGGTAAGGTTATCATGGCTGTGGTGTCAAGGACGGTGCAAGAAAGCAACAGCAAGGGCAAACAATATGCTGGGATGCATAGCTAAGCAATAGCAATAGCAGGAGAGAAAAAAGTTTATACTGCCCCTGTACAGGTCACTGGTGAGGACACATCTAGAGTGTAGAGTTCAGTACTAGTGCCTACACCTCAAAAAGGACATTAACCTGCTGGAGAAGGTCCAGAAGGGGGCTACAAAGATGATAGTGGGTCAGCAGGATAAGGCATATGAAGAGAGGTTTAGGGCACTGAGCATGTACTCCCTGGAGGACAGGTGGGAGGGGGCATGACTGAGATCTTCAAGTACTTGAGAAGGATACAGTTATGGTGGCTCAGGAGGGTCTCTTTAAGCTAAGTGGCAACCATAACATGAAGAGGCACAGGCTTAAGCTGGAGGGGGGGCAGGTTTAGGAGGGGGTACAGGAAGCACTTTTTCATGGAGAGGGTGGAAAAAACTTGGAAAGCACTGCCTGAAGAGATGGTCTTGTTAACGATGGTGGGCAGCTTCAAGAGAGGCTGGGACAGGCATGGGGGAAGGTAAGGATCATGGGTAGGAAGGATGGAAAGAATGGGGGGGGCAGTGTCAGCAGCTCAAGCTGTGGACGCTGCAATATAAGAAGCCTAAATAGATCAAATGGTCTTCTTCTGCTGACTTCTTCATATGCTCATATGTCAAGGACAGACCTGTTCTAAATGTTACTGCAGAGTCTGTAGTCTGTCCAATCCAAATTCAGCATAATGCTCAAATCACTGCAAACAATCCAGCAGACTTATGGAAAGCTATACAAAGTCTTGGCAAAATATGTTTGAGATCAGATCAGAAACTTAAAGCTCCTTCACTCTTGGACCAAACATCTAAAACAAAACAGAAACTTCAAAGCCTGAAGTTAAACTGATGCAAATAGAAATTGTGAAAGTTAGCACTACAGAGCTTATGATAGAGGCTCTGTACACTACCAAAACAAGAGACTGTTCTTCCACTGTAAGCTGGAATCAATGGAGAATGCCCTTAGGTAACAAAACTTACATTTTGTTGGACTTTCTGAAGTTCAAGTCAGTCAGTTAGTTAGTTAGTTAGTTAATTAATTGAGCCTCCTCATCTGTTATTAATTTACAGTACTTGAGTTGCTTTCATCCTGTTAATCAGCCTGTTAGTTCTAACATTGCTAATATGCCTAAATTTCTAGTAATCCTAGCACACCCAATTTGAGTATTCCCTTAATTTAGCTAATCAATTTATCTGCTGTGAGCTCTAATTCTCATCTGGTTTTGCCCATCATGTAGTACTTCTCATTTCTATTTTGAATGTTGTGGTTTTCATTTATCATAATTGGATTACCCTGTTATACAGAACTTTTGTTTCCTGTTTACCACTTTCTTTTACTCATTTTCTCAGTTCAGGGTTCAGTTAATTTTACTTCCCTCCTACTTTTACTTTGTTTATTCTAGGCCTCCTTGAATTTATTTACTTCTCATGTCCCAGATTTCATAGACTTCTTACACCTTACTCAGTCTTTGCTCCTTGGACTAAATTTGTCATCCCCCCAACCAGCATTTACTCATACACTGCAGAGTGTGTTTCTGCCTTTTTATATTTCCACTATTCCCCCTCCTGTTTTCCATTACCTCTCTCCCCCTTCCATCTTTCCTAACCTCCCCTGTCCTCTACCCTGCCTTCCTCACCCTCTCCCACCACTCCATCCTGTTATCTCCCTGCTTTACCTCACTCTCCATGGCATCCTGGTTGCAATCTTCTTGGCTTCATCTCAGAACCCTCAGGTCCTTCCTTACCTCCTACCTTGCTAACTCATATTCTTCTTACTCACCCCCCTCCTCTTCACATAAGCATTTCATAGGTTTTCTTAAGCTCATGGTCTCCTTCCCGCTTTTAGTTGCAGGAGAGATTGAGCCCAAATCTGGCCCTTCCCTAACTTTTCCTTTCCCCAAAGGTTTGAGAGTTGCACATATCAACAGCCACACCCATCTCCCTAAGATTAACTTGCTGCAACCACTTATAGTTAACCTTAAACCTGATGTGTTGGTGAGTTCAGAATCTTGGCTCTTTTCTAAGATCCTTGATTCCTCTGTTGTAATCTCAGGTTTCACCAGGATTGAGCAAAGAGAGGTGGTGTGTAGCCATCTACCTCTCCTCAAAAATTCTGTTTGAGCCCTTACTCACCAGGATGGGGGATGGAGGAAGTGGTAAAAGGGTACCTGGCCAGAATTCAGTCTAGTATGGACACTAACCAGAGGTGGGAGCTCATAAAACTAGGGATAGTGGAGGCAACCAAAACCTGCTGCAAGGCCCAGAGCAAGAAGGCTAGGGCTAAGAAACCAAGAAGGTTGAGCAAGGAGGTCATAGAAAAGGTAAGGGGAAAAGAGCTGCCTTTAGGAAGTACAAGAAAACAGGGAGGGGGGAGGAGTACTTGACAGAATCGAAGGAGGTGACAAGGGCAGTAAGGGGAGCCAAAGCATCTATGGAACTCAGGCTGGCACAAGGCATTAAGAAGGGGGAGAAGAACTTCTTTAGGTACATCAGGGAGAAAAGGAGCTGTAAGGACCACATAGTAAGGATTAGGAGGGAGGGGGTTGGGTGAAGCAGGTCGTGATAAGGCAGAAGCACTAAATGGGTACTTCTGCTCAGTATTTATTAAAGAGAAGAGGGGGGTGACACCCAAGGGGGGAGAAATGGCAGAAACAGAGAGGGAGGGATGACAGATGGGGAAATCATGGAGGGAAGAGTTTGGGAAGGTTTGAAGGCACTGAGGGTGGACAAGGTGCCAGGTCCAGATGGCATCCACCCCAGGGTACTGAAGGAGCTGGCAGAGGTCCTTGTAGGGCCTTTGGCAGACCTATTTAATGCCTCACTACATTCAGGGGTGTACCTCAGGACTGGAGGATGGCTCATGTGGTGCCCCTCCACAAGAGTGGCCCCAAGGATGAACCGGGAAACTACAGACCAGTGAGCCTCACATCCATCATGGGTAAGCTAATGGAGACTATCCTGAAGGAGAGGCTGGTGGCCCTCCTAGAGGCCAAAGGACTACAGGACAGCAGACAGCATGCCTTCATATGGGGCAGATCCTGCCAAACCAACCTGGTGGAGTTCTATAACTGGGTAACTAGGCAACTGGACAGGGGCCATGCAGTGGACATCCTGTATCTGGACTTCAGTAAGGCATTCAACTCAGTGCCGCATGGAAGGCTGGGAAGTAAGTTAGTAGGCAAAGGGGCGGGAGCAAAGCTGGTGAGATGGGTAGTAAACTGGCTTCAGAGAAGGCAACAGTGGGTGGTGGTGGGTGGGGAGCTCTCACACCCAAGGGTAGTGATGAGCGGTGTTCCACAGGGCTCGGTGTTGGGACCAGTGTTGTTTGGGATATTCATTGCAGACATATCATGGGACAGCAAGAGCAAGATCAGTCTGTTTGCTGATGATACCAAGGTAGGAGCAGTGGTGGATGACCTAGGGGGATGGAGGGGTTGCAGGATGATCTGGCAAAGCTTGAAACCTAGTCAGACACCTGGCAACTGGGGTTTAATGCCAAAAAGTGCAAGGTGCTGCATTTTGGGATGAAGAACCCAAGGAGGAGTTACCAGCTGGGGGAGTGCAGCTAGCCCAGACAGAGGAGGAGAAGGATTTGGGGGTGCTCATTACAGGGTCAATGAACAACTTGGCATAATGTAGGAAGGCAGCTGCAAAGGCCAACAAAATGCTGGGTTGTATTGCAAGGGGTATATCCTTGAGGAGAGGAGGTGTTTCTGCCACTGTATAGGTAATTAGTTAGACCGCACCTGGAGTACTGTGTGCAGTACTGGCACCCGTATCTGAAGATGGACATTAAGTTACTGGAGGGGGTGCAGCGCAGGGCGACAAAGATGATCAAGGTGCTGGGGAACTTATCATACGAGAGGAGGTTGAGGGAGTTGAACATATACTCACTGGAGGAGAGGAGGGACAGAGGGGACATGATTGAAACCTTTAAGTACATGAAAGGAATAAACAAGACAGGTACAGAGGGGCTGTTCAAAGTAAGGGAGGGGAGGGACACCAGGGGCCATGATATGAGACTGGAGGGAGGAAGGTTCAGGAGGGAGATGAGGAAACACTTTTTTACAGAGAGGGTGGTGGCTGGGTGGAATGTGTTACCTGCAGAAGTGGTATCCAGTAGAACAGTGGACTGCTTCAAAAGGTAATGGGACAGGACAAGGGAGAGGGTTAATGAAGAGGAAGGGTGGAAGGGAGGGGTAGCTGCAGAATAAGGGGTGCTAGCTGCACATTCAAGCAGACTTGATAGACCTCTAGGCCTTTATCTGCTGGCAACTTTCATATGTTCATATCTCGATCCCTTCTGCCTTTGAGATTCTTCTTCTCAAACTCTCCTTCCCCTTCTCTATACCCATATTTATTGTCAGTGTCTACTGCTGCCCAGGCATGTCCATTCCCTCAGTAACTGAGTTACTCACCTCCATCACCTTCTCAGGCCTCCTTTGGTGAGTTACTTATACTAGGTGATTTTAATTTAAATTGGATATCCCACTCCCTTCATAAATTTTGCATTAATATGAAGTCCGTCAAAAGCCTGCCTCTGTTATGACAGGACAACATCTCTGCACCTGAATGAACTCACACAGACATGCTGTTAAAATGAAGATCACGGAAAAACCAGTGGGACAACACTTCTCTCAGTCTGATCACTTCATCTCAGATATGTCAGTACTAGTTTTGAAAGGACATTTCAAAAATATGGAACAGAGGTGGGCTTTCGAGGTCAAGCTCATTTTACTTCTCAATATGGTGGGAGGTGGCATGAACATTGATTTGGGTTTATCTTTAACTTTCACTAAAGAACTAGTTCCTGTTCCAGTGCACTGTGTGGTGCTGTTGTTCCAGTGTCCATTGTGCTGTGCTGTTGTGTTAGAAGGCTACCACTGAATTGCAGTACTGTTGTTTGCTGTAAGTCTTTTTATAGATTTTTTACTTTTAACTTTACTTGTAATTAATTTTTGTAGTTTCATTCATGTTTAATTTCATTTTCCTTGCTTGTTTGTTGAGGATTGTGAGAAACTGTTGTGGCTGTTTAGTGTTTGTGCTACAAGCAGGTTTATTTAGCTGAGTGGGAGAGAAAAACTGAGATGAGAGCTAGGTAGAAACAGAGTTTGTTCCTGTTTTGCTTTATTTTACATTAGTTTTACTCCTGTTTTGCTTTGCAGAAGGCTGCCAGGATTTGGGCCATTCCATGTGCATGTGTGATCATTCATTTGAGTGAGAGACAGCATGACAGAGAGAGATAGAGCAATCAACCCATTTGCTCAATTGAATGGTGATGCTATGGCCAGGCAATACTGAATGATGTATGGTGACAAGGAATAATAATAATTAAACATGGATTGAAGACCTTTCTATGGAAAAAGGCATACGAGGATGGTATTGACATGGACTGATACTACTGATTTTAATGTTTTTTTATGATGTTTTAATATGTTGTTATTTTAATGTAATGCGCCTTGATTTCAGAAAGGCGCAATATAAAGATTATTATTATTATAAGTAGGATTGACTCCATGGTCATTACATTGGTTCAGTGGTTATTACTGTCACCAGAGCATTAATTTCAAATATTTGTGATGCTGAGTGTCCAATGGAGTGAGTGATCCTCCAGTTGCTATAATGGGGGGAGGGGTCAGATCAGAGGCTTAGAGGCCTGAAAACTGAAAAGTGTGGAAGAATAAAAAAACATATTAAAGGGAGAGGGTTACAAGTGTCATTCCAATCAGGTAGATGTTTTTTTTAGATAGGGTATGGTGGAGGACTGAAGATGTTAAAATGTACATAAATTTAAGTTTTAGAGTTATGGCAAGTATGAATGTTATGTGCTTTTTACATTACCAATATGGCTGCCAGAAACATTTTAGTTCTGGAAAGCACAGGTGTGCTGTGGCCTGGTTACCAGTAGAGGTGGGTGAAGTGGCCAAAATTTGCCCTGGGAAGCAATTCGCAGAGTAATGCAAAGGAATGCAAAGTCCATTGATAACAATGACTTTGCATTACTCTGCCTTCCCCAACCACTTCTGCACCAATTTTAATGCGAAATACATAGAAATCAATGTACTTCACATCACTTTGCCTTGTTATTGAGCTCCAAGGCGAATTTTGCAGTGATTTATGGGATTGCAGGTCACATGGGCTGTAGATTGTTCTGCACAGCCTCAGGTCTGTGTAGTGGTAGCTGGAGACTGTTTGCTCTCAGAGCTCTGCAATTCAAACCCTCTAAAAGCTGTTAAAAAGGTTTTTTTGAGCAGCTTTTTTTTTTTTGCTCAAAATTTAGTACATTGATTGTAGGAAACCCTCCTGTGCTCATATCATCGAGTGTTTATTGTTTGTGTGTGGATTTTGAATGTCAATTTAGAACATTCAGTCTGTGTAATGACAGACACTTGAAGTGTGCTTTGGGGGAGGGGCATATCTGTGGTGGAGGTAGATTAACTGGGAGAAAAAGGCAGTCTTTCTGTTTTGGTTATATTTTTCTTGCATAACTGTGTTAATGTACACACAATAATGTTATCGTAATTATTGACTTTTTTTGCTGAGTGATGTGGTGCAGCAGTGCATAATTTCAGTTTGTTTGACAAACTCCTCTGGATTGCCTCCTCCACCTCCTCCCCCCCACTCCCTCCTGGTTTTCCTTCCTCCCCAGTGCCAGATATCGGCACTTATGTAACTACTGTGTATGAAATGTAACAATGTAACACTGTCTATATTGAAATGTGTATAATCTGTGTAAATCTGTATGTCAACCTCTCCGTAATATTGTAACGCTGTAGTCCTCTCTGTGACAAGGTACCTTTGTAAATGAGCCACTGGCTCAAAGGTTGTAAATCCAATTGTTCAAATAAATAAATAAATACAATGTTTAAAAGATTTGGTTATAGTACTGAAGTTTTCGGTTTACTACGCATTACTTGTAGTGTGTGTGTGAGTGTGTGTGCGACTCCTGCCATCAAATCAGACACATTTTGTTGTGTCACAGAGTAATTGCAGCAGTGTGAACCTGCTATCCACCCCACCTGCGTGATTTTGTACTGCTTTGTGGTATCTTGGTTTTGGACTGTTACTGCAGTGCACTGCACTTCCAATTGGCAAAAGGTATTCTTTTCCAGATTGGATTGTGACTTGTGAGCACTGGTTAAGGTGTTGTTGTGACTTTGTGTCTGCATCTCTTCTTGACTGCACAGTGCAATCTTAATCTGTTTGTGCATTTACATCTGTTAGATGCCTGATCTCCATCTGCAAGCCACAGTTGTTTTTTTTTTTAGCTTCACATCCACCAGCCCAGACTGAAAGTTTAGAAATCTAAATTTGTTTAGAATTTTCTTAGTGATCCCCCAAAATGCCTTCAAAGAGATCTGCAAGCAAAGCTGTTTCTGGCCATGGCACTGCTGCCAGTGGCAAGATTGTCCATGGCCGTGGTAGTACACAGAAGTGCAAAGCTGATGTCAGTAAAGGGATTTCTCCATCAATGTTTTTTACAGCATAATCTGTAGCTTCTCTCATAGTTGGAGGAGATAATGTTGTCCCAGCTGGTGGTGTTAGTGCAGTTTCTACTGGCATGAGTATTGTTGCCTCAAGTTCCACTTCTGACCAGTTAACCATGTCAAAAAATATAGTTGAGTCTAAAGCTGTGACTAACAGTGTGGATGATGTCATACTCCCCATTAACATCCCCATGGTAGTTGAACATGATTCTGATCCTGGCGATGATAACACACAATGTCACATTTCTTCCAGTGCTGTTGAGGTCATGCCTTTGCCATCCAATGATTCAAAGTGTGGCGCAAAAATATCGGGTGATGATGATGATGAGGATGCTGTGGTTGGAGCATGCTCTCTGCATGATAGCATCCAAGCTGAAGATGTGGATGATGTTGATGAATATGATGATGATGATGTCAGTGACCCCTGCTGGGAACCAGAGAAAAAGAAAGTCAAGGTGGCTTTTCTGGGTCTGTTGGTGTTAAATCCATCCCTCCTCAAAAAAGTTGTGATTTAGTGGTTTTGGTTGATGATAATGATGACAACCCAGTAATAATGATAGGTAGTCATGGTGGTCAGTTGCAGTCCAAATGTGTCCAGCCTGAAAAATCATGTAGCACACCCCCCATTCCAGGGGCTAGAAAACAGAGTCCAATAAGCAACATCAGGGTCATGTTAAAAGTAGGGGATCACAATCCATTGTTTGGGATTTTTTTGTCTAATATGCAAATGATGAGTCAGTTGCAATCTACCAGCTTTGCCATGTGCGTGTGAGTCAAGGTAAAAAGGGGAGTCATCTGGGCATGGGGAGCCAGCTTACACATCTTAATAATAGGCACATGGCACTGTGGACCCAACACCAGATGGAAGCTAATGCCATAGTGGGGCATTCACCCTCATCATCAATCTTACTGAGCATGTTATCCCCTTCCATGAGTGTAAGACCACGTAGGAATGTCTGCAGTAGTGATGAAATAACACCAGAGGATTACTACAGGCATGATGAGGGGGAGGATTATGATTTAGAAATCTTGTCAAGTGGTGGTCAGAGTAGCAGTGGTGGTGGTGGTGGTCAATGCAGTATGTCTAGTGCAAGTGGTACATCAACCCCTGTATGCAAAATGGGAAAAATAACTTCATTTGTGGACTTGTCACCTGTGCTCCCTTCTTCATTACACATCCACACCCCATCCCCAGCCATTCACAGAGCAGAGCCATTTGTCACACCCAATGCAAAATGTGTAAATCAGCCCACGTTGGAGAATGTTTTTGCCCATAACCTCCTCCCTGCCTGCCTGAAGCATGTGACCTACACTGTGTAAGCCATGTGATGTGTGTGGGCTGCCAGTGACTTCTCACTCCACCTTAAAGTAGAATAAGGCAGAGTGCACAACGTGAAGTCATAATTACAATGTGAAGTGGTGAAGTGAGGGTTTAAAATGGACACTTCGCATAGCGGAATACTAATGCAAAGTGGCCACTTTGCATCCACTTCGCGGGTGGAATTTTACTTTGTGCATCTCTAGTTGCTAGAAGGGTTCTTGGCCCAGTGATTGTCACCATGTAAGGCACTGGGTTTTGAACCCTTTCTGCCAATCAGGATACAGTGCATTCCCTACCCATTTTATAATGGTATATTTTCAATGGCAAGAAAATTGCCTGCATTCTGATCAGTCTGTGTGCTCCAAGAACAGTGATGTTATCTGAGCATAACATCACTATATCAAGTCCAGTATATACTGTGCATGACCTTCTTACATTAGTAAACATGCCACATATTCATACACCCTAAGCTTTCAAAAGTGATAGCTCCCTCCCACCTTGTTACACAGTGTGCCACTCCCCCCCCAAAAAAACTGGCTCTTCTGGCCTTTTTTTTAGCATTCTGTGCATTTTCTGTTCTTTTTAACTATGAAACCATAACTCCATGTAGCTTCACACTGCATCTAAGATGAGTGAGTGAACAAGCAGTGCTTGAAAAAGATAAAGCATGGCTGTCCATTGCAGTTAACAAGGCTGTCTGTTTTACTTTCTGATCATGATCGCGCACTGTTGAAACAGCTTGCCAGACTAAAAGAGAAGTGGTAGAGTGGATGATGAGAAAGAGATACAAAAACTTTTCAAACTGACCAAAACAGAGAGAGAGATACTAGAAACAAGGGTGAGAGAGAGAGAGAGAGAGAGAGAGAGAGACCAGGGGGTGAACCATGTAGCAGCAGCACCACATTCTGGACAAAAATTAATTGTGCACTAATTTTTCAATAGATATACCTACCCATGCAAAAAGCAAATAAAAATATCTAAAAAAGATTCCATGTCATAATTGTGATCACAAAAGAGTGATTGCCATTAGAGTGAGTGTACATCTCTGAAAAGCACAACGGCAATGTACACTTGCAGGTGACAACACATCCGGCAAGTTAGAACAGTATTTATCCCCTCATCACAACACCGCAACCCCCACCCACCTAAAAATATAACTAACTCCAGGGGGTGCATATCGGGAATGGGGAGACAGTCTGAAAAATGAAAAAAACACTACAGCAGCAATAAAATATTTCCAGGTCCCCAGCACTGAACCCAGTACCTGCTGCACTGAAGCTAGCCACCCTCACCACCACACTCTACAGCTAGCTCCGTAGCAGCACGACACACTACCCCACACAAACTCTCTTCCCTATCCCTCCCCTTCCAGTTTCCCTCCCTTGCTCATCCTTACTGTCACATTCACATTCCATCGCTACCCTTACAGGGTAGCCCAACAGGATAGTGCTGTAAATGAGTCACTCTTTTGAAAGTCGCTCATTTACAGTTGCTATAATCACTGGATACCTATTAAAAACAAAGTTTCACCTTTTCCATTACACACCATTGTATCATATCAATAATGCACTCCAGAGTGTGTGTTATGGAGATAAAGTAACTTTTCAAGTGTTGGACGCACCTGCCATGTGGCCTTGTGCCCAACCACCGAAGGTGTGATGATATCCCAGCATGACACACACCCTGTTGTGCATTATTACTTAATTAACTAATGTTCCTTTGCTCTTCCCAACCACAAAATTACAATGAGGGAATCCTAGATAGTATTGCTCAAACTTTATTTTTCAGGATTATTTTAGAGGTGTGCAAAAAAAAACTCACATCGGTGGAATTTCCATGAAAGTTGGATTTTTGCTACAGCAAAAGTGATGAAATCAAATTAGCAACTTTCAAAGAAATTCCAACTTAGAACAGTGGAATAAGTGAATAAATTGCAGATTATTGTGTTAAACTGGGGAGAAAACAGACCACGCACCTGATTACTGAACTGCAGAATAATTACATGTATTGCAGAATAATTAATTAAACTGCGGAAAGAAATTCCTCAAAACTGTCATTCTGCAGTTCATGTATATTATTCCACAGTTCAGCCAAAACATTCTGTGGAAAAGGAAGAAAATCCACCAAAAACATTCAGAAGATTCCAATCTTGCCAGAGGCGTAAGTTTGGAAAACTCAGTGAAATTTCAGAATTTTCGTGAAAGTTCTGCCACAGCAGAATTCACAACTTTCTCCCACCTCAAGATTATATCCACTGTTTTCAGCAAAGTGAGGAACTGCTATGTAAGTAGAACCAAATTTGACTCAGTGCAATTGTGAATAGAAATGAGAGAAGAAAAGTGTGACCCACTTGGAATTGAACCCAGACCCCTGGTAATACCGTTCCAGTGCATTGTAACACTGCACTGGGATGGTATTACTAGGGGTTTGGATTCAATTCCCAGTGAGTCACACTTTTCCTCTCTCGTTTCTATCCATGATTTAAAATGTCAAGCAGAGGCTAAACTGCACAGAAGAATAGTGCCTGGTGGGTCAATGTAATTGTGTAATGATTCTTTATGTAATTTTGAACTCACATGTGATATTACTGTAGTTCATATTTGATATCCTGTGGCTTTTGCTTGTTATATTTGAGCAACTTTCTATGATGTACAAGAGAACTGGAAAATGATAATTTGCTTTTATTTGACTATACAGTTTCAAAATATAAAAATAAAAACTTGAACAAAACAAATCCCAGTGAGCATTTCTCTCCTCAATCTTCTATGATTTCAATTCAGTTCAATTTATTGGAAAGCAAAATTGAAAGCAAGATCTCCTTTACAATTGCATCCATTAAACAATTAATGTATAAAACAGACATAGTGATCAGCATTGGACAGTCAGACAATGGTATACAGATTATACACACAGTGTAATGACTCATAAAAATCAGACATATGCATTTGAGTATATTCAGTCTTTCCTTGGAGCTCATGCTGATTAAGCCACTAATCAGCTTGATGGCCCTCTACTGCACCTGTTATATACAGTATGTATAGGATTTATTAACATTTCCAATACTTGCATTTAATTGTATGGTACAATGTGTCCCAATGGCCTGTGTAATCAATGACAGTTATGTTGTTCTAATAAAGATTACTTAACTCATGCTTGATGCACATGTGCTGTCTGCAGTTTTAGCTATTCCTGATCCAAGGGGCAAGGCATGATAAAATGGCAACAGGTGATTTGGGTTAAACTCCAGATTTTGCAAGTAGAAGTACAGAAGTAACCAACCAGAATCAATCAAATCATTTGGGTTTGGGTTTAGTACATAAGTTTCATATCTGCAAGTTGCTGCTTTCAAACAGAGTCTTCAGCAGTGGGTGCAGCAGCTGAAGCAACAAGCTGTTTTTAACATAAAACAGGGAGAGTATATTATGGGGAAAGCATTATGAAGTAGTGTCTGTTGCCACAAGATTCAGCGACGAGAGGGACATAGAAGAGGGACTGTTGAAGGACAGGGGCCAGGATACATTTTTTAATGGTTTCCGTATCTGGTCAGTAGATTCACCTATCACTTTTATCATGCCCAGGCAAGTAGGATGGTGGGAAAGGTAATCAGTAACAGGGGGTGTGGTTTGACCAATATCTAGAGGGTGACCTGGGAGATGGTGCTGGCCAGATATGTAGGAGGTTTAAAGTTCTCATGGCAGAGGTTAATCAACTCAGAGCTGAGGTTCAGCCTCTGAGGAGAGACCATGCATGCAGGACTCAGGGAACATTCACCTGATTATCTCAGGGACCCCACAGGGTCCACTCTGGGTGTAGAACAGAGGGAGGAAGGGTGGGTCAATTCAGGCATGAGTGATGAGCCAGGTGGGAAAGTGGAAATAAATGGTCTGGAAGTGCAGTAAGATAGTAATAATGACTATATACTCTAGAGTCAGAGGGACAGGGAGGCTGTTCAATGGCTCAACACCCAGTAAAGTATCTTTCATATAGCTCCCTGCAGAAACATTTGTGAAGGCACTTCCATGGTTGGAGAGTTTGACCAGGGTAGAGGAGGGGAAGCCAGATGTTGTGATTCACCTAGGAACCAAGGATATGGTGCACTGCAATGTAGATAAGGGTAAGGAAAGATTGAAAGAAGTAGGTGTCAGGCTTAGAGAGGTTGCACATACAGTAGTCTTCTGTGTTGTATTGTTAGTGCCACATGCAGAAAAGAGTAGAAAGGTCAGGCTTATGGAGTTTAACATGTGGTTAAAATTTTAGTGTGAAGAGCAAGGGTTCAGGTTTGTGGGGGACTGGAGATCCCCTTCTGGGATGATGGCAGGCTGTTTGGAAGGGTCCATGGACCTCTAGGTGGAGGGGGCACCAGTGCTCTTTTGTGGTCCTTTGTCTGACTGAACATCCTGTTCACCATGGTTTGTATGTAAACCCGGCTTTGTCTTCTCTTCTCAGGCATCCTGCACTAGCCCCCTCGAGCTGTAACTATAGCCACGGTCAGGAAGGGAACCCCCTTGTGCCCAACGGTGCTGAAGATGACTGCATCATCTGCAGCCCTGAAGCACTCCCTTCCCAAGCACATCAGGTACAGAGCTGGTGCAGGACTTCAGATTTTTGGCCCACCCTGCTGCACCCTCCTTAGGCCACCTTAAATGCACCATAGCTCTGCCTAATACATGCTCATTGGCCCATACTCCTAGCCCTCTCACTGGCTCTTTTTTGCTATCTGCTATCTTCTCTGTCCTTACTGCTCCCTCTGGCCCTCAATTGCTCCATTACAAAGCTAGAAAAGTCTCAAACACCATGAAACCATTGATCATGCTTCTCCACTTATCCCTCATTCTACTTGGCCCAATTTCTCTCCATTTGGCCTTTCAGAATCCACCATGCATGACAGGAGACTATATCACTACATTTGATCAAGTTGATACACTGCATTTTGTAGAACTCCTCATATGTGCCACATTGTATAACTCGTTGATTTTGGATCCTCCAGCTACTTGGCACTCTGGCACCCTAATTGGGAATTGGGAAAAAACCCTGTACCCGTCTGCCAATACTGGCCATTCTACCAAATTTTTAGCTGCCAAGAATCTACTATATGTGGATCTAAATAACCTTGGCTGTAGCCGTAAGGTGCCCCTTTGCCATAGCCGTGCTCTGTGCAAGAGTGAAAGGAAAAAGTTACTAAAGCTTCTGCTAGTAATTTCTAGGAAATTCTTGCTTCTCATCTTGTTATGTTCTAGCAATGTTGAGTTCAACCCCGGACCTCAAGCTAGCATTGGCTTGCCTGCAGATCTCCCTAACTACAAAGGACTTAGCTTTATGCACATTAATGCGTTCAGCCTGTTAAAAAAAATCTCTCCTATCCAGGCCTGGACAAGTCATACCTCCCCAGATATTCTGGTGATTTCTGAAACATGGCTCTGCCCCTCTAGCAGTAACCATTCCATACACCTATCCTCCTACTGACTGTTCCCTACAGACAGACAGACAGACTGGGGGGGTGGCTATTTACATCAAGGACAAGTACTCAGTTTCCATTTTAGATTTGACACGTTACCTAATGAATTTGAAACTTTAACTCTCCAAGTGGAGATCGCTACTGGAGTCTCGATTAGTGTAACAGGCTGTTATAGGCCCACTTCGGTGGGACTGCAGCTCCTAAACTATCTGAGCCACTCTCTGGGGCATAATTCATTAGAAATCATAATACTTGGGGACCTAAACTTAGACTGGAACACCAATGCCTCCTCTTCCCTTAAATCTCTCTACACCTCCTCTGGGCTGTTCCAGCTTATTAATGAAGTTACACGTCCTAACAAGAGTAATCCTACTGAAAGCACCCTGCTTAATCTTATCTTAGTCAGTAAACCTCATCTGTATACCCATGCTAAAGTCTTCTTCTCAGACATCAGCAATCAGTTTTATTGCTTGTATTCGGTCTTGTCATACACCCACCCTTTCTCCTAAGTTCACTATAAAAAGAAGTAGATGCAACTTTAATCCATAGACATTTACTGCTGAGCTAAGTCAATCTCCTTGACTTCTACCTAGCAGAAACCATGGCTCTTGCCTATGGCATTTTCCAAGATATCGTGGGAAATGCTCTGAACAAGCACACCCCTCTAGTTACCTTTAATTTGGCACTCTCCTTCCATTCCCATATCAATGCCCTTTTTGCTGCCACCAGTGTCAGGATTGGACTGTTATACAACCATAGGGACTGCCTACCACAAGAGGCCCTTAGATTGGCAATCACCTCCTCTGTCCTGTCGCTAATCAACTATGGGCTGCCCATCTATGCTGCAGCCAACAACACTGCACTTGCAAGAATCCAGCTCTCTATAAACAAGGCCTTCAGGCTAATGCTGGGAGCCCCTAGGTGCACCCATACATGCCTGCTGTACTCCACCACCAACTTGCTCAACCTTGAAGAAAGACTCTGCTTCCAAACCTGCCTTCTTCTAAAAAAGACCATGCTAGGGCTCTCCCCCCCGGGGTCACCACCTCCCTGCATCATGCCTTCTCCTCAGTCTCCACCCGCAGCACTGTCAAAACCTCCCTTATTGTCCCAAGGGTAAGGACCTCTATGGCCCAGAGATCCTTTCCCTACTGGGCTCCCTCCTGGTTCAATTCCCTCCCAGCCAACATAGCTGACTCCACTAAGCTTGGTCCTTTCAAGGTCTCCCTCAGAAGCCATCTGACAAGCACTCACTGCTGCAACTGCACATGATCCTCCACCTGCCCCTTACCCTCACCTTTAGGCTGGGTTTGCCCTGTCTACTTTTGCTGTATATACCCAGGGGTCTCAGGCAACATCTGCTGAGTAATGTAATAAAATATCTCTGGTTGCTACCTGATGTGGTACTCATGTACCTATATTATGACTACTGTGATTTACCTATTACCAAGCGTGTACCACCAGTTCTTGCCTGTAACACTGGTTGCTTTTTTAATCTAAACATTATGTACTGTACTGTTTTGTTTGCTGTGATGTATTGCTCTCTTGACGAGGTGCCTTTGTAAATGAGTCTTTGACTCAAAGGTCTGCAAACTGATGATCTAATAAATAAATAAATAAATCCTGAGTTAGAAGCAAATCTTGCTGTTGGTTCTCTCCTGAACTAAAGAGTGCACAACAGATAAGGAACAGACTATGGGAAATTGTTCAAAGAACAAAGTTACCTAATGACTGGAACCTTTTTAGGAGATCAAGAAATATCTGTACTGAATTGGTTAGAGAAACTAAGGCAATTTGAAGTTTCATCCATGTGCTCATCCAAATTCTGGAGGACCATTAGAGACATCGAAGGCCATTCTACTGGTAGATCCTTGCCTGCAAAAATCCTGGTCTGTGCTTCCTCAGTCTCTAAAAACCAACTATCCTTGACTCATTCAACAATCACTTCGCCACTGCTGGCTTAGCTTTCGATTCCTCCCCTGCTAGTACTCTTCAGGCACAACTTGGTCTTAACGCCCCTGACTTCCCCTCAATTAACACATCCTTCTCTCTCTCCAAGCTATATCCTTGAAGGACGTGGAGGATCTCTTGCTCCAGCTGGATGATAGGAAAAGCCCGGCACTGACTTCATTTACCACTTCTTTCCAAAGGCAGGCTACTGTGCTCTAGCCATGCCTATTACACACTTGTTCAACTTATCCATCTCCCAAGGTGACATTCCTACAATCTGGAAAACCATCCAGATTGTTCCTGTATTCAGGAATGGGGACCCCTGGTGACTTGAATAATTACAGGCCCATCTCTCTCCTCCCGGTCCTGACTAAAATGCTGGAAAAAATCATTAACTCCCAGCTCAGGATCTGTCTGGAACCGGTAAACCTTCTAAACCCACTCCATTCAGGATTCAGAGCTCAACATAGCACAATTTCTGTCCTTGCCAAAGTTAACAATGACTGGCTGGGTGAGCTGGATAATAAGAACTTTGTTGGTGCAGTCTTTCTGGACCTCAACAAGGCTTTTGACATTGTTGACAACTTCTTGCTCCTTTCATCCCTTCTGAATATTGGCCTATATGTTCCCTCACTTGAATGGTTTATTAATTACCTATCAGGCCACTTTCAGCAAGTTAAGGCAGATGGTGAGGTCTCCCCCCTTAAATCACTGATCAGGGGTGTTCCACAAGGTTCCATTTTGGGACCCCTGCTTTTCACAATCTATATTAATAGAATAAATGTCACCATTAACAAGGCCCAAATACATCTTTTTGCAGATGACACAGTGCTTTATACCAGTGGACCTTCTCTTGATGCAGTACTTTCAACTCTCCAGAGTGAATTCAACCTGCTGCATCTCCAGCTCCTAAAACAGAAGTTGCTCCTAAATGCAAAGAAAACTAAAGTCATGCTCTTCTCTCCCACATCCAACTCTCCTATCCTGCTCTCCCATGGATCACTATCCCCTATTTCCACCATCCTGGGTGAACATTTGGAGTGTGTATTTATCTTCAAATATGTGGGGGTCTGGATCGACAACTCTGTCTCTCCTTTCGGGAACACATTGAAGAGCTAATAAAGATATTCCGCCCGAGACTAGGACTATTCTACAGGGTAAAAAACCTTCTACCTAGAGAGGCCAAAAAGTGACTAGTCTAAACAACCTTTGTTCCTTTGCTAGACTACGCTGACTTTCTATACAGCCAAGGTCCTGCTGGTACTCTTACCAAACTCAATACACTCTACCACAGAGCCTGAAGGTTCCTAATGAAGCTCCCCTACTCTACCCATCACTGTTTCCTATATTCCACTGTGGATTGGCCTTCCCTTACTCTTAGACATCAGAGAAATGTGGCATTCTGGACATACAAAGCCATTATGAATAAACTGCCCAGTTATATTGCAGCCTGTCTACTGTTAAGCTCCCCAAGTAATTATACTCTGAGAAGTGCCTCTTATATTATGCTGAAAGTAACTAAGGTTAGATCCCACTTTGGCAGGGCATCCATGAGCCATGTACTTCCCATGCTGTGGAACAAGCTGCAAAAAACCCTGAAAATAAACCTTTCCATTAGTCTTGCTTCATTCAAAGCCTTAATCATGTGCCAATTCAAGGAATCCTGTGACTGCTTCCCTTAATCTCTAGGACTACGGTCACTTAGTCTATTCTGCTCCTGCTTTTTCACCTCAAGGCCTAACTATCTGTCCATGCCTCAGCCCCCACTCTCCTAAGCCTTCTCTTGCCCTTCAGACCCTCTCTCAAAAAAAATAAAATAAAATAGCCTACAATTAATATCTCTTCAGTGAAGACTGTATCCTGTAAATGCCTGTTACTGTGTACTGTACTATGCTACATTTGTATCCTGTATATATCTGTTGCTGCATTTTTTGCCTTGTATGTTTTACCCTGTGTTACCCTGTACATATCTGATAATATGTATTTTGACATGTTTTTTGGTGACATTTCCTTATTTGTTAATTCTTCCTGTATGCCTGTAATGTTTCCCCAGGTCCACCTTGAAAATGAGCTTGCTCAACGGTGTCCACCTGGTTAAATAAAGATTTTGATTGATTGATTGATTGAACTGGGGAAGAAGTAATATGTTTTCATTAGAAGTAGTTAAATCTAGTTGTGGGAGAGCAGTGTATTATGGCACATGGACCAAAATGGGATCACTGTGGGAGCCCCCCAAACAAGCAGGATATTAGGGACTACTGGAGGGTTAAGGAAAAAAATTTAAATCTGTGTACCAGGCAAGTAAGGACTGAGAAGTTTTCCTATATTACCATGATTATTCCCAAAATCAGTACCAGGTTTGGTAACTCATCCATAGGTTATGCTCTGCCCTCTCTATAGAATAAACTCCAAAAAGTACTGAAACTGGCTATCCCTGTAAAACTATCAACCTTCAAGATCTTATTTAATCAGTCCTTTATGGATTCCTGCAAGGGCAGTCATTGATAACTAGTTTCTGTCTGTCATGCTCACCCTATTCAAAGAATCCCTTTACCCTATGTACCACCCTCCTGTCTCCTTTCCGTTCCCTTCTCTTCATCTCCCTCTCCTTACTTACTAAGGTAGGTTGATACTCAGTAATTCACCTACATAATTATTGTAATTAATTTTGCCAATTGCCATAAGATTATTGTACCGAATATTGTCAATCTTACTTCTCTCTTCCTGATGACTTGTATCTATTGTATAACCCTGTGCGTAATATTACTAGCTCAGTGTTGTCTGACTGTACACTCACTGATATGTATATATTGTTTAACATGTTCTTATGATTTGTATATAATGTTTGAACTAAATTCAAAGGTAAGAAATCAGTTCAATTGTTACTTATCTTGCCTAGACCCACCTACAGTATATCTATATGTAATGTGTTCCTATGTGCTGTATTTAATGCACAAACTCAGTGTCAATTGTATGTAACAGGTTTCTATGTGCTGCATTTAATGTATGACTGCAATGTCAATTGTTTCTTGTACCTTGCCCAGGTCCACCTTGGAAGTTAGTTCTTCTCAAAGGTGTTTCACCTGTTAAAATAAAGATTTGATTGATTGATTGATTAAAGGCAAGTGATAAAGCAGAGGGGACAAAATAAAGAAATCATAGAAAGGGGAGGGAGGACAAATGAAAAGTGTCATACACAAATGCCAGAAAACTGAGTAACATGATGGATGAGCTGTAGATGTGAATGGTTGCAAAGGAAAAGAAATATTGGCAATTTCCAAAACATGGGCTCATCTGAACAACTGCAGAGACCTAAGTGTTACAACAAGCTCTTCAGAAAGGGCAGCTAAAACAAGAGGAGGAGGGGTGGCAGTGTATGTGAGAGAAGATATTAGGGTGTCAAAAGATACAGCAATCAAGGACAGGTCAGGGTAGAGTCACCGTGGACAGGCAGGGTAGGGCAGTGTATGGGCCCCCAGACTCAGGTGATGAAAGGGGGGGAGATGGGCAGGGTAGGCAATGTACAGGCCCCCAGATCAGTTGAGATGGATGAAGTTCTGGAGAGAGAGAGAGATAAGGAAAGTGATGGGATTGGCAGAAATGTATTTTATTTTAGTTTTTGTTGACTATGAAAGGAGGGCTAGACAATACTGCCTATTTCAGCCTTGTCTGGGTGGGGGAGAGGAAGACAAGGCATCAGTTTAGTGAATCATCTAAAGGATGGCACACCCTGACAGAAAGCACTTCTTTTGTACTGCAATCAGGTGCCAGCATTTACAGTATGGTATGAGCCCAATACGGTTGTGGGACTAGAACACACAACCTTTTGGCTCAGAGGCAGATGTTTTGTCAACTAAGGCATGCTGAAATGTAAGGCTAATGGGTGACAACAACCTTCTGTACATAGACTTGGGGATGACTGTGACCAGGAATCAGAAAGGGCAATGAATTACGGATATCACTCAGGGTTTCCTTCTCACACAGTTGGTGAGTGAAGTTATAAGATGAAGACAGTACCAGAATTCATGATATCCAATCAAAACATTATTAAGACCCAGAGTAAGAGTACACACTCAGAAAAAGTGGTGCTAAAGGAACCAACTCAGTACAAATAAAAAACAAGTTCCTAGTACACACAAACCAAAAGCAGGATGCCAACTTATTAGTTAAAACTCATTTACTTATGAAAAACCAGCTGACCCACAGCCAGACATGTTTCGGAGTAACCTCCTTTTTCAAAGGCTGAATTACAGGTGGGACAAACAGCCATTAAATAGTAAAGTGTAATTGCATGTGTCAAACTGAATAATTAAAAAAAGCTTTTAATCCAGAACCATCACTACTTTCAATCATTCACCACTAGTGTCATTAAACAATGTGCTTTAGTTATTTGTATCCCCAATAAATTACACCAATGTAGAAAACCATAAATATTAAGCAAGGGGTAATTAAAAAAACTGACTTGTTGTTTAAAGTCTCAGTAGATTCATTTAGTATTGCACTTTTAATTAATCATATTGAAGATCAAACTCTCCTAGCAAAAAAGAAAATCAGTAAAGAAAAAGGAAAAAATAGTAAGAATACAAAGGGAAAAAAAAGGAAAAAAGTAGGGAACTAACGGGGGGGTAGGGTTATATAAGGAAAAAATAAAATACAACATAAGAAAAAGAAAGCTAAAAGGGAAAAAAGACAGCCCAATGATCAAATATGTTAAATGCTAAACCAGTAGCAAAAAGAGACTTTCATCTTCTTCTCTTTAAGTAAGGAAGAATGTCCAATTGTGTGTTCAAACCTGCTTTCTGATTAGCTTTCAGAGACAAAATCCAGAAATTCTCTTTAAGTGACAGTAAGTTCTCAAAGTCTTCCCCTCTTGCATTCCTACTGACCTTGTCAAAGGCAATAAATTTGAAACAATGCTGATTTGCTTCTAAGTTTTTCATAATATGTAAAGTTGTGGCATATGTTTCATCTTTTCTAACTATTGCCCTGACATGCTCTTCAACCCTCTCTTTAAATTTTCTCTTAGTCTTGCCAACATAAAAGGAACCACATTTGCAGGTAGCTAGATAAATTATACCTTTTGTGTCTCAAGTGATTCACTGCATAATCTCATAAGAGTGTGAGGAATTTACTGTGGAAAAAAACTTTGTTTGTAAGACATATTTACATGTCACACATCTTTTACATGCAAAGCTCTCACTGGGTTTCTGTAGCCAAGTCTCATGATGCTGTTCTGTGTAATGGATACATGTCAATAAGTCTTTTAAGGCAGGTGCCTTTTTATAGCACATCCTAGGTGGGGCTTTGCCTGTTTCCCTTAGTTTAGGTTCTGCCAACAGTGTCTGCCAAAGCCTTCTTAAAACTGTTTCTGACTCTTTGGCCTGCACTGAATATGTGATGATGTAATTAAATTTATGCAATAGGCGTGGACTCAGAAGCTGTTGAATAAATCCATTTATTTTCACAGCCGTTGAATAAATAAAATGTATCCATATAGTAGCTATGTCACAATCACTCTGGAACTCATTTAGAATGTTCGGCCTCAATAGCAGTACTACCCATATTAAAATGCGAATAACTTTAAAACAGAAAATATAGCATGGTACTGTGAGCATGAAAGCTGTTCAGCACAAAAGTATCTACAAAATGAGTGGTGTTTCATTTATAGATACCTTATATATTTTTTATAATTAGCAAAAAAAGAGCAGAAAATGCAATTTTTTGTTCACTTTTTTGACAAACATGCACAAGATAAGTAATCAAAAGCAAATGTCCCTGCACTGACAGAAAGCATCCCTATTGCATAAATGAAATATACAATGGTGAGCTGTCAGATAAATGATTTATCCACACTTGTGCAGTTTGACCTCGGACACCTCACTCATGGCATATGCCACTTGTGAGGTTACCTGAGGTCAAACAGCACTTGTGTAGATAAATCATTTATCTGACAGCTCTCCATTGTATATCCCTTATCTATTGTCAACATTCTGGCTTATTTGTGTTTTTTTCCTTAAATCCTCTCTCTCTGTAAGTTCTGCCTTCAACCTAGCTTGTGTTATTTTTTATGCATTATAGCCCCTCTCTAGTAGTCATTCTGTTAGTTCGTCAGCCCCTGTGCTAAAAAAAGGTCTGTCAAACAGTTCACCTTAGTCCTTAAAAACTGTCCTAATGGAATGTTCTGTGTGACATGCAGTGGATGGCAACTATCTGCCAATAGCAGAGTGTTGCCATCCATCACTTTCCTGTACAAATTACTCTGAACATGTCCTATTCCATTCCTGATAATACATATATCTAACTATCTCACACTTTTTTGACTGCTCTGGAATGTGAATCTCAAATGCGGTGTAGTGCTGTGGAAGAACAGTATGAATTCTTTAAAACTTTCCATGGTTCCCTGCCAGATAATGAACACGTTATCTATATAACATTTCCACAAAATCAACTGTTTTTTTAAATTTATTGACTCATTCATTGTAAATATACTGCCCCTCCCAATGACCCACATAGAAATTTGCTATCTAGGAGGTGCATGTCACCCCTATTGTGGTTCATTTTACCTGTAAAAATAATTCTTTGTTGAATAGAAATATATTTTGAGTTAAAACAAATTCCAACAGTTTCAACAAAAAATCACTTGGGGGAGATGTATGACTGTCAGTTCTATTGAGAAAAAAAGCTGCAGCATCCAAAGTCCCCTCATGGAGGGCATTTGTATAAAGTGCCTCGATGTCCATAGTAACAAACCAGAAATCCTCCTTCATCTGAATATCAGGTAATAAATCCAACAATTCTGTAGTGTACCTCAAATAAGATGATAGAGTCACGACTAGAGGTTTAAGAAAAGAATCCACATATTTGGAGAGTGGTTTTGTTAAAGGACCAATTCCATTCACAGTTGGTCTCCCAGGTGGATTGTCCAAGTTTGTATGTACTTTGGGAAGGATGCAAAAAGTTGCTTTAATAGGATGTGGTGTAATTAAGAAGTCTTGTATTTTTTTATCAATAATTCCTTGTCGCAAAGCTCTTGTAACATATTCATCTACACTGAACTTGAAATCCCAAGTCAGATCTTGTTTTAGTTTTTTATAAAACTTCTGATCTCCCAATTGACGTTGTACTTCTGCTACATACATGGATTTATTTAAAAGTTCCACTGCTCCACCTTTATCTGTGACTTTAATGATTATGTTGGAATCTGTTTGGAGAGTGCACACTGCCTCTTTTTCTGCCTGGCTCATATTATTATAACAATCAAAATGTTCTGTTTCAAAATACAGTTCCAAATCTCTCTCTCCACCAAAGCTCTAAATAAGATGCTGTCACATAGGGTGTAGCACAAAATAACAAGGAATTCTTACATTGTTCCACAGCATTAGTCTCATTGTTAATTTTGTCTGTGAAAAAGACCTTCAAGTGCAATTTCTGACAGTTCAAGTCCAGATCTACAAGAGTATCTACTCTATCCATTAATCTAGTAGGAGAAAAGCTTAGACCCTTTTGTAACAGGTTGCCTTCTGATTCAGTTAATATGTGAGAGGACAGATTAATTATTTAACTCCTACCTCCTCCATGGTCTCCTCCTCTGTTGATTCTCCTCTAATGAAATCTCCTTCTGCCCCCATGGTAATAATCCCTGGGATAGTACATGTCATTGTCTCCCACGTCAAATTCTCTTCTTCTTCTTCCTACATTGTTGTATTCTCGTTCTCTCTCTCCTGCAATCTGAGACTCCTCCGGAGTGGGAGGGTGGGATTGGAGGATTGCAGTGAGTTGAAGCATACTGCATTCCCATTGGTTGTGGGTCCATAGACTGTCCTTCTCATTGAAAAGAATATCCTGTAATAGATTCCTCAGTTTCTGATTCACTTCCCTCTGTTGTATATTCAAAGGAAACATTTCTGGTGTTTTTCAAAATTCTCTTTTGTTTCTGCTGATTATTCCATTTAAAAATATTGCCTTTTTCCCAGTCTCCTTTGTCTCTGTTAAATTTTGTAGCTTTAATATTTCTGAGTTCTTGATCAAGCTTTAGGATAGACATTTTAAGTTTTTAGTTCAAGCCATCAAGTTCCCCAAAGTCCTTAAATTTCAGGACCTTATTTAATCAGTCCTTTATGAAGTCCTGCAAGTGCAGTTATTGATGACTAGTATCTGTCTGTCATTCTCACCCTAATCAATTAATCTCTTTACCCTATGTACCACTCCTCCTGTCTCTTTTCCATTCCCTTCTCTTCGTCTCCCTCTTCTTAATTACTAAGGTAGGTAGATTCTTAGTAATTCACCTACATAATTATTGTAATTAATTTTGCAATTGCCATAAGTTTATTGTACCGAATATTGCCAATCTTACTTCTCTCTTCCTGATGACTTATATCTATTGTATAACCCTGTGTGTAATATTACTAACTCAATGTTGTCTGACTGTACACTCACTGATATGTATATATTGTCTAATATGTTCTTACAATTTGTATATAATGTTTGAACTAAATTCAAACGTAAGAACTCAATTCAATTGTTACTTATCTTGCCTAGATCCACCTATATCTATATAAAATGTGTTCCTATGTGCTGTATTTAATGTATGAATTCAATGTCAATTGTTACTTGTACCTTGTCCAGGTCCACCTTAGAAATTAGTTCTTCTCAAAGGTGTTTCACCTGGTAAAATAAAGATTTGATTGATTGACTGATTGATTGATTGATTGATTGATTGATTTATTAAAGGCAAGTGATAAAGCAGAGGGGACAAAAGAAAGAAATCCTAAAAAGGGGAGGGAGGGCAAATGAAAAGTGTCATACACAAATGTCAGAAAACTGAGCAACATGATGGATGAACTGTAGATGAGAATGGCTGCAAAGAAAAAGAAATATTGGCAGTTTCCAAAACATGGGCTCATCTGATCAACTGCAGAGACCTAAGTGTTGCAAGCAACAAGCTCTTCAGAAAGGTCAGCTAAAACAGGAGGAGGAGGGGGAGGAGTGGCAGTGCATGTGACAGAAGATATTAGGGTATCAAAAGATACAGCAATCAAGGACAGGTCAGGGTAGAGTCACTGTGGACTCAAAGGATGGAAGAGGAGAAGAAAGGCAAGGTAGGGCAGTGTACGGGCCCCCAGATTCAGGTGATGGAAGGGGGGAAGATGGGCAGGGTAGGCAATGTACAGGTCCCTAGATAAGTTGAGATGGATGAAGATCTGGACAGGGAGATAAGGATAGTGATGGGATTGGCAGAAATTTATTTTATTTTAGTTTTTGTTGACTAATGAAAGGAGGGCTAGACAATGCTGCCTATTTCAGCCTTGTCTGGGTGTGTGTGTGGGGGGGGGAGGCAGACAAGACATCAGTTTAGTGAATCATCTAAAGGATGGCACACCCTGACAGAAAGCACTTCTTTTGTACTGCAATCAGGTGCCAGCATTTATAGTATGAGCCCAATATGGATGTGGGACTAGAACACACAACCTTTTGGCTCAGTGGCAGATGTGTTGCCAACTAAGGCATGCTGAAATGTAAAGCTAATGGGTGACAACAACCTTCTATACACAGACTTTGGGATGACAGTGTGCAGGAATCAGAAAGGGTAATGAATTGAGGATATCACTCAGGGCTTCCTTCTCACACAGTCGGTGAGTGAAGTTATAAGATGAAGGCTGTACCAGACTTCATGACATCCAATCAAGACATTACTAAGATCATTAATGTGGAGGCCACAGTTAGCCACAGTGATCATTGTATGGTGAGATTCAGCATAAATCTATGGTCAAAACAAGTGACCATTGACACATGGGTGCAGCACTTCAGCAAAGCAGATTTCAGGAAAATGGAGAAAATACAGGAAAGAATCCAGGACTTCCATTAAATCAACAGAGTAGAGGGAAGGGGAGGTGAGCAGCATGTAAGATGCTATTGCAGGGGCCACCCAAGACTACATCAAGACTATAAAATATTCCAAAAATATAAAACAGTCAAAAAAATATCAGAAATGAATATAATGAGATGGGCAAGTAGGCAAGTTATTAGAGACAAATAGGGGGCATATGGGACTTATAAGAAGGATCAGAATGAGTCAAAAAGGTGAGATACAGTATAAGGAAATATTAGGTATAAGTAAAAAGCTCATAAGGGAGGCAAAGGCATAATTGACGCTTACAGAAAAGGGTAAAGAAGAACAACAACATGCAGCAAAATCACGTGCACAGTAATCACATGAAAAGATGCAGACACACCAAAGTTATGATCGAATGTAGAAAAATGTCAATGTACTTTCATAACTTTGTTGTTTTTTAAATATTTTGACCCCACATTTTCAACATAGCCTTCTTATGAGCTCACCTCATGAACCCAGTAGGTGAACATTTTGAAATCCCATCCGAAACATCATTTTGCACAACTGCAAAAACATGTTTCACCCAGGATTTGTAAAATGGCAGTTGTCACATTCATGAGGTGGTTTGCAAAAAAGGCTAAGTTGAAGATTTGGAGTGCAAAATTGAAAATTACAAAGTTAAGAGATTGCATTGAAAAATGTAAAATCTACACTCAATACGTTTTTTAAATATTTGTACCCCAAATTTTCAATGTAGACTTCTTATGACCCCACCTCAAGAACAAGGGTGCAGACAATGTTCAACTCCTACTTAAAAGATGGTTTTGTGCAGCAACCATGATGTCACCTTTCAGAACAGAAATGAATATTTTCACCATCCTTGTTCATTGGGGAAGGGGGGAAATTGTTTAACCAGGAGAGGCACACTAAACTGAAGCTTGTTTCCAGGTGTGACCTGGGAGCACAAGAATGTTAAGTGACTTGTTCAGGGTCCCACAGTATGCAAGTGAGGGCTGTGGGATTCAAATCCAGGTTCCCAGGTTTGCAGCTCAGAGCCTTAAACCACTGCACTATACTGCCTCCCAGAGATGGGGTCCCAAAAATACCATGCTGAAAATTTGGTGTACAAATATTAAAAAATAATAAAGTTATGAATAAAAGTTAAAACCTGATTAAAATACATTAAACTGGACTTAACCTTATTTTCTCACATCACAGTCACCAGTTCCAGCAGCAAGATGTGTCTTCAATCCTCTATTTGGGTAAGTGAGGGTGTGTGGGAGTGTGCACGGTGGTGGGTACTAAGTGGGGCTCAGTGTTTTGTGGTCGGGTGGTTAGATCGACAGTGGACCATTTTCTTTTTTATGGGTTTTAAAGAAAATAAAAAAATCTCACTAAGGGATGGTCTTCTTTATTTCAGGGGTCTTAGCCAACACTGGGGATCAGGGACCACAGTGTCACGCTACTGGATGACAGCACCAGGGATGGGCACTCTGGAGCTGCCACACATATGAGAGGAAGAGGGTAGGTGACCTGGACAGGAGGGGAAAATGACACAAGCAGTGCCAAGGGTGGGCACCTGATCCATTCAAAATAATAAATATAATAAAATAAACATTGGGGAGGGGGGATAGTCAACCTGGAGGGGAGGGAGGTTGGCAAGCAGTATAAGGGTGGGCAAGCCAGTCTGCTTTTAATATTCAATAAATGTGAGGGAAGAATGAAGGAGGGCTGGCAGAGCAGGGAGGAGGAGGAGGAAATAAAAAATAATTAAAAAAATAAAGAAAGATAGATAGATAGATAGATACATAGGATGTGACCAGGTCAGTTAGCATTAGCCATGGATGACCTATGTTCCGACCTATCTAAGCAACTTTTCTACCTTTGTTGTTAACTGTCTCAGTGCTTCATCTAGTGATAACTTAAATTGACTTATGTTGGACCTATTTACTATGGTGCTTGGTAGCCCGTTCCCTAAGGACACAACTCTTTGATCTATCCATCCACCCCTAGCTGTTTTTTTATAGTTTTCACCCTTTAACATTTTTTCATGACCCCTTACTGTCTTTGTTTTATCCTTTGCTTCAAGGCCTAAACATTCCCATATAATATCACTTTCTACAAAGGCCCTATATACCATACATATACAGTATCTCCTTTAACTGTTCTGTAGTTTAGGAAGTATAGCCCACGTTCTCTAAGTCTGTCCTCATAGGGAAGATTTCTCAAACTGGTTACCATTTTGGTTGCTGTCCTCTGAACACCCTCTATTTTCTGTATAAGACCCTTCTTGTATGGTGCCCACAGAGGAGCACAGTACTCCAAATGCAGCCTCGCCAATGCCAAATACAAGGGTAGCAATACCTCCCTGTCTGCTTTGTATGTTTCTGCGGATGTTTGATAGAATACCATTACCCATTTTTACGGTATTTGTGCAATGGTTATCAGAGGTTAGCTTGTTACTAACTCATACCTCTAAGTCATTTCTATCTCAGAACAGACCACAACCTGGTTATTTATATAACAGTTTTCCTTGGGGTTCTTCCTACCAAGGTAAATTATGCTGCACTTTTCAATGTTCAGGTCAAGTTGTTTGATTCTCGTCCAGTTAACTATAGTATTTATATCATCTTGGAATCTTTCAGTATCTTGTTTATTTACTGTTACAGATCCAAGTTTTATGTCATCAGCAAATGTGCTAATCCAAGTGTTATCACTAAAATGGATTGATGACACAAAAAATTCTAAACAATATTGGCCCCAAAGCTGACCTCTGGGGCACTTCATTGGACACTGAGGCCCACTTTGAGTAATGTCCCCTTATGCCTACCCTCTGTCTCCTATATTTATTTATTTATTTATTAGCTTTTGGTAACCGGGTAAGTGCGCTAGGCAACAGACCTGCCTATTTTCAGGCACGACCCGGGAGAGCACAGGACATTGGTTACAATATGCAGAAATGCACAGACATAATATAGGTGTACAGGAGCAAAACAAGATATACATTGGGTAGCACAGTAATAGTTACATAAGGGTACATTTTAGGCATAGATCATAATAAGGATGTAAAATAAAGCAATTAGTGTAACCATAAGACAGCTGAGGACAGTAAAGACATCAAGGTTCATAGCCACCTAGACAAGCATATTGCATGGGAGAACATTAGTGTAGTACTCAGGGTCAGACCCGACAGCCTGCAGTGGGACAAAGCAAATTAAGAGCATTTGCATTGGCCAGAGGCTAGAAGGTGGGTGAACAGCGAGTTTTTGAATTCTCGATGGGAGGCTGAAGTTTTACCATAAGGGGGAGTGAGTTCCAGAATTTGGGAGCAAAATGGGCAAATGCCTGTTCACTCATTTTTGTCATGCAAGGTCTAGTGGAGAGCATGAGAACAGAGGAAGACCTGAGGGTATGGGTGTGTGAAGCAGGAGTCAGGAGGTTGGCAAGATAGACAGGGCAGGGAGGTCTAGACAGGGAGTCGATAAAGCAGCCCAGGGGAGTAGGCTCGAATATCTTTAGGTGACAGCCAATTTAAGCCAGCGTAAAGGAGACAATGATGGGTAAGACATGGGGCAGTTAAGGTGAATCTACAGATGTTGTTGTAGACAGTGTCCCATTTGTGGAGCGTAGCAGAGTTTGCAGCAAAGAGGAGGGGCAGAGCATATTGGAGCTGGGGTAAGAGAGTACCTCTCACAACAGAAAGTCTAGCGGAAGGAGTGAGGGAGTGGCGCACGCGATAAGCTCCGCCAATTTTAGCATTGACAGCACACCATATTGACATGTTGAGACAGGTCAAGTGTAGGATCCAAAGTGACCCCAAGGTACTTGAAGGACTCAGTGTTTAAGATGAGGGAGCCATCAAGGCATTGAACCCGGAGCCTGTTCACAGGGGCAGACAGTTTCTTAGAGGATCCGAATAGCATAGCACAGATTTTTTCTAGGTTCAGGACTTGGTGGTTGCTAGAGAGCCAGGTCTGCAGGAATTGGAAGTCATTAGTGAGAGTGGAGTTGATGGCAGCAACCGATTTTGACCCAGAGTCATCTCGTACATAAGAGTGCAGCTATGCCGGGACATGGTGGGAATATCATTTAGGAAGAGGGAGAAGAGTAGAGGTCCAAGAGTGGATCCCTGGGGAACTCCACGGGAGATGTTTAGGGGGGAGGAAAGGGCCTTGTGAAATGCTACTGCCTGAGTCCGATTGTCAAGATAGCTATGGAACCAGGAGAGGGCTTGGTCAGATGCTCCAATGGATTGGAGTTTCTTTAGCATGAGAGGATGGTGTACCATGTTGAAGGCTTTAGACAGGTCGATAAAGACGGCCCCAGTGAGTAGGCCATGGTCCATATTATTTCTGATGTCATTTGTAAGTTGTGTAAGTGCAGAGGTGGTACTGTGACCGGGCCGGAAACCATGTTGGCACAGGGTTTGAAGATTAAACATGTCAAGGTGAGCAGCAAGCTGGCGGTGGACTATTTTTTCAAGCAGCTTACTGAGAGTGGGCAGAAGAGATATAGGGCGGTAGCTGGACATGAGTTTGACATCGCCCTTTTTGTGTATAGGGATGGTTCTGGCAGTTTTCCAGGTGGATGGGACAGTAGACGTACGAATCGAGAGGTTAAAAAGCCAGGTGATAGGTCTGGTCAGCCAAGGTGCATACTGCTTAAGTATGCAAGGATGGATGCCCTCAGGCCCTTGACCCCACGTGCCGGAAGGGAGTTAAGTAGCTTGCGAACTTCAAGGTATGTGGTTGTAGCCAGAACAAAGGGAGGGTGGGAGGGGCGAGGAGGAGGACAGTCAGATTGTGGGCTAGTTAGAGTAGCGACTGGTGGAGAAGAAAAAGGGCATTGAAGGCGTTGGCAATGGTGTCATGGTTGGTGCAGTGAACACCTTGAATGTTCATATCAGCTGGATTCTGTTGCTTATCGTTGCCAAGAATGTCCTTAATTTGGACCAGTACCTCTGTGGTTGTAAAGGATGTTATTAGTAGGTTCCTATAGTAGGTGCTTTTGGCAATACAATTTGTCTTTGCAGTTGTTACGTAATGCACGATAGTCTTCAAAGTCTGCACGGAGATGGGAGATCTTCCACCTGGACCAAAGTTTGTCCTAGATTTGAGAAGTTGAAGCAGGGGGCATGTTAGCCACATGGTTACTTTCCCTGCCATCCTACGTGTGGTGACCGGGATGTGAAGGTTTTGAAGAGAGAGGAGGACGGAGTTGAAATATTCTGTGGCAATGTTAATGTCCTCTGTTTGGTAGAGAGGGGACCAGTCAACCTGGTTAAGGTCAAGTTAAGAAGTCCTCATGACTTAGGCGGGAGAGATTAGGAAAGGTTACAGTTTTAGTAGGGAGGGGAGGAATGACAGTGTTCCAGACACAGTGGATGGGATAGTGGTCACTAATTGTGTCAGGTAGCACACCGGCTGAGGCAACATATTCCGTCCTGTTAGTAAGTATCCAGTCAAGGAGGGTGGCACAGTTGCCCCCACATGAGACCCTTGTGGGTTCATGTATGAGCTGGGATAGATTTGCCTTGCTAGCTAAGGAGGATAGGTTAGCTGAGTTTTTCTTGGACCAGTCAAGGTTAAAATCACCAAGGCAGATAATGTCATTCTTGCCTGTAACTGTAGCAGAAACCCTAGGAGTTCAGTGATGCCTTGTGTAGCATTTTTGGGGGATATAAGTACAAAAATATGGGTTTCTTTACACCCCAAGAAGCAGTAGGGAGTGCAGGATTTCACAGTTTGGTAGGAGGGGGTCCTGCAGAAGGGTAATGTTTAGGTGAGTTTTGAAGTAGAGGGCAAGGCCACCTCCCCTTTTAGTGCCAGGACGGTCGATACGAAACATGCTGTATCCAGAAAAGTGGCACTGAGAGTCAGGCACTGTGGGCTTAAGCCAGGTTTCTGTGATGGCGAGGACGTCCGGGACAGCAAACATCTTATTCATTTAACTAATTGAAAATTTAACTAATTGAAAGCCAAAACCCATTGCTCTTAATGAATTAATCAGTTCTCTGTGAGAGACAGTACTGAATGCCTTTGCAAAGTCTATGTATAATACATTCACTGGTAAATCCATGTCTAAAGCCACACTGATAGGTTAAAAAAAATATAGCAAACTTGTTAGGCATGATCTTCCCCTCCTAAACCCATGCTGGCTAGGGACTTTCAGGCCATTTGTTTCTGGGAACTGTTCAATTTCATCCTTAATTATTGCATCCAGTATTTTACCTACAATGGAGGTCAGGCTTAGTGGCCTGTAGTTCTTAACATCTGACCTCTCACCTTTTTTATATATGGGCACAACATTTGCTACTGTCCAGTCACTAGCCACCATACCCTCATCCAGGGATTTCTGGAAAATTGCTGCCAGTGGATTTGATAGTTCAACCACCATCTCTTTCAAAAAGTCTGGGATGTAGACCATCCAGGCAAGGGGATTTTGTTGGATCAAGTTTTATTAATTTAGTTTTAATGTTTTCTGCTGAAACCTTAACATTTTCCACCACTTGCGCTGATTCTGTTTCACTATTTATGTTTTCTCCCTTTTTGTAAGCACTTAAAAAGACTTTCTTGAACAAGTCTGCTATTTCGTGATTATCTGATATAATTGAATTATTTTCTAAAAGTGGACCTATATTTGTTTAATTTTTCTTTAGGGATACTATATAATTGAACAATTATTTCTTATTATCCTTTCTATCATGGGCTAACATTTTTCAATGTTCCTTTGGCTATTTTGATGGCTTTTTTTACAGTTTTCATTTTCAAATTATAGATGGTCCAATTTACCTCTGATCTTATTGTCTCTGCCATTTTATATGCACACGTTTTGGCTTTTATTGCTCTTTTGATGCTTTTGGTAAACCATGGTATTATTTTGCCCTTAGTGTTATATTTCTTCCTAACCTGTATGTGCTTTTCAACAATTCCTATCAAGACTAGTTTAAATTTGTTCCACATTTGTTTCAGGGTGAGAGCTATAAATTCCCTTTCCTAGTCCCACTTTTTTAAAAATGCTACCAATTTTTTAAGTCTACCTTGTCATAGCATCTGATTTCCATTATCTCAGACTGTCTTGTCTGCTGATTTATAATAGAAAACTCCATGATACTGTGGTCACTGTCAGCGAGTGGTTCTCATATAGTACAGTCTTTTATATTTTCTTTTAAATTACTCAGTACTAGGTCCAAGATATGATCTCCCTGAGTATTACTTTTCACATGGATTTCTAAATCTAGTATTTCTATAGTTTATAGAAATTCTTGTTCTAGTGATGAAGATGCTCTACCCTCCGTCCAGATGATGCCAGGATAGTTAAAATCTCCCACAATAAGTAACCTACTACTGGGGTCTTGATCTTTAAATCACACCCCTCTTTCTCACACCATGTTTTTAGCCAGCTTTTCATGTGTTTGTATTTCAATTGTCCTCCTCCTACCTGCCCTTGGCACTGGCAAACTTTCAGATATCATCACATTATATTTTTCTTTTTTTAACTTTGCTCCCACTATTTGAAAATGTTGATAGATAGATAGATAGACAGACAGACAGATTGATTAGATATACAGAGAGAGAGAGAGAGAGATACAGAGAGAGAGATAAAGAGAGAGATAGCTAGATAGATGGATATGAACATACAAACCTGCCAGAAGAAATAGACCTTACAGTCTATCAAGTTAGTCTGCTCGAATGCACAGCTCTTACCCTTATATTGCAGCTGCCTCCCTCCTCTCCCTCCCTCACCTTTACCCCTCTTCACACCCTGTCCCATGTCCTTTTAAAACTGCCCACTGTGTTACAGGATACCACCTCCTTGGGTAGATAGATAGAACAAGTGAGAGGGATCAGGGAATCAGTGGCTCACTGCTCCAACTGAAGCTGGCAACACAACTCCAGATGCAGCTTCACAATTAAAGAAAGCCCTGCTCATGGATAATTCTTTTGTGAAATCTCATGAACAAACAATGGTTCTTTCATATGACCTAATGAGAAAACTGTGAAAAAACCTAAGTCCCACATCTAATGCTTACTTGGCATGTACTAAAGGATCTATATTTAATAAAGGAACAGCAGTCATGGCACACACCCCACACATTCAAAAAAAACTAGACAGTTAAAGGATTGCTTCAAACAACTTAAACCAGTCCATTTAATGTTCACCACACAGGTGTACAGCCAAGGCTCAGAGATCTACAGCAGTTGCTTCTAGCATTTCAACAAAACATTGTCTTTATCAATAAAGACAATGTTTTGTTGAAACATTAGAAGCAATTGTTGTAGACTGTGCTGTGATTGCTGTTCCTTTGTTACTATATATTTTCACTGAGCACCCATACCCAGTGTGGCTCTACTTACTGCTTCCCAGATCTATATATAATGTCTGAAATGGGACTGGACTTTAAACAAATAGTCATGGATGCTGGGGACACCCATTATGGATTTGCATGTTGCAGATTTAACTCTCTAAGGTGAGGTACTTCTCACAAATGATTATTAGGACTTGGAACTTGTTACTCTTAGATGTGGTTATTAGTGAGACCAAAACCACTTTTAAGAATAGGCTTGATAAGCTGCTGCTTTCTAATCATAAGCTATCCCATCATGGTTGAATGACAGGACCTTATATGGGCACTGCCTTTTGCTCCTTACTGCCTACATTAGTGAGCCTTAATGAATCTTCTTTCATGAGCCAAGACTACTCCTTCATTACTTATGAAGGAAGAAGTTTGGCTCATGAAAGAACTGAAAATAAATGAAGTTCCATCCTTTTCTTTTGTGAGCCAACAGTCTTCATTCATGACTCATGAAAGAAGAAGTTTAATTCATGAACGAACTATGAAAAACATTATGTCCCACGCTCTTCTTTCATAAGCCAAGAGCCTTCTTTCATGTGACTAATGAAAGAAGAATCAAGGCCCCTCACTAAGCCTTCCACCTAGGATTTTTAGGGATAGCCCCAAATCATATTTCAGGGTGTTTTTTTTTCAAAAACAATACACCAGAATCTAACTAAATGAATCCAGTTTATTTAGACTGATGTGTTTGTTTTTCTCCAGGACATAATTTTTGTTGGTTTTAAATTTTTTTGGAAAAATAAGAAACAGGACGGCTGCCATACAAAAGTGCTGAATTTCTTCAGTTTAAAGTGTAATTTTAACTGTACTTCTATGTGTTTGAACTTGGAAGTTTAGAGGGCTAGATTGTATTCCTTCTTCTGTGATAGAACTTGAACAGTTCTGAGCCTACCACAGTGAGTATTTCTGTGAAAAGTCACTTTCAGTTAATTTCTCCAGTCCACCCCAATTTTGGAGTCTTTGTTTCTCCTCTTTGCAGACCCAGCTGGCATCTAGCTCGCTGTCTGACTCCTTCCCCACAATTTAAACTCCCATTATTTGTGACAAAGCTTTTTGTGAATTGTAAAGCAGGAAGCCTCCCATTGTTTTAGGAACTATATCTAACCCCAGCTTGTCCATTCTCCATCAGGCATCCTCTCATAGCTCTTTGGGCTAACAGCACCTCAGATGGGGGTCTACACACCTCCACAGTGAGAAGAGCCTGCTGCCACACTCCCCGAGCCTTTGCTTGCAGGTACAGCCTGGACAGACTTCCAGGAACTCAAGGCTGTCTCTATAAATTTTTTAAGGACAATTGTCTTTCTCTTGGGACAGCTCTTATTGGTCATCTGTGGACCTTGAGCTCCTTGTTTGGTTCCACATCCTGCCAGGCATATTCAAATTCCTCCTGACTGGACTATGTGACTACCATCAGCCAGTTTATTTAATCTTTCTTTTCCCCTAATCCAGTATCGCCTCTGATATCTGAACTGTTTTAATACTCAGTGGTGAATTTCTTCAGTTTAAAGTGTCACTTTAACTGTTGTTTTTTTTTACTTTTCCATTTACAGATTATATTGTAAAGCCACTAGAGGGCAGCAAGATGTGTAGGTTGCAATCCTCTTCCCACTGCTCTCCCCTAACACTTCTAGTCCTGTGTCATTTATACCTAAAGTAAATTATCTACGTCCTAACATTCAGTGGTGTGATCTGAATCTGCAGGTCTGTAGAAAGCCTCTACTACCCAACCCAGAATGGTTTCCATCTCCTTCCTACTCACACCCTTCCTGGTTCTTATCCTTATCCCAGTCTCGCCCTCTACACCTATTGCCATTTCTCTCTCCGCTTCCCTGCCAGATACCTCCTTCATCCTGTCAATCACCCCCACTGCTCCTCTTGTAAACAGACCCCACTTTCCCTACTACACTCCAGCATCTCTGTTCTCCCTTCCTAGTCACTTTGCTTTCTTTCTTTCCTTATCTCCCCCTCTCCACCCCTCCCTCCATATTCCCCATCCTCCCATATTTCCTACTCTAATTACAAAAGTCCAAAACTACACTATTTAATCCTTGCCCTCCTCCTCCTTCTTTCATCCTGGAATATCCACCCCAAACCTGGTCCTACTTCTTCTCCTACCCTGACTCCTTACCTAAACAACATGTCTCCAAACCCCACTTCCACTACAACCCTTCCTAACAGGTTGAAGCTCCTCCACCTGAACATCTGCAGCCTGCTACCTAAAATTGACTTCTTACTACTCATGATTTCACACACCCCTGACATCCTAATTATTACTGAGACATGGTTCAAAAAAAGCATCCCTGACAATGCCATTGCTATCCCTGGGAATGCACTCTCCAGACAAGATCGATTGGATCACGGATGGGGAGTGGCCATGTATATCCTATCCTTACTGCAGTTTACTACCACCCTAGCTACCTCCATCCCAGCTACCTATGAAGCCCTTGTCACCTGCATAACCCTTCCTTTTTCAATCCCAATCTTTGTGGCTGGCATCTATTGCCACCGACGCATTCAACCCTCAGTCATGACTGAACTCTTCACCAATATCACTTCCCTCACACAATCTGGTGAACTGTTCATAATGGGTGATGTGAATCTAAATTGGTTGTCTCCCAAGTTAAACAAGCTACGCAATGACGTCACTGCTCTAAACCTCACTCAACTTATACTTGAGCCCACACACCCTAATCCCAAAACACAAAACCACACCCTGCTTGACTGGGCACTCACAACACACCCACACTGCATCATTAAATCTGGTCTCCTTTCTGATGCCCTTAATGATCATAACCCCATTTTCATTGTACATAAGGTCCATCACCCCAAACCTCCCCCTAAAATCATACAGCTCCAGTCCTTTAAATCCTTAGGCCTTACCCCACTCAGCTCTGCACTTGCTTCCATCAACTGGGCCCCCCTCTCCACTGCCATTTCTGTTGATCAAGCCCTTGACTATTTTAAGGATAAATTCATTGCCACCTGGAATGCCTTTGTTCCTTTCAGAAGGACCAGAGTCTGTGGGCTTCACCTCCCCTGGATCACCCCCAAACATCTGGCCTGCTTCAGGGAGCATGATAGGGCCTGGAGAAAACACAAATCTACTAAACATCCAAATGACAACGCCAAGTACAGAATGCTATGCAATTCATGTACCAAAGCTACTAGACTGGCTGAGACTGATTATTTCAACTCCTTATTCCTGACTAACATTAACTCTCCATCTAAATTCTGGAAGGTAGTTCATGCCATATTCTGTCCCCCTCTCACCCTCCCCCTCCAGTTCTCAAAATACATAACTCCCTAGTTTCTGACCCTGGCTCTGTGGCCAATGAATTTAATGCCTACTATACCTCGTGTGCCACATCTCTTCTAAATTTCCTCTCCCACTTGCCACCTACTAATTTCAGCCCTTCACCTCAGCCAGTGCCTACCCCTCCCCCTTTTCCTTTTCTACTATCTCCTCTGATGAAGCTCCTTAGTGCCCTCCTATCCCTGAACCTCTCTAAGGCTCCTCACCAGATGAGCTCAATCCTAAACTTCTCTACCGTTCTGCTCCTGCAATTGCTTATCCTATCTCCCTATTCCTTAACCTCTCCTTTATTTCAGCCCAAATGCTCTCATCCTGGAAACACACTGTAGTCCTTCCTTTCCTCAATGGTGGTGACACATCCAATCCTGGCAACTTTCGCCCCATTTCCCTGCTTTCTACCCTTGCCAAACTTCAAGAACATTTAGTTCTCTCTCAACTATCACCCTTCCTCTCTGATTCCTCTCCCCCCCCTTCCAATCTGGTTTTTGGAAGAACAAGTCAACAACCACCTCCCTCCTCAGGCTTACTGACTCCATCCTTTCAGGGATGGATGATGGCCTGATCACCTTGGCAGTCTTTGTTGACCTAGCAAAGCTTTCAACACTGTTTCCCATCCCCTGCTTCTTGATTCCCTCTTCTCAGCTGGCCTTGCTCCATCAGCCACCAATTGGTTTAAAATCCTACCTCATTGGCAGGACCCAATCAGTGAGAATCCTTGATTCCGTCTCCCCTCCACTCCCCATCAACACTGGTGTCGCTCAGGGCTCAGTGCTTGGTCCCTTACTCTTCTCCATTTTCCTTAATGATCTCCCCACAGCCTGCTCATCCTCATCTATCCACATGTACACTGACAATACTGTCTTATACAGTTCCAGCAAAAACCCTGCTGCTGTGGAAACCAGCTTACAGCATGACTTCAGTCATGTTCAGCTCTGGTTTGCTTCTCACCAGCTTTTTCTAAATGCCAAGAATACAGTCTCAATGACCTTTGCCACCAGGTAGAGGATCTCTAGGCTCCCAGCCCTACCCACCTCCCACACCCTTGATGGGACCATTCTGGTGGACACCTCCTCATTTAGATATCTGGGAGTTTGGCTGGACCAGCACCTCATCTTCTCTGTGCACATCGATGCTATCCTGAAGAAATTGTGCCCCAAGCTTGGTGCTCTGTACAGGAATTGTAGTTGCATCCCACTGACTGCAAAGCATGAAATTGTCCAGAAGATGATACTCCCCATCTTTGACTACTGTGACGTAGTCTATGGTGCTGCTCCCAAATCTTCCCTGACCAAGCTGGACACACTCTTTAACTCCTTCTGCCACTTTGCTCTTGACTCCCCTTCCCGCTTCCACCACTGTGAACTCTATTGCTCTCTAACCTTCCTTCCATTATCTCGCAGACGCATCTCACACTGTGCCAAGCTAACCTCCAAATTCTGGTTCAGAGTGCTCCCCTCCTATCTCTCATCCTCTCTCTCTCTCCAATCCACCTCTCCCCACCCACTCTGTCAGATCTAATGATGCCCACACCTTGATGGTCCCTCGCAGCTCCACCCTCTTCAGTCAGACTGGTTTTTCCCATCGCTTCCCTAAAATCTAGAATTTCCTCCCCCCTGAAATATGACACTCCTCCTCCAACTACTTCCTCACCTCTGCCCTACACAATTACCTCTCCCTCAGCTGTTCCTGCTTTAACCCTCCTTAATACCTATCCCCAGTTTCTCTCATCCTACCCTGACCCCCCCCCCGGTAGGGTTCTCAACATTCTGAAGGGGGAATCAGGAAATGGCTACCCCTTCTCCAAATGAAAAAAGTACTTTTCTAGTGCAAGCCACCCTGGACATTTCAGAATGAAATTCTACATCATCTGGGCTATAGATGAGGGCAAACACAAAAATGCCCCAAAACCTCAATTTGTCCACTTTTTGCACTATCTGGATCTCAGAATACTGACATCTGACCATCCCAAAACTTGCCACATCAAAACTCCTTGCTCTCCAGATCACGTATGCACAATTTCATGCAATTCTGTTGAATGGTGGCAAAGCTATTAAGGTGCAAAGTTAGGGGTTTAACATTAAACACTTCACTCAACACTAACTGTAAAGGTGAAACACTGTGCCCTTATTATTATGCAAGTTTTGCCTCAAGTCAAGAGGGAGCTCATTTCACATGCTTCATGAATAGAATTTTGACAAGCTGTGTATTAACGGATCACAATTCAGTATTCAGTTCACCTAGGGATAGTGTATTAGTCACAGGGTCACAGATTTTGTTAAAAAGGATCTTGAATATAAAAGTGCACCTGTTAAGAATAAGTCTCTCCTCCTCCTCTAGTGATAGTAAAGTAAATTTCAAGGGAATGGTTAGCATGAAGAGCCTCACAAACATGTGTGGGGCTGGTCCCAATTTGCACCTTGTGTGCTAAAGCATGTTTTACATACTGTTTACTGCAGTATAGGATATTGTATCAAACTGATTCTGCTAACTTCCAGGCTGACATTTGTTTTAAACAGAAATCACAGACTCCCTTACAGCTGACATTAGAGCAGGGCTGCAGCACTGGGAGATTCAATAGCCTGCAGTGCATGCAAGTGAGTTTATTAACTCAGAACATATTTGCCGGTCCTACTGTTCTCAGGAGGCTAAGTACAATCCTCTGGGTTTGCTCCCAGTAAATTCCAAATATTAAATTCTTTCGATCTCAGTGAGAGCCAAACTGTCAAGGGTTATAACTGAGAAGTTTCTCAAACACTTGGATAGTTTTTGTTTAGTGCCAAATAGCATGCCATTATCTATATCCTGTTCTGAAGGAGGTTGTTATTCAACAACTACAACTGCAAACTTTCACAATCCACACTCAGATTCATGTTTACACTTTTAATATGTCTTGTGGTAGTATAAAGAACAGCCATGCCATTTAGCTGTGATCTTTCAGTATATTTCAGACAGTCTTTGAATGCCTTATCAAAATATTCTAGCTTCTAAATTTGTGACATTGGGGAGGTGAACCTAAACATGTTTACACTACAGTTTTGTATCGCAAAATAATCTCTAAATTGCCACAGATGCTCTTCAACACAAAAATAGAAACATAGAAAAGTAATAGAAAGAAAAAGACTCAGCAGTCCATCTTGTCTGTCCCAAAATGTCCTACTTGGAGATACTATAATCTCTGTCCTCCATCCCAGTCACCCCAGTCACCCCTTCCCCATCCTTCCAGTCTATCTCCTTTAAATGCATCCAACATCCTCTGAATCCTGTTATTGCCATTGCCTCAACAACCTTGTCATGAAGTTTGCCTCACCCATCCACCACCCTTTCTGTGAAGGAATACTTCATAAAGTCCTTTTTGAATCTTCCCTCTTCCAGCTTGAGCACATGCCCCATGGTGGATACACTGGTTCTTAATTTGAATGGATTTGCTGTGACCACTCTGTTGAATCCTTTCATGAACTTGACAGTCCCTATCATTGCCCCCTTTCCCTTCTGTTCTGTAAATATATTTTGATACTGTTCTGTCTCTCATCATATGCCTTGCCCTAATGACCATGGATCATCTTTGCAGCTCTTTGTTGCACTGTATCTAATCTATCCCTGGTTTTCCTTAGGCTCAATTTATCTTATGATACAAGATGACTAGAACTAAAATGAATGCCTCTTGAACAACATAGAATTAGAGGAGATATGCTAATAATGTTCAACATAATACATGATCCATATCTTATAACAGAATTAAATCTGGAATTTAAACAGGGCACAAAATTTACACAGCAGGTAATTAATCCCTGGAACTCATTACCACTGGGAAATAGTGATCAGTAAATCTAAAGATGCATCTAAGACCAAACTGGACAAGTTCCTCTTACATGGTGGCATATTACATACAGAATAATGGTTATGCAACTGTGTGTTATGGAATTTTTTTACATACCCAAGGGTGTGTAAAAAAATTCCAATAACACAGCAGTTGCATAAGCTTTATTTTTTTATAATTGCTAGTAGCGTGACTGAGCAGTGTTTGTTAAAAAAAAATGTAGACAAACTATAACCCTTTTTCAAAAACCCTATCCCTTGTAGAAGTTAACTTAGTTTTAGAATTTATTTTGTGTTAAAGCTGCCAAGTAGAGACAGAGGAGAGCGAGTGACTTGGCAGCTTCAGAAGATGAGACTCAAGCATTAGTGAGTGTTGCCATAGAAACCCTCGCTTATGCTTGAATACTGTTTTCTGAAGCCGCCGAGTCACTCGCTTTCCTCAGTCTGTACTTGGTGGCTTTAAGACAAAATAAATAAGTAAAACTAAATTAACTGCTACAAGGGACAGGGTTTTTGAAAAAGGGTTCAAGTTATCTACATTTTTGGGTTTTTTTTTGAAGGAATACTGCTTGGTCACGCTACGCTGCAAAGAAATGAAACTGGCAGTCATGAGGACAGTGCAAGTAAGGTGCTTTCTGAACTCTGTAATAACTGGTTCTACCATTTATTATGGTGACTGAAATGTGGCTCTGGTCCATGTGTAAAAGGGGGTCACCAGTAATTATATTACTATGCTAAATAGGAGCAACATGGACATACAAGCCTTTTTTTTTATCACACCTTAGTATGAACCTTAATATAAGCCTTAGCATTGGACACAGTATTTCAGATGAAGTCTCACCAATGATCTGTACAGAGGGAATTTTACCTCCCTCTCCTGCTAGTAATCCCTTCTCCAATATACCCCAGCATTCTGTTAGCCCTCACGTATACTGTGTTGCACAGAGCAGCCTGCTTTACAGTATTGCTGACAAGCACTCCCGAGTTCATATCCTCCTCCATGCTGTCTGTGATTGTCCCTTTAACATGGTACACTAGTCCTGGATTTTCCCTCCTATGTGCTTCACCTTGCACTTTGAGCAATTAAATTTCAGCTGTCAAATGCTAAACCATATATTCAGTCTTTTCACATCCTGCCTTGCAATGTTAATCTGTTCTTCATTGTCAACCCTCCTAAAGAGCTTGGTATTGTCTGGGAGCAGGCTTATCTTGCCCTAGATACCATTTTCAACATCATAGGTACACATATTCAACATGAATGATCTTAGGACCAACCCCTGTGGTACCCCTCTAGTCACTGTACTGCCCTCAGAAAATTTACCATTTAAGACCACCCTCTGGGTTTTATTGGTCAGCCAGTTTTTGACATATATAGTTATTTCATCCTCTATCCCCAGCTCAATCACCTTCTTAACCTGTCTTCTATATGGAACCAAGGTAAAGGTTTTGCTAAAATCGGGATGCAATACATTCACTACCTGGTCCTTGTCTACCATTTTTGTCACTAAATTAAAAAAGTCAGTTAAGATAGTTTGACACGAATGTTCTTTCATGAATCTTGCTGGTTCCCATCCATTATGCCCTTTTTCTTTAAGAATGCATTCCATTTGTAAGAAAGGTAAGATGGTACAGTATAGAAAAATGGAGTGAGAGTTAGGGCTGATGACCCCAAGGCACACCCCAACACCTGTTGGTGTGTGGACGGTGGGGGTGGGGTTGTAGGGTTGTGTGGGGGTGAGGTGTTAGGGTTGGGAACCCTAACACCACATTTCCATACTTTTGTCACTGTAATATGAACGCTAACTGATGCATTAATGGAGTTTTTGCAATGGATTGCCTTACTTTTTGTGAAAGTATCACCATAGTCATAGTTGTTTATGGTAAGTGTAGAGACGTAATTAACCTTCATCTCCCTGTTGGAGCACAGGGCCCATATGTTATTGTGGGAGCACAGGATCCTTCAAATCCTGCACACCCATTCCTCCATAGTAGTATAAGAACATTATCACCATAGTCATCTGATTACCCCAGGACATGTACATGGTACAGAAAATTTTCAAATCTCACCAAAACATAATTCTGCACAACTGTGAAGTCATTCCATGCCACAGGTGTGAAAACACATTTTGGCTAGGATCTGAAAAAGTACAGCTGTGACATACATGAGGTGGGGTAATATCAAAGCAATGTTGAAAATCTGGGATTAAAATATCAAAAATGTCTGTAGTTATGAGTGGGCATACCAAAATTGGAATGAATGGTCATAGCTTTGGCATTTTTTCATATTTTGACTTCGAATTTGCAACATAGTCTTCTTATCACACCGCCTCATAAACCCCATAGGAGACAATTTTTAACTCTATGGCAAAACACTATTCTGCACCACAGGTGTGCAAATATGTTTTGGGCAGGATATGTCCACCCCAGTGTCCCAAAATATTGCTTCAAATGTACCTCTTAAAAAAGAAAACCATCCCCAACATCATTTTTTTAATCCTGAAAAAAAGAAAATGGTCCCTTATCATCTCTCCCCATTCCCCTCCCACATCCCAACCCTCCCACTGAGCACCCACCATCCCACACACACCCCTTGCATTATACTTCCCATCGGAGGCCATCGGCTGTCATCTTGTGTAGACTGGGACACATCTGCATTCTTCAAAGCCAAACCATGAACTGAAGAATAAAGGTAAGTGCCGTATAATGGCTTTCAATGGTGTTTTGAACCTATGGTGATATCTCAGCCAGTTTTTGGTATTTTTTCACTAAATTTTCAACATGGGCTTTTTGGGACCCCACCTAAAGAACATTGTCACTGTTGTTTCATGAATCGTGCCTGTAAGTTAGGATTACTAATTACAAATTACAGGATTACAAATGTATGCTCCTCCTCCTGGGGCTGTGTGGGTGGCTGTTTGTGCTTGTTTGTGTCTGTAGGTTAGTTTTTGTTCATTTACATGTTTTTCTGCTGGGAATACCTGTGCCATTCTTGCACACAACATTGGTGAAAGTCTCCTGGACTGAATTTCTGCAAATCGCCATCATCAGGTATCAGCTTTTTAATTTTAAATCAACTTTCTTGAAGCCTCCCCAAGGAAGCATATGCCTTACAACTAGTCTTACAAACATGGTGGCTGGGTCCTGCAACTGAATCAACATTTTCAACATTCTCATCTGACCACTCTTAAAGCAACTGCACATGGACTTTAAAGAACAAAGGAATTTTAACACATTTGTGACTGAATCAACATTTTGTCTGACCTTTTCAAAGGTATTGTACTTGTCTCTAGGGACTTTGAAGATCAAGGAAGCATACAGACAAAAGGATTTCCACATTGCATATGCCTACTGTCTGACCTACTCCAAGGTATTGTACTTATCTCTGAGGACTTTGAAGAACAAAGGAAACATATAGACAAAAAGTTTTACACATTGCATATGCCCAGGCCACAGTTTATCACCTTTCAGGAACTTTAACATATTATGTGATCCTGGATCTCAACAGTACTATAGTACTTCTCTTAAACCCTCTGGCACCAAACCCTCCCAGTCTTTTTTTTCATTTTTCTCTGTACTTCGCCATAGTGCTTAGCTATCTACCTTAGCCCACTAAAATCCATACCCCACCACCCTCCTATTGCTCGCCACCCCCCCGACTGCCTAGCCCACACTACTTCTCGGCTCTCTCCTGCCTCGCTAAAAAATGCTTTGGCTTAGTCCCCACCACCTGTTCCTCACCCTCACCCTCCTTTCCCTTTATGCCAACTCCCCTCCGCCTACCCTACCCCTCCACCTACTCACCTTTCTATACTACTACCGAAACATTGTACCATGGCTTTTACTTTGGAAGTCTTAAACAAACATCACCCAATTAATACCTGGGTTCAAAGAGCCATATTTCCTAATTGGAATCTGCCACATCATTATAACTCACTAACGATCACCCTCTACTGGGACTCCAGAAGACAATCCAAGCATCTTAAAAAGTACAAGCAGAAACTCACTCCAACCTATTATGAACTACAAATGGCATCGCTGAAACTCTTGCTCCTCCTACTTTTAATATCTGGTGGGATACACCCAAACCCTGGTCCTGTTGCACTGAAGCCGACAAAAACAGGGAAAGTTGGTAGTGGTCTCTCCATTATCACTCTAAATATCTGCAGCCTCCTTCCCAAATTGGCATCTCTTCAAACTCTCGCTGGACTAAAAAACCCTGATATACTAGCCATTGTGGAAACCTGGCTATCTCCAGCACCGGATCATGCGGTCTCACTTGAAGGCTACAATCTTTTCCAGACTCGACCCGGGCAAGCAAGAAAGGTGGGGGCTGTGCTATCTACATAAAGACAACCTCTCCTGTCACAGCGGCAGCTTCACCCCCACAAATCGCAGATGCAACTCCTCCCTATCAAACTGCTTCTTGGTGCACAAAACAAAGTTCTCACAGTGGTTGCAGTCTATATCCCTCCAAAGACCACCATGCCAGTATTAAGTCTGTACTTGTTTTGTTAGTCTGCAGCCCTCTGAAAATGAGCTCCTCCTCCTCGGGATTTCAACATAAACTGGCTCGCCTCTGACACTGGCTCTTACAAAGATGACATCCTAGCAGCAAACCTGACTCAGATGGTAACCTCCCCAACCCGGAAAAATTACAAAACTGGTACAAGCACCCTTATTGACTGGGTTCTCACAAATCACCCTGACCGGATAAAAAACATTAAAGTCCTCCCTGAATCCCTCAGTGACCACTCCCCAGTGTCCTGTACCTGGTCTAATAAATTTCTCAAGCCACCCTCCAAAGTTATAACAAGCAGAGTATTGCCTTATGGGAATCTTATCAAGTTGAAAACCCATCTCCTACAACAGGACTGGACGCCAATCCTTGAATCAACTGATATTAATACCGCACTAGAATACTTCATTAAATCTTTCAACTCTGCATGCGACTTATACGCCCCAGTAAAAACGTAAAATCAAAGCTATCAAATCCATGGATTACTGCCAAACTACTTGCCAGCTCAAGGTTCGGGACCACCTCTGGGCAGTTGCCAGAGACACAGGCTCACCTCATGATACCCTAAAATACAAGCAGGCACGAAATAGATCTACCTCACAAATTAGGCAAATGAAGAGCGCCTATTTCAAAAATGCCCTTGAATCCACCTGGGGTGATGGAAGAGCTTTTTGGGACAACATCTGAAACATAATGGGTAAACAATCAAAATCGTCACCTACCATTATGAAAGTTGATGGATCCACCACTCTTGACTCAAAGTCTATTGCAGATGTGCTTAATAAGACATTCACAGACCTTAGTGGGGTCCTCCCCCCAGATTTCTTCTCGGACTTATCTGTGCCTAGCCTAGTATCACAAAACACCCCTCGTGACAAACCACAATTTTACTTCAAGAAAATCGAAGTGCATGAAGCACACAAGTACATAAGAAAGGCCTGCTCAAATCCAGAACAAGTAGTGACACGCTAGATCTAAAAATCCTGTCTCTCACCCTGGATGAAGTAATTCACCCCTTGCAAAATTCTTAATCTGTCACTTTGCCAAAGTCAATTTCCCAACAAATGGAAATCTGCCATAGTTACGCCAGTGCACAAAGGGGGACAAAACCTCAACAGGAAACTATCGACCAATATCAATACTCCCTCCCCTCTCCAAAGCACTTGAACGAATAGTGGCAGACCAACTCTCTGATTACCTGGACAAATACAATCTACTCTGTAATCAACAGCACGGCTTTAGGAAAGAACATAGTACAACAACAGCCTTACTTGATTTCTCTGGAGAAGTTCACTCAGCCCTGGACAAAGGTGCCAAACAGGTGCAGTCTTTATCGATCTTACAAAGCTTTCGACACAGTCCATCATGGCCTACTTACCTCCCTACTTTCTAGCCTAGGTCTGGCCAAGGTCCTTGTGCTTGGGTAAAAAGTTATCTGTCCAATCGGTCACAGGCTGTAAAAATCTCTAATGAACTCTCCGACTTCAAACCAGTTCTCTCTGGTGTACCACAGGGATCAATTCTTGGACCGCTCCACTTTAGCCTGTTCCTTAACTCCCTCCCAGATATCTGCCAGGAGAAAATAATCTTATACGCTGATGATGCTGTAATTCTCTCTTCCCACAAGGATCCAAACTCCCTACGAAAAAGCCTGCAACTTGCTTTCTCTAGTGTTGAAAGGTGGTTCCTGGATAGTAAACTTGTACTAAACCACAATAAAACAAAAGCCATGCTCTTCTCCAATCACCAAAACAAAAATAGGCATACTCCACTCACCATACAAACCTCTGCGGGAATTACACTGGACCAAGTAAATACTTTCAAATACCTTGGCATCACTTTTGACCAAGGGCTCACCTTTGCAACCCACAACAACACTGTGAAAACAGTGAACCAATGCCTGGAATACTATTCCGTAACGTCAATTTCTAAATCAAGCGGCATTGAGAATAGCTATACAGAGTTCCATAATCTCAATAATTGACTATGGCCTTATTATTTATGGCTCAGCTACCTCCACTGCTCTAAGGCGTATCTCAATCACTCTAAATAAGTCCTGCCGGCTCCTCACGGGGGCTCAAAGACTGACTCACATGTGTGATCTGTACTATGAATCAGGCTGGTTGAACCTATCAAATCGTCTTATTTATCTCACCTGCACAATGGCAAAAAAATCTATCTTGGGACTGACTCCATTATGTATTCAAAACCTACTCCGACTGAATCCTGGCTCACGACCCTCCACCGGATCTGAACACCAACCTTTCCTGGTTCCGAGATGCGGACTGCACAGGGACAAAGATCTTTCGCATACAGGGCCGACATGGTTCAATGCGCTTAGTCCACCTACTCTATCCTCAGCCTCGCTTGAAGCTTTCAAATCCATGCTCTATGCCCACCTCACCACCACTAGCAACTGTGATTGCGCTAGATAAAGAACTACTACTCCTCATGTCCATCCTCACATCTGAGGCCTCTTCCTCCCTGACTAATGAACCCTCTGGTACCTCTACTACTTCCTGTCTCCCACCCAAACTCACTCCCCCCTTTTTTCCTGTCCCCTCTCACTTACTCTCCCGCTCACCACCTTTCCCTCCTCTTTAGCCTCCTTTTGGCGTCTAATGATCACCCTCTCCCTGGAAGTTTCCTTAACCTCGAAATTGTCTACTCGCTTGAACCTGTTATAGCTTGTTTTTCTATGAAACTTAAAAACGTTACTGCCTTAAACTGTTAATAGCAAATTTATGATGTAACTTTCCTGTCTGGTTTTACCTGTAATGTGTATCGTGTTTTGTCAAATGTTCTTTGTGACGTGGAACCTTTGTAAAAGAGCCCTGGTTCAAAGGTATTAATTCCTAGACTAATAAACTAAACTAAACTAACAATCCTAGCTGATGCAATAATGAAGTTTTTGCAATGATATATATATATATATATATATATATATATATATATATATATATATATATTCGTGTTAGGGTTGAAAACCCCTTGGACTCCCACCACCACCCCAACCGGCATTGGGTGTGCATTGGGATCAATCAGCCCTAACTCTCACTCCATGACATGTGTAAAGCAGCAGAAGTATAGGAGAATGGGGTGAGAGTTAGGACCCATGATCCCATTGCACACCCCGATGCCGGTTGGGGGTGAGGGGTCCAAGGGGCTGTCACCTAACACCAAATTTCCTCACTTTTGTCGCTGTGGAACAACCCTAACTAATGCATTAAACAGAGTTTTTGCTCTAATTTCCCTTCTTTTGAGAATGATAACAAGAAATAGTGAATGTAATGCAGCGGCAGAGATCGCGGGCCGCCGAGCCCAGCGCTCCTGCCTATGATGTCTTGTGGCATACTAACAGGAACAACAAGCGCAAACAGAAATGCTAACAGTGGGCACATGGTAACACAAACACCTAATGAGAACAGAAAGGGTAATAGCACATGGTGGTGTAGACGGAACGGTCTGCCACGTGATGTGTTGTCACATAGCAACATGGTGCCTGCAAACAGAAATGTCAATGGGCATGGTGATGTAAAGTGAAACAGAAAGATAAACAGTACTGTAGACAGAAATGGCAAAAATAACGAGAAACACAGGCAAATGAAAACACAAGGATAACGCACATGGTGGCGCAGACGTCAACGGTAAGTGAAATAGGTACGGAACCGCAAGCGGAAAGGGCAACAGTAACAGTAATGTAAGCACACGGCTGGTTTTCCCCAAAACCTGCATAGAGAAAGACAGTGAGTACAAATAATGTATGCATAATAATGAGTATCGGCGCAGAAAATGAGAACTTGGAATACTTAATACGTTATATCTCAGGAACCGTACGACGTAGAAAAAAAATTTAAAAGTCCTATGATTCACAACTGTCCTGGCTAATTTTGTGGGGGCTAAGCATTTTTCCAATTAAAAGTCCATATCTCGCACCGTTTCCGAGATACGGGCCCTGAAAGGCGCGGCGAACGCCGTAAAGTTATCCTATGGGGAAAAAGAAGTTAGTGCCATAACTTTGCCTCCCTGTAATATTTTTCACCAAACCACTGAAAGGTACATCTGTGGGCTGTTGGCTGTCTTCCCTCAAATTTCAGGAAAAAAGACCAAACCGTTATTTTGCAGCAGGATCAAAGGATTTCTATAATCGTCGAGGCCGTAATGTTATCCTATGGGAAAAACTGTCAACTTTGGAGTGCCATAACTTTGCTGCTGTGTAATATTTTTCAATACAACACTGAAAGGCACATCTGTGAGATGTCGGCTCCGTTCCTCAAATTTCAGCCCAAAACTCCCAACGGTTCTTTTGCAGCGCAGTGCCAAAGAATCGCTGTCATTCCCACAGATGGAAAACTACTGTCGCAATTAATAAAAGCTTCACAAAATTCGACACTTTCGTGAGCACGAAAGTAATTTATAAAGTACTTTTCCAGAAATTTTAAAACATATTTCTGGGGTGTTTTACCACAAAATAAAGACATGGCAAGCATCCTCAGGGTCCGACTAGCTGAATGCAAAAGAATTAGGTTGCTAGAGGGTCCCAAATTTAAATGCCAACCATTTTCTGATCACCAACTGAAAACAAAATGGCCGATTTGCGAAAGTAACAGGCGCATTTGCGAAAGTAAAAATGCATTTGCGACACTGTTGAACTTTTTGTTAACTTTTCCCATTGACTTATAATGGGAAACTGTTTTTTGAATAACTTTTGAACCGTTTAATATTTTTTCACCAAATCTTTGAAAGACACATTGGGGTCCCTGGCCGCACATTCCCTGAAGATTTCATGGCGGTCGCACAAACTGTACGATCTGTAGGTGCGACCATAGAATTCCAGAAAAAGAGTAAACGCGCGCACAGATCATGCTTAATAACTCCGCAGCCATATATCTGACCAGTACAAAACTTGGTAGATCCCAAGGCCTATGGTTCTTGATAATGTATTCCAAATTTCAGCCAAATCTGTGAAACAGTTGCAAAGTTATTAAGGTGCAAAATTTTGGGGTTTAACATAGAAATGGCTCCTCAACCTAACTATGGTAGCACTACCGTGCTACCATAATATATATATATATATATATATATATATATACATATTCATGGCAAAAAACTCTGTTTAGTGCATCAGTTACCACAGGAACAAAAATGAGGAATTTCAATATTAGAGTTGAAAGCCCCCCCTTGCACCCCCCACTCTGCCCTCATAACTGGCATTGGGGTGTGCGTTGGGGTCATCGGCCCTAACTCTCACCCCATTCCATGTGTAAACAAGCTGAGGTGGTGAAGTATAGGAGAATGGGGTGAGAGTTAGGACCGACGAACCCAACTTACACCTCAATGCTGGTTGGGGGGGTGGAATGGGGGGTGCAAGGCCGACTTTCAACCCAGACAATGAATTTCCTCACTTTTGTGCTGTGGAACAACTAACTGATGCATTAAATGGATTTTTGCCTGAATTCCTTCTTTTTGAGAATGAGGACTATAAATAGTGAATGTAATGTGGTGGTGGGAGCACGGGATCTTCGGGCCCCTCACTCCCACCACATGATTTTTTGTGACATAGTAATGGTAAGTGCACTGCAAATGCAAGCACAAAGGATTACACACATGGTAACGCAAATGTAAATGGTAACGCAAACGGCAATAGAAACACAAGCGCAAAGTGATGCCAAAGTGAACAGTGACAGAAATGGAGACACAAACGCAAGCGCATACAGAACGCAACTGGTAATTCACATAGTCATGGTACCTCAATTGGAAATGCAAATGGTAATGGTAACAGCAACAATAACGCTAAAGAAAACAGAAATGGAAATCAAAATGTAGTCGCGTACAGAAATGCAAACCATGACGTGCATGGTCACGGAACCGCTATTATAAATGCAAATGGTAATGGCAACAGCAACAATAACACCAAAGGAAACAGAAATGGAAACACGAATGGAAACGAGTATGGAAATGCAAACCATAACATGCATGGGCATGGTACTGCAACTGTAAATGTAAATGGTAACGGTAACAGCAACTATAACACCAAAGGAAACAGAAACGCAAGCGGGTACGGAAATGCAAACCATTACACACACAGTCACAGGACTGCAATTGAAAATGTAAATGGTAATGGTAACAGCAACAGTAATGCCACAGGAAACAGAAATAGGAATGCAAAGGCAAGCACGTATGGAAACGCAAACCGTAATTCACAAGGTCATGGTAGCATGACTGGAAACGTCAATGGTAATGGTAACAGCGACGATGACACAAAATGAAAGACATACACAAATGGAAGGTCGACTTCAAACAAAAATGGCAATGCACAGGCTGATGCAAAAAAAAATGAAAACATAAACAGTAATGGAAATGCAAATGGTAACAGTAACATAAACAGAAGCATAAATGAAAATGGAAACTGTAATGAACACAGTGGCGTATACTGGAATGGAGATGCGACCGGTAACGGAAATGCAACTGGAAATGCTAACTGACACAGTAATGAAAAGGCACGGCCTTCTTTTCCCAGAAAACTGCATTTAAAAAAACAGTAATTACAAAGAATGTATGCATAATGGGCCTGGGAGCAGAAAAGGAGGACCTGAAATACTAAATTGCTTATATCTCAGGAACCGTACAACATAGAAAAAAATGAAAATTTCATATGAATTATGACATTCCTGGCTAGTCTTGTACTTAGCCCTCATTTAGGGAGCTAAGCATTTTTCCAACGAAAAAGTCCATATCTCACACCGTTTCCGAGATACGGGCCCCAAAGGCTCGACGGACGCCGTAATGTTATCCTATGGGAAAAAGTATCAACTTCAGAGTGCTGTAACTTTGCAGCCCTCCAATATTTTTTCACCAAACCACTAAAAGGCACATCTGTGGCATGTTGACTGTCTTCCTTCCAAATTTCAGCCCAATAGACCAAACTGTTCTTTTGCAGCAGGGTGGCAAAGAATTCCTGTTATTTTGGGCATAGTGTCACAAAATAGTGTCGCAAATCATGACACTTTCACAAATGAGATTATAAAAATGACGTGAGTGTGACACTACTTTTTCCAGAAATTTGAAAAACATATTTCTGGGGTGTTTAACCCAAAATAAAGACATGGCTAGCATCCTGAGGGTCTGACTAGGTGAACACAAAAGAATTGTGTTCCGAGAGGGTCCCAATTTTAAATGCTAAGCATTTTTTTGATCACCAACTGAAAACAAAATGGTGGGTCTGCAACACTACCGGGGCCATTTGCGACACTAAAAAGTGCATCTGCGACACTGTCGAACATTTTGTTAACTTTTCCCATTGACTCATAATGGGAACTTGTTTTTTGAATAACTTTTGAACCGTTCAACATTTTTTCACGAAATCTTCCAAAGGTGCATCGGGGACCCTAGCTGCATGTTCCCTGATGTTTTCAGACTGGTCACGCAAACCGTGTGACCTGTAGGTGAGAGCAAAGAATTTGCAAAAAATGTAAACGTGCGTGCAGATCTCATTTATTAACTCCGCAGCTGTATATCTGACCACTACAAAAGTTGGCAGATCCCAAGATGTATGGTTCTTGATCACGCTTTCCAAACTTCAGGCAAATCTGTAGAACAGTGGCAAAGTTATTAAGGTGCAAATTTTGACCCTGTAACCCTAAAAGGGCTACTCAACCCTATTATAACTATGGTAGCACTGCTGTGCTACCATTATATATATATATATATATATATATATATATATATATATATATATATATATATATAAATGCATTATGGTAGGAGTAGTAGTGCTACCATAGGTAGGGTTGAGTAGCCTTTTTAAGGTTAAATGGTGAAACTTTGCACCTTAATAACTTTGCCACCGTTCAACAGATTTGCCTGAAAATTGGCAAGCATGGGGCATAGCCATAGATCTCAAGATCTACCAACTTTTGTACCAGTCAGATATACAGCTGCAGAGTTATTAAGCAACATCCGTGTACATAATTACTTTTTTGCGCATTCTTTGCTCATGCCTACAGGTTGCACGGTTTGCACAACCAGTCCAAAAACTTCAGGGAGTGTGCGCCTGGTGACTCTGATGTGCCTTTTGAAGATTTCGTGAAAAAATACTGAACAGTTCAAAAGTTATTCAAAAAACAAGTTCCCATTATAAGTCAATGGGAAAAGTTAACAAAAAGTTCAACACTTTCGCAAATGCAGTTTTTAGTGTCACAAATGGCCCAAGTAGTGCCGCAAATCTGCCATTTCTTTTTCAGTTACTGATCACAGAAATGCTTGGCATTTAAAACTGGGACCATCTAGGGACACAATTCTTTTGGTGTTTACCTATTCGAGCCCTGAGGATGCTAGGCATGTCTTTTATTTTGGGGTTAATCACCCAAAATGTTTTCAAATTTCTGGAAAATGGTGTTGCAAAGTAGTGTCGCGCGACACTTGTGCAAATTTTGCAAAAGCTTTGCAAATCAACACTACTTTTTCTGAGGCTATGGCCAAAATGACAGGGATTATTTGCCACCCTGCTGCAAAAAAACGGTTTGGTCTTTTGAGCTAACATTTGGAGGGAAGGCAGTAAACATCTCAGAGATGTGCCTTTTGGTGACAAAGTATTGCACAGATGCCAAGTTACAGTACTCCGAAGTTGATGTTTTTTCCCCATAGACTAACATGGTGGTGTCTGCCACGCCTTTCGGGGCTCTTATCTTGGCAACGGTGTGAGATAAGGAATTTTCATTGTGCCAATGTGTAGCCCTATGGGCTATGCATTTAATGAGAACCTAGCCACGAAACTCATGAATCATGTGAAATTTCAATTTTTTTTCCACATCGCATGGTTCCTGAGATATAAGCAATTTAGTATTCCAACAGCTCATTTTCTGCTCTGAGGCCCATTATTATGCATACATTCTTTGTACACACTGTGTTTCTCTATGCAGCTGTTGGGCAAAAACAGGGTGTGCGCTTTTGTTACTGTTATAGTTAGCATTTTCACTTGTGTTTTTGTACCCGTTTGCGTTATTGTTCTGTGTATGCCACCGTGTGCATTTCCCTTTGCATTCTCATTTGCTTATGTGCTTACATTCGCATTTCCGTTGCTGTTTTCTTTGGCATTATTTCTGCTGTTAACATTACCATTTGTGTTTCCAATTGCGGTACCATCACCGTGCATGTCACAGTTTGCATTTCCTTATGCGCTTGTGTCTCCTTTTGTGTCACTGTTCACTTTGGCGTCATTTTGCTCTTGCATTTCTACTACCGTTTGCTTTACCATTTACGTTTCAGTCACCATGTGCGCAACCGTTGGTGGTTGCATTTCCCTGGCACTTACTGTTACTATGTCACAAAAAATCATGTGGTGTGAGCACGGAGCCCTTCGGGCCCCACACTCCCACCACTTCATTCCATTCACCATTTCAAATGCACATTCTCAAAAAGAAGAGAAATTAGAGGCAAAAAAATCCATTTAATGCATCAGTTAGGGTCGTTCCACAGCGACAAAAGCAAGGAAATTTGGTGTTAAAGTTGAAACCCCCCCTTCTACCCCCCAGCCCTCTACCTCAACTGCCAATGGGGTGTGTATTGGGGTCGTCGGTCGTAACTCTCACCCCATTCTCCTATATCTCAGCTTGTTTATACATGTGATGGGGTGAGAGTTAGGGCTGACAACCCCAATGCACACCCCTTTGGCGGTTGGAGTGGCAGGCTGGAGGGGTGGAAGGGGGGCTTTCAACCCTAACACCAAATTTCCTCACTTTTGTCGCTGTGGAACAACCCTAACTGATGCGTTAAATGGAGTTTTTTGCCTCTAATATATATATATATATAGATAGCTCGATAGATAGGTATTATACTGGCACAGTAGTGCCATTATATTAGTGTTGAGTGCAAACATCTATGTTAAACCCACATTTCTGAACCTTTAAAACTTTAGAACTGTTCAATGGATTTGCATGTAATGGTGCATGTGTAATCTTTATGAGTAGGTTTCATGACATGCCAAACTCTGTGTGAATCTGTTACATGGTTTTTGAGGTACAGAGCATCAAACAATCCTATAGTTGTCACTTTTTTGCAGTTTCTTTGTCCACCTGTGTCTCAGAAATGGCTTTAGATTGTGGTCCAATATTTTCAGGGTGGAAAGCCTTTGCCTCACAGATGTGCCTTTTGAAGATTTAGAGAAAAAATATTAATTCATTCAAAAGTTATAACATTTTTAATTTTCCCACTATTTCATGTAGGAAAATTTAAGTGTTTCACATGAAAATACTTTTGTTTTTGCAAGTAGTGCGTCATTTTGCATGTAGGGTCACATAGAGCATAGTTTGTTTTCACAGGAACTCCCTTGTTTTCATAGGAGCTACTGTTATTTCACATATAGGGTCACATAGAGCCTACTTTAGTTTTGCAGAGCTCTGTTCTGTCTGCCATCTTGCTTTCTCATTAGCGAGAGAGAGAGAGAAAACAAGTAAAAATAGATGTAAGATGAAAAAGAAACATCAGAATGTAGCTAAATGTGAGCCGTTTAGCTAGATTCTGATGGTTTTTTTAAATATTGGCCAGAAACATGTTTTGTGGGCACCCAAAATGCCAGGTGCCGAGGTTAGCAGGACAATTGCAGAATTTTCTTTTGCTGTGCAGCTGCAAGGTTCAACTCTTGCTGCCTACTGCACCCTTAGCTGTGAGTCCTTGTCTCCCTGGTGTCTAGTAGCTCCCCCCACCTGCAGCTTACTGTCCCATATCAGTGCTGTTCAGTGGCACCCTCCCACATCCCTCCCTGCTATGTACTGCCACCTCTGCACTCCATATCTCCCATTTTTATATTGATTATGAATTCATTCATATGCCCACTCCTGGTGTCAGATGCCCTCTGTGCAGCCCCTTTTGTTTGCCATAAGCCTACATCAGGGGGCCCAATCCTGGTGTTGGCATTGCATGCCCACACACCCCCCAGCAGTAAGTGATGCTGGGGATCCCACTCCCAGTGTCTTCAAGGAAGCACTATGTGTACCTGTAAGGAGAAAACAGTCCCCTGGCATATTTTTTTATCCCAAAAAAAGGAAAACGGTCCCTCATAGTTTCTGCCATCTCCCTCCCCCATTTTGACCCTCCTACTGGCACCCACCACTCCACCCCATCCCATACATACCTCTGGAAGTTGTGCATGGTCATCTTCTGTGCACCAGGACAGGATCGCTGTCTTCACTAAACTGGATATTTGATGTTCGAAAATGTGATATGTGCGAAACTAGGTATAGTTTATTTTCTCACATTCGACATTTTCAAAAGTCAAATATCCACATTGAGATATTTGATAACTAAAGAAAAAGCACATTTGCTGTTGTGCTTTTGAGGTGGTGCAGAGGACAGCGCACACAACTGCAAATCCAAGGGTCCTAGGTTCAAGAATAGCCTCTCCAAATGTTTTTCCACCTACAATGAAGGAGGAAAAAATGTGGAGAGACTGGCCTAAAACCCAGTACCCTTGGATCTGCAATTATGTGCCCAGTCCTCTACTTCACTAGAGAAGCACATCAGCAGTTGTGCTTTTTCTTTACTTATCAATAATGTGGCTGGCCTGATCTCAACTGGATGCTAAGTGTGAGAAATTGTGGTATGTGTTAAACTAGGCATAGCCTATTTTCACACAAAACACATCTTCAAACATTTAGGATGTACTTGAAGTCAAGCATTCACATCATTGAGAGCCCTGGGGGCTGCAAGTGGATGTTTGTAGTGGCAGTGTGGGACACTGGGGAGTGCACTCCCAGTGTCCTGAGTCATGTAATAGCACCCCCCTTGCAATGTGAGACAGTGGGGGGCCCACTGCTAGAGTCCTGAGTCATGTCTGCTCCCCAGTAGTGTTGGACACTAGGGAACCTACTCTCAGTGTTCCAACACATGTATAACCCCCCCAGCAGTGTGGGATACTGGGGAGCCCACTCCCAGTGGCCTGATTCATGTCTCTCCCCCCCTGCAGTGTGAGACATTGGGCAGCCCACTCCCAGTGTCCAGATACATTCATGACCCCCCCAGCAGTGTGGGACACTGGGGAGTCCACTCTCAGTGTCCCAAAACATGTGTTTAATTTAAACCTGTTGGAAAAGAAAACAGTCCCCCAATGTTTTTTTTATTTGTAAATCTGCAAAAAATAAAATGGTTCCTCATCATCCCTGCCATCCCCTTCCCCCATCCTGACCATTCCACTGAGCACCCACCACCCCACACCCCCCTTTGCCCTATACTTACCACTGGAGGTTGTCCACCATCATCTTCTGTGGACCGAGATATATCTGCACTCTTCAAAGCTGAACCACAAACTGAGGAATCAAGGTATGTGCCATATAATGTATCTCAGTGGTTTTTTGAACTAATGTTGATATCTTAGCCATTTTGGGGTAAGATCTTTCCACCAAATTTTCGACATGGGCTTTTTGGGACCCTACCTCATGAACACTGTTACTGTCATTTCATTAATTTGGTCTAGAAGGTGATTTCACGGTCACTGCATGAAATGACCTTTCAGGACTGATTAATGAAATGACAGTGCCAGTATTCATAAGGTGGAGTCTCAAAAAGCCCACATTGAAAATTTGATTAAAAAAATTCTTAAAAATGGCCAAGTTACATGCATTTGTTGAAATGTTTCTATGCACACGCATACCTTTGGTAATGTTTTATATTTTCACTCCAGATTTTCAACATTGCCATTTTTTCACACCACCTCATGAACAGTACAGCTGTCATTTTTCACATCCTACCTAAAATGTGTTTTTGCACCTGTGGTGTGGTATGGCATTTTGACACAGATTTGAAAATTTTGACCTATGAGGTTTATGAGTTGGGGTTATAAGAAGCGCTGGTGCCAGGAAAAAGGACACAAATTTGTAGGTATCTGGCAACAGTTTTGGGAGTAAAAGTTCTTTAAATTTGATGGATTGCATCTGACTAAGGAGGGAATCCATGCATTGGGGCAGCAGTTTGATGTCTTTGCAGAATATTTAAACTAGCAAATGGTGAGAGGGGTGCAGCACCCAATACATCAGACAGGAAGAGCACCCTTCCCCCTCAGCTAGTGATCAAACAGGAGTTCAGCATTTTTGTAGTTCATTTGCATCACCAGGTGAGAAAAAAGGTCTGCCTCCCTATACGGCACGCAGGGGAAAAGCTGGACCTTGCCACACAACTAACGCAGTGAAATCTGGCCAATAGAAAATCATGTACACAAATGCCCACAGTCTGGGAAACAAGATCCAAGACCTGGAGGAAATAATGACAGAGGCTAACTGGACATAGTAGCTATTAGCGAGACATGGTTCACCAGTAACCACACTTGGGAGACTACAGTACCCAACTATGTACTGTTTAGAAGAGACCGAGGTGGAAAGGGGGGAAGGATGGTCCTTTATGTCAATGAAAATATCAAAGCTACAGAATTCAGACTACACATAAGGAGCCAGAAGAACTGTAGATCACCCTGGAAACAGGAAATGGGACAGCCATACAAATGGGTTGTCTACATGCCTCTAGACCATGGGGAGGACATAGACACATTACTGTTAGAAGATACACAAAACATGACAGCTAAGGGGGAGGTTCTGCTAATGGAAGACTTCAACATGCCAGATACAGATTAGTCAATTTCAGCTGGAACATCCACCAGAACTAGGCACATAGTGGATTCCCTGCAGGGGGAGGGCCTCAAACAATTGGTACAACAACCCACAAGAGACAGGGCTATCCTGGATCTAGCACTGACTAACAGGGAAAGGATCACAGATCTCCAAGTAGAAGGTTACCTGGGAGCAGTGACCATCACATGGTATGGTTCAATTTGGCCACTAGCACTAAATCATCCCATTCCAAGGCAAAAATATGGAACTTCAGAGGAGCTGAATTTGATAATATGGCCAAAAGAGTTAAGCTATGCCTAGCAAGAAGAAATACAGGTGAGAGGGTACAGGTAAAGTAGGAAAGCATTAAGGATGCAATACTTGAAGCAACATCCCATTGTGTTAGGGAGAAAAGCAAGAGCAAAAGAATGAGGAAAACACTTTGGTTCTCAAAAACAGTAGCAGAAAAGGTCAGAGCCAAAAGGTTGGCCTTCAGGAAATATAAGGGAATTCAGTGGGACAAAGATAGGGAGGCATACCAAACTTCCCTAAGGGAAGCAGGGAAGACAGTAAGGCAGGCAAAGGCCCAAACCGAGGAAACACTACAATGAACAGTAAAAGAAGGGGACAAGACTTTCTATAGATACATTAGTGAAAGGAGAAAGTCCAGAGGGGGTATTGCTAATATCAAAGGGGATAAGGGGGAGTGTGAGGAGGAGGAGGACCAAGGAAAAGCATCTATCCTAAATAGATACTTCTGCTCAGTATTTATTGAGGAGAAGGTAGGGCAGAGCCCACAGCTCAGCACCATGGACACGAGGGGGAAGAGAAGTTTGCACAAGTCCCTTCACAAAAGAAAGGGTGCTACAATACCTCACTAAGATCAGAGTGGACAAAGCAGTGGGTTCTGATGGCATACATCCAAGGGTACTAAAGGAGCTTAGGATAGAACTAGCAGAGCCATTAGCAGAACTGTTAAGTGAGTTTCTGAGCACAGAAGAGGTCCCAGAAGACTGGAGAAGGACTCATGTGATCCTGCTCCACAAGAGTGTCACCAGGGAGGAGGCAGGAAACTACAGACCAGTCAGTTTTACTTCGGTAGTGGGCAAGATTATGGAAGCACTCCTTAAAGGATAGTGCAACACCTGGAATCCATAGGAACACAGGATCCAAGACAGCATGGCTTTACAACAGAGAGGTCCTGTCAAACTAATCTCATAGATTTCTTTGACTGGGAAACCAGAGTGGTGGACCAAGGGGGTGCAGTTAATGTCACCTACCTTGCTTCAGCAAAGCTTTTGAAACTGTTCCACATAAAAGTTTGATTAATAAGCTGGGTAGGCTCAGGGTTGATCAGACGTTGGTCAACTGGGTGGCAAACTGGTTGGTAGTCATATCAGATGACCTAAAGGTGGGCCAGCAATGTGAGAAGGCAGTAAGGAGGGTTGGGGGGATACTGGGATGCATAGGGAGAGGCATCACCAGTAGAAAACAGGAAGTTGTTGGCCCTCTGTACAGACAGTTGGTAAGACCATATCTGGAGTACTGTGCACAGTTCTGGAGACCCCATCTCAGCAAAGACATAGACAGGGCAGAGGCTGTCCAGAGGAGGGCAATCAAAATGGTGCAGGGTCTGCACCAGAAGACATATGAAGAAAGATTAAAGGAGCTTAAGATTTATAGCCTTCAGGAAAGGAGGGAGAGGGGGACATGGTAGAAACTTTCAAATACCTCAAGGGAATCAACAAAGTCCAGAAGGGTAGCATCTTTCAGAAAAAGAGATGTGCAAGAACAAGGGGGCACAATTTGAAGATGGGGGGATGGCTCAGAGGTAATATGAGGAAGTATTTCTTCACAGAGAGGGTTGTAGATGCATGGAACAGCTTTTCTGAGGAGGTTGTAGAGTCAAAAACAGTGGTGGAATTCAAGAATGCATGGGACAGACATAAGGCAATTCTAGTGGGGGTAGGAGGAAGTAGGCTGTTGGTTAAGAAGGATCTGCAGCTTATCCTTTAGGTAGGGAAATGGGCAGACTAGGTGGGCCAAGCGGTCCTTATTTGCTATCAAATTCTATGTTTCTAAGTCACAAGTGGGGTACTGCAGGGATCAGTCCTGGGGCCTGTCCTCTTCAATATCTTTACCAGTGACATTGCAGATGGACTGGAGGGCAAGGTTTGCCTCTTTGCAGATGGCACCAAGATCTGTAACAAAGTAGATGATCCAGATGGGGTGGGCAAAATGAGAAGAGATCTGGAAAAACTGTCAAAATGGTCTAAAGAGTGGCAACTGGGGTTTAATGCAAAGAAGAGCAAGAGCATGCACATAGGGAAGAGAAACCAAGACACTACCTATAGGTTGGGAGGGGAGTTGCTGGCAATCACAAATGAAGATACTTGGGCATCATCATCACAGATGACCTGAAATCATCCAAGCAGACCAGTAAAGCAGTAGCTCAGGTGAGCGGGTTGTTGGGGCATATTAGTAGGGGTATCATAAGTTGTAAGAGGGAGATAATTATCCCTCTTTACATGACACTGGTTAGGCCCCATCTGGAGTACTGCGTGCAGTACTGGAGGCTGCACCTGCACAAGGACATTAACAAAATGGAGGCAGTCCAGAGAAGGGCAACCAAAATGGTGCAGGGACTGCATCAGAAAACATATGAGGACAGATTAATGGAGCTCAACATGTATACCCTATAGAAAAGGAGGGAGAGAGGGTGACATGATCTAAACATTCAAATATCTTAAGGGCATTAACAAGGTGAAAGAGTCTAACATGTTTCAATATAAGAAAATTAGCAGGACAAGAGGACACAGCATGAGATTAGAGGAAGGCCGATTAAGGGGTAATGTGAGGAAGTTCTTTTTCACAGAAAGGGTGGTTGATGTATGGAACAACCTACCTCAGGAAGTGGTGGATATGAATACAGTGCAGGACTTCAGACAGGCATAGGATAGCTATACGGGAGCAATATAGATGAGTATTAATAAATAGGCCATTCACAAGAGTAAAGGCCTATGGCACATTCATGAGGTAGAAAAGACTGGCAGACTGGATGGGCCTTGCAGTCCTTATCTGCTGTTAACTTCTATGTTTCTATGATTCTGTGTTTCTATGTTCAAAATGTGGGCTCAAAATATGAAAAAATGCCTAAGTTATGACCATTCACTGAAATTTCGGTAAGCCAGCTCGTAACTTTGGAAATTTTAAACATGTTGACCCCAGATTTTCAATATAGCCTTCTTATTACCAGACCTCATGTATGTCACAGCTGTCATTTTTCAAATCCTGTCCAAAATGTGTTTTCACACCTGTGGTGTGGAATGGTATTACAGTTGGGCAGAATTGTGTTTTGGCAGGGATTTGAACATTTTCTCTACTGGGTGCATGTGCTGGGGTAATAACATGGCTATGCTGATAATTATGTCACGCATCTATGGAGGGATGGTTTCACGGGGTCTGAAAGACCCCGTGCTCCCACAGTAAAATAAGGAAAATCATGGAGCATGGGAGTGCAGGGCCCAAAAGACCCTGCACTCCCACTGTGACATAAGGACAGTTATTGAGTGGGATCACAGGACCTAAAGGACCCTGTGCTCCCACATGCAACTAAGGGTACAAGTAAACTATCTGAAAAAATTAAGGAAATTCCATGCAAAAAACATTGTTAATGCACCATTAGGACTGAAGCATCAAGAGTATGGAAATATGACCTTAGGGTTCCCAAGCTTAAGACCTCACCCCCACTGTGCATGCAGGAACAGGTATGGGGGTTGTGGGGTTGTGGACCCTAATGCTCACCCCATTCTCCTCTGTTGTACCCATTTTACCTTGTTAACTCATGGAATGGGGTGAGCATTTTGTTTCACAACCCCAAAACACACCCCTAATGCTTGTTCTTGCATGTACAGTGGGGGTGGCATCTTAGGCTTTGGAACCCTAATGTCATATTTCCCTACTTTTGATTCTTCAACCCTAATGGTGCATTGATGAAGTTTTCTGCAATGATAGCTATCTATCTATCTATCTATCTATCTATCTATCTATCTATCTATCTATCTATCTATCTATCTATCTATCTGTCTGTCTGTCGATCTATTTATTTATTTGGCTTTTGTTAACCAGGTAAGTACACTAGACAAGACAATTTGCCTGTTTTCAGGTATGACCCGGGAGAGTACAGGAAATTACATACTTACACACTTGGGACAACATGGTACATAATTAGGAACAGGTTACATGTCATGAGACTACAAGGTAAGATTACACATCATGAGGCTACAAGGTAAGATTACCTAGTGAGATTACATACTTACACACTTGTGAACATGGTACATAATTAGGAACAGATTACATTTAGCCAAAGACAAAACTCACATGTCACCTGCAAACCCCATAATGTAGATGGATACGCAAGGTACAAGGCATATGAGGCACATATAGTTAGAATTGTAGCAGTAGGATAAGTGGTGTATCAGTAATGGAGCAGTACAGAAATACTACATCTTAAGGGCCAGCTGTTTTGTATGGGTGCAAGTGCTGACATATGTCATGGGGGTTTTTGGCACCCACAGGCTGAGGCAATTTTAAGATGGCTCCATAGGGAAGAGCGCAGGCTGCCCTGCGAGGGGGCAACACAGACCTGGGTTGGAAAGGTGTTCCAAAGTTTGGGAGCGCATGCTGCAAAGTCCCTTTCACCCATTTGAGTCCTAGTCACAGGTACCTTGAGTGTGGCAGACCCCTGATACCTAAGGTGATATGACGAGGGGGCAGTTTGGGCCAGCAAACATGCCACCCCTGGAGGGGTACCCATGTTGAGGACCTTTCCAGTGAAGCAGTCAAGGACAAAGTCAATGTGCTTTGCTGGTGAGTGCCAGTTTAGCTTACTGTAGAGCTCACAGTGATGAGTGAGCCTGGGGGCTGATAGGGTAAAGCGGCAGACATTGTTATAAGCCATCGACTACCTGGACAGATGGGCCTTAGTGGTGCTAGCAAACAGCAGGAGCCCATAACACAAAGAGGGGAGAAGCATCCCTCTCACAAGGGCAACACGCGCAGCTGGTGTGAGGTTGTTTTTTGCCCTGTAGGCCAGACCAAGTTTACAGTTGACTGTTTTACATATCCTCTGTATATGAAGGCCAAGGTCAAGCTGTGGGTCCAGCATTACTCCCAGGTATTTGAAGTTGTCCGTGATTGGGATCAGGACATCTCCTTTACTGGATACACAGAATGGCACAGGGGAGGCCTTAGTCTTAGCCCGGGACCCAAAGAGCATGGCCTGGGTATTTTTTAGGTTAAGGACTAGCTTGTGGTTCAGGATCTATGTCTGAATGTTTTTTAGGTCTTCACTCAGGTGGTGATTGATGACCCCCACCTCAGGAGAGTGAGACAGGATAACCAGATCGTCTGCGTAGAGAATTGGTTTACAATGGGCAGCGGTTTCGGGGAGATTATTAATAAAAATGGAGAAGAGCATTGGTCCAAGGACGGAGCCTTGGGGAACCCCCATTGTTACTGGGATGGGACCCAAAAGCTCTTTGCCAAATTTAACCTGCTGCATTCTACCATGTAGGTAGTTGTCGAACCAGCTGAAAGCAGTAGTGGAAAGACCAATTGCTGTAAGCCGAGTTGACAGCATGGCATGGTCGACCAGGTCAAATGCCTTTGAGAGGTCAATAAAGAGAGACCCCGAGAGTTTACCGTGATCCATGGCCTCCCTAATCCATGATGAAACAGTAACTAGGGCTGATGAGGTACCATGCCCCTTCCTAAATCCATGCTGTACAGGAGTCATTATGTCATGCGCCTGAAAGTACTCTAAGAGTTGCCCTGCAACAACTTTCTCCAGAAGTTTGCTAGCCACAGACAGGATGGATATGGGGTGATAGTTCTCTATCAGTTTAGGGTTCCCCTGTTTAAGGATTGGGACTACCCTGGCAATCTTCCATATGTCTGGGATAACTCCAGTTGCCAGGGACAGATTGGAAATGTGCGCAACCAGAGGTGACAGCCAGGGGGCACCAAGACTGAGGAGCTTAGGTTCTAAGCCACCTTGGCCAGCACTTGAGTAGGGGGAGAGTCCAGCTAGCAGTTTCTGCACCTCTTGAACCACCCCTGCCCTGAACAGAAAAGGCGGGTGGAGTGAAGATGGTGCTGTGGGCTGATTGCCACTGACACCATCATCATTTGGGAACGACGAGGTGTACTCCGACAGATCCAAAAAATAGTGGTTGAAGGAGTTGGCGATGGTCTCCGAGTTGATACAGCTGGAACCATCAATTATCATACCAGTGGACTCAGTGCTCTGTGTACCACTCACAACGTGTTTAATGTTCCTCCAGAACCTTCTAGGATCCCTAGCCAAGTTCAGTAAAACAGATTTGCAAAATTCACTCTTGGCAATCCTTATGTTCTTTTTGCATTCATTTCTGAGTTTCCTGTATCTCAGAAAGATAGCTTGGTCAGCCATGGCTTTAAACTTGGCCCAGCACTTATCTCTAGTGTTGAGGAGGGCCAGGAGACTACCATGAAGCCATTTAGTAGCCATTCCCCTCACCCTCCATCTGATGAGGGGGGCATGTTTCTCCTGCAGGGCCCTTAATGGGATAAGAAAGTGACTGACAGCGGATGCGGAGTCCTTAGCATTCCAAACTGCCGCCCAATCCGTGTACTAGATATCATTATGAAAGGAGGACAGATCAAACTTGGAGTAGTCTCTGATCTGAATAATTTTATGGGGGATTTTTTGAAATGGTATCCTCCAGACACAGTACACCGGGGAGTGATCAGAGATAGAATCTGGTAGGATACCCGACGAGCTGATCCTATCAGGTCTATTTGTCAAGATCCAGTCCAGGAGGGAGCCCTTACCACCATTTGTAGGGCATCTGGTGGGATCCTTGACAAGCTGTGTCAGAGAGAGACTGGCAAGTGACCATTCAAAGGCTTTAGTGTTGCCACCCACCCAATTTAGGTTGAGGTCACCATCATCTATCAGTATAAATACATATATATATATATATATATATATATATATATATATATATATATATTTTTATAAAATGGATAAATCTAGTTGCTCCAAATCCAAACTTCTGATTGTATAAAACACATCACATGACCATGTGTATATCAGAGCATGACTGCACACCTGCACTTTTACCACCCTCCAAAACAATTTTGCCTTTTTATAAGATAGATAACCCACTGTATGGTATGCTGTCACGCTCTGATTTATGCATGCCTTGTGTGGTTGACACACTCAGCCTGCAGCCTCATGCATACAATATACACCAAGGCATATGTATATCACAGCACGACCGCACACCCAAGAGTGGGTTATCTATCACATATATTTTACTGGTGTGGTAGAGTGCAAATTTCCATGTTAAAGCCAACTATTTGAACTTTAATAACGTTGGAACCATTCAACGAATATACACATAATTTGACATGCATAATCTCTAGATTTAGGCCTCATGAAGTGAAAAATTTTGTATGAATCCATTTTGTGGTTGTTGAGATACAGAGTGTCAATAATTACTATTGTTATGTGTTCTCTGCCATTTTTTTGTCCACCTGTATCTCAGAAACAGATTTAGGTTCTAGTCTGAAATATTTAGGGCAGAAAGCCTTTGCCTCATAGATGTGCCTCTTGAAGGTTTTGTGAAAAAATTTTAATCTGTTGAAAAGTTATTTAATTTTAAATTTTCCTCTTACATCCTATGGGAAAAATTAAATGTTCCGCATGAAAATACTTTTGTTTTCGCAGGCTGTACTGCATTTTTGCACGTAGGGGCACATAAAACCTTGTTTGTTTACACAGAGTTCTGTTGTTTTCTCAGGAGCTCGTGTCTTTTTGCATGTAGGGTCACATAGAGCCTACTTTAGTTTTGCAGAGCTCTGTTGTGTCCTCCATCTTGTTTTCCCATTAGCAAGACACAGAAAATAAGGAAAACATGTAAAAATGAATAAAAAAAAAAAACAATGAAACATCAGAACTTCATTTCATTTTTCATTTTCATTTTTATTAGTTATACTGGAAAGGCATGTGAGCATTGCTGCGCATTTATACAAGCGTCCAGTTACATACAACAATCATGAGACATGACATAGGCTAAAACATTTAACTAACAGTGAGGGTTAACACAATGGTATATAAAATCAGGATAATATAGACTAAAGGGCAAACCATGAACTTCTCTTGATGAATTACCAAATACAAAGTGACATTAAGCATTCAGTGAGGGTTTAACATATACAATAATGGATGGGGAGGCGGTTATAATGAGATTGTTCAACACCCCCAAGGTGTGGGATGCCATATAAACCTCGAGAACGAAGCTCAAGGGGTTTGTACAGACATTCCACACTGAGGGGGTGTCTAACATTCAAGTTTCACACATCTCCCCAGCTTTTATTTTATATAATTGCTATGGAACGCTTTTTCACCTCAGCAGTTATATAACATACATTTAAATTAACTTCCTGCTGTTTCCAACTGGCGGTGAACTGCAGCATGCTGTGTACTGAAGAAGACTGGAAGAGCATTTTTTGTGCATGCTCACTCATGTTATAACCCATGGGTTATAACGAGAAAATTATAACCCCTTCCCCTATGGGAAAAAGCAGTCCCCAGTTATTATAATAATATAATATAACAGTGGGAAACAAAAAAGTTAAGTGCAATCTAAAAACTAGCCTAGGTGATTAACCATACTACAAGTGCTAAAAAGAGAAGGAGCTGTTTAGCTGCATTCTGGTTTTTTTTTACATTATGCCCAGGAACACCTTTTGTTGGCACCCAAAATCCCAGGTGCCAAGGTCAGTGAGAGGACTGCTTCTGCTGCATTATCTATATGAGAACAGAGGGATTTTCTTCACTTCTGCAGCCGTAGCTGGAACTCGTGCTGCCAGCTGCAGTTTTAGCTGTGCCTAGATGTTTCCGTGGTGTCTAGTGGCACCCCAAACCCTCCCATATCTTTCCCTGTTTTCTAGTAGTACCCCCCCACCCTCTGATTCACATTGTTTGTGTATTTTTTTCATATTCTGACACCGGGATGCCCACCCCCAGTGTCAGATGCCCCCCCCAGCCCATTGTCTTTAATATTTGTTGACATCGGGGACCCAATCCCCTTGTCAGCATTACAAGCCCCCTCCCCCTACAGCAGTGTGGGACATTGGAGAGCCCACTCCCAGTGTCCCCAAATAATAATTTAATTGTACCTGTGAAATGAAAACAGTCTCTGGACAATTTTTTCCGCTGAAAAATAGAAAATGGTCTCACATCATCCCCGCTGTCTCCCTCCCCATCCTGACCCTCTCACTGGGCACCCACCACCCCTTACCCTATACTTACCTCTGTAGGTCATGTGCTGTCATCTTCTGTGGAGTGGGACAGGATTACTCTCTTCTATAAAGTGGATATTTCATGTTCAAAAATGTGGTATGTGCGAAAATGGGTATATCTTATGTTCACACATACAACGTTTTCGAAAATGAACTATCCACTTGCAATCAAGGATGATTTAAACATTTTAGTTGTAAAGAAAAACCACAGTGTAGCTGTAGTTCCTGTGTGGTACAATGGACTAGGCACAGGGATGGGACACCCAAGGACCCTGTGTTTGAAAGTAGTCTCTCCATGTTTATTTCCACCTATAATGATGGCAGAAAAAAAATGAGGGAAGAGTGACGTTGAACCCAGGACCCCCAGGTTTACAGTCATGTTCCCTGTCCTCCACACCACAGGAGAAGCACAAAAATGAATGTGTTTTTTCCTTTACTTATAATTGCTGTCAATGATGTGCCTAGCTTGATCCCAAGTGGATGTTTATGTGCAAAAATGTGGTATGTATGAAAACAGGTATGGCTTATTTTCACACATAACACATTTTTGAACATGAACTTATCAACTTGCAGTTAAACATGCAGATAATTGATAGAGGGATTTTGTGGACCTGTGGAGCCTGAGATGGGTCTGATGCTGCTGGCTATTTGTCCTGTGATCCGACCTTATCACTGTTCCCTGTGTAGTGGCAATCCCCCCACCCCTTTCATATGTTTCTGTGGTGTCTAGTAACCCCCCTCCCTCTGACTCCCATATGTTTTATTTGTTATGTTTCCCTATTTATTGATATGATCCCCCCAAGACCCTTGTGTGAGTTGTCGACATCGGGAGCCCAATCCCCGTGTCAGCACTAGAAGCACCCCTTCCCCAGCAGTGTGGGACACTGGGGAGTCCACTCCCATTATCCTGAAATAGTTATTTACCACTTATCTGAAAAGAAGAAAACCATCCCCGACATCTTTTTTTTTGTTTAAACTAGAAAAAAGAAAATGGTCCTTTGTTGTCCCTCGTCCCCCTCCCCATACCCACCCTCCCACTGAGCACCCACCACCGACACCCCTTTAGTCTATACTTACCTTTGGAGGTTGTCTGCTGTCATCTTCTGTGAACTGGGACGTGTCTTCACTCTTCAAAGCCAAACCGCAAACTGAGGAATCAAGGTAAGTGCCAAATAGTGTATTTCAATAGCATTTTCAACTTATGTTCATAACTTTGGTATTTTTAGGTATTTTCTCATCACATTTTGAACATGGGCTTTTGGGGACCTCACCTCATGAACACTGTCATTGTCATTTTGTTAATCAGGCTGGGAAGGTGATTTCATTGTTGCTGTGCAAAATCACCTTTCAGGAGACAATAACAAAATGGCAGTGCCAGGGTTCATAAGGTGGGATCCTAAAAAGCCTATGTTAAAAATTTAATGAAAAAATTCCTAAAAATGGATGAGTTATGAGCCATCATTGAAATGTTCTGCACACATGCATAACTTTGGTAATTTTTAATATTTTCGCTCCAAATTTTCAATGTAGCCATTTTTTCACATCGCCTAATCAGTATTGCTGTCAGTTTTCACATCCTTCCAAAAACTTGTTTCTAGACCTGTGGCATGGAATGGCATTGTGGCATGGATTTAAAAGGTTTCACCTACAGGATTTATGAGGTGGGGTCATAAGAAGACTATGTTCAAAATGTGGGGTCAAAATATGAAAAAATGCCTAACTTATGACCATTCATTCCAGTTTCAGTAAGCCCACTCATAACTTCAGAAATTTTAAATATTTTGATACCAGATTTTCAACATAGCCTTCTTATTACCTGACTTCATGTATGTCACAGCTGTCATTTTTCAAATCCTGCCCAAAATGTGTTTTCGCACCTGTGGCACAGAATAGCATTGCAGTTGCGCAGAATTACATTTTAGTGTGGATTCAAAAATTTTCTGTACCGGTGTACATGAGGTGGGGTAATAAGATGGCTGTGCTGACAATTTGGTTACTGTTGTCCAATGAATGGAAGTGCAGGGCCTGGAGGGCCTCGTGCTTCCACAGCTACATACATATATGTATACATGGAGGGATGGTACAGACACTGCCCTAACACTCGTCAGCACTAACGCGTACCCCATTCTTCTGTACTGTACCCATCTCAGCTTATTTACTTATGAAATGGTGTGAGCTTTAGGGTTGATGACCCCAAGGCACACCATCGATGCCTATCAGTGTCTGCAGGGTGGGGGTGGGGTGTTAGGGTTGGAAGCCCTAACATCACATTTCCCTGCTTTTGTCACTTTAGTAGCAACCCTAACTGATGCATTAATGACATTTTTTGCAATGAATATATATACATATATATATATATATATATATATATACACATATGTAATATATGGATTGTTAAAATAATACTATCGAAATCGATCCAAAAATTCCTTGTAATTGATAGCACAGAGCACTCCACTCCCGATAATACCACACTTCATTGCTAATAATACTATCATTCGAACGAACGATAGTATTATCATGAAATGCCACAGCGCATGTCCAGATCTTCCTGCCAACAAACCCAGTTGCCATGGTCACATCGCCCTTCCTGCACAACCGCACTGACGGCGTGCATCTTCATTGGTGGCTTTTCTTTAGTAGGCGGGCATAACAGCATGAAAAACATGGCGTCTTTTTCCTCTCGCTTAGCGAGAGGAATCTGTTCTATTATAATACTTTCATTTTTTTGAACAAATAATGACTATGTCACTCATCCTGCATTCCCCGAACGACAAAAAAGCTGAAAGGTAGGACTGCCTACTAAATTAAGGGAAACCAATTTTTTTTTGAAACGAGCGATGGGACACTCGTTAGTGCTGTGGGCAGTTCAGAGACAGCGCGTGCTGAGTGCGGCGGTGGGCCAGCCTGTTTAACAAAAAGCACATCAGAAAAAGAAATCTCCTCAATGGGGTCCATATATTACAAAAATAACAAATAAAGGACTATGTATTATAAGGCGGTCAGACCATCTCGAGGTTTTGGGACTTTAGGAACCTCTCGAAGCTCTCTCGAGGTTCCAAGTCCCCAAAACCTCTCGATGGTCTTACTGCCTTATAATACATAGTCCTCTATCTATTATTCTATTTATACATATACATATATGTAATAGATAAACCACTCTGAGGTGTGCGGTCATGCTCTGATATACACACACCTTGGTGTGCGTTGTTATGCACGAGGCCGCAGGCTGAGTGCATCAACCACCCAAGGTGTGTGTATATTAGAGCGCAACCACAACCTCAGAGTGGTTTATCTGTCTTATAAAATGTCAAAATTGTTTTGGAGGGGGGTAAAAGTGCAGGTGTACAGTCACGCTCTGATATACGCACGGTTATGTGGTGGTGCTCATCCAATAAAAGAGCAACAATTTCCCTACCCATTTTATACATATATATATATATATATATATATGTGTGTGTGTGTGTGTGTGTATATATATATATATATATATATATATATATACATATATATATATATTAGTGGCACAGTAGTGCCACTATAGTTAGGCTTGCATAGCCATTTCTATGTTAAACCTCAAATATTGCACTTTAATAACTTTTGAACCATTTGTCTGGTTTGCCTGAAATTTGGAATATACAAAGACGTACTATAGATCTCCAAATCTTCAAATTTTCATGTTGGTCACATGTATGGTTGTGGAATTGTAGTGTGCTCAAAAAGTGAATTTTCCCCAATGTCACAAATTCTTTATCCACCCATAATGCAATGAAGAATGCATTTGAGTAGATTCAAATTGGATTGTCTACATGTGTCCTGGATTGCACTGATGTCTTTTGAAGATCTGGTGAAAAAATATTGCTCTGTTCAAAAGTTATTGCATTTTTCTGTCCCATTGTAGCCTTTGGGAAAATTTATTTGTGCACTGCGAAAACAATCACGATCACATTTTTTGATTGAGCTTGCCCAAAAATGTTGTCGTACTGCTGCCATCTTGTTTTCCATTAGTGAGAGAGAAAAACACTGCAATTCAAAAAATACTGCATTTTAGAACACACCAACCATTGAGTTTACCTAAACAGGCCCCGAGGAACATGCCCCTGGTATTAGTTTTTCGCCAGCTAATCTAGAAATATGTTTTTTAATTTTTTTCAGTTTTTTGATCACGCAAACATTTTTGTTTGCACGCAAACAATTGCACTAACTCCAAAAAGTAACTGCACTAACATTTTTTTGTGCATGCTAACATTCCCATTATAAAGATAGGACAATCGTGCAAACATGAAAGTAATCGCGCTCACACTGCACGACCAAATTTTACTAAATGCTGTTTTCTTTGTCACTCGATTGTGGCAAGCTGGATTGTAAAATTGGCCTGAAATGTTCAGGGTGGCAAGCCCTAGTCCCACAGATGTGCTTTTTGGTGGTTTGACATGGGAACATTCAACAGGCCCATAGTTACAGCATTCCGAAGTCCAGAAATGCTCCCATAGGATAACATTTTGGTGCCCATCATGCCTTTCAGGGCCCGTATCTTGAAAACAGTTTGAGATGCGGACTTTTCATCACAGAAGTTCCTAGTCCCTCTAAAGGGGATCTAAGCACAGAAGTAGACTGGAAAGCCATGAAACCCATGAAATTGGAATTTTTTTCTAGCTTGTATGGTTCTTAAGATATTTGCAAATTAGTGTTCCTATTGCTAATTTTCATGTGCATAGGCCACTATTATGCCCTCAGTGGTAATGGTGACAGCGCTTTTAAGGGCCCGTATCTCAGAAATGCTGTGAGATAAAGATTTGGTCCACCTTTATGTTGCGAAAACTACTCACTCTCAAGATTACAATGACACTTGAAATTTTTTTCTAGCTTGTACAGTTCCCAAGATATGGGTAAATTAGTGTTACAAGGGCTCCTTGAATTATAGAACTGTTGTATGGCTCCATAATTATCTGTGAGTGTAAGCACAGGGCCTTGAGGTCCCACACTCCCACAAACACATATTATTATGTACAACTGCTCAGCTTGGTTGGAGTGTGGGTCCTACCAACACATTCCATTTACTACTTAAATTACATTTTTTAAAAAAGAAAGAACATTTTTTGCAAAACCTTTGTTAATGCATCAGTTAGGGTTGTTTCCACACTGACAAAAGTGTGGAAATTCCACATTAGGGTTACCACCCCACCACCCACCCCACGCCCCTCCTCAAAACCCTAACTCTGCATTCTCCCCACCCCCACACACACATGCAAGACACATGCAATATTGTACAACACTACACCACTCCGGCACATCTGTAAGCACAATCATCACAACACTGTACTAATTTCACATAACACTATGTAATGAAAAAACAGATATAGTATAAGCGACTCTATACTGCCAGCACAGTATGATAACACATTACTGCTGGCATATCTTTCTAATACAATCACACTTAGTCTGTACACATTTTCAAAATATTGATTTATATGTGTCATAATCCAACTATTTGGTCACTGCAAGTATGGTCACTACCACATAGGCATGTGGTAGCAGGACAGATACACCTGACACTTCCACAGTACTTTGGAGATACAGCTCAAGTGGGAAACTACCACCAACACATGTTGTTATGCTGCTGCATTACCTGGAAATATTCATTAACAGTATGTTATGGGTACCTTTCCATGTTACAACTGTTGCTTTTACATCTTACTTGTAAACTATGCTACAAGACATTACTTTTATTACCAATGTTTGTTATTAGGGCTGACTCACTGTATCACAAAACAAAATGCAAACATACAATGACTGTTGCTAGGCTCACAGAAACTGTCATTTCTAATACACTATGTGTGGATAACATACTGTGTGTTTCATCAGCTGTTAACTATTGAAATACATGCATCTGCGCCATGATTGCCCAGCATGTGTGTGTACCCCAGATCCACCATGATGGCTGCAGAACTCATGCACTTGCTGGATGTCATGATGCCTGTGTCTTGTGGAACATTTACAGAGTTGTATGTCACTTCTGCTACCTGCTCCTCCTTGTCCCTTTGTTGTTTGTCTTGCCTTGGCCCTTCTCTTACTTGCATGTATGTGTGGGGAGGTGGAGGGAATGCAGAGTTAGGGTTTTGAGGAAGGGATGTGGTGGTGGGGTGGTGGGTGGTAACCCTAACGTGAAATTTCTACACTTTTGTCAGTGTGGAAACAACCCTAACTGATGCATTAACAACATTTTTGCAAAGAATCATAGGGGTGTGGTTATGCCCCTATATTTAGGGTTATGAAGGCACTTCTATGTTAAACTTGAATTTTGCACATTAATAACTTTGGACCCGTTCAATGGATTTGCATGAAATTTGGTATGCTTGGTAGGACATGGTAGATCTCTTGATCTGCCAAGTGGTGTTTTGTTCAGACTTATGGTTTTTGCTCACTAAAACGCTGAAAAAACACTGAAAAATGCACTTTTCACCAGTTCTGTGGGCAGGTTTTTGGATTTTGTTTGTGGTGCTGCACAGCTGTCATGTGGTCTGCTGGTCTGAAATTTGGCACGTAAAAATAGCATGGGTCAAGAAATATGCCACGTTTTGTTTGGTGAAAAAATATTAATCCATTCAAAAGTTAAACTTTTTAGCTCCCGTTATAAGTCTATGGGAAAATTTATATGGTTATTTTGTGAAAGAAGAATGGGGTTTTGGGCATCATGATCAAAGAATTTGCAGGCTCGCGATCAAAGAATCTTTGATCATGAGAAATTTATTGATCGCGACAGCCACCATATTGTTTTCAGTTTGGGGTTGGGGAAAAAAGTAAATATTTCACCTCAGGGTGACTTGTGAAATAAGTGAGCCATGGGTTTAGATCAGGGGGTTCCCTCTATTGACCCATGCTTCTGGTTTATTTAAGTGTTGTCAAATAATAGCATTTCTCACTTTTACAGTCTTTGGCTGTGGCTTGCTAACGATCTTCAGCCATGAGCCTGCAAAATCTTCGGCCGCAGTCGCAGCTGATTATTTTGCAGTCTTGCGGTCAAAGATTGTTCATGAGCCACGACTGCAGCTGAACACAAAGGGGACAGGAAATAACCTACAACAGGCTAGTAGAGTAAAGTTGGCAGCTTAGGGTTCCTGCAGGTGATCTGTAACTTCCCTCAGTAAATAACAGAGTCCTTTTGCCTTTTGTGCTAAAGAAAAGAAAAAATATTTGTATTTTATGGGGACATTTTTTAATTAATTTCAGTATCTCTTACGATGTAAGATCTGCTGATACAAGTAGGGTTGGGCAGTTCTGATTTGCCATCCTCCTGCGCTATTATTTAAGATCTAGATAACATGCCCTCCAAACACTGTCCAGCTTTATGAAATAATACTGTTAATGACAGAAGTTCAAAATAGTTGGTTGCATTTTCCTAATAGTTTCTAAGACTAACCTTGTTCCTTTTTTTAAAAAAAAGCAGCTAATCCTGCTGTGCTTTTATATATCACATCACAGCGTGTTTAGATGCATTTTTGCTATTACTTTAATGCCCACAAATAAAGAGGGCATGATAAGGTAGAACAGATAATTACTCTCTTTTGCTTTTCTTGTGTAGGTTGTGTGTGTGATAACTTTGTATTTGACGATTTTACCTGGTGCGGACAATACTAAACAGGCATTTCCCAAGATAACGAGGATGGTTGATTTTGCTGTTTCTTGGCATCATACTGAAAAATATATATAATAGACCCGTCCAAGTTCAGTAGTTACAATCGCTCTCATGTTTACCCTGGGGACTGCAACACTGAAATCAGCGGGGTGCTACCAACTTTGACAGTGGAGTACTTAGGGCACCCCACTGGCAACTCCTTAAAAATCCTCTCTTCTCACAGTTTACAGGAAGGCACTCAGCCTAAATCTTCAGCTAATGCTGGATGCCCAATTTTCTACAGTTTCAATTCAAGGTACACCAAAGGGGACCACACCAACAGATGGGATCTCACAAGAACTGGCATGCCTGAGATTGCAGATCAGCCTTACACAGTCCCTCCCTGTAGCGGATTTGGAAGTTATGCCTCCCCCAAGTAAAAGGGAAAGTGAAAATCATGGGTTTCCCACTACTCTATGTAACACAATAAATCAGTATGCAGGGTCCATTTCCCGAATTTCTATTGAGCACCTTGTATTGAACTGTTCAAGAGACCTATGCAGCAGTGCAAGGAGGCACAGGAGCATGTTTCAGGTGCACTGGTCAGCCTATGACTATCAAACAAGAACTGCTCTGCAAGTGGACTCACTACAGGCAGCAGCCCTGCTCCTAGACATTCAGCTACATGTACAAGCTGATCACTCATGTCATAGTTGAGCATGTCAGGGGACTTGAACACAGGATCCACATCTGCTTCTAGGAGGGGTGTGCTAGACAGGGCAAAGCTTTCAAAGCTAAATATAAACTAATTCATCATGTCAGAGTACACACCGGAGAAAAAACTTTTCCTTGTCCTTTCCCCAGGATGTGAAAAACTTTTTGCAAGGTCATAAAATCTGGAGATCCACAAAAGGACTCATATGGGTAGAGTTACATACTATCATACTAACATAATAATTGCCAGCAGATTAGGCCTTATGGTCTATTGAGTCCATGTATTAATTATTGTATTTATTTATTTATTTGCAGTGTTACCAGGAAAGGCATATCCGTCTTTAAGTACTCAAGTTTTCCATACAGAAGTGCTAAAAAAGGTCTTCAAAATACTATGTTTACTGCAAAGCTACTCCATTAAAACAACTAGTAGTGTTACAGCTGTATTTGTATTGCATTATAGAGCAAATTCGATTACTTTATAGAAGATTAGTAGTACACTGATCACAGGTGGTGACTGTAAAGGCTGCATAACTTTGAAACCAATTGCCTTTTTTACTTCAAAAGCCAATTTGAATACTTTCCTGTGAGAAATAGCCCTTGGTTAACATCCCTTATTAATGTAGTACTGCTAATTAATTCCAGTCTAAATCAGGCATCTCCATATTTCATTTGTGGCTTAATTTGGTGGATGGGGTTAAGAATAGCATAATGACATATAGCACAGCCTGAGTACAATTCATAAACATCACTGTTTCATATGGGCATGCATTAAATAATTAACAAGGTAATACTTTTTAATGTTTGGTACTGAAATCATCTGTTACTGCTGATGCGTTGCCCCCTTAAATCTTGATTGTGACAAATCTAACCTATAATGTTTTGCAAAAGACTAACTTTTATTTCCAATAATATTTTTTCATACCTCAATGAAATAATTTTACCAATATTAGAATGCTCAATAAAATTCCAATAAATAAAAATCATATCCTTTAGTTACTATGTGTATCAAGTCTATATTTTGCCAATAGCGTGGTCTATACTTGGTGCACATGTTTGTGAATCCCAGGATACAATCCTGCCTTAACAATGTGCTAGCTGGGAGACCTTGAGCAAGTCACTTGAAATTCCTGTTCTTTAATATTCTGAACTGAACAATTGGTAGAAGTGAAATCCCACTGACAGTGAGATGCTTTTGAACCTGATATGGCTAAACAAAATCAAAACAATATTTTTTACTCAGAACAGGTTGATCCAGGCAACCGTGCTAGTCAAAATATTTGAAAAACATTTTTGTTTAGGGTTTTGCCTGTATATGGGTGGAATTCCATTCATTCGTCTACCCCCCCCACACACAAACAAATCTGAGAACACATGGAAACATTGAATAAGGTAGTTAAATGCAGTTCGACTTGTAAGTCTTTAAGAAGCAAAACTATGGTTGATAATTTCATTTTGTAGAAAGAGGATGCTCTTCTGCATGTAGAGCTAGCCATTGACAGGCATATTTCATTATAGAAACCCAACACAATAGAACTGCACTACAAACCTGATTACTGTAACAAGAAGCCACTCCTAAGAATTTGCAGTTCTAACTCACCGCATATCACCTAAAGATGAATCTGCAAGAGAAGCCAGTGTTTCAATCAGTTTGTTTTAATCGTGATTCAACATTGGGCCATTTGGTAGTAATTACCCTGTAGTGTTGCTTTCTACCATCTGGATGCTATTTTGTAAACCATGGCTGTGTTAAAAACTCAATGGGGGTAGTTGAAAGCAATTCATAGCTTAGAAGCTGCATAGCTCATTCAGAATAACAGCACTGAAGTGTAGAAAGAAACAACTCTTCATAATGTATTCATTTTTATACATTTTTAATTCAAAGTAACAACACCCCAAAACGTTTCTAAAATATTTAAAATGTGTCATCTAATCATATTTCCTATAGGAGAAAAACCCTTCCAGTGTGAGTTTGAAGGGTGCAATCGAAGATTTGCAAACAGCAGTGACCGGAAGAAACATGCTCACCTCCACTCGACAGAAAAGCCATATCTCTGCAAGATTACAGGATGTTACAAGTCCTATACACACCCCAGTTCACTTTGCAAACATTTAAAAATGCACAGTGAGATACAAATACCAATAAGCAATGGCAAGGGAGCTTTAAGCCAAGCAATACTGTCATCTTTGGAAGGTGAGAAGCTCAGTCCTGCTGTCACCTGCCATTTTCAAGGCAGCAACTCAATAGATGGCATAAAGCCCATGCCATCAGAGTGCCAGGGAGGTGCTAGGGGCTCTCTACTTGTCCCTGCAACCCTTATGGCTGGGATGGACCTTTCTCAGTTGTCCTCCACTCCAGAGCAATTCTTGTTATTTCATCTGGATGCAAAATTGAACCTGATTACCTGGAAGACTTTGAGGTTCAATGTGGGGCAAAATATGTCTTAGAGCTTGAAAAGATTTCCCATGTTCAGCCTTTCAACAGTCTCAGATGCTCTCATGAATGGGTAGTATACTTGTCAAAATGATAGTAACCACTATTCCGCCAGGCCATAAAAGTGTGTTCACCAGAAAGTAATAATTGTGAACCTGAAAGATAGCAGAATTAGAACCTTTAAAACTTACTACTGCTCTCAGTTGAACTCAGTTGCTCACCATTCTCAAAGTGTACGTTTCCAGCTGCACTGGTTATTTTGTTAACGCAGCTTCATGATCGTGATTCCTTAAACGTTTTCACTTGTTGCCTAGTGTCTCGCTGACGTCACAGTCCTTTACCTTTGGCAAGATATTCAGTTGAAGTAGAAGGTATTGTAATATGGCAATTTGAGCATTATGACCCCTCAACTAGGAAATAACTATTTGAAGCAGCAGAACTCTTAAGGGCCAAAAATCATATTTTCACTAAACTATTCTAAATAGGGTTGAGTTTACTGTCAAAACTATACCACAGTTGGCAGCACCTGAATTAAGTTATGCAACACTCTGAAAACATTTTACTTCCATGTCATTCATTGTTAGTTTATTTATAAATACTTTTATTTTTTTATTTGTTGTTAATTTGGTAGGTGCTCAAGAAAACATATGCAGTGTGCCCCAAGACACACACACACACACACACACACACACACACACACAATTATAATTGCAATCTTTAAATTAAAAGCTACATTAAGACCATGGCGCAACCAAGCTACACACACACACACACACTTATAATTGCAATATTTACATTAAAAGCTACATTAAGATCATCTACCTGTGCCTGAATACTGTATCTCCATCCCTTGCTGTTCTCCTATACTGTTGAAGTTTAGTCCGAAATAGATCATTCTCTGTTTGAGACATCACAGTCACTAACTGTGGAATTAGTTGTCACAAGCAGAAAATTGTGATAGGAGCTGCAGAATAAACCTCAGCATATGATGGACTGCAATGCAATCAGATTCTTCTTTTATGCAAAGATATTTAGTAAACATAATAGTCACATGACATTTTATGAAAGGTCAGGATCTATATATATTTAAGGAGGCAAATGTAACTAGGTGTTGCCACTGAGAGAGATGAGACAGAGAGAGTGTGTGTGTGTGTGTGTGTGTGTGTGTGTGTGTGTGTGTGTGTGTGTGTGTGGTGGGGGTGTCTTGTTCCATCATATATTTTGAATGTTTCTAAATTCAGGTTTTCTTTAACATAGTGTAAGGGAGTTCTGCTGATGTCAAAGGGGATATTAATTTCCTTGGAGGCTGGATGCTGTAGTTGATAATTAAAAGTGAAATGACATTAAATTCAAACATTGGTTGATTCCTATGTTACCAGGTTCTGCTTATTTCAAGTGTGACTGCTTTCTTCTTTTCTTGCTGGTGGATGGATCCCCCATAATACACTCACTTGACTTGTGAGTCTGAATGCATTACAGTCACTGATGTTATGTTTACAAGTAATGTTAGTAGTTTTTAATTGCTTAAAAATGTTTAATACACCAAAATGTATCCACCTGAGAATCATTATCTGTTGTTCTCAATAAAAGCTTGATTCAAAAATGTCAGATCCCTGTTGAGTGTTTTCAGGCATACAAGTCTAACTCTCATACTTTCAAAGTGTTTTTTAAAAGAACATGGCTTCATGGCTATCCCTGGGTGGTGAAGAATTCTGTATTGCAAGTAAATTTGGTAGCCTTGACCAGCTTCTATCTTCATGTGATCCTTCTGAAACATTAATTCAGAGCAATAGTTTCAGTCTTTTGCTAAATGTGTTTTATAGAATGTTACCTTGTGAGTGTGTTAAAGCACACAGTCAAATCCAACAGTGTGTACCATGGGTGAGAAAAAAACAAATGAAAGCATATGTATCTCTGTTTCATCCAGTAGCATGATCATTGTAAAAATGTTAAAAAGGTGTGCACTTATTTGTGCAGGACTTTTAATTTAATGAGAGAGAGAGGGAGAGACAGAGACAGAGAGAGCACACTACTCACAAATTATCCGCAAGTCAGGATGATTAAATAACACATACTGTAAGTGATGAAGTAACCATTGAGTTCCATGTAAGTCACTTAAGCAATAAGGCACAACAGGGTGTGGGTTATTGGAGATTTACCCATGCCTTGTGTGATGTATCACGAGCTGCAGCCGAGTGGCTTAATCACACAAGAAGTGGGTAAATCACCCAATAACTCACACCTGGAGTGCTTTATTGTGATTATACAATGGACTCATGTGTAAAATAAATTTAAAATGTGTTTAATTATGTTTTTTTTATAAATGTCGTTCCTCAGCCATGGGTTATGCAGGATTTACTCATGGTCATGTGATATGTTTTGACCAATGAGGTTACAGGATTTTCACACACCATTGTATAATCTTTTGTTTTCCAATTGTTTAACCAGGAGAGACACACACTAAGCTGAAAGCTTGTTTACAGGTGCAACCTGGAAGCACAGGGAAGTTAAGTGATTTGCTCAGGGTCACACAGTATGCAAGTGAGGGTTGTGGGATTCAAACCCAGGCCTCCAGATTTTCAGTTCAGAGGCTTAAACAACTGCCTTATACTTTCCTTATGCCTCTGAATAATCTTATAAAATGGATGTTGGAAAACCTGCACATTAATTGGTCAGTACACATTGGCCGGGATATTCAAACTGCACCTGGTTGTGGCGCAAGCCTGGGTGCAGCGCAACTGTGTTGCACCAGGGCAAGGACCAGATGATATTCAACGGTACTGCACCATGGCCCAGTACTGTTGAATATGGCACTGAGGGCACAAGCATGGCACATGATGCAGTGGCACTGCACCGGGTGCAAGAGGCAGCAGGGGAGCAGGGGGATGCACCAACACAAGTGTACTTGTGCTAGGCACATAATCCTGATATTCAGAACTGCACGTGTAAATGGGGGCATAATGTATGCAAGGTGCAAATGGGTCCATTTGCATGTCATTATGACCCCATTTGCATGTGGTGCACCGAACCCCCATGGCTGACTTGCACCTGGCACTCTGCCAGGCTGCAGCCATCAGGGACCGACACCCTGCAGTACCCCCTCCTTGCTACTAGATCGCAGGTGAATGTTAAAAATACCCTGGAGATCCAGTGGACCCAATCCCCTCACCTGCTCGTGGGCAGTAATATAAATGAAATCCCTGGTGGTCCACTGGACCTTATCCCCTTGCCCAATCGTGCTCTGTGTGTTAAGCAAAATCCCTGGTGGTCCAGTGGACCATTCCCCCCTGCCCGATCGTGGGCATAAGTATCTCACAGTCCCTGGTGGTCTGATAGAAACCCCCCTCACCCGATTGCGGGCACACACTTACAAACCCTGGTGGTCCAGTGGTACCCCCCCACCTGCCCACTGCAGTCCCCACCAACCCGCACCCCCCCAGTCAGCAGCGGGTGGAGCACCCCGCCCTAAAACCGCCTGCCGACTGACAGCATACGGCTTGGCTGTACGCCTATTGGTCCACTGCATGGGCCAATGGGTGTGTAGACCAAACTGTACTACACAGTCCTAAATTATGAGTGAGCATTGTTACTGGCTTGTCACAGTACATGTGGCCTTGCCTGGAGGTCCTATAAATCCTCTGACATTGCTAATTACTGATTCCTTCACAATGCTTGTACCATGTGCCTGTGTCACCAGCCCAAATGTTTGCCATTGGATCACCATCATCTGTGCCTCTACAGCATTTGTGCTACCTGAACTGGCCAGGTCAGGCCCCACTATGGGGGGATGGTGAGGGAGTGAATTTGCATTGCATAACAAGTATACTTTGGAAATAATACTAAAGCACATGAACAAAAACTAGCATTTTTTGCTGGGTTGGTAGTTTGAAACTGAGCTGAAGCTAACCAGGGACTATTAGCTAAGGAACATAGGTTTACATAACTGAAGGAAACATCACTCATGACACACCAAACTGCACTTCCTGGCAACTGTGAATGCTTTACTTTATAACTTGTTTCTCTGCATGTAATACTCATTATGTTATGAACAAAATGCATCGTAACTATGTTGAACTCCGTGCCCTCCCTAACCCACCCAGCCAACAGCCAGTCCATAAACCTTTTCATTTCTTTTTTACGCTAACATGAAAATATAATAAGCTTCGTTAGAACCTGATTGAAAAAAAAATGAAGTATGACAGGAGAAAAAAAAATTACTGTTTCAGACAGTGGCCAGTCAAAATATTTAGAAATACACATACTGATGTTTGACTAATACTGTGACCCATGAGACCAGTTGCCATTGCTCAACAATAACAGTAGCACTGTACAGTACAATTATTTGTTTTATCTAAACATGAACCACATTAATGAAAATTGTGTTAGAACATAATATAAAACCAGACAGCATCCACCTCAGTTATAACTTTAAAATTATTGCCAATAACAAAACTTGAACAAGTGCTACTGTTTGACTGACACTATATTAATGAGGAGGGTTGGGAGGGAGCAGGTTCAAAAAGGCAGATGCACAGCTCGGGTTGTGGTGAAAGCAAAATGTAGATAACAGTGTAAAGACAGAAATATGATAAACACATTTTTCTGAGCCTGCTGCAAAAGAACTGATGTATCTTCCCACTTTTCTATAAAATGCATGAACTGGAGCCACACAACCTTGAATTTTCAGTTTGCAGGTGTAATTCCACTGTGAACATCTCATTTGTATAACTCCCCTTAAAGGGACACTGTCAACCTCAATTATGTAAATTTTTTGACCTATGCCATTTTATACATAAATAGGTTTATCCAAGAGTTAGAATTGTTTGTATGATATTTGCTGTCAGGTACGACACTTGGTATACAAGTTTTTCACTATTTTCTGTTGCTCCTCCATACTAGTGTTATCACACCAGCATCTGCAATTTGTTTACATTTTGCTTTCACCATAGCCTGAGCTGTGTGTCTGGCGTTTTGAACGTGCTCACTCCCGACCCTCCTCATTAACATAGTGTCAGTCAAACAGTGCCACTCTGACTAATGAAAATATGGTTTGTTTCAAGCCGGTAGAAGCGTGGGGCCCTTTGGGCCCCACGATCCCACTAATATGTGATCCCACCAATACATATGATATTCAGTGCTTGTACTGTTATGTTAGGCAGAAATTTGCAAGTTGGTGGGAGTTCTCACCAACTTACGCGACATTGTACTTTACTATGCTTTCTCAAAAAGTAAGGAAATTATTTGAAAAAACTGCGTTAATGCATCATTTAGGGTTAAAGCACAAAAAGTCAGGAAATGGGACCTTTAGGGTTAGCCCCTACACCCCGCTATCGTGTATCCCCCATCTTCCATAGACTGACAGATGCTGGGGTGTGTCATTGGGGTTGCGAGGCCTAAACGTCACCCCATTCTTCTTTACTGTGGCATGTCAACATGTTTTACATATGGAATGAGGTGACATTTGGGCCTCACAACCCCAATGGCACACCTCAGTGTCTGTCAGTCTGTGGAGGATGGGGGGTACACAATATGGGGGGGTAGGGGCCAATCCTAAAGGTCTCATTTCCTGACTTTTTGTGCTTTAACCCTAAATAATGCATTAACGCAAGTTTTGCAAAGATTTTTATATATATATATATATATATATATATATATATATACACACATACATTATAGTGGCATGGTAGTGCAAGTTCTTCTAATGAAACTTCTAATACACTTGCCCTGTGTCTGTCTTGACAAGGCCCCTCGGCTGCTTCACCCTGACCCTCTACACCTATGTCTTCCCCTACCATCAGCCCTCTCCCCTTCTTGCCCTCTTCCTCCTTTCGTCTCTTGAATTACTCATCGCTCAGTCTGATTTTATCAAGCAAAGTTACTGTCTAAAACCATGTACCTGTAACTGTTTTATGTTTTAGGGTCTGTTACCCTGTAACCAGCATGACGTAGAACCTTTGTAAAAGAGCCTTGGCTCAAAGGTACTTTGTAATCCTAGACACAAATAAATAAAAAAAATAAATAAATTAAACTATAGTTAGGGTTGAGTACCCCATTCAAGGTTAAATCTGCAATTTGGCAGCTTAATAACTTTGCAACTGTATGGTGGATTTGCCTGAAATTTGGAATGCACAGTTTGGTACCATAGATCTCTGGACCTGCCAAGTTGCATTATGGTTGGATGTACAGTTGTGGAGCTACAGAGCACCAAAAAAACGCATAAATTATGCGGTCTTGCATGTTTTTTTGCTTGCACCTACAGGTCACATGTTTTTTGCAATTGGTCTGAAACCTTCATGACATATGCAGCCGGGGTCCCCGATGTGTCTTTCAAAGATTTTGTGAAAAAATATTGAACAGTTCAAAAGTTAATAAAAAAAACTGTTCTCCATTATAGGCAATGGGAAGTTAACAAAATATTCAAAAATGTCACAAATGCAGTTTTTACTGTCGCAAATGACCCTTTTACTTTCATGTTTCAGACATTTTCTTTTCAGTTGGTGCTCAGGGAAATGCTTGGTGTTTAAATTTGGGACACTCTAGGAACACAGTTCTTGTTGTGTTCACCTAGTCGAGCCCCGAGGATGCTAGCATGTCTTTTTTTGGGGGGTAAAACACCCCATAAATATGCTGTTTACATTTTTGTAAACAGTAGTGTCGCAAAGTACTTTCGAATATGCAACACTTTTGTGATTTTATTTGTGAATTTGTTGTGATTTGTGAAAGTACTTTGAGACTCTATGGCCAAAACAACAGGAAATGTTTGCCACCCTGCAGCAAAGTAACAGTTTGGTCTTTTGGGCTGAAATTTGCAGGGAAGAAAGCCAATATCCCACAGATGTGCCTTTTGGTGGTTTGGTGACAAAATATTACAGGCTGCAAAGTTATGGCACTCCAAAATTTTTCCCATAGGATAACATTACAGCATCCGACATGCCTTTCGGGTCCTGTAACTCGAAAATGCTTCAAGATAGGAATTTTCATCACAGAAATTCTTCTAAGTACAAAACTAGTCTGTAAAGTCATAAATAATATGAGATTTTTATTTTTTTCCTACGTCGTACGGTTTCTGAGATATAATCAATTTAGTATTCCAAGTGCTCATTTTCTGCTCTGAGGGCCATTATTATGGCCACATTCTTTGTATTCACTGTGCCTCTGATTGCACCTTTTTGGGGAAAAAAAAGTGTGTCCGTTTGTGGTACTGTGAAGATTAACATTTCCGCTTGCGTTTACCTTACCGTTTGCGTCACCATGTGCTTTACCCTTTGTGTTTGCGTTTGTGCTTGCGTTTTCATTACTGTTACTGTTTGCGTTTCCATTGCCGTTTCATTAGCATTTACTTTTGCTTCACCTTGTGTGCTACCATTTTCGTTTGTACTTGCGTTTGTGTTTCCATTTGCGTTATTGTTTCCTTTGGTGTCATTGTTGGTGTTACCATTACCGTTTGCATTTCCAATTGCGTTACCATTACCATTTGCGTGTTTCTTGCTGTTTATGTTTCTATTTTTGGTGGAGTTTCCATTTTCAATTGTGTTACTGTTCCCTTCTGCATTGCCATTGCCGTTACTGTTTGCATTTCTGTTACCATTTGTGTTTTCGTAACCATTTTTGTTACCATTTGCGTTTCTATTGCCATTAGCATTTGCATTTGCATTACCATTTGAGTAATCATTTGTTTGCATTTACATTTGTGCTTGCGTTTGTCTTACCATTTGCGTTATAGTTTCCATTTGAATCATCATGTGCATTACCGTTTTCGCTTGCATTTGTGTTACCGTCAGCATTACTATTTGCTTTTACCTCACTGTTGCCATAACCATTTGTATTTACATTACCGTTTCTGTTTTTGCGTTTTCATTACTGTTTCATTATAATTTGTGTTTGCGCTAACATTTGCGCTTGTGTTTACGTTACCGGCTACATAACCATTTTTGTTTGTGTTAACACTTGCGTTGCCATGCATGTCTGTGACATTTGTAATATTTGCTCTACTATGGTACTTCTGTGCATTTACCAGTTTTCATTTGACATCTACATATGTTTTTTGCAGAATGAAGCACCCAAAGATGTATTTTTCGCCACTCATGTGAAGTCTTGTGCTCATGCTGCTCTGCAGCTGTTGAAAAGATTTGGATAAGATTTGGTATACATGGAGTGGAATAGTGCATGTATTTAATTACCAATTTATATTTCACTGGTACATATGTTTTTTGCGTAGTGCAGTGCAAAATGTTCTGTTTTTGCTATTGTTCTGCACTGTCTTGTGTGACACATAGTGCAGCCACTGTGTGGTTGATTGGTCTGACACTTGGCACATAAAAAGCCCTTTCCTCAAGGAACAGGCCAGTTTTTGTTTGGTGAAAAAATGTTCCAGAGGTATAAGCATTTGAAATTGCCCCCCGCTCACCGTCAGAAATTTTTTGGGCTTCGAGTTCCACCATTTTACCATATTTTCGGCCCCGAGCTCCATCATTTTGTGGCGGAAGACTTCTTAAAGGTGCAGAAACTTAACAATTGAATATCTTTGGAATGGTTTGAACTTTTCACATAAAATTTGGATGTCCTGGAGATGTGAATTATGCTGTGTACATGTTGGGAAAATAATTTGCTGCGGAATTACTGCATGACACACTTATCATTTTGCACAAAGCATTATGCATGGTGCTAGTGGCTTGACATTTATAGCGTAGGTAGCCCTAGTGATATGGAGTGGTTTGGTTCACATTAGCCTTTGTGCCGTTATCTCGGAAACGAAGTGAGATACAGACTTTTCGCTACTGTTGACTCACATCACCTTTGTGCTGTTATCTCGGAAATGAAGTGAGAAAAATACTTTTTACTACTGTTGCCTTACATCAGCTTGCTGTTACCATTTCCGTTTGCGTTACCGTTTGCATTTACCCTTGCGTTTCCCTCACTGTTTGTGTTAGGGTTTGCATTTCCTCTTCCTTTTCCATTACCATTTCTGTTTCTATTTCTGTTTCATCATTTTTATTATGACTGTTAGCATTTGTGGTTACATTTACCGTTACCATTAATGTTGCCTTTTGCATTTTCATTTGTGTCACTATTACCGTTACCATTTGCGTTTGAAATACCATTTGCATTACCACTTATGTTTGCATTTCCGTTTGCATTACCATAACAGTTAGATCTTGTGTTTGCATTCATGTTTCTGTTGCTGTTACACTTACCATTAGTGTTTGCATTTCACTCACCGTTACCATTACTGATAGCGTTAGTGTTACTGTTACGGTTATTATGTAGACATTGGCAGCATGGTGGTAATGTGGGGCCCTTCTTGCCCCATGCTCCCACTACCACATTCCATTGACTATTTATATTGCACATTCTCAAAAAGAAAGGAAATTCATGGCAAAAAAACTCTGTTTAATGCATCAGTTAGGGTTGTTCCACAGCAACAAAAGTGAGGAAATTCAGTGTTAGGGTTGCCACCCCTTGCACCCCATGCACACCCAACCCCCACCAACAGCCATCGGGGTGTGTGTTGGGGTCATTGGTCCTAACTTTCACCCCATTCTCTTATACTGCATCACCTCTGCTTATTTACACATGGAATGAGATGAGAGTTAGGGCCAACAACCCCAACACAAACCCTGATGCCTGTTGGTGGGGGCAGAGTGGGCATTGGGTGCAAGGGGTGGCAACCCTAACACCAAATTTCCTCACTTTTGTTGCTGTGGAACAACTCTAACTGATGCATTAAATGGATTTTTTTTGCCATAAATAACTATATATACAGTATATATATATATATATATATATATGTATTCTTTATTTTAACTGGTGTGTTAATTTAGTTTTTTGCAAAGAATATATTGAGATTTTAGGGATTTATTGCTGTGTGTGTTTCTGTGCCACTTTGCCAGCCTGATTGCTATGGCCATTGTTAAGGATACTGTGTGTGGATGTCACATCATGGCTACAATGTCTGCAGTGATTGGTAGATGAAGGTGGTTTAGAAAATAGCTGTGGAAAAAATGGCAGACCTGCTAGCGAGTGCGTTTTCAGGCAAGTTGATGAAATCTGCTATTTTTCAGCATTGCTGTTATTTTTTTTTAAACATTACATTCTTTTGTTGTGGATGCGCTTTGGAAGGAGTCACTGGCTTCATCATGGAAGTAAAACAGACTGCGAGCTGGAGGAGCAGCTCCATGGTCTGTAATCAGACCGTGTCTAATCAGACCTGTCTTTGGTAGTTAGAGAGATGAGTGCAGACGCCAATGAAAAAAATATGATTTGTAAACTTGGGTCCTTACTGTGGGACCGGGAGACAGATTAAGCATGCATTAAAAATAAATGATTTGTAAAGTGGGTTCCTTATTGCTGAACTGGGGCAATGTCTGCACAGACAGCTAGAGAGACTGTGTGTATCAGAGGGAAAGTGAAACCAGGTCAATGTATTGCCAGTCAATGACAGCAGGGGATTGATGACATGTCTACTGTGTGTATAAATCGGTAATGACGTGTTTACTATGGTATAAATGTAATATTTCACAATTATACACATAGTAGACACATCATCAGCTGTTTAACACATGGATGACAGTATTTATCAGTGGAGATTTATCTCCACACCGAGGCCCAGATGTTCAAAAGGGTTGCGCCATGCGCAATAGGGTTGCTCCAGCACAAGTCCGAAAATGCGCCATTCTGCGATATTCAGCGGGAGGCAGATGCGCCCCTCAAATCACACTGCACAAGAGTGCAATGATAATGAATGCATGCGCAGCTGAAGGGGGAGGAACCATGCATAAATGGCGCAGTGCGATATTCAACAGCATGCGCCATGCGCAATAGGGGAGCAAGCAGAAGTTACACGATAGCGGAAATGAGCCAAAATAAAAAGGAACAAGTGAGAGGCACAAGAACTCTACAGGGAAGGCACATGTTGCTGAACTATAGCTAGCCACACAGGCAACACAGACACACAGGGCAGGACAGAGAAAGGGCACCTGGAACCCACAGGCACAGGGAAGGTGTGGGGAGCCACAGCCATAGTGCAGAAGGGGGAAGTGCCACACAGCACTGAAGCCACCAGAGGAAGGTGTTCCCAATGCAGGGGAAGTAGCAGCCAGGACAGCAGGGGGAACACAGAAACAGCTGCCGGGGGGGACACAAGCCAGGGACATGGCCAGTGCCACCATCCAGATGGAGGCAGTTATGAGGGGGTGAGAAGGCAGGCAGCAGGGGGGCACGGCTGTGGAAGGGCCCATTGGCAGTATGCCCCCAACAGGCAGGACCGAGCCCGCACCAGCTTCGAGCTGTACATGGGTACCGAGATCGTGGGCCAGTACCGCCTGAACTGGGCAATTCTGAGGCGGCTCTGTGAGCTGTGCAGTGATGTGATGCAGGCACACACATGACAGAGCCATGCTCTGTCAGTGGAGACAAAAGTGACAGCTTGCATGTGCCTGCTCACCACGGGTACCTTCCAGAGACCAACAGGAGACACCACAGGCATAACCCAGTCGGCCACGTCATGCCACCTCACCCAATTCCTCAGCGTACTGCTGCCACATGCTGCAGAGTACATCCATTTCCTCAGCACACCGGTGGAGCGCACAGCAAACATACAGGAGTTCCACAGGGTAGTATATATGCCTGGTGTGCCAAGGGCAATGGACTGCACCCATGTGGCCATCCACACACCAGCTGGCCCCGAAGGGGCCACATATATCATTCAAAAGGGCTATGCAAGCATCAACTGCCAGGTGGTGTGCGATGCCAGGGGGCACATAATCAATGTCTGTGCATGCACCCTGGGGGAGCACATGATTCCTTCATCTGGCACCAGTCAGCACTATGCCACATATTCGAGAGTGGGGACATCCCCACTGGCCACTTTAGTGGGTGAGTATGCAAACCACGTGGAAAAACATAGAGCTTGGGAGGCACATAGTCAGAGGTGACATGAGTATTGGCCTAGATGGCCCAAGGCAGGGCGACGCTGATCACCAAACTAACCTCCACCCTCTACACACAGGTGACAGTGGATACCCACTCCATCTCTGGCTGCTCACACCATACCGGCAGTCTGCGACCCCATCGCAGCAATGCTACAATGAGGCACATGCCACCACACGCAATGTCATTGAGCGGGTGTTCGGGATGCTGAAGGCACATTTCCATTGCCTGGACAAGTCTGGCAGTGCCCTACAGTACAGTCCCTCAAAGGCCTGCGGGCTATTCCTGGCCTGTTGCATCCTACACAACATGGCCAACGACTGTGAGATAGCCGTACAGGTCGAAGAGGGGAACAGCGATGGGGATGATGAGGATGCTGGTGAAGATGGTGATGGGCTGCCCCCCCTTGGGTGACGGGTCCCCCCGACTGATCAGGCTGGCACAGCTGCACTGGGACACCATCACAGAGGAGCACTTCAGCCAACCCAGGTAAGTCATGGGGCCATGTGCAACCACCAGTGGCAAAGGCACAACCCACAAACACACATGGACAAACACCATGGGTGCATGCTGTCAAGGGAAGTGGCCAAGCATGGAACCACACACACCGCCAGGGATGGGCAAGGTGTAACATGGCACACGGTCATACACACACACACACACCTCACAAGACATGCACAAAGGGTAGGAGGCATGCCAACCCAGACTGCCACCCCTAGCCAGACACACGTCCACAGACCACCACACCCACTGCCTGTCATTGTGCATGTGTCAGACACTGGGCACCATTGCACAGTGGCAGACAGTTCAACGCAGGCATCATCATGCACACACCACAGCGGACGGCAGCCAGGAGGATGTGCAGATGGAACATGTGTGTGCATGCAGGGCTGGATACCCCACCTGTGCATTGCACGCTGAACAACACAATGCACACAGGGCAGTATCAGACAGTAGCCATGCTGGGAGACAGGTCAGTCACGTGCCACAGTGCCACAGCCACCATGGATGCATGGGCGGCCCCGCCGAGACCCGCCAGCAGTGACAGGCTGACCAATGGCCTCATTGGGTGGCACCAACAGTCCCCCAGGAGTTCCACTGTGTGAACGCAACCGTGCTTGTGCGGGGGTCTGCAGCACACATGAACATGCCTGCACCAGGCATGCTTGGGATGCCCACAGCTGAACCCGGTGTCGACAAGGAGGGTGTTGCACAATGCTGGGAATGGGGGTGGACATTGCACTGTGCGGTGTCTGTGACGCATGGGCAAATAACTGTGTGCCCATTGTGGCCATGACAGCTGTGAATGCCTATGTCTGCCTGTCAATGGCAATGGTCACATTCTCCCGCAACTGGTCCATCCCTGCCAGAAGCAGAGCGGTGTCTCTGCTGCACCGCTCCTCTGCCTGATGCAGAGCCGCACTGAGTGTATCCACCACCGTCACAAGCCACATCTGCTGATTGACTGATGCTTGGTGTATGCGGGTGTGCTCATCTAAGAGGTCATCTGCCTGATCGGCATGCTGTCCCTTATGGTGTTCATGGCCCTCATGGTCATCACCCCTTGAGGGTGGGTGCTGCACACCAGGGCCAGGCCTGGGCATGTCCACAGGTGGTGCACTGATGCCACCCCCTGACACTGTACCCCCATGGCCATTAGCCGACTGCTGATACTACCCCTCTGGCTGCCACTCTCCAGGGTTCAATGGTGCCACCGCAGTGGCTGCAAAAGCTACACTGTTCTGGACACACACCAGTGCTGCCCCACTGGTGCAGACAGGCACAAGCTGGGACTGTGATGTCATGCAGGCCTCCACAGTGGCACCACCCACAGCCATGCCCATGATGTCACCTGCTGTGTGGCCATCCTGTGGTCCACACATCTCACTGCCCATGACATTAGCTCCATCATCATCAGTGACAAATCCGGCACCAGCCCAAGTCTCAGCATGCCGGCATCCATGGATGCTGGCATGCTGGGACACGGGCAGGGCCTCCTCCGCACCTGCTCCACCAACATCAGTCCGGATGTCCAGGTGGGCCCACTGTTGCCCTGACCCTCGTATGCCTGTGGAGGTGGATGGGCCCTGTTCCATCCCCATGCTACTGCTCTCAGTGGAGAAGCCCACCACCACTGACCCATGTAGATGCTCAGGAGCTGTAAGGGAAAAACAGTAGCATTAATGTATGTGACCTACCCTGCCCCCCCATTGACAGACCAAGACCTACCATGCAGTGACGGGCTACCACCCATCTGGAATCCACCACCCAGAACACCCTTGATGGTGCAACGCTGCATGCTGCCAGCAACCCGATCTTCTTGTGGGGTCAGGTGTTGCACCTCCAGCTGTCCCCAACCGGTCACAGACCATGCTGCCCTGATGGAAGCCACCTTCTCCTTAATTCTCCACCTGTCTGTGTCCATCTTCTTTTTGCACTCCTGCACAGAGTGCTGGTGGCTGCCATGCAGGTTGACAGCACGCGCCACCTCTTCCCATGCAGCAGCATGGGCCTGTGGTGTTCCCTGGCGTCTGCTGAGCAGCAGCTCCTGGTCAAGGTAGGCCTCAAACAGGGCATCTGTTTCTGCCTTGGTGAAGTTTGGCCTCCTCTTCCTCCCACGTCTCGGTTCCTCTTCCTCCACTTCGCGATCGGTCATGATTCCTCCTGTGAGAATGACAGGTGTTACGTGTGACTGTGCAGTCCCATGCATGTCTCAAACACCACAGTCCACACTCCCAAACAGCATGCAACTCATTGCAAAAGACTGCAGTAACCGACGATGGCCGGTGCAGCCCAATGTCACATTTTTATAGTGCAACGCATGCAAATGAGGTGAGGTGCATTTTTAAGTGGATGCAAATGCAGTGACTGCGCCATTGAATGGCTGATTAGCTGATTTGCATATGCCAGCTGAATATCGCGCTGTTGCGCTTTGCGCAATTGTGTTGAATGTGCTGAGCCAAGGGCACAGTTCTGTGACATGCGCAGTACACACCTAACTGTGCATGTCTGGGTTGATGACGCAGGTGCCTGCCATGCTACTGATGTGCTGTGCATGGGAGGCAATGCAGAGCACGGCCACCATTTTACCAGTGGTGCTACTGCGCTGTTCACATATATGGAACTGTGGCACTGGGGAGCTATAGGCGCACTGGGGCAACAGCGCTGTAGGCCACTACAGGAGATGGCACACAGGCACCCAATTGCACTACACGCCTTGGGTTCCAATCACACTGTGGCTGTCCGTGAGTGAGAGACCCTTGACCCTGTGCCTGACCTTTGCCCTCTAGGTGCCATGCGTCTGGCATGGGTGCACCACTATCGCACTGTTCAGTGACAGTGTGATAGGGAATAGCAGCGCTGTACCATGCAGCATCTGCACATGGCAGGACCGTGCTGCCGAGCGCCATTTTGACTCCACCACTTTGCTGAGATGGCGCGGAGAAGGGCAGTGATGTGGAGCCAGGTGGAGCTTGCCAACCTGATGGCAATTGTAGAGCCCCATGCTGGGGATCTATATGGTGATGCACCCCTGGACAGGGCCAGGAGTGCAGTGTGACAGGAGGTGGCCGATGCTCTGGAGGAGGCCACTAGTATAGGGAACATGGCGGAGCAGTGTCACCACCGTTATGGGAACCTCAGGTGCAGGGACCCGGACCTGCTTGCCCACCTGCGGGCATGTGCCAGGAGGGGCACAGTGCCATGGCAAGGTAGGTGCTCCATCCATACACTGTTATCGTCCATACGGGTATCACAGTTGCATGTGTCAGCACATGGGGGGGCCATGCAGTGTTGGCCATGGTAGTGGTATCGGGGTGTGGGGTGAATGGGTATGGCTGTGTGGGATTGCACACACATGGGGGTGGGGGGACTTTGCTACCGGATTGTACTGATGTTCCTCTCTCTATGTTTGCACCTTAGGCCCAGAAGAACGCAGGCAGGTGAGGAAGCGGAGGCGCTGCCTGGAGGACCAGCAGGACAGGAGGGCTGAAGTTCTCAGCAGCACATGGACCAGCCTGATGATGGTGAGTGCCTTACATCCATGATTACTATTGCATGCTGTATAACTGGGTGGGCAGCGGGGCATGGCCACCATCCATTGACACCACTGCCATGCACGCAACTTGTTACAGTCAGCACTGTCCAGTGGCACTGCATGTCTGGGAGTGTATCAGTGGTGGTCCATGTGTGCACCGGGCATATGGCTGTGCCACTGCCTTCACACTGCATAGCCGAGTCACTGTACGGCCATGGTGGTGCTGTGCAGGACATGTGCAGTGGGTGTGTGCAGTGGTCCACATGGCTGTGGCTGCCTGGGTAGGCAGGTCTTGTGGACATGGTCATTGTGTGTGGTCACACACCATCACAGGGGCGTGGCACATGGCTGAATGCCATGCACAATGGGTGGGCTGCAGGGGGCTGAACAGTCACACTTATTGACTCTGCTCCCTTGTCCTAGGTGGACAGCGACTCCAGGTGCTGGAGCGAGGTGTGCAGGAGCTGCTCCAGGTGGCAAGGGTGACCCTGGAGCTATTGCAGATGATGGACCCCCACAAGGTGAGGAGGAGGAGGAGACGACATCGGCACAACATGGAGGAGGACTGGGCAGACGATGAGCACTCCATGCCCCTAATAACACCTTCCTCCCCTGGACTCACCCTCACACCCCTTCTTCCCTCTCCCATATGTTCACCCCTGCCCCTTACCTGCCCCCACCTGGTATGTGGCCCTTCCCCCCATTGTATATAGTTGTATATAGTTTCTGTATTTACGGTTTTCAATACATTTGTTTTGTTTTGACAACTGTGGTGGTCTCTGATTTGCAGCGGGCCACAGGTGCTCAGCTGCAGTGGTGTGCATGGCATCAGGGGTGGTGCATGCATGGGGGTGTGTGTGTGTGTAGAGTTGAACTGCCTATGGTGTGGGCAGGGGGATCAGTCACTGTCTGTGGTTTGTGTGTTGTACTCTGTGCACTGGATGCCTGTGTGCAGTGGTCCACGGTGCCTGCACTGTGTGCATGACACCCCTGTCAGACTGTCCATGGCCTGTGCAGCTGACACCCTTGCATGTCTGTGATATGCATGGTCTGCTGGTGTGTCAGTGGTGGCTGTCCATGCTGGATAACAACTGTACCCGGCACAATGCCAGGTTGCCTCCCATCACCAGTATGGTACACGTCTGCCTCCAGTGGCACTGTGGCCTCTGCTGTTGTTGTCCCCCCTCCATGCTGTCGCTTGTGTCTATTGCAGGGGATGTGCTCCAGTGTCTGTCACCTGTGCTCCGGCAGCATGATAGTGGCATACAGCTTCATGGTGCCTGTGCAGGGTGGCTGGCACACCTGTGCAATGTAGAGGTGCTGGCCATGTGTATATGTCAGTCATGGCCACATGCCAGTGGCTTGGTTGACCTGCTACTGTGTCCTTGTGTTGGTGTGCCCTTGGGTATGGGTGGATGTTTGCCCATGCACTGTGTTGCATCCTGTGTGGTGCATGCTTCCATGCAACACTGTGCATGTCTGTGCTGGCTGTTGTGGCCAGTGCTGGGATGGGATGTGTCCTTGGGAGGGTGTGCAGGGTGCTGTACCACTAGTGGTGGAGTCCAGGGCATGCCCTGTCGCATGTGGGGTACCTCGTGTGGCGACACATGGTGGGTCTCTCAGCTGTACCTCGGGGGGATGTGCAGGGTGGCACTGTGTATGCTGTTGTTGCATTGCTGTCTGCTGCTGCCCACAGCAGGGTGCACATGGTGGGGCTGCCTTGCATGGCTCCATGGTGCACAGGGTTGCATTGTCACAGTGGGGGTGGTGGCATGCATAGGGTGTCCTGCACTGTTAGGTGCTACTCCTGGGAAGGGTGTATGGTGATCATGGTGCAGGGTGTGCTCTGCATTGGTGGAATGGTGTGGCACGGGGTGGTCAGCCCTCCTTGTGTGCCAGTCACAGCTTGCCAGGGGGTGTGCTGGGGCATCATGGCCCGGCTGTGGGTTGGTTGCTGGTATCCATGGGCCAGTGGTTATTCCAGCTCTCCTCCAGTTGTGCAGTGCATGGGGTATGGGGGATGATGTCTGTTCTGCTGTGTGCTCCTCTGCCCATCTGTGGCATGGGTGGTGGGCCCCTGCATCCCTGGTTGTGCTGTTGCATTGCTGCCCTGCTCCAGGGGGTGTCCCTGGCTGCGCTATGATGCATCTGGACTGTTCCACTGAGCATCCCTTTTTGCACTATGGTGCATCAGATATGCACAACTTCACATCCCTGGTTGCGCTATGGCACAGGTGGTGCGATATTCAGTCGTCTGCCATAGGCGCATCTTGGCCTGCGCAGTTTTTAAATATCGCACTTCTTGCACATGGGCGCAGTGGACTTGCGCTTGCTCCTGCTGAGTTTGAATATCTGGGCCTTAGTGTGTATATATATATATATATATATATATAAAATAGGGGTGAAGTCTAACCCCTACTAGTTAGGGTTGAGTAGTCACTTCAATGCTATACTCAAAGACTTGCACTTTAATAACTTTGCAACTGTTTCATGGATTTGCACAAACTTTGGTATGCACCTTTCTGTGGGGTAGGTCTCATGATTTGGCAAGTTATGCTCTGGTTGGATGTGCAGTTTCTGAGTTACAGAAAGGTGGAAAAAACATGTTTTTGCTCGTTAACTTTGCTGGGATTTTTTTTTGAGATTGCCTACAGCCAGACAGTTTTGGTGTTTTGGTCTGAACTTTTCAGGATAGAAAGGGACTACCCCACAGATGTGCCTTTTGCTAGTCTGGTGAAAACAAAATAAGCTGTTTTTAAATTATTGTAATTTTAAAATGTGAAAAATAAATTCTGAGCGTGCTCAGTAAGCACTAAAATATAGCTGTATGAAACAAAGTAGGAATACTGCTTTGTATGAGAAAATTCCTACTTTTCATGGCCACCATCTTGTTTTCAGGTTTGCCTGAAAAATTCAAATTTGGAAACCTCCCAAAGTGATATTCTGGAGAGTAACCAACACATGTAGCTTGCTTATTGGGGGCCCCCTAGGTGCATTCTGCACTTTACTGCTTGGAGAACATCCTTAAAATGTGTCCTATTTATCATTTTAATTCTTTGTTCATATGGTCATCATAAGAAGTAGGATCCTAGATTGTATGATAAGATATGAACTAGGATCCTACTTCTTGAGCTGAAAATCCCCAAATATTTATTTTAGTACAAAAACATATTGCTGCCAACATCAGGGTGCCCAGCCCCCTTGTCAGCAGTTAATACCAGTGTCCCCAACAGTCTCCCATGTTGCTAACATTGAGGTGCCCAATCCTCATGTCAGCAGTAGCACCCCCAAGGTGGGACACTGGAAAGCCTACTCCCAGTGTCCCCAGTTATGTTTTATGCCCAACACCACCAGTACTATGGACACTGGGGAGCCCACCCCCACTGTCTCTTAATGTTCCTTTTGATATGCCTGAAACAAAGGAAACAGTCCCCTGGTGTCTTTTTTGTTTGTAATAATGTAAAAAAAGAAAACGGTCCCTCGTAATCACCCCATCCTGCTTCCCCATCACCACCCTCCTGCTGAGCAACCCAACACCCAACTCCACCCCTTGCCATATACTTAGCACCAGAGGTCTTCTTCTGTCATCTTTTGTGGGCCGGGACACGTCTGCAGTCTTCAAAGCCATATCACAAACTGAAGAATCAAGGTAAGCACTGTATAATGGCTGTTAATTGCATTTTGAATTTATGTTAGCATCTCAGCCATTTTTTTTTTTTTTTTTACCAAATTTTCAACATAGCCTTTTTGGGACCCCATCTCAGGAACATTGTCACTGTCATTTCGTTAATCAGATTCATAAGGTGACTTCGCGGTCGCTGTGCAAAATCACCTTTCAGGACCCATTAATAAAGTGATAGTGCCAGTTCTCATGAAGTGGGCTCCCAAAAAGCCCGTATTGAAAATTTGGTGAAAAAATTCCCAAAAATGGCATGTTACAAGTGTGTGTTGCACAGTTTCTATGCAGGCATAAAACTTTGGTAATGTACAATATTTTGACTTCAAATTTTCAACATTGCCATTTTTATACACCACCTCATGAACAGTACAGCTGTAATTTTTCACATGCTGCCCCAAATGTGTTTTCACTACTGTGGCACAGAATGACACGTATGCAGTGCAAAATCATCGTTCGGGATATATTAATGAAATGACAGTGCCACTGTTCATGAGGTGAGGTCTCCAAAAGGCCATGTTGACAATTTGGTGCAAAACATCCTCAAAATGCCCAAGTTACATGCATCCATTGAATTAATTCTATGCACATGCATAACTTTGGCACTTTTTCATATTTTGCTAGCAAATTTGCAACATAGCCATTTTTTTACACCACCTCATGAATAGTACAGCTGTCATTTCTCACATCTTGCCCAAAATGTGTTTATGCACCTGTGGCACTGAATGGTGTAGCAGTTATGCAAAATTACATTTTGCCTTGTATTTTACAATTACTCTGCACTGGGGTACTTGAGATGGGGTAATAAGGTGGCTATGCTGACAATTTGGTTATTGTTGTTTGACACATGCTTCCATATCTACATACATATACACATATATGGCGGGATTCAGACCCTTTGCTCCCACAGTGAAATAAGGATACTATTATACTATCTCAGAAAGAAGAGAAATTCATTGCAAAAAAAAACTCTGTTAATGCATCAGTTAGGGTTCCTATTATAGCAACAAAACTATGGAAATTTGGCGTTAGAGTTCTCAACCTACTACCCCCCACCCTCCACACACAACAGACTTTGGGGTGTGCCTTAGGTCACTGGGCCTAATTCTCTCTATATATTTTCCTATACTGTACCATCTCAGCTTCCTTACACATGGTATTGGTTAGAGTTAGGCCCAATGACCCCAAGGCACACCCTGATGTCTGTAGGCATGTGGAGGGTGGGGTGGGTGATAGGGTTGGAAACTCTAATGCTGAATTTCCATACTTTTGTTGCTGTAATAGGAACCCATACTGATGCATTAATGAAGTTTTTTTGCAATGAATATATATATATATATATATATATATATATATATACACACTGTATATACTTTATTTTAACTGGTGTGTTAATGCAGTTTTTTTGCAAAGATTGTCTATCTGCCTATCTGTCTATCTATCTATCTATCTATCTATCTATCTATCTATCTATATCTATAATATAATATAATATAATATACTTTATTTACCCAGGGTAGCCCAGCTCAGATGCAACATATTCAATAACATGTACTGCCACCTCTTTACCCCAACCTCCTAACTGCTTTCTTGATTCAGTTTTCAGCATTATTTTCTCTTGTCACAAGTCTAGCCAGATATCGATGAAATGCATAATTTCTAACTCATGTCTTCTGTGTCATACTGTCTTGAATGTAAAATTCATTTACCGAAGACCATTTGTTTGACTTATGTAAATACACCATTATGTGCAAGGCCCCAGGAATTCTATGATTCCACAGCCAGGAATATTCCTCAGAACCTGCATCATGCCATGGAATATAAATAGTGCTGCAGAATTCTTTGCTCTTGGTGAATTTTCATTCAAATATACAATTTTTCCATAATGTATGTCTCCCTTTCTTTCTTTGTTTATCCTGAAGCCCCTCCTCTATACTCAGCTTGTAATATCATTAATGACTGACATCTTATCATATTGTAGCTCCAATATTATAAATATTCAACACTGCTTTGACCCCATAGTTGCAGAAATTTCTATCCATGTTTTTGCATTTTCCAGCCTTGACAATTGTATGACAATTCTCTTCTGTTTGGTCTCCCAAACATTTATACTTCAAACATTTCACTAAGTCAAAAATTCTTCTGTCTGTCTCTTAATATATACCAAAAAGCATAAACAAATCACTCTGATTCTCAAAAACATGCACTGGCCCCATGTCTCCCTCATTCTTGCTTGTACTGGTGACGGCTCCTTCCATTTCTCTGCTCCCCATGCCTGCAATAACCTCCCTCTTCCCCTCTGTCAAACTGAGTCTTCTCTTGTGCTAAGTGAAAACTGCAAGTTCTGATTTTAACATTTTATAACATTTCAGAACATTTTCCAAAATTTTGCCTTTGACAAAATCTGAATCCTCCATATGCAGTATGTTGTTCTGGGAACTGTCACCCATTTCTGTAAAATGTTCTGGCTGAATTGTGGAATGATACTCATGAACTGTGGAATGACATTTCTGCAGAATTTGCTTATGCAGTTTAATACATGACTCTACAATGCATGCAATCATTCCCTGGTTCTGTATATAAGAAAGATTACTTTTGTGGAATTCCATTCTACAATCAAATACATAAATTTACAACACAGCTGGCCTGTCAGCACAGCAGTAGCACTACTGATCTCAATTCCTGTGATCCAGGTTCAGAAGAGAGCTCGAGTTGTTGGGGGATTGCTGATGGGAGGAGGATTGAGCATTCAAGAGGACACTCCCCTCCTCAAAGTGATCCTCAGAAGTACTGCCACCTGGGTGACCACAGGTCTGGATCTAAAAACCAATGCCACACTCCAATGTTGAATAAATAGCCAAAAGCTCACTTAACACTTAAAAAAGGATTTTATGAGGAGTGGTTCAAGAGTGGGGGTGGAGACAAGATGGCTCTGTAAGGAGGGAGTGTTGCTGAGCTCAACACTCCCTGACAAAATGCACTCACCCTAACTTCTACTGGGAGCTTAACTACGGTTGCTGGAAGATTAGGCTACACACAGAAGAAGGAACAACACTCCAGTAACCCCTTCATTGAATATTTCTGCAGTCAACTTTTGATGATTTGTTAATTTATTAACATTTATGACATCTTGTTGAAACTTGCAAGTCTGCACTGAAGTTTAAAAATGGACTTACCCCTGCTATTGGATTGCAGCCAAACCAAAAAATGTACAAAAAATGTGGGCTTTTCTTTCAAAATCTGAACTGAAGCCCCATGGTAAAAAAGCGAAGAAAGAAACTCTTAAAAACTCTCAGCGAGAGGGAAAGAAGGTCTCTCAAAGAGAGATGCAAACAGTGCAGCAGGAGAAGGTATGTCTGGTTTATTGCAATTTTTTTGGGAATCCCAATCTACAGTACTTTCTCTTGGGAACACTTTTGTGGAGGAACCCCCATAACACTAAAGTGCAATTGCAGGTTCCTGAGAGTAAAGATTCAGCTAAACCACAGCCACCATCTGTTTCTGCCTTTCTGTGAGCTTTAACTGCCACTGGGGCTCAGAATATGAGAGAAATAGTGGGGATAATGGGATAGCAATTCAGAAAGGCTTCACATAGGTCTGGCAATGTTATACTGGATTTAAATCTACAAATAATGAATGAAGGGGTAACTGAAAATAAAAATACCTTAAAACACAAGCAAGAAGGAAAGATGCAGGAGATAATAGTTGGGGACGAGGTCTCTGAGGAGTACAGACAGCCACATGAACCCCTAGAAATACCCAATGCTAAAAGGGATAAGCATGAAATTGGAAAGGGGAGCAAAAAGGTCTCTAGTCCAAAAAGTCCCCAATATTCAGACAAGCACTCCTATAAAGGAAAGGGAAAAACCAATTCAGGGAGTGACACACATAAAGAAGACATATTGAAAACAATATATGAACAAATGAAAAATGGGTTCCAATGTCTGGATGACAAACTGGAGAAAATAAATTAATACTGAAATGAGTGGGGTAAAGACAGAAATGCAGGAATTAAACACCAGAATGTCCCAGTTTGAAGACAGAGTCTCCGAACTAGAAGACGAACTACCAGGAATTAAACAAGAAGCTGAAGAACTAGCTGGGGAGTTAACCTACTAAGAGAAATAGTGCTAGATCTTGACTTAAGATCTAGAAGTGACAATCTGAACATTTTGGTTTCATGGCTCATATTTGGTGGGGGGTGACTTCAACATGATTTTAGACCCTCTGCTTCATCAGACTGGTACCTGTTCCACCCTGCCAAAAGTTGCTAAATGCATACTGAAAAAAATGACGGCTTTATTTTTAAAGGATTTGTGGAGAACAGAGAATCCGAATGTACAGGAATTTTCATTTTATTCTAACCCCCACTGAACCCACTCTAGAACTGATTTAATGCTAGGTTCAGATTAAATTAAATTAAAGGCTATACAGATCTCATATGAGGGGATATTAATTTCAGACCATTCTCCCTTATATTTGGAAATGCAAGAGAAAGATGTTACACAGTACAAAAGATGGGTGATAGATCCTGGACTTCTCGGAGACAATGATTTTCCCAATTTTATCAGACAAGAATGCAATAATTTTTTCTACAGTAGTGCTTGGGGAGAATGCTCACTAAATACAATATGGGATACATGGAAATCTTATATCAGAGGCCAAATTATTTGCTACACAAGTAAAATAAACAACTTAAGAAAATTATGAATGGAATCATTAGAGAAAGATATGAAAAAAAACTTGACATGAGCTCTGTACAGACACACAGAATGATCAGGATTTAAATAATTGGGAAAACCTAAAATGGAGCTGTAACAAACTAGCAGATGTTAAAATAAAAAGGCTTATAATGCAGACTAGGGCCAAATATTATGCACAAGCAGACACATTTGGAAAGATATTGGCCTACTTGCTTCAGAGATATTCACTAAACTATTGGCCAAAAGGTTAGAAAAAATATTACCAACAATAATTCATGCAGACCAAACAGGGTGTATTAAAGGAAGAAGACGTTCCAACAACATTAGAAATGCCCTCAGAATCCTTCAACAGAATTTCGGGTTAGATTTGCTCAGTTTGTACTTGAGTACAATGCTGTCATATTTTTGGGAGAATTTATTCTTCAGGTCAGTGGCACAGCAGTGGGGACCAACATTTGCAACAAGCTGTGCAAACCTCTTTGTTGGTTATTGGGAGGAGAGATTTGTTTATAATGCTGATAACAATAACTTTGTTCAGCATACTTGGCTCTGGCCTTGCCTTATTGATAACATCCTGATGGTGTGGTGGGGGGATGAAACTCACATACAGGCTTCTGTTTGTTATTTAGAGAGCACCAATCAGAATCTTCATTTTAGTGGCACGTCTGACATGAAGGAGATTTCAGTTTTGGATATCAGGATCATGAAAAACTATGAGGAGGGGTAGACGTATTCGGCAAACCAACTGACAGAAACACCTTCCTTCTAGCCAGTTCTCATTATCCTCACAACACTTTCAAAAGTGTCCCTATCAGTCAGCAAAATAATTTAGTGACAGGTTTATTGAAAAGGGATAGAGTGCCGTGGATGTGGATAGGGCATACAGGAGGGCTGAAAACACAACTAGAGATACCCTTCTCACACCATGACCTAGAAAGGAGACATAGAAGATGAAGAGATTAAACTTTGTCACCAATATTAAAGTGAGAGCATCATAAATTGAGGATTTTTTAAAGAAAACACTGGGGTATTTTGCAAACTGAACGAAACTTTCAGAGGCATGTTACACAGCCCCTATGTATGGTTTTTCGTAGGCCCAGAAATATTAGTGACCAAGTCACCCACTCTATGCAGCCAACAGAGAGAAAGGAGACTTGGCTACCATCTCTTCAAAACAGTACATTTAGGTGTGGAGGTGTAAGTATTGTGAAGTAGTTACCACTTTTAATTTCTTTCACAATCCAACAACTAGTGAAATCTTTTGTATCAAAACATTTATTTATTTATTGAAATTGTTTTACCAGGAAAGGCACACTAAGCAAGAAGATGCTCGTCTCCCGGTGCAGCCTGGAGGGTAGGGGGAAACAGAGGACACAGGATACATAATTATACTGTGACAATTGGAACATAGTTTACACATTGAGGGTTCACAAATTTTGCAGTACAGGCAAGGACTAACAAACAACCATAACACAGTTCAGTGCAGTCAGAAACAAAAACAATTGGAGGGGGGGGTTGAGGGGGGTTGAGGGAAGTACCAGGTAACTATAGACCCATCAGTTTGACCTCAGTGCTGGGAAAATTAATGGAGAATATACTAAAGGAACGATTGGGGGTGTACTTGGAGGAGGTGGGAGGTCTGGATAGTCGGCAACATGGGTTTGTGCCAGGTAGATCATGTCAAACCAATCTTGTGGAGTTCTACAAATGGGTAACATCAGAACTGGACAGGGGAAAGCCTGTGGATGTATTATTCTTGGACTTCAGCAAGGCGTTTGACTCTGTCCACCACAATGGTCTGGTGAAGAAACTGATGGGGTTGGGAGTAGGCCCTTTGATGGTCAGATGGATTGAAAACTGGCTAGCTGGATGCACCCAGAGAGTAGTGGTCAGTGTGGAGCTCTCTAACCCTAGAGAGGTTGGTAGTGGGGTACCGCAGGGCTCGGTCCTGGGTCCGATCTTGTTTAATGCATACATATCAGACATCAGGGAGGGTATAGGGTGTGAAATGAGTCTCTTCGCTGATGACGCCAAGATGGGAGCAGTAGTTGAGGGGGAAGAGGGGAGGTTGGCCCTGCAAGGGGACCTGGACACCCTGGAAAACTGGGCTCACACATGGAAATTAAATTTCAATATCACTAAGTGCAAGGTGTTACATCTTGGGTGGGGAAACCCTAAACACAGGTACACCCTGGGAGGGGAGTTGCTGGAGGCCTCAATAGGGGAAAAAGACCTAGGGGTCATGGTGGATGCATGTATGAATAATTCTGAACAGTACAGGAGAGTGGCTAGCAGGCAAACAGGATGTTGGGATGCATTGTAAGGGGGATCACCTCTAGGAGCAGGGAAGTGACTCTGCCGCTGTACAATGGACTGGTTAGACCACACCTTGAGTACTGTGTACAGCACTGGAGACCACACCTGAAGAGGGACATACAACTCCTGGAGAGGGTACAGAGGAGGGCAACTAAGATGATACAAGGACTAGGGGATTTGAAGTACGAGGACAGACTTGAGAAGCTCTGCCTGTTTTCATTGGAGGAGAGGAGAGACAGTGGGGACATGATTGAGGTCTTCAAGTACCTCAAGGGAATAAAAAGGGTAAACATGGAGGGGATCTTTAGACTAAAGCAGGGAGGTAGCACCAGAGGGCATGGTTTGAAGTTGGAAGGTGGAAGGGTGAGAGGGGAAAAGAGGAGGAGGTTTTTCATTGAGAGGGTGGTGGACCCTTGGAATGCACTGCCTGGCGAGCTAGTTCAGAGATCCACAGTGGAGGGCTTCTAGAGAGGATGGGACAGACACAGAAAGTGGATGTATCAGATGATGGCCTGGCCCAGGGGGGTAGGGATGGATGATAGGGGTTTCTGGAACAAAAGGGGGGGGGCCTCGGCACCCAACTGGGGATCTGAGGTTTGAGCAGACTCGATAGACCATAAGGTCTAATCTGCTGGCAATTAGTATGCCAGTATGTTAGTAAATAAGTGCCTAGAGGGCAAATGCATGTGCTCAGCTGGGAGTATACAGCTTGGTGTAGTTTCAAGGCTGTTGGTCAGTTGGGAGGGGAGATGAGCGGAATCAGGGCTTTGAGCAGGTGCGGTTTACCATGAAGTGGTTTCTGAGGGCAGAGTAGAGGGAGTTAGAAGAGGAGGAATGATGGATTTGCGGGGGAAGTTCATTCCAGAATTTGGGGAAACAATGTGAGAAAGCTGTCTGGTCAGCTGTGGACTTCCACCAGGGGATAGCAAGTAGGTGGAGTCGGTGGATCTGAGGGAATGAGAAGGTGGGGGGAGGAATGAGCAAGGAGGAGAGGTAGGTGGGGAGGGTGCTTAGCCAGAGCTTAGAGGTGAATTTAGAGCAGTGAATGAGACATCGGTTTTCAAAGGATGGCATGGCCAAGGCGCAGTATTGCTCACAGTGATGAGTGAAGGGGGGCATTGAGAGCAAAGTGGCAGAAGGCATTGAAGAGAGTTTAAAGCTTGGATAGGGAGGATTTAGGGCTAAGCTATATACTATATCACAGTAGTCAATGGATGTGAGAATCATCTTCTGGATTAGCTCATGGCGTACAGTTAGAGGGAGGCTTCGGTGGTTTCTGTGCAGAGCAATCAGCATGGGGTGCAATTTTTTTATAGTAGCATCAATGTGAACATTAAAGGACAGATGACCATCAAGCCAGATCCCAAGATAACAGAAATGAGAGGACATCCTCGAACACTTGACCATCGAGGGTTTGGAAGGAGGGAAGGGACAGGAGTCTGGATGAGCATTGTCTCATGCCAAAGGTCATGGAGATTTTTTTTTGCATTCAGGGAGAGCTGATGGGAGCAGAACCAGTGTTGAATGTTGTCAAAATCATCTTGGGAGGGTGGAGGCTACTGCTTCTGTGGAGGTGCTGCAGGGAAAAAAGGATGGTGTCATCTGCATACATGTGTATAGCAGATGACTGGCAAGCTAAGGGTAGATCTTTCAAAAAAATGGAGAATAGTATAGGTCTGAGCATGGAACCCTGGGGGACGCTGGTAGAGATGGGCAGGGGGCAGAAATGGTGTCAGAGATACGTACAGATTGGGTTCTGCACTTGAGGTAGGAGCAGAACCAGTTGGTGGCAGAGGTAGAGAGACCTGCTTCAGCAAGGCTGGAGAGAAGCAGGATGTGTGAGACAGTGTCAAGTGCTTTAGCTAGGTTGGCGAAGACAGCAGAGGTGATCTGTCCATTGTTCATGCTGGTGAAAATGGCATCTGTCAGCCTAGTCAGGGAGGAGGCAGTGGAATATCCCTTTCTGAACCCAGATTGGAAGTCCATGTAGAAATTAGTCGGATAGAAAGGTGGTAAGCTGCGAGAGCACTAAGTGCTCTTGCAATTTTGCAAGTGTTGGGAGGAGCTAGATAGGTCAGTAGTTTGAGGTTGTAGTGGGGGGCACCTTTAGGCAGGGGGATAACTATGGCATGCTTCCATGCCTGGGGGGCAGCAGCCTCAGCGAAGGACAGGTTTAGTTGGGTGGCGAGATGGGCAGCTATGGCAGGGGCTGCAAGGTGGAGGAACTTAGGGTCCAAATCATTACGGGATTTGCCTTTAGAAGGATTGAGTGCAAGCAGGGCTGTTAGGGCATTGATTGCTGAGATATCTTTGAATGAGAAGGTGCAGGGCACATACTGCTTCTTGTGACCCACGGTGTGTCCGGATGGACCGGGGTGGGCAGAGATGAGAGGAGGGAGGCTGCACAAGTGGAGAAGTATGAGTTGAATTCAGCGGAAACAGCATGAGGTTCCGAGAGAAGGGAGTTGTTTATGTTTAGTAGAGGGGTGGGGGTAGCGGTTGGGGGGAGAAGAGGGAGTGGATGACCTTCCAGAATTTAGAAGGATTATTTAGGTTCGTTTGGAGAGTGGAGTTAAAATATTCAGCTTTGGCCAGCTGGGTTGCTCTAGTACACTTGTTTCTAAGCATCCGGTATTTAGAGAAGTGTTGTGGGTGATTAGAGGATATGTGGACACTCCAAGCTTGGTCACAGGCACTATGGCAAGCTAAGAGTTCAGGGGTGATCCAGGGAAGATGGCTACCATGCACCCTTATGCGACACATAGGGGCGTGTTATCCCAGACACTGAGAAAAGTGTTTTTGAAGTGATGGAGGGCAGCGTCGATTGAGAAGGTGGAAGAAGATTCCTCCCAGTTGGTTTGTGCGAGGTCATTTAGAAGGGGAGCTATGTCAAGAGACTTGTAGGAGCATTGGACCAAGAAATTAGGGGGTGATTTGGGGTGGTGAATTTTCCAGACAAGATATGTGAGATGGTGGTCACTCAGGGAGTCAGGGAGGAGACCAGATTTGATGACCCGGTGAGGGTGGGAGGTCAGAGCCCAGTTCAGTAGACAGTGGTTTCCAGTTTTGGGGTTTAGGCGGGTGGGCTCAGTGATAAGTTAAGAGAGACTTAGTCCAGTTATAACGGTCCACTCTTTAGTGAGGGCAGGGGATAACCAATTGAGATTTAGGTCACCCATGATATATGATTCACCTACAGGGGTGAGGGAGGAGGTATGCGATAGGAGGTCTGTGATAGTAGAGGAAAGTGTACCTGGATGGCAGTAGATGCCAGTGACATAGATTGGGAGTGAGAAAGGGAGGGACAGTTGTAGCATTAATATCTCATAGGTATTGGGTTCGGCTTTGGCTAGGATGGTTGAAAAGTGGATGTCCGATTTTAAGTAAATGGAGACTCCACCACCTCTGGTGGCCCTGTCCTGGTGGGCCAAGGCATAACCAGGGATGGCAACAGCGGTATCAAGGATGTTTTTGTTAAGCCATGTTTCAGAGAGGATAATGATGTCTGAGACATAATGGAAGGCGAGAACTTGGAGTGAGTCCAGTTTGCAGGGAAGGCTTCTAATATTTAGATGTACTAGGCGCAGTCCACGGGGAAGGGGGCTCCCTATGGGCAGAGAGGTGGGGGACAGGTTGCAGAGAGGTTCCGTGGGGCAAGGGTGGAAGGAAGGGGAAGGGGGCCAGGGTTGGGGTGAATGTTGCCTGCAGCAAGGAGTAGGAGTGTGACAGTTAGGTAATGGGCTGACAGCTGTTTAAACATGGAGGTGAGTGAGCATTGTTTAGAAGGCAGGCATGAGTAACTTATAGCGGCAGGACAAGGAGTGAGCAACTGAGGCATCATCCAAGAAAGGGAGGGATTGATAAGGGAGGGGCAGGGCCATAAGTCTGAATGGGACCAGACATATGGACACTCAGAGGTGGATTGCCAGTTGTGGTAGTGATAGTTACCAGAGGGGGTAGGCAGGGAGAGGAGGGGGTGTAGTGGGGTGGTGGCGGGCATGGTTGAGAGGAGGGGAGTGAGGTAGAGGAAGAGAAAGATGAGCAGAGGCAGGTAGCCAGGTCTAGCAGGCATTGCTTTGAGCAGGGGGAGGTGCCCGACTTATAGTGCAGATGTGTGAGAAGAGAGAGAGAGGAGTGAAGGGGTGATGATTGGTTGGGTGATCAGCTCTTGGCCGGGGATGGAGTCCAATTGTGTACTAATAGGAAAGTAGGAGAAAAAGTGGGCAGGAAGATAGCGTATTTAATCAGTGGACAGGGTTTGGGTGGGTGGAAGGGCAAAAAATTAACACAGTATACAGAGTCAGAGCTTAACAGAGGCTAGGATTCCTTACAAAATACTTTAAACGGTGGGTTTTTTTGTGGAGCGCCAGGCAGCAAAGAAGAGAGATAGGTCCTGGCCAATTGGAGCGGAGAAGCGAGAGGCGCCCGTGATCCGATTGGCTGTGCTTCTGCCGTACCTTGCTTGGGCTTGGAGTCAGAGGTCATGGTTCTGATCAGCAGCAGGAGGTACCGGCCAATCGCTGGGAGCTGTAGCAGCCCTGTTAAAGGGCAAGCAGCTTGCTTGGGCTTGGAGTCCGGGGACATGGTTCTGATGGGTGGCAGGAGGTACCAGCCAATCGCTGGGTTTATCTTGCCACCTATTCATGTCCTATTCTCCATACACATAAACGGATCCATGACGGGTGTTCGACATAATTTTTGTTGAATGACCCAACAGCAAAACCGGCAGGTCGACAACATTTTGCAGTCAGCTGCCGGTTTCCAGTGCCACTAAGTGTTTTCTTTGGGGGGGGCTTTGGCCCTGAACCCCCACGTGGGGGGCTATGCCCCCGCACCCTCTCCACTTTGGATTATCAACTCTGAGTCAGAGTTGATTTTGGGGGTGCAGGACCCCCGACAGACAGTGTCAGGTTCCAGCGGGTTCCCTACAGTGGCATGGTGCTGTAGTCGCTGTAGGGGACCTCGCTGTCAAAAAGTCACTGACAGTTGGATACACCTACTGTACATGAATGACCTATTCTCCATACACATCAACAACCTACAAGAGTGTCTTACATACAGTACACTCATATTGTATGTGGATGACTTAGTACTTATTGCTAGTTCCAAAAATATCTGCAATACAAATAACATGCTTTCTTATGATGTACAGGCTGTACAAAACTGGCTACAGAAGGATAAACTACTGCTAAATGTGTCTAAGACACAAGCCATGCTTTTGGCCCCCCCCCCCAGCTTAGAAACTGTGAAACATCACTACAGATCACATGTCTAGATGGTGACCTGCTTGCGCAGGCACATTCCTTCAGTTACCTAGGAGTCATATTGGAGCCCTCTCTTGATTTTCACTTGCACATATCCAAGACCTGTAAAGCAGTAAATTCTAGGCTTGGCCTGGCCTATAGAATTAAGTACAGTCTTACCCACCATGCCCGCCTGTCTGTCACACGAGGTGTACTACTCCACAAGCTTATTTATAACTTCATAGTATATGCATCCTCAGCGTCCAAGCTTGCACTTAGAAAATGGGATATCACCTACAGTAACATCTGTCATATTGCACTTTCTCCCAACAGGCTTGTTCACCACTGTGAATTATATGCAAATTTACAATGATTCCCCCAGTGCCATTGCGTGACTTACTAGTAGGAGGTATTACTTACAAAGTTCTAAACAATCAACAATCTCGACAACTAGCAGAATGGCTTAAACTATATTTGAATCCATATCCCCTAAGGTCCTCAGATCTTGGTTTACTTGCTGTGACCAAGATAAGGATCAGTCTGGGGACAGTAGCTTTTCAAAACTTTGCCCCTAGACTGTGGAATAATATTCCACTTAGGATCCATGCAAGTACTTCACATATGGGTTTCAAAGAAACCTTTCATAAGCACCTCTTAGTTACCACTATGTGTAAATGCTCCACCAGTAGGTAACTGGACAACTATGGTATGGATACTGTGCAAATATTGATGTGTACTTAATGGATGCCATACTGTTGTATTGATGTACTTGCTTCAATTTGTACTACTGTATATTCTTCAGTCTGTAAATAGGATATCGTCTATATGCTGGATATGTATACAGTCCCCTTCACTATCTCACTTTTGAATGTTATACTCCTGTACATGTTGTCTTTGTTCATACATTGTATTAAGTCATGTATTGCATTCCTATTGTTGTACTCTCCTGGGTCATACCTGAAAACAGAGAGTTTCTGTCTAGTACACTGTACCTTCCCAGTTAACAAAAACTAAATAAATATTATGTGGATGCACAATGCATAAATTTAAAGAAGGGATTGGGGAACACATGCGGTGTATTCAACATAATGTGGATTCTGTTTGGCTGCTCATAGTGTTGAATCCCCACAGAGATTCATACATGACTGGTGCGTCACTCATATTGAAAAAGTTATGTTAAACATTAGGAGAGGGAATCTTGAGACACTTTTAAACAGGAGTGATTTTTTGGGGGATTTTCATGCTGGATATCACTATTTTTCCTGGCCTTGATGACAGACTTGAAATGTCAGCATTCCTGTAACCTGTTTATTAATTAAACATTTTTTGAGATTCTACGTATGGATCCAGGATTTTTAGTCATTGCCTTATTTCAGGATTGAAGGAATTAGAGGTCTGATTTTTGGTTGTCGTAAGTAGGTTGCTGTCTGTCCAGATTATTTGGAAATCATTTTAAAACGTGTTTAATCTGAATGTATATGCTAATTGTAACATCTTGCCAACATGGCATTATAAGCTTAAACTTATTACAATTGGCTGTGTGTGGGTTGTTGACTTCCTTCATAACTCACATCAATTAACCACAATGAATTTGTTGCTAACTGTTGTGCATGTCATTTCATTAGCTATGTGACTTAAGTGTAACAATGCCTACTGCTCAGTACATGAAATGATATAAGTTAGCAATTATAATAGTTAGCAAGCACCACTAGCTTTCCGTCTGGTGCAGATTTTTCAGTGAAGTGTAGTATGTATGATCTGAGCCATGTTGTGTTATATACTGGTGATATCACTTTGCACATAGCACTTTCTGTCATTGTTGTAGCACTTTTACACATTGCATTACACTGGTCTCTGTCTCTTAAAAATGTTTATTTAAATTAGCTGCTGTGAATGCACAGTTCAGTCTCTTGACAAAGCGCATGCACACAAAATGTTGGAACTGATTTTGGCTGTGAGGCAACTTCTGGAGGAAGTTGCGGAGCTGAAAAAAATCCTTTTTTAAGCGTTAAGTGAGCTTTCATTTATTTATTCAGCACTGGGATGTGGTGCCAATTTTTACTTCTGCGCTCTGTATCTCATCTTATTGGCATCCCTCCCTCCTCATGCAGCTTTTTGCTTCTGCTAGTAACCACAGGTGGCAGTGAAATCTGAGCCATGACTGGTGGGCTGGCACCTCCTGACTGGGGATGTCAGCACACAAAGGCAGTCTTAGCCCACAAGGCACATGGGGGGGCATGGAAAATCCCCTGGCCTGCAGAATGAAACTGTCTCTCCTCACAGGCCCCTCACCTGCTCATTTGGCTCCCAGCCCACACCTCAGCTGAACTTCTCCCGGGCTTAGGAAACCTGGGGGCTCTGCTACAAGGGGTAAACTATGGGGCACTGCAAGGTCAGAAGATAAGTCCCAGGGACACTGGGGGTGGTGGGGCTGGGAGAGAGGAGGATGACAGGGCAGGCTGGGTGCCAAAGAGGCAGAAAGTACAGTAAATAAATCTGCAATACATACATTAATTCCATCATTCCTCCACTATTCTTAGTCAGAATTGTGTAAAAGTTGTCAAACTGCATTCTGAAATTTTGCAGCAGTGGAATTCTGACTTGTGCAGTAATTTTGCTGGTGGAACTTTTACTTTAGCACAGCACTAGTCATCTCAACTGATTAAATCTCATCTCAGAGCATTATCTTTCCCCCTTTCAATGAGTATCTCTATTTCAGTTGGCATTGTCAACAGCAGAAATGTGAAATATAGGTTGTATTTTTACTGCAACAGTTTACTGCTAGGAAATGCTAGTAATAGAAACTGTGTTTAAATAAAATTGAATGTTCCCCCAGCGTATCATGAGATTATGCCAACGTGCTTTTTTTAAGTGTTTCTCCTTTCCTTGTGCTTCAGTCCCACAATACATTGCTAATGTCAGGTTAGTCCTTAATTGATTATTTCTCCCCCATTTCCTCTTGAAAAATTTCTTCTTTAAAAAAGTAATAACGTGCATTTAAAGTGACAGGATTCATTTTTATTGACAGGATTCCTTTTTCTGTACAACAGTGTTTTTAATATACCTGCTTTAGCAGTAGGAAACCTGACCTGTGACTAAAGTTGTATCATGTTATTTCCCACAGAATGTTGGGGCTCAGAGAACTCAAGGCAGTCACACAAACACAATTCACTGCTGCACCTTAACATTATTTTATAATAAAGACTATATTCTAATATGTATACCTGAACAGTGAAAATAACACAAATTTCAATTAAAATTTCCATTAGAGTACATGCATGGCTGGCCCAGTGCCTAATGCCTTATCTCCTGCCATGCCGGCAAACCGTGTTTATGGTCCAAGTGGGTCACCAGGGGCCGACTAGGGAGGAGGAGGGTCAAGCATCCCCAGGACAGCTCTTCTCCTCTGGGAGGGAAGGGGAAACAGCAGTTGGTGTTAGCCTGGCCCCTGGTGGAGGCTAGGGGCTGGCATACCAGACATCATAGCCCTGGTTGAAACCTGGCTGTCCAAATCAACTCCTGACTCATTTGTCTCCCTCCCAGGCTATACCTTATACCGGGAGGACCGAGTAGGCAAATGAGGGAGGCTTTTGCAATCTACACCAGGGACACAATGACCTGGACACACACTCCCCACTCCTGCCCTCATAAATGGGGCCCAGGCCCTTACCCTCAGACTCACCCCAGACCCCTCTAGGGAGCCTCTCTATCTCACCACAGCCTCGTTCACTTGAGAACCAGCACCCAGCCCTGGTATCTTTAACGGACTACCTGGCCACCCTCCACCATAAGGCAGAACAAATCCTAGTGGGGACCTTAATGTAAATTGGCTCAGCACCTCCTCATCCACCACCAGAGACTCATTTGCCGCCCAAGATATGACGCAACTCATCACCCAGCCCACGAGACTTAACCCTAAGAGTGGTACCAGCACCCTTCTGGATGTTATTATAACTAACCGACCCCATAAAATCCAAAACATCCAGGTCCTCCCAGACTCCCTGAGTGACCACTCCCCTATCCTATTCCACTGGGTAGCCCCCAATCCCAAACCCAAAGCCCAGACCACCCTCCGCAGGTGCCTCCGCCCTGGTGGGCTGAAGAAACTTAAAGCACTCCTCACCCAGATAGACTGGTCCCCTATTCAGCAGGCAACCAACATTGACACAGCCCTCACCTTCTTCACTCACACCTTCAACATGGCCTGTGATCTCTTTGCACCCTTAACCAAAATCCGGTCCAAAAAACAGAATGCACCCTGGGTTAGCCTGGCCCTCCTACAATTACTTAGAAACCGGGATAACCTCTGGCACCTTGCCACTGAAACAGGTCGTCTGTCTGATAGGCAAGCATACAATGCAGCCCGGAATAAGTGCTCATGGGCCATCAGGAAAGCCAAGGCAGACCATTACCAGGCCTCCCTTACCTCCTCCTGGGGCTCAGCCCGGACCTTCTGGGATAATATTAAGCAACTCAATGGTAAAGCTTGCTCCTGCCCCATCCCAGCTCACTAGAAATGGCACCACCTCCACGAGCCTGCCACCATAGCTAACTGGTTCAACACCACTTTCACTGACCTTAGCTCAGTCCTCCTAGTAATTTCTTTGACCCTCCCCCAGCCAACCTCCCCTGTCCTCCAGCACCCCAGCTTCCTCCTCAGAAAGATTTCCACCCGGAAGCCAAACCCATCCTAATCAAAGCTCTCAATGGCAACAATCCCGGCAGTGACTCACTGGACCCCAGCATCCTCAGGCTGGTGCTAGATGAAGTCCTTGCACCACTCCACAAGCCTAATTAACCAGTCACTCTGCCTGGGACAATTCTCCACAGCTTGGAAAACAGCCATTATCACACCTATTCATAAAGGGTACAGGTCATTGACCAACAACCACCGCCAATCTCCATCCTCCTCCTCTCTAAAGCCCTGAGAAAGTGGTGGCCATTCAAATCACTGATTATCTGGCTAAGCATAACATCTTATGCCCAGAGCAACATGGCTTCTGTGCGGGTCACAGTACCAGCACTGCCCTTATTGAATTCTCCAACTTTCTACACTCCTCCTTGGATACCAGCTCCCTAGCTGGTGCAGTGTTCATTGACCTCTCAAAGGCTTTTGACACTGTCTCCCATCCACTTCTGCTGAATGCACTCTGCTACACTGGTCTCTCAGCTGGCCCCCTGGCATGGTGCACTAGCTATCTTGACACTTGATCTCAGTGTGTAAAAATTAATAGCACACTCTCCGATACCCGTCCCATTCTCTCTGGGGTCCCCCAAGGCTCCATTCTGGGCCCCCTTCTCTTCTCGCTGTATCTGAACACCCTGCCCAGTGCATGCCCTGGCAAAATGCTACTGTATGCAGACGACGCTGTCCTTTTTGCCACCCACCGCAATCCCATCTCCCTACAGGACTCCCTACAGCAGTCTTTCAACAGTGCCGAGGCTTGGTTTAAGGAGTGCAGACTCATCATCAATCTTAAGAAAACCAAAACTATGCTCTTTTCCCACCCCCAAAACAAAGCTAGCAACCACCCACTCTATATCCTTCCAAGTACCAACCAGCTACTGGAACAAGTCTGCTCCTACAAATACCTTGGGGTTACCTTCGATTCAGCCCTCACATTCCCCAACCACTTGGCCCCTAACATCCGCCACTAACACACGGCTTGGCATCCTATTCCATAGAACCTGCCTTCCCCAAATGCCCTCCGCTAGCTGTTACATCATCCTGTTCTGTCCCTTGTAGACTATGGTCTACCAGTATATGGTGCTGCGACACCACTGCACTCAACAAAATTCACCTAACCCTGAATAAAGCATGCAGATTGATTACTGTAGTGCCCCCAGGCTCACACACCTGTCAGCTGTATGTCAAGGCTAACTTGCTTACCCTGGATGAACGGCTCCAATACCAAACCTGTCTCCTCAATAAAACCTCACTGGCTCTCCTCCTGGGGTAATGGCATCCATCCACCAGGAGCTCCTCCCACCATTGCGTAACATGGTCTTCCTACAAGACCACTCTAAAGGTCCCCAGATCAAGAACCAGCCATGGCCAGAGGTCCTTCTGCTATAGAGCCCCAACCTGGTTTAACTTTCTCCTGCCACCATCACCAATGCCATCACCATCTCCAACTTCAAAACCACACTTGAACCACATCTTCAGCACTGTGAATCTGCTCCTGTCTCTGAACATAGCCTCACCTCTGCTTCTCTTGACAATGCCCCCGGCAGCTTTCCGCAAACCATCCCCTCCACCACTTCCCTGCACACCATGCCTATGTTTAACCTGGCCAGTGCCAACTGTTTCAGTGTTTACCTACCAAATTGCTCACTTGATACCAACTTGTGTAACATCTGTTATCAATTACATGTACCCTGTACCCAATTGTATTTGTCTAACCACAATGTGACGTGGCGCCTCTGTTGAACGCCGATTGTTTTGCAAATCTTTGCTATGTAACCAAAAACACAATGTATGTCTTTATGTGACGAAGTACCTTTGGAAACGAGCCTCTGGCTCAAAGGTTGTAAACTGATTCTTAAATAAATAAATAAAATAAATAAATACCAACACTGCCAGAAGGAGGGGCAGAAGTGGGGCAGACGCCTGGCGTGCCACATACAGGAGAGTGTGCGGCACCACCATTGGGGTCCTTTTATGCACCCCCCCCCAGTAGGGGGAAAAACAGTTGGGAAAACTTCTGGCAGTTGGCACAGGCCCCTCACCCAGCCAGTTGGACCAGCAGTACTGGATCCATGAGTGGTGGGTGAGATCACTCCCCTGCCGACCTCGCCGGGGGAGCAAGCTCTGGAGGAAGAAAGCTGGTGCCAATGGACATTGGTAGATGGGGCTGGAGTGCCCACCAGATCGTGAGCCACTGGAGGAGAGAAACAGAAGCTAAAAAAACAAAATAAAAAATATTACATGCACTTGTGTATAATTTGCCTTGTAGTGTTTATACAGCATTTGTTCACTAACTAGTGCTCCTGTTCCAAAAATTTTAAGTAATTGTCCCATTTACTACAAAAATAGTTTAGTAGGTATCAGCAAAATTCAGTGTCACAGCATTTCCCCCAAAACAGAATTTTGGATATTCCATTCACATAAAGTAATTTGCATGAAAACTCCTTCTTTCTCCTTCGGTGTTATCTCTTCCTGCTGCACTTCCTGCCATGAAGTCATAATCATCTTCTTGTGCCATCAGAATACTTTCTATCACAAAAGGTTGTGATGTCTGAGCTGATTCTTCAATGTGGAAGGGTTCCGTATTCACCTTATTGCTCAGATCTGACACTTTATCTGATCCAAACAATTACTGGGCCATCTCAGTTTTACCTGTTCTCAGTAAGCTCCTCAAAAAACTGGTACACAAACAACTACTGAACTTCAGGTGTCAGCGTGGCTCAGTTGGTAGCACCTCTATCTATGGGCCAGAAGGTTACGGGTACTGATACCACATCAGGATTGAGCTCATACCATAGAAGCTGGCACCTGAATGCAGTACTAAGAGGTGCTGTACTGTTGGGGTGTGCCATCCTTCAGAAGAGATATTAAACAAAGGTCCCTTCTACCCATCTCTGGTGAGTGTACAGGTGGAAATAAAAGAATCCAAGGAACTTTTCGCAAGAGTAAGGGGTTTTCCCTGGTATCCTGGTCAACATTCCCCATCTCAAAAAACTGGTTCATGCAATTGTCCAAGGCTATGTGCGGGTGTTGATCTGTAAAATGGCTGCTACTACACACTTGCAGTCCTTCATTAACAGTTTCTGATTGCTTGTAAAATGCTTTGGGATATAATGTGTATGAAAGGCACTATATAAATGCTAATATTTTTCTTTTCTTTTGTTGTTAACAATATAATTCTACCTGATGCACAGTTAGGTTTTTGAATGACCCATTTCACATGCACTGCACTACTTACAAGTAATTAATGACCTGCCTAGGTGCTAGATTCCACACAGGCAATCTTAATGGAAGTCATAAAAGGTTTTGACTTGGTAGGAAGCAAAGGACCTTAATAATACTTAAGAGGACATCTTTGATAACACTCAAAAGTGGATGTACAAAAACAACCTTATTTTGAAAAATGCAAAGCTGAAAGTCCTTCTGTTTTGCAAAAAAAAAAAAACTAAAACAAGTAACAGTTTAAAACTCTTTCCCCCATAGGCCATCTTTTGGAAAAGGTCCAGCCCTTGGAGCTTTGGAAGAATCCAAACTTAAGATTCTCTGACCCCATTACCAAAATTGTCAGGTAAGCACAACAAAACCTTGGTACTCTCTATCGAGTCAGATGTTTCCTGATCCTATGATCCTAAACACCAGTAAGCAAATCCTAAAAAAGTCACTATTGCTGGGAATAGAGTTTGGGAGTGAGGTCTCGAGGATGGTACCAGTCACAATACTCCAGAAAATTACAGTGGCATGTAACATCATCTATATGTTTGGGCTGGGTTGTGAAAATTGCACATACCACCATATGTTATAGAATAGCCCTGGAATCCTTTCTCCCAAAAATAGATGCGACTTGAAATGGACAACCCTGGTACACATACTGTATGTACACAAGGACTCTAGCCAATATACCACAGAAAGTATCCTACTTTCCAAGGTCACAGTACTGCAATCTTCAGAACATACCCAGAGTATGCAAACAAATTAGAACTGAAGCCTTTACTGTTGCCACACCCACCACCTGAAATGTACTCCCCAACAACATCAACTCCACCAATACTGTGTAAGTAATCAAAAAACTATGTTTACCCACTTGTAAGTTCCTATACTAGGATTATACCAAAAAAGGGAACCAAGGGAGACTAAAACACATATTTTCCTAAAAAAGTTCCTATACTAGCCATATACTATATATTTTGCCACCAATTAACCCAGCCCTGGGGTGATCTACTGTATAACTACTTCCTCTCTCTCCCCCTCTCTCTCCACCCAGATCTAATATACTTTACTCTTTCTGTACCTTCTTTAGCTGTTCTTAACTAGATTTGACTGCACTGAATTTCTGCATATTGGGTTGTGTTATTTTGTATATATTTGCAATCGTGTTTATTCAGTATTAACTTCTTTATCAATCATACATGTAATCTATAGTTAATGAACTCCTGCTGTTGCAGTTGATGGTATTGCAGCTGCTGTAACTGTCCCCCCAGGATTCGCTTGAAAATTAAACACTCTGCATAAATTTATTTATTCAGTTTTTATTGGTTCAGCAAAGCACTAGATAAGAACACAAATACACACAAGAGTGAGGACTCAGAGTACAGCATGCCTGACAAGAAAGGAGCCTTGGGGGAGGAATACTAGGCAGCACAAGCCATAGGATTAAGGGAAGGGCCAGTCACCCTGGGCAAGTTCAAGCAGAGAAGTCCTGTAAGTCATTCCATAGGGATTATTTAAGAGGTAGTGAGAAGATACGCCCCAAATAGATAGTGGTAGGGAGTTCCAGAGGATCAGTGGATGTCTTGAAGTGCACATGTTCCAAATAAATTAAAATAAATGTCATAAGCAGAGGATTAAGACTTCCTGAGAGGTATAAGGCAATGTGTACAGATTGTTTCTGGGAAAAGTTCCTGTTTTATTGTATATGTCTTCAGATCCAAACATTTTAATTTGAGAAATTTGGAGTAACTGAGTTCTGCTGATGCCAGCTGCAAAGCTGTTACAGGAAGCCAGAACATCCCTATGTTTATTTATTGCTCATCATTCAAATATAAATGAGGAATTGTGAAAGAAATGTGTACACTTTCTGGATGCAGTTGAGTGAAATCCACCCAGGGTGTTAGACCACCTAAAAGATATTCTATCTTCTGGGTGCATTTACTGCAAGTTGCACTCTGAAAATGACACGTGTCAAACTTTGAACACATGCATAATTTATTTTCCATAAATCAGAAGAAGTGACATAAATATGTTAGAAATACAGAATTAGTATTTGCCATATTGGTCCTTGAAAGAACAGATCCAGAAGCAAATGATTTGATACCTTTTATTGGACCAACATAGATGCAACAAAAAGAACAAAGTTGTTTAGCTTTCTGACCAACAGTTCCTTCCTTGGAAGCTTAATGACCTAAATGTGTTAGGATATTTGGTTATAGGACACAAACTTCCTGACTCATTTAACAGAATGTTGCTTGCACTGCAAGACATGATGCAAGTGCTACACTCAAACCTTTAATAATTCCACTAAGAATCATTATCTAACTGCATTACTTCACTTACCCTCTTTCCTTTCCAGCCATCTGTGTGCCACTCCGAGTGTACCCATCAGCAGGGCGCCAAAATTCCAAGTTCGCCACCTCTTCCTTGAGGTCCGCCCCTCCGGAGTTAGAATATTTAGTTAGGGTTGTGGGGGGGGGGGCACAGCCCCACTCATGGGGGATACGGGAGGCACAGTCCCCTGCATTAAAAGCAGGATTCAAACTTAAGTCCCTGACACCCAAATGACAGGTGCAGTTGGATGGGCACATTCCGTTGGTGGAACCACCTTCTTTTGATCACTCTACAGTCTGTAAGGTATTTCATGAGACTCTGTATGAAAGACAGTGTAGAAACTGAAGTTGTAGTACACCATAGTGTGTACTCTCTTGCAGTGAGTTACAGATAACTGCAGTAAATTCTTCTGCAATACATTGATCACTATTATAATTAATGGAAAAGCCATGCAATAAAAAATCCTATACAATGGACAGGGAATATCCCCTGGTCTGATTGGTCAAAAAGATTTTGAACCATGTGTTTAAAGAGCATTAACACATAATATTTGGACTTATTTTGGCATCCAAAACACAGCACTCTGACATATTAATACCTCCCACAACAATTTTCCCTCATCCTTGATTGCCATCACAAACATGGCTATCACCTTTGCTTGTTAAAAACCTGTAGACCATAAAAAATAAAACTACTCTAAGATTACAATAATAAACAAATTAATTAAATGTTCTTTCCTTCTATTTTCACAGACACACATATTTAAAAAATGAAGAATACCTCACAGTTTTTAAAGCAATAGTATATGCTAGTTACCATTATTTTTTTTCTTTTAGTGCAGTAAAGTGTTTCTGGCAAAAACATCACTTTACTAATTTTTCTTTTCAGTTTCATTAATTCCTGAACTGCAATATGTGAAAAATGGGATTCTGAAGATGTTATAACTATCCACTCCCTTGCTACATCTACATTAAAAGCCTTTAAATATCTCGATCTGGAGCGCTACTGTTTACCATTAGAAACATGCCCTATCCTAATACATCCACAGTATAATTCTAGTATGAACCTGCAAAAGGTAACCTAAATGGAAGATATTTTTAAAAACTGTGAGTGGCAGAAATCTTTAATGACTTACATAATTAATTACAAAATAAGTTATAAAAGTTGTTTCAGCGCATTCACAAAAATACCACCAACAGCTTAATCTGGTTCAAGGTCAGTTGGCATTCATCTGTATCCCCCTTCCCGGGGTCGTGCCTGAAAATAGGCAGAATTTGTCTAGTGCACTTACCCGGTCAACAAAAACTAAATAAATAAATAAATATCTGAAGAAATTAAAAATTCACTGAAGATGAGTCTAAGGATATCACAAGTACATTTTTGCTAAAAACTATGTGATGACATTTTTAGACAACTAACAAAAAGTGCTGCATTAAATTCAGGTGTTCTTTGGCAGGCCATGGAAAATCACCGTCTTATCATTACCTAATTGCTATGGAAATCACTGCTACTTATCCTGCCACAGATAAAACTTGAGCTCCAGGCTCCACAGTGAGTGTGTGTGTGTGTGTGTGACAGTGTGTGTCTGTTGTAAACTACTGAGCAGAGAAATTCAGCAAAATCTTGACTTCTTGCATACCATGTTAAACACATATTTCATCTATTGAATTTGTGGAAAGGCAGTTGATTGGTAGGTAGGTAGACTTATGTCTTACTATTTATTTTTAACAAAAAAATACCTATTTGTATGAAACAAAAGTGTGCATTTTTGTTTCTTTGTTTTTAAGTTAACCTATTTTATAAGTACAAAAAGACACTCCAGGTTGTGGGTTGTTCTGTGAGAACCACAATTCAAGGTGTTGAAGATACTCAAGCTAAATGCCCAGTGTCTTGACTCTCACTATGCATTTGGTGGCTATCACATAAAAATCAGCAAACTGTCATGTCTTATTCAATACATAGAGAAGGAAAATATGCAGAATTAGTGTAGATGTACTGTCTAGTGATTAGAATCCATCAATTCTAACTGTGTACTTCTCTCCTGAACACATCACCAGGTTAATCTGCTTAGCTGAGCTCATCATTGTATTCTGTTTTGCCAGCAATACCAAAGAAAAGAGCTGACACTCTATAAAAAGAATGCTTGATTTCTAATCTATATTTCTAGGCCTAAAATCATCGGAATGTTTTCTCTTGGCAAAGCAACAGGCAGCAAAGCACTGTGATAGTGTTACTAGGAACCTATTTTTTGAGACATGAGTACGGAATAGCAAAGCAATGCACAGCTTCAGGTAAGGCAGACAGAACCTTTAGTGGGGACTTGCCAGATTTAAAGAACGGAGCCAGGAAGTTTCAAGAAATGGAACATGCCAAAGCACAGACAAAATAAAGGGGAGACGGCTGTTGGACATCCAGACTGTCAGCTTTGTAGGGATGATTGGTTTTGCAGAACAGTACCTACTGTGATCACAAAGAGGAGTGGGTGGTGAGCAGTACTCATACAGTAGCAAAAACATTGGGAGGTGGGACTTGCTGAAATTTTATAGCCTAAAATGAGAGGGCATGGTGTGATTGCATTTGTTGCTCGTCATCTCTGTAATGACAGTGGGAACATTCAATGGCTGTCAAAGGAGGGTGTAGAGAAACTATGGCACACCTCTCCTGAACTACAGTATACATACACAAGCCTGGTGTGTTGCTTTTAGTTCAAGTTCGAAGCTGTAGTGTCCCCCTCATGTTAATGAAGCATGAAAAGTGAGACTTTTTAAGGTATTTGTGATAGCTATTAGGGCAAGCAAAGCAAGAGTGTCTCACTCTATCAAAACTGTTTTTAAAGGAGAACATAAGCCCTATGTATTGTTCCATGGCAAAGTGACAGGTTTTGATTCCAAAACAATACCAAATCACTTGATTAACTCTTTACTTTTTACTGAGGGACATCATTTTGTTTAAACTAAATCAGAAAAACTATAAATCGGATAGACATTTTGGGATTGTCATTAAAGTAAAAAGCCCATTTAGTGTTGTTGAAAGGTGAGAGACTGACAATACTGGAGAATGAAGCCCTTTCTTTAAGTACAGGACCAGCTCCAGTTCAGAGCAAAGGTAATACAGGCTTCCATATAAGGTGATAGATTTAGTTATGATAAATGGTAAGGGGCTGACAGCACTGGACACTGAAGCTCTTTGTTTATTCACAGGCCTGGCAGAGGATGGCAACTGGAGGGGTCTCAGGGTGGGTTTGTCAGGTTGCATCTAGAACACCTGGATGGAAGCACACCTTGTTATCTGTCAAGGTTATGTCAAAGTCAAAAGTCAAAGTCAAGTTTATTTAAAAAGATGCCCAATCCCAAAGGCTCTGGGCACCGCACAAAAACTGTACAGTATGTCATACCGTATACATTACATTAAAATATAATATACATAAAACTTAATCTCCAAAAGCCTGCATAAATAAAAAGGTCTTCAGACGACTCTTAACGGCCTCTATAGTGGGGGCCTCTCTCACTTCAAGCGGCAACGAGTTCCAGAAAACTGGAGCAGCAACTCCAAATGATCGATCCCCTGCTGATTTCAACCTTGCTCTCGGAACTTTGAGGAGGCCACCACTAGAGGAGCGGAGATCTCGGACAGAGGTGGACGGTACCAGGAGATCAGAAAGGTAACCAGGGCCCTGTCCATGTAGGGTCTTATAGGTGAGAAAACCCACCTTGAACAATACTCTCCACCAGACAGGCAGCCAGTGCAATTCACGCAATACCGGAGTAATGTGACAAAACTTACTTTGTCCGGTCAAAAGCCGGGCAGCAGCATTTTGCACTAGCTGCAGTCTGCAAAGAGAAGTTCCAGAGACCCCAAGATAGAGGGCATTACAGTAGTCAAGCCTAGAGGTGACTAAGGCATGTATCAAAGTAGGGAGGTCCAGAGCCGGAACAAGGGGCTTAATCCTGGCGATATTTCTAAGATGGAAAAAACAGGACGAACCACAGAGGATATTTGAGCCTCCATGGACAGGTTCCTGTCAAAGATCACACCAAGATTTCGCACCCATGGGAGGCCATCAATGACAGCTCCTAGCACAATGCCAGTCGCAGAATCAGAGGCCATCCCATCACGAGCTCTGTTCACCTCCACCACCAGTACCTCTTGTCTTGTTAGGGTTCAGTCGCAGCCAGCTGGAAGACATCCAGTCATTTATCTCAGCCAGACAGATATTCAGCACATCCACTGCATTTGATGTTCCTGGGCAAAGGATAGGTATAGTTGAGTATCATCAGCATAGCAATGAAAACTCAAACTATACCTCCTAATGATCCTCAGGGGCAGCATGTATACTAGCAACAGCATTGGGGCCAAAATTTAACCCTGAGGGACTCCACTACGAAAGCAGGCAGGGCACGGATGAGAAGTTACCCATCACAACCCGCTGCCTCCTGTTAGTAAGAAATGACTCAAACCATTTGATGACAATACCAGTGAGTCCGCATAACTCCCTCAGGTGGAAAAGCAACACACAATGGTCCACAGTATCAAGCGCTGAGGAGAGATCGAGGAGAACAAGAAGTGTCTTGTTCCCCGATCTCTAGCCTGAGGAGGTCATTTGCACCTGAACTAATGCAGTTTCAGTGCTATGTCTGGCCCGAAAAGCTGACTGGAAGGGATCATACAACTCGTGGGTCATGAGATGTTCCCCCAACTGAAGTGATACCACCTTCTCAACAACCTTTCCCAGAAATGGAAGATTGGAGATAGGACGGTAATTTGCCCTAATCTCCGGGTCCAGGGAAGCTTTCTTTAAGAGGGGTCTCACCAGAGCCTCCTTCAAGGCATCCGGAAAGACACCCTGACTCAAGGAGCACCGGACAATCAGGGCAAACACCGGGCCAACAGTGTCAATGCACCTCATCAAGAAGCTCGTTGGCACGGGATCCAGTTCACAAAAGGTATACTTCAAGTTGGCCGCTATCTCAATGACCTCACCAACCTCCACTTTCCTAAACTCCCCCCAACTAGAGAGACTACTCTTAGAACACAACTGATGACTACTGACAGCAATGATATTACTGGCTGAGGAAACCTCCCGCCGGATCACAGACACCCTGTCCGAGAAAAACCGAGCAAATTCCTCACAGTCCTCATTCGAGGAAACTCTTCTGGGCTGAAGACAGAATGGATGAAGAAGTCTATCAACAGTCTGGAAGAGTGAGGCTGATCGACTTCTCCCAGCAGCAATCTCCCGGGACAAAAATATTGCCTTCTTTTGGTTGATTGCCTCCTGATATGCGCAATAATGCGCACACAGGACCAGTTTGTCAGCCCCCAGACGGGATTTCCTCCAGCGACGCTCTAATCTCCGACCCAGCTTCTTCATTTCCCTGAGATCACCGTCATAACAAGGTGACCTCAGGTATGAAGTTCTGGGTCATACTCGGACAGGTGCGAGGGAGTTGATGGTGCCAGATAGCACCTTATTATAGGCGTATACCCCGGCGTCAACCACTCTGACGCATGCATCACCCACCCTTGATAAATCAACTGCTGCCAAAAAACCCTCAGGGGTAAGATCTTTTAACAGGTGGCAGCGAAATGTCTCAGAAGGGGAAGAATTAATGATGGGAGCACTAAACGTGAACTTCACCGTGCAATGATCAGACCAAGCTACTCGATCAATATCATGATCAACGATCTCATAGTATAGTTCCCCCCTCTCATCCAGAACAAGCAAATTTCAACTCCGAGTGGTGCTCGCGCCACTCACAACGCTCGCGCCACGCTCACGCTTGCGAGCAGCGCCTGCTTTTATACAGTGCCTCCCCACTCCCACACACCAATCAGCCAGCAGCCCTCCTCTCACAGCTCCAGCTCCAGCTGGCAATGAGTTAGTGCAGGTAGCACACAGCCTCTCACGCTGTGTCAGGCACGTAGGGTTTAGTGGGCAGGCAGATAGAAATGCAGTCCAGATAAATATAAATCCAACAATCCAAATGGGTAATCAGCTAGTTCACAGCTGCAATGAGCAGTGTTCTCACCAGATACACGGAGGGAAAACACAGATACACGGATGTACTTCATCCTACCTGTGAAGGACAGTGAAATTCTGTACATCTGTGGCTACTTCAGGGTGATTGGCATTTTCAGGAGGTAGATTGCCAGGTTTGCATTTCAGATGAAGGCACCACAGGGGTATAGGAACATGAAATGTACTGTGTTGGGCAGATACACTGATGGCTTCTCCTCGCTGTGATGGAATTATTGCTGGTATAAGGTGAGGGACTGACATCACTGTATTCTGAAAAACTGCAGATACAGAGTGGACAGGTTCACTAAGGCTTCCCAACACTGTGATGAAATTGGTGGTGGTAGAAGGTGAGGAACTGACAGCACTGTGATCTGAACTTTTCTGTTTATTCACAGAAAAGTCAGTACAGTGTAGCATGTACACTGTAAGTTTCCCTATACTGATTTATTCAGTACTGGAGAAGATGAGGGACTGACAGAACTGAAAACTGTAGACCCCTGTTCATCTACATTATCATGTACAGACTGAAGAGCAGAAATGTCAATGTAATTCTGCACACTAGCCAGCTTGGACAGGTATGGGGTAACTACACAAGCCAGAGGCATTTTGCACTGTTCTGCAGACCAGTAAATTAATGTTAAGATCAGTGGAGGAGGAGCTTTGGCCACAAAATTCTGAGGTCATTAAAGAGGAACAATCACCACCAAAGGCCACACACTCAAGTGTGGGGCTGGTCCCAGTTTGTACTTTGTTGTTTTTTTTAAACACGTTTATTAGATTTTCTTGATACATATCAGAAACAAAACACAAGAAGACCTACACACATGTATACCAAGACGTAACCCTGGCACCCCAGCCCAAAACTGGCTGCGGATACTATGTACAACAAGAACTATGTACATACACAGCTGCAGTAGGCAGTCCTGTACATCTAACAATTACCTGACCATTGTCCAACCTGGAAGATAGGATAGGCCAAAATCTAACCCAAGATTACAAAATAGGATAAATGGTTGCCCATCCCAAAATGTATTTGGCTTATCATAACTACTACTAATAAGTAGTAAGACAAGAAAGACCCGCAGCTGTGTCCCCTGGAAAACAGAGAGAGTGTCCCCCCACCCTTTCTTAATCAGCAGATCATTATATTCCATGACTATTTATGAACCATAGAAACAGTTGAAAGTAGTTACATATTCTTGAGAAACAAACATAACAAGTAAGCCAAAATTCAGACCATTATTCATCTGCTAATAACACCCTGACAGGCTCCTCCCTGCTCTGGGCATTTTCAAGTTGTGTGGAATAAACTGCTTCCAAAGCCAACCACCTTTTATTATATAGCCCAATCTTACCCTCGCCCAGCATCTGCCTCCGTATCATCCCCAGGGTTCTCATAAGATCCCCCACCCACTGATCATATGTATAAATAAGGTCATCTTTCCAGTGCTTTAGGACAAAAGATTTGACAAGGGCTGTGAGTAAAGAAAGGTGGTATTTGGCTATGACCCCTGAAACCTGAGTCAGGTCCCCCAGCACACAGGTCACAGGTAGCATGAGCTCTGAATAGTCTAATATGGGGTCCATGTTTTGTTTAATTTTGATCCATTGGGGCTGGATTTTAGAACAATCCCACATCACATTGGGATATCCCCTTGCTTCTCACCACATCTAAAGCATAGGTCTGTCTGTCTGAGGTTTCTCGCACATAACTTAGCCGGAGTATAGTACATATTAGAATAGATAAATAACTGCATATTCTTGAGTTTAGGTATAGATATATATTTACAGCTCTTCCAGACAATCTTCCAGTTAGGCCTTAGGGGAGACTTGATCTTATCCCAGTATGGAATTTGAGTTGAGGAGCCTGGGCCCGTAAAGTTCAAAAGCACCCAGTAAACCTGCAAGATGGGCTTGTTTGTAAGATCTACCTCGTTTAATTTCTCCCAAGTGAACCCATTCTCCGGAGGATCCACCATCCCTCTCTTCACTCTATCCAACAAACTAATAAGCTGCATCTTCTTAAAAAAATGCAATCCCTCACACTGAGACTGAAGAACTACTCTATCCTCATTTATAAAGTCAGAAAGTTCAAGGCCCATAGCTGGCTGCCCCATTGTTTTGTAATAATTTGGCCTCCTAATCGGAAATTCAGGTTGCCCAATATCGGTTGATCACGAGCTTTCTCTTGCCCCTTTCTCTGTGCCAGCACTAGGAAGGACCACCAAGCATTTGCTGTTTTACCTATTGGAATCAACTTTCCTTTTTAAGGGAGCTTTTCTTGGTGAGAGAAGAGTAACGCTTCTGGGGAGACTCCCAAGTCTTTTAGTATCTGCATCTCTATTAGAAGCCAGGTTGGCACATATTCCTCCCCCACTCTATGTCCATTACACTGCCCCATTAACCCTAGCTGTCCTGCCACATAATATAGTTGGAGATCTGGTAGCTTGAAGCCCCCTATGTCTTGTGGAAGACGTAAGACAGAATGTTTTTTCCTGCCGGGCTTAGAATTCCATAGAAATTCAGATAACAACTTTCTAATTTTGATAAACCAGGAATTAGGGAAAATACATGGTGCTAAGTGAATTGGGTACAACAGTCTAGGTAGTAGGTTCATTTTAACCAATTCTAACCTGGCTGTAAAATTCAGTGGATGTTTATTCCATCTGAGCATGTCTCCTCTGATTATGGTTAAAGTTTTTCCAGATTAACCTCTGCTCCCTCCTCTATATTAGGAGTAATCCATATACCCAGGTATTTAATTTAGGAGCCCAGTGGATCTGTAGTGGCTCGAAGTCTGCCCTAAAAGTGTGTGGTGTAAAAGGGAGAATTTGTGTTTTGTTCAAGTTCAGTTTATAATTTGATACTGCTGAGTATTGTTGTATAATTCCCAGTGCCTGTCTAAAGCCCTCATCTGGGTCCTGTAAATGTAAAAGTATGTCATCTTTAAAAACTGAAAATTTGAGGTCTTCCCCCCAAATTTTTATTCCCTGGATCCTAGGATCTAACTTGAGTGTCCTTAGTAGGGGTTCTAAATAAATGTTGAACAAAATATGGGAAAGAGGGTATCCTTGCCTGGTCCCATTTGCTAGTTTGATTTCTTGTGATAAGTATCCATTACATAACACCCTGGCAGTGGGGGCTGCATATAAATTTTTGATTCCCCTAAGAAGGCCCTCCAGGTATCCCATCCTCTCCATAATGGCAAAAAGAAAGGCATGAGAGACCCTGTCAAAGGCCTTCTCGGCATCTAAGAAGATCAACGCCATAGGTAGCTGAGAGTCCAGCCGTAGTTTAAGATATGGTGAGCTTCCTTGTTCATTATGTGCCTCTACCAGCATGCTAAACCCTTACCTATTCCCACTAATAAACTTGGAGCAACTTTCAAAATTCTATTAGCCAGAATCCTCATCAAAATTGTAATATTCTGATTCATCAATGCTATCGGTCTATAGCTCTCCGGAAGCTCCTTTGACGTGTCCGGTTTTGGGATGAGGGTAATATATGCTTGGTAAAGTGGGGAATGAGACACTCCTGTTTGCATTGTCCTAGTAAAAATATTTTTTAGGAGAGGAAGTATAGTTAAAATATGTAATTTGTAAAACTTGGCTGTGAGGCCATCAGGCCCAGGAGTTTTACCACTCGGCAGTGATTTAACCACCTCTAAAATTCTCCCCTCACTTATTGGAGCTGCTAGCCTCCTTTCCTGCACCAAGTCAGGAACAGGGAGAGGTATATTATCAAGAAATGCCTGAATTTCTGCCTCATTGACAGCCACTCCCCCTTGGTAGATCCCTTTATAGTGAGATGCAAAAGCGTCAGTCATTTCTTGAGGGTCAGTTATTGTTTCCCCTTCCACTTTAATTAAGTTTACTGTTTGTGCTGCCTCCCATTCTCTCGCCCTAGCCACTAGGAGGTGGGCAGGCACATCCCCCTGCATTAGGTATTTAGCTTGGATTTTCTCCAACCAATAATCCACCTTGCCATAAATAAATTCTGCCATTTCATCCCTAAGGTCTTTGAGTTCAGCACCTAGTTCTGTAGATGACCCTTCTAAGGGAGCAAGGGAATCTATAGCCCCTAGGATAAACTCCTCTCGGGCTTGTCTTAGTCTATTTCTTCTCGCTGCACATCTTTGAGCTACCTCCTAATAAAGAACTTTACAGACTGGCCAAGCTAATTGCTCATCCTGTAACGTTGGTAGTTGGATTTGGATGATCTCTTTGAGAGCATCTTTTAACTTTTCCTGCATTTTAATATCAGTCAGTAGAGATTCATCCAATCTCCATCTATATGGCTTAGTCAGAGAAGCTTTTAGCTCCACGTCATCTGGATTGGGGAGTGATTAGACAGGATTCTACTATGGTAACTTTTTCTAATTCCACAATGCTTCCTTGTTAACCAGGAAAAATCAATCCTGGAGTGTTTTGTGAGCCCCAGAGAAGAAAGTCATTTTATTGGGTCCCTGTTATGAATCCTGCAGGCTCACTAAGTGCCATAGCCTCTAAAAATCGACTCAGAGCCTCTGTGCCTGGATAGGGTTTTTTAGAAGGTGGATTCCTATCCTCCCAGTTATTTAGGCACAGGTTCCAGTCCCCTGCTAAAATAATGGGGTGTGCTGGCAGCACCACTACGTCTGCCTCTAACGAAGCGAAAAAGTCCAAATTGGAGGGTGTTGGACTGTAAATGGAGACAATTGACAGGTCTGAGCCAAGATAGAGCCCGAAAGAAAATTCCCTCTATTATGCTCTCTTTTTACTACCCTATTTACTGTACAGGGGAAAGTTTTCCCCACAAGAATAGCTACCCCCCCCCCCGAAGCAGTTGCGCTTCCCACTGCAAACACCTGACCCACCCACAGTTTTTTCAAAAGATCCAGTTCCTGAGTCAGAAGATGAGTCTCCTGTAAAGTCATGGCTTGGGCCCTCATCCATTGAATATGTCTCAAAATTGCCAGCCTTTTTCGCCTACTCCTAAGGCCTTTAACATTCCAAGAAATGATTTTAACATTTAACATTGTACATGAATACTCCCCTAACCATCACCTCGACAGGATCTGCCACTGCATTGTTTATAGCCAATGCACTCTCTCTCTTTTCCTTTCCCCCCACCCCACCAACACAAATCCCCAATCCAATGATCGCCCTCCTAAAAAATAGTGATCCATGAATGAGCAGTTTCCTGAGTGCCCCCGGCCCCTGTTGCCATCATGAAGCTCATACCAGATATTAAAGGTAATCCCATCCCTCAGTTATCACCATGTAGTGCCACCTCATTCAGTTTCTCCAGGGCATCAGAAGACCTTCCCCATCTACATCAAAACCCCTTTATCAAAATACCTCCCCTGCCTTTACTTTTAAATGCCACTCTGGATATCTCCTCCCCATCTGAGTCACTTAGTAGAACGCAAAAACAGCAGACTCGGGGAGACACCAACGCCTTCCATCTCTCTCCTCAATAACGACTGAGCAGAGGAAGGGAACCAGAGCGATAATATAAAAGAAAATAATAAAAAGTAAGTATAAGAAGGGAAACAAGCCCAGTGGTCTTGCAAGAAAGGGGTGTTTAACTGAACTCCTGCCTGGTTACGTTTCTATGTGCACTTTACAAGTACTCAGTAGAGTTTTGTTTTAAATTAGCTATTATAGTGCACTGTGGATCTTTTGTACACTACTGTCTCATTGGACTTCAGTATTGCATAGTTAGTCAGCTCATTTGTGGTGCAGCTTTTGGTTTTTCATGTCTTGCAAGGAAGACCCATCCTTCCCCCTCCTATCCTGCAATGAGCCTAAAATCCTCTTTTCCTCTCCCCCCCAAATAAACTGCCCTCAGTACTACAGTTTGGTCTGGTGGAGGAGAGCACTAGCCTACATGAAAAAAAAGAAAAAACAAAAATTGCTCGCTAATCACCCCAACTAAGTAAGCATAAGCCATTGTTTCCTTTCCCCCTATAAATCGATATTCAGAAATCCTCTTGCTGCTAACAAGCTTTAAAGCACCGGTTTCTCCATCATCTGATAGGATACCGAAACTGTCTAACAGGAGGAAACAGGGACTAAATATGGCGTATTCCCCACAGCATTTGGAGCGGGCCTAAACCTCCCCCCACCTTAAAACCATTGGATTGCCTATGAAATAACATATCTGCCCTCTAGTGGCACCTCCACTGATCCCATTACTGCAACCCAAAATTACATGGAGAGGCAGAGTCATCCATCCTAGCTCGCTCTATCAACCATGGTCAAACACCTCCCTATAGCACTTAATTTCTCTTTTCTCCAACTAAGTCCCTTGTTATACCCCGATAACACAACTATAGGCTGCATGCCAAATGTAATCAACAGATTATTTATATTTTAGAAAACCTTAAACTGATTCAGTCCACGCAGATTATTTCCTCTTCTCATATCTTTTTATCCAAAATCGGCTTAGAACTCCCATTTTCCAAAAATAGAAAAGTCAGGTCGGAGACTTGAATAGTGATGGAAGCTCAAACACTTAAGCCATCCAAAGCGTCTTGTGCTGTTAAGTATTTTTTGCCTCCAGCTTGGAGTTTCACTATCAGTATCGCCGGATGCTGCATCTGAAACTTGATCCCAGCTAAGTATAGCTTCTTTTTAATTTCAGAATACTCTTTCTGGTGATCTCGAACAGATGGAGTCTGGTCCTGGAACAACCAAAGAGTCGCCTCGTTCCATTGTAAGTTTTTAATTGCTTGGCTTTACTAAGAAAAAAAGCCTTTTCCTTGTAGTTTAGGAATCTCATTATTAGTACACACATGCAAGTTTCGGGGGTGGGGGATCTCTCTAAGGCTTGGTGTGCTCTTCCTAGTTGTATGCATCCCCATATGGAGTCGGGCCTAGTATTTTAAAGAGCAGATCCAGAAGAAAAGATACACAGTCCACCTCCTCCATTCTCTCAGGAAGCCCAGCCCTGATTAAATTATTTATCCTACTACGCGATTCCTAATCCCCAGTATGATCTTCTAGCTTTTTGACTTGCTTACACAGGGCGACCACTTCTTGATCAGTTGTTGTGGTTTTCTTTTCTTGTGATGAGACTCTGGCCTCTAGATCTCCCATCCTCCTTGCTAGGGCATTGAGAGTCAGCTTCACTGTAGAAATGTCCACCACTAAACCCTGTAGCATTTGTTTGATTTCAAGGATGTCATCCGAATTTGCTTTATCGCCCTCATCCACTCTCGCTTCATCATCTTGATCCTCAGGTACGGGCAAGAGGGGTTTAGGATGTTTCACTGCCAGAACACGAGCTGATAAGGGCTCTGGATTTCCACACTTCATCTCTGCCATGCGATCTGGCCTGTACTGCACTCCACAAAACCAGGTAAATAGTGCAATCTACACTGTTCACCTTAAAAGTAAATGGAGAATCTTAGAGAACCAATATAGGTATTAAACTGCCAAGAGGAGCCCAAAATAGATTTAGAAAAGTGAAATAGTATGACAAGGGCCTGGGAGCAACATTCAGGATGTCTTCTCTCCTCTAGCTCATCACGTGATCCCAGTTTGTATTTTGTGAGCAAAGACATTTTGGTTTACTTGTTGTTTACTGTAGTATAGTACATTGTATCAGACTAACTGTTTGTTTCTAGGCTGATGTCTTCTGTAACTGCAGTGCATGTTAGAGTTTACAGTATATAAGCTCTGATTGTTTGTTTGTTGGTCCTGCTGTCCTCCCAGGGCTAAGTACAATCACAAAGGATTGTATTTAGCACCTGCAGAAAAGAAGAGTCAGAAAAGATCTGATCAAAGATTATGAAAGCTCTAACATGCACTGCAGGGGATTCTGGGATTTGTAGTTACAGGTGATGTCAGCCTAGAAGTAAGCAAAATTTGTGGCATGAGACATGCCTTGATCATGAACACTCTTTTCTGCTTTGACATAGGTCATCTATTGCATCTGACACCACTCGGTTTGCTAAGATTAGATGAATTTTCATTTAGAAAATAATAATACAAAACATTACACAAAAATGTATTACAGAACATTTGATACAAAGAATCCATAAAAATATAAGAAACATAGGAAAATAATGAATCCTGCAGTATTAATGCCTTTTAGTTCATAAACCTCACCTCTTCAAATTCCCCCAACATGTTCATTGTTTTTGTTTTGTTTTTTAAGAAGGATATTTAAAATAATAAAGACTTGTAATGTGTCCGTAGTACTTGTTAATGTCCATGGTTATATTTAAGTGTGTCCTTTTCATAACAAGTAACATAATGTTTCATTATGGCCATTAATAAGTCCTCTTGTGTCAAGCATTGTTGCTGAAGCACTAACCTACATCTAACTCTCCAGATCATATATTTAGACACAGCCAAGCACACCCTTAAAGTACTTTCATGAAATTCCAACCATCCTGTATCACATATCCCTAAATACCAGTATGTCATATGTCAAAGTCTGAAATTCCCTCAGATTCATGACTGCAACACATGGTATCCCAAAAAGCCAAACTATAAGGGCATTCAAAGAAAAGGTGCATCTGAGTCTCAGTTATGCCTGCACACATCTCTAGGACAGTACCTTTCTGACAGACTCTTGTTTATAAGAGTTGCAGACTCCCAGTCTCCCATGGCAGCTTAACCACACTGTGTGCCAGGCATATACTGGGATTCTGGGATCCATTTGCTTTCTAGCAAGATCACTGGACTGAATTTTACCACCTGGGAATATTAAGTATTCTGTATACCCATTTTCTAGAATAACATTATGCACTTGTTTCCTAGAGGACATTTGAAAAAAAATTGAGAGTTAATTTCCAAGATTTTTTATTTTTTCAAGGCAACAAGAATATATGCAGTTATATGTGAGGCTCTGGCCACTGATGGAACAATCCATCTACCCTTTTCCCATTTAGCACAGAAAGGCATCACCTATTCCTGAATTAAAAACCCCACTATATATATCTACTTCTGAAAATACCTTAGTAATATTGTTAAAGAAAAACAAGGAAAAGAAAAAAAACAGAGGATTTAGCATACCTAAAGCTTCTTTATTAATTGGAAGGCAGGAATAATTTAATTTAACTAGGTTCATCCTACTTTCCTGTAACAACTGGAAAAAATATTCTGAAGTCTTACTTCAGGTTTTGGGGGAAACCTAACAGAGATGTACAGTAGGAACAGCAGTATTATTAATGATTTTATGACCAAAAATATGTTATCTTTTCGATAATTGTTTTTCCAGAACATCACTTTGTGTTCTCATTCTTCAACCTTCCTTATCCAGCTACAGGCTGCCATGTCCATGGGCCCATATTCTATGCCTAATATTTCTACAGCCTCTGTAGCAGCCAGGACAGACCCAATGTGACTCAAGCTTCATGTCTTGCATACTCCCAAATACGGAGCATCTTTTAAATAAATTTATTTTAGCTTCAGGCAATAATTTATATCTTTTTAAGACCAGTAAACCCTTCTCACCAGAATCCACTTCAGCCAGTTATAAATGGATATCATCCACATATGCACTTATTTTACTGGAGTCATACAATGTGAAACTGTAATCCTTTTAACATGCTCCAGCTGACTTTACCAGTTTTCTGATTAAAATATCCATGCCAAAGGTGTAGAGTAGGGAGCTCAAAGGGCACTCCTGTCACACACCTTATTTCACAAGGACAGTCTGACCAAGAAAGCCATGAATTAAAGGCTGAAATGATGTGGCCTGATATTAATATTGGATCCAAGCTACAAATTTCTGAGGTACCACATGAAATAACGAAGCCTGAAAAAAAATTGGTGGGACATTTGGTCAAAGGCCTTCTCCTGATCTAAACTTAGGAGAAAGCCTTCTAGCTTTCCTAAACTCCCCCTGTCTTCTACTTCTCTGGTGATTATTAGGTTATCCTCAGGTTATCCTCTAATAAGTAAATCCATGCAGGCCACAATCACCTCTTTGTCATCCAATAAAGTAGTGTTAAATCACCAGAAGCCATTCCTATTACATATGCACTCACCAATCTCAAGCTGGAGCTCTACATGATCTGAAATTTCTGACACCATTGTATTAGCCTGCAAAATTTTGACATGGTTAGAAACAAAGAAATAATCAATCCTAAAGGAGATGATCCCTCTAAAATAAATATGTCCACCCTTAACATGTAACTCTCAATACGCATGTTTCATACCTGAAGATATCATCATATGTTTTAAAAAATGGAATTATGCCAGCCAGGTGGTGCTGAAAGCTGAGGCACTGGTGCCTTACCTCGTGCTATGCCAGCATCCCAGGTTTGGGAATGATCTCAGGCCACTGGGGAGTAGGATCAGGAGGATGGGTTGGAGCGGGATTGAGCCACAGCTCTCCCCTCCAAAGGGGTGGATGCCTACTCCTCCATAGCCCCACTCCCACAGGGTGGAGGTCCAGTGGGTTGTGCAGGTGGTACTGAGTAGTGACGTAAGTCTGGGGAGGGTCTGAAGGGGCCACTGGATCCTGGCATTTGCACGCACCTCCACATGTGTACATGCATGTGTAAGCCATGGCCTGGGGGGGGGGGAGAAAAACTGAAAATACCTTAAAAGTTTATATGAAAAAAAATGGAATGGTTGTATATTTTGGGGTCTTTTCTGTTTTAGAGTTAGAGTAGGGGAATGTTTTTGGGGAAGGGGAAAATAAAATTCACAACACAACATTTCTATTTACAAGTACATAAATCATTCACAACTTTTTAAATCTCATTAGTCTATTATCATTGCTTTTCCCATACAATTTTGTTTTTCTTTTGCATCACTTCATTGTATTTACACCATTTTATATTCTCTATATTACGCTTTATTTTCCAAAAGGTTTTTACAAGATTGCCAAAGTTTCCTTTTTGAGCATGGTTTTGCATCTTTTTCTTGGACATTCTGCAAAGAAATGGTAACATTTCTCATTAAATCAACTGAGTTACTATTTGTTGTTATAAAACCCATTTACATCGGGCTAGCCAAATATAATATTTTAGTACTGCTAAGATAACCTGTAGAGTTTCACTATTGTATGTTTTCTGTTGTGGTGCATAAATTCTCGAGATTAGTATCTCATAAGTGATTTTAGTAAACAAGTGTCTTTGCAATTTCTTATCAAGGAATGTCCAACACTGGGTAGCATGAGTACATTCAAGGAATACATGTACTTGTGTTTCCAGGAGCATGTTGAATTCTGGTCTCAAGCAATATCTTTCTGATATTTGCTTATGTTTGTTATTGCTTCTAACTCCCAACTTCCCAAGGATACTTAGCCATAACATGCCCCACGTGAATTTAGAGATTCTGTCATTTGTTAGCTGTGAGAGAACTATTTTATTGCTACTGTCAGGACACCTTTGTATATTAATTTCTGTGCTACAGATAACTTCCAAACAGGCATTATACACCCTTTTCTGGTATAAACAATTTCAGTTATGTGTGGGGCCTTCCATTTTATAATTTTGTGAAACATAGATTTCACATAAACTGGTACTATCTGTGTCTTGGATATTAGTTTGTTCTTGTATTGCAGCCAGGTATGCTTACATACTTCTGTCCATTCTGTTACTGCTTCTTTTCATATCTGGTTTTCTGAATTTCTAGGTATCATTAAATTGTTGTACAAAAATATGCTATAATTTAAAAAAAATGCAGTTTAGCATCCCTAGAACTCCCTCATGTATTTGTCTGTAAGTTATCTCTCTTTTTACCGGGTTTAAATGGCTTCACCAAGTGCTTGGAAAAATATGCTATATATTTCGGTTTCTAATTGCATGGGTGGTAGTGGTAGTGGTGGTAGAGATAAAAAGCTTACATATATAAATACAGGCAGCAACAAGGTTTTAATCAGTAATACTCTTTTTTGTTTTGAGATTTGTTTGTATTTACAAGTTCCTGTTACTCTTTCAGCATGTTGTATGAACCTTTCCCAGTGCAGCATGGCTAAGTCTCCTTTTCCATACTGGATTCCTGAAATTTGTATTGTATCTTCTGAGGATTTTATATTTGCATAGGAGATGTGTACATAAGATTTGTTGTCTCCTAAGGGTATTCTTACACTTTTTTCAAAATTTATATTTGATCCTGACACTGATGCAAAAGAGTTTAACTGTTCTAGTACTATGTCTTCTGCTGTGTCATTTCTTACTACCATTACCACATCATCTGCATAAGCTAGTGTTTTTACAGGTGGTCCTGCCTGTGTTAGTTTTATACTGTGTATATCTGTGTTTATGATTTTTCTTAAAAAGGGGTTGAGGTAATATACAAAGAGTAGTGGACTAAGAGGACATCCTTGCCAGACACCTCATTTTATCTTAATTTTGCTTCCTGACCATTCATTTACTATAAGTTGTACTGTTGCTGTTTCATATAGATTTCTAATCCATTATATAAATGAAACTTTTCTGGGATTCCGTAATGTGTTAATGTGAAAAACAGATATTTGTGTGAAACATAGTTAAGTGCCTGTTCCTCATCTAGGCCTAATAATGCCCCCTTTCCTATTCCATGGTGATATTTTAGAAATAATTCTCTTAATAGTATTAGAGTGCCTTGGGTTCTTCTATTTGGCATGGAGCACGTTTGTGCCTTACTTATTAGCATATCTGAAACATTTACTGGTCTTTATGCCATTATGTTTCCTAAAATTCTAATATCAGTATTTAATAAACTGATGGGTCTCCAGCTTTTTTAGATCACCTGTATGTCATTTTTTGTATAAAAATGTTAGATTTGCTATTGACATTGACTCTGGTAGTTTGTTTCAAGAATCTCATTATACAAATGCACCAATTCAGGAGCCAAGACTTCAACAAATTTTTTGTAGAATTCTGTGTTCACACCACCTGTGTCAGGTGAGGTATTATTGCACAAAGCTTTTATTACAGATTTTATCTCACCTTCAGTTATCCTTTGTGTCAACATTTTCTCCTGCATATCATTCATTTTTGGAATTGGTATGTCCACAAAGTATTGTTCACTATTATCAACATTTATTTGTGTACTAAATGTTTGGGCCACAAATGCATTTACTATTGTCATCATTTCTTTTTCATTTGTATATTTTTTCCCAGTCTTATCTAGTAGTTCATAAAATATTCCATGGTCTGTTTTTTGTTTGCATTCTTTAAATCTCTAGTTGCAATGTTTTGTCTCCTTCATATTGTATCTGGAACATTTTTTTACCATACTAATCTGTTTGCTATAATCTGCATGTTATGTTTCTGCTTTTGATATGACACAGTGTAGATGCTTCCTTAATTTCAAATATTGTAGATATTTTGCTGTTGCTTGTCTTCCTTCTCTTTTTTGAAAAATATTTTTGAATTCTCTTTTAGAATCTTCCCATCACTCTGTGAAAGAATCATACATACAAATAACTGATTCATGAGCTGTCCACAATTTGTGCCTTTCTGACTGAACTGTTTTATTTTCTAATAATGCTGAGTTTAAGTGCCAAGATCCCTTATTATAGGTAGGTGTTTCGCACCATGAAATTACAATCTGCACAGCTCAATGATCTGAAAATGAGATTTCTTTTGTTTGTGCATTTTGAACTTTTATTGCTTGAAATATGAAAAATAAATTGATTCTTGTAGCATAGATCCCTCATATACATATATATATATATATATATATATATATGGGATACATGATGGGCAACTGTGGAATATGGAAAATATTTGCGCGAGTGCAGAGTGAACTGTGATAATATCACGAGTGCCAAAGGCACGAGTTATATTATTGCAGCACTCTGCATGAGTGCAAATGTTTGCCATATTCCACAAGTTGCACATCATATGTGTGATTTATACAATAGGGCTAGTATCCTTTAGGAACATTTTTTTCTGTGTTCTCTTCCTGTTTACTGTTTTTTTTTTATTTTGGTAACTGGGTAAGTGTTTAGGGGTGACCTGGGAGCACTGGGCAGTTAAGTGATTTGTTCTGAGTCACAGTATTCAAATCAAAGTTGTGTGTATCAAACACTAATCTGGGCTGCTGGATGCAGGACATTTGTTCATTGCTTGTTACTCTAACCTCTAGGCTATACTGACAACACTGTTTGTGTGTGGTCTGAGTGTGTGTATGTTTTTCTGAATGGGCTAGGAGTGTTAGACACTATGAGAAACAGGTGAATGTGATTTACAATGATAATTGTGTTACCTGCAGCTAGGAGTGAGAAACAGACTGTTTATTCAGTAAGTTGCAGGCTTCACTGAGACAGAGAAACTGTTGCAGTCAGCACTCAGAAAGAGAAACTGGTTTATGAAGGAGGCTGGTTCGAAGATTAGAGCAGCACAGTAATGGGCTAGGAGTTTCAGAATAACTACGGGACACAGGTGATTGTCTTTTATAATGCTAATTGAGTTAGTTGTAGGATTCAGTGAGAAAGAGAAACTGTGAAGTTACTAAATGCAGGCTGCAGTGTAGATAGTCTCACTCTGGTGACATCACCATTGTGAGTATATTTGATGGTGATGTAGACACTGTGGGTTTATCAGGAAATACATCCACAGTGGTGATGCCATCACAGTGGTTATGCAATAACTGTGAAAATAACACCATTTATTCATAGTGTTATCCCTTCACCCCATTGTATATATATATATATATATATATATATATATATATATATATATTCCTCCTGTTAGGTGTAATTCCCTATAGGCATCCTTTTAGAGTGTTGTGGTAACTATGTCCTTTGGCGCATTTGTATCACAAAATAATTTCTGAGTTTTTAAGCCTCTGTCAGATTGGTGTAAACCACAATTGAAGTTGCCTCCCTAAACAACTATTCCTGAAGTAGGCAAGTATGGTTCTATTTTTTTTTTTTAAGTTCAATTCTTTGTGCTTTAGTTTGTGGTGCATATGTAGATATTAATCTTATCCTAGCCGCTTCATATTGTATATCTAATAACATTTCTCTTCCTGGGTCTATTTCTGTTAGCCTGGAAACTTTTAAATTCACATTTGTAAACAAAATTCCTAGGCCGTTGTGTGTATTTTCCCCTACTGACCAAAGGTGGCACCATGATACCACATTTTAGGTACTTGCAAAATTTCATATTATGTTTTAAGTCAGGTGTATTGTAGACAAATCACCTCACTTTTTAAAATTTGTAACTCCATCAGAGTGGTTAATGATTTTTTACTGCTTTTTATACTGTTTACATTAAGTGTTAATACACTTAAAGATGTCATTTTTAACACAAAGTGGTGATTATTCTCTAACAAACCTTAAATTTGATGTCCCATTTTTTCTTAACTTTGTCCCCACTTCCTATATCTTCATGTTCTGATGATTGTTCTTTTGTTGAAGGTGCAATTGAAGAGGAATCTGAATCCTTGTCCTCTCCTTCAGTATCCCCCACTGTTTTTTGGAGTTTAGAGCCTCAAATTTGTTTCCTGTAGTGAGCACATTTGTACCTTTTGACAATTTTCTTTCCTTTCCCCCATGTTATTTCCCTTTGCCTGACTTATTTTGGAGCATTTTCTTCTGTCCCACCAACTTGAAAGGAACATCCTCTGGGGGAGCAGTGGTGGGAGGGGGGAAGGCATCTTATCCTGTTCCTGTTCCTGTCCAATATTCATTGCACCTTTTTGGGGCATTGCATTGGGTGTACTACCAGGTTCAGCAGGTTGGTCCAAAAACATTAGCGTGTAAGTCTGGGTCTGTAGTTGTGGTTGGATCTATAGTTAAGGAGACTACTTCTTTCTGTTTTTTTGGTCTTTTTGTAGTGTAGCAAGCCTTATTTCTGATGGCTGTGCTGCCTCTTTCTTTTGTGCCTGTGTGTTTAGGGGTTCATGTGAGACACTGCCTTCATTACTGTGTGAAATCCATAGATATCTAATATATAAGTGTCCCTTTTCTTCATACAAATTGCACCTAAACAGATTTGTACATACAGCAGCTTAATGCCCAAACTCCAAACAATGTGTGCATTTAGGTGGGTCACATGCATTGCTTAAAGGCAATCTTGACCCACATTTGTGGTATGATTTTGGCTGCCCTGGATAGAACAGGGAGCCACTGTCCCATCCTAAAAAACAACAACTGGGTAAATGAATTATACCATTACTGGGCACAATTAGTTTCACCTTAACCCTCCATCCCCCAGTCCAAATCTGCTTTCAGTCAATTATAGGTACTGGATTGTCCAGTACTTCGCACCTCTTTTTTAACCAAAAAAATTATATCCGACACATTCACTCCTTCATTCCTGAAAAGCTCAATTATGGTAGGGACTGCAGGTTTTGTTATTGGGATTGACAAAAATTGAGTCAAGAGCGAAGTATCTTTTAAGGTATTGTATTTTGTCCAAAATCGATCTAAGTCATCAACAGTTTTAAAGCTGTTGTCATAGTTGTTGTCATCTGTATGTATTAGTGCAAAACTTCTGATGCATTCCATTTCAATTAATCCTTTAATAGATTTCTTGCAATGCACACCTTATCTGGAGGTGTTTCTAGTCCACCTTTATACAAAAGTCTAATAGCATTGTTTCTTAGTGCAGGTTCTCTGTTTTAAACAAATTGGACATTTGAAACAGTGGTTTTTAAACTGCCATTTTCACTGGGTCTTACAAAGTTTGTGCACTGAGTCCCACTGTGACAATACCTTTTTCATTTATTTTTTCCACATATTGTCTATTTTTTTGCAAGGTACCAGTGCCTTCTAAAGGAGAATCTGAGGGCTCTAAGTCTATATAATTTGTTAAACCCCCATTTTCACAGACCAATTAAATTTCATTTTCCATATCAGAGTTTATTTTCTTTGTTATCATCTGTTCTATTTGTGGCATATTTGTATCACTGAGTGGTACACTCACAGGCTTGAAGTCTGTTTGTGACTGTTTTTAGGGCTGTGGCCAGAGTCTACAGCACTACTGGGATTGTAGCTCTAAAACAGCTGATCTTGGAACTCACTTTTAAGACATTTAGATGTATTCCTCCACAACTGCAAAATAGTGCACCGCCCCTCTGAGTTTTGCTGTTTGCTGCTCTATGTTAAAGGCATCTGAAAGGAGGGGGGGATGCTACTGTATTGTACCTCAGAACTTCTCAGGATATTAACAAAAAAAAAACTTTTGACACTGCTGTTTCTATCATCTGTCCAGCTCAGTCTAATAGATTTGTTCTATTCTATTTCTTTCAACAACCTAGGGATTGACTCATTATAAATTGTCTAGAGTTTACTGAACTTCTGAACCTCAGACTGCAGTGTCAGATTGCAGACAGTGCAATTTGCAGCCTATATTAGCTATCTGATTCCTATGGGCACACACACACACACACACACCAACAGCAGCATGATGATTGTGACTAAACAGCACTATATGACACCAACAAGAAAATAACTGTGGTCATTTGGTAGTTCTTCACATCCCTATCGGCTCTGGCTAGAACTTGTTTTTCTAGCAGTTCCTCAATATTTGTCTCAGGTTCCACAATGTTTTTCTCTATGGGCTTAGTGGTTTCCTGGTATTTCTTAATCACTGGATCTGTTGGGTCATGTATCAATGATCCTTTTTCTGTCTGTATCCAGTATGCCTCCATTAGCACTGTCGGTACTGACCCAGGAGTCTATTCTGTGGTCTTTTTAGTTGCAGTTTTAGAAGTTGCAATTTTAATCTTTCAGTTCAAATTTATTGTATGTCCTCCTGTTTTCCTTAGTCCAAAGTGATCTCTGCTGTGATAAGATTATCAGCTCAGGTGCTTCCTACAGGTGCAGAGCAGTTTCATTAGCTGCAGCTGTGCAAGGAGTAGTTTCATTCATAGCAGCTGTGTGCGGTAATTCCTCTGGATTTTTTAGTTGCTCATTTGTCCTCCACAAATGTTTTTCTTACTCAGTAATCTGTTGGAGTAATTGTCATTTCTTATCTTCCAAAGCCTTCTTTAAAGAGCTGCTGATGCCTCAAAGAAAACTTTGCAAAGCATAATAATTAGGTACAATTCAGCTTGCATTCCATATATATATATTCCATATATTTCTCTTCCCCATTATTTATTACTAAGTTAATCTGCATGACTACATGATCTTTATTTCTTAGACATCCCTTAGAGTTCATCTGCCTCTGTAGCTTACTCCCTCCTTCAAGTCATAATCCTCTGTTGTGATATCACAATGTGTTGCCATGAGAGTAACTGTGAGATCACAAGCAGTGCATTATGACTTTAGGTAGGAGAAAGCAACAGGGCTAGATGAACTCTTCAGGAACAAAGATTTTGTTTTAATGCAAATGGCCTCAGAAATAAATAAGGAGGAGGAGGAATACAGAACTAACGTGAAACACAAGCTGAACTTCTTCTAAATATTATGGTTTGTTAAAGTTGTCCTGAAAGTGTCAGCTGCTTTTCAATACCTCTTCAGCTGCATTCAAGTTTTCAGTTTTACCATGCTGAGTGCAGGTATCAATACCAGTTTAAATTGAATCAGTTTCCATCAAAATGCTGTTTCCAGTCACTATACCTTTTGTAGAAAAATCCTGTTTCTTTTCTGCAACAGTTTCAACTTTGTTTGAAACATCCATCATATCCATATCAGTTACTGAGTCAGCAGTCAGATTCAGTCTTGTAGCTGGTGAAACTGTAGAAGCTCCTCCTTCTTCCTTATCCTCCTCCTCCATATCAGCCATCTTGGCTGACCACCAGTGCAAAGTGATCAGCAGCTCTCCCTATTGCATGAGTAGGGGAGTTTCCCTGACGTAATGGCAAAACACTCCCCATCAATAGAAAAAGGTCCCTGTATCCCACCACAAATGATGCACTGGAAATTAGCTGTCTCAGCTTAGTGTGCCTTTCCTAGTCAAAAATTACAGGTCAATAAATAAATATGCAATAGGGCCCCTTTGGGATACATTACTTAACTGCAGTCACTCAGTTTGACCTTGGACACAGCACTTGTGGCTTCTGCCACTCATGAGACTATCCAACACCAAATGGCTCTTTAGCAGATGTATGGTAAGCCCTTGCAATTGGCAGATAGCCTTTCCTTTTTTTCTCTTACTTCATGGTTGTGATGTCTGAAATCCCATAATTCACAACTGTGAGTAAGAAGTTAATCCTTATTTATTGAATGGATAAGGCTGTCAGAACATCAACAGTCCTTTTTCAAAACCAGAGAACCAAGGAAGACTGCACTCCACTGTTTCAAAACCATCCTCTGAAAGATAAACTCTGGGGAGAGCCAATAGGGCTGCAGCTAAGGTAGCAACTATGTACAGATAACAAGTAGACAGATAGGCAAGCATAGATTACATAGTATCACAGACAAACCACTAAAAACTTAGGATGTTTGCCACTGGTATAGAAGCCTTGGGGTAGTAAACGTGTTCTGGTGCACTGTGTGGGTTATATATTACCCAAAATTAGGAGCCTGTGTGTGTAATTTTGAATGCAGGATCATAACTTTGTTATGTTGTAATATTTTTGCTGCAGATTGCCAACATTGCCTTCTTATGACGCCAACTCAAGAAGAAGTGCAGAGAAAATGTTCAACTCTTGTCTGAAAGGTGATTTCATACAGGGACTGCGAAATCACCTTTTGGGATACAAAAATACATTTTTGGCAGGATTTGAAAAATGACAGCTGTCATATTCATGAGGTGCTGTAAAGAAATGGCTATGCTGTGAAGTAGGGGTAAAAATATAAACAATTACCAATGTTATGAACCGCATTCACAAAATGTAATGTAGGCTCATAAATTTGTTGTGTTTTAATATTTTTACACCAAAATTTCAACATAGCCTTGTAAAGACCCTGCCTCATGAAGAAGGGCAGAGAAAATGTTCAACTCCTGGCCAAAAGGTGATAGTGGGCAGGGACTGTGAAATCACCTTTCAGGATGCAGAAACACATTTTGGGCAGGAGCAGAAAAATGACAGCTATCACATTCATGAGGTACTCTAAAGAAATGGCTATGTTGAAAATTTGGGGTAAAAAATGTTGAATATTACCAAACTTATGAGCCTGCAAAATTCAACATAGCCTCATAACATTGTTTTCTTTAAAATATGTTTACTCCACATTTATAACATAGCCTTCTTATGATCCCACCTCATGAACAAAGGCAGAAAAAAATGTCAGCTCCTAACTGAAAGGTGATTTCCTAAGGAACCACAAAAGTACCTTTTAGGATGTTAAAAAAAAATTATTTTGGCCAGGATTTGAAAAATTACAGCCATCACATTCATGAGGTTCTATAAAGATATGGCTATGTTGTAAATCTGAGGTAAAAAAAATTGAAAATTACCAAAGTGATGAGCCTGCATTTGCAAACTTCAATGTGGGCTCATAACTTTGTTGTTTTTTTAATACTGTTATACCAAAGTTTCAGCATAATCTTCTTATGACCCCACCTCTTAAACAAGGGCAGAGAAAATGTTCAACTCCTGCCTAAAAGGTGATTTTGTGCAAGGATCACAAAATCACCTTTTGGGACAGATTTGCCTAATGTCAGTGTGACTGTTCATGAGGCGGGGTCCGAAAAAGGCATGTTGAGTACCCCAACAAACATGCAAAAATGGCTGCTACACAACCGCGTTTGAAAACATCATTGAAATACATTGAATCACATACTGTTTCTTCAGTTCACAGTCCAGCTTTGAAGAGTGAAGACATGTCTGCAGTCAGAGAGGATTCTGACATCAACCCCCAATGAGTAAGTAAGGACCTCGTGGGTGGAGGGTGCTGAGTGAGAAGGGTCTTCTCAAGGGGACAGTAATGGCCACACAAGACATCAATGCACAGTTTTCTTTTTACAGAGTTAAAAAAAATGGATTCATGATCAAGACACTGGGGGTTGGACACCCCAGTGTCACTATTATGTTCTTGGGGAGATGGGTGCTGAGAGGGAGGGTCAGGTGGGTGGGTGGGAGGAAAAATACATTTAAACAAATAACCACACATGCATGGTAGTGAATGTGTGGTTCCCTTATGAGTTGGCATCTTGGTTACACTGGAGGATTGGGCACCCACAATGTCAGTGTTATGTTTGTGGGGTGTGGAGTGGTGGGTGCTGAGAGGGAGGGTCAGGTGGGTGGGAGAATAAAAAAAACACTGAAACATGATGACACATGTGTGGTGGAGGATGGGGGGTCTCATTCCACCTGGTGAAACTCGGGTATTGGGCACCCCCAGTGTCACTGTTATGTTTCTGGGAGGGGTGTCAGGGGCAGGGCTGGTGTGAGAGAGAGAGACTGAGTGAGCACTCAGTGGGTGGTGGAGTGGGTGTCAGCACAGGTCTACTGTGACTCAACTGAGACAAACACAATGAACAAAATAGTGTCTATGAGAAGACTGCATTGACACTGTGGAGTGCTTCACAGAGCACGGAGGTGAATGTGAAGCAACTTCTAAATGTTGCTTGGTCAGAGTGAAGATCTTCTTTTGTTCACATGAGGTCTGCAGGGCTCCACCCACTGTAGCCCTAAAAAGTATGATCCCCATCTCTTGCTTGGCATGTACTGTATAGGCACTATGACAGATGCCCAGCTTCTATTTTGTTGTATACAGCTCCAGTTTTATCCTTCAGTAATAATGTCCTTAATACAAAATGTTAATTTTGATAAGTATTATTGCTACAGTTGGATGTTATCATTCTTAGAGAGTGCATTATTGGTCATGGCACATTGTGTATGGGGAAATTTATAGCATAATCTATCGATGCTTTCAAACGATATTTGCATATCACATAACCCTTGGTTATGAGAGCGCTTTACAAAATCATGAGAAAACCATCTTAGCCATGTCCCAAGATGAAGCTCAAGAGGAGTGAAGCACTGTGGATGAGTGAACAGTTGGATCATATTCTGAGGAAACAGTATATCCTGCATTCTGTAAGAAATAAGGCATGACTGGGTATTGGTTGTATTAGTTTACCCAACAGTCAGAGGCATAGGAAGCCATGGAGTAAAGCTGAGTGCTTTCAGTCCCCAAACATGGGGTAAACCTGGTACAGCCAAAGCCCATATAGTGCCTTATTGTTTGTATAAAATGAGCTTACCATGTAAAAGTAATTGACAAACACAGGGGATTTAATACATTTAAATAACTTAATAATTTATTGTATTTATCACTAAGCATGAAACAATAATTCCCAAATCCATGGTGGGTAGTGTAAATAGTGTATCCTCCTACTGGTGTCAACAGTGTATGCCATAATCACAATTTCTTTTCAAGTGGAAACTGCTGTTTTTATGTATTGCAACAGACCTCCCAGACCTTCCAACCTTTATTTTGCTACCTCAAAACAAAGTGAGAACAGTCTTCTTCAGTGTGCTACTGTAGTCAATGCAGCTCTCATCTCTTTGCCAGCAAAGGTGACAACACTGGTATTTTCATAAAACCTGCTCCCACAGATTGAAGCAAACTGCAAGCTTAATGCTACTGCTACATCACAATGTATATGGTTTCCTGTTAAGGATGCTAGCAGGTGTTGCAGTAGAAGTACTACCGACAGATGCAAATTTCACATACCTACATTGATTTGCTGTTCCTGTAGTATCTATTCTTGTTTATTAGAGTTGTGTGAGTAAAGGAGCAGTCAGGTGGGCCAGTGGGTGGGCAGGAAAAGAGAAAGAGAGTGCTGTCTGAGACAGCCGTCATACAGGAGCAATCCTGAGCGAGAACTGCAGTTCTCTTTTATAGATCAACAAAACTAAAGTAAGTGTTTAGGCACAGTGAAACAAACTATGGATGGATGTAGGATCAAGATATCCAGAAGCAAGCCAGCAGGTGATAAGGAAAGAGAGAGAGTGTAGTGTAAGGCAACCATCATATGGGGAGTGGTCCTAAACAAGAACTGCAGTTCTTCTCTTTGATGAGCAAAATAGTGCCTATGAGAAGACTTCATTGACATTGCAGAGTGCTTCACAGAGTACGGAGGCATCTGTGAAGCAATTCCTAAATGTTACTTGGTCAGAGTGGAGTCCTTCTTCTGCTCACTAAAGGTCTGCAGGGCTCTGCCCACTGCAGCCCTAAAAATGCACATAATAGAAGTCTATTACATTTCACAAATCAAAGAAAAACCCAGAACTAGCTTACATCACTTGAAAACTTCATACACACTGACATACTGTACCTCTCTTACTCCTGATTGCAATAAATGTTGAAATTGTTTTAATGTATTTGCATATCTAGTAGTTGGAAATACTGTAATTTGTTCTAAGATTGAGAAGGCCCATAAGCAAATGTTATTAACCCAAATGTGACTTTTAATTTTAGGTATTATTAGGCCTCAGCAATGTACATCCCTCAAATTGTGAACACATGTCAAACTTGTAATGAACTTGCTTATCTCTACACAAGATTTGCATTTCATTATTTTGAAATATTGATGTCATAACTATGAATTAGGGTTTTTGTAAATTGCTTGTATAATTCAAAACTATCTAAACGTTCCACTTTGCTGTAAGGTAAATACTGATTACATAGTTCACATTCTACTGATGAGGAAAGGAATTCCTTAATCTGTGACAGTTTTAAACACTAAACACAGGTGTTGTGACAATATTCAGTATTACACAAGATACAAAACAGTTTGTGTATAAATTACAAGACTTATATTTCAATCGCAGGGTTCTGGTTGTCTTATGCTAAAGTTGGAAAGGATTTAGATAATTTTCTCATCCAGTTTCTCTAGAATGGTTAAGATTTAAAGGTTGAAACTTTGCATTTAAAGGACACTAGCCTACACAATAAGTTGCTGTCTTGTATTTTTAGTTGAATAAAAAAATGTAACTCAAGTAAGCAAAACATACATGTTTAAAAATCACAGTATATGCATGCATGATAGCAATAATTATTTGTGCAAAATGGATGAATACTGGTATCATATGTCATAAGACCTTTGGAATGTGCCATACAATGGCAGGCAAAATATGATGCTGTATATTGACAACTTCAAAACAAATATCCAGGATAAATGTAATGTAATATACATAAATATATGCATACGGCAAAGTGTTGTTCCTTTTCATGCGTAGAACGAAAGTGTATATTTGGTTCTGTACTTGGTGAGAAGGATGGAAGTAGGTGTTAGCCTATCATGATCATCTCATATTTCACAGCAGTTGGCAATCTTTAGCTACATGTAGTATGGTCATTTGAAGACTAAGGCTGGGATTCACAAACAATAGCAACATGCAATGCAAAAGTCTGCGTTGCCCCTAGTGATTGCCCAGATATAAAACATGCTATTCACAGAAGAATAGCGTCTGGTGCTATCCAACTGTGAATAGTTCTAGTGAGAGGTGCCAGCAACACCAATACCATGACCTTTAACCCCACCAGTGCAGCCTCGTCCCCCAGCCAAGTGAATACCCCCGCAAGCATAGCGCTGGTGTGCTAACATAGTATTCACTAAGGCAGTCATGCAAATGAGTCCATTGGGCATGTGTGACACTAACAGTCCATTAGTATGCTCATTAAGGGCCATTTGCATGGATTGTGACCAGTAAAATGCTCTCCACCATGTCCCAATTGCAGTCCTGTAAGTGTAGAATCCTTGGTAGTTCATTGGTGCCCTCCCCGGTCACCAATCACCATCCCTATGTGTAATATGAAATTTCCATAGTGTAGTGGTTCTTCCCCCTCCCTGGTCACTGACCCAGATGTAAAATTAATTTTTCCATAGTGTAGTGGCCCTCCTTCATCCTCAGTCACCGATCACCTTCCCCAAATGCAAAAAAAACCAGCCCTGGTAGTCTAGGGTCCTTCCCCCGACCCCAACTCTGTCCAGTGTGACCCACCACCCCGCCCCCATCCCAACCCATTGGAGGCCTTAACAAGGGTGTACTGGAACCCATATGAAGTTTGACTGTTCGACACCAAGTTTTTGATCACCTTTTGCAGGGCATTCCGGGTGTCATAGCTCACCCATCCCATGCAATTTGTGAGGACAGTCATCTTCCAGCAGGAGGATGTTGCTGCAGCAGAGCAGGGAATTTGAGTGAGATTAAGGAAGAGCAAGATGGATCTACATGATCACAAGCCCGGGAAAGGGAGAGGACCTTTTCTAGCATGAAAATGGCCTGCCAGTCATGGCATATCAGTTTCAATATATATTGAACAATGCCGTACATCAGGTGGGGTTGGACCCCAGGGAGTATGGCATGCATTCTTTCAGGATTGGGGTAGCCACTAATGCAAGAAGCCTGGTTTGGGCAAGTGGTGAGATCCAGGCACTGGGGCTCAGGAGGCTCAGGCCTTCTTGAGTTATGTATGCCTGCACTTGGAATAACCTCTGATTGTCTTTTCCAGGGTACCCGGAGGTCAATAAGACCATATGGATATGTGGTCATTCCTTTATATAGCAAGCAACAGCGAGCGTGTCAGCTGGGGCAGGAAGCAGTCCCATGGGAGGTGTCTTCTGGGGGTCAGCATCAGGAGGTTAGGCATGGACCGCATGCTCTGGGAGGCATTGCTTCTGTGGCTGTGGATTGAACAGTTAAATCACTGAAGCCCTGAGGTGGTACATCTCGGGTGGGAAGATCTGGGAGCTCAGAAGATGGTGGACTTGCTGCTCACTATGAAGGAGGATTTTTATACCATAAGAGGCTGGTGACCCCATGAGGTCCTGATTTGGTCACAGCTGATCCAGAGGTGGAGCTAGCCACATGCTGATGGGGTGGAGTCTCTCAACCGGGCTTGCATTTGATCAACAGGGAAAAGAGGACCTTTATGAAGTCAGTAGGGGGGACTGTGGTTAAGCATAGCAAGGTTTAAGGGTCTCACCAAATTGTGGTGGACAAGGCAGGGAAGTTGATGGAGAAGGGGTTAGATATGCTACTGGGTGCATTGGAGCAAGTCTTGGAGGAACAGTTTGAGCAAGCAGCTTGGGGGTCAGACTGTGTTTACCCTGTGGTGTCTCAGGAGGATCACAGAGTGAAGAAACATGAAAAAGGAGGGGGGATGAGTCAAATTTGTCTGAAGGGCTCATCACCACCCCCGAATAGGTATGAAGGTGGTGGACTGTGGACCTGGACCCAGGAAGGGGGTCAGTGTCCACCATCATTAGGCAACCTGAAAGCTCAGCAATGCTGGATGGGAGGTGGCAGCAAAAGCCTTGGCCATTATGACCATACCAGGTACCACAGGCAATCGGACACACACTGGGTTGGCCTGGGATTGAGGGCAGGTGTGTTATGAAGCCTGGTGAGGTGCGCATCCCCCCCAGATGCGCATGCTGTTCTTGTTTTGTGTGGTTGACTTCAATAAAGGCACGGCTGCGGCTATTTCCTCAAAGACATGTGTCAGTGTTTTTCATCCAGGGCAAGGAAATGGAGAGCTAACTGATAATACAGAGGCTGCAACAGCTGGCAGCAGCTGGAATTTGTCTGGAGTCATCCTCCCTGAACCTGAGGAGGGTAGGAGAGAGGCGATCCTTCCTCTAGGGCAGGGGGATGGGGGAATGTCATCCAGGAGAGGAAGGATCACCAGAGCTGCCCATAGGGGTGGTGGCATCCAAGGGGTAGGAGGAGAAAGAGAAGTTTTGTGGACTGGTAGCCAGCAGTTCCCCCTCTTTCTCTTCCTGCCCAGTTGGATTTCCTACCTGCCTGCCCTCGTAAAAGCAAGGTTGGGTTGGCTAGGGAGTTAGGGCCCCTCTTGGATCCAGTATGGGTGGCTGCAATCAATCAATCAATCAATCAGTCTTTATTTATTTAAGGTGCCTTTCTTAAGCCAAGGCACCTTTACAAATGACATAAAACAATAAATATTTAAAACAGGATTTAAACAAGATTAAAATTAAATAATTAGCAGTCATTAAAAGCTTCGTTAAAAATGTAGGTTTTCAAAGCTGCTTTAAAGCTCTGGACAGTCAGGCAATTTCGTACCTGATGAGGTAGAGAATTCCACAGGGTCGGGGCCATAAAATGAAAATATCTTGCCCCTGAAGTTTTTAAGCAGACCCTGTGAATCTCTAGCAATCTCTTGTCAGTTGATCGGAGCGGCGGGGGGACGGTAGGCTTGCAGGAGATCTTTCAGGTAAGCAGGTGTTGGGGAGTTGCTTTTCCCAGTTTTCCCTTTAATAGGATTTTTCCAGGTTTTGCACCTCCTCCAAAGAGTGCATAAGCAGAAGCAGAAGTGGGAAATACAGAGGTAGGATAGGACATCAAGGGTAAGAAACATGAGGCAAGGATGATGCATTAGATATGTCACAGTCATGTGCAGCATCTTGGGAGGATCACAGAGTGAAGAAATAAGAAAAAGGAGGGGGAACAAATCAAATTTGTCTAAATGACTCATCACCACCCCCTGGTCAGCATAAAAGTGGTAGACTGTGGACCTGGACCCAGGAGGGGAGTCACAGTCCACCTTCATCAGGTACCCTGCAAGGTCAGCAGTGCAGGATGGAGAGTGGCTGCAAAAGCCTTGGTCATTCGACCAACTGAGGTACCACAGGCAATTGGACACACACCTGGGTTGGTCTGGGATTGAGGGCTGGTGTGTTATGAAGCCTGGTGAGGGGTGAATCCTTCCGATTGCGCACGCTGCTCTTGTTTTGTGTGGTTGACTTCAATAAACGCATGCCTGAGGCCATTTTCTTGAAGACATGTGTCAGTGTTTTTTTTTCCAGGGTAAAGGAATGGAGGTCTAACAGACAGTTGTTTTGCATGGTGTTTCTAGGGATTAAACCTTTGCATTTACCAGTGGTTATAACCCTAACTTCAGCATGCTCTCTCAAAACATGACAACAAGGTTTTTGGTATGTTTGGGTAAACTTCATTATTTGACAGACTGTCCTAAACTTAGGTTTATATCCACTGATTAATGCAAAAGTTTGAACTCTAGTTACACACCAGCACATAATCACCATTGTTCTGGGTCATTTGTACACTGTCACATTTCTCTGTTTTCTTGAAGTTGCATAGCAGCCCTAGCTCTAGTCTAACATTATGTTTGCAATTAATTATGCATCACATAACACACAACTGAGTGTGCAGTTGTAAAAGGAATATACAAATGTCTTTAGTGGTTGTTCAGCAAGAGGCACAGCTGAGTGCCTTTAACCACCAAAAAGTGCATGTATTCCTTACAGTAGTACAATATGATGCATGGTATTCTGCTCTTAAAATGGGCAGCAGTATAATTTTAATATGAATAAAAGTTATGTAGTTTACTTAAGTGTGAGGTCAAGCACTATCATGTGATGTCACTTGACCCATAAAGCTCTAGGATTTTTAAGACCCTTTTTATATCAAAAAATAATATGGCTAAAGTAAACAGGACAGGCAATGTCATCTTGGGGTTCTAGTAACATCACAAACCACTAGAGTCCCATTCTTATGGTTATTTTTCAATTTAATTATAGCTTTAACTCATTGTAACACACAGCTACTTAACTATTATTCTATATAAGTCATACTTTGGGATCTCTTAACTGCAGCACACTTTAGTGTATATTAATACCTATTACAACAAAGAATCTGTTTCTCCACCCTGCCCCCAACCCCACCCCCAAACACACACACACACATATATGCACCCTCATATACACAGACAAGTAGGGAAAATAACATATGCTAGATCTTTATTCTGTGGGCACCTTGATTATTGTAATTTTTGATCAATTAAGGTGAAATTAAACCATTTAAGAAATGAGTAGAATTTATTAAATATAGTGCTAAGATATATGATTAAAGTTAATTTAACAACTGCATAGAAAGCTCTTGAATGAATAATATATAATAATTCTTGATGCACAGAATAGGGAAAAAGACACATTTAGATGTTTTAGTATTGCATAACAAGACCTGTATGGAAACCTGAAATAGTTCTGTATTCACGTATTTCTTTTTGGATATACTTCTACAAATAGTGCTACAGTGCTGCCCACCAGTATTAGGCACTGTCTTTGAGACGTCCCTGTTTACTGCATGGCAAATTGGAGTAATTCCCATTTGATTACACTGAGTTCCTGCAGTATCCTACAAGATATCACAGCAAAATCTGTGATAAGAGTTCTTGATCCAGATGGGTTGTACTGTAGATGATTAGTGGTTTCAGAGATCTACTTATTTTTAAATGTGCACTGTATTTTTCTGTTGTATAATTTTGTGTTTTTTTCATTTGAATTTCATGTATGTAATTTCAACCTGCCAATATAGTAGATTGCAATTAGTTGAATAAAGTCACAATCAAATCATTTTAATTGGAGAAACAGCTCTCAAGTGAAATGGTTATTAGTGATACTGTCTGTGTACTACAGTTGCTAATGTACATTTTAGCTTAGCCGCAAATGGGATAAAGAGAATTTAAAGGGCCACTGCATGTCACTTAAGTGCACTAGTGTCACACTGCACCACTGAAAAAACAATACAGAGGGAAAGAGATGAGGTAGGGGAGAAAACCTGACACATTAATAAACAAGCATTTGTCAATGCTGAATGTTGTCACACTGGCATTGGCAGTGGCTGAACTAGAGACACATAAGAGGAATGGCAGTGAAGTATTGAAGTGATGCCAACCCCACTCCCACCCTGTAGAGAGCGACAGGCATTGGGGTGTGCCTTTGGGTCGTCAGCTATAATGCTCATGCCATTGTACCTCACCCTACCCTGTAGACACTGACAAGTGTTGTGCTGTGCTTTAGGGTCTTTGGGCATTATATTTAACTCATTCCATAAGGAAATACACTGGCATGGGTGCAGTATAGGAGCGTGGGGTGAAGTTTGTGGCTGAACAGTGCAAGACATGCCACGATGCCTGTCAGTGGCTGCAGGGTGGGTGTGGGGGGTGGAATGGCATAAGCATTACATCCGATGATCCCAAGTCACAGCCCTGATGCCTATCAGTCCGTACCGGGTGAGGTGCTACAGTTGGAAACCCTAACACCGTAGGCATGTAATGGTAGTTTCACTCCACATTTTCACATGGGCTGCTTGTCAGGCCACCTCATGAAAAGTGACACAATCACTTTGTTAGCTGAAACATGGTTTTGCACAGCGGCTGTGCCATTTAGTGACAGAGGGATGAAAACACAGTTTTGGGCAGGATGTATAGAACGACAACTGTATTGTTCATGAGGAGGCGTAAAAAATGGCAAAGTTGAACATCTGGAGTGGCAATATGAAATATTGGTGAAGCAATGAACATGCATACAAACTGCACAACAGACATCTGCAACCCAATTATTTGTGGGACTTTTTTAGGCACATTTTCAACATAGGTATTTTGGGATCTCCCCTCATAAACAGTGGTGCTGTGATTTCATTAATGTGTCCCAAAAGGTGATTTTCCACAGCGAGCACGCCATTGTGCACTACAGTTGTGAAAACATGTTTTGGGCAGGCTGTGAAAAATGGCAGCTGTACTGTTGATAAGGAGGTGTGCACAAATGCCAGTGGTGAAAATCTGGCATGGAAATATTGCAGATTTACAAAGTTACAAGGCTGCGTGGGAACTGTGCAACACACACTTGCAGCACAGTCATTTTATGGACTTTCGGCACCAAATTTTCAACATAGGCATTTTAGGACCTCTGCTCGTGAGCAGTGTCATTTTCATTTCCTCAAACTGTCTCTAAAATTTGTTTCATGCAGCGACCATGCAATTCTGCGCCGGACATGCGAAAACACATCTCAGCCAGGATATGTAAAATGACAGCTGTACTGTTCATAAGGAGGTGTGAAAAAATGCAAATTTTGAACATCTGGAGTGAAAATATTACAAATGCATAAAGTCACGAGCGTGTATGCAAACTGCTCAACGCACACTCTTAAAACACTAATTTTATGGACTTTCAGCCCCAAATTTTCAACATAGCCATTTTAGGACCTCTGCTAATGAACAGCATCACTGTCATTTTCATAATGTGCCTCAAACACAGACTTTTCACAGCGGCTGCGCTATGCTGCACCAGAACTGCGAAAAAACATTTTGGTCAGGATGTGAAAAATGACAGCTGTACTGCTCATAAGGAGGTGCAGAACAATGGCAATATTGACAATCTGGAGTGAAAATATTATAAATTCATGAACTTATGAGCGTGCATGCAAACTGCTTTTACTCATTAACACAGTCATGTTATGGAGCATCGTCACCAAATTTTCAGCATAGGCATTTTAGGACTTCTGCTCATGAACAGTATAACTGTCATTTTTGTAATTTGTCCCAAACGCTGATTTCTCACATTGACCGTGCTATTCTGCACTGGAAGTGCGAAAACATATTTTGGGAGGGATGTGAAAAATGACAGCTGTACGGTTCACAAGAAGATGTGGAAAATGCCAATGCTGAACATGTGGCATGAAAATATTGCAAATTCACTAAGTTACAAGCGTGTGTAGCAACTGCACAATGCACACTCATAAAACAGACATTTTTTTGATTTTTCCCACCAAATTTGCAACATAGGCTTTTGAGAGCCCCCCATGAACTAGTGGCACTGTCATTTTGTTCTTGCTCCCAAAGGTGATTCCACGCAGTGACTGCAAAATCACCTTTCAGGACCAAATAACGCCATGACAGTGCAAGAATTCATGAGGAAGGGTCCCAAAAACCCCATGTTGAAAATTTGGTGCCAGAATTCCAAAAAATGCCTGAGATATGCAGCAAAGTTGAAAAAACTCTATTTATTATATTCTACAGCTTACCGGCATTTCCTCAGTTCGCGATCAGCTTTGAAGAGTGCAGATGTGTTCCCGGTCCACCGAAGATCATCACGCCAGACTCCACAGGTAAGTATGAGGTGAGGGGGTGTGGGGAGGCAGGGTGCATAGACGATGGGTGTGGGTTGTGGGAGGGAGACTACGAGGACCATTTTTGTGTTACAAGGGTAAAAAAACAAAACATTGCAGGACAGTTTTTTTTTCCTCAGGGGATTTGGCACGCTGGGATGGGCTTCCAGCATGCCACCTAACTGTTTGGGGGTGTGCTGCAGCCAACGGGGGATTGGGCACCCTCGTCAGCACACCACAAAAGGGGGGGTAATTTATGCTGACAGGGATTGGGCACCCCCCGTCGGCACACAAGGAAGGCAGGGGGGCAAGAGCTGAGGGGGATTGGGCACCCCCCTTGGCATATAACAAATGGGGGGGAGTACTTTATGCCAACGGGGAGTGTGCTCCCCCTTCAGCACATACATTTGGGCCACAGCAAGCCAGCAGGGGGATTGGGCACCTCCGAAGTCGGCAGTTGGGTGGCTGCCATGCATAGAATGTGGCCGAGCACATCGGGAGGTCTGCTACATCTGATGGGCTTTGCTTGGATTAAAGTGGACCTTTCCTTAGATGTGCTCGCTACATTATGTATGCATGGTGTTGTGCCGGCATGCAGACTGATTGGGGAATGAGGGACACACCTACTGATGTGTGTCCTGCATTCACCCAACAGTGACCATGCCTCCAAATCTGCACTACCGTGAGATGTTGGCTGCGCAAGCGCACCAACATAAAAATGAAATAATTGTATTGGAAACAGAATATGAATACTGTTTAGATGACACATGCGAAGTATAGGTTTCATTTATGCTTTAGAGACAGGCAGTGTTCCACACATAAGTCACATAATAATTTTCAGTTCATCCACTGGGGTTCAGTAGGTAGCTCAGATGTGTCTTAGACAAAAAAGGGACTTGGGTCACTTCCTAATACTGACAATGTGGTGCTAGGAGAAATATTAAACTGACAGAGACTATATCCATTAAATGAGATGCTAGGGAGTTACTGGAAAAGTACCAGCTTCTGACATACAGGCAGCACAGTTTCAGGAAACACCATGGGACAGACACTGCATTGGTCAAGTTGTCTATCAGTGTTCTAGGGGCCATGGATGAAAGGCAATTGACTAGTGCTGCCTTTATTGATCTCACCAAAGCTTTACATTTGGTTGACTACTCCCTCCTATAAGATAAATGAAAACTATTTGTTCTCTCATTGTCTAACAAATTGGTCTCAAAAGGTTAAGTGGAAGGGTGCCCAGTCTACACAGAAGCAGATAATGGATAGTGTTCCACAAGGGTCTATCCTGTGTCCTCTGCTGTTCTCTCTCTTTATTAATGATATGCCTGGTAACTGTGACACAGCTAATTTACCACTGCATGACAATGACATAGTGTTGTACAGGTTCTCTGGTGATGTTACCCAATTTGGTAGTTGGCTTATAAGTGACTTCATGGAATTAGAGAATGATTTGTTATTAACAAGCCATACCAGGTGAACAGAGCGCTTCAATAATAGTGCTGTCAAAATCGCGCTTCATTAAATTGTGTCTGCCTTGATAGTGACAAGGGTAGGATAGTACATGGTAATTATCACTACCTCTGTAGATGTCAAGGCAAGGGAGGAAGAGGGGAGAAAATAGAGAAGTAGGGAACATTTTAAGGCTGTCTGACCCATGATGGAGAGGACTAAGGCAGAAGCAGCTTGGGCAGTACAGCTCAGGAGACCCTGGTTCTGCTCCCAGTTTCCTGAATCTTGTGGCTTCACTTTCCCCAACCCCAAGACCATTTTGTTTTATTTTATGCCTGAATCCATCCCCCCAATGTTTCTCCCCATCCCCAAGTTCCACCCCCCCATGGAGTTGACTATTAAAATATTGGGTGGTGTGGGAGACAAAGCCCCCACATTGAGTGGTGCAGGGCAGAGCCCCCATCGCAAAATTACAAGTTGTGATTTTGTTTTCTCACCATGGTAGTGGTCCTTCATGTGTTTTTTGACTGTTACCATTGGTACTATTTTTGTATTCAGCATTTTGCATGGGCACTGTTGCTGTCGGTGTCATTTTTCCTGTGCAGTTCTTGTCTGCGCTGTTCTTGCTTTTGGCATTCTGACCTAGTGCCTCAACAAGCTAGTCCTGAATACCAAGAAAACTAAAGCCATCCTGTTTGGTCCCAGCCACCTTGGTCCCACTGGACAATATTTGTTTCCTATTGCCATGACCGTAGGGGCCCTGACTTGAGGTGGTTGGCTCTATTAAATATCTTGGAGTGTATATGGACCAGGAAGTCTCCTTTAAGCTCTATGTGGATCATGTCTCAAAGTCTCTACACCAGAAAATTGGGTTACTTTTCTAGCTGAGCAATTATCTGTCCAGTAATTCCAGGCTTGTTATTGCCAACAGTAATCTACTCCCAGTTCTATTATATGGTACTCCACATCTTCTGACACTAAGGTACACAGAGACTAATAGACTTAAGGTCCTCTATAATGAAATTGGTAGATCTGCTGCCAGTGTTCCACCTAGGGAGCACCATTACCATGTCTTCTAGTTATTAAACTGGCCTTCCTTTGAAGGACAGTTCCAGTATTGTCTCCTTTGTCTAGCATACAAACTAGTCTCAATAATGTGTTGACAATTAAATCCTCAAGAAGAATGATCCAGTCCTCCAGTTGTACGGTGTTCAAGGTTCCAAGAGCAAGGTCCTGTGTGGGTAAACGACCCTTTGCCAATTCTGTTCCTTATCTCTGGAATGCCCTACCTGCACCCCTTTAAAACTGTTCCTTACTTGGTGCCTTTAAATAAGGATTTAAGACTCTTCTCCTCAAGCACAGTTTCTGTACTTGTATTTGTTGAGATTTACCTACCTGTTTTTTAATTTACTATTTTGTAAACGCAGACTTGTCTGTGTGCTTGCATTTTATTTTGTATATACCATCATTGATGACTCTGTAGCCCTGTGATTTCATTGTTATTGTTACAACTTGTGTTGCTCATCTGACTTTGTGTGCTGTTATGTTATGTTATGTTATGTTATGTTATGTTATGTTATGTTATGTTATGTTATGTTATGTTATGCTATGCTATGCTATGCTATGCTATGCTATGCTATGCTATGCTATGCTATGCTATGCTATGTTATGTTATGTTATGTTTCCATACAATTCATTTTGGGTTGCCCAAGAAAAAGGGACTTTTAGTGTCAGTGGGCCTTCTCGGTCAACAAAATTCAATCAATGAATGTATAAATAAATAAATAAAATAAATAAGCACAAGTTACTTCTAGCCCTGCCCGGTACTTGCTAAAGATCCCATGACACGTTTCAAAAAGGGTGGGGGAATTACCACAATATTCTGGCAAACTTTTTTTGCCTCATTGAATGTTGTTGAACACATGAAGGCTGCTACATTCATTTTATTTTATTTATCTGTTATATGATATTTAATTACAAGGCAAATTTACTGTTAAACGATGTCCTCTTTTACAGGTGTGATCCAGAGCAGTAAATGCAGTACTACAGAATAAGAACAGTGCACAACAGTGAACGTAAAAAGTATAGACTTATGTTACCCAAAGTAGGAACATGAAGAGTTAGCATGTAAATAGTTACTTAGTTTAGACTTAAAAGCAATGTGGGACTCAATTTGTGACACATCCAATGAAAGTTCATTCCAACTTTTTGCAACCAAAAGTCTTTCTGCCCAAAATTAGTTTTCATAAATGGAACCTTCAAAAGGTTTTCATTTCTTCATCTCAGGTTAGCATTTGTCTCATATGGCATTAACATGTCAGCCATGGAATCAGTGGACCCACTAGATAATACCTTGTGCACCATGGAAGCCACGTTTGATATGTAAGCAATAACAACTAACAGGGTATGGACTTTGCTCTAATAACCAAATCACTACTTGGAATAATGATCCACTCACCAGAATCATCTTTAAAACCTCAATGAACTAACTCATCAGGGTGTGAGTCATCAGAATCATTAGGATCTCTTTGCACATATCCCACTAAAGCCAACATTTCATGATTCAATCTTATCACTTTGAGGCCAGCCCGGTGGCACTGAGGGTTGAGGCACTAAACACCACACCTTGTGCTACATTGTTGATCTGGATTTGGGAACAAGCCCGGGACACCAGGGGTCAACGGGGGAAGAAGCCAGATTGAGTTGCCAGTTGGTGACTATCCTCTCCTGTGGTGGGCCTGGTGCTGCGCCAACTAGTGGATGGTGTCAGGTGGGAAGGGTGTTGTTAGGCGAGTGGCAGAAGCAGTGCCTCACCATGGCTTACTTCTTGGATATTGTCCTGTTTGCCGGCATCCTCGGGGGTGGGAACAGGACAAGCTGGCTAATGAAAAAAATTGGAAACAACCCCACCCACGGCCACACAAAATGATCCCCTATCAGGGATGAAGGATCCTCGAATAGCAGTAAGCCACCACCAAGCCCTAGCCAGAGTGAGCTAAAATAAATAAATTAAAAAAAAATCTTATCACTTCATCAGTGCTGGCTTAGTTTAATCTATTTAAGGCATGTCAGTGCTAAAAACAATTTCTGGATGCTTTTGTTTTTACATAGAAACATAGAAACATAGAAGTTGATGGCAGATAAGGACAGCAAGGCCCATCCAGTCTGCCCATTTCTTTTTCTACCTTATAAATGTGCCATCGGCCTTTGCTCTGTCAGTGACCTATCTATTCATAGTCATTTGTATTGCTCCCTTATGCCTATCCCATGCCTGTTTGAAGCCCTGCACTGTATTCATAGCCACCACTTCTTGTGGTAAGCCATTCCATGCATCTACCACCCTTTCTGTGAAAAGAATTTCCTCACATTCCCCTTAATCGGCCTCCTTCTAATCTCATGCTGTGTCCTCTTGTCCTGCTATTTTTCTTATATTTAAACATGCTAGACTCTTTCACCTTGTTTATGCCCTTAAGGTGTTTAAATGTCTCGATCATATCACCTCTCCCTCCTTTGCTCAAGGGTATACATATTGAGCTCCGTTAATCTGTCCTCATATGTCTTCAGATGCAGTCCCTGCACCATTTTGGTTGCCCTTCTCTGGACTGCCTCAATTTGGTTAATGTCCTTGTGAAGGTGTGGCTCAATACTGCATGCAGTACTCCAGATGGGGCCTAACCAATGTCTTGTACAGAGGGATTATTACCTCCTCTTACGACTTGTGATACCCCTACTAATACACCCTAACACCCCCTAGCCTTACCTACTGCTTTTAGAGGTCTGCTTGGATGATTTTAGGTCATCAGTGATGATGATGCCCAAGTCTCTTTCTTCCTTTGTGACTGCTAGCAACTCCTCCCAGCCTATAAGTGGCTTCAGGGTTTCTCTTCCCTATGTGCATGATTTTGCACTTCTTTTGCATTAAATCCCAGTTGCCACTCTTCTGACCATTCTGCTAGTTTACCCAGATCTCTTCTCATTCTGCCCACCCCATCTGGATCATCTACTCTGTTGCAGATCTTGGTGTCATCTGCAAACAGACAAGCCTTACCCTCTAGTCCATCTGCGAGGTCACTAATGAAGATGTTGAATAGGACTGGCCCCAGGACTGATCCCTGAGGTACCCCACTTGTGACTTGCATCTCTTCTGACTGTATACCATTTACCACCACTCTCTGTTTCTGCCAGTCAACCAGTTTGCCACCCAGTTAACCAACTGACCCATCCCGAGCCTACCTAGCTTATTTATCAATCTTCTATGTGGAACAGTGTCAAAAGCTTTGCTGAAGTCAAGGTAGGCGACATCAACTGCTCCCCTTGGTCCACCACTCTGGTTACCCAGGCAAAGAAATCTATGAGATTAGTTTGACAGGACCTTCCTTTGTAAACCCATGCTGTCTTGGATCCTGTGCCCCTATGGATTCCAGGTGTTGCACTATCCTTTCCTTAAGGAGTGCCTCCATAATCTTGCCCACTACTGAGGTAAGACTGACCAGTCTGTAGTTCCCGCCTCCTCCCTGCTACCACACTCTTGTGGAGTGGGATCACATGAGCCCTTCTCCAGTCTTCTGGGACCTCTCCTGTGCTCAGAGACTCACTAAACAATTCTGCTAATGGCTCTGCTAGTTCTCCTTTAGCTCCTTAAGTACCCTGGGATGTATGCCATCAAGTCCCATCTCCTTATCCACCCTGAGCTTAGCAAGCTCTTGTAGGACCCTTTCTTTTGTGAAGGTAGTGCTCACCTCCCTCCCCTGTGTCCATGATGCTGAGCTGTGGGCCCTGCCTACCTTTCTTCAGTAAATACTGAGCAAAGTATCTATTTAGGATAGATGCCTTTACAGGGTCCTCCTCCTCACATGCTCCTTTTCTCCATTAAGCTTAGCAATACCTTCTCTGGACTTTCTCCTTTCACTAATGTATCTATAGAAAGTCTTGTCACCTTCTTTTACTGTTTGTGCTAGTGTTTCCTCAGTTTGGGACTTTGCCTGCCTTACTGCCTTACCTGCTTCCCTTAGGGCAGTTTGGTATGCCTCCCTGTCTTCATCCCGCTGTGTTCCCTTATATTTTCTGAAGGCCAGCCTTTTGGCTCTGACCTTTTCTGCTACTGTATTTGAGAACCAAAGTGGTTTCCTTCTTCTTTTGCACTTCCTTTTCTGTCTAACACAATGGGATGTTGCTTCAAGTATTGTATCCTTGATGCTTGCCCACTTTGCCTGTACCTCCTCACCTGTGTTTCTTTTTGCCAGGGCTAGCTTAACTCTGTTGGCCATCTTATCAAAGTCAGCTCCTCTGAAGTCCCATATTTTTGCCTTGGAATGGGATGATTTAGATGTAGTAGCCAAATTGAACCATACCATGTGATGGTCACTGGCCCCCAGGTGACCTTCTACCTGGAGATCTGTGATCCCTTCTTTGTTAGTCAGTACTAGATCTAGGATAGCCCTGTCTCTTGTGGGTTGCTGTACCAGTTGTTTGAGGCCCTCCCTGCAGGGAATCCACTATGAGTCTAGTTCTGGCAGATGTTCCTGCTGGTATTGACCAATCTGTATCTGGCATGTTGAAGTCTCCCATTATCAGAACCTCCCTTTAGCTGTCATGTTTTGTATATCTTCTAATAGTAATGTGTCTATGTCCTCCCTCTGGTCTGGGGGCCTGTAGACAACCCCAGTTCTTATGGCTGTCCCATTTCCTGTTTCAGGGTGACCCACAGTTCTTCTGGCTCCTTATGTATTCTGAATTTCTGTAGCTTTGATATTTTCATTAACATACAGGGCCACCTCCCCCTTTGCACCTCGTCTCTTCTGAACAATACATAGCCAGGTACTGAAGTCTCCCAAGTGTGGTTACTGGTAAACCACGTCTCACTAATTGCTACTATGTCCAGTTTAGCCTCTGACATTATTGCCTGCAGGTCTGGGATCTTATTTCCCAGGCTGTGAGCATTTTAGTACATGATTTTCCATTGGCCAGATTTTGGTGTGTTACTTGTTGGGTGAAGTTTGGCATTACCCCTGTGCATCGTATGGGGAGACAAACCTTTTTTCTTACCTGGTGATGCAAATGAACGGCAAACACACTAAATTCCTGTTTGACCACTAGCTGAGGGGGGAGGGGTGTTCTTCCCATTCGACGTATGGGGTGCTGCACCCCTGTCCCCATTTGCTAGTTTAAATATTCTGCAAAGACGTCAAACTTCTGCCCCAATGCACTGACTCCTCTTTAGTCAGATGCAGTCCATCAAATTTAAAGAACTTTTCGCTCCCAGAACTGTTGCCAGTTCCTACAAATCTGTGTCCTTTCCTGGCACCAGTCCTTGAGCCACGTGTTTAGCTCCCCTATCTCCCTTCTCTGACCTTCCGTCCATCTACTCCCTTCTCCTGGACTGCAGGATCTCAGAGAAGGAGATGCCGGACGAAATAGATGATAGTTTGTCACCCAGCCTAGTCAGGTGTTCCTTGGTCTCCACAACTGACCGGCTGGCGAGATCATTAGTCCCTATGTGTACTAGGACATCAATGTTTTCTCCTGCTTTGTGAACAATTTTAGCAATGCGGTCAGTGTCTCTCCATGCTGATGTACCTGGGAGACATCTGACCATCACCCCTGGCTGGAGATGGGTATCAACTCCCCGAATCATGGAGTCTCCTATGATCAGAAGTTTTTTGATTTCCTTTGTGCTTGTTTAGTTTTGGTTCCTGATTTGGGTGAGTATTGTTGTGCTAGCTCCCTGTCCACAGTGTCCTGCTCTGCAGTGTCTTCTGCCTCTTTATTTGATTTCAGAGATAGAGGCAGATACCTGTTTGTAGTGTTTATATGGTTTTGGAGGTAATGTGTTGGAGAGCAGAGAGTGATGGGGCACCTGATTTGCTCCTCCTAACCACCTGCCAACCTCCTGGACCAACACCTCTGCAGTCGAGGTTTTTCTGTTGGATGCTGGGGAAATGGCGGGTGGTTCTTATAATGTATTTCCTCTTCAATATGAAATTTGAGGCGTGCAATCTCTGCCCATGCTGCCGGAGCTGAGACCTAAGATCTCCAAAGGCCCAGCATGTAGGACAGTGTCCTAAATCCTGTAAGACTGTCCTTCTGAAAATTGTTCCACAGTACCTGCAGTTAATGAAATCCATTCCAAATAAGTTGCTGGGTTTGTAACCTAGTCAGAGTAATTAGAAGGAAAAAAATGCAAGTAATTGTTTAATTGTGCTTTGTTTAACTTGTTATAACAAGTTAAATTACTAGTGCCCCTGTAAATGAGATCACCTTGTGGAGGCCCCACTGATCCGCCCCTTCCTGCTCTGCCACAGGAAATGTCACAACTGTGGTACCTATAAAGAGTGTAGCGTGGGGTGGTTGGGGAAGGGGGTGGGTGGCTGGGCCCTTCCCCTGCCTAAAAAGAAGTACCACGGATGAAAGAACAAGGAGGTAAGAGCAGAAACAATCAGTCAGCAACAAATGCAGTAACCCTGAAAGCTTATCCTAATGTTAGATAGAACTGTAAAACCTGTAAAGTACCACCAGTAATAATTTCAGAGAAGTTATACCCTGTAAGAAACACTTTGCTGCAGAGAAAAATAAAGCAGTAACAGAAGATACACCTTGCAAAAGACAATTTGAATCAGAAGATTACAGCAGTAATCTGTTAGCACACACCTGTAGGCACACCTTGTAATAATGCAGAAGAAGGTATACCAGCAACAACAATTTGAATCAGAGAAAAAATAAAGCAATGAAATGTTAGCAACAAACAGTAGCAATCCCTGTGAGTAAAAAATAAAAACACCACCACACAGTAAATCTGCTTAGCCAAACTAAGTCTTAATCCTTCTCCCTTGCTCTGGTAAGTTTCTCTACTCTGCCTTTCAAGCAGTCTTAGAAGGAAAGAGCTCAGGTGAAGCTAGGTGCCTTGGCCAGCAAACCAAGTCTTCTCTTTTGTTTTTTTCTCATTGACACCAGGATGTAGTAAAATATTCAGTCTATATTTTTTCATTCAGTGGTATTCCCCATTACATGAGATTATCAAAAAATCTTAAGGTTGTTCACAGCACTTGCTCAACCTCTCTACACACGCTGGCATTTCTATATGTTGTGCTTTAGTAAGCTACAGAAATTGGGTGTTGGAGACATGAGGCAAAGTGGAGTGGCTTCAATCATCCATCATGGGGTTTGTTGGAGCACAACCCACAAACACTGGACTCAATAGCAAGCACAGCCATGTGGCAAAGTTGCACCTGATATGCCTTAAGCTTGAAAACAACTGTTTTAACCTAATCTGAGCTTTAAAAAGAATATTTTATAATTTTCAGAGAAAGTGGTTCCCCCTTGACAAAATTGCTACTGTCTTGAAAAGATTTTAGACCTGCCCCTGCCTGGAGTTTCTTAGGGTGCTTATGAAATGGGACTTAATATTTACAAATCAAACATAATAAATAGTGACAAAAGGAAAAAATGTAGAGAGACTGTTGTTCAAAACATGAAAATGTTTTTCCTGCTTCTGTGCTTGGGGTGCATTGAAACAGTGGAAAAGGCGATTTGACTTAGTAGTATAATAAGGTTGGGGTTCCTTGAAACAATACAGACTGTGCTTTGTACACAGATATATGCAAGACTTTGAGGCACTAACAACCTATCAGATTGTAGGATTTCTGAACCCATGTTATAAGTATTTGTTTAACGAGTAAAATATATTCTAATTTAGAATAGGGATACACTGGTGCTCAGTTATAATTACTGAACGCACACATCTGCCTATAAGATGGTATGACACAGTTTTGTGTTGCTTTACCTGTGTGGAAGCCTCATCCCATGTCAGTTATCCATGATCTGGGACTGGCAAAAGATTAATCTCTGCAACAGCTTTTTAGTAAAACTTGGAAGTACTACCTGGTCTAAAATAGGGCACAGCTTTTCTGGTGTACTCTTTTTGTTTCACAATTTAGGTGCACACTGAAGGACAATTTTGGATGTAGGAGTACTCCTAAGCATTTAGAACTATCAACTATGTTCAATTCAGTGTCATTTGTGCTTGAGATGGAGAAATTTCACAAACTCTTTTTTAGCCTGGGTTTGGTACTGAACAGAATGGAATGGGTCTTGTTCTAATTCAACAAGAGTCTGGGTGATAGTAGCCATAACAGCAAGTTTCTGAAGTTAAACTCCAAGTTTTCTTTACAACTTGAATTATACTTCGAGCTGGTATATACAGCTGTGTCATCTGCATTTAAAGCAGAATATGTGACTTTGCATAACAGTTCAGCATTTGGCTGATAAACAGGAAAAATAAAAGTTGGTCCAAGATATATATCTGGGTCACCTCATAGTCAGCAGACTCAATAGACCTGTAGGCCTACTCTGCTGGCATCTTTGTATGTTAGTATATTAAACTCAGCAACAACAACAAACCACACTATCTAGTCTGACTATTTGGGTACTGATGGTCAGATAGTTACTAAACCATTTATCTGCATAGAGTAACTGTAATGCCACTATTTAATGCACTGCTCTGTAAAAGGATTTCAGATACTTTGCATACACAAGGGACTATATAAATCTAAATTATATTCTTATAAGAATCACATCTAATCTTCATATATGGTACATTAGGTTCAGAGGATGTTTCTGAAGATCTGTCTCCTAGTATAATAGCAAACTGTTTTGTCATGTTTCTCTTTTACTGTTTGGAATTTCAGCACTTTATATGACATTAGCCAAATCTGCACTCTACTAACCCATCCAAGTGTACAGTTGCCAATTTGTCTGGTTTAAAATTTCCCAGCCAACTACTGCTGTTGCATGCCAGTGTTTCATCTGCATCAAATGTCAGTTGGTCCAACAGTTAATATTTGTTTCCCTCCTGACAGTCAAGTGGCTGTTTATGGAGCTTGAAATGTCAAAACCTATTAATCCTACCAACAAGAATTGTGGCAAGGAGTCTCATGTTATACATCACAGTGAATCATGTTGTGATTTATTTTGTTGGCATGTTTGAGTACAGCGTCAATTTAGTACAGGTTTTAAAAGCACAGTTTTAGAGAGTGTGATGCAGCCCATGAACTCTTCATCTCTCTGGAGCCTAATTTCCATCAGCCCCAAACTAGATGCATTAGGTTTAAAGAAAAAAATTACACTTCAGCAACTACAGTATGTGACCTTCAGAAACCATTATGTTTCTGAGAGTGTAAGGGAACTAACTACAACTACTATCAAACTGCCATTGAACTCTGTCTACAACTGCTGAGAGAGGCCTTATTCAGGAATAATTCCTCCCTGGCCCCTCATAAATGTGTCATATTCTGAACTTGAGGAGTATGGCTAGGTGGTACTAAGGGAACCCTTTAAGATTACCCCACCTATTCCCATGAATTTAGAGACCATTAATGATCCCCTGTTCAGTATTTGCTGTGGCTCTGACACTGAAGTGATTATCAGAGTGATACTACCAACACTGCTGAGAATCTTATTACAAAAGGACAGTAAAAGGTATGAAAATATCTTTATGCAAATGTTCAGTTTATTCAGACTTGATAATTTACTGTTATACTGGCTTAGAATCATAGTATATTATATTAACCTTAATCAGTAATTTAGTTAGAACAGAGTGCCCTTGCCCCCCTACACACACACACACACACACACACACACACACACACACACTTATTTGTCTGATCTGAGTCATAGGTATAACTCTTGTACAGTGATCAGCTCAGCTGCACTGCACAAAGTTTAGGCATATAGTGTTAAAAATCATTAGCACTCTTACCAGTCATTGTAGTAGGTGGAGGTAAATATCATCTGTGATTGCAGTGTCATTTCACAAAAAAAAAAAACAATATAGCACTGCCTCTGCATGGGACTGCAGTAAAGAAATAGCTGTTCAGGAGTCTGGAGTTTAGTAATCAGAGGAGAGTTGTTGACATACCTGCATACTCATCCAAACTCCACACAGGACTGGGAATATGGTAATCCTACAAAAAAGATACCTGGGTCAGATGTTCTGAACACTCACATTTGATTGCTCATTCGTATTTGTGAAATATTTGTAGGCACAGAATGCTTATTTGGAATTTCTATAGAAAACAATCAGAACAAATGGTTTGATACCTTTTATTGGACCAACAAGGATGTTACAAAAAGAACAAATAGCTTTAGCTTTTGGACCAACAAGTCCTTCCTCGAAAGCTTAATGACAGATATTTAGAAAATCCCATATTATTAACACTTAGAACATGCAGAAAAAAAAACAGAAATATTTCTCATTGGTTTAAAACAGGCAGTTAAAACATTATTAAAGTGACATCAGAGAGCTTGAATATCTTAAGTTTGCTTTCAGCTGAACCAAACGTAAAGGTCAAAGGTGGTCCAGAGATAACAGCAGTCAAAGAGTTCAACCCACATATATTATACCATGTATCAATCTAATGAATAACAAAACACCAGGATTCTATACTCACTAAATTATATGTCAAGTGAAAAAAACTCCCAAAGATGCATGTTTCAAGAGTGAGGTAAGAATCAACCAGTAGAAGCCAGCTTCATCTCTGCTCAGAACTCTGTTTGTTTGAGAATATGGCAAATGACAAGAAAATGATCCTGGATAAAACAATTGCATGCCAAAATGTAACATATTAGCAAGTAAAAATTAAAAAATAAACCCCAAACATTACAACAACAGAAACTATCTTTACATGGCATATAGAAGGATTAAAGTGATGTTTACCCAAAGTGAGTAAGTGTATCACACTGATGAATGTACAACTAGCTGGGCATATATTCCCAACATACTCTCAACCAGCTATTATGTTCTAGAAATCTTAAGGCCCTCAGTGTTGTAACAGGATTTTATACATGATAATATCAATTGTCAGTGTAAGTGCCAGATACAAAGAAGTACTATTCAAGGGTCCCCAATAAATTGAGACTATGTAGTCTGATATGTACAGATTTCAATAAATTGTCAGTGTAAAATAGAAATAATACATTGACAGAAACAGTCTAAGGAATCTAAATAAAAATTCCTAGGAATTAAATCCCCCGGAAAAGTAACTGCTTAAAAGGAAATATATGTACATGAATCCTAATACACTAATTGCACCAATCACTACAATAGTTACCCAAAAAGGAATTACACCTGTCATGAACCCCCACGTAAATGAGACAATGCATCCTAATAAGTACAGAATGTAAAAACATAACAGTATATACTCAAACTACAGAACTAGAAGAAGGAAGTAAATATCTATTATAATATAAGCGCAGAGTCCTAGCCACTATGACACATTATGGCATGCACCTGAACATAAGTTTGCCTCAATATCACCACAATATTCACATCCACTATACCCACATAACCACCCACCTCAAATACCCATATTAAAAATTCAATGTGCCACGCTTCTCCCCCACAGCACACACACACACACACACACACATGCACACATTCACACAATGCTAATGTGAGAGGCCAACCTGTAGATAACCAGTTAAGAGGGACTGTATAAGTATTAGAGTCAAAGTCCAAGGCTCGCTAAAAACCAGAAATATGTATGTTCATCCTTTGAAGTAAAGGTCCATGTAAGTTTATGTGTAATGTGTCATATATCCAACATCAATGTTCATGTCATCTTCCATCATATTAAGAAGTAACATAAGTCTGATCTCACAAGCTCATCTCTATTGTGTACTGTTGAAATGTCCTTTCAAGATAATTACAGACATATCTGAGATTGAGTGGTCATCCTGAGAGGAGTGTTGTGCCACTGGTTTGTCAATCATCTTCCTATTAATATCATACCTGTGTGAATTCTTTCTAGTGCAGAGTTGTCATTTCATCTCCCCCATATACCCTGTGTGAGGACATTTCCTGCATTGAATAAGATAAACAACATTGCTTGATGTACATGTATAATTACCCAATATCCTGAATTGTCTGTTTTGTGAGGTAACTACACAGTCTGAAGTGGAAATGTGCTCAAAGGTTTTACATCTCACATTAGTAGTATGTGAATGTGTGCATGAGGGGTATGTATGTATGTGTATGTGTGTGGGTTTGTGTATGTGTTTATGTGTGTGTTGCGGGGGGAGAAGGAGTGTGGCACATAGAATTTTTAATGTAGGTATTTGAGGTGGGTGGTTATGTGGATATAGTGGATGTGAATATTGTGGTGATAATGAGGTAAACTTATGTTCAGGTACATGCCATTATGGTGTCATATTAGCTAGGACTCTGGGCTCATATTATAGTGGATATTTATGAGCCCCTGGCCCCCAACCCCAGGCAGCCCGGTAGGACCTCCTGTTTGCAGAGAGAATCCCCCTTTTTAAGAACTCGTGAGCAGTGTAAAGGTTCAGAAAGAATTCACCAACCTTCCTTTTCCCAGTGGGAGGGTGGAAAATAAAAATTACATACCTACCATAATTCTTGATCTTCTCTTGTATCTTCACCATTCAATACTGCTAGGTATAAGTCAGAGGAGCACACCTGTATGGGGGCTTCTTCTTTTTTCAGGGGAGGAGTTGGCACCGACGGTGCCGCCCATGAGGCCAATGCATTGTGTGGCGCACGAGGGTTAGCCATTAGGCACCGTAGACTCCTCCTCCACCCAAGTTCTGTTCTGCTGGAGAGGATTGAAACAAAAGGGTATAGAGAAACCAAGATGATGCAAGTGAGCCAAGGGATAGGAAAAGGAAAGGATATAAACTGAAAAAGAAAGAAGCTGACCAGAGGACAGAGGGATTGGACTTTTTACCTTAAGAGGCCATAGGACCCCAACCGTTGGGCAGCAGCACAGGAAAAGGGAGAAAGAAGGAGAGAAAAAGAAAAGAGAAACTATAGCATAGGTAGCCTGTGACATTGGCACCTGAATTAAGGCTCCGTCCGAAATGGCGCTGCGATGTGGTCGAAAGCCTGAATGGCGAGGGAGGGGAAGGTGACCAGATGTGGTGGGGTGGGTGACTGTAGCGACAGGATGTCGCTATAAGTACATGCGCGTGGGGGGAGTGAGCATGGCGAGCGTGACCTAGGAGGAGGTGGAGAGGATGTAGGGGGTGGCGCTGCGGTTGGCTGCCGAGCTGCACCATGGCATCGGGGTAAGCCTCGCTTGCAGTGCATGGGGTTCCAGGTTGGGTCTGGGTCAGACACTACTGCAGTTTTGTTCGCCTGGCCTGAAACTTTTTTTTCTTTCGCCCCCAACATATTACCCCTGAAGTTGAGAATCCTTAAGTAGGGGTGCGAACAACGCCACAGAAAGCAAAGGACTGAGTCCCTGGCACCATTCCTCCATGCACCGAGGTTGTCAGGGTGGAGAGACTGTTTTCACTGCCCTGACATCGCGATAATGTGGGTCGCCATTCGGAGCTCGCCATTATCACATGGAGCCATAGCATACATAGGGGAAGAAGGGGGGCCCTCAGCCATGCTGAGTTGGAAGATCACTGGTTTATTTTAGCCTCAAAAACCCGAAAGGTATGAAGACACAGATGCAAGGATCCTGTAAGCTTCAGGGACCACTGGACAGAGGTCCAGAACTAGAGAATTTGAAATGGTCTTGGAGAATATAAAACATGACGGAGTCAGCCCCTCCCTTCTCACCCCTAAACTCATATTTGGGATCAAAGTCCTGGAACACGGTCCTCAACAGTTTAACACCTGATGGCTCAGTCACAGGGGGAAAAAATCCCTTAAACAGGAGAGGACTCTGTCCAGAATGACCTCTAAAGTAGAGGGGAAGCGAGAAAGAGAAAGAGAAAGAGGGAGGAAAATCCTTATGGATTCTCCCACAAGATGCACTGACACGGTCCCCACTTCCAGAAGAGGAAACAAGAAGGAATATTCATGTAAGAATAAGGAGGATACCACAGTGCACCCCACTGAGAATCCAAGGGAGTTCCCTCCGAGGCCAGGGCAAAGACCCTACTCACAAACCACTTAGGATGAGTGCTCTTTGACTTTTAGAGAAGGAAACAGAGGACCCTGAGGAACCAGGGAGACTGTGCACCCAATTGGCCTTGAAGGGGGGAGGCAAGCAGGATGGAGGTGGCACCCAAGAGCTGAGGCCCAAGAGGGGAAGGTGGGCGGGAATCAGTAATGAATGGTGAAGATACAAGAGAAAATAAAGAATTATAGTAGGTATGTAATTTTCATATCTTCCCCTTGTCAGTCTTCACCATTCATTACTGCTGGGTGAGTACCAAGCCCCCCAGAGGGGACCTAGCACTGCCCTGAGGGAATAGATTCGCTTAGCCTCCTGTGGGGGATACACAGGAGGGGGAGACCCTATTGCCCTTCTAGGTCAACATGGCCCAAGGCTGATCAGGCCAAGGAGGTGTCCCCAGTGGCTGGGGGGATGGAGGACACCCCTGAAGATTCCTCCTCACCCTGTGAAAGAAAAGATGGGTCCCCCAGAAAGTGGAGGAAATCACTCTAAGCCAGACAATGGGTGACAATCTAGACAGGTGAAGCCATGCTGTCTGACTGGTGCAGATCGCTGTCCCTGTCAGTCTGGAGGCCACCTCATTGGCATCATATGATGCCCTTGCATGGTGTCGTGCAAGCTCCAGACCCTGCACAGAGAAGGCAATGGCTTGCCTAGATCCTCTGAATCAGGCAAGGATGCTAAAGCCTGCACCAGCATCGACCACAGGTGCCTGTTGTAGGCAGCATGGTGAGCCTGATGAGAGCTGATGCAGAGTAACACACAAGCTGATAAGAAAACTCTTCTTTCCCACTGGTCGAACTTAGCAGAATCCAGATCCAGTGATCAGTCATGTGCCGGGTGTAAAGGAGCTCAGGTGTTCAAAGTCCTCCTGCGGCAGGGGAGACAGGCAAAAGACCTGATCATCCATGGTTCTAACATACCTAGAAAAGGTCACTGCAGTGGCCCTGAACATCTCACAGCTTAAAGGTCCCATAATAATAATAATAATAATAATAATAATAATTTATTTAGTTAAGCGCCTTTCAAATATTTCAAGGCGCTGTACAAAGCATCATAGCATCAACACATCAATACATATACTGACAATACAGCCAATAAAATATTAAAATAAACAATTACAATACAACAGGAATGCCTGATTCCATAAAAATGACTTTAAAAGCCTTCTTAAAACTATCCACCATTGTACTTTCTGGAACTGATGGGCAGAGAATTCCAGAGGGTGAGCGCAAATCAAAAAGCACGGGCTCCAGAAGACTTCAAATTCACCCTCAGTATCTCCAGCAACCTCATCAGCTGAGCTGGGCTGTCTCAGAGGGGTGTAAGGCACCAGAAGCTCTTTCAAGTAGTCGGGACCCAACCCATGTAGGGCTTTGTAGGTCAATAGACCCACTTTAAAGGTGATCCGCCACTGTACTGGCAGCCAGTGCAGAGTGCGCAGCACAGGGGTAATATGGGACCTTCTAGACACCCCAGTCAGCAAACGTGCTGCTGCATTCTGCACTAGCTGCAAGCGGTGGATATCAACCCCAGCAAGCCCTAGGTATAGGGAGTTACAGTAATCAAGACGAGATGTCACAAAGGCATGGACCAAAACCGGCAGATCGCCCGGTGGAGCCAGGTGCCTAATCCTGGAGATGTTTCTGAGATGAAAAAATGAAGTCTTGATGACTGCAGACACCTGATAACGAAGGGTCAAGCCAGTGTCAAGCTCCACACCCAGGTTACGCACCCGTTCAGAGGTAGGGATCTGGTCTACCCCAAGAACTAGTCCAGAGGGGGACCCCATCCCTAAACCCTCAACCCTATGACCAGGGTCCACCACCATAACCTCAGTCTTTCCCAGGTTCAACTTCAAACCACTGGTATTCATCCAGTCTTGGATATCAACGAGGCAGTTATTCAGCACCGAGATAGCACTAACTTGGTCAGGTGCAAAAGACAGGTAGAGCTGGGTATCATCAGCATAGCAGTGAAACCTCAGCTCATACCGTCTTACAATGTCTCCAAGGGGTAGCATATATACTGCGAATAACATGGGGGAAAGCACCGATCCCTGAGGTACCCCACAAGGTAGAGAGAAAGCCCCAGATGAACATAAACCAGAAACCACTCTCTGTATTCTCCCCAGGAGGTAAGATGAAAACCATCTGAGGACCACACCTGAAAGCCCACAGATGGACCTCAGGCGTTCGAGCAAAACCCCATGATCCACAGTATCAAAAGCTGATGATAGATCAAGGAGAACCAGAATAGAGCGGTGTCTCCGATCTCTCGCCATCAGGAGATCATTGAGCACCCGAACCAGAGCAGTCTCGGTGCTATACCTTTTACAAAAACCTGACTGGAGAGGCTCGTATAAACTATGGATGGTCAAATGGTTATCAAGTTGAGCTGCCACAACTTTTTCAATAACCTTCCCAACAAAAGGGAGGTTAGAAATCGGACGGTAGTTGGGTAGGTCATTCGGGTCTAAGGAAGCTTTCTTCAGAAGGGAAGTCACCACCCTTTCCTTCAGAGAGCTAGGGAAAACTCCCATCTCCAAAGAACACCGAATAATCCGAGCAAGGACCAGGCCAATAAGTTCACTACATCCTATAATCAAGGAAGTAGGACCCGGATCCAAACTACAACATGTTGGGCACATCTCACAGACAATCCTCATAGTGTCTACGAGGTCCGGAAGATTAAAGGAACTTCAGGAAACTCCGGGCTCTGCGACAACACACTGATCAACTGCAACAACCTTGGAGTGAGGTTGGGGACACTGCCTCTGAATGTCTTCCACCTTATTCGCAAAGAATCGAGCGATCTCCTCGCAGTCATTCTGCGTAAAAACTCGACGGACCTGCCAACAGACTGTGTTGCACAGTCTGTCAGCAGTTCTGAAGAGCTGAGCCAGTCAATTCCGAGCGACAGAAATTTCCCTGGACAGGAGTTCTGCCTTCTTACGGGAAATTTCTGTTTGGTAGACCTTATAATGCTCTAGCAAAATAAGATGGTCGTCGTCCGAGGCAGTCTTCCTCCACCGATGCTCCAACCTATGCCCCAACCTCCGCAACCATCTCAGCACCCCGTCAAACCAAGGGGCAATGGGATGGTGCAGAAGGGGGCGAACATGGGTTGGTGCAATCTGGTCAAGGGCAGCCGAGATGGCCCCATTATAGGCCACCACCAGCCGCCCGGGATCAGAGCACAATTTGTCAAACAACGAGAGGTCAATAGCCACCATCAGGTCTTCAGGGACAACATCCCGCAATGGGCGGTACTTGACCAACTCCACAGGGGCCGACCTACCCAGGGGGGGCCTCGAAATTGAATCCAACTGAGTAATGATCAGACCAACCGACCGGTTCCACCACCAAATCAGATGCCTCAATCCCCAGGAGGAAAACCAGATCAAGAGAGTGACCTCCCTTGTGAGTAGCTGTGGAAACAACCTGAGTGAAGCCAAGTGATGTTATCATCTGGAGGAAATGTTGACCAAAAAGCGAAGATTCGTCGTCAACCCACGTGTTGAAATCGCCCAGCACCATCAATCTGGGCGATTCCAAAGCCATGTCGGCGGCGAAATCTGCTATTTCCTGCAGGAAAAGTTTCTCATCCCCGGGTGGACGGTAGATGAGAGCAATCCTGCACCCACACCAGCTACCACAGTACACTCAAATGATCTGACCTCTCAACTGGAACACCAGTTAGGCCCAATTCAGTCTTAAACAGACCATACCCCACGATCAATCTCGGCGATGTATAACCGAGAAGCCGGTGGGAACGGCAGCCTCTAAAAATGGGGCCGCATTCCCATCCAACCAGGTCTCGGTAATGCAAGCCAGATCTGTCCTAGCAACAAAGTCCGCAATAAGAGCAGTCTTATTGCAGACAGATCTGGCATTGCACAACAGCGCCCGAGTTGGACGAGGTTGACGAATTTTCCCAACCACTTACCCTCTAGGAAAAGAGGTGCCCTTGGGTATAGGAACCAGAATGGGGTTACCATGCTCCAGAACCCATTTCGCCCCAGGGCGTCTTTGAGGCCTAACCACCCCAATGGGAGAGCAATGCTCACTCTGCTGTCCACAACCTCCAACACCCCTTCGCCTCCCCTTCCCCCTTCGCACAATCCCCAAAGCCCGGCAACGATGGTAAACCTGAGCTGGTAAGGGGGGAGGGAAAAGGAGCAGAGGGTGTGGAGAGTGGAGGCCAGTAACTAACAACTGGTGGAGCTGGCAACATCAGGCTGCTCAACAGAATTAAAACCAAATAAAGCAAATAAAACAACAAATAGAACAACACTACCATCCACCATAAAACAAAATAGAACCAATATTATAATATAACAATTGTTACATTCAAAAGAGTTACTATATATGCCACAGCCCTCTCACGGCCAAGAGACAGAAAATAATAATACAATTCTACCAACTAAAATAAAATACAATAAATAATTACAGGGAAAAATATAAAGACCATCCACCGGAACTCTCTCACCGGACCGGAAGGGTGGAAAATAAGATGAAAACAAGCACTCTCACTGCTTACATTTTTCCCTCAAAATAACGAAACATCACATATCCTAAGAAATAAAATACAAACAATACAATAAATCAGCATTCATCAGCCACCTAAACTAAAACAAAATTAAAACTGTCAACAGGTCACAGGAACCAGCCAGTCCGAAGGGCCCACAACAACCTGGGGGGGGGTGTCTGCAGTGGGATTGGGGAAAGGCACCTCATAGAAGATGCCCAGCCTCTGCCAGGGCTCTGAGACCCCACAGCAGATCCTTCCACATGGGGGGACGTGGGGGTTGATCCAGTCAGTGAATGCTGCAAATGTGTAAACAAATTCTGACTGAGCTGTTGGAGAATCTCCCTGTGGTGCTACTGAGGTTGCATAGTTTCAGAAGAGCAACCTTCAGCACTGCCCACTAAGGGTGCCCCTGAAGTGTCAGAGGAGGAGAAGTGGGGCTCAGCACTTTGGCTCCTCCCCACTCCCTGCAAAGTAGTGGAAGAAGGCCTCTGCACCTCACCCCAGCCTCTCAACCCCTCAGACTCTGAAGCCTCCTTCTTCCATGAACCCAGTGCCAAAGGGTCTCCCAATCCCACAGGCCTCACAAGGGAGGCCACAGAAGAGGGGTCTCCACCAAGGAGACTATGGTAGCAACAGAAATGGAAGCTGCCATGGCCTCCACAGTAGAGACCACCACACCAGGTCCCCCAAGACTGCTATCCACTGCAGTGACCAAAACACCAACATTGGCATGGGGCCACAGAGACCACAGCTCTGAGAAGTCTGGTAGGTGAACACTGGGTTGCCTGGTGCCATATCCAAGAAGACTCCCTGACTCCAAGGAGTCCAGGCACCAGATCAGACTGGTCAGTGAGTCATCTACCTCTGAAGAGGAGGAGGAGACCATGCATACCACCAGGCTAGTGACCCCATGAGCTCTCTTCCCAATGGCACCATGAACAGCACCGTCATGGGACATGGCACCACCCATGCTGCCACCTCGATCACTGTCACTGCAAATGGTGCCAGGATCTGAAGCGGCACTGACAGGTGGCACCGAGGATCCACCAGTACCAGGCCCAGCAACCCTGGGCTGCAACACCGGGGGAGCCTGCACCTCCATGGAGGTGACTGCCATGGCAGTGCTCTCAATCCAGTTCCACAGGGAACTGAGCCACTCCTCCAGCACTTCAGAAGGAACCTCCTCAACAGGAAGGCTGGAATCTGAGGAGGTTTCCTCCTCACTGGGCTGTATAGACCCAGGAGGGGACCCGGAGGCAGGATCACGAGATCTTGCCATGGCATCCCTAGAATGATGCCATCTTCTGAAAGATGGCGGGGCCCTGCCAACTTTAAATGTGCAGATTTCCAGAACTTTTGTTCAGTGCTCATGGAGGAAGGAGAAGGGGAGGGCCACATAAAAGTAACAGAAGCTTTGGAGGGAGGGGTAGACACTAGCCCTTTTTTGGAGGTGAGAGTCCTGAAGGGATTTGCTAATCTGAAAGTGGACAAAGCAATGGAACAAGATGGGGTGCATCTAAGGGTATTGAGGGAGCTCAGGAAAGTACTGGCTATACCTCTGACAGTTCTGTTTAACAGCTCACTGGAAACAGGAGTGGTTCAAAAGGACTGGAAGAGGGCAGATACAGTCCCACTATACAAAAGTGGTAGTAGGGAGGAGGCTGGCAATTTTGGCCAGTCAGCCTGACATTGCTGGTGGGATTAATGTAATGTAAGTTAATGGAATCACTGCTGAAAGAATGGACTGTGGAATATCTTGAATACAATGGGTTACAAGATCCAAGGCAACATGGTTACACAAGGGTGAGGTCATGTCAAATGAATCTAATACATTGGACTGGGTGACAAAGGATTTAGGTCTGGGTGGAGTGGTGGACGTGGTCTACCTAGATTTTAGTAAGGCTTTTGGCACCATTCCACATAGGAGACTAGTAAGCAAGCTGGGTAATTTAGGAGCGGTTAAAAAGGTAGTAAACTGGATATGAAATTGGTTAGCAGATAGGTGACAGAGAGTACTGGTAAACACAGTTCACTCCAAGGAAGGGAGGGTGACCAGCGGGTGTCTCAGGGATCAGTGCTAGAACCGGTCCTCATTCATGTTTTTAAAAATGATATTGCAGAGGAGCTGAAAGGGTAGGTCTGCCTCTTTAGGGATGACATCAAAATCTAAAATAGGATGGACACTTCAAGAGGGGAAGGGGATGGAAAGGATGAGCAGAGACATGAGAAAACTAGAGGAGTGGTCAAGAGTATGGCAGCTGAATTTCAATGCAAAAAAGTGCAAAATAATTCACTTAGGGCACAGAAACCCAGGGATGGAGTAAAAAATGGTTGGAGTGGTACTGACGACCACCAAGTAGGAAAGAGACCAGGGGTTAATCATATCAGATGACCTAAAGGTTACTAGGTAGTGCGATAAGGCAGTAGGGAGGGCTAGCTGGATGCTGGGGTGCACAGGGAGGGGTATCATCAGTAGAAAGAGGGAGGTGGTGTTGCCTCTGGAGACCACATCTCTGGAAGGACATTGACAGAGTGGAGGTGGTCCAGAGGAGGGCAACTAAAATGGTGCAGGGTCTGCAACAAAAGCCCTATGAGGAGATACTAAAGAACCTCTACTGTATATGTACACCCTGGAATGGGGGAATGATAGAGACCATTAAATACCTCGTGGGTAAATAAGGTACAGGAGGGAAGTATTTTTCATAAAGAAAGGTGCTCAAGAACAAGGACACATGCTATGAAGCTGGAGGGGGGGTAGATTCAGGACAGAAGTGAGGAAGTACTTCTTCACAGAAAGAGTAGTGGATTTCTGGAACAGCCTTCTAGTGGAATTGATGGTATCCAGTGAACAAGGGGACTGCAACTAAGTGCTTACAAAAATGGTGACTCAATTACGGCGCTTGTGTTCAGGGCTACCTGGCAGGGTAGCAACCGGATACCTGGGTGAGCGAGGTAGGCCAACGGGAAGTGTATGTGCCTGTATGCACACTCACATGCATGGGGGGAGAGGAAGGGAAGGGGAGGAATGTCAGAGGGAGTGAGGCAGGCAGCTGCCGAGCTGGTCAACTAGCAAGGTGGTGAGGGTGGTCAGTTGGGGAGTGCAGGGTGCAGGGTTTTGGTCTACAGCAGCGTTTTTTTTTTTGTGCGGCAGGCGGCAGTTTTTTTTTTTTTTTTTAAGAAATTCACCCACCGACATGCACCCTCTGGAGTTGAAAACCCAAGTGGGGAGGGTGTGAGCACAGCCCCAACATACATGTAAAGTCGGTTGCCGAAGTGCAGTTCACTGCACGTGTACATCACCATAATACATTTTTAGTGATGTACACTTGCCCTAACAGCGATCGCTATTCCATGATCTCCATTATGGCATAGAACTGGAGTTAGTGGGGACAAAAACAGTGTTGAGGATCAGGAATGCATGGGATAACCAAAAGAGAATCATAGTTGAAAGGAAGGGGGAGGGAGAAAGAGCTGTAGATCAAGCAGGGTCTGTGGTAATAGTGTAGGAAAGGAGAAATGGGCAGACTGGATGGACCAAGTGGTCCTTATCTGCCATCAAATTCTGTTTCTATGTTTAATAACAATAATTCAAGTTGTTCAGCGAGTGCAAAATGTAGTGTTACAAAACAGAAGTATACTATGAATAAATGTTAAAATGCCTTATGATACAAGTATAATTTAATTAACTAAGGTGCAGAATGCAACATCAGGGTACAGAAAGGGAGTCTGGAGGCCACCAAAGGTAAGGGGAGGGGTAACAAGTGAACTGTGTGCAGGAGGATAAAAACATGTACAGACATGGGAGGTGTGACTGCAGAGGAAAAGATTTTGAGATGTAGGAAGGTGGAATGGAGGGGAAAAGAGAGGTTGGATCAGAGCCCATGGAACCTTAATGAGAAAATAGCCTGTCCATCAGGGGTTTGTGGGGGTGGAAGGAGAGAGAAGGGTGGAAGTTAGGGATACACAGAGAGTGTGAGGAGGAGAGAAAAGAATGAAGTGCATTAAAGTAGCAGAGAATGGAGTCAGCCAGAACTTGAATATGAGAACAACATAATAACAAGCATTTGTCAATGCCGAATGTTTGCTTGCTGGCATTGGCATTGGTAGTGTAGGAGTTACAGAGCTGCATAATAGGAACAGCAGTGAAGTATTGAACTGAAGCCAACCCCATCACCACCCTGCAGATAGTGACAGGCATTGGGGTGTGCCTTTGGATCATCAGGCATAATGGCCACGCCATTTCACCACACCCTACCGTGCAGACACCGATAAGTGTCACGGTGTGCCTTGGGGTCTTTGGCCCTTATGCACACCCCCCACTCCATCAGGAAATACTGTGATATGGGTGTGGTAAGGAGAATGGGTGAACTTAAATAAGAGTCCAAGGCACACCTCGATGCCTCTCAGTGGCTGTAGGGTGTGGGTGGGGGTGGAATGGTATGAGCATTGCAGGTGAAAATCCCAAGTCACAGCCCTGGTGCCTGTCATTCTCTACAGGGTGGGGTGTTATGGTCGGAAACCCTAACACCTCAGGCATTCATTGGTATTTTCATTCCAAATTTTCAACATGGGTTTTTTGTGACCCCCACGTCATGAACAGTGGTAATATCAGTTTGTTAGCCAAAAGCTGCTTTTGCACAGCGACTACGGCATTTGTCACCACAGGTGCAAAAACACATTCTGAACAGGATGTGAAAAATGACAGCTGTACTGTTCATGGGGAGGTGTAAAAAATGGCAATGTTGAAAATCTGCAGTGAAAATATTAAAAAAACTGGTAAAGTCACGAGCGTGCGTAGAAACTGTGCAACGTGCACCTGTAATGTAATTAGTTTGGGAATGGTTTACAGCAGATTGTCAACCCAGACATTTTGGGACCTCTGGTCATGAACAGTGTCACTGTGATTTTCTTTATCTGTCCCGAACAATGATTTCCCACAGCGATCATGCATTTCTGTGCTGAAAGTGTGAAAACACATTTCAGCCATGTTGTGAAAAATTACAGCAGTACTGTTCATAAGGAAGTGTGGAAAAATGCCACTGGTGAAAATGTGGACTGAAAATATTACAAATTCATGAACTTACGAGGGTGCGTGGAAACTGCACATTGCTCACTCGTAACACAGTCATTTTTAGGAATTTTTTCACCATATTTTCAAAATAGCCATTTTAAGACCTCTGCTCATGAACAGTGTCACTGTGATTTTCTTAATGCGTCCCATACATTGATTTCACACACCGACTGCACCATTGTGCTCTACATGGGCGGAAACATGTTTTGGGCGAGATGTGAAAAATGGCAGCTGTACTGCTCATAAGGAGGTGTGGTAAAATGGCAATATTGAAAATCTGGAGTGAAAATATTGAAAATTTGCGAACTTATGACCGTGCGTAGGATCAGCACAACAAATGCTCGTAAAACAGTAATTTTGGGGAATTTTTTCACCAAATTTTTAACATAGCCATTTTAACACTTTTGCTCATGAACAGTGTGACTGTGATTTTCTTAATGTGTCCCATACATTGAATTCACACACCAACTGCGCCATTGTGCGCTACATGTGCGGAAACACATTTTGGGTGAGAAGTGAGAAATGACAGCTACACTGCTCATAAGGAGGTGTGGTAAAATGGCAATGTTGGAAATCTGGAGTGAAAATATTGAAAATTCGCGAACCTACGAGCTTGCGTAGGAACAGCGCAATGCAGCTCGTAAAACAGTCATTTTTAGGATTTTTCACTAAATTTTCAACATAGGCTTTTTGAGAGCCCACCCATGAACACTGGCACTGTCATTTCATTAATCAGTCCCAAAGGTGATTTTGCACAGTGACTGCGTAAATCACCCTTCGGCCCGATTAACGCCATGACAGTGACAGAATTCATGAGGAGGGTCCCAAAAACCCATGTTGAAAATTTGGTGCCAAAATTCCAAAAATGCCTGAGATATGCAGCAAAGTTGAAAAACCCTATTCATTACATTATACAGCTTACCGGCATTTCCTCAGTTCGCAGTCGACTTTGAAGAGTGCAGACAAGTTCCTGGTCCACCGAAGATCATCGCGCCGAGGTCTGGAGGTAAGTATGGGTTGGGGGGGTGTGGAGAGGCATTGTGCGCAGTGGCGGGCGAGTGGGCGGGCGCAGGTGGGGCAGAGACTGTGGGACTGTTTTTGTGTTGCAGTTTTTTGTTGTTTTTTTACAAAGGAGGAGATGACGCAGGACGTTTGCCACACTGGGGTGGGCTCCCAGAGTGGCACAAGAATGGCTTGTGGTGGGGGCGTGGAGCAGACGGGGGATTGGGCACCCCCGTCGGTGACAGCATCTGTTGCCACGCTGGGATGGGCTCCCAGTGTGGCACCCTGTACTCTTCGGGGGGGGGACAGTGGAGCCGACGGGGGATTGGCCATCCCGTCGACTATACATGTGTAGCCCGCTGGGGTGGGCACCCAGCATGCGCGTACACTCTGTTTGGGCAGGGGGCGCGGCTGAGCCGACGAGTTGGGCACCCCATCGCCATACAGTGCGGGGGCAGGCCAAGAGTGCAGGCTGGGTATGCAGTGTGTGTAGGGAGGCGCATGAGCAGGCTATATCTTATTGCTGCTCACTGAAGCATAGCTCCCCCTTTCAACCATACGCCACTGCATTTTGGACTGCTGTCATAGACAGCTCCAGCAGGCATTGGAGAACTGGGGCCGCGCCTGCAAACACACTGACTGAATTGGAAGAGGGCTGCCACACCTCTGAAAACTCAGATGATAGCACTATGTTCCTTGCACATGCGTGCAAACAAACATAAAAAAGATGCCTACACTCGAGGGACCATAGGGAGGAGAAGAGAGAGCAGCAATTGGTATAGGAAGGGCAGCTTACAGCACAGTGACAGAAGAAGTGTAAAAGGGGGTCCAGTCTAGCTTGGGTGGACTGGAGGGCAACACAATGGGACACATCTCCATAGTCAAATGTTGTAAGGGCCTATTTCATAATAATTGCACAGTGTACTGGGGGGAGGACAGCTGAGAGCAAAATGGCAAAAAGTTTTAATTTGTGATCCATCCTTGCAAGGCAGCTATTAGGAGCACTATCATGTATTATATTGCCATAATCAAAAACACAGAGGAATATTTTGGTTACAATTTTCTGTTTAGTAACAGTTGTAAGGTGTTTTTTGTATGGGGAACTGCACCAGGTTGGTAGGAAATGGTATCAAAATGGATTGATAAGTGAAGATTCTGGTCATGACAACTCCACAGATATTTAAAGACCTGGACCTGTCCAGGAAGTGAGCTATCAAGGGTTCTAAGAGTAATGAGATAAAGTAGCCTCAAGTCGCCCAATAACTAAGTGAATCCTACAAAGAAATATACACTGAAGTGCCACATCATGATTAGAAAATAGATACTAATTTTAAAAAGTTTGAAAAAAGAGAAAATATCCTTGCTGAACAGATGGAAGAACAATGCAAGATTCCAGATCTTGGGTGGCTGTTGGATTTACCAAAGTCATGTGATCAGATTACACCAATCATAGTAAAGGAGTTTTCCAACTTATTTTATAATCAAGGGTAGAAATGGGTCTATACCACTAATTTCATGGGCCTAAGGTTGTAAGGGAATACACTGCAAATACGGATGTCATACTAATCATTTTTGATGGTATGATATGATAACCATGACACATAATACAGCTATAATAACTGGTCAGCAATTTTTCCCATTGCCTGACTGAGTTATAATTTGCCGTTATAACCCATGGGTTATAACAGCAAGCATGTGCTGAGTCACTGAAGAACCACCACTACCTGATTGGCTGTTCTCCTACTGCTGGGCAGGCTAAACATTTTGAAAAACATGGTGGCTCCTTCTTCTGTGTAGTGAGGAGCTGTTACACCAGACCAACCAACTTTGTAGGTTTTCCATTCGTTTCGTCCATCCATTTGTTTTTTTTAATTACTGCTCATTGCTTTCTCCTCAAACATGTAAACATTTTATCTGGTTAATCCTACCATTCAACAGTCGCATTGAACAACAAGTGGCAGCGGGAAGAACTCCGACGTGCTGAAATGCGGTAAACACTGATTGCACCTGCGAGATCAATCTAAATGTAAAAATAAATTGCTGACCAACAATTATATAAAATAACAAATGGGGAAGTGACTTAAACTCGAATTTAATGGTTGTCCTCAGTGTGGGATGCTTTAGTAAACCCCTTGGGCTTCGCCCTTGGGGTTTATGTAGCATCCCACACCTCGGGCGACCATTAAATTCTCGTTAAGTACACTTCCCCATTCATTATTGTATATGTTATCATAAATACTGTGGTATTATGGAAGTATTCATTCTTGTACAAAAAAAGTATCTTTGAGCTCTTATGTTGGGAAGACTTCACACAAAAATGACAGTTGTTCATAAAATACCCCTCAACATTAGATGGAAGGGCTGAAATCTGTGGTATATCTGAACTCCAGTTATCACAGTATCAGAAATTGCCCACTGTATCAATACTGTGACTTTTAGTACCATGGTATACTGTGAAACCATGATACCATGACTACATAGATACGTGGACAGTGTCAGAAGATAAGGGCCTAGGGCCCACCCAGTCTGCCCATTTGAGCTTGTAAGTTCACTTTATGTTTTCCTAGAAGTCTCTTGCCCCTTAACCCTGACCTCCAGAATTCCTTTATGTCTATCCCATGCATTCTTAAATCCCGTGATTGTTTCAGCCCCCACCACTTCCTCTCTTAGGGTGTTCCACTTGTCCACCACACGTTCTGTGAAGAAATTCTTCCTCACGTTTCCTCTGAATCGTCCTCTCTCCAACTTCATCCCATGCCCTCTAGTCCTAGAACATCTTTTTTGCTTAAAAATAGTGTATTTCTGCACCCTGTTCCTCCCTGTAAAATACTTGTATGTCTCTATCATATCTCATCTCTCCGTCTTCTCCTCCTCCAGGGAGTACATATTCAAATCCTTCAACCTGTCCTCATAGGACTTGTGATGCAATCCATGTACCATCTTTGTTGCCTTCCTCTGAACCTTCTCTACCCTATGTCCTTACGTAAGAAAGGTCTCCAGAACTGTACACTGTACTCGAGGTGGGGCCTCACTAGTGTCTTGTATAGTGGAATTATGACCTCCATTTTCCTGCTGGTGATGTCCCTGCCTATGCATCCCAGCATCCGATTTGCTTTACCTTCTGCCTTGTCACACTGTTTCCCTACCTTGAGGTCATCAGAGGAGATGATAACCCCAAGATCCCTTTCCTGCTTGGTGCATGCTGTATCCTCACCCCCCAACTGATGTATTGTGCCAGGGTTTTTGTGCTCCATATGCATTATCTTGCACTTCTTTGCATTGAATTTCAACTGCTAAACCCCTGAACATTCTTCAAGTTTCTGCAGGTCCCTTCTCATTCTGTCTACACCCTCTGGTGTGTCTACTCTGTTACAGAGCTTTGTGTCATCAGCAAGCAGGGAAATTCTGCCTTCTAGGTCCTGCTCAATGTCACTGATGAAAATGTTGAATAGGACCAATCCCAGCACTGATCCCTGCGGTACCCCACTGGTCACTCATCCCTCTGTGGAGTGACAGCCATTTACCACCACCCTCTGTGTCCTGCTGCCCAGCCAGTTACCTACCCACCACACTACTGTCCTGCCCACACCCATATTCCCCAGTTTGTGAAATAGTCTTCTATGTGGCACCATGTCAAAGGCCTTGCTGAAGTCCAGATAAGCCATGTCCACTGCCCTCCCTGATCCACCTCCCTAGTCACCCAGTCAAAAAATTCAGTGAGGTTGGCCTGACATGACCTGCCCCTGGTGAAATCATGCTGTCTTGGGTCCTGTAGTCCACTGGCAACCAGATGTTCCACCAATATCTCCTTCAGTAGTGCTTCCATGATCTTCCCCACTACCAAGGTGAGGCTGACTGGTCTGTAGTTCACCGCTTCCCCTTTGTTCCCACTTTTGTATAAGGAGACTACATCTGCTGTCCTCCAGTCTTCGGGTATCTCCCCTTTTTCCAGTGACCAGCTAAACAGGATTGCCAGAGGTTCAGCCACCACCTCTCTTAGTCCTTTAAGGACCCTGGGTGCACCCCATCTGGCCCCATTGCTTTATCGACTCTTATTATTTCCAGTTCCTTCAGGACCCTTTCTCGTGTAAAGGAACTTGTGTCCATTTCTGCACCATTCTCACCCCTTGTACTCCCTTCAGACCCAATACCCTCCTTTTCTTCAGTAAAGACTGAGCAGAAATACCTGTTCAGTATGTCAGCTTTACTGCTGCCATCCTCCATGTGGCCCCCATCCTCCCCCTTCAGTCACACTATCCTTCCCTTTGCCTTTTTTTTTCACTTATGTACCTGTAAAAGGTTTTGTCCCCTCTACCCACTGATTTTGCAATGTGCTCTTCTGTCTGAGCTTTGGCTTCCCTTACTGACCTCCCTGCCTCCCTTTGCTTCTCCTGGTACTTCTCCCTATCCCCTTCTGCCTGTGTATTTTTGTATTGCCTGAATGCAATCTTTTTGGCTTTCACTTTCTCCCCTACCTCCTTGGAACACCATAATGGCCTCCTCTTCCTTTTCCCCCTTGCAAACCTGCTTAATGCATACCCTAACTACAAATCAGGAATTATTCCTGCATTTGAGTTGCACAGCTGACAAAAGGCATTTTCTCAAATACTGGGCAAAGCTCCTAGAGTGATATGCTTGGACATTGTGTGTTATCTTCAGTGCACTGGGTAATTCCAAATTAAGATTCAGATTTTTATGTCAGAAGACAATAATAAGGTATCTATGTTATTATCCTGTTAAATGATCCTTTGGGACTATCTGGATAAATTACCAGTTTTCCAGATCTATCTGCCTTGATATGGATACTCGAACTACAGTATTTGCAAGTAATGATCCAGAGTGGTTAACACACTATTGGAGAACCCCTACTCTGGAACAAGGAACATGGCTATTCCATATGAATACAGAATGCCTCAATATTTTGAATAGAACAAAGCACACACACACATACTAGCCCAATATTTTTCAAATGTGGCCACCATGGCTGCCTGTGGCCACTAGGCTTCTGTGTGGCCATGAGCCTCCTTTGTGTAAATTGTAGCATGTTTCATGATGAGGATGGGGATTAAATCAGCTCTGGCCAAGAATGAAGAACATTTTATTAACCTTTAGTAACATTTAGTAAAGTTACACTAAACACTGAGCTATTATCTCCTCTATGAGCAGTATTAGTGTTTTCAAAGCAGGGGGGCATTTATGATCCCCTGCATGCATTGCATTATCTTTGTGCATTTTTGGGGTCTTACAGCCACCGTCTTTCAGTTCTAGGGCCACATCCTCCTTCACTGGCAACATTTCCTTTTCTCTGGTGATATTCTCTGATGATACTTCCAATGCCCATCTTGATTCTGCTCCTGCTACTAACAATGGAGTCTGGCTTACTGTGGCCTTGTGGGTGCTTGGGGGTACCGGGGAAGCTGGAGGCATTCACAGACTCTGTTGTTGAGATGGGAGTGAAGGGTGAAACAGGACAACAGATGGGCTGCAGCTTAGGTATGTGGGCTTTCCATACTAAAATCAATTCCAGCTTCAGGTCAATGGTGGGAGCTCAGAAATTCTGTCTTTCTGTTGTGCTTTGGCACCCAATGTTTTACCTCAGTGTATTCTCAGTGAAGGTATACACTTGGTAACAAGCCCTACCTCTTTGTCTTCTGTTGTTGTTTTGGCTTTATCTCTGATTTAGGGAAACACCAGAGCTCAAGAAGGTGGGACAAGATGTGACCATGAAGCTGGGGTTGTGTGGAAGCCTCCAGACCGAACCCAAAAGAAAATACAATTACTACACGAGTAACAAATGTGAAATTCTTCAAAACTACTCCTTTCTAGTTCCTGGAATAAAATGCATAAATGTTGAGTGGCCACCAATAAATCTTGGTGGCCGTACTTAGCAGCCACCAAATTGTTTGACTTGAAAACCAGTGCACTAGCCCAAGTGGTTCTCAGGTATATAGACAAAATCAAGCCACATCTACCTATTTTTAATATTTTAAATATTTATCCAATAGCAACTTAGGTGAATAGCCTTCTGGCTACACAAACACATTTAGCAATACATTTCTTTTTAAAAATGCTAGTATGTTGCCAAGACAAAACCTGGCCAACTCTACACAGAGTCTAAATAGATAATATGCTGTTTGAAAGCCTGGCAGTGGGCTTGATTTGTGACAAGAACTGACAAAGAGAAGCACAACAAAACAGTTCTACATGATAAAGTAGCACTCTGAGCCAAGGAGGCGCCAAGCTTGTAAATGACGAAGTCACTAGAGCATTCAGACATTACAACATTAAATACTTCATGGCACATAATACAAAACAAGAAAAATTATGCAGTGTGGAAAAGGAAATGCAACAACAGTCACTGATTGTTATGCAGATCTGAGCCCTGCTGTAAGCATTGTAAAAATGAAAACACATTGTGTTATTAGTACTGATCCATGCAATCTGTATGATGCAATTCCTGAAGGAATCTGATTGTGTTAAATCAACCCAATTTTAAAAGTTTTTGCCCAGAAGATTGATAGTGGGTTACTGAACCTGTCATTTCCAGATGACTGATTTAAATGTGGCTAGTATTAATGGTCAAATCCATTATTTCACTGGATGGTTCTTCACTGCCTATGTGAAAGGAGTCATGGTGGTCATAGTTAAGTTCCATATTGGTACTAGAATAAGTGTAAAAGAAGAAATATTTGCATTGTATCTGAGCAGTCACCTGCCCTCTCGATCTCTTTGCTTGGTTCAAAAGGGCCACTGGCTTACGGATCCTTTATTCCTGGTTAACAAAATAACAGATGAGAAAATAAGTACAAAGCTGTGTTCCTATTGGGATGATCCCTGTGGCATTATTAGTCATGAGACTAAATCTCGTGTTGTTTATGATGTCCTAGAGATCCCCAAGAAAGGAAAGTATCCTTGTTGTGCATACTATCTCATTTGCTGTTCTCTGATAGTGCAAGAATTGTCATGTGCAAAGGGACCTATCAAGTAAGAACTGAAGTATGAATAGAAAAGAAATGTATTTAAAACATTGCTTTATTGTGCAGGATGCCTCATTTGTAAAAATGTCAGGTGAAGATTGAAAATTTGCTTGGCTACTTCTGACCATGATACTACTGTTCCATCAATCTAACTTCAGATCAATGGCACTGAGATATATACATATACACATATATATATATATAAATATAGATAGATAGATAGATAGATAGATAGATAGATAGATAGATAGATAGATAGATAGATAGAGAGAGGATACATGATGGGCAGGTGTGATATGGAAAATATTGTCACTCCTGCAGAGTGACCTCTGGATAACTCACGGTGTCGAAGGCATGAATGAAGAGTATCTAGAGGTCACTCTGCAAGATGACAATATTCCATATCGCACTTCCACCATCATCTATATGTGATTTATACAATTGTGGTGAGTGGTAAATGAGTGAGAGGGTTTATGTATTTAGTTTGTGAATGAGTTTTTCGGCTGTGGCAAGTTCTTTTGTGAATGGGGCTGGGTGTATGTTTTGTACTGTTCTGATTGGTATCAGTATTGGTGTGTGTTGCTGATGTGTGATTAGCTACATGTTGTCTATGTATTATGTTTCATTGGATGTTGTGCCTTGATGGGTGGACCTTAGGTTGGCATCAGGGAACGGAGTTTCATCAAAACCTTCTTTTATTTTCTTAGATTTCTGTGTTTGTGAGCATTTTTATTTTATTTTGTTTCTTACGGCATTAGTGTACTACTTGTGTGATTTGTTTTAACTTATTTTGGTCTGCTTGTCTCGGTTCCATTTACTGAAACTGTGGATGTTTCACTTTCAAGTTGTAGAAGCGGTTTCACTTCTGCCGCTTATTGTTGTTTGCATCGTAAAATATAATGTAACTAAAGTTAGTTTTGACTGGTTTTACAAGCTGAATTGTTATAACTCTTGCTGTTCATAATGATATGTTGCTTGCTTCATGGTTTCGTTTTACTGTGTGTTGGAGTCTGAATCGAGTACTCTTGCCTACTTTTCATGCATCTGCTTGCAGTGGGGACCTGGAGGAAGAGAAACAAGAGTACAGAGTTATCTTTTCCTTTGAAACATGTTACATTGTGCCTATTTTGTGTTTGAAGGAGTCAGTATTTTTTCACATTCACCTTGCATGATATTAAATATAATATTATGGCGTTAATGGTAGGCTGATTGAAACAAGCAAGAATTCCTTCTAAGTATGTGGGTGGCATTACATGTTGTTTTTCATGGCTTGCAGCACATTTAGATGTGCTTGGCATTATGTCAGCCATTGTAGAAGCTGTAGATGTACTTGGCTTTGGATTTTGCTCAGTGCTGGGCCACAGAACTAAGAGGTCGCAAGGGTCTCAAAGCTGCCCTCCCCCAGGCTGAAACTGTGCAGGTATGGATCACAGAAACAAAGCCCTGGAGGAGCCTGACTGAGTTACTGCTCACTTGCTGCCTAGTAGCTCTGCATTGTATTGTTGTTTGTTCGACTTTAATGCTTAAATTGTTAAAGGGGATTAACTTTCTGTCCCCATACAAGTGGAGATAGTTTTTTTCATTTAGATTTGCTGCCAAAAACCCTCCGTGGACAGTCACTTGTAGCTGCTTTTAAGGCAGTTTGCTTTTTGGCGCCAAGTCCCTGTTTAAAAACTTGGCCATAGTAAGTCCTGTTCGATGGACTTCGCAACCTGCCTGTTCTATCTGCCTTAATTTAATTTAAAGTTAAGCAGCCCAGTCTGCCACCAGCCCAGGACTGATCTTAAATTTAATTTATTTCACTTAATTTCATTTCACAAAGGGCTGCCTGTTCTATCTGCCTTTAATTTGATTTAAATTTAAGCAGCCTGCCACCAGCCCAAACTTGCTCTTAGGTTAATAAGTAAATGAAGGCTTCAGGTCTGCCTGCTTACAGATGCTGCTACATTTACTCTGCCTGAAGAAAAGTTTGCCTGAAATTAATTTAAAAACCATGAGTGTTAGTCAGCGCAGCTCAGCAACCCAGAGCTTTACTTTGGTTTCATTTGTGGCGCCAGTCCAGCAATTGGTGCATTTCCTTAAGCTGCTCTGAATTGTTAGTCCACCCACCAGTCTCCAACCTTACATAACCCTGACCCTTTTTGCCTCTCCTTTGACCACAGCTGGACCACTGAACTAAGAGGTAGCGAGGGTATCAAAACTGCCCTCCCCCACGCCGAAACTGTGCAGGTACGGATCGCAGAAACAAAGCCCTGGAGGAGCCTGTCTAAGTTACTGCTTGTACACTGCCTAGTAGCTCTGCATTGTACTGTTGGCCCCGCCAGCACTTTGTGCCAGCTGCCCCACCAACCCCATCACCACCCTTGCTCAGCATTCGGTTATATAGCCAAGATCACATAATTGAGCAAAACCTATCAGCCCACTTTGCCATCGGCAGCCTATACTTGCTTACCACTAGAGGCCACCATCCCATCCAAGTGCCTTTAATAATTCACTCAGGGAAAAAACATGAAAATCTACCTTTGAGTGCTTATCCTAAGGACCTCAATGCTCCCATTTTTCCCTCTCCCCCTCACCTCCCACTCCCACAGTGGAAGAGCCTTTATTATGGGACACATCAGCCTGGTACTAATTGCCACCGTAGAGTGCCCTCCCATGGTATTTTCAATCTCCTATTGTCCCAGAACAAGTCAGCAACAATTATACCCATTACCTAAAATGCACTATCATCAGGACTTCATTGGAATTTCACTTCTCACGGCACCAGATCTACCCCTAAGCAGCCCACATCCCACTATGGCTCCAGCTCTGATAGCCCACCTTGTCCGCACCCTCCCAATACCTATGTGGCCCACCAAACTTCACTCTGCTCCCTGCTTCCATTGTTCTGCACCCAAACTGTGATGGATAGCTCTCCTTCAGCATACTCTCCTCCTCCTCCTACTTTCAGGTAATGTGCATCCTAATCCAGGACCCCCTGTTGCTGGAGCATCCAAGCAGGATAGACATGGCAGCCTACTGCTGGCCTCCCTCAATATCTATAGCCTACTCAGGAAATTCACTCATCTCCAGGGCTGGATCGCACAACACGACCCTGACATCCTTGCCTTATCAGAGACCTGGCTCTCAAAAAACATTCCTGATGCTTCTGTCACTCTTGGTGGCTACTCCATCTTCATAACAGACAGGCTAGGCAAGCAGGAAGGTGGATGTGCCATCTACATTAAAACGTCTCTGCACACCCTCTCAGTCCCCCATGCCCCACCAGCCCATGGTGCCCAAGCCATAGCTATTAAGGTCACCTGGGGCAATCTTGGTAAAACACTATACATTATGTCTGCATACATCCCCCCATGAACCAAAAGCCAGCCTTTGATTCTGTACTGACCAGCATCACCCATCTCCCTTCAGAGTGAAATAATTATAATGGGTGACTTCAACGTGAACTGGCTATCCCCCACATCTACTACCTACAAAGATACTATCCTTGCTTATGGCCTCACCCAGGTTGTCCAATCCCCCACCAGACATGACCCCAGAACTTGGTCCTCCACCCTTATCATCCTCATCCTTATTAATTACCCCAACAACCTCTCCAGGGTTAAAGTACTTCCAGATGCGATAAGTGACCACTCCCCAGTCGCTTGCTGGTGGTCTAATAAACTCCCACCCAGCCTCCCTAAAATTACAGTCCACAGGCGTCTCAAAAAAGGAGCCCTCTTGAGGCTCAAAATGTACCTTACTTCATGTGACTGGTCACCCATCCACACTGCCCAAACTGTAGACGCTGCCCTCATCTCCTTTATTACCACCTTTAACGTTGCCTGTGATATCTTCGTCCCTTCACAAAGCAGATCCTAAAAAGCAAGGATACCCGTGGATCTTGCAGTCCCTGCTTGACCAGATGCACCATAGAGACAACCTCTGGCACAAGGCCCTACTCTCCCAGTCACCCCAGGACAGGCAACTCTACAGGGCAGCCAGAAACAAATCCACTGGGGCCATCCGGCAAGCAAAGGCAAACTACTATAAGCAAACCCTCACCACCACATCGGGCTCAGGGAAACATTTCTGGAACAATATTAAGGAACTTTGTGGGAAAACCATCTCACCTGCCTCTGCACAGCTTCAAGTCAAGGGAGCCCTATCCCAGGACCCCACTACCATCTCCAATACCCTAAACACCTCCTTCTCAGACCTTAGTCATGTACTCCTACAAAACTTCTTTGACCCGGTCCCTAGCTGTCCCTCAGGCACCTCAGACACTAAGGTCCCTCCTCCCTTCCAACTGCAAATCACCTCCCGTGGGAAGGCTATGCGCTACCTATCCAAAGCCTTGGGAAACTTGCACTATAGCAGTGACTCCCTTGGCCTCAAAATTCTCCATCTTATGCTGGATGTGACCTTGCCACATCTTACCAAAATACTTAACTGGTCACTATGCCTCAGCCAATTCCCCATTCTATGGAAAAAAGAATTATAACACCAATCCTGAAGAGTGGTGACCCCACTTCCCCTAGTAATTACTGTCCTATCTCGATCCTGCCCCCCCCAAAGGCTCTCGAAAAAATTATGTTGGACCAACTTACAGATTACTTAGCCAAATATAATCTGCTCTGCCAAGAACAACATGGCTTCAGAAAGGGTCACAGCACAAACAATGCCCTCCTCAAATTTACATCGTACATACACGAGGCCCTGGAACAAGGTTCAGTAGCAGGTGCAATCTACGTTGACTTCACAAAAGCATTCGACACAGTCAGTCATGCTCTACTTCTCCACTCCTTTCCCTCCTACTATTTCTCCCCTGAGGCCATCTCCTGGTTCAAAGACTATTTCTCTAGCTGGATGCAACAGGTCAAAGTCCACACCACCCTCTCCTCCAATAAACCAGTCCTAATGGGTGTCCTGCAAGGGTCTCTTCTAGGGACATTGCTTTTCACTCTTCCTAAACTCCCTCCCTCAATCCTGCAGTGAGAAGCTCTTACTCTATGCAGATGACACAGTAGTTTTCTGGAAATAACACCATCCTCACTCCCTCCAAACTGCCCTACATGGTTTTTTCATAGAAATAGAATCCTGGCTCACTGAGCATCCCTTAGTACTCAACTACAACAAGACGAAATCCAGTATCTTTGCCCATCATCAAAGCCCTCTCAGTAGTGCTCCCCTAATCATATCCAACTCACAGGGCCTCCTTCTAGAACAGGTTTCAAACTTCAAATATCTGGGTGTCACACTGGACACCTTCCCCACCTACCACACACACATATTCAACACCTTTTCTCTGCTGTAAACACCAGGCTGGGGATTCTATATAGACATAAGCACTGCCGACCACCTCAAGCCCTATGTCTCGCTGTATCCTGCTCAGTCTTCTCATTGGTGAACTACGAGATTGTAATTTATGGCACCGCAGACCAAACCACCCTACATTGCATCAACCTTGCTCTCAACAGAGCTTGCTGTCTGGCTACAGGCTATGACAGATTAACCCACACATGTGAGCTCTACAAGCTTGATGGACTGGCTGACCTTCGAAGGGAGGCTTAAGTATCACACTTGCCTCCAAGGCAAAATAATACTTATGAATTTAACACCCAAAGGACTTCACTCCCTCATCCAGCCAGTCCCACACAGAAGGTCTCCTAGACACCTTGCAAGAACCTCCCTCCTAATTCCCCACTGTAGGACCTCACTAGGGCAAAGGTCTTTCCATTATCGTGCTCCCCTCTGGCTCAACAACCTACCACCCACCATCTCCTTGGCCCCTAGTCTTGGACAATTCAAAACTGGTATAATGAACCTTCTGCTTGACTCTGCTACTTGTGGCTGTAGCCAATACTCCTCCTCATGACCCAAAAGAAGGCAAAGTTAAGGATAAAGGTCTAGCTTATCCTATGACTACATGCTTAGGTACCACAATCCAGCTGTAAATAAACTCTGATTCAGGGCTCTGCTAATGACCCTCCAAATCCATAACCAGACTTGTCTCACAACTATGACTCAGGGTCTTCTTAGGCCCTAGAGGCAGTAGCTAATATGTATTGTAAATACACTGTGCTGTATGACCTATGCATAACTGTTATTAAATGTAATGTTTGTGCTTTCCTGTTCTGACGTGGAGCCTTTGCAAAGGAGTCTATGACTCAAAGGATTGTAATTCCAATTCTCTCAATAAATAAATAAGTATGAAATATGCTTCTGTTTTTCTTCATTTAATTTTGAATAGACATAGATGGACTGTATTTTTTTGTGGCCTGAGACATGTATTATATCGGTTGGGGAAATGTTGGAATCACTCAACTTTTAAATTAAATGGAATTGAGTGATTGGTAAGTCATTTTGTGGTGTGAATTCCTGCTTTATCAATAATATTTTTCACTATAGAACTTATGGTATTAATTCCGAGGGCTTGATTTTTATACCAATAAGCTGGCAGTTCAGATTTTGTAGTATGGTTAATTGCAAGAAAGAAAGGAGCTTCTGAATGATTAGATTTCTCTGGACATTTGGATCAATATAAAATATAATTTTTCACTGGGCTTCTCTTTATATCATCTATTTCATAAGCTCTAGGTTTGAGGATTCATTTATCCTTTTGCTTGGCTCCTGATTTAGTTTTCGATTACCTTTCCCAACTGAATTCAAGATATTGCATATTGTGGTCATCTACTTTTAGAGACATATCACCCCATTTCTTGTTTTCATTTCATGTTTTGGGTTTCAGTGTTTCCCCTAATGCCAAAAACATTGCCACTGTAACCCACATGGAGCTCAACAGTGACTCTGGGTTGTCAGGTTCCAAATAGTTAAGCTCGTATATTTTTTCCAGGATAGCATCAGTGAGTTTGTCTGCAGCTTGAGGCTTGTTGCCTTTCCCTAGCTGTTTTAAATGTTTCTGTTTGGATAAGAAGACTTGTCTAATTTTGACAAAGTTCAGAGAAGTAGACAGAGACTCTGGATAGTTTCTGTCTTTTAAATAACATTCAAAGCTCTGCAGCTTGGAACGCATGCTGAGTGGCTCATAGTCAGACCCATCCTTTTTTTAACAAGAAATTAAATATTGACACAGCAATGGGTCAAGTTCTGCAGATGGTATTCTTTCCATCGGTTGAAATATGTTCATTTCAGAGTAGAGGTACTGTAGCTGTGGAGATGTTTAATATCAGCTATTATTTTTCTCCTTGTATTGTCATTTTTGGAGCTTTCAATGTATTGGTTGATGCAGTCAGTATCGATATGAACTTTTCATGTAAGATTCAGATCTTTATTTTCTGTGGCTGATATTGTGAGCTTCTGTTCTGTTAAGTCCGGATCTTCAAGTGGTTCTTTGTCTTGCTCAAATTGAGTACATACAGTAAGTAGATAATTTCTTCTTCGATATTGATCGGTTTGAAGTGTTTTTTTATGTGTCAATCTCTTTACTCTTGGTGCCATTTCAGTAGATGCAGAACTGGGTAAAAAGTTTTGCAACTTCATGTTTTTAGCACAAAACAATTTTTCTTTTGCGGTGCTGTGTTGCAGGTCTGATCAGCATTCAGTGGCATTGTGGACTGAGCAGCTGGAACCCTGAGGATGGAGAAATGTGCTTTCTTAGAAGCAGCAGCTGTGTTTCAGGTGAAAGTGCTATGGTTCTGCATTTGTTTCTATGGTGACAGCACAGGTTCTACTTGTATGCTGAGGGAGAGGTACCTAGAGTGATTATATCATAACCTGACCTGTGCACTGTGTGTGTAAATAGTTGATATCATCACTGTAGAGCAGAGGGTGAAAGATATCACACTGCAGTGGAAATACACTGGATTATCTCACTCATTTAACACTCATCCCTATTGTGCGTGTGTGTGTGTGTGTGTGTGTGTGTGTGTGTGTGTGTGTATATATATATATATATTTATATATATATATATATATATATATTTGTTATGGTAGCACGGTAGTGCTACCATAGTTAGGGTTGAGTAGCACTTTTAAGGTTAAAGGGTCAAATTTTGCACCTTAATAACTTTTCCACCATTCAATGGATTTGCCTGACATTTAGCATGCCCAATTGGGCATGATAGATCTTGGGATCTGCCAAGTTTCGTACCAGTTGGATACATGGCTGCGGAGTTATTCAGCAACAATCAATTGCACAATTATGCTTTTTTGCGATTTCTTTGCTCTCACCTACAGGTCGCACGGTTTGTGCGACTGGTCAGAAAACTTCAGGGAACATGTGGCCAGGGTCCCCAATGTGCCTTTTGAAAATTTTGTGAAAAAATATTGAACGGTTCAAAAGTTATTCAAAAAACAAGTCACATTATAAGTCAATGGGAAAAGTTAACAAAATATTCAACAATTTTGCAAATGCACTTTTTAGTGTCACAATGGCCCTAGTAGTGTCACAAATCCGCCATTTTGTTTTCAGTTGGTGATCAGAAAAATGCTTGGCATTTAAATTTGGGACCCTCTAGGGACACAATTATGTTTGTGTTCACCTAGTCGGACCCTGAGGATGCTAGCCATGGCTTTATTTTGGGGTTAAACACCCCAGAAATATGTTTTTCAAATTTCTGGAAACAGTAGTGTCACAAAGTAATGTATGCTAAACCGCGACACTTTCTCAATTTGGTGAATAAAGGGTCGCAAATTGCGACACTACTTTTTAGGCTATGGCCAAAATGACAGGAATTCTTTGCCACCCTGCTACAAACAAACGGTTTGGTCTTTTGGGCTGAAATTTGTAGGGAAGGCAGCCAACATCTCACAGATGTGCCTTTTGGTGGTTTAGTGAAAAAATATTGCATGGCTGCAAAGTTACGGTACTCCAAAGGTGGCATTTTTTCCCATAGACTAACATGGTGGCATACACTGCGCCTTTCGGGACTTGTATCCTGAAAATGATGCAAGATACAGATTTTTTGTAGTGAGTTGCATAGCCCTATGGGCTATATAATAGCAAAAACCTAGCCAGGTAAATCAAGATTTTTGTGAAATTTTAATTCTTTTTCTATGTCGTGCGATTACTGAGATATTAGCAATTAAGTACTTCCAATGCTCGTTTTAAGCTTCAATCCCCATTACAATGCATACATTCTTTGTACACACTGTGTTTCTGTATGCACCTGTTTGTCAAAATCAGGGTATGTGCTTCTGTTACTGTTACAGTTACTGTTTCCACTTGCCTTTATGTCCCAGTTTGCATTACCATTCCCGTGTACACCACCGTGTGCGTTATCCCTTGCGTTGTCATTCACGCTTGCATTTTCATTACTGTTACCATTTGCATTTCCACTACTGTTTTTGTTTGTGTCACAGTGAGTTTTGCCATTTGCGTTTCCTGCAACCCTATTGTTTGCATTTCCATTTCTCTTTCGTTTTGCGTATTTCTTGCTGTTACTGTTACCATTTGCATTTGCAATTGCATTACTGTGCCCCGGGTGTATTACGGTTTGCATTTCCATATGTGTTTGCATTTCCTTTTACGCTTCTGTTTCCTTTGTTGTTATTGTTGCCGTTACTGTTACCATTTGCATTTACAATTGCGGTACTGTGCCCGTGCGCGTTTCAGTTTGCATTTCTGTATGCACTTCTGTTCCTGTTTCTCTTTCCTTTGGTCTTATTCTTCATGTTAACTTTACCATTTGCATTTACAATTGTGGTACCATGCCTGTGCACGTTACGGTTTGCGTTTACATGTGCGCTTGCGTTCGCGCTTCCATTTCTGTTCCTTTTCACATTCTTTTTGCTATGACACTTAGCATTTCCATTTAAAATACCACTACTATCACTGTTCATGTTACCAGTTGCATTTTTGTATGCACTTCATTGTCCATTTGCATCACTGTTTGCTTCAACATCAGTTTGCGCTTACGTTTCTATTAACGTTTCCTTTACTATTTATGTCTGCGTTACCATGTGTGCCACTGTTTGTGCTTCTGTTTTCATTGCTGTTCCTGTTACTATGTCACACGATGGGCCCTGTGGTCCTGCTGCCACATTACATTCACTATTTCTCATCATCATTCTCAAAAAGAAGGGAAATTAGAGGCAAAAAACTCTGTTTAATGCATTAGTTAGGGTTGTTCCACAGCAACAAAAGTAAGGAAATTCGGTGTTAGGGTTGAAAGCCCTCCTTGGACCTTCCCAGCCCACCCCCAACTGGCATTGTGAGTGCGCGGTGGGGTCGTCGGTCCTAACACTCACCCCATTCTCCTATACCTATGTGTCTTCACACATGTGATGGAGTGAGAGTTAGGTCTGACAACCCCAATGCGCACCTCAATGCCAGTAGGGGGGGTGGGTTGGGGTCCAAGGGGGCAACCTCAACACCGACTTCCTCAACTTTTTCACTGTGGAACAACCCTAACCAATGCATTAAACAGCCTTTTGCCATATATATATATATATATATATATATATGTATCAAGTTGTTAATGCACTAGTTAGGATTCCAGTGTCAAAAGTAGGGAAATGGCATGTTAGGGTTTCCAACACTAATACTCCCCACCCCTGCTCTGTGGGCAGCAATAGGTGTGGGGTGTGCCTTGGGGTTGTCAACCCTAACTCTCATTCCATTCCTTGAGTAAATAAGCTGATATGGGTATAGCTTATAAGAATGGGGTGAGGGTGGGGGTGGGTATTAAGGTTGGAAACCCTAACATGACCTTCTCCTGCTTTTAACACTGAAACCCTAACTAGTGCATTAACAAAGTTTTTACAAAGAGTTTCCTTACTTTTTGAGATAGTATAATCATATCCTTATTTGCTTGTGGAAGCACAGGGTCCTCTGGGCCCTGCACTCACATCAGTCCATACTTGTATCTATATTTGAGTATGAGAGCACAGGGCCCTCTGGGCCTTGCACGCCAATCAGTCAACAATAGTAACCATAGTTGCATGTGGGTGCAGAGGGCCATCTGCACTCCCATCTGTCAATAATTTTAAAAATACTGTAGTAGTCTCCCATCCCATGCTGCGAACCACCAAAGAAAGACCTCACATTGCAATGTTATCCTAGGGGAATCACAGGAAAATTTGAAACCTGTATAACTCCACACCAAATGAATATCTTTTCTCCATACCCACAAAAGGTACATCTGCAGGGCAAGCACTTTGTACCCTGAAAATGTCATACAAAAATTAGAAGCCATGTCTTCACAGTGGCATGACAAAGAAATGACTGTGTACACCTCACATTACAATGTTATCCTATATGAAATGAAGGCAAATGTAACCCCCCAGAACTCCCCAGAAGTAATCTGCTTTCACCAAACCAGCAAAAGGCATATCCATTGAGCAAGACCTTTGTACCCTGAAAATTTTAGACCAAAATTCCAAACCTTTTCTTCAGTGTGAAATGACAAAATAAAAAGTATAAAAATTATTTTTCCAAAAATTGCAAAACAGGATCCTGTTTTCGGCTTTCTTTTTTCACAATTTGTATAAAAGGAAAGCAACTTTTCCACAAACTTTGAAACAGAATCCTGCTTTACGTTCTTTTTTTGCAATTTGCAAAAAAAGAAAAACCCTTGTTCGTAAATTGTGAAACAGGATCCTGTTTCATGATTCTTTTTTTGCACATTTGCAAAAAAGGATTTTGGCATGTTAAAAAAACACATTTCCAGGTGATTTAGGAAACAACTAATACCAGCATCCGATAGAACGAGTACTGATTAGCAGAACACATGTATTGGTTACTTCAAGAAATATAATTTTTTTCTGTTTTTTAACTTTGTTTGCCTCATTAAGAAAAAAGATGGTGGCAACACAAAAAAAGATTCCCAATTTGCGACAATTGATTACTTATATGTGACACAGGATTGCTCATTTGTGACACAGAATCCTGTTTTGAGGCTCACATCTAACTTTTCCCATTGAAAATAATGGAATTTTTTTAACATTTAATAACTTTTGAACGAATTAATGTTTTTTCACCAAATCCTTAAAAGGCACATTTGTGGACCAAGACCTTTCAACCCTAAAAATGCCAAACCAAAGTCCCAAGCCATTTTTGGGCAGAGGTGTGACAAAGAATTTTACAAAAAAAACAGTAATTTTTCAAATTTTTTGACACCCTATATCTCTGCACCCACACCACTGACCAGAATCAAACTTGGCTTAGCAAGAGACCTTCAGTCCTTGATGGAGGATGCAAAATTTTATGCAAATCAGTTGAAGGGTTGCAATGTTATGAACGTTAACTAGCATAATAGTGTCTGTGAACATGGTGGGTGGCTTGCAGCCACATTCACAAACAATATTATGCTGTCCCTATGCCGAGAAGGAGCCCAATCCCCCTCAGCAGCAAGTGCCCCCCTAGACGGTCTTTGTTTGCTGACAGTGGCCCCAATCCCCACCAGCTTCAGTGCGCAAATGTCCCTGTCATCTGTCTGCCACTGGGGGAACCCAATCTCCGTCAGCATGATCCCCCCTGTTTTTGTTGTGCCAACAGGGGTGCCCAATCCCCATTGCATGATGGCCCCCCTTTTCTAGTGTGCAGACAGGGGTGCCCAATCCCCCGCCAGCTACAGATCCCCCCAAAAAACAGTCCGTAGGCATGCTGGAAGCCCACCCCAGTGTGCCAAATGCCCCAGCGAAATAGAAAACCTTCCCATGTTGTCTTTTTGTTTTTTTCCTGTGGAGAAAAAACAGTCCCTCACAGTCTCCCAGACCCCCTTCCCACAACCCGCACCTACCCACTGTGCACCCTGCCTCCCCACACCCCCTCACCCCATACTTACCTCTGGAGTCTGGTGCGATGATCTTCAGTGGACCGGGAACATGTCTGCACTCTTCAAAGCCAATCACGAACTGAGGAAATGCTGTTAAGCTGCATAATGGGATAGATAGAGTTTTTTCAACTTTGCTGCATATCTCAGGCATTTTTTTGGAATTTTGGCACCAAATTTTCAACATGGGGTTTTTGGGACCCCTCCACATGAATTCTGTCACTGTCATGGTGTTAATTGGGACCAAAGAGTGATTTCGGGGTCACTGCTCAAAATCACCTTTCAGGACTGATTAACAAAATAACAGTGCCAGTGTTCATGAGGTGGGCTCTCAAAAAGCCTGTGTTAAAAATCTGGTGAAAAAATTCCTAGAAATCACTGTTTTACAAGCGTGCATTGTGCAGTTCCTACTCAGGCTCGTAAGTTCACGAATTTGTAATATTTGCAATCCAGATTTTCAACATTGCCATTCTATCACACCTACTTATGAGCAGTACAGCTGTCATTTTTCACATCTTGCCCAAAATGTGTTTCTGCATATTTAGCGCATAATGGCGCAGTCAGTGTGTGAAATCAATGTTTGGGACACATTAAGAAAATCACAGTGATGCTGTTCATGAGCAGAGGTCTTAAAATGGCTATGTTGAAAATTTGGTAAAAAACATTCTTAAAAATCACTGTTTTACTAGCATGCATTTCGCAGGTCCTATGCATGCTCGTAAGTGCACAACTTTTTAATATTTGCACTCCAGATTTTCAACAATGCCATTTTACCACACCTCCTTATAAGCAGTACAGTTTTAATTTTGCACATCTTGCCCACAATGTGTTTCTGCGTATGTAGCACACAATGGCACAGCAGGTGTGTGAAATCAATGTTTGAGACACATTACAAAAATCACAGTGACACTGTTCATTAGCAGAGGTCCTAAAATGTCTATGTTGAAAATGTGGTGAGAAAAGTCCATAAAATGACTGTGCTACGAGCGTGTGTTGTGTAGTTTCTATGCACACTCGTACCTTTGCACATTTGCAATATTTTCACTCCAGACTGTCAACACTGCCATTTGTCTGCACCTCCTTATGAGCAATACAGCTGTCATTTTTCACATCCCGGCCCAAATGTGTTTTTGCACTTGCAGCGTAGACTAGCATGATTGTTGTGGGAAATCCATGTTCAGGACACATTAGGAAAATCTCACTGACACTGTTCATTAGCAGAGGACCTAAAATGGGTATGTTGAAAATCTGGTGACAAACGTCCATAAAATGACTGTGTTATGAGTGTGCATTGTGCAGTTTCACGCATGCTCGTAACTTTGCACATTTGCAATATTCTCACACCATATTGTCAACATTGCCATTTTCCACACCTCTTTATGAACAGTGCAGCTGTCATTTTGCACCTCCTGGCCGAAATGTGTTTTCGCACTTCCGGTACACAATAGCGTGGTCACTGTGGGAAATCACTGTTTGAGACACAATACAAAAATCACAGTGACACTGTTCATCAGCAGAGGTCCTAAAATGCCTATGTTGAAAACTTGGTGATGAAAGTCCATAAAGTGACTGTGTTACGAGCATGCGTGGTGCAGTTTCCACGCACGCTTATAACTTTGCACATTTGTAATATTTTCACTCCAGATTTTCAACATTGCCATTTTTCCACACCTCCTTATGAACAGTACAGCTGTCATTTTTCACATCCTGGTGAAAATTTTTTTTGCAGTTCCAGCGTAGACTACCATGGTTGTTGTGGGACATCAGTGTTCAGGACACAGTAACAAAATCACAGTGACGCTGTTCATCAGCACAGGTCATTAAATGCCTATGGTGAAAATCTGGTGATGAAACTCCATAAAATGACTGTGTTACACGCATGCGTTGCACGGTTTCCACATCTGCTCGGAACTGCAAGCACTGTTAATATTCCCACAACACATTTTCAACATTGCCATCTCTTATTCATTTATTCATTACAAATTGGGTTTACAACCTTTGAGTCAAAGACTCATTTACAAAGGCACCTCATTGCGGGGGGGGCAGACATCAAGACAGTTATTACAGTGCAGATTAAAACAGAGGATAGCATTACAAGTGCAGTAAAAGGAACATTTAACATAGATACACTTAGGTTACATAATGTAGTAGTTTGTATATTACTTAGGTTACATAATGTTACAAAATTGTGAGTTACACTCATGGATATAGTAGGTCCTCAGAGAAGACAGTGGGTTACATCCCTGTTTGAACCTAGTAGGGAAGGGGTAGGTCTGAGGGAGGGAGAGGATGTCCAGTGGATGTTTTCAAGCCAAGGGGCAAGGCGGGCGGGAACCACAGGTTACAACAGGGGGTTAGTTGCACGTACAACAGCGGGTATTAAAGATATGGTTCCGAAGGGCTGTTTTGAAGGAGCCAATTTTTGGCAAGTTGGAGATGCAGCTAGGGAGGGAGATGAACCAGGTGGGGGCTCGGTAGAGGAAGGATCTCTGGGCAAGAGAGGTCTTGGTTCTGGACACCTTGAAAGTGGCCTTAACAAAGCTGTGGAACAAGTGACAATCAAACAGTGTGGTTCACGTTAAACTCAGCTACAGAGTCAAGACATACAAAAGTGAGGGTACTGGACTTCAGGAGGGCTGACTATGGCAAGATGGGAGAGTGCCTCAGAAAAGCACTAGCAAACAGGCTAGAAGGAGGGGTGGAGCAACAATGGGGAATCATCAAAACTGCCATCACAGAGGCAACAAGCCTTTGTGTGAAGCAAATAAACAAATCAAAATGAAAGAAAAAGCCACTATGGTTCTCAAAAGAGGTGATTGGGAAAGTCAGGGAGAAAAAGATAGCATTCAGGAAATTTAAGGAAACACAGAAGGAGCAGGACAGAGAGCTGTACCAGTTAAGGTAGAAAGAAGCAGGGAGGGAAGTTAGGATAGCAAAGGCCCAAACTGAGGAAAAGATAGCCAACTCAGTTAAGAAGGGGGATAAAACCTTTTATAGGTACATCAGAGAGCGTAGAAAGACAAAGAGAGGGATAGTGAGGCTGAATAGAATGAATGGTGGGTGGGCAGAGGGGGACAGTGAAAAAGCAGAGATACTGAACGAATATTTCTGCTCAGTATTCACAAAAGAGGAGGGGGAAGTGCCTAATCCAATTAACAGAAGCACTCTTGATAGGGGGGTCAATCCCAACCCTTTCACAGAAGAAAGGGTTCTGCAAGAACTCCTAAAACTGAAGGTGGACAAAGCAATGGGGCCTGATGGAATTTACCCCAGAATTCTAAAAGAATTAAGGGGGGGGGAACTAGTGAAACCACTGACTACTCTTTTTAATAAATCATGGGAGGATGGTGTGGTACCCGAGGACTGGAGGAAGGTAAATATGATTCCCCTTCACAAAAGTGGGACCAAGACAGAAGCAGGAAACTACAGACCTGTCAGTTTGACCTCTGTGGTAGGAAAAGTGATGGAGTCACTTCTGAAGGAAAGAATTGTTGAGTACCTTAAGATCAGTGGGGCACAGGACCCAAGGCAGCATGGGTTCACAGCGGGAAGGTCATGTCAGAGAAATCTAATAGATTTCTTTGACTGGGTGACCAAAGTAGTAGACCAGGGAGGGGCTGTGGACATGGCCTACCTAGACTTTAGCAAGGCATTTGACACAGTCCCACACAAAAGATTAATAGTCAAATAAACCAGCCTGGGAGTGGGTCCCAGGGTGGTAGCCTGGGTAAAACATTGGCTGGACAACAGGACACAGAAGGTAATTGTAAATGGAGTCCACTCTGAAGAAAGAGGCGTTATTAGTGGGTACCGAGGGTTCAGTACTGGTCCAGTCCTTTTAATGTCTTTATAAGTGACATTGCAGAGGGACTGAAGAAAAGTATGCCTTTTGCAGATGACACAAAGATCTGCAACAGGGTTGATACACAAGGAGGCGTGGAAAGGATGAGAAGGGACTTGGCAAGGTTGGAGGAATGGTCAGAAGTATGGCAGCTAGGATTCAATGCAAAGAAGTGAAAATAATGCACCTGGGAAACAAGAACCCAGGGAAGATTACACAATGGGGAGAGGTAGTAACAACAACAAAAAAAGGTACCTGGGGTAATCATATCAGATGACCTTAAGGTTAGCAAGCATTGTGAGAAGGCAGTAGGGAGGGCTGAGGGGATACTGGGATGCATACGGAGAGGCATCAGCAGCAGAAAACAGGAAGTTGTTATCCCTCTGTACAGACAGTTGGAGAGACCCCATCTGGAGTACTGTGTCCAGTTCTGAAGACCCCATCTCCGCAGGGACATAGACAGGATAGAGGCAGTCCAGAGGAGGGCAACTAAAATGGTGCAGGGTCTGCAAGAGAAGCCGTATGAGGAGAGACTAAAGGAGCTTAATATGTATATCCTTGAGGAAAGAAGGGAGAGGGGGACATGATAGAAACTTTTAAGAACCTCAGTGGAATCAACAAAGTCCAAGAGGGTAGCATCTTTCAGAAAAGAGACTGCAAGAACAAGGGACACAATTTAAAGATAGAGTGGGTGGTTCCGGGGTAATGTGAGGAAGCATTTTTTCACAGAGAGGGTAGTGGATGCATGGAACAGCCTTCCTGAGGAGGTTGTGGGGTCTAAAACCCTGGGAGAATTCAAGAATGCATGGGACAGACATAAGGCAGTTCTAGTGGGGGTAGGAAGAAATAGGCTGTTGGTTAACTAGGATCTGCGGCCTATTCTGTAGGTAGGGAAATGGGCAGACTAGGTGGGCTAAGCAGTCCTTATCTGCCGTCAAAGTCTATGTGATGACAGAAGAAGATGGCTGCTGTAGGGAGGTGGAGACCCCCAGGAGGGGAGAGTGCTAGCAGAGATTTCTTAGTGAGAAGGCAGGTCTGGTAGAGTAGTCGCTCCTCAAATTTGAGAAGATTGGTGGTAGTATAGAGAAGGCAGGTGTGAGTTCAGCTGAGGACACCAGTCAGGAGCTTACAGGCGTTATTGATGGAGAGTTGGATTTTGGAGAGGGCAATGTTGTCAGCTGCAGTGAAGATGGGCAAGCCACAGTCAACGAGGGACAAGACGGAGGAGGTGATGGCCAGCCTCAGGGCAACCTGAGGCAGGCAGTCCCTGTGCCGGTATAGCAGGCCAATCCGAGAGTTAATGGCAGCTGACAGGGCAATAACGTGGGTGTGGAAGGAGAGGGCAGTATCGAACGTGATGCCTAGGTACTTGTATGTGGTTACTTGTTCTAGTGGGTGCAGAGTGCTGGGGATAATCAAGAGAGGGGTATTTGAAGCTTTATTTTGGTAGTGGGAGAAGAGCATTGATTTGGTTTTCTTTTCGTTAATGACCAGTCTTCAGTCTCTGAACCACCTTTTGACTTGGTTGTAAGCTTGCTGGAGGGATAATTGGAGGGAGGTGGGATTGGGATGTGATGCAATGAGGACTGCATCATCAGCATAGAGAAGCATTTTACCGGTGCATGAGCTGGGAAGGGTGTTAAGGTAGAGACTAAAAAGTATTGGACCCAGGATGGAGCCCTGAGGCACCCCGGAGTGAATGGGAAGAGTGCTAGAGAGGGAGCTGCTGATTTTGACACATTGGGATCTAACAGAGAGGTAACTAGAGAACCAGGAAATGGGACCACCAGAGAAGCCAAGTTGGTGGAGAGAGTCGAGTAGAAAGGGATGACAGACAGTGTCAAAGGCCTTGGAGAGGTCAATGACCACTGCTCCTGCAAGGCTGCCAGAGTCGAAAGCAGCATGCAAGTGTTGGGAGAATTCCAGGAGAGCCGTGGTTGTACTGTGTCCTGGACGGAAACCGTGCTACTCTGGGCACATAATGTCATACTTGGTTAGGTATTCAGAGAGCTGGATCAACACAACTTTTTCAAGGGCTTTAGAGAGTGGGGGGAGGATGGAGATGGACCGGTAATTGTTGGGGGTGGGTCAGTCCCCACTCTTATGTATCGGTGTGATTTAAGCAGTTTTCCAAGCACTTGAGAACTGGCCCAGGCATACAGACAGGTTTAGAAGGTCAGTCAGGGGGACTAGGACTTTGCCCAAGACCATACAGAGGATCCTGGAGTCGAGGGGGTGACTGCTGGGGTTATTGCTGTCTAAGACTGTTAGCAGGTGCGGCCTGGCTTCTTGGGGGGGATAGGGTGCACAGGTAGAATGGTGGGTGATGCAGAACCAGAGGGAGAGAGGTGGGGATTGGGTCAATGAAGCTGCTGGGGAGAACCGAGCTTAGGTCAGAGAAGGCAGTGTTAAGGCAATCAGCTATGAGGAGTGGATCTGTGGTGGGGGTGCCATTGATGGAGAGCTGAGATGGTGGGGGGGAGCGGGACATAGAAACATAGAAACATAGACTTTGACGGCAGATAAGGACCACTTGGCCCACCTAGTCTGCCCATTTCCCTAGCTATTGGACAAGCTGCAGATCCTAATTAACCAACAGCCTACTTCCTCCTACCCCCCCACTATAATTGCCTTATGTCTGTCCCATGCATTCTTGAATTCTCCCACTGTTTTTGACCCCACAACCTCCATAGGAAGGCCATTCCATGTGTTCACCACCCTCTCCATGAAAAAATACTTCTCAAGTTGCCCCTGAGTTGCCCCCCCAACTTTACATGGTGTCCCTTTGTTCTTGCACATCTCTTTTTCTAAAATATGCTACCCTGTTGCACTTTGTTGATTCCCTTGAGGTACTTGAAAGTTTCTATCAAGCCCCCCACTCTCCCTCCTTTTCTCACGGGTATACATATTAAGCTCTTTTAGTCTCTCTTCATATGGCTTCTGGTGCAGACCCTGCACCATTTTAGTTACCCTCCTCTGGACTGCCTCCATCCTGTCTATGTCTGTACATAGATGAGATCTCCAGAACTGCACACAGTACTCCAGAGGGGGTCTCACCAACTGTCTGTACAAAGGGATAACAACTTACTGTTTTCTACTGGTGGTGCCTCTCTCTTTGCATCCCAGTATCCCCCCAGCCCTCCTTACTGCCTTCTCACATTGCTTGCCTACCTTAAGGTCATCTGATATGACTTCCCCCAGATCCCTTTCCATTTGTGTTGTTGTTTGTAACTCCCCCCCAAACTGTGTACTCTTCTCCTAGGTTTTTGTTTTCCAGGTGCATTACTTTTCCCTTCTTTGCACTGAATCTAAGCTGCCATACTTTTGACTATTCCTCCAACCTTGCAAAGTCCCTTCTCTCATCCTTTCCACTCCCCCCTGTACATCAACCCTGTTGCAGATCTTTGTGTCATCTGCAAAGAGGCATACTTTTCCTTCCAGCCCCTCTACAATGTCACCTATAAAGACATTAAAGAGAACCGGTCCCAGTACAGAACCCTGCTGTACCCCACTAGTACCCCCCCTTTCTTCAGCGTGTACTCCATTTACTATTACCTTCTGCATCCTGTTGTCCAGTCAATGTTACCCAGGCTACCACCCTGGGACCCACTCCCAGGCTGCCTAACTTGTTTATTAATCTTTTGTGTAGGACTGTGTCAAATGCATTGCTAAAGTCTAGGTAGGCCATATGAAAAAATTACTCACCTTAGTAATTGTGTTTCTTCTAATTGAGTCTTGCTGTATTCTGACAACTGCAGTCCTCTCAGCACTTGCACTGCCCTGGAGAGTGAAGGGCCAAAATTCCATGCCAGGCACAGAACACCAGGCTCGAGATCATCTGAAAACTCTGTCTGTGACACTTCAAAACCAAACCGTCAGACTCTTACGAGCTAAAACTCACTGACTATATAATGTGGACATTGTAAAATTCCTACTAACCAACTGGCAACAAGACTTTAGATTCCCAAAAGACTCGAGTCAGGAAACCCAAAGACCAAAAACCAAGCAATAAGAACTAAAAACTCTAACTAAGCAAACACAAAGCACCCAACACAACAGGAGTGGGCTAAAGACACCCCTGGGGTGCAACACTGCACCTGTCCACCCACTTCCCAAAACAGATTCTGAGAGGGGAGGCAGGGAGGGAGGTCAGAATACAGCAAGACTCCATTAGAAGAAACACAATTACTAAGGTGAGTAATTTTTTCTTCAAACAACATGAAGTTTTGCTGTATTCTGACATACTGCAGACTACCAAGCAGTACTTCCAAGGAGCAGGGACAGAACCTACTTTGGGAATAGGCGCTGAAGCACTGCTGTGCCAAACCTAGCATCACTCCTAGCCTGGATATCCAGAGAGTAATGCTTGGTGAAGGTATGAACTGTTTTCCAGGTGGCTGCTTGGCAAATTTCTAACAAAGGGATATCCCTGGCTGCAGCCAGAGATGCAGCTGTACATCTAGTGGAATGAGCCCTCAGGCCTGAGGGTGCAGTTTTTCCCCAGTTTTTCATAGCAGAACTGGATACAGTATACAATTCACCTGGCAATGGTTCTCTTGGTAGCAGGTTTTCCCTTACCTACTTCCCCATAAGTGAGGAACAACTGGAGGGAGTCAAACCTGTGACCCTTTATACGTTCTATGTAGTAACTAAGGGCCCTTTTAACATCTAAACTGTGTAGCCTCCATTCCCCTGAGGAGGTGTGATTAATGAAGAACACAGGAAGAGACACTGATTGGTTTAAGTGGAAATCAGAAACCACTTTAGGTAAGAACCTTCTATTGGTTCTAAGGACCACCTTATCTCTATGGAATGAAATGAAGTCAGATTCCACTGACAGGGCTTGCAATTCACTGATATATCTGGCAGAAGTAACAGCAACCAAAAACACACATTTTCCAAGTCAAGTACTTGAGCTCTGCCGAGGACATAGGCTCAAGGGGGGGTTGCATAAGCTGAGCAATGCAAATATTCAAATCCCAGGCAAGAGCAGATCCCTAAAAGGGGATTGGTATGAAGCAATCCTTTGAAAAATTTACAGACTACAGGGTGACATGACAGAGGGAAAGACTTCCCCATTGACAGGAAAGCAGAAATAGCTGACAAATGAACTTCTGAGAGCAGCTGGCTTGAGACCTAGGCCATTAAGGTGAACCATATAATCCAGAACTGTAGACAACTCAGCAGTATCTGGGGATATGTGCTTCTTGGAGCACCAAATACTGAACCTTTTCCATTTGGACTTGTAAGTTTTTCTGGTGACAGACTTTCGAGAAGCTTTGAGAATATCCAGAACCCCTTGAAACAGATGTAAATCTGCATACTATAACTCTTCAACAGCCATGCCTTGAGATTGAGTGACCGGAGACTAGGGTACCAAATCCTCCCGAGAGGAGGTTAGCAGGTTGTGATTCCTGGGAAGAGACAGGGGAAGATGGACTGCTAAGGACAGCAACAGGAGGTACCAAGGCTGCCTGGCCCAGTCTGGAGCAATCAGAATCACTTTGCATGGTTGTGACCTTACCTTGACTAGAACCTTGAACAGTAGAGGAAATGGAGGGAAGGCATAAAGAAATTTCCCTTCCCAGTTCAAAATCAGAGCATCCAGAGGGATTGAGTCCAAGACTGGGGGTCTGCAACAAAACAGAGGAAGTTAGTGATTGTCTGGGGCTGCAAAGAGATCTATATCCGGAGTGCCCCACCTTGAGAAAATCATTTTCAACTCCAAAGAATCCAGAGACCATTTGTGATGGCCCTGGGACATCCTCTTCCCATTTAGCCCTTTCATATTATCCCAGAAGGTCTGGGTTGAACCCCAAGTGGAAGTGAGGGTGGTCTGGTAGTGCTCTGCCTTGGCCCGCCTAATGGCCCAAGTGCACTTATTGCATTCTGCATTGTAGGCCTGTCTGTCAGATGCCTTTCCAGATTCTACAACGATGTGCCAGAGATTATCTCTGTTTTTGAGTCTCTGGAGGAGGGGGTGGTGTGATCCATGGGGCACTGCATTTTTTGGAGCGGATCCTGGTGAGGGGGGTGAAAAGGTCACAAGCCTTACAGCAGGCATTTGTGAAGCAGTCAAGAGCTGAGTCAATGTCAGGGGCACGCTGGATAGGGGCCAGTCTAGCTGGGCTAGGTATTGTTTTAATTTTCTGAGGCCACTGGGACATAAACGGTGGTGTAGAGTGGCCTGGGACACTGGCTTCAGAGTGGAGGATGACCAGAGACAGAGGACTGGGGAGTGATCACTAAGAGAGTTGGGGAGGACAGTGACATCCCGGATATTTTAGGGGCGGTTAGATATAACAACATCTAGGAGAGTGCTGGTGCCAGCAGAGTGGTTGAATCTGGTGGGCTGGGTGACTAACTGGGACATATCCAGAGCAGCAAAGGATTCTCTTATATGGGAGGCAGTGGAGGCAAGCCAGTTAACATTGAGATCACCTAGGATGACTTGCTCCACTTTGTGAGGGAGAGATGTGAGATAGTCAGTGAGGGACTGGACCACTTGGTTTTGATTCCTCGGGGGTACTTAGGAGGCTGTGAGGAAGAGAAGGCCTCAAGCGGGGCCAGGTGTGATTTTTAAGGTGAGGGCTTGGGCTCCATAATCAAGTTTAGGAGCTGGGAGTGCCTGACCTATAAGGGAGTCCCATCCGAGTAGTGTGCAACCACCACCGCGTTTGCCTACTCGGTCTTCCCTGTAGATGGTATATCCAGGGAGAGTGATAGCGGAGTCAGGGGTGGATTTGGAGAGCCAAGTGTCTACCAGTGCAATTATGTCAGGTTGATGTTGAATGACCCAGCACTGGAGGGCAGCAGATTTCTTTAGGAGACTGCAAATGTTTAAGGATGCAAAGCGGAGGCCAGTTGTAGTACAGGGTTTAGAAGGGCTGGAAGCAATAGGTCCTGGGTTTGGGTGTGGTGATGGAGACCCTTGGGTCGACACCCAGCTGAGGACTTTAGAATCAGGGTGCATGGGATAGATAAAGTGCGAAAGATGGGAATGGCAGGGGAGAGCTGGGCCAGATCAGGCCTCGGAGGGAGTGGGGGTGTTGGCAGGATGGGGGTTTTGGGGGGTCATGGGTGTGTCGAGGGTGGTAGTGGGCCAAGTCACTGTGTGGTAGTCTGGGGATGAGGTGCCTAGTGTGGAGGAAAGGTGCTCCAGTCTGTGTGAGGTCTGTACCAAGAGGGTGAAGGAGACCAGACTTAGTAATGGAGTGTAGGTACGCATAGCAGCTGAGCAGTGATGGAAGAGTGCCAGGAGTAGTAGAGAGTAAGGAGATGTAGAGCAGCTTTGGAATGGTTGGGGGGAAAACCCCTTTAGTGGGCGAAAAGACTATAAGCTGCAAATGGGAAAAATCAGTATCAATCAGTAGAAGAGGGATGGGCAAAGACAGATGAATAGTGATAGACAGACCACACAATAAGTGGAATGAGACATGAACTATATTGTGTTGGATTGGGTAAGTGTGCTTATAACCGGGCCCTCTAGTGGCTAAAGGCTATAATCTGCTAATGGAAAAGTAATCACTTGGGAGGGGGGAACAGACAGGGAGGTTCTGAAGCAATTTTGGGGGGGGGCACTGCAGCAGCCTCAATGGGGCACCGAGGTCAAGGGTGCAGCCCACAGACTTAGGTTCAGCTGTCATTCTTCACATCCTTCCTGATCTGTGTTTTCGTACATGTGGTGCAGAATGGCACTGTCATTGTTGGAAGTCACTCTTCTTGACACATTGACAAAGTCACACTGCCACTGTTCATGAGAAGAGGGCCCAAATGCTTTCATGAGGTGGACTCACAAAAAGGCCATGTTCAAAATGTGTACTGTGAATACCAGCAAACACCCAAGGCATTAGGGTTTCTAACCATAACGTCCTACCCTGTACAGACAGACAGGCATTGGGGTGTGCCTTTGGATTGCCTACCATACTGCTCATGCCATCCTACCCCCCCACCACAGACAGGCATCGAGGTGTACCTTGGACTCTTCATCCCAAGACTTCACACCATTCTCCTATGCTGCACCCATTTCAACGTACGTCTTTTTGAAATGGGCTAACTGTAAAGCCAAACATGCTAAGGCACAGGTCAACACATCTTGCTGTCTATAGAATAGGGTGAGGTGACATGGCTTGACCGTCATGGGTGATGATCCAAAAACTTACCCCACATCTTGTCCATCTCTACAACATGGAGGTGTGGTTCATGTCAAGTTCACTACTTCACTGCCATTCCTATTCTGCATCTGTCTAACTCCTGCATTTCTAATGCTAATACCAGCAAGCAAACATTTGGCATTGACAAATGCTTGTTTAAATCCTGTCCAAAATGTGTTTTCTTGTCCTGAAAGGTGATTTCGCAGTCGCTGTGTGAAATTACCTTTCTAGCAGGAGTTGAAAATTTTCTCTGCACTTGTTCATGAGGTTGGGTCATAAGAAGGCTACATTGAGAATTTGGGGCAAAAATATTACAAAACAACAAAGTTATGAGCCTACGTTGAAATTTATCAATGTAGCCTTGTAACTTTGGTCATTTTCAATATTTTAACCCCAAACTTTCAACATAGCCATTTCTTCACAGAACCTCATAAATGTGAGAGCTGTCATTATTCAAATCCTGGCCAAAGTGTGTTTTCATACCTGTGGCATGAAATGACGCTTTGTCAGGGATTTGAAAAATTTCACCTACCGCATTCATTAGGTGGGCTAATAGGAAGGCTATGCTGAATATTAGCCACCTTGGGCAGACAAGATGGATCAAGTGGCCCCATCTGCCAACACCTTTCTTATGTTCTTATTTGGTGTACAAATATGGTAAAAGGCCCAGGTTATGATTGAACATTACACCATTTCAACGTTCACTCATAACTTCACTCATTTTCAATATTTTGACTCCAACCATTCAACATAGCCGTTTTTCCACACCACCTCATAAATGTGATGTGTCATTTTTAAAATCCTGGATGAGATGTGTTTTCACACCTCTGGTGCTAAATGACCTTTTGGCCAATATATTGTAAATGGCACATGTCATGTCTGTAAGACAAATCCTAAAACAAGCATCTTCAAAATTTGGGGTCAGAATTGCAAAAAACAAATTGTTTAACATGCAGCCAATGTTTAGCATTGACAAATGCTTGTTTGGAGGGACATGAGTATTACTAGACTTGTTAAAAATAGCAGTGAAGAGGGAGAGGGCTGAATCAATGTATGTGGCTGATTAGACAGGGGACCATTCAGTGGTACCAGAGTTGATTAGGAGGGCATCAGAGTCAAGAGACCTAAGATGCCTATACCAAATGTATTTGGGGGCAGATTGGAGGGGTCACACTTTTCTAACACTGTAACTTAGGCAATGGTCATTGAAGATATCTGGAAAGAATGCCTGCAGTAACGATGCGGTGGGGGTTGGAAGAGAGCACCCAGTCTCGGAGAGAGTAGCTGTGGGAGTGGGAGTTGAGTTGGGTTGGTTTGCTAAGTAACTGTGTAAGATTCAGAGACTCAATCTTGTAGAGAGTGGTCTTACAGTCAGGAGAGAGCCAGTTCAAGTTGAAGTCCCCAGAGAGGATGAGCTCACCTGAGGCAGCATGATAGACAAGAGAAGATTGGGCATTGATGAGGGATGAGGGAGAGATCATTGAAGAAGCATAGACAACACCAGCAATGATAGGGAGGGTGGATGTGAGGCATAGCTTTGCTAGCAGAAGTTATGAGAGAAAGCGAGTGAGTCATTGAGAGAGATAGAGCATGAGAGGGTTTGACAGACATAAAGGGCTACCTGCCTCCATGCTTGCTTTGGTCCTGACAGTAGAGGTGGTAGTCAGGGAGAGCTAAACTGGAGTCAGGTACGCTGAATGACAATCATGTTTCAGTGATGTACAAGAGGTTGGGAAAGTACAGAGAAATCCAAACTTTAAAGGAGTTGAGGTTGAGAAGGAGACTCCTTGCACTGAGGTGGAAGAAACTGAGGCCTTTGGGTAGTGTAGGAGGAAAGGAAGGAGAAGAAGGAGAGAAGGGGCCAGGGTTAGGTTCTACATCTTCAGCCAGAAGGAGGATAAGGAAAAGGAGAAGAATAATGGTGTGAGACGTCCACCCTTTTGAAGGGTAGGAGAGTGGAGAAGAGAGGCAAGCATGGTGAACAAATTCAAGATTGGAGGGGTATGCTGAAATCCAGAGTAGATTTGGGGGTAGGGAAAAGCAAGAGTGGGGAGAGGAGGGGGTGGGTTTAGGAAAGAGTGGAGAGATGAGTGAGGTCAGAAAGAAGGAGTAGAGAGGAGGGAGGATGGAAGAGAGATAAGTGAATAGGCTGGGGGAGAGGAGGACAGTGATAGAAGAGAGAGAGGCAAACTATAAAGGAAAGGTGTAGACCATGGTAAGAAGGAATGTGACTAGATTAATGAGAGGCTGATGCAAAAGTAGAGTGGGTAGAATGTGGCAGATGAGCAAATTAGGTCCTGATAGACAGGGCTAGGAACAAGAAATGTACTTAGACTAAGCAAAGAAACAAACAACTAGTACTAGTACAGTCGGCTGAATACTAAGACTGGTGAGTTTAGGCGCAGTGAGCCTAGAAGTGGTTTGATTAGGCTATGGATATGGAGGCACAAATGACTAGCACTGGATCCGTAGGCTGAAGCAATGGCTAGTAAGCTTAAACAGTGGGCTACACAGTTGTTTGATTAGGTTACAAAGAAACAAATACAATGTCTAGTGCAGGTGCTACTGATATTCATGCTGGATATAGAGGATGGGATGACTTTAATGAGGCCACACACAGTGGTGGAGAAGCTGGAGATGGAGAAGGCAGTCCAAGCATGTCTGCAGTGTTGACTACATCAATGATCTGGTGAAGAAGATGGTGATTGCTTGCTTGCTGGAGGATGAGGCATTCGTGACAGAATGGAAAGAGACCTGTCAATACAAGACAGAAATTATTTAGACTTTAGTACAATCCCTATTGTGTTACGCCTGTGAAAGGAAACAAAAAAATTAAAAGAAAAAATAAGTTTTGGAAAGGATACTTATCAACACGTTGGTGATGTCCATGTCTTAAAATGGCACACATGTGCTCCAGACAGAGGAAGTGGGGAAGTCTTGCTTGTAGGATGAAGAGGCAGCAGGACAGGAAATGCAAGACAAGAGAAAACTATTTTGACTGTACTCAATTAGGCACAGTGGGAGACTGCACAGACAGTATAGCCAATGTCCACTCCCAGTCATACTATACCTGTCACCTGTGAAGAAAAAGAGAAATTATTTAGCCTGAGTTGGCCACTGTGTATGTATTTGGGAAAGTGAAACTTAAAATAAAACATTAAAAAAAGAAAAAATCATGTAATGATAATTACCGTTAAATTAGTGATGGACCTGTATAGAGGGGGTAGTGAAGGAAGGGGCAACTTAAGTTTGTGACTTTTGGGCAGCCTGACTTTGCAACTGGCTTGGCTGTCATCCCTGTAAATAGTCAAACCTGCAGTGAGAGGTAGATAAAAGGAAGGAAAGAAACACAATTTAATGTCTTGCAACCAGGCTGGAAGCCCCTCCTGTGCGAGAATGGACTCACCATAAAACAGTGAGGATAAGCAGTGTGAACAACAATGAAAGTAACTTACCATGACAGCCAACAAATCTAGACCTTACAAACATACAAAAACACCAGCAGAAGCAGGCCTTATGGTTTATCGAGTCTGCTCGATTGTGCAGCTAGCCACTCAACTTGCAGCTACCCCACCTCCCACCCCTTCATCATAACCCCACTTGCCCTGTCCCAACCCTCTAAAGTCACCCACCATTCGACAGGACACCACCTCCTCAGGCAGAGCATTCCACTTGTTCACCACCCTTTCCATGAAAAAATGTCTCCTGATTTCCCTCCTGAACCATTCCCCCCCAACCTCAACTGATGTCCTCTCGTATCCATCCCTCTTCTAAGCTGGAAAATCCCATCTGTATTAACCTTATTTATCCCCTTGAGGTATTTAAAATATTTCAATCATATCCCCTCTATCCCTCCTCTCCTTCAGGGAGTACATGTTTGGCTCGATTAATCTCTCCTCATAAACTCTCCTTCAAATCCCTGGATAATCTTTGTTGCCCTATATTGCACCCACTCCAACAACTTGATGTCCTTATTCAGGAACAGGAACCAGTACTGCACGCAGTACTCCAGGTGAGGCCTGACCAGAGATCTGTACAAGTGAAGGATCACCTCTATTCCTGCAGGAGATTCCCCTCGCTATACACCCTTGTCAATGCTGCCCATTATAATCACCCCCAGATCCTTTTCCTCCTTGTTACTTTCCAGCTGTACCCCTCCCAGCTGATACAGTAGCTCCTCCCCCTGGTTTCTAGCTCTGAAGTGCAGTACCTTGCACTTCTTGGTATTGAAACCCAGCTGCCATGTTACTGACCACTCCGGTAGTTTGTTCAGGTCCTCCTGCAGCCCCTTTCAGCCTTCAATGTCATCTACCACAACTCCCATCTTGGTATCATTTGTGAAAAGACTGATCCTTCTCTGGACCCCAAATGAGATATCAGCTATGAATATCCCAAACAACATTGGTCCCAGTACCGATCCCTGTGGCACCCCGTTCATCACTTCCCTTGGTGATGAGAGTCCCCCTGCCGCCACCACCCTCTGCCGCCTTCCATTCAGCTAGTTGATGATCCAATTGACCATCTTTGTTCCCACCCCATGTATTCCAGCTCCCTCCCAGCCTCCCATGCAGTACATAATCAAAGGTCTCGCTGAAGTCCAAATACAGGACATCCACCACATGGCCTCAGTCCAGTTCCCTGGTCACCCAGTCATAATACTTAATCTGCCAGTGATAAACCCATGTTGATGATCTTCCTGGAGACCATTATCCTCCAAGAAGGTCACCAGCCACTCCTTTAGGATTGTCTCCATGAGCTTCCCCACAATCAATGTGTGGCTCACTGGCCTGTAGTTACCTGTCTCATCAATGGGGCCATTTTTGTGAATGGGCACCACATGGGCCATCCTCCAGTGTTGTGGTACAAATCCTGTGTCCAGGGAGGTATTGAATAGGTCAGTCAACGGCCCTGCCAGGATCTCTGCTAGCTCCCTGAGTACTCTAGGGTCAACGCCATCTGGTCCCGGTGCCTTGTCCACCCTTAATGCCCTCAATCCTTCCAGAACCCTGAACACTGCAATCTTTCCATCAGTCACACCCTCCCCTCCACTACCCTCCTCCCACCCTTAGGGTATCTGCCCCCCTTTCTCCTTTGTGAACACAGAACAGAAGTATTCTTTTAATACTTCTGCCTGTTCTTCCCCCCTTCTTCACCCACCCTCTGTCCTTCCTAATCCTCACAATCTGGTCTTTGTTCTTCCTTCTTTCTCTAATGTATCTGAAGAAGTCCTTTCCCCTTCCCTAATACTGTGTGCCAGTCTCAGTCCTCTTGAGACATTTGCCTCTCTGACTAGCCTGATAACCTCCCTGGACTTCTTTGTATACTCTTCCTTACCAACCCCTTCCCCTCTGATTTCTTGAGTTTCTGAAATACCTTTCTCTTGGCCCTTACCCATTTCGTAACCTCTTGAGTCAACCAACTGGGCTTCTTTGCCCTTCCCTTCTTACTCCGTGCCTTTGTACATGTCCTAGTGGCCTCCTCCAGGCCTCTTTTAATAATATCCCACTTTTGACTAGCATCCATTTCTTGACGAATGTCTGCCAGATACTTAGTCAAAATTTCCCCCATCCTACTAAAGTATGCCCCTTTAAAATCAATCACCCTGGTTTCCGTACCCTCTGTTTCCCTACTCATATTGAGCGTGAACCACACTGAGTGGTGGTCACTCCTGGTCAGAGGATCCTCCCCCCAGATCTCTTACAGCCTCCTCATTTGAAAGTACCAGGTCCAGAGTCCTATCTAGTCTAGTAGGCTCATGAACCAACTGTTCCAGGAAGCTGTCCTGAAATGCCTCTAGTATGACCTGCTCCCTCACACTCATGGTGGCTGGAGTGCTCCACTCCACCCCAGGTAGGTTGAAGTCCCCCACCACCACTGTGTTCCCCTTCCTACAGACCCTTCTGATTTGCTCAGCTAGCTCTCTGTCCAGGTCCTCCCCTTGCGCTGGAGGTCTGTGTACTGTCCCCAACCTCAGTGTCCCACCTCTCAAGTCCTGAAATTGCATACATCCACCATCTCTCCTGCCAGGTCATTCATACCCATGAGCATCACAAGATGCGGTTTCCTCCTACCCCTCCTTGTGCACTTCAGAATTGACTGCCCTACCCCCCTCATCATTCCTCATCCCTGTCCCACCTTACTACCACAGTACCTATCTCTGGAGTCTACCACCTTTGTTTCTCTGCCCTTCCCCCAATGCTCCTTCCCCCACTCCTGATCTGTCCCCTATCCTCCTCTCTGCTCCATCCCTATCCTTCACTTCCCTCCCAACCTCCCTGGATCCCCCCACCTCTTCCTATCCCATCCTGACTCCCATCTCTGTTCCTCTCTCCTTCCTCTCTGCTCCCTTTGACCATCCTTCCAGCTGTGCCCCTCCCCATTACCCTTGGCTCCCTCCTCCAACCTACTTCTGTCCCTTGTTCCTTCCCCTCTCCTGCCCCCTCCTGGTGATCCTTCTCCTTCTCCACCAATGTTACCAGGGCTGCAAACCTATTACCTGCCCCCACTGCCTTGCTGTGCATTGGAGGCACAGACCTCGGGTCTTACTGCCTTGATGGTCTGGTGGCTGAAGATTCAGCTTGAGGGTTGTCAAGCTGGCTGGCTGGAGGTTTGCCTGGCAGTGGCATTTATGCCAGCTTAAGAGTCTGAGATTCTCAGTCTGGATGCATGGGGTGCAGGCAGTGGTAGCTCATGTTGTTGGTAGATGTGGAGGACACAAGCAGGGAAGAGGAGGTGGGAGAGGTGGTTTCTTGATTGCTGGAGGATGCATGATCTGCATGGCTGTCAATGGCATTTAGGGTGACCTAAAAGTTGAGGTTTGTCAGTCTGGGTGCATGTGGTGGAGGTGTTGATGGCCCATTTTGTTGGTGGATATGGAGGAAACAAGCAGGATCTCCATGTCTGCAATTCCCAACTGGCACAAAATATCCTAAAGTGGATTTGTAGTTATGTATTCTGTTACCATGCATAAAGAAGCACTTTCCTCTATTACGCTTGGACCCTTCAAAAGGAATCTCAAACTTTACCTCACCTCTACCACTCAATGTGACTGCTTCTCTGAATAGAGATCTCTCTAAACACCTCCCAGCTCACTCATGTCTCACAGCCCGCCCTTTCCCAGTCTCATTTCCTCTGGCACCGGGCCTTCCTTGTGACTCCTTTCCTGCTTCGCATCTCCACTGGTACAAGACATTTTCCACCACCATCGGACAGTGGCCCATTAGCCTGCCAACTTCTTCTCCCGGTCGCACACCTGCAATACTAACTGCCTAATGGTGCCCTCTATCTCTTATTGCTACCACAGCCAGCTGCCTACTCAAGCTGCTCGTTATATGAATATTATCTCAAAGTATGTTAGAACTGAGTATCTTTATTTTTTCTTTTAGTTGTTTTGGTTGTTTATTGTGCATTCTTTTACTACCTCTGTATGTATGTTGACCCTCATCCTTTGACGTGGAACCTTTGTAAACGAGCAGTTTCTGCTCAAAGGTATTTGTAATCCGAGAACTTAATAAATAAATAAATAAATAAATTTTTTATCAGCCCATTAACATGTGAAGTGGTAACAGCATCTGGTCTCTGTTCTCTTTCATGTTGTACCTTACATAACTGTGACTTTTTCATCTGTGCCCTATTTACCTGCCTTACTAGAAGATCGGTTAAATGTTGGACCTGATCACCCCCCCTTCAAGTATTGATGACAGGCCCCATTTATATCTTGGGTCCAGCATGGTAGCAATACCAACATCTGCAGACTGAAGAATGCTGGAAATATGGGTTTTGAAGTCCAAGACATGGAGCATGTGTTCCATTAAGACACAGCTTCCCATATCACCAGCTGCCTCCAGCACCTGCTGTACACTCAGCAGCACCTGTCTCAGCACTCGTAGAAGTGGGGTGACCTAACTGATACAGGCATTGTTCCCACTCACTGCTTGGTTGCATGTTTGAATGGCCATGGAATCATGGTCAGGTCATCCATTAGTTGTCACTGATCTGTTGTCAGAGACATAGATGCTCTGGTATTGTTATGGCTTGTATGCAGCAGCAAATATTCAGAGGTGGCATTGTGCTGTCTGTACATGTGCTCAATAATGTATAGTATCAAATTCTATCTGATGATGACTTCCGGCTTCATACAGTGCTGAAGCTGTTTGTTCTAGATGTGCAGGTACCTTTTAACTTTTTATTATAAGTTTCCACAGAAAACTTACAATAACATACTGTAAAACTTGAAATTTTCACTGCCAAATAATTTTTGCTATATTCGCTGAAGCACTAATTTGCGTTAAAATAAATGTGTGCTAATTAGCAGTTTTTCCATCATAGTGAATGAGGTGCTAATGACTTAGTACCAAATTTAATTTATGCACTTATGGTTGTGTTTGTGCTAAAATTACTTTGCGTTAAAATAACTAGTTTAACAGTAACACACGAAGGGATACAGTATTAAATTCAGTAATACAATTCACTTACCAAAGCTGAATGTGATACTCCCAATGAAGTACAACATTGGAGGAAGTACCCATAAAACATATAAATATTAACTCTACAGCTTATTACAGCACAGAGCAATTATAGGGACTACATTAATAGTAAAAAAGATAAAAGTGATTCCATGCTTGCCATAGTGGCACAATGCCATCTAATGTCCCACATATAATTAACCAGGAAAAAAACATTTGAAGAACTTTCATCTCGAGGGGAACCCAAAATGTAATTTGGAGATAACCAACTACAGTGAACTACATTAACACACTGAACATACCCTGGAGTCCCACAAAAATTAAAGTAACATTATGTAAATATAAATGTTTACCTCCCTCTCCCTTAATCCGAGTAAACGGGAACAGCACAATACAGGGAATGTAAAAAATGTTGTCTAGTGTAAGTCACTGAAAGTCCAGTAAGGGTGGGAAACAGTTCAAATAGGCACACAGGGTAACAAGGAGAGATACACAAGGAAAGATGTACAGGTACCTGAGATGGTCGTGAGACTTTCCAGAATGGGCAAGGTGGGCGCAGATTTGACAGCACACAGTCAACATGGATTTGATATCAGGGTATGCTAGAAACCTTTGCACAACAAGATTAAGACAGTGTGCCAGGCATCTCAAGAAACCCCCATCAGTGATGTATTTCATTACATTTGAGCCATTATTGCTTACAATTAAACCTGCTTTCAGTGAATGGGGGTGCAGCCACTCATCAGTTTCAGACAGGAGTAATTCCAGCATTTCTGACTCATGTGATCCGGTTAAACACTTCATTGCCAGCGTGGCATGCTGGTAAGTACCTGGAGTGTTGCAACCACAAAAGCTGGCCTTGGTACAACTTTCCCTTTGCCAGAGTCAAACACCACCCCAGGTACCTATGCTCAATGTACTGTAAGCAGAGATAGGAGCTATCAGCTGTTTGGCCACTGGTCCATAAATCCATACTGAGATGTATGTATGGTGATTCTGAATACAGCAGGACATGGATTATCCTGTGTGGCACTGTCCCATTAAGTTCAAGAATGGCATGTGAGAAGAAGTAAGTTCTTGAGGGAATCTGCCATTTGGGACAGGTGCATGCCATCAGCCTTCTAAATCCCACATCCTCCACAAAACAGAATGGCAAATGATTAATTGCTAGCATGCCAGCTGTTGCTGCATTCAATTTATGTGCAATAGCATGATTGGGTGTGTATTTGGCATGATGCTCAAGCATGTTATGCAGCATAGGCTGAACCTTTTCTTGGCGTTGAGCTACCAAACAGCTGGACTCAGAGAGGAGCATCACTATTGGAGTAGTATTTGACTCCTGGGGATTCACAGGTGCTGCTCGAATGAAAGCAGTGATTTGGGGTGTTGTCTGCACTGGGCTTTCTGTGCTTCAGTGCCTCTGAGTGCCTATACTCAACCTACCACTGCTGTTATGCAATCCCATAGACTCATCATCACCTCTGTAGTAGTCATCCTCGGTCAACCCACCCTTCACTGGGGCTATTTTCCTGCTTCTTCTGGGTGCCTTGGCAAATACAGATAATAAGGGAGAGGGACCCCCTTAAGCTCCCACAGAAAGTCTTACTGGCACTCAAAAATATGTATTCTCAGTAATAAAAATTAGCACTCAAGAATTAGTACAAATGCATCTTCACAAAGTAACATCATGAGAAAATACTGTAGACTCACTGCAAAATCCCAACTATTTGTTCTTTTATTTTATGCCGTAATGGTTTAACTTCAGCTGCTGCATCTTTCAAGTTCATACTGTGAAAGCAATATTCAAATCTTTATGAATTAAATTTAACTGAAAAAGACATGTGCAGCTGTGCTACCAAAATATCCAAAGCAGCAAACTATGATGCTTGACAGCCACAATTCTAGATAGCACAATGATGGTGTAAGAAAGTGCATAAGGTGCAACAATTTGCAAAGTGCAAGGTGCAAAAAACATTGCAATCTCTATGAGCTATGCTGTTACCAGGAACCAGCATTTGGCTTTCACCACCCCCACCACCCTTTTCTTTAGTGCTGAGTGCAGCATAAGAGGTGTCTGTACTTTAGGTGTGTGTGTTAACCACCAGTGCCTAGGTAGCTGCCCATTTTTCCAGACTAACTCGTACTTAACACAGCTGACAGATAGCAATTATTTTGTCAGCTGGATCCCGTATATAAAAATCTTAAACTACGGATTTTGTACCCATTGAGTTTACATGGTGATTGGAGTGGGATAGGGAAGGGGTGGAAATGGATGTTTTTAGGATGATTTATGCAGTTCAGCACTGGGTGACTCATGTGGTATAATGGGCTTAGCCCTGGTAAAAGGAACAATTGTAATAGCATTAGGGGGGGCTTTAGAAGTTCTGTGACATACTGGTGTGCAAAGTCCACAAGTTCAGCAGTATCATCCTTCCTCTTTTTCTATTTCTTTTCCAGTTCCCATAGGGATCCAAATTATCATCAGCACCACCACTGATATCCTCCTCCTCCTCCTTAGCGCTGTCCTTCTTATCTTCACTTTCTGGGGGAGGGAGGGGAGAGGGAGGTGAGGCGCCTGCCAGGTGCCATGGCTTGGAGGGACAGGGAGCAAATCCTCACAATTGTGGGAGCAGCTGCACGGGGGAGGGAGCTGGATGTCATTGTCCACCTAGGGACAAATCACCTTGTTGGGAAAGGGATCAGAACAGTGCAGGAGGAGTTTGTGGAGTTGGGGGGGGGGCCTTAGACAAATAGCACACATGGTAATCTTCTCAGAGGTGCTGCCTGTCTATTATGTGGGAGAGGCTAGGGTTCTCCACACCATGGGATTCAATCAGTGGTTGAAAAACTGGTGCAGAGCTCAGGGGTTTGGCTTCATTGGGGACTGGGGGTCCACCTGGAGGGATGCAGGCCTATACTGGCGTGATGGTCTGCATCTGTCCAGGAGGGGCAACAAGCTCTCTGAACTGGTGACCTTGATGGAAGAGGGATGCCTGGATATTGTGGCAGTCACAGAAACATGGTACACAGAGAACCATGACAGGGATGTTTACATACGAGGGTACACAACCTACAGGAGAGACAGGGAGGGTAGAAGAGGGAGAAGAGTAGCTCTCTATGAAAGGGAAGAGATAAAAGCAGTGGAACAAAAGAGTAAACAGGGAGGAGAGGAGGCACTGTGGGTCACCTTAGAGACCGGAAATGGCACCACAATCTGCACAGAAGTTGTATACAGACCCCCATCTCAGGGGGAGGGAATGGACAATGATATGATAGAAGGCATGCTTAGGATTGCAGAGAAAGGGGAGATATTGTTGATGGGGGACCTGAATATACCAGATCTTAACTGCAGCACCTTTGCTGCAGCCACATCCAAAAGCAGGGCCATTCTCGATGCCCTACAGGGGACATGCCTCAGACAGCTAGTGTTGGAACCCATTCGGGAGGGAGCAATCTTAGACCTTGTACTCTCAAATGGGGACAGTGAGAGGATCTCAGATCTAGAAGTAGGTAGCCATCTGGGAACAAGTGACCACCAAACAGTGTGGTTTATGATAAACTCGGCTGCAGACTCAAGCCATACAAAAGTGAGGGTACTGGACTGCAAAAGGGCTGATTTTGTCAAAATGGGAGAGTGCCTTAGAAAAGCACTAGCAAACAGGCAAGAAGGAAGGGTAGAGCAACAATGGGGAAACATCAAAACTACCATCACAGAGGCAACAAGCCTTTGTGTGAAGCAAATAAACAAATCAAAATGAAACAGGAAACGATAGCCAACTCAGTTAAGAAGGGGGATAAAACCTTTTATAAGTACATTAGAGAGCATAGAAAGACAAAGTGAGGGATAGTGAGGCTGAATAGAATTTACGGTGGGTGGGCAGAGAGGGACAGTGAAAAAGCAGAGATACTAAATGAATACTTCTGCTCACTATTCACAAAAGAGGAGGAGGGGGAAAGTATCTAATCCAATTAACAGAAGCACTCTGGATAGGGGGGTCAATCCCAGTCCTTTCACAGAAGAAAGGGTTCTGAAAGAACTCTTAAAACTGAAGGTGGACAAAGCAATGGGACTGATGGGATTCACCCCAGAATTCTAAAAGAATTAAGGGGAGAACTAGAGACAGCACTAACTACCCTTTTTAACAAATCATGGGAGGATGGTGTGGTACCTGAGGACTGGAGGAGGGCAGATGTGATTCCCCTTCACAAAAGTGGGAGCAAGACAGAGGCAGGAAACTACAGACCTGTCATTTTGATCTCTGTGCTAGGGAAAATGATGGAATCACTTCTGAAGAAAATAATTGTTGAGTACCTAGAGGACAGTGGGGCACAGGACCCAAGGCAGCATTGATTCACAGCAGGAAGGTCATGTCAGATGAATCTGATTGATTTCTTTGCCTGGGTGACCAAAGTAATAAACCAGGGAGGGGCTGTGGACATGGCCTACCTAGACTTTAGCAAGGCATTTGACACAGTCCACACAAAAGATTAATAAATAAATTAGCCAGCCTGGGAGTGGGTCCCAGGGTGGTAGCCTGGGTAAAACATTGGCTGGACAACAGGACACAGAAGGTAAATTTAAACGGAGTACACTCTGAAGAAAGGTGGGTTACTAGTGGGGTACCACAGGGTTCAGTACTGGGTCCAGTTCTTTTTAATGTCTTTGTAAGTGACATTGCAGAGGGACTGGAAGGAAAAGTATGCCTCTTTGCAGATGACACAAAGATCTGCAACAGGGTTGATGCACAAGGGGGGGTGGAAAGGATGAGAAGGGACTTGGAAAGGTTGGAGGAATGGCCAGAAGTATGGCAGTTTGGATTAAATGCAAAGAAGTGCAAAATAATGCACCTGGGAAACAAAAACCCAGGGAAAGAGTACACAAGTGGGGGGGTAGTAACAACAACAAAGATGGAAAAAGGCCTATGGGTAATCATATCAGATGATCTTAAGGTTAGCAAGCAATGTGAGAAGGCAGTAGGGAGGGCTTGGGGGATACTGGGATGTATAGGGAGAGGCACCACCAGCAGAAAACAGGAAGTTGTTATCCTTCTGTGCAGACAGTTGGTGAGACCCCATCTGGAGTACTGCGTCCAGCTCTGGAGACCCCATCTCCACAAGGACATAGACAGGATGGAGGCAGTCCAGAGGTGGGCAGCCAAAATGGTGCAGGGTCTGCAAGAGAAGCCATACTAGGAGAGACTAAAGGAGCTTAATATGTATACCCTTGAGGAAAGGGGGGGGGCATGATTGAAACTTTTAAGTACCTCAGTGGAATCAACAAAGTCCAAGAGGATAACATCTTTCAGAAAAAGAGATGTGCAAGAACAAGGGGACACAATTGAAGATAGAGGAGGGATGGCTCAGGGGCAATGTGAGGAAGTATTTTTTCACAGAGAGGATGGTGAACACATGGAACTGCCTTCCTGAGGAGGTTGTGGGGTCTAAAACTGTGGGAGAATTCAAGAATGCATGGGACAGACATAAGGCAATTTTTGTGGGAGGTAGGAAGAAATAGGCTGTTGATTAACTAGGATCTGAAGCTTATCCAGTAGGCAGGGAAATGGGCAGACTAGGTGGACCAAGCTGTCCTTATCTGCCATCAAAGTCTATGTTTCTATGTCTATGTTACAGTCTTCCTCCCTCTCATTTTCTCTGAGATACATTTTTCAGCTTAGTCTTTTTCTCAATGTGTAACAGGCAGTGCTCCCTCCTCACGCCTTGACTCATGATCAAGATAAGGCTCTGCACCATCGTGACCAGGAGTTATGGGGACATCAACATCATCAACAACCTCCTCCTCCTCCTTAACCACTATGCCTGAGCCAAATATTTTACTACCTCTTGGAACTGTCCTCAACCTCCCTAGCCCCCACCAGCATGGATGTCACAGATGTGGCAGAGAAAAATGTGGCCACACTAATGCCACCACCACTGTGGCCAGCTACTCCTTTACTACTATTACCAGCATGGAGCCACTAGATGACATTGCTGTAGATGCAATTTGTTTTTAGCTGCAAGACCCTTTCCCCCTGAAAACATATGCACTTCTTTACTGCCTCCCGAACACCTTTCCCTTAATTGGAGTGTCTCTGCCCAGTCATTTTATATATTTAGATTTATAATACTGTAAGGAAAATAATTTAAAGAAACTCTGCAGTAAAACTAAAGAGCAGCAGCAGACAACACCTCCTCCAAAGTATTAGCAATGTGATCTGATTCCGAACAGAACAGTTTATGGAGTTAATAGTAGCTACAGTAAAACACCAGAAATAGTTTTTTGTTTGTTTATGCGACAGGGATTAACAAAATACACAAGACAGGAGTAATTATGAAGTTACTGTAGCACCATTACATTAAGAACTAAACAAAATAACTACTACTAATATAGAAAGAGACTGACACAATAATTCACTTAACCACACCAAAGTGTTCTACTGAAATAAAATGAGAAATCATAGACCACAGACAAAAAATAATTAACAAGAAAAAAATGAGGAAAACAAATATGATATATCTGTGCACACAGACTAGTACTCAAAGTAGAAAAGTCCAGTCACTGATCTATATGGGCTGCCTTCTTGCGGACCCCCTCCACACACACACACACATACACACACACACACACACACACACACACATATACACACACCAGAGCAGTGCTTCACTAGACAAAACAATACCACTACTTTAAGCTAAATAAATCAGCAAAACCAGAAACAAACAACACTAATCTAACTGCACACATCTCTCTAGATGTTTTTGTAAGAGATTTTATTTCAAAAGACTCAGTTTTGGATTGATTTTAAAAGATTCTTTTTTTGCTCAGACAAGCAGGGACAGACTTCTCTTCAACTCTCTCTTCAGAAGACTCCCGCAATGCAGTCTCCACAAGGCATGCAATTCATATCAGTACTGTGAGACTTCTGATCCCATAGAGCATAGCAAACTTCACTTGTGGGTCCCACTTCACCAGAGAAGTTATCAAATTTGCAATTTCTGAAGTTATTGCAATACAGAGAATTAGTGCAACCAGCCCTTAATTTTGACTGTTTGCTTTTATTTGAGCTCATTTACTTTGTTTTCCATTGCTTGCTATTAATGTATTTGTCTTCTTGATGAGGAGCCTTTGTAAATGAGTCCCTGACTCAAAGGGTTGTAATTCTGATTACTTCTTAAAATAAATAAAATAAAACTAAAGGTGGATTAACTTTGCAGATTGCAGTGAATTCGTGAAGCAAACTTCTCCAACTTTGCACACCACTACACCTGAGTGCTACAGAGATTGCTTTTGATTTTACCCTAGTGCCAGTTTAAAGTCCATGAAGTTTTTATGTTTTTCTTAACAAGATATTTTACACAATTACCATATGGGGGGACCATGCTCCACTAATATTTTTAATGTCTTCTCGCTTTGTGATAAATATGAAAACCAAACAAGCAGGCTCACTTACCTACTCCAAGACTAAGGTGGAGTCAGCACCATGGAGGTTATAAAAATATTTTTGTTGCTTACTTAGATAAGATTGTTGTAAATATTGTTTGTTTTCTTATTTATGTCTACATCATCCAGAAAAAGGAGGGTCAGACAGGCACAAAAGTTGTATAGGCTGTCTTTACTTCAAATATCTTTCACATAAAATTACACGTACACATTCAAATAAAGTAACCAAATTAAAAATATATTGTTGAAGAATGTCCACAGTCACCATTTGTAAGTATTAACTTCTGCATTTTAACATATAATATTGCTGCTTTTTGGTTCTCTGAACTATGTACACTGCGGTATACCAATGGCACAGCGATGGGAATACCATGAAGACCATCACAATGACATTTTCGGCAGTTCGCTGTGATGGTCTCCATGTATCCTGACACTGTTGCTGCCACGGTGTTTGCCCCCTTCCCCAAACTAACTACAACTGGAGTTAGTAATCTTTAGAGCAGGGGTGCAGGAGCAGAGCCCCAGAGTGTGTGTGGGGGGGAAGCCCCCCGCAGAAAGCATTTGTTTCCCCAGTGACAGCACAACACCAATTGGTGGTGTTGTGCTGTCGCTGTGCTGACAGTCGACAAATTTCTTGTCACCGTGGCATAGTGGAACCGTATACTGCATTTTACTGGGACATTTAGAATCTGAAGATGCATATTATTTAGGATAAATTGTGAATGCAGACATTCTTTGGTAATATATTTTTAATTTAGCTAATTTATTTGAATGTGTGACTGGAAATTTACAGTATGTGAAAGATATTTGAAGTAAAGAGATCCCAGACAACTTATGTGCCAGTCTGACCCTTCTTTTTTTCTGGATGATATAAACAAAAATAAGAAAACAAACAATGTTTACAATGCTTTTTTCTAAGTAATCAACAAACATCTCCTTACAATATCCACTGTGCTGGCTCCACCTTAGGCTTAGAGGAGGTAGTGAGTCTGCTTGTTTTGACTTGTTTCCCATAGGGTGCCGGTACACTTGATGGTTGCAACTAGGAGTTGGTAACTTTTTCTAAATATGAAAACCACTCAGGCTTCACTTTTATGGTTTATTAGGGCATAACTTACACCATGAACTGTACAATATAAAAACCTTGTTACGTATAGTTCCCATACATTATTTTTATGAGCATGTTACTCAGAAAATTCTGTTAGTATAACATAATTTCATACCAGATAAAAGTAACCAAACAATCTGCTCACCAATGTACTGTATGCTCTTACAGACAGTCACGAAACTCAAAGTATCATACCTAGTCCTCATTCAGTTTTTAAATCCCAACTGTTAGAGTTATAAACAACCAGCTACTCTTGAAGTGTCACTATGACAATAAGAAACATGTATTTATCTTCTGGGTCTAATATGTGACTCTAGCATCTTGATATATAAAGTGAGTAGGTTGTACTGATGCTATGCACTTAGTTTTAAACAGTTATGATAGCTGGTGGCAAAACATCTACAAATAAGACTGGGTAGAGCAATATTTAAATCAATTATCCTGGATGCATGTATTCATTACTTAGAAAGTGACTTATCCAAGCCTTCAGGAGGTCTGTTGAATTGGATAATGTAGTACATACACAAGATTATGTAACCACCCCTTCTCTATTTGTCAGTCTGTCAGTCTATTTACCTATCTACCTATCTATCTTTCTATCTATCTATCTATCTATCTATCTATCTATCCATTTTCTCCCTCTTTCGGTTCATGTTTCTGTTTCTCTCTTTAGACTTTAGTTTGTTCTTACATTGCATTGCATGAGATTATGCATCAATCAATTTTATTTGACTCCAGAAATTAAATAGTTTTATTCTTGCTTGGGTAATAAATCAGATTCTGTAGTTCAAAATGTGCATGCTTGGTGTCATTTACAAATATCTCAATGATTAATTCAAAGAGTATGATGTTAAGATGTTAACTAATGTCTGGTTGATTCTATTCCTGGTACCAACAGGCCAGGTAGTTCTAATACACATCACAGCTACAGGGTGTACAATGCTGCCATTTAGCAATTAGTCTATGTTACTCAATGCAAACAGATAGTTTTCTCCTTTAAACATTTACTAATTTTATAAGAAAGTCAAGCATTTCACAATCAACAAATGCACATCTCAACAAATGCACATCTGATTTGCAAAAACTTGTTGCTATAGATGTTAAGGATTTGCACTGTTGCCCGATGTACAACATGGTTTCATGAAATATACGGTACTGTAAGAAAATGAATTTCCCTGAGCTGGCCCATTTGCACTGTAGCAATGCTGTCACTTGAGTTTTGTGATGCCAGTGACTGGGGTTCTCAGATGAGTCCATTTTGCTGAAGGACTGGTGGTGGAGGAGGCTTGAACATTGTAATGGATGCTTGCCTCCCCTGAGGAAAGAAGATGCCTAATCCCACCATGCTAACACTACCAGAGACCCACAGGTGGTGCAATGAAGGCCCAGAAGACTGAGGAAGGGAGAAATGCCTGGCTGTGCTCTGTGTAAGTCCATTTCATAGGTGGCTGAAGCACATTCATGCCTACATTTCTAGGGAGGATGAAGAGGATGAAATAGTAGAAAAACCCTGGACTGATAAGATGACATGACTCTTGGCACTCTTGGATACTGCATCACCTGCTTGTTCAGCATGAGAACTCTGACACTGACTCTGTCATTGGAGGGTATGCCATTGTGAAGGTCCCACCACAGGAAGAAAGCCACAGAGCAGGCAGTAGTTTCTAGGGAACAGGGTGTATGATGTGATTGGAAGGTTGCCCTTAAAGTGTTAATAATCATACTGTTCTCCACTTCAGTCATATTATTATAGCATTCATCCTGTTGTTCCAAACTAAGGATTCAGGACTGTATTTTCAAATATTCTGTGGTCCCACAAACCATATTTCAGGCCAAAAATTGATGTCTGTAGCTCGGGCTGGTTTCTAAAAAATGTATGCTTGTGTATTAGTATATGTGGATCTAGTTTTCCCCAAACATTCCATTTTCAAAGCCATTTGATCATCAACATGACATATGGGATGTAGAAAGGAGAGGAGGGCTAACCAGGTCTAATGTTTGCTATCTTTAAAACACAGTTCTTTAAAAAGTTAAACCCTCATGAAAACTCATATTTCAGTTCCTCTAAGGACCAGGAGCCCTCTACTGAAGATTTTTACTTTCATTGTTTGTTTTTCCCAAAGCTATGAGCAGAGGAGAACAATATGGCTACTCTTTGCAGGTATTATTTGAGATGTGTGCCACAAATGTATTTGAAAGGTCCAAAATGTGGCACAAATCCTTGCTATTTGGAGGTAAAACAATTTGAGTATAAAACAATGTAGAACTTTGCAGCTGAAAAAAAAACTCTAGGTCTGAAGGACTACATTCCACATCAGAGATTATAAAATATTTAACAAGTACAGCTCCAAATTATAATGGTCATTTATAATAATTCTGGTTCTTAATGAAGTTGTCTCTATTTTTCTTCAACACTAAGTACATTTTGTTATCCGATCACCAATATCTCTGGTAGACAACCCAAGCTGGTTGTAATAAGTATATAGCAAATGAAACTGCAACATTAAAATAAAGCATACATTACACCAAACTTTATATAATAAGAGTGTAAAGCTCCTGAGTCATGCTGATATCACAAGGCTGAATGCTGAATGAATTAATATGTGCCACCAGTACCCCCAAGATATCTTTACACTGAGTTATGCCTAACTGAGTGTAGTTTGCCAATAATAATACACATTTCAGAAAATAGTTTGAGTGCTTAAAAAGTTGGCAATACATGATGTACAAACTGAACATTAATAGATCTAATTAACCATCCATTCCTACGTCATACTATGTAATTCAGTGCTGACGTGAATACTGAACAATAAAAAGGCTGTGAAGTATTGTACTGTATTTTATGCAGTTATTATTGTTCCTTGTGTATTATAGCTAAGTAAAGTAAACAAGGTAATCTTGCAGTTCCTGCCATAATTAACATTTGAGAGTGTTTGTTACAGAGGGACTCAATGATTGACTGGCAAAAGATGGATTGTCATGTAAACATGAGTACCTGCCTGCACATTTATAAACTGAACTTTACTGTTATGTTTGGAGAGGTGCTCTTAATAGGGATGTACACACCCTGATATTTAGGTTTGTAGCAGCCTGCTCATTGATGTTTATTTTTTTATAACTAATTTGTTTTTTTGAAACTCTCCTTCATATCATAGTCTAATTTCTTCCTTGGTACTTGGTACTATTGTAATGTTTAATACATATTATTTGCTTTAAAATCAATACAATATAATTAAAAGAAAATGTCTGGGGAGGTGTAATTAACTTACTTTAATGACTTTTCTTATGATACTGAAGGGACAGGAAGCCAAAAATGAGTAATACACTACATACCCATCCTGATAATATAATACTATTTCTTTCCACCCCAATACTAAATGAGGTAACATAACATCAAAACTATTTAACACAATAACTTTGATTACTTACAAGGGCATCCTGACTTTCTATTCATCACTGATTCATGCTCTGTATCTAGCATTTGAAAGGATATTATCAGTTATTCTTTGTAAATCCTGTGCTTTACAATAACTTTTCTCAGGCTCCTACATCATGATACAGTGGGTGTGTTAATTCTTAACAAATCATGTACCAGGGCCAGTTACACAGAAGTCTTTCGCTACTTCCAGCTGTGTATTACCCACTGTAGCAATATTTTTAAAACGCAGAATTAAATCCTATTACAACATTGTAAAGTAAAGCCATTAATTTGTTATACAAGACACTATTGTGATTATGCATGTGTGTAACAGTGTGACTGTGTTGCCTTATAATAGCCTTACTCTGGTATTTATAGCCTGCCCTTGGGCAGGAACCCATTGAAAACAACCTGCTCAGCTTAATATGGATATCTCATTAAAGTCAAGTCAAAAACTGATTTAGTAAATAAAAAATGACTGCAGAAAGCAATTGAAGTTAAGAAGAATACACAGAGTGTTTTAATAAAGAAATGTCTTATGAAAACCCTCACAATACCAGTATTTAAACATGTTTTCATTGAAAAATAAGAAAATGAGAAACTAAACACACACTATGTGCCTGTGTTAAATAATAGATGTTAAATCCACACACACACACACACACACACATGCACACGCACACAAACACACATTACACATCTGTGTTAATAAGAAAAAATTTAAACACACACACATGACCCATCTGCGTTAAATAAAGTGAAACTAAACACACACACACACACACACACACACATTATGCATCTGTGTTAAATAAGGAAAAGAGAAATTAAACACACTTGCACTCAAGGTATGCGTCTGTATTAAATGCATATCCCCATTTGACTTTTAAGACAGCATTGAGAGGCCTGAAGGAAGTTGGCAGTATAACTTTATAAGATGACTGTTCCAAAACAGTTCTGCACACAAAACCATGTTTTCTACAAGTAACAAAAAGTACATGGGTAAATTAATTAATTATGTGTGTTAAAACTTAAACATACACAAAAAGAACACAACATGTATGCTGTTATGACTAACCTTTATGCTCCAAAATACAGGGCATGCTTTGGGAAACCCTAATATACCTACAAAAATAATCTTTAATCAACAAAATATTTTTTTATGAGGATGGCCTTGAAATAGTTGCCTATAACTGGATCTTTGGAGGAGGGCTTAAAAATGTAAGCCAATGACAAAATGCATCAACTGCAGTTTTATAATCATTACTTCAGCATGAGAAAATGTATTTTAAATTAAAAATACTGACGACAAAGCTACATTCACTCGTGCACTGGTTTCCATGTTTGACAACATTGAGTGAGTGTGCAGAAGCAAGAACTGAGATAAAAGATTTTGACTTATACAGTATTTAAACAGGATTGATATGTGAGCAATAAGACACAATAGAGTGTGGGTTATTATTTCTGAACTGCATGCCCAGGTGTGTTGTAAGGCAAGAGGTGCTTGCACCAAGTGCCTTCAACCACCTGGTAGTGCAGTTCAGGAATAATAATCTACACCCTGAATTGTCTACCTATACTTACAAAATAGGTCTACTGTACAAAGAAAGTTAAAAATATATTTAGCAGGGTAGTTACTATTCCTGAACTGCACTGCTTAAGAACCTTCTCCACCAATCAGGAAGCAGGATTTTCCCTATTCATTTTATAAATTACAATTCAATCAGGAGTAGCTTGCTGTAATATTACAGTGAGTACGAAGGAAACTCTAAAATTCATTATTTCTTTGTCCCAAAGAAGAAAACTAACCTAACATATGTGCTCCAAGTGGATATAACTTTTCAATTCAAAGGATTAGGCCTTACATCTTTAAAAAGCAGTGCTTAATTTAAACTAAGCAAGCAGTTTCCAACAGGTTATTTGAAATGTGCCCATAAAGTTTTAGCAGATATTTTGAAAAATTATGCTCAGAACAGTGGGCACCAATATAATTTGAATTACTTTTCACGGATAGGTAGGTGAAGGAACTCACTGTTAAAATTAATGAGGCTATGCAGCTAATGCATCTATTAAAAGTCAGGCATCATTTTTTTTTTTAATAATGAAAGCTGAAAAAACAGAAATCGAAAATGGTAGGGAACTGCACAAATTTGTACTGTGCAGGATGTTTAAAAAAGACACCCCTTGCTGCTTTTTATATTTCATGGAGGAGGTAATGAATGGCAAACTCTTATTATCTATGTGCCTCAGTCAGCTGATCCTTGCATAAGCTACATTCTCCATTGAGGCCTCCATTCGCAAAAGATTTAGTTTTTATTTGGTACTCGCTATCTCTGCAGTTCATTTAAATAATGAAGATTTGACACAGATCTGCCTTGTTACTACAGTATACCATGTGGATCATCTAAGGACAGACAAAAACAAAACATAAAGAAACTACTCCGGGAATACCACATGTTTCATGCTAGTCATTTCTAAATTTGTTGATTACATGGTACCAGTGGAGAACAGCCAGCTAGTTGACAAGCAAATGAGTCCTCTACTGAGTCAGTAGTTCTGCTCGCAAAACAGGAGTTGAGACTTTGATTTTCTTTGCGCTTGTCATTTTTAGGCTTAGCACTTTCTACCTCTTGGCAGACAATTATACCTTTATAGCAAATAAATTAGCCTGAAGCATTCCAGTTAGTTGCTTGATTTTTCTGAGGGAGTCTCGACAAAAAAAATGTTCTGGCATTACAGGAGTTAAAAATCCTTTTCTGAGTGGCTAATTATTGCATGCAGATAGTTCTTTGTGTGATCAAGGAGGGGACAATTTAATAGGCTCTGTAATACAAGAAGAACAAAATTGCTTTAAAGGAAGTCTCTTGTTGAGTGACAACTCTGTTGCCTGAGCCAATTAGGTCCCAATGAAGAGTGTTGAATTGGCTCCCGCTTTCTCATTCATTATGTTCTGTCACAGACATGGGGCTTGATTTGGCAATTTTGTATTACATTAGGATACTGAAAGGAATGGAACAAATGGCTTACTCTGATAATAGGCATTCTATACACGGTGTGACATTTACTATCCAGCTGTCCATAAGGCAGCCTGGCACTTCAGTTCAGGAGTTTATTTGTCATTGCTTCAAAGGGACACTCAGCTTTTCACAAAAAAAGGAAACAGAGAGGCTAATAGATAGGACAAAATGTACTGCTGATATGCTTTATTAGAGATAGGATACTAGGGTGTTGCTAACAAGCTTGTCCATTGGGACTGAGAAGAGTTTGCTGTCAATCATTCCTCACACAAAGACACAATAGTTAACAAGGAGAAATGAATTACAGGCACTTATTCCTGCCTGTGGGATCACAAATAAACCAATCAGTTATAGAGGCACACCCAATATACAAACTATGTATCTTTCAGTAACCTCCTGCAAAACTGCCAGTACTTTTGAGGACCTCTGAATTAGAGTTGCTCTAAAATACACAAAGGATAGGAAGTTTTCTGCTACCATGGCAGCCTTTTTCATCCTGAAAGAATGGAAACTTGGGAGGCTTGCAGTCATGTTACTAGCAGAATAGCACAGTACTATAGCATCTTCTAAAGCTTCATTTAGAACACTAAAATCATATTTAAACTGGAATGGCTAGGCTGAGGCTGTTTTCTAGTGTAATGTTGTCCCAATAGTTAGAAGCAAGAGTGGGAAAGGATCATTTCCCTACTTGATACCCAGTACCTGAAATGTCCTACCAATCTCTGCCAAAAGTGTGACACATTCTCTTGCCAAATTCAAACAAATTCTAATATGAATCTTCCACAAAGTAAAATAGTAACTTAGGATCACAAGCAGGCTAGATCTAAATGTTCTTAAAAAGGTAGCACTTTCTACAAAAAATATAAAATATTCCCTTTAAAGCTTAAATTAGGCTAAAAAGGCTACTGATTTCTGGTCTAATGGAGTAGCAGATGATCGTTCACCACATAGCTGAGCAGGGATGAAAAAAAGGTATTCTGTGCAAACACATACTAATTCCCTACCTACCTACTCTTTTATGCAGGGTACCTGTTGATTCCCTTGGTAAGCACAACTTTGACCAAAAACATCTTGAAGGCATGTAATGTATCTGTATCCACTGTCTCCATTGGTAGACTGTTCCGCAAGTTTAGCACCCTCTGGGAGAAAAAGGATTTCCCACCATTGCCTCTGCATTTACCACCTGTGAGCTTCAGGGTGTTGCCCCACATAATAGTGAAGGACACCAGAAAAAACATCTCCATATTTCCAAACCTGTCATATCCCTTCAGTATGCAGAAGATGGAGATCATCATGTCCCCTCTCTGCCTCCTTTCCTCCAAAGACGGCATGTTAAGGGCCCCAAGTCTCACCACATAGCTTTTGTCTCCTATATCCCTGACCATTTTGGTTGCCATACGTTGCACTCTCTCAACTACTTCAGTGTCACTTTTGTATTTTGAAGCCCAGAACTGCATGTAATTCTCTTGGTGGGGGCTTCCATTACTTTGTAAAGAGGTAGGATTACATCCCCTGTTCTACATGGCACCACCACCTTTTGATGCACCACTGCATTCTGCTGTCCCTCTTGACAGCAGTCATACACTGCTTGACATGATTCAGCCCCATGTCTATTTGGACCTCCATGTCCTTTTCCTCCTCCACTGCAGCATGAGGGACCCCACATAGTTTGTATATCCTACCTCTGCTTTCCTCCCAAAGTGTAGCACCTTGAATTTGGTCACATTGAACCAGAGGCCCAGGAGTATGACTAGTCACTCACTTATCCATGTCCCTCTGATGCTTTTCTATAATCTTCAAGGGAGTTCACCACCCTGGACATCTTAGTGCTATCAGCAAACTAAAGCTGGCAGCTGGAGCCTCCACCTTCCAGATTATTAATTAAAATGTTAAACAGTAATAGCCCCAGCACATCAAAAGGGTTGCCACTGAATACCCCACTCCACCCATAGTAGTGTCCATCTAGCACACCAGTTTCTTCCTGACACCATGCTGGTTAGCAGTCCACCTTGCATATCTGAAGTATATAGCACTGGTGTACTTTGACCTGAATCTTGTCATGTGTTGCAGTATCAAAGGCATTACTGATATCCAGATAGACTGCATCCATGGCCCTGCTCACATCCATCTCTCTGGTCACCCACCTGAAGAAGGTGCTTAGGTTGGTTTAGTACAATCTACACCTCATAAAGCCATAATGGGGAGAGAACTTGGCCTCAACCAAGTGCTCCATTGTTTTCTCCATGATAATGGCTTTATTTATTTATTTATTTAATTTATTTATTTATTGAAAGTATCAGAATTACAACCTTGAAACAGATACAGGTGTAGAGAGTTGCAGCTAGGAGGCATTGTCAAAAATCAAGCATGTTAGTACATCATGTAAACCATAGAACAGTTTAGCGTAACCAGGAACAACTCAGAATTAATATCTTGTTTAGGAATTCATTAGTAGCAGCTAAGATAGCATTGTCCATAACCCAGAGGGAAAGAGGGTAAAGTAGAGGAGGGCCACAGCAGTTGTAGGGGGTAGACTATAGGCTAGTAGGGTGAGGGAAAATGGCAGAAGATAGAGGTTGAGATAAACCAGACATGCAGTGTGGTGGGGTAGGAAGGGAGAAGGAGATGGGGCCTCAAAGGTGGTAGTGGTGAGAGCAAAAGGGGGCAGTGGACTCAAAATGCCCTGCTGAATAGGGCAAGGTGATCCTGAGTGTAGTCACAGGGCCCCAGGTGGCTGGCGCTAGCTGGGTTTAGATGAGACAGTAGCAGCATACGGGGGGAGATAAATTTATGAAGCTCGGATTTGAAGTGTCAGAGATGCGTGAGGCTTGTAGTGGCATGGGGATGTTCATTTAATCAGGTGGGTGCCCTGACTGCAAAAGCTTGACCCCCCCAGAGCAGTTCTTCTGAAAGGCACGGTTAATGCCTGTTTTGTGACACTTCTTGCTGCATGTACTGCGTGGGTGGGACAGAATAAAGCTTTTAGGGATGGAGGTGCAAGTCCATGAAGAGTCTTCTTGCCTAGTAGGCAGGAGTGGATTTTGATCTGATCCTTAAGAGGGAGCCATTTTGTCCTGATGTATAGGTCACACATGTGCACAAGACAATCAGCATCTAAAACAAATCTGCATGCCTTATTGAATACAACATGAACTCTGTGCAGGCTGGTTTCCATGGCGGCACCATAGACCACAATCCTGTAATCTAGGTTTGGCAGGATTGTTCCCTTAACCACCTGTAGCCTAGCCTCTGGAGTGAGGCAAAACCTTAGCCTATAAAGGGCCCCTAATTTTCTATTTGCAGCAGACATAATGTTACAGATGTGCTCGTCGGAGGAGAGGGATTCATCATTTGTGATCCCAAGGTACCTGAATGAGGACACTTGCTCCAGGGTTGAACAAAAGTCAGTGATGATAGAGAATGGTGTGGTGGATTTCCTCTTTTGATCAGGTTTCCAGGACCTTCTCCAGCACTGATGTCTGGCTGACTGGCCTGTAGTTACCCAGATCTGACCTTACCCCTTCATAACAATGAGAATTACACTGGCCACTTTCTACTCTTCTGGCACCGCACCTTTCCAGATAGACTCCTAAAAGATTATAGCAAGTACCCGAACTCTTGTTTCCTTACCCACATAGTGATCCTGGGATGTAACCCATCTTCCCCATGAGACATAACCAGATCTTACCAGGTAGTCAGCTACCAGGGCAAATTTGATATCTGCCATACAGTCAGTGCCCTCCCCCATTAGGGGCCTCTTGGTGAACACTAAAATGAAGTATTTATGCAGTATCTCAGCTACTGCCCCTGGCTTTCTCACAGGTTGCTCTCCCCTTCCCCAGTTTCAGGAGTCAATTTCCTTCCTTCACATTCTTACTTCCATATATGTATTGGATGAAGGTTTTGATGTTGTCATCAGAACCTGTTGTTATCCTGACTTTAAGGCCCTCTTTGGCTTTATTGCTATAATTATAATCTAACAGTTCTTCAAGACTGTTCGATATTACTCTCTGGCTTGGAGGCAACCTGTATCTTTCCTATGGTCATATACCTTCTTTGTGTTCAGGATCAGTTGTTTTAAGTACCCACTGAGCAAGGGTATCTACTTCTGGTCCCTCGTTCCCATATTGCTTACAGAGATGCAGGCCTCTACTGTTGCTACAAGCACATTTTTCAATGAACCTCACCTATGCTCTGCATTACCAGCTTCATTCAACTGCTTTTGACCATTGGACACCAGGTACTTCATCTTGATGAGGTCAGCCCTTCTGAAGTTTTGGGTCCTGGTGGCTGAGGTCTGGCATATTTTCCCTGTCACCAAGGAGAAGGTTACCCAGCTGCTTCCCACTGGTGCTTGGATGTTTTATAGGGTATGCCTAATTGCATTTAATGTTATCATAATACTATTTCAGTTAGTGTGATTGCTTTGCACGCTTCTTGTTCTGTAATATTGCTGCCCCCCCCCCCCACCAAGCACTGTCTTAACAGAGGTATAGATCTTAATGGGGTTATAACCAGAAAAATATGAATATTCAAATAAATGAATCTTTATTTAACTAATACAGTATGATCATGTTACTCTGACTTCTACTAATACACAGCATTGAAGGGGATGTGTTTTCATGGGAACTGATTTAATTCCCTAATGCATCAGTAATTAGACTAATTTAAACTCATTTTGCACTAACTCTTGAAACTGATCAAACCCATCTGCATTGTTACCACCCTACGTACATGTACATTCTCAAAAGGTAGTTGTGAACAGAATACAAGCAGCAAGGCTCAAGTACCATGGTCATCCAATCCCTTAAGCCAGAGGTGGTCAATCTTTTTTGGTCCGAGGCCCTTCTGGTCAAGTGTCAGCCATGTCGGGGACCCCCTACAAACAGGCTGCAGATTGCATACATCATTGCACATTTTGTACTGCCGTTATACATACTTGTATAAAATGCTAGCCAAAAAAAATGCAAAACAATTGCAAACTAATTTTAAAAAGTAGCACAGTCTGTCTGTATGTATAAGCTGCATCAGTGTCACTGTCACTTTCACTGCTTGGTTGGGGGGCGAACTATCTCAAGTAAGCGTAGTTGTCCTGTAAAAGCAATGTCTATATGTAACCCTGCTAACTGTCTGAATCCACTTCATACAAAAATTCTACTACCTGCATTCAGTGGTACAGTAGCAAAGTTCTCCTATAAATGTACTGCCTGTATGCACCCAGTTAAGCACAGTTCTCCTTTAAAATTAATTTCTATATGTAAACCAGCTAACTGACTGTATTATAATATTATAATAGTTGCATTCAGTGGTACAGAGGCACATATTTGTATTCTTACCTAGCATGAATCTAGATTCACAGGCAGCAGGTGAAGCTAGGATGCTCGGGGTAGACTGAAAGCAGTGACTCCTGGACTGCAAAAATGTATTTAGCCAGCAAACGTTCGACTGCATAGGTGAACTTCTGTCTCCTCCTTCATACACTTACTCTTGTCCTTATTCCCACTTTCCCACTTTCTGGAAGAATAATTAGGCACAAAGTAATCTGTGAGGAGGACCAGGAATTTTTTTGAAAAAGGGGCAGAGAGTATGGAAAGACTGGCAAGGACTAAATGGCAAGCATATTACAATTTTTTACAAAACTTTCCACGTCTGCACAATGCATTGCTGTAACCACTCACTTCTGGCACAAATAATCTCAGCCATTAACACCTAACTAGCAGACTGTGGTGTTAATGGCTATGTAATCGCAGTGATGCTAATGAATGACACCCCAAAGAACAGCATGTGTAATTTGAATAATGACCACATAATGACCGCTGTTCTAAGTTTATTTGCATTGCGGTCAGAAAGCAACTATACAAGGAAGTATTTTTATTGTGGCAATGATTTCAGTGAGTGATCTGCAGACCTGCACAGGTCTCTCATGGACCCGTGGTTGAAAACCCCTGCCTTAAGGGGACAGGTTCAGATGTGTTTCAGTACAGTAGCTGCTTCTTGTTGTTTTTACAGGGTTTCTTGTGGATTTTACTTGGTAGAAGGTTATTTCTTTTCTTTCTTACTACTCTAAGGAGCTAGCAGGGTATTGTTTTTGGGGCTGTTGGAAGTTTGAAAACTGGTTTGGTGGCTGTAAGTGGGCTCATTTGTTGGATGTTTCACTGTGTAACAGTTTGTGCTGGTGGAGGCCTATTTCTTCTGGTGGAGGCCTATTTCTTCTGATTTAAAACCTATTTAGTGGGATTTGCTTGGGGCTGGTTATTTGAATTGGAGACCAGTATCTGTTAATTTCAAGCCTATTGTGATGTGTTGTTAGTGAAGCTGATTGAATTGGAGACCTGCTTCCTTTGGTAGCAAACATATTTTCGGGGCTTTGAGTTGAATTTTGATTCCTTTTTGCTGACTTCACTAGCTGCAAAGGTTAGTGCATAGTGGGGGAAGGGTGTTAATGGTCTGGCCAGGTCTCACTCAGCTAATTGACTGGAGGCTGAATCAGGTTTGTGGTGTTAGTTGCTTTGGCTTCTCAGAAGGAACTAGAAGGGGACATGATCAGATGTGTTTCAGTACAGTAGCTGCTTCTTGTTGTTTCTACAGGGTTTCTTGTGGATTTTACTTGATAGAAGGTTATTTCTTTTCTTTCTTACTACTCTAAGGGGCTAGCACAGTATTGTTTTTGGGGCTGTTGAAAGTTTGAAAACTGATTTGGTGTCTGTAAGTAGGCTCATTTGTTGGATGTTTCACTGTGTAACAGGCTGCGCTGGTGGAGGCCTATTTCTTCTGATTTAAAACCTATTTGGTGAGATTTGCTTGGGGCTGTTTCTTTGGTTGCAGGGCCTGGAGGGGCAGACACAGGGCTGATACACCCTCCTGAGAGTCTGGAGTAGGCGCCCTAATCCCACCACTCCCTCCCCAGAGCTCTGCCTATTTATAGGGGAACACCTGCCCTGCAATTGGAGGAAAAGGCTGCAGGTGCAGCTCATGTAGTTCTAGCCACTGGGGGTTGGATTTAAAGGCTGGGAGAGAGGAGCTTAGGAAGTTGTTCACTTCCCTTATAAGTTTACTGTGTTGTACTGCACCTAGTAACAGGTTTACTGTGGGACTGAATCTAGGATTAGTGGGTGACCTGATTAGTCAGTAGGGGTGTATCTTGGACTAGTGGGGAATGGTGGCTCACCCAAGGAAACCTACTTGGAGGGGGGATGGGATGACACGTCATTAGGGCTGGCATCTTTAGGAGGGTGGTGTGGTGCACAGGGTGTGGGGCAGCCATGATACTGGACTGGGCTTGGAAGTTCAGTGGTTGCCCAGTGTGCTACCAGCTGGCACAGCTTAGGGAGGAGGTTGCGGGGATTAGGAGACAGCTGGGGAAGGGGGGAGGTAAGGTTGGGGAAGAGGGCAGGGGATCTCCCACGGGGTTGCACCAAGCACTAGGGTGGGGGCATAGGGAAAGGAGTGCAGGAGAATACTCTGGGGTCACATAGGGACCCTGGCAGAAGGGGCCCAAAAGAAGGACACTACCAAGGAAGCAGGCAGGTAACTGGGGACCCTCACAAAGGGGGGCCAGAGGGACAAAATTCTCAGGGAAGTAGGCAGATGGCTGGGGCTGGACAGAATGAAGCAAGGTGGGGAGGTGGATTGGACCTTGCACTCAGTAACCGCTTCAGTTCTCTTCTTCTGCTTGAGGATGAGGGGGTGATGTAGCCATGACAGGGGTGGTTAGAGATGGAAAGGGAGTGGGGGGCAGGAGGCAGGGGCCTGATAGCAGGAGGAACAGGGGGGAACCTGGAATGCAGGAAAATGGGGGAGCAGTGGATCAGAGCAGGAGGGGCAGGGGGAAGAGGGAGGAAAGTGCAAGGAGAAGGACCAGTTGGGAGGAAAGGGCAAGGAGAAGGACCAGAAGTACAAGGAGGATATGGTAAAGGGAGCTGAGGGTTTAGGCCAGGGGAGCATGACAAGCAAGGAGGGACTGAACGGAGACAGGAAGGAAGGGAATACGAGCCAGGCTAGTTTAGCGGATGGAGGAGAAGGACCAGTCATGAGCAGTGAGGGGGGAGTTAGTGAGGCACAGAAGGATACTCAGGAGGAGAAGAGGCATAGGATCAGACAGGAGGGGGTGGCCAGGGTAAATGAGGCGGCAGCATGTGGCACCCAGATAGGGGGAGGAACAAGGAGCCGACTGGGTGGAGGGGCTGGTAGAAAGGATGAGGGACATGGAAGGGGGGAAATGGAGGAAAAGGAGCAGTCAGAGTGCTCCTGTTGGGGGATTCTATGATCAGGGGTATCAAATGGGATGGGGGGGGAAGCCTGGACAGTTAGAACAAAATGCTTCCCTGGACTAACAGTGCACAGGGCCAAGCATGTGGTATACCAGCTGGCAAAGGATTGTGGGGGCTCCCCAGACATACTGGTCCACCTGGGTGCAAATGACATTGAGGGAAATAGCGAGCTAGAGATACAGGCAAGGTTCAAGGAGCTTGCCAGGGTCTGTCATGACATAGGGTGCATGATTTCCTTCTCGGAAATCCTGCCGGTGCCAAGGGCTAGTAGTGAACACAAAAGGAAGATTAGAGAGATAAACCAGCGGCTCAGGGAGTGGTGTGAGGCCAGAAGGTATGGGTTGATGGGGGATTGGGGGGAGACCTGGGAGGATAAGGAGCTGTATGCTAGAGATAGGCTCCACCTCAATTTGAAGGGGAGGAAAATCCTTACGTTGAAAATAGAGGGGTTCATTGGTGAAAAGTGGGGTTTAAACTTGTGAAAGGGGGAGGGATGGGAGAAAAGGCTGTCGAGGGGGGTCCGATAAAGGAGAGACTCTGTCTCCACCTCCCTGGGGAGCTGGAGAAATGTGGGAAAAGGTCAACTGGTAAAGTGCAGACCAGGGGAAAATGGAATCCCCATGGGAACATGAGCAGGGGAAATGGAAGTATACAGAAAGGGAGGAAGGTAGTCCTGCTAAATGCCAGGAGCTTGGGCACTAAAATTCCTGAGCTCCAGGTGATGCTAACTGAGGGAGCGGTGGATGTGGCAGCAGTCACTGAGACCTGGGCCACCGCAGGACATGACTGGGACCTGAACCTGGAGGGTTACACTATGTTCAGGAAGGACAGGGGGAGGGAAGGGGAGGAGGGGTAGCAATAATAGTCAAAAACTGCATTGGCATGGGGGAGTACAGGAGGAGAGGGAACCGTGGAGGTGATTTGGATCACTTTGATAACAAGGGGGGGCAAGAGAGTAAAAATAAGAGTGGTGTATAGACCCCCTGCGCTGGCGGAGGAGCTGGAGGAGAGTCTGGTGGCAGATGTTGGGAGACACTGCAGATTGGGTAGGGGAAGGGTGGTGGTGTTGGGGGACTTAAACATGCCAGGAACAGACTGGGAGACTATGACGTCCACAGTGGCCAGGGAACAGAGGTTGTTGGATGTTTTTCAAGACGCGTTCCTAACTCAGCAGGTGGGGGAACTGACCAGGGGAGGTGTGGGTACTGGATGTGGTCCTGGCAGACAGTGACCAGATTGGGGGCCTGGAGGTAAGGGACCCATTGGCGGGGAGTGACCATGCCACGGTCTGGTTCTGCCTGGACCTAGGAGGGGTGGAAGGATGCATAAAGATGGAGGTAACTGACTTCAGGGGGGGGCAGATTTTAAAAAAATGGGAAGGATTCTTAAGGAGCATTTGGATGTGATTGGGTCAGACATGGATGCTGACAGTAGGTGGGAAATCATCAGGAGAGGGGTGCAGGATGCTACCAGCACCTCTGTCAGAGTAAGACGAAAATGCGGTAGGGCCCAAAAACCCTGCTGGTGGACCAGGGTGATCCAGGAGGTGGTGTGGGGAAAGAAGGCAGTCTATAGGCAATTCAAGTGCTCAAGAAGTGAAAATGATCGAGGGGAGTACAAACTGATGGCTAGAAGGGCCGCTAGGGTGGTGAGGGCGGCTAAGGCAAGGAAGGAGCAGAACCTGGCCAGGGAAATTAGGAGAGGGAATAAGGGGTTCTTTAGATACATTGGGGAAAACAACGAAGGGTGAAGGGGCAGATTAGCAGGATTAAAACAGGGGAGAGATGGGCACAAGACCTGGGGGAGCAGGCTGAGGTACTAAATGAGTACTTCACCTCAGTTTTCACCAGGGAAAATGGGGATGCTGCATTATACTTGGGAGGAGACAGTAATACTGAGATGGAGGGGCTCTTACCAATCGGTGGGTCTGGGGGGAGGGGGGCATCACTGGCAGGAGGGGGGAAGGCTAAGCAGGGAGAAGAGGTAGCAGCAGTAGAAATCAGAGCAGAGAGAGTGAGGGAAGCCTCAGGTTCCTTAAGATGGAGAAAGCACCCGGGGCCGGATAAATTACATCCCAGAGCACTGAAGGAACTTGCGGATGTCCTGGTGAAACCCCTGGTGAAGCTTTTCACCATCTCTCTGAGGACAGGGTGAGTGCACCAGGACTGGAAGGTGGCACATATGGTGCCTATCCACAGGGGGGAATCAAGGGAGGTGGCATGGAACTACAGGCCTGTCAGCCTGACATCGGTGGTGGGCAAGGTGATGGAGGGCATTGTCAAGGAGAGGCTGGGGGGGACCTGGAAAAGTCAGGGTGCCTGGATGATAGACAGCATGGATTTGTCCCAGGGAAATCATGTCAGACAAACCTTATGGAGTTCTTTGACTGGGTGACGAGTGCCTTGGACCTGGGTAGACCAGTGGACATCCTCTTTCTAGACTTCAGCAAGGCATTTGACTCTGTTCCTCACGAGGTCCTGTTGGATAAGCTGGGAGAAATTGGAGTCGGGAACCTGATGATCAGATGGATAGACAATTGGCTCCAGGACAGGACCCAGAGGGTCATCATTGGTGGGATAGTCTCATCCCCAAGGAGGGTCATTAGTGGGGTCCCACAGGGATCAGTTGTTGGGCCTCTCCTGTTCAACGCCTATGTCTCTGACATAAGGACAGGTATCAGGAGTGAGATGAGTCTCTTTGCAGATGACTCAAAACTGGGGGCAGTGGTGGATGGGGAGGAGGGGAGGGTGACCCTACAGGGGGACCTGGAGGCTCTGGAAAGATGGTCTAGAAAGTGGAAGCTGAGGTTCAATGCACAGAAATGCAAGGTACTGCACCTGGGGGCCAGAAACCCGGGTCAAGTGTACACCCTGGGGGGGCGAATGCTACAAGTCTCGATGGCTGAGAGGGACCTGGGGGTGGTGGTGGATGTCAAAATAAACAACTCGGAGACTTGTAGGAGGGCAGCAGCCAAGGCCAACAGGATGCTGGAATGCATCGCTAGGAGGATCACCTCAAGAAGGAGGGAAGTGACACTCCCTCTGTATAACTTCTTGGTGAGGCCACACCTTGAGTACTGCGTGCAGTTTTGGAGGCCACACTTAAAGAGGGACATTAAACTCCTGGAGAGGGTCCAGAGGAGGGCAACCAAAATGATTTGGGGCTTGGGGGACAGGACCTATGGGGAGAGGCTCGAAGAGCTAAATATGTGTAATGCCCCAAAGTTGGTCATTACAGAAAATTAAAAATTAAATTAAATAAATACAGAAAACACAGGTGCTTACAGTACCTGCTGCAGAGTGTAGGCAGCAGGGTACTGTGAAGGGCCCCTAGACATAGAAAGTCAACCTCCCTACACACAACACACTGTAAATAATGAAAAAGTGCCTTGTGCACTACACCTGGTCAAAAGACAGAAAAAAAGCATCCCATGTCATAATGGCCTGGATGGAATGCTGTGCTAAGTGGCTCATGCACAGCATTCCATTCTAGCCATTCTAGAACAAACAAGTTAACTTTGAAAATAATTCCATATCTGGTCAGTTGGTCGGTTCGTGGGCAGCTGTTGAGGAGAGAGGACACAGTAAGTCAGAGGGACAAGAAAAGGGCTTACCTGGAGGGTTGAAGCCGTCCCTGGGGACTTACCTGTGTGCCTGCTCTACCTCCACTGCCTGAAGAGGCCTGCTGCTGTAGTCTGTAGTCGGTGGTGCCATCGGGGCACCACGAAGAAAAACGCCGCTCCCGTCGCGTTTCTTGGGCTTAAAAGCCCCTCCATTTATTTGTTTTGCCCCCGTTTATTATTTTTAGCCCCGTCGCGAAGTTTTAAAATTTATTTTCGGTCCCACGACCGGCCGAGAAGCGCCGCGATCGTCAATTCCTGTCGGCCTTCGGGCCCCTAGTCGTCCCCAGTCGCCTGTCCGTTTTCTCCCTCCTCTGCCAGCATCCCTCCACCTCCCGGTTGCCTCCTTTCTTCCTGGAGACTGCAGAGTGGTAAGTCGGCGGCAGCACACGTTGTGCTGACCGCCAGTTTTCAAGGGGGGACTGTGCTTTTTTGAATTAGCGCATTAGGCGCTTCCATAGGGCGGCCGAGCGCCACGGGGCCATCGGGTCGTTAAGACCCGTAAAATATGAATATTTATTAGGGGGGACTAGCGACGCCCCAAAGGAGGGGCCAGTATATTAAGGCCATTGAAGAGGCCTATGAATATTAATGAAGAGGCGGGATTAAAGGCGGGATTTTGCCAGTTGAGTGACAGCAGGCACTGGGAGCCTGCAAATTTAAAGGGGCAATGCCATTTAAAAGGGCAATTTGGCCCAAAGTTTAAAGTAGGCACCAGGCCCAGTACAAAGTGGGCATCAGGCCCAAAGTGTTGAGGGCATCAGGCCCATTATAATTTAAAGAGCAATATGATTTAAAAGGGCAATTCCTGCCCAGATATAAAAGGAGCACCTGGCCCAATTTAGAGTAGGGCACCCGCCCATGGTAAGAGGCTCCAGGCCCATTATAAAGAGGGGCTCCAGGCCCAGTATTAGTGGGGCACCAGGCCCAATCTAAGGTGGGGCACCAGGCCAAAGCTAACGTAGGGCTTCAGGCCCGGTAAGGTAGGGCATTAGGCCCGAGCGAAAGCCTGGTTGAAGAGGCCCGGCCCCTGGCGGAATAGGGCAAGCCAGCCTAGTGGTACAAGGGAGAGGCCCCAGCCTAGCGGAATAGGGCAAGCCAGCCTAGTGGTACTAAAGGGAGGCCCCGGCCTAGCGGAATAGGGCAAGCCAGCCTAGTGGTACTAAAGGGGGGCCCCGGCCAAGCAGAATAGGGCAAGCCAGCCTAGTGGTACTAAAGGGAGGCCCCGGCCTAGCAGAATAGGGCAAGCCAGCCTAGTGGTACTAAAGGGAGGCCCCAGCCTAGTGGAATAAGGCAGGCTCAAGCTAACGTAGGGCTTCAGGCCTGAGGTAATGGTAGGGCATTAGGCCCGAGGTAAAGCCTGGTCTAAAGGGAGGCCCCAGCCACAGCGGACAGTAAGGGATCCTATCCCAGAAGTACCCTACCTATAGAAACAGGGGTTCATTTGAGAGTGTTCTAATTGCCTAAACCTGTGAATTTACTGTGATTACTGTACTGCTTATGCTGAACTATTGCCCTAAGTACCTGAACTATTGTCCGAAGTACCTGAACTATTGCCCTAAGTACCTGAACTATTGCCCTAAGTACCTGAACTATTGTCCGAAGTACCTGAACTATTGCCTAAGTACCTGAACTATTGTCCAAAGTACCTGAACTATTGGTCCAAGTACCTGAACTATTGATCTAGCACCTGGACATTGGCCTTATCAATCATTACACCGGAAGTTATAATTTGCCCTCCCAGGCAAATTTTGTACTATTCCACAGTTCTTTGGGCATTCTTCAGTTATATGTTTGCTACTGTACAGAGACAGTCTCAGTCTTCTACCACATTGCAGTCTCCTAGTGTGGTCTGTTACACCACATGCTCAGAATCAGTCTCTACTCAGAAGAAGAAGACATCCTTCCAGCATTCTTCATTTCAGGAAGATCATCTATCAACTCATCCTGTCCATTCGTGTCGTCCACCGAAGTCGAAGTCCGTCATCAGTTGTACCAGTCGTACCCGCCGTTTTCTTGTTTTCACAGCTTGAAAGTACGTCCGCCAAAACGCATCATGACAGCCATGCCAGTGTCGTTCCGTGTGGTTCCTGTTCCAGATGTCCGGAAGTTGGTCGCCCTCTACAGAAGAGAGAGAGCTCATCTTGGAGAACCTGTTCTCGCCCCCACCTGGTCGTTCACTGAAAGTCGAGTCCGTCGAAGCCCAGTCCGGGACGCATCCGCCGTTTCTTTGTTTTGTGTTGGTTCCTGACCCGAGGATTGCAGATTCAACCATCATCTCTTCAGATTCCTATGGTTCCTGGTCCTGTCAGAGTTCCTTCGATTCTAGCTGGCCCTTGGGTGCTGCAGCATCAGTCGGATCGTGGTAGTCCTCCACTGGATTCATCGCCACGCATTCTTGGTCTTTCTTCATCCTTGGCAACCCTAAAGCGGGTTTTGGCTGAGGAACCTCTTACTTCAGTGTGTGTTATTTCAGGAACCAGTTACTTTGGTTCTACATTCCAGCAGCCTCGGAGAAGTGGGCTTTTGCGAAGATATATGGTCTGTTTACAAACCTCTCACCACCCCAGCGGCCTTATCTAGGTCCTTGCTGGGAATTGAGATAAGGTTCCACAGTTCTGTTTTATTTCCTTGTAGCTACCAACGAAGAACAACGATCGCTACGAAGGCGACAGACATTTGGACTTTGTGAGAACTGGATGGTCATTGTAAAACCAAATATTGCATTGTGGGTAGTGAAGCACATCAGATTTCCGTCTATGTGCTAGTTGCTCTTACAGGATACCGCTTAAGAATTTTAGATGTATAGTGGCAATAGGCCATAGTGAACCTATAGAGAATAATAGTCTAGAGTTTAGACATTTTGGAGTTTAGCTGTCACTGTTTAAGATATCCATTATGCTGTCCATACTCCTAACTGTTTTTGTGGTTGGTTATAATCTGCCCTATTGTTAACCGGGCATTTCCCTAAGCGTCTTGTGACTGTGTCTGTCTACCCCCTCTTTTGGTTGCAAATAAAACATCTGCCCTTTGGGCATTTTTAAAAAAAAACTACTAAGTCGACTCCTGCCTCTCCTTGTCCGGATAACAGTTATCCTATCCGAAAAATAATTCGGACCTCTGGTGCCCCGCTCATCTCTTTCCACCACCTTAGAGTAGAGCACACTTACATAATTAACATCACCTTCTTGAGAGCACCACACAAAAATTTTTGGCTTAGTCGGCAGGAAATAGATAATTTATCCGAGGAGTCCAAAGTTGGTGTGGCTTAGTAGGAAGCACCAATGGAGCCAGGGGAAAGTAGTGGATTGTCCGGAGGAGACCGAGATGGACGTAGAGGGAGTATCCCACCATCTCCCCTAACCATGCCATACTACTTTGGAGCGCCATGGCTTCCGTAGTTTTCTGGAGAGAAAGATGGAGATGGAACCAGCAATCTGGGAGAATTCCGTTCAAAAATGCAAGCCATGTTCCGGTTGTATCAAATCCCAGAGCCACAAAAAGTTGAAATTTTGATCGGGCAATTGAAGGGAGCTGCCCACCGTGAAGTCCAATCATGGCCAAGTGGAGCAAAAGCCACAGCAGACCAGATACTCCAGAGGTTGCAACAGATTTTTGATGCTAGGACCATATCCGACCTCAAGATGAAGTTCTTCTCTCATACCCAAAAGTCTCAAGAGACCCTGAGAGAATTTGCATTAAGTCTACAACAGCTGTTACTAGCAATAGAGAGAGTAGACGCGGCAGAGGTCTGGGATGCAGACAGAGTCCTAGTTGAGAAATTTGTGGAGGGAGTACAAAGCGAGGCCTTAAAAAGAGAACTACGGATGTTGCATTTGCAGAACCCTGAAGTGGACTTCCTAGATTTTAAAGAGAAAGCTATCCGTATATTTGGTTCAGGGCATCCTAGAGAGGAAGCCCCAGCATATCCCCAAATCTCCATGGGAACTCAATGGCCGACCTATACTGACAAGGGTTGGAAAGAGGATCAGTCCTGGCAACTAGGCCTCCAACCAGAAGTTTCCGTACGAAGGTGAGAGTCAGGAAGAGAAGCTGTTGCATACCCGAGCCAGCATTCCGAACATGATCGTATACATGACCCAAGGTCACGGGCCCCGATATGCTCGGTACAGATGGGCGCTCAACACCATTCAGAGCTGACAGAACAGATTGCCATGTTGACCAACCAGATGGCAGAGATGCATAAAGAGATGCAAAGCTGGAAGGCTGGATGGAAGAACGAGAAAAGCTACGGTCCATCGGAGAAAGAAAGAAAGCCCGACCGTATGAACCACTCTAGAAGGAGTGAAGGAAGATGCTCCACAGATCGATTTGATGGCCAAGGTAGGCCTATATGTCACCGGTGCGGTGTGAGTGGTCATGTCGAGTGGAGATGTGGTCAGCCAGTCCACAACACCTTAAGTTTAAACAAGAATTCTTCGGAGATGAGGACCGACCCCCGAAGAACAGATGAGCAGGTCCAACAGTCCCGCTAGAACAGTCATGTTTTGTTGGCGACAGCCCGATGATTCCAGTTAAGGTCAATGGCATCGAGCTAATGGTGCTATTGGACACTGGATCACAAGTTACAACCCTGCAAGGAAGAGAGTTTCGAAGGTACTGGACGCCCAATGATTTGAAGCCACCTCCTAGATCTTGGGTAAAGCTAATTGCAAGCAATGGGAATGAAGTCCCATACCTGGGTTACCTGGAAGCTGATGTACAACTCGGGGCTAATGTTCAACATAGCATGGGCATCATTGTGAGCGATATTGAGAGTGACCAGTTACCACCACTCATTCTCAGAATGAACATTTTGCAGAATTGTTTCGTCGAACTAATTGGCATCCTTCAGCAGCAAGTCAACCATGTGCAGCGAATGGAGAAGCATGCCCTTCAACAGACCATACACAATTTGCAATGCCACCAAAGATTCGCCAATGCCGAGGGTGAAATCGGTAAGGTACGGGTGACAGATACTAGACCCATAACCTTAAAGCCAGGCACCGAAACAACTTTGTGGTGCAAAGCAAAGGTGGGCCCAAGGGGTCAAGACTACGACGCCCTGGTAGAACCGTACCCTATGAATAAGGAAGAGCCCATAATAGTGGCTAGAAGCGTAGCCACGGTGAGCCAAGGGAGAATACCAGTCCGGGTGCTCAATTACGGGACTCACGACATACAGCTGTACCGGAACCAGCCGCTTGCGCAGATCCACACAGTATGTTTGCAGGATATAGTTGAAGCTGGGGAAGGAACGGAGAAGGTGCTGGAATATGGGATGGAAGAAGACCAAAGACCAGAGTGGACCAAGGAGATCAAAGTTGGCAATGCAATGACCAGCATGAAGCAAAAAGCCAATGTTTTGGAGGTGGTTTTGCACCAGAAAGAAGCATTTAGCCAACACCCCTTGGATTTTGGGTCAGCTCGTGGGGTACAACATTACATCAGTACCCATGGACATCCCCCTATCCGAGAGAGATTTAGGCCGATTCCACCAGCTATGTACCAGCAGGTCAAAGAGATGATCAAGGAGATGAAAGAGGCAAAAGTGATAAGAGAAAGTCACAGCCCTTGGGCAGCGCCAATTGTTCTGGTCAAAAAGAAGGATGGCAAGATCCGGTTCTGTGTGTACTACCGCAAGCTGAATGCCATCACTCATAAAGACGCATACCCTCTGCCTAGGATCGAGGATTCCCTCATGGCTCTTCAGTCAGCAGCCGTATTCTCCACGCTTGATCTGACCAGCGGATACTGGCAGGTTCCTATGGCACCTCAGGATCAAGAGAAAACAGCTTTCATTACTCCCATGGGATTATTTGAGTTCACTAGGATGCCTTTTGGTTTGTGTAATGCACCTGGAACTTTCCAAAGGCTAGTGGAACATTGTCTTGGGAGCCAGAATTTCGACACCCTGCTGCTGTATTTGGACGATATTATCGTATATTCGAAAACGCATGAAGATCATCTGCGCCACCTGGATGAAGTATTCCAAAAGCTGATCCAGTATGGGTTGAAAGTTAAACCATCCAAATGTCACCTGCTACAGACCAAAGTAAGTTACCTGGGACATATCGTCTCCGCAGATGGAGTGACGCCAGACCCAGAGAAGATCGAAGCTGTTAAGAAATGGCCTGCTCCCACCACCATCAGAGAGGTCCGGAAATTTTTGGGATTTGTTGGGTACTACCGTAGGTTCATTAAGAATTTCGCAAAGATTGCGGTGCCTTTGCACGAACTCCTAAGAGGAACAGCTGAAGGTAGGGTCCTTAAAAATCGCCTGGTTACATGGGGTACCAAGCAACAAGAGGCCTTCGATCAACTAAAGACCATACTTACTGAAGCTCCCATCTTAGCATATCCAGACTATGCAAAACCATTTCTACTGTATACAGATGCTAGCAACAGAGGATTGGGTGCAGTGCTTGCACAAGAACAAAATGGGGGTAGAAAGGGTGATCGCATACGTCAGCAGGGGATTAAGGGGCTCTGAGCGGAACGATGCCCGCTATAGCTCTTTTAAATTGGAATTCTTGGCGCTAGTCTGGGCCATCACTGAAAAATTTAGACAATATTTGACTGCCACCCCTTTCACAGTCTTCACAGACAATAACCCATTGGCACACCTGAATACTGCAAAGCTAGGAGCCCTTGAGCAAAAGGTGGGCTTCTCGACTCGCAAATTACAGATTCTCCATTAAGTATCGCTCAGGTAAATTGAATGTGAATGCCGATGCCTTGTCCCGGATGCCTAACCACGTAGAAGCTGAAACAGACGACAGCCAGCTGGAAAATATTGAAATGCCACCTTTCTTACAAGTACCCGCAGAGATTGTGCAGGCATGCTGTCTACTTGCTCCAGAGGTTGGAGAGGAAGACCAACCAGAAGTAAATGACGTGATTGCCAATCAAAAGAACCTATGGACGAAACTACAAAGCCAAGACCCCATAGTGCGTCGAGTAAAGGATCTATCTGCACGAACCACCGCTGAAACCTTTATGAGATGCTTTGTACAACCTTATGGGTACCCCACTAAAATCCTAACCGATCAAGGAACATCGTTTGAATCTCAACTCTTTCACGAACTATGTGCTCTATATGGGACTCGTAAGTTAAAGACTACTGCGTACCATCCGCAAGGAAACAGACTTTGTGAAAGAACAAACCAAATTCTCTTAGAAATGTTGCAAGCTCTACCAGAATATAAACGTCCTTTCTGGTCTGCTCTACTCCCGGAACTCACGTATCTGTACAACAATACGATTCATTGCTAAACAGGTTATACCCCACACTACTTGATGTTTGGGAGACACGGAAGACTTCCAATGGATTTGGTATTGGAAGTGCCACCAGAAGAAGTTAAAGGAAAGAAGCCAGTAACAAATTGGGTCCAAGAACATAATGAACGATTACAAGAAGCCGGAAGAATAGTTGGAAAACACATGGAACAAGCACGGCAGAAGCAGAAAACCAACTACGATACCAAGGCCAAAGCTGCACCTTTACTTATTGGAGAAGGGTGATGTTGAAGAAGACCCAGAAATGTAGTAAACTTTCTTCAAAGTGGGAATCCGAACCTTATTACATCATCGAGATACCTTACCCTGAACTGCCGGTCTACAAGATCAAACAAGAATTTGGACATGGCACCAAAATTGTCCATCGCAACCTACTAAAAGCTTGCACTTTCAGAGACACTGTGATCATTAAAGAACGGGACAGTCCTAAGCCGAAAGAGAGGCAGGAGTCCACCAAAGACAAAATATGGAAACCAGAATCACCAACAAATTGGTGTACAGAACCCTGGATTCGAACTTCGCATATGCCTTCCCTTGACTGTTCGAACTATGAACCAGTATTAGCTCAAGAAATACGGTTTCCTGGAAGGAGAATGTCCTGCTCCAGAACCTATTGATTTCCAACCTCGCAGATCTCAAAGATCGAACGCAGGTATCCCTCCTAGAAGGTATATCACAGAAGTTTCTCAACTTGTATCTTGGTACAACAGGTAGATCTAATTCCAGTAATTTCCCAGACACAGTCACTTTAGGGTAAATCTTTAAAACAAAAATGTATAGTACAGTAGATGTTTTAAGAATATTGTAGAGAGTTTAAGAATGTTTTATTAAAGTAAGATCTTCATAGAGTATTAAGTAAGATTTTAGAGGTTGATAAGATGATATATTTTATAGAATGTTAAGGGAATACATGGGGACATGTATTGTTAGTCGGGCCCTAATGTAATGCCCCAAAGTTGGTCATTACAGAAAATTAAAAATTAAATTAAATAAATACAGAAAACACAGGTGCTTACAGTACCTGCTGCAGGTGTAGGCAGCAGGGTACTGTATGAAGGGGCCCCTAGACATAGAAAGTCAACCTCCCTACACACAACACACTGTAAATAATGAAAAAGTGCCTTGTGCACTTACACCTGGTCAAAAGACAGAAAAAAAAAGCATCCCATGTCATAATGGCCTGGATGGAATGCTGTGCTAAGTGGCTCATGCACAGCATTCCATTCTAGCCATTCTAGAACTTAGGCAAGTTAACTTTTGAAAATAATTCCATATCTGGTCAGTTGGTCAGTTGTGGGCAGCTGTTGAGGAGAAGGACACAGTAAGTCAGAGGGACAAGAAAAGGGCTTACCTGGAGGGTTGAAGCCGTCCCTGGGGACTTACCTGTGTGCCTGCTCTGCCTCCACTGCCTGAAGAGGCCTGCTGCTGTAATCTGTAGTCGGTGGTGCCATCGGGGCACCACGAAGAAAAATGCCGCTCCCGTCACGTTTCTTGGGCTTAAAAGCCCCTCCGTTTATTTGTTTTGCCCCCGTTTATTATTTTTAGCCCCCGTGCGAGTTTTAAAGTTTTATTTTCGGTCCCACGCCGGCGGCAGAGAAGCGCCGCATCGCCGAATTCCTGTCGGCCTTCTCGGGCCCCTAGTCGTCCCCCAGTCGCCTGTCCATTTCTCCCTCCCTCTGCCAGCATCCCTTACCTCCCGGTTCCTCCTTTCTTCCTGGAGACTGCAGAGTGGTGGAGTCGGCAGCACACGTGTGCTGACGCCAGTTTTCAGGGGACTGTGTTTTTGAATTAGCGCGTGAAGCACTTCCATAGAGGCGGCCGCCAGCGTGGAACCATCGGGTCGTTAGGACCCGTAAAATATGAATATTTATTAGGGGGCGGGACTAGCGACGCCCCAAAGGAGGGGCCAGTATATTAAGGCCATTGAAGAGGCCTATGAATATTAATGAAGAGGCGGGATTAAAGGCAGGATTTTGCCAGTTGAGTGACAGCAGGCACTGGGAGCCTGCAAATTTAAAGGGGCAATGCCATTTAAAAGAGCAATTTGGCCCAAAGTTTAAAGTAGGGCACCAGGCCCAGTACAAAGTGGGGCATCAGGCCCAAAGTGTTGAGGGGCATCAGGCCCATTATAATTTAAAGGGGCAATGTGATTTAAAAGGGCAATTCCTGCCCAGATATAAAGGAGTGCACCTGGCCCAATTTAGAGTAGGGCACCCGGCCCATGGTAAAGGGGGGCTCCAGGCCCATTATAAAGAGGGGCTCCAGGCCCAGTATTAAGTGGGGCACCAGGCCCAATCTAAGGTGGGGCACCAGGCCAAAGCTAATGTAGGGCTTCAGGCCCGAGGTAAAGGTAGGGCATTAGGCCCGAGGTAAAGCCTGGTTGAAAGGGAGGCCCCGGCCTAGTGGAATAGGGCAAGCCAGTCTAGTGTTACTAAAGGGAGGCCCCGGTCTAGTGGAATAGGGCAAGCCAGCCTAGTGGTACTAAAGGGAGGCCCTGGCCTAGCGGAATAGGGCAAGCCAGACTAGTGGTACTAAAGGGAGGCCCCAGCCTAGTGGAATAGGGCAAGCCAGCCTAGTGGTACTAAAGGGGGGCCCCAGCCTAACGGAATAGGGCAAGCCAGCCTAGTTGTACTAAAGGGAGGCCCCAGCCTAGTGGAACAAGGCAGGCTCAAGCTAACGTAGGGCTTCAGGCCTGAGGTAATGGTAGGGCATTAGGCCCGAGGTAAAGCCTGGTCTAAAGGGAGGCCCCAGCCACAGCGGACAGTAAGGGATCCTATCCCAGAAGTACCCTACCTATAGAAACAGGGGTTCATTTGAGAGTGTTATAATTGCCTAAACCTGTGAATTTACTGTGATTACTGTACTGCTTATGCTGAACTATTGCCCTAAGTACCTGAACTATTGTCCGAAGTACCTGAACTATTGCCCTAAGTACCTGAACTATTGCCCTAAGTACCTGAACTATTGTCCGAAGTACCTGAACTATTGCCCTAAGTACCTGAACTATTGTCCGAAGTACCTGAACTATTGGTCCAAGTACCTGAACTATTGATCTAAGCACCTGGACATTGGCCCTTATCAGTAACGATTACCCTGGAAGTTATAATTTGCCCTCCCAGGCAAATTATTGTACTATTCCACAGTTCTTTGGGCATTCTTCAGTTATATGTTTGCTACTGTACAGAGACAGTCTCAGTCTTCTACCACATTGCAGTCTCCTAGTGTGGTCTGTTACACCACATGCTCAGAATCAGTCTCTACTCAGAAGAAGAAGACATCCTTCCAGCATTCTTCACTTCAGGAAGATCATCTATCAACTCATCCCGTCCATTCGTGTCATCCGCTGAAGTCGAAGTCCATCGTCAGTTGTACCAGTCGTACTCGCCGTTTTCTTGTTTTCACAGCTTGAAAGTACGTCCGCTGAAACGCATCACGACAGCCATGCCAGTGTTGTTCCGTGTGGTTCCTGTTCCAGATGTCCCGAAGTTGGTCGCCCTCTACAGAAGAGAGAGAGCTCATCTTGGAGAACCTGTTCTGCGCCCCCACCTGGTCGTTCACTGAAAGTCGAGTCCGTCGAAGCCCAGTCTGGGACGCATCCGCCGTTTCTTTGTTTTGTGTTGGTTCCTGACCCGAGGATTGCAGATTCAGCCATCATCTCTTCAGATTCCTATGGTTCCTGGTCCTGTCAGAGTTCCTTCCAATTCTAACTGGCCCTTGGCGTGCTGCAGCATCAGTCGGATCGTGGTAGTCCTCCACTGGATTCATCGCCACGCAGATCTTGGTCTTTCTTCATCCTTGGCAACCCTAGAAGCGGGTTTTGGCTGAGGAACCTCTTACTTCAGTGTGTGTTATTTCAGGAACCAGTTGCTTTGGTTCTACATTCCGGCAGCCTCGGAGAGAGTGGGCTTTTGCCGAAGATATATGGTCTGTTTACCAAACCTCTCACCACCCCAGCGGCCTTATGTAGGTCCTTGCTGGGAATTGAGATTAGGGTTCCACAGTTCTGTTTTATTTCCCTTGTAGCTACCAACGAAGAACAACGGTGCGCATGAAGACGACAGACATTTGGACTTTGTGAGAACTGGATGGTCATTGTAAAACCAAATATTGCATTGTGGGTAGTGAAGCACATCAGATTTCCGTCTATGTACTAGTTGCTCTTACAGGATACCGCTAAGGAATTTTAGATGTATAGTGGCAATAGGCCATAGTGAACCTATAGAGAATAATAGTCTAGAGTTTAGACATTTTGGAGTTTAGCTGTCACTGTTTAAGATATCCATTATGCTGTCCATACTCCTAACTGTTTTTGTGGTTGGTTATAATCTGCCCTATTGTTAACCGGGCATTTCCCTAAGTTTCTTGTGACTGTGTCTGTCTACCCCCTCTTTTGGTTGCAAATAAAACATCCGCCCTTTGGGCATTTTTAAAAAAAAACTACTAAGTCGACTCCTGCCTCTCCTTGTCCAGATAGCAGTTATCCTATCCAAAATATAATTCGGACCTCTGGTGCCCCGCTCATCTCTTTTCACCACCTTAGAGTAGAGCGCACTCATCTTCATCATATAACATCATCATCTTCTTGAGAGCACCACATATGTACACATTGGAAGAAAGAAGGGACCAGAGGGACATGATAGAGGTCTTCAGGTACATGAAGGGGGTAAATAGGGGAAGAGCAGTCAGGGTGCTTTGAAGGAAAGAGGAGGGGCAACTAGAGGGCATGGGTGGAAGCAGGAGGGGGGAAGATTCAGGAGATAAAGGAGGAGGTGCTACTTCACTGAGAGGGTGGTGGAGTCATGGAATGTGCTGCCCAGGGGGCTAGTGGAGGCAGAGACGGTGAAGGGGTTCAAGACGGGGTGGGACAGGTACGGGGGAAGGGTTCTGGAAGCAAAATCCAGTGCAGTGAGAATATCCGGAACTGGGAAGGGAGAAGCCAGAGAAGGAGAGGGGGGCAGCAAGGTCAGCTCCCATGGTGGGGGCTGACCAAACAAGCAGACACAAAAGACCGTTAGGCCTATTCTGCTGGCATTTTAGTATGTTAGTATGTTAAGCAAAGGCAAGATGAATTAAAGGATCAGCTCCACTAATAACTTTGTGATAACTGAGAACAACCATTGCATATGTTCTTACATTTATAACAAAGCTACCCTCTTTGCATAGCAATCAACAAAGCAACAAACCTCACATATCAGGAGCTTATTTTACAGTTGGACTCCTTCTGTTATGCATAAATACAGCCTCAGAAAGTAGAGGTTTAAAATAAAACCAGAGCAAAGTCACAGACATTCAATCCAGAAAGCAAGATCTATGTTAAAGTAAAGGAATTTAAATAGATCTGAACTGAATTGAATGTACTGCATTAAAACTCAAAAGAGTTAAAATTCATACATGGTCATATTAAAACAATTCACTAAACACAAGCGAATATAATGCACAATACAAAAAAGAACAGAGGCACAAAAATAGCATCAATCATATCTCAACTAAGCTACACAGACATTATTACAAATAAATTATAAGAAACACTGACATTGTAAAATGATACTCTGTAACAATATGGTGTTATAAAATAGGCAGACCTCTGTACATTACTAAATTAAGTATTTTGAGGAAGTAGTATACAAGACTGATTATTCTTGTCATCCATAATCATATAAAAGATGATCACACAAATTTACCCATAATTCAGGGGACAAAAGTTTCTGTAAATCTAGTAGTCTTTTTTTATTGTTTGTCTCCCATTGTTACTGTTGGCAAAGTTTGCACAGTACTGTATCGAGTATCTTTTATGGGCCACATTTAATCATGTAACTTACTAGTTGCATTAAGCATACCCAGAAATAACTTTTTGCATATATCCTCTCTATATTCCGTTAGGGTGCTCAGCCCCTCTTCGGCCATTACTAATTCATACCTTTGATTATAAGATACTGTATGAATTAGTAATGTCAAAAAAGGAGCAGTTTTCTTAGTTCATCATGTAGTATATTCTAGCAGAGTCGGTGGGAGCTACCACAAAATGTTTAGCTTGGCACAGAGCTATGATTGTTCTTTGGTCTCTAATTCTTAGTGTACTGTACCTCCAAACCTCATTTATTTGACAGCTGCAACTACTGTACAGTATAAAGTCCTATCAAGACTTGCACTTTTAAACTGTTTTAGCGATGTTAGAATGGTTTAAAAGATTATGCATCAATTTGTTATCAAACTACTACTGTTGCAGAAAAATTTCTGAGAACCAACTAATCTGTAGACTACCTCTGAGATGAGACTCTAAAGACTAGTGCTACGTTACACTAATTTGCTAAAAATTGGTTGTAGTATATTCTGGACAGGCATAGGGAAACGGTCATACAGAACATTTCTCCTAACTCTCATGAGCACATTGGGACGTCTACAGTGCAACAATTGTGAACTGAACTGTGAAACAGATGTATACATCCAGTCTGGATGCTGTGGTGCAATTCAGTTCACCCCTTCTTTCAAGTATGGACACTGAACAATTGGTTAAACAATCCAGCTTTTAAAATGCCACACTCTTATGTTAGGGATAAACCATGATAGTACATGGTTACTATGGTTATACATGGTCAGTGACTTATCCATGATTTAGCCATAATTTTAATAATAGTTATCCATGACAACCATTGATGGTTACTGCACCAGGAACAGATCAAGGATGACCATAGTCAATACAGTCTGAGAATTATTCAAGCTGACCATGGCCGTCCATGGTTATCCATGTGTGTTCATTTTAAAAGTTTCCAGTGTCACAAAACTAATTTCTACACAGCTCAGAAATTTTCATTTTTCCAGCAACCTTAACATTCTGATATGAATACATATAATCACCACATACTTTTAAAAATGCTTTCTGCTACTTGTCCGTTGATGTTGGTTTTCCTTTTTTTAATGGAGTCTCTCTTTTTTCATAACTGACCAACAGCACTTAGCTTACGCTGTGGAAGCTGGCAAATCTAGACCAACTTCAGCACTTCTTGGTACATGTTTTCGTCCTGTCGTAAATTGCACTTAATACTTGACTTTTTGCCACATGTTTCGCAATCCCAGTGCCACACTACAATTATCCAATATAACCCTTGAGCTATAAGTTAACCAGCAAATATAGCTGGATAAGTCTGAACTATAAACTATGCCTTCCTTGTGCTGTTTGTTGAACTGTATTGAATGTCTTACCCCTGTTCATCTCGCAACTGTATAGCCATAACTCTTCCTCTGTATCCCTGCAACTGTATATCCAAAACTCTACCTCTGCAAATTGTACAACAGAAACCTCAGTCTACTGTGTTACTGTAACTTGTACAACTGTCAGTCTACTGTATCTTTGTTAAATAAAACTCTTGATAGCCTGCGAGTTATCTCCCACTGTACCCCCAGCTCACACCGGGAGAGGAGCATCTTTTTGCTCAGTGTGTCTTTCTGGTGAAACAATTTCAATAAATAAATAAATAACTGATAGAATGGCCCAAATGCTACTTCTAGCACCATAATATTAAACTCTTTCAAGATGTATTAAGTTCACATATTATTTTTGTTGTACTCATTCTGGCCCAGTGGCGAGGAGGACTAAGGTGCCGAGTGCCTTACCTCTCACCATGCAAGTGACCTGTGTTTAGAAACAAGGAGGGGTTGGCTGTAGTGGTGGGCGAAGTGGCCCCAATTCGCTCCATGAAGTGATCCACGGAGTGAAGGTGAATTCGTGGAGTGCTCCGCAACACGAAGCAGAGTACTTCATGTTGCAAATGGGTAATGCAAAGTCCATTGAAAACAATGACTTCACATTACTACGCCTTCCCAGACCACTACTCCACCAATTCTTAAGGTGAAGTACATTGAAAACAATGTACTTCACCTTACTTCTCCTTGTTTTTAAGCTCCAAAGGCAAATTTTGCAGTGTTTCATGGGATTTCAGGTCACATGGGCTCTAGATTGTTCTGCACAGTCTCAATTTGGGGGTAGTGTGTGTAGGAAGCTGTAGGAGACAATCTGCTCTGAGAGCTCTCTGCAATTCAAACCTTCAAAAAGCTGTTAAAAAAGCCTTTTTGAGTAATTGTTTTTGCTGAAACTTTAGTTCATCGATTATAGGAAACCCTCCTGTGCTCATATCATCGAGCGTTTATTGTTTGTGTATGGATTTTGAATGTTAATGTACGACGTTCAGTCTGTGTACTGAGAGACAGTGGAAGTGTGCTTTGGGGGAGGGGTGTATCTGTGGTGTAGGTAGATTAACTTGGAGAAAAAGACAGTGCTTTCTGTTTTGGTGATATTTTTCTTGTTTAACTGTGTTAATGTACACACACTAATATTTTCAATATTTCTTGCCTTTTTTTGCTGATTATTGTGGTGCAGCAGTGCATAATTTTAGTTTGTTTAAAATATGTGGTTATATTACTGAAGTTTTCAATTTGCTATGCATTACTTCATGTGTGTGTGAGTATGTGTGTGATGCATGTCAACAAATAAAACACCTTTTATTGTGCCACATAACAATTTCAGCAATGTGAAGCTGCTATCCACTGCAGCTCTGTGATTTTTGTACTTCTTTGTGGTATCTTTACTGGTACTGGTACTAGCACTAGTGACTGTTACTGCAGCAGTACAGTACAGTACATTGCCCCCCCCCCCGCGTGGCCCGCCCCAACCAGTAAAGGTATTCTTTTACAGATTTGAATTTCTGATGGTGAGCACTGGTTAGGTGTTGTGCCTTTGTGTCTGCATCTCTTCAGTGCACAGCGCAATCTTAATCTGTCTGTGCATTTGCATCTCTTTAGGGCCCAATCTCCATCTGTAACTTAAGTCACAGTTGTTTCTTTGGCTTCCCTTCGGAGTACTGGACAGGTATGGCATTTAATTCTGCATGAACATTGTATTCATTAATCTGCATTTTTAAGTCAGGACCATCATCACGAGTCACTTGTGATACAAATCACGTTCTTCATCATCACAGTCACAAATGCAGTCACAAATCATGATTCATGATCATTCAAGTTACGAATCACATAAATTTTTTTTCTAGTTACTTGGATGTATTGTAAGCCTGTTTTGTAGTATCTCTCCAGGCTTCACCACCTTACCATTGTACTCATTGATGCGTGTTTTTATGTCTGAGAGTTTTAAGCTACAGCTCATCAGGGAAGTACAGCCGTAGGCAGTAAGCATTCACGTTTTTTCATCATCACGGTCACAAATGCAGTCACAAATCACGATTCATGATCATTCACATTATGAATCATATACATTTTTTTCCCGCTACTTGGATATATTGTAAGCCTATTTTGTAGTATCTCTCCAAGCTTCACCACCCTACCATTGTACTCACTGATACGTGTTTTTAAGTCTGGGAGTTTTAAGCTACAGCTCATCACAGGGCCCGGGGAAGTACAGCCATAGGCATTCACGTTTCTTCATCATCATGGTCACAAATGCAGTCACAAGTCATGATTTACGATCATGTCATGAATCTCAACATACATTTTTTTTAATAGTTACTTGGATGTATTGTAAGCCTGCTGGTCACAGTGCTGAACAGGGATGGGATCCACATCTGGGCCCGGGGGAACAGGCACATCCTGCTCCAGAGGACTTGGTGCTGGACTTGGTGGTGGTGGTGGTTCAACTGCCTCAGAGTCAGGACAGGAGGCGGTGCTGGTCCTGCTCCGGGGGGGGGCACTCACAAGTTTTGAGCAGTCCAATAGGAATGGGCACCCATGCCCTCCACACATGCACATGGTATGATGCTTACCACTACCATGCTCTCCCAAAGCTGCCCAGTCCCAGACATTCCCTCACCCTGGTCCATCTCTCCTACTGAACTCCCTCAGTCTGAGCAATCACTACTCACACTGTCACACAACACACACACACAGTCACACACACACACACACAGACAAACAACTAACTACTTATAATGGTAAGAAAAATAAAATTAACAGAAAGAACAAATTAAGTAAAAAAGAGTACAGAAAAGACAAAAAAATGTAGCTTTTAAAAAAGCTGTTGGGTTTAAATCAAAGTTTAAATCTCCTCCTCGCTCTGATCTAAAAATATCAGCAGTCACAAAACAGACTACTCTCTCTCTCTCCATCTGCACAGGAGAAAGTAAAAGTGTCTGCTTGTATGACTCACTTTCTTCCTGCCTAGCTAAAGAGCATTTGACTTACAGTACTGTAAGCCATGTGATGTGTGGGGGTGCTGCCAAATCTGAAACACCAAATGGATCACTTAGAATCCTAATGAGGAACCGCGAAGTCCATTAAAAACAGTGACTTTGCCTTACTTCGCGTTGCCATTCCGCCTTAACGCGAAGTGGTAATGACAAGGCGAAGTGAGCACTTTGCATTGCCCACTCCATGTAGCGGAGTAGCAACGCGAAGTGCCCACTTTGCGTTCACTTCGCTGGTGAATTTTAAATTCGCTGCATCTCTAGTTGGCTGGGGGGAGGGCTGGGAGAGGATTCAGCAGCTGGCTGATAGCTCTCCTCTCCTGAATCAGGGTTTCGGCTGTCTCAGCTCTTGGCTGCCACCAGTGGAGGGCTGATAGTAGCCCATGGGAGCTCTGAGTGGCAAACATCAGTCAAGGGAGGGGGGGGAGAGAGCCATGGTCCCTGGACTCATGCAGACCTCCATGTGCATGCACTACCCAAGTATGCTGTGGCTTAGGGTAGGAGCAGGAGAAAACAGGATGAAAATGGATGGCATGATGAGGATATATGATGCCTGCACAACATGCCTCCACCTTCTGCATCACTGGAATGGCCTGTTGGCAGCACTGACTTGGGACATTGGGTGGGAGAAGGAGGATGATGCCCTTCCCTTCTTGACCCTGTCATTGGGGGAAATCTGTGGGGGTACCAGCAACACAGGTAAGTCCAGGGAGATGACGGATGGTGGGGGTGGGTGGGTGGTAGAGTCAGGATGAATGAGGAGCCAAGCCCCATCATATCCTCAAGAGGATAAATAGCTGATGAAAAAAGGTTTTTTATGCTCAAGCAATTCATTTTTCTTGTGTAAATCATATGAATATGGACAAACCATGGTTATACATGGATGAACCATGGTTGGCCATGAAGTGTCCAGAACATTCTGAAGCACATAAGGAAAGGCCATAATACAGGTTATCAAGCTTGAAAAATTCAAAAGCAACTTTGGCCAAAGTCAGTAGCCAAATGGGACTTAAACCATTTTTAATGAACATAGTCCATTAATAAGCTATAGACTTTTGGAATACAGCAACAACTTGAATATATTTTGAGAAATGGATTTTACTTTAAAAAACAAAAGAAGACACTAGGTAGCAGTCATTTTTTTCTAATTATACTTTGATACTTGGATAAGGCCCACGGGGCACAAGGCAACCTGGGAGCACTGGAGAGATTAAGCTACTTGCTCAGGGTTGCACAGTATGCAAGTGAAGGTTGTGGAAATCACCATGTGTATGCTGGATGTACCAGGGTCATTCAAAGCTCATTATTGTAATCTCCAGGCTATACTGACAGCATTTACAGCTACAATAAGAGATGGTATAATTTAGTTTAAGAAGTAAACTGATATTGGCAAGGCTTTGAATGGATTACAATGACCTAAAATAAGAGATGTCAAAAACTAAAACAAAAAGAGGATAACTAAAAGTAAAATAAACCAAGAGAGTTGTATACTTCAGTCTAATTTTCACACAGGGTTGATACCTCTAACACCGCTTAAAATTATCTAGACCCCTGTATAGGGCTTAAGCAAACCCATTTCAAGGTTAGGTTAAACTGCCAGCCGGAAATATTTTTGCACAGTTTTACTGACTACTCTACATATTAAAGGGTGTTTGTCTGTTTTGTCCCTATTGCTTTACTGTGGTGGTTACTGAAATGAATTAATAAAATGCAATAAGAATTGAAAAACAGATTTTTGTTCAAGATATTTTTTTCTTGAGGCCAGGAGTTCAATATGAGTGCCCGACTTGTCTGTATTATTTCTTAAAATGACATCAGTGAGGGTTGGCAAGCCTGTTGGTGCAATGGACTGGAGGTGAGTGTGATTTCTTCATGCTCACATTAAGCAGTTTAAATGGCTGAACTACTAAGACGATAAAACAATGTTTCTATTTTATACAGGCTACTAGGTTACTATCAATTATATATTCTTACACAGAGCACAAAAATAATGAATTTTATTACTGTCAGAATTAAAAGGCAGACTATGAAAACCATATTTAGATTACTGGCAATCATGACTGCTTCATTAAATAATTTAAAATGGTATTTTAGCAGAGTCTTTTTTTTTTTCCTTCATTTAGCAAATTCAGAATGGATTTAGTTCTCCAATTAGCCTCTCTTGATTCTGCATCTTTTGTAAGTATTTGTGTATGTTCATTAACTATAGACAATCTTGTCCATGAGTCATGGACAAACCATAGATGGAGTGAGCATAGACAAAGGTCAGAGACAGAGGAGGGCTGACCATGGATGTCAATGCTATAAACAAACCTGATATTATGGAATTACTTGGTCTGAATCTAGTTACTACTAGAAGTAGCAGGTTCCCCCCAATACCAGTTAAACGGTAAAAATTTCAAAACAGATATGAGAAAGTACTGGTTTAATCAGAGAGTGGTTTCAATCTGGAATAGACTTCCTGAAAAAGTAGTGATGAGTTCATCCATGGATAGTTTCAAGATGTTATTGGATCAAAATATTTGCCATTTGGTAGTTTCTTGTGTCAAGTCTCCTGTGGCCTGCCCAGGCTAAGACTCATAACCACTATGAAACTATGGATGTCAATGGACAACCTTGTTTGCCCATGAAAATTTGGAAATCAGAGAGCAGGGCATTTTTTGAAAATTGTTCTATAGTGTGGACAGGACAAAAAGAGCAAACAGGTCTCAGGATATGTACTGTACAACAGAAATGTTTAAAACACACATGGCTTATTCTATGACGTCTATAACATTAGCGTATAAGATACACAAAAGTGTATGTGGCTGTTGCCTGCATCTGTAGTACGAATATAAAATTAGAGACACCGCACTCCAGATTGTGCATTACATTGTGAATAATACATACAGAATAATACATGAATGGGTATATAACCAAAATATAATAACTGGTGAGCGTTTATTCCCTATGGAAACCAGGTTTGTAATTTGCCATTGTAAAGGAGTGTTTATAACTGCAAACTCACACTGGGTTTCCCTCTGTCCACGCATGTGCCAGCTGTTGCTCTTCCCTTCCTCAGCACCAGACTCAGACATTTAACCACCACTCACACTCAGTGGTAAGCTTTTTTTTTTTATTATCATAGAAAATATTTATTCATTTTCTAAGCATACATACATAACAAGAGGTCACAAGAGTGGCCTGACCCATACACGACAATGTGAAGCTCTTAAATACACACAGTCATTATACGAATAATGCAGCATATGCAATAATCCTCCAAGGCCAACTAAAGACCTCGAATACTAAACATTCTAAAGGAGGAATTATTTGCCATAACCATCAATTAACAAACAGGTTATAAAGGAGGATTACAGTGAGGAACTGGAGTTCTACAAAGAAATGAATGAAGATAAGCTTCCCATCTGGCATTACATTTATCCATACAACCTACTTGAATACAGGACAAACAATCTAATATACCTAATCTAGCAAGTTCAGTATGCCAACACTATGGGGTGGTGGAGTTGGTTGGTGCCAGTGCATAAGTACCAGTCACTTAGCTTCCAGAAGAGCAAGTGCGATCCATTGTCTCTTAGGCCGAGATAGGGCAGTGAGGGATGAAGTATCCCCTAATGCTTGGGGTCAGATAAGTGTATCTGAGTTCCAAAAATCATAGAGCAATCCTGGGCGATAGCAGAACAGAAAGGTGAGAGCAGCGGACATGTCCAGAGAATGTGCAGTAGGTGACCTCCAGAGTGTTGACTCCGGCAACAGTTGGAGTGTTGCAAAGGCCATAAGAATGTAAGGATGCTGGCGTTCGATACCAGAATAACAATATTTTAAGCTGTATGAAATGGCTTTTAGTATCTACATACATGTAATGACAATCCTGAAGGTACCGGTTCCAGGATTCCTGAGAGATATGGGTGTTCAGGATAGATGCCCATTTCAACCTGCACATATTGGAGGGGTCTGCCTGCGCATCCCGCCAAGTCTTGTAAAACCACCCACTAAGACCCTCACTAGAGGGTATTTCATACCTGTGGGCCAACCACTCCCACTTCAGATCCATGTCCCTACAGGGCTTGTGAGCCTGTATAGCACTGCCCATTTGAAGAAATCTCCAAAAATCCCTTCCTGGGATCTGACATTTCTGCTGCAGTTGAACAAAGGACATCAAAATTGAGGAGCCAGGTAAACACAAATCCTGTATATACCGGATTCTCTGAACCTCCCATGTAGGCCAGTGAAGAGGGGTATCCTCAATTGTTAGAGCCTTATTGTGTCATAGCGGGGCATAAAGCCAAGGGGAAACTTGGGCTTGTCTGGGTGTATGGGAGCGGGTCATGAGCAGATGCCAGGCTCGTTTAGTCTCCACTACTAACGGTGCCAGAGTGTGCTGAGAATGGGTCAAGGGGTGCAGAAATCGGTGCAACTGGGTGTTTGCCACTTAGTCCGCCTCCAACTGGACCCAAGGGGGAGAGGATAAACTAGGAACAAACCACTTGGTAGCAGTGGCATCTGTGCATACTAGATGATATCCTTGAAGCCAGGGGGATCCTACGCCCCCTGAGGACCAATGCGCTCTTAATTTTTGCTTGCTCCATCTGGGAGCGTTGCCCTCCCATAAAAAATGAGATATCTGGTTTTCCATGGAGGCAAAGAGCTTAGGGAAGAGATGTACTGGAAGATTCTTAAATAAGTACATAACTCAGGGCAGCAGAAGCATGCGGATAGTCGCAACCCTCCCAGGTAGAGAAAGCTGAAGTCTTTTCCATCTATCTATCTCTGCTGACAGCTGAGTCAGCAGTGGTGCAAAATTAGCCCTTTCGAGATCTGCCCACTTTGCCGGTACTCTTATGCCCAGGTACGAGAATACCTGACTAGCCCAGACCAGGCCAGTCCCCTGTAAACATCGTTTGTTACATATTGTATTGAGAGGGGCCAGAAGTGTTTTTTTCTGATTGGCACAGAGACCTGAGAAAGATGAGAAAACCTGCAATAGGGGTAGGACATGCCGTAGGGCCTCTTCAGGATGGGAGAGGGTCAGGAGCAGATCGTCAGTGTAGGCTGCTACAAGATAAGATTTCCCAGCAAATGTAATGCCTGAGATATCAGGCGAGGCAATAAAGGCCCTTATAAGAGGGTCTAAGGCCACCAAAAATAAAAGAGGGGGAAGGGGACATCCCTGCCTGGTACCCCTATGCAAAGGAAATGGTGCAGAAATCATGGTGTTGGTCAACACTCTAGCCATCGGGGATCCATATAATGTAGCCACCCACTGACAAAAATTTGGGCCAAAGCCATACTTCGGCAGTATCCGGTGCAAGTAATGCCATTCAAAGGAGTCGAAGGCTTTGGTAAAATCTATTGCCAAGGCAGCCATGGTTTCAGGGGAACAAGAGGCTATCCATTTTAAGTTAAGGAGAAGCCTGGTGTTATCAGAGCCAGATCTGCCCTGCATGAAGCCCACCTGCGCCGGGTGGATAATTGAGGGTAGCACCTCCTGCATTCGCATGGCTAGAATTTTGGCCAAGATTTTGGTATCAACTGGAAGTAGAGAAATCGGACGATAATTGGCACAATCTGTAGGGTCATTAGACTTTTTTGGTAATAAAATAATCAGGGCCTCTCTCATAGATGGGGAGAATGCACCAGATGAATGGGCTTCCTGCAGGGCAATGAGTAAGGGTTGTGAGATATCATCCACCAGTGCTTGATACAACTCGGCCGTCATTCCATCTGGACCAGGAGACCTGCATTTAGCCATACGGAATAAGGCTTGCCGTAGTTCCACTGGGGTTATCAGGGCATCCAGGGTGGTCCTTTGCAGTGGGGTAATTTGAGGTCTGACAAATCTCTGAAAAAACTGATCAGTCTCTTGCTCCAATTGCTGAGCTGAAAGAACAGCCTGCGATCTACATAAGTTTTTATAAAATACTTTCATGGTGTCATTAATATCTTGAGATTTGTGGACAATCTTACCCGCTGCGGTGCGAAGGGCCTGAATATGGGATGACGCTTGTTGCTTCTGAAGCCTAAACGCTAGCAATCTGCCACTTTTTTCACCCCCCTCCCAATATGCATGCTTGGATCTCATTAAGACCCACTCCGCCTTTTGGTGTAAGGTGGTGTTGATTTGATACTTAAGGCCCACGATGCGCTGAATTAGAGATTTGTCTCTCCTATGGGTAGGGGAAGCCTTAAAGCGGGACTCCAAGGTCACTAGATCTGCCTGCCATTGGTCCAAGTTGGCTTTCCACGCTTTGTTTTTGGCAGCTGAGAACACAATGATGCGGCCTCTGATCACCGCCTTAAAGGCCTCCCATACAAAACCTGGGCAGACACCACATTGAGCATTGAGAGTAAAGTATTCCTTCGCCGCCTGAGACATCATTTTAAGAAATTCCTGGTCTTTAAGTAGTAACGGATTACACCTCCAATGAGTGCCCATTTTAGGCTGCCCCCCCCCCCCATATAGGATATTGACACAGGAGCATGGTCTGAAATAAGAATATTCCCAATTTTAGCATTAAGAGTGTTCTGAGCCGCTACCGCATTAGTTAGAAAGTAATCTATATGACTGTGGGTGAAGTGTACAGGGGAATAAAATGTATAGTCCCTCCCATCCGGGTTGTCCCTGCACCACACATCCATTAAACCCCATTCCTGCTGCATTTCCTGGAGAGCCAAACTGGCCTTGGATCTGGCCTGCGGGGAAGGGTTGGACTTATCCACAAACACATCTGCTACCATATTGAAATCTCCTCCTATTATAATAGGGATTGCCCCATCATCCTGGGAGAGGGAAGAGATGGCCTGACTGATTGCGGGGAAAAACTCTGCATGATCTGCGTTGGGAGCATACAGGTTACACAGAATCAGCTTCTCTTCTGGGGAGGATAGCCTGGCAACCACCCACCTGCCCTGCGAGTCGTGTCTGGATTCCTCCAAGACCCATGAGGAGGAACGGCGGACCAGAATGGCTACCCCTCTTGTCTTGGACGTAGCTGAACTAGCACATACCGCCCCCACCCATGCTTTCTTCATCCATGTGACTGCCTTTTTCAGAAGGTTGGTCTCCTGAAGTAGGGCAATATCTGAATGTAAGGAGCGCAAATACTGAAGCACTTTAGTCCATTTAACAGGGTGGTTTAACCCATTAACGTTCCAGGATACCAAGACTGTGGGAGAACTAATAGGACTAGCTATGGCCATGGGAGGACACATACTGACTTAAGATGTACACAGCAGATATTTGCCCCAGGACTGTACCCAGGTGACTAAGTAGTAAGTTGCCTTACTAGGTATATTCTAAATCAGCAGAACAGATACAAAAAATCGAGGTCAAAACCACCTACGCTGCCAGATGGGAAGGGAAACAGGAACCAGTGATGTAAAGAATATTCACACCTAAACCTGAAAGCTGCAGAAAAAGGGATACAACACAGATCTTAAAACCTAATACAAACACTGTATGCACTATATCCTATGTGTCTAAATAACTTCAATATAAGTAGAAGTTAACTGAGGGTTGGATAACTGACCTTATCCAATCCCTACCCCAAAAACAACTCTTGTATAAAACACCAATAAACTTTACCAATGCACACACGCGCTATAGGATTGAGATTCTGTGAAAGAGGCCCCTACAACTTAGCAGCCTCAGCTACACTAACCCCAAATCCTTATAGGAGGTGACTGGTTAGAGCCAATAACAATCCGGCACTCTGGGCCAGCAGTGAGCCTGAGGTCGGGCGCCAGACCATCAGGGGGAAAGGGACGGAAAGGGAAAGGGAGACCACCAGGAGCCCCATAGGGGACATCCCGAGGGAGAGGTCCTCGGGAGCAGAGGAGAGGAAGGAATGGGGGGAAATGACCTTACCTATCGGTAAAGGCCCCAAGCAAGAAAAATAGGTAACATTGCAGGAAGGCAGAGGACGTCCCGGTGCTAAAGACTCCTGCACAATTCCCTATGTAAGTAATTCTAGGTCACAGGGTGGTTAACACCCCTGGTATAAGGTTTCTATGTCTGGAGAGTGCAATGCTCAGGTTAGTGGAGTGGGGCTAAAACATAGTCCATGACCCTAGTGACCCCAGGAAGCCGCCACCCTGGTTTCCTTCAGGGTATAAGCACAGTAAACATCATAACAGGATTAAATATGCAACCTATGTTCAGACAGTTTTATAATGCAGCAACTACAAAAAGTCCAGACTGTCAACCAGGGAGTTCATCTGAGCCTTCACCAGCCTGTTGGGGTGCAGATGTATGCCCTGCACCTTCCTTGATCACTGCAGCTGCATAGGAGATTAACCCGGGTCTGATGGGACTCACAGCATCAACCATCTCTACCAAAGTGGATTCGGATATATCAGCCCAGTCTTTTGACATACTAGTGTCCATATCCACAGCATCCAAAGCAGGAGAATGGATGATACGAGGAGGAGAAGCTTTGTCATCCTGAGACACTTTTGCTGGAGGAGCCATCATTACATAATCTTGTGCGTATTGGCCACCACTCCTGGATCTCTGTCGATGCTGAGCCCCTGTATTAACTGCTCTAGGTACCATAACAGTATGCATCTTGTATGAGGACTGTGAAGAATGATCCAGCAATGCAGACCGCACCTGAGCGAGGTCAGGAGGGCCAAGCAGTGCTGGGGGACCATGCTTTGATGTTACATGACCGCCCCTTGTACCCTCTCCTTGATATTGATGCCTGTCCATACAGTTTCCTTTTGAGGTATTAGGTTCCCAGAGCCATCTATTGGGTGAGGAGTGAATAGGCAATTTGGGCCAAAATTTAGCAAGCCATCTTTCTATTTCCGAGGGATACTCTGCCACCAGCTCTCTGCAATCCTTCATAACCAGCAACGTAGTGAGACCCCTAAACTTGAAGTGAAAGTTATTTTGATATAGAATTTTTTTGAGGGGACCAAAGGCACGTCTTTTGCTGGCAGTTTCATGGACAAAATCACGATAGAACAGCACAGTAGCACCTTGCCAATGCACCTCTCCTATGTATCTGGTAGCCCTGAGGATTCTTTCCTTCTTAGAGTATCGCAAGAAGTATGCTATTATTGGTCTCGGCTATGCGGGATTCCTGTCTCTTCTAGATGCAAGCCGATGCGCTCGTTCAACATCCATATTACCCTGCCATCTGTCCTCTAATATGGTAGGCAGCGTTTCATTTAAAAACCTCTCCATATTCTGACCCTCCGCTCCTTCTGGTATACCTATAATGCGCAGGTTATTCCTTCTTGCTCTATTCTCCTGATCCTCTATTCTGTCATGGAGCACTGCAATTCTTTCCTTCTGTACCTGTAACCTATGCAGGAGCTTAGAATGGTGCTGCTCACACACCTCCCTCCATTGCTCTGACACATTCATGCAGTCCTGTAAATTCCGGACATCAGCCACTGTGCCCGATAGTGCAGTATTAATATCCTCCACCCAGTTCAACACCGTTTCCAGCATTTGTGTGATGTGCTGCAGGGAATCGGCTACCGATGGCGTAGCTGTAGCTGTTGCAGTATTCGGAACTACATGTCCCTTCTCATTTTGATAGGCCATGCATATGTTTCACTAAAGCAGGGACCAGTGGATAGACTCTTGCCTCCAGTATAGTGAGGCATTGAGATAAAAAGTTTAATGCACTGGCTGTTCCGATTGCCATTAACCGGGAAACTCCCTAGTGCCATTCTGCCGTGGCCTGCTGTTCGTCTCAAGTCTCCGGCCACTCCAAATACTGCTATCCTGCTGTCTTTCTAATAGGGCCTGCTCGTCTTGTTGCTCGTGGCACTGCTCCAGATCCGACACTTCTTCCGACTCACAGGGGTATTCGGCGTAGATGCTGCTATGCGTCGCTAGGTAAGGGGGGTTTACCCCATCAAATTGTAACATTGGGGATTATTTAAGCCCGATGTTCGCGGCACTCGAGCTGCGACACTGCCCAACCCAAGAAGAGCTCTTGATTTAGGCAACCACCATGTTGGTGTCCTAGCCACGCCCCCACACTCAGTGGTAAACTAATTAAAAAAAAAGAACTTGCTCTCTATACTACTGCTATCTAGTTTACTACGATTTACTTTTTTTTTAAGAAAAAAAAAGAAAACGCTTCTTTTTACAAGCCACTTCAATCTGACATGGGACCACGCTAAAACCCAATCCTGACCACGGCTGCACTTGGTGGTGTTTTTATTTTATGTAATTTCTGTGGTGAAAAAACAGTCGCCAGCAATTATATAAAATAAAAGATGGGGTGGTGTGTTTAAAGAGATTTTACACACACCCTTGGTGCTAGATGTGTAAATAAACCCCTCAAGCTTTGCTCTCTGGGTTTATGCAGCATCCAACACCTAAGGTGTGTGTAAAGTCTCATTAAACACACCACCCCATCTATTATTCTATATTTACACAGACACAAGGTGTGGGAAGCTGCAGAAATCCCAAGAGTGAAGCTGGTGATGTCTATAAAAGCATCCCACACCAAGGGTGTTTGCAAAATTATGGTTTACACACACCCATCCATGTCTTGTTTTTTATAATTACTACTGAGCATTTTTAATTACTGTGGCAATTGTGTGACTAGTGTGAGCTTGATTGACAGGGAGGGATTATAACCACCTGGTTTTAATACATATTTACAGCCAGGTGGTTGTAGTGAATTTTTGTAAACCAGTTAAAAATGCACACAAGTAATTATAATAATTTATAAACTTTGGGGCTTTTTCACATATTGTAAGTGCAAATACACACTCTAAATTTGTGAAGGTGCTGTAATATCCACAGTTTCAATGTAATTGGAGGCCTTTGTCCACACCTTGTGCCTCACAATCATAACCCACCTAGGACATGCTGTTATTATAACATCACTGCATACCCTGTTTACTATTGCCAACTAAAAGAAATTTACCATTTTTCAGAAAATGTTACAGTTGACATCAGCAGAGCTCTATTATGACTACCTGAAATAATTTTAAACTTTTTTTTTATCATTCAGAATCTTTTTTCTTTCATTTACCAAACTGAAAATGGATTAAGTTCTCCCAATGAGCTTCTCTCGATTGTGCAGTTTACCCAAGTATCTGTGTTGTCTATGAATCATTGACAACCATAGATGGACCATCATGGACCAAGGTCGGGGCAGAGCAGGGATGACCATGGATACAGATAACTTTATTTGTCCATGCAAACATGAAAATCAGAGAACAGGGCAGTTCTTGTAAATTGTTCTGTAGTAGTCAGAACAGGACCTAAAAGGCAAACATTAGTAGAATTTAATAAAATAAGCTTCATTATACAATATGTATAGCAGAAATGTTTACAGCATAATTTGCTTGTTATGAGGGTTGCAGCACAAGTACACAAGACGCACAAGTATATAAGGCTGTTGCCTTCATCTTGCCACGTAATGTACTGCAGTAGACATACACCATAAGGAATACCAGAGTGTGCATTACAATGATATGTAACACTTTGAGGCTTTTTTTTCACATATTATAAGTGCAAATACACACTCTGAATGTGTAGGGGTGCTGTAGTAATCATGCTTCCTGGGTGTCTGGAGGCCCTCAGCCACACCTTATTTTCTCAGAGTCATCACCCACCCAGGGCCTGCTGTTATTATAACATCACTGTGCACCCTGTTTGCTACTGTCAACTTAAAATGATTTTCCAGTTTCCAGCAAACAAATCACAGTTGGCACTAGCAGAACTCAGCCACATTCAATTTTCGTCAAATTTAAATTTCAGCACCTTTCATTAAAACAGGACCTTTTTCCTCTACACTGTATCTGCTCCCATTGTTTATGCCTGCTCCTGCTGTTTATGATTGCCCTTGTTGTTGTTTATCTTCTGCTTGTGACACCACATTGGGTTGCCATGGATATGATTCTGATGTCACAAGCAAAGGATTATGACTTCAAAGCAGAAAAAGCAGTGGGGACACATGACATCTGAGGGGCATGTAGCCTGTTTCCACGCAGAAGTCTTCAGTACTGAATAATGGAATGTCCAGAAATTCAGTTTTGGGGAATCTTATAACATCTGAGTCTTGCCAATGGCAACAGAAAACCTAGAAAATCCCTTTCATACATGCTTACAATTCCTCTAATGCACAGCCTAAAGTCTATGATCCTTAACTATGCAGATGTGGTCTATGGCACTGCCCTCTCCTCTTCCATTGCCAGACTGGACACCCTCTGCAATGCCTTTTGAAACTGGTGCACCTGGTCTTCAACTATGCATTAGACAGTACATTTGAGGTTGTCACTACTGATGATGTGGAAGACTCATTCCTTGGAAGTCTATACACAATCACCACTCCTCCAAATGCTAAAAAAAAAAATATAGAATGCCTGACTCAAACAAGCATCTCCTCTTCTCAAACATTCAAACGAAGCATGAGGCACACTGATGAGTTCTGGTAGGATGAAACACAGGTATGTGTCTTCTGTTAGCACCCTTTGCAGACTTTGTGAGAGACCTTTTGGTACCATGCATTTCTGCTTAAAGTTGATCCAGCATAATATACTGTGGTGATTTACATATACAGCCCATGGTGCTTTGCATTATGGGGATATGTGTGATTTTGTATTTCTTTGAAACTTGGCTTCCCGGCCAGTGCCCTTTGGGGTAACCATTGAAACTTTGTTACCAACTCACCACCTTGTATTCACCACTGCTCCCTCTATTCTTTCTTATCCATCCTCTCCCTACCCACCCATCACCTGTCCCACTGTGCATCTCCAAATTCTGGTTTGGATGTTTGCCCTTTTACCTGTCCTCATGTCTCTTTCTGATTTCCTCTGACACATATGCTCTCCACTCCAGTATACTGGTTTGCCAAGTGTCCAGTGACTTTAAACCCTAATTTTTCATTTCATTACTTTGCTCACTTTGCATTTCAGCCTTAACTGATGCATTAACATAGTTTTTTGCAGTTTTCTTTGCTTTTTATAAAAGATATCTGAAAGCATCTTTATAGTGAAGCTCACAGTGCCACACCTGTAGCTTGCTTTGCAAGTGGCCCTGAGGGCCCACATAATGTAGCTGCATAGTGACATGCAGTGCACCAGACCTGTAGGTTTCTCCATGAGTGGCAGGCCACTCATGAAGCAGCTGCAGAGTGATGGGAAATGCACCAGAGAATAGGGGTCCCAAAGCAGACCCCTGTTTTGGTTTCCCTAACACTGGGGGCCCAATATTCAAAACTTTGCCCTGGGGCTAAATTAACACTGCCTAATATGCAAACTTAGCCTAGACCCAATAGCCCACTATATTCAAAAGGAATAGCCCGGAGCTAAATCTGCTGAATATAGCATGCAAAGGACACCGAGCAAACTGGGCCAGGAGTGCAGGGCAAAATTATCCCAGGCATAAGACAGCCCTGAACATAGCAACCAAGAAGTGCAAACCACAACAGCAACCCAGTGCACAGCAACCAGAAGGACTGTAGAGGTGAAATATGTGGCCAATGTGTGAGCCAGCGAAGGAGTGGAGTCAGTAGATCTGCAAGCATCAACGCATGTGAATGTACAGTGTACAGAAATGAAAAATGATTCTGTAACGTTTGCACGGTGCACATACATTTGTGCAGGTCTTGCACGGTGCTAAGCCCTTTGCCCAACGTTATCACATTAGCCCGGGGCAAAAATCTGCTATATTCAAAAGTGACATGCAAATGATCCTACTTAGGCAGTCAGTGGACAAACATCCATATTAGCATCTCATTATGCCATGATTTGCATGCAGTTTTCCCAGCACTGCTGCAGGGTCCCACAGCTCCACCTGTAGGTCTGTCTGGAAGTACAGAGGCTGGCTGGGTCTGCCCACAGCTCCACCTGTAGGTCAGTCAGGAGGAGCATGGTGGTAGCTGCAGGCTGCATATGTACAGAACTGCGTGGAATAATGTGTTTCAGGGGACTACACAGCACAGACACTGGTGGTGGTGCTGGATGCAATAATCCAACTGTAGGTCCTGCTATACAGTGCACAGCAGACAGTGCAGTGTCACGGGGGCCAATGGTGTGTGGGACACAGCACTGCCTATGGTGTGATAGGCAGCATTGATTGCAGCACTGTACACAGTGACAGCCCTATCCTGCAGGTGTGTACTGACAGTGGACAGTACTGCACTGCTGTTGTGTGACTCACAGATGCAGCACTACTGGCATGAGATGCTCACAGTGACATATATTTCTGGCTGGGTGTGTGTGTGTGTGCTGTTGTGTTTGTACAGCTGTGCAGTATGTGGTTGGGGGGGCCTTACCATTGGACAGGCACACAGGCGTTGGGGTGTTCCCTACACTGGACTGTTTTCACTGTGAGGCTTGTCCCAGCCATGTGGCAGCACCCAGTATGTGGTGCAGACAGGTCACCTGTGTACCCCCCACGCCCCAAGTGCAGCATGTGTGTGCTGGCATCTGTTAGTGTCCACTGAAGGGTGGTCTGCAGGTGTGTGCTGTATGGCCACACTGCCATGGTGTCCACTGGGGGCTGGGTCACCACTTACTGCATGGCATGGCTGGGACTGATGGAAGATGATGGCATCATAGTGACTCCATCAGTGATCAGTATGTTTCCTCTATGTCTGGCTTATTTCTATGTGTGATACTTATTGGTTAGAGTCATGCAAAGCCGCGCAAATGTAGCTCAAAGTCGCTCAAAGCCGCAAGTCATGCAAAGCTGGTTTGCCCAGAGTTAAGACAACCTTTTCCTGGGTGGTAATTTGAACCATGCAAAGTGTTGTGTTATGTGGCGCAAAACCTCTTTGCGTGGTGCTATTCGCTGAATATAGCATTGCGCTGACATGGCCCTCAGTTTGCCCCTTGCATACATTATCATTTTGCCCAGTGCTAGCCCTTTTGAATATTGCAGACCCATGCTAACCCAGCTCTAGACTTGTGCAAATGGTTTGCGCCCAGCGCAAAGTTTTGAATATTGGCCCTGGGTGTCCAATCCCAGTGTCAGGCAATTTTTTTTTTCCATTTAAATTTGTATGGTATTTTTTGTCTTTTTCTCCCTGATCCTGGCCCCCTACCTTGGATACGCATGTGCATGTGGAGGCATGCGTACGCCATGCCTCAAGGTGCCCTCCCTTCATGTCACCCCTGCCGCCTATGCTAACCAATGGACCTCCATCCAGTGGAAGCAGAACTACAGGTACAGCAGCGACCACCCCCAGGAGAAGAGAGCTACCTTCTGGCTTGCCCAATCCTGCTCCAACCCCTCCCATACCAGCACCCCAACGTCCCAAGTCCATTCCGAACCTGGGTTGCCCGCATAGCATGAGGTAAGGCATCCAGCGCCACAGCCCTCAATGTCACCAAGCCAGCTAGCGTCATGCAATTTTACAAAAAAAAATCCCACCCACTGGCACCCATGCCACCCTCCCTCCCATGCAAGTAAAAAAAGGGCCACGATCTTCCCCAGCCCACTGAGCATGAATACCCACCCTCCCCACCTCACCCATCTTTTAAGTATGATGCAGAACTGGACAACCAGCACAACCTTCTGACACCTTGGCCAGCCACCATCTACTAAAGTAAAAAAAAAAACAGGAGCAAAACCTAAGTCTCAAAATGTACCAGTCATGTATACATTTGGACTTTTGGAGTTTTTTCCCTTTTTTATCTTTTGCAAACAACTTTGCCATTTTGTGCCATTATGAGCCAAATGTTCAAGGTCCCATGATGCTATACCACCCAAAATGATTTTGTGTGTGTGTGCGGGGCAGCTCACAAGAGTACATTTCTATGACGGGGTGTGGCAATGTGGACACCTTGGGCTGAATTTTCAAAGGGTGGCATAGGGATTGCATCAAACTCTGTGCCACAACACTCTGAAATCACTGTTACACCAATCCCTTTTGATGCAACTGTGTCCCATTTTTGAAGGCTGGGTGCAGGGGCGACAGTTTTCCCAATTTATGGCAGCTTTCACCAAATCTGTGGCATAAGTTCCATAAAAATAGTCCCCAAGATTGATGCAAATTAGACCACAAAGAGGTGGTCTAACTTGCATCAGTTACTACACGGGATGGAAAATCTCATTAGACTGTCGCAGGCCTAGTGTGCCAAATGTTTATTGCACCCTGGATTGGTGACAATCTAAAGCCTTTGAAAATCTAGCCCCTTAAAAAATGTAAGCCCAAAATTACCCCAGATGGCCAAGTCCACCCCCATAACACATTCTGGTTTAGATAAGTTGCCACTTACGTGTAGAAGTGGGATGGTGACTTGGCCACCCTGAAAATGTGGGCCCTAAATGGCCAAAAATTGACAAATTATGACCAAAAGAAATAACAACTGGAAAAAAACTAAACCCACATGCATGTGCAATATGTACATTTCAGGACTTAGGTTTTTTTTTCCATTTTTTTTTCATATTTGCAGGCAGAGGAGTACATCAAGGGACACTGAGGCATTGCAATGTGGGATACTGAGGATCCCCGATGTGGGACCAAACTGTGAGCAACAGTGGGGAGGAAGTGGAGGGTGGCATGGTACTATAGGGTGGATGAAAGTGTTGTTGTTTTTTTTATTGCAGGATGAGCAGGGAGGATACTGACAGCAGGGTGTGTCACCCACTGATGGTTACTTTGCAGATGGGTCAGACAGGAGGAGATGATTTTGGTGGCAGGACTGGACACCTACCTGTACTTTTACAGAGCAGGTGGATGGGAGGGGGGGGATATCGTTAGTGGGGATTGGCAGGATTGGTGGGTTTAGTGGGATTGGCCACCCACCCTCAGTCCCTTTTAAGATTGAGTGGGGGGGATATCAGCAACAGGACTGAGATCCCACAGCTGGTCATTTTGAAGATCAGGCAGGTAGGAGGGGGATGCAAATGGTGGGGTTGGGTACCTGCTGCTAGTCACTTTAAAGATCTGGTGAGCAGGAGAGGGAAATGCGCGGGATTGGGCACCCGCTGCTGGTCACTTTGAAGTTTGGCCAGGTGGTAGAGAATATACTAGTGACGGGGTTGGGCACCTGATGCTGGTCAGTTCAAAGAGCTTGTGGGCAAGAGAGGGAAGACCTGCAAGCTGGGTACCTACTGCTGGTCACTGTGACATTTGGGAGCAAGGTAAGGCACCCACCACTTGTTTTCTTTTAAAGACAGAGCTGGTGCAGAGGGAATTCCAGCAGTGGGGTTGGGCACCTACATCTAGTTTGTTTAAATGGCAGGGACCTTTATTGTGACTCAAAACTGCAAATGGTAGCTTTGAGTCACGAAATTGGGCCCTCTCACACAACAGACATATGTCAGTTTTGCACAGCTTCATTTATGGCTAGAATGCTGAAAACCATTCGACATATGGGCAAAAAGGGCACTTCATTTTCTAAATAATTTAAAAAAATACACATTTTGCAGTAAAACCACCTACCAAGGAATTATGCTTGGTCCAAATGAAAAAGCAATGCCTGAGGTGTGGTGGATGGGAGTAACCAACCACACCCACTTCCTGGGCTAAATAAACTAGCTTCCTCCAGCCTCATTTGGAAACTCCATTTATTTGCTGCACCCACAAAATCTGCTTCCTTCCCCATAAACATGGTAGCTGCTTTCCCATCAATATCAAAGTTCATAGCACTGGCTTTAAAAATTTAGAGTAAATGACCAGAATGAGTAGAACTTTCTTATTTTGAAGAATATTATGTCTACATGTAGTGGGTCCCGTACATTTAGTGTTAAGGAATGTTTCTGTCAAGTTATTTCAATGATGTACGAACATACGAACATACGAAATTTGCCAGCAGATAAAGGCCTAGAGGTCTATCAAGTCTGCTCGAATGTGCAGCTAGCACCCCTTATTCTGCAGCTGCCCCTCCCTTCCACCCTTCCCCTTCATTAACCCTCCCCTTGTCCTGTCCCATCCTCGTTTGAAGCAGTCCACTGTTCTACTGCATACCACTTCTGCAGGTAACGATTCCACCCAGCCACCACCCTCTCTGTAAAAAGTGCCTCCTCATCTCCCTCCTGAACCTTCCTCGCTCCAGTCTCATATCATGGCCCCTGGTGGCCCTCCCTCCCTTACTTTGAACAGCCCCTCTGTACCTGTCTTGTTTATTCCTTTCATGTATTTAAAGGTTTCAATCATGTCCCCCTGTCTCTCCTCTCCTCCAGTGAGTACATGTTCAACTCCTTCAACCTCCTCTCATATGATAAGTCCCCCAGACCCTTGATCATCTTTGTCGCCTCTGCGCTGCACTCCTCCAGTAACTTAATGTCCCTTTTCAGATACGGACGCCAGAACTGCACGAGTACTCCAGGTGTGGTCTAACTAATGACCTATACAGTGGCAGAATCACCTCCTCCTCCTTGAGGATATACCCTTGCAATACAACCCAGCATTTTGTTGGCCTTTGCAGCTGCCTTCCTACACTGTGCCGAGTTGTTCATTGACCCTGTGATGAGCACACCCAGATCCTTCTCCTCCTCTGTCTGGGCTAGCTGCACTCCCCCTAGCTGGTAAGTCCTCCTTGGGTTCTTCATCCCAAAATGCATCACCTTGCACTTTTGGCATTAAAGCCCAGTTGCCAGGTGTCTGACCAGGTTTCAAGCTTCGCCAGATCATCCTGCAACCCCTGCCATCCCCCTAGGTCATCCACCACCGCGCCAACCTTGGTATCATCAGCAAACAGACTGATCTTGCTCTTGATGTCCCATGATATGTCTGCAATGAATATCCCAAACAACACTGGTCCCAACACCGAGCCCTGTGGGACACCACTGGCCACTGCCCTTGGTGTGAGAGCTCCCCACCCACCACCACCCTCTGTTGCCTTCCCTGCAGCCAGTTTCCTACCCATCTCACCAGCATTGCACCTGCCCCTGTGCCTACTAACTTCCTTCCCAGCCTTCCATGTGGCACTGAGTCGAATGCCTTACTGAAGTCCAGATACAGGACATCCACTGCATGTCCCCCGTCCAGTTGCCTAGTTACCCAGTCATAGAACCCGACCAGGTTGGTTTGGCAGGATCGGCCACGTATGAAGCCATGCTGTCTGCTGTCCTGTAGTCCTTTGGCCTCTAAGAGGGCCACCAGCCTCTCCTTCAGGATAGTCTCCATTAGCTTACCCACGATGGATGTGAGGCTCACTGGTCTGTAGTTTCCCGGTTCATCCTTGGGGCCACTCTTGTGGAGGGCACCACATGAGCCATCCTCCAGTCCTGAGGTACACACCCCGAATGTAGTGAGGCATTAAATAGGTCTGCCAAGGTCCTGCAAGGACCTCTGCCAGCTCCTTCAGTACCCTGGGGTGGATGCCATCTGGGCCTGGTGCCTTGTCCACCCTCAGTGCCTTCAAACCCTCTCGAACTCTGTCCTCCATGATTTCCCATCTGTCACCACTTCCCCCTCGTCTGCCATTTCACCCCATCTTGGGTGTCACCCCCTCTTCTCTTTAGTAAATACTGAGCAGAAGTACTCATTTAGTGCTTCCGCCTTATCATACCTGCTTCCACCCAACCCCTCCCTTCCAATCCTTACTATGTGGTCCCTACAGCCCTTTTCTCCTGATGTACTTAAAGCAGTCCTTCTCCTTCTTAATGCCTTGTGCCAGCCTGAGTTCCGTAGATGCTTTGGCTCTCCTTACTGCCCTTTTGTCACCTCCTTCGATTCTGTCAAGTACTCCTCTCTGTCCTCCCCACTCCCTGTTTTCTTGTATTTCCTAAAGGCAGCTCTTTTCTTCCTTACCTTTTCCATGACCTCCTTGCTCAACCAGCTCGGTTTCTTAGCTCTAGCCTTCTTGCTCTGAGCTTTGCAGCAGGTTTTGGTTGCCTCCACTATCCCCAACTTTATGAGCTCCCATCTCTGGTTAGTATCCATACTAGATTGAATTCTGGCCAGGTACCCTTTTACCAATAGTGTAATAGTAATGTAATAGTGTGTGTGTGTGTGTGTGTGTGTGTGTGTGTGTGTGCAGAAAGAGCTCTAACATTATTAAGAACATCAGTAAACAGTTGAGGAGCAAAGGTAAATTTGAATGTAAACTTCATAGTACTATGTGAAATTCAGAGAGGTATGCCCCTTAGTTGTTGTGTGCCTCCCTGTTTGTTATTTGCCTTTACCTTCTGTTTTGTCTGTGCTTTCTGCAACTTTCTAGTTAGTATGTTTTGCCTTCTCTGGCTGTGGCATTATGCATTCTGCTTTTGTCTAGGACAGCCACCCCTGCTGCTCTCATGTCCTCATTTACCTTTATTGTGTACCTGCAGTGTTTTTTCAGTGTGCTTACTCTGTTCTGTGTCCTACTGCTCTTGTGCCATTGTATCTTGTTTCTCTTTTCTCAGCCTGTTTTACATGCTGTTCATAACCAGCACCAGTCACTCTACATGCCTTACATTTCCGCAAGCATCTACAACCATTTAATCCCAGCCATTTCAACCTGTCTTTCTCAATCATTCAGACATCACTCAGTCTGTTTTGTTATTTTCACTGCAGTCATGGTTGTTATACAGTCTCCTGCAACTCCTGCACACGGCTGAGTATTCACTATGATAATGGCCTTTGATACGCATCCTTAGTTTCAGTACCTTGTCATTCAGTTTATTTTCTATCATATCAGTCATCCTTCAGCAGTTCTCATTCAGTCCATTCCAAGTTATCAACCATTCCATCAGCATCATCATGGAGTCAGTCCATTTCTGCATCACTCTATCAGGCTCTAGGAACACATTCCTAATGGCCATTATCAAATTCCTCCATCCTGCTCATGCCCTCCCCCTTGAAGTCCATGGGCCAGATTTTGAAGGAATGATGCAGGGCTTGCATCAAGCCCTTTATCAAACCCTGTTGTTGATACAGCTGTGCCAACACCTTTGCCACAGACTGTGCCCAATTTTCATAGGTCAGGCACAGTTACAACACCTTCCCCACTTTATAGCAGCTTGTGACAAATATTTGGTGCAAGCCCCATAGAAAGGGCACCCGGAATTGCCACAAGCTAGACCAGAAAAAGTTTATCTAGCTTGAGGTAACTGGTGCACGGGATAAAAAATCCTCATCACTGATTGGGAGAATGCTGCAAGCCCTGTGCGCCATATGTTTGGTGCGCCTGGGGCTTGCGCATTCTCAGCCCTTTCAAAGTCCAGCCCTATATCTTTAGGGTGAGTGCTTCACTGGGTGGGTGTCCTCTTTAGGCCATTCATCTGCTGCGGCACCTCCTGAAAATGTCTTTGGGTACTGAGAATGTCCAGTGCTCAGGGCGAAGCTTCAGCCATGCAGACCCATAGTTGATGGCACCTTAGTGTGCAGTATTTAAGACTTCAGATGCCAGAGGGCAAGGCCCTCAGCCCACATGGGCTCCTTTTTGCTGTGCAAACTACCTCAGAAGCACCTCCAAAGGCTATTCTCCCTGCATCTGCCCAAGATCCACTTAGTCTCATTCTGTATCCCCTTCCTTTGGTTTTCAGTCAAGGTTAGGCCTCCTTATGGTCCTGAGGTTGGGTGCTAGCCCTTCAGCAATCACTACTTTCCTCATTCCACATTTTAATGGGTGGGCTTCCTTTGGGAGTTCATCCTTTAACTGTGCGATCACTCCATGGTACTCCCACAATGTTAACCCATTACAGAGATAAAGCAAAGTTATCCCTCCAAAAGTTTCTTCCTGAACTGGAATTCCAAATTAGCAAAGTGAGCCTTAATAACAGTACTCTTGCCAGGAAGGATGGCAGCCGAGGCCATGGATCCCCAGAGCTTTCCTTCACAGAGTGTTTTTCTCTCCTGAGTGCCAAAAGCCATAAGTGCAAATTCTATTAGAGCATTGTCCCTGGTAGTAGAATTTGTGCTGTGAGCTGGGATTGGATGGTGGCTCACCTTATTCCACAATTCTGCTATTCCTTCTCTCTTCTGGAAGTCATGTCTCTGCTATCATTCATCACCAGCTATCAGCTGTCTCTGTAATCACATTGTTCATCTGTGTTTATAGCTCCTGTTTCACAAATCTTTTGTGCTCCTTCCTAAGGTACCTTCAGCCAAAGGAATCATGTTCCCATGGCACCTCTAGGGGTGGAACCCTCTTCAAGAGGGTTCCTTTGCATTCACAGTACTCCAACATGGTGATAGTTCCTCAGGGGACAGAGAGCATGAATAGCCTAAGTAACTGCATACGACAGTCAAAAATCTAAGCATATACTAGCCTTTGGCTATCAAAATGTTGCACAAGCATTAATCCACAATGTAGTTGTGTATGCCCATTAAGTAAGCAGTAAGACATGAACAGCTGTGGGTTGTTGTCTGATAAACTCATGATCCAGGTGCACAGACAGGCATGAGGTGCTTGTGCCAAGTGCTTTCAGCAGTTGAGGAGTGCATTTATGCAAGCAATAATACCCAACAGGGTGGGCAATAATTGTCAATACTGGACTGCCCAGGGGCATTATGAGACCCAACATTGCAGGCAGATGGTTTTATAGCCCCTGGAAGGTCCAGTGTTGCCCATACTGCCCACCCTGGAGGGTATTATTGCACTTAGAAAATGGGTTACTCATACAGTGTTAATCAAATATTACAAAATTAAAAATTAGAACTTGCAAATGAGTAAAAATTAAGAGAAAATCAATTTAATTGTAAAGTAGTCCCTTTACTGGCTTACTCACCAGTAGAGGACACTGCTGTGTTTCAGAGACTTTTTTAAACTGCTTTTCACTTTTGTGTTGTGCTTTTGTTGCTTGCTATTTAACACCCCCCCAAAGTAGCAGCGCCCCCTTCCCAAGCAGTCCGTACTCCTGGAAGGCAGCATGAGCATGATCAGTGGTCAACTGGTGAGAGAATGATCAGGGGATGAGATGAGTGGTATTTTTCTGAATGCCATTCCTGCAGATGGAGACATGCTGCTGGTTTGTGGCAGCACAGACAGTGAGTGAGTGGCAGGAGTATAGAACTGTAGAAAATTGCAGTGTGGAGGTGGAGGGCAAAGAAGGTGGAGCGGAGAAAGTATTTGTTTAAAAACATTTATTGTATTGAAACCACTTATAGTGGTTTTGATTTGCATGTGGGGGGGGACTCACTCGTTCCTCTTGCTTAGCGAGTGGCAAAAATGGTGGCTTCTAGGTTTTAAAATCCAAACTGGCAGACTGATACCAGTTTGGTACTAAGGCAGAACAGACTGGAACTTTGTTCTTTCCAGGGCTCTACTGGTGTTTAATGTACCAGCTTGGCATGGCTGTCAGCCAATCACAGAGCACAACATTTTTAGCCCATTTTCTAAGATACACAACCCACACCCTAGAGAGTCTTACTCGTCTTATAAAATGGGTCCCACAAGCTAATAGTTTAAGATAAAAAAAAGGAACAACACAAAAGATAAAATAAAATTTAAAAAACTTTGTTTTGTTGTTTTTTATTATAAAATGGTTCCCTATTACATTAAAAATAATGTCTTCATAGAGTACAAGTGCTTGCTTGTCACTTCTCGAGGGTACAAGTATTGTGTACATTGTGTTACTTCCCCCAGTGTGTTTGTACACCCTCCTGTCCTAATAGTGTCCCCCTTCCAGCAACACAAGTGTTTCCTGATGGCTGGCTTTCAGTTATTGAAGGCTGGCTTTTAGTGAGTGATGGTGGCTTTAAGTGAGTAAGCTTGTTACCGAAAGCTGCTGGCATTTAGCAAGCGAATGCAAGTGTAATCCCCACTGGCTCCTTATTTAACCAGTAGGCACACCTCCCATAGTCTAGGGGGAAAAGAGAGGGGTGGGGGTACAAAGCAGTATATGATTTGCAGATGTAGTAGAAAAACACAAGGTGTGTGTACATACTAGACACAACCAGACCTATACCAAAACCCAGATCCTGAGGAGAGAATGTCTGCTAAGGGCTATGCTAGGTTTGCACTTCTGGATGGGGTACCCAGTAAATCCACACAGGAAGCATTAACTAGATTGTCCATACCAGGTTGGGATTCTAGAGTGTGGCTTTATTCTGAAACACAGTTGGAAAATACAAAAGCAAACATGGACCCCCAAGGGTTTACACTGGCACAAGACAATGCAGAACACATCTGCAGAAACAGTACTCAAACTTCCCACATAGCGTAGGATTAAAATCTGGAATGTGGAACTAGCCACCGTGAAAACACACAAACTCTTCTGGAAAGGTGGCACTAGGCCAGTACATAGAACAGTTCCCATATGGCATAGGATTAGAAATCTGGAAAATTGTGGAACTAGCCACTGTGAACACACACAAAATCTTCTGGAAAGTGGCCTAGGCCAGTACTTCCTATATGGCATAGGATAGGAATGTGGCCCACGGCCCACGACGGAGCACTCAAGGCTCAAAACTTGTAGAACCCACATACAAGGGGTAAACTGGAGAAAACCCACATACAAGGGGTAAACTTCTTTAGGCATTGGCCAAATGCACTGACAGAAAACAGGTGCCCTTACAGAACCTGAAGTGCTGAACTGGTCACTCCAGATGGGGGTCTCCCACCTTTTGCTTCCACGTCCGTACCCAGCCATTTTTTCAGCGTTATACCTCACAAATACTGAAACTGTAGAAATGGATGCTTTCTTGAAATGTTTAGCACATTTAATATTAGGAACACCACTCGGGTATAAGGTTAAAGTCCTGAACAAAGGGCAAGCCACACATGGGACGTCCACTATTGTCAGAGATCTTTAAAACACAGACATCTTGAGGGAATCCTCACAGAAATGGGTGAAAAGGTCCCTTTATCAGAGAGTCACCCCACAGAGCAAAGGCGGGTACATATCCTGGGTAACTCTCAGACAGAAATCTACTCACAGTTTGTACACACAGGTAGCTTCACAACAGTTCTGGGTTGGATCAGGGGATTGCCCCTAAATTCCACAGTAGTCATCTTCATCCCACATGGGATAAAGACACAGAAATCCCTGGAGACAGTTTCCACCACTTCACAAAGTCTGGAAAAGGCTGTCTTCCACTAGGGTGAGAAATACAGACACTCCACGCCCTGCAGCTCACTTTCTGAGCTGCTGCTGGAACTCACACCACCTCGAACTAACTCAGAATTCTAAAGCTCCCCCACTCACATCAACAGCTGTAGCTTATGTTGCTGTGAGAGTTCTAAATGACATCACCTCTCAGCTGAAACCAAGCAACAGAGAGGGACAGGGTGAAAATCAATTTAACTAGATAATCACTAGCTGCCTTCCCTACCTAACACTGACACTGATGGGATTCTAGTAACCCCAGGGAACAGGGGGGTTACACAAGCAAATGTGCCAGAGTGAGATGTTCGACACCTGCAATTAAGCTGATTTGTTGTTATATTTCAAAAAAAATTCTGCATAACTTACTCCTCAATCATCAGCTCTACAGCATATGTAGAACTTCTTGTGGGTGGGCAAGGATGAACGGAGAGTGAGCAATCAGTGAGTGGGAAGGTCTACAGGAGGAAGGGGGCATGGCATGGACCAATACTAAGCTCGATGTCATGGAGCCAAGGATTATAGACCTACAGGAGATGTTCACAAGAAGAAAAACTGAAGGTCAGATGCTGCATTTCAATATTTTTTACATGAATTTTCAGTTTGTTAGTTGTGTTGTGGGGCTGGAGTGTAATTTAAAAGTGTAAAATATATTTTTAAATGATAGGGCAAGTACTGGATGTTCACTTGTTTTAAAGCACTAACATGGGTGCCAGAAATATTTCTCAAAAGTTTCTGGCAGGCATGGATATGTGCCATGCACTGCATCCTAGTTACCAGAAAAGTGCCACCCTCAGGGTTGTCATTCTATAAACATACACTTGGGGGTGGCTCCTGACCAATCAGGATGCAACATTTTCCCTACCCATTTTATAAACTGTAATTAACCTGAAAGTTTTGAGTTTTAATTCCCAATAGTTTTTGTGTGATGGATAAGCAAAAAAAAGTCTTAATTTGCATATCTTTGGGGGGGAAGTCAACCTTCTGGAACTTTTAAACCCCTAAGCAGACCATGACCAAATTTACAGGACACTATGATCCACACATGTCAACATCAACTCTCCACATGCCAAATTTCAGATATTTAGAGTACGGATGGCCATGGTAGTAAGGTGCAGAGATTAGAGTTTAAAACTGCCTGCTCAACCTTAATATACAGTTGCAGCCATAGATAAGTTCAGATATAGCCAGATATTTCATGATATATACTCTATCTTGGCTCCAAGCCGACTCCCTGATCTTCAATCTACCAAAGACACAGGCTATGCTCTTTGGGTCTGCTAGAAAAGTTCATGCTGGGACCCCAAAGCTTTGCGTGCGCTGCTGTGATGGTTCTGTAGTCCTGTCCACAGACTCCTTTAAATACCTCAGAGTGACCCTGGATCTGGCTCTCTGTTTCTCTTCTCACTTGTATGAGGTTTGCAGATCTGTCAACATTAAGATTGGTGTCGCTTGTGATAATTGGACAGCTGGTTCTGATTGCTGTATGATTTTTGTAATATAAAAATGTGTTACTGAGTGTCTCTCATGAGACATGCTGTTTCAGCTAAAAGAGAACAGCCAGGAGATAATTACAGGCTAGAAGACACTAAATTAAGGATCCCCTGTTTATCTAGCTTAATTGTAGCTTGTCAGCTGCTAGGATGGGAAATCATAAATTTTTATAACGTTTAGCGGAAGAGAGCAGGTTATGATGCTTTAGTGCGAAGTCATAAAAGATTCTTTGATGTGTCCTGGGAAGAAGAGCTACTTGAGATCAAAGAGGGGATGTTATTTAAAGAAAGTCATGTGGGGACATAAGTTTTGCTGAGGTCACCTTTATTAATTTACCTCCTGCTGGATAGACATCCTGATTGTATAATTTTTAATAAACAGAAGAAGAGCTGGGTAACATCATGGAGAAGGCAGAGTCAAGACAGTGTTTTAATTACACTGTAACAGACCTTTATGGACACACATGTTTGGACTCTCTTGACAACAACATCTGTCTATCAGCACTGTTAGAAGAAATACCTTAGATAGACAAATGTAAGTGTATGTTTTGGTAGGAAATTGCACTTTTAAACCGTATTTTTTTAAGTGATTGTATGGTTTTGTGATATACTGTTCTGTATTTACATTTTACATTTTTTTATCTATTTTTAAGTAAACCTCTACTTTAGAGACTACTTGGTGTGCCTTTGAAATTCTTTTTCTTGACAAGTGAAGCATACATGGTTAAAGCTGACACTGTACAAAGCTTACTGGTTTTACCAAACTGGGAAACGGTAAGAGTTTACTCTGAGGTCTTTAATAGAGTTTTAAGGGTTCATTTTGTATGCCTGGTTAGGTGCCCATAGGCGAAAGATATCTGGCTTCCCCCGAAGAGCAGAATTATCTGAGCCTGTACATTGGGAACACTAACAAGAGGTTCACAGTTTGAATCCCTTCAAGACATGAGACCAAAGGTTGATTCGAACCAACAAAACAGACAGGAAGGTTACCCTGTTTCTGTTTCCTGTTCACAAGACTGCACTTGGAAGTTGGCACTGTGGGAGCAGAGGGCCTGACCTGCTGAGTGGGTCTGTGACAGATTGGTTGGCAGCAGTGTGATAAATTTTGGTATTACAAGCTTTTATTGTTCAGTGTGTCAGCTTGAGACCGTCAGCTCACTTGCAAAGAAAGAAAAAGGCAGTGATTTATTTTTAAAAAAGGAGATAGAACTATATCACTTGGCGTACAGTCAAGTTCCTATCCATTTAATTTTTTTTCTAAAGTGCAAGTCACAGTAGCCATAGTTAGGGAAGAAGATGGCTTCCAACTACAGCAGGCACACTGTAGACTACTTAAAGCGGTTGTGTGGGGACAGAGGTGTCCCGATCAAGGTGAAAGCCAGAAAACAGAACCTTGTGGATACCCTGATGGTAGCAGATACCCAGAGCATTGAGTCACAGACAGTGACTGAAAAATGACCAAACCTTGAGTGTGGGAGGGCTAGTGGCCAGTGCAGTGTCCAGATCCAATGAGGAGGGCAACAGGGCCACTGTCAGTGAAGGGCCACAGCAGCAGGGGAAGGTCACCAGTATCCTGGATCCAGAAGTACACAGGCTGCAAATTGAGTTGTGCAGAATGGAGCTGGAGTTCCAGAGGGAGAGGGACCATAAACAGTGGGAGGCGGACCGTGAGGCAGAGTGAGAATGCCAAGAGGCAGACTGTGAGGAGCATGAGTGCCAGAGGCAACATGAACTGGAGAAGCTACAACTCCAACCAGCGGCACCAGAGCAGGTAAGTGGCTTGGGTTTAACTGGAACTATAGGACTGGGTTACAAATTGAATTCTAAATTGATAGCCAAATTTAAAGAGGGGCAGGATATGGATGGCTTTTTAAATTCTTTTGAAAAAGTTTGTATTCAGACTAAAATTCCTAGGGAGTCCTGGAGCTTCCAGCTATCCCCGCTACTTACCGGGAATGCTCTGGATGCATTGGGTCAAATGGACAATGAGGACAGTGATGATTACAGCAAACATAAAGCTGCACTGCTAAAGAAATTTGAATTAACTGCTGAATCATACAGAGCTAAATTCTGTAAGCTCAGGAGAAGCCCTGACATGAGCTATGAAGAGCTAGCCACGAAACAACGTCAGTTTTTCAAACATTGGTGAGAAGGAATTGAAGCAAACTCTGTTGATAAAATTGAAAATGTGAATTTGTTAGAACAGTTTTTCTGGGCATACCCAGCAGAGCTGAAAACCTGGCTGGAGGACCGAGATCCCAAAACAGTGCAAGAGGCTGCTGAACTCTTGGACCACTATACCAAGAGCAGACCTGCTCTGAGAGCGAATGGGGTGGGCGTGGCAGCGCAGAAAGGGAAAAGCATGCCTTCAGGGCAGCTAAAACCCTCACTGCCTTCACCAAAACCAGATAGCTCCAGGTTTCAGAGAAAAGATTTCTCTGAGAGAAGAAATTAATGTTGGTTGTATAAAGAAACTGGGCATATTGCCAGACAGTGTCCCAAATGGTCAGGCAATAATAGGCAAGGTGGTGCTAGGAAGGAAGTGGGTTGTTTGTGTGTCCCTGGAAGCATGCCAGTGAACATGAGGGAACTCATGCACCCAGTCATGGTGAATGGTATACAGACACAAGGGTTAAGGGACATAGGGGCATCCCTGACATTGGTAAAAGGGGGATCTAGTAGAGCCGGGTCAGCTTATACCCAATAAATATGTCACTGTACAGGACTTTACTGGTGAAGAGAAAATATTGCCACTGGCCAGTGTTCTCCTAGACTGGGGTGAAACAGGGGGAACTGTGCAACAGGTAGCTGTAGCCCAAACCTTAGCAGTGGATGTGATCCTGGGCAACAATCTCAAACACGAGATGGTGTGTGCAGCTACCCACAGCCAAGTGGCAAGGGAAAATTGTAGTTCCCTGAACCCCACAGAAGCTATTGTGGAAACCACTGAGAGGCTGGTTCCCCAGCCTGTGTCTACAGATGGGGAGATTAATGTAAAGGGAGTAGAAATTTCCCCAGTAGCAAGTAACCACACAGCTACAGAGGGTTACTCCAAAGAGAGAGGGGTGACCCATTGTCAGAGGGTTGGGACTGACAGTGATCCTGAGTGCCCTGACGCTAGTGCTAGGGACCCTAGTTTAGTGATGAAGGGGACCTGTCCCATGCCTTGGGAATTTGTGACGGGTTTGCAGATGCTCAAAGAAGTGACCCTAGTCTAGAGAAGCTGAGGGCTTGGGCAGACTTTGATGGGGCACAGGGAGGTGATGGCAGACATAAGGTTTATTGGGAAAATGGACTGATGCATACTCAGGCTGTGCAAACAGAGGGAGGAGTGCTAGGCAGGCAGCTTGTCATTCTCCAGGGGTATCGTGAGCAGTTTCTCGAGACTGCACATGATATTCCCTTGTCTGGTCATCTGGGAATTATGTGCACTATGCAGCGGTTGGCCCAGAATTTCTATTGGACTAACTTCACCCAGCAGGTGAAGGAGTATTGCAGGTCTTGTCACCAGTGCCAAGAAATAGGGAAGGCGGGCAAGAAAACCCAAGCCACCCTGATTCCATTCCCATAGTGGAGGAGCCATTCCAGAGGGTGGGAATGGATATTGTGGGGCCTTTAAATACCCCCAGCTCCTCAGGGAAGAGATTCATCCTAACTGTGGTGGATTATGCCACCTGGTACCCAGAGGCAGTCGCCCTATCCTAGCTGAGGACAGACAAAGTGGCAGATGCCTTACTTGGGATTTTCTCCCGTGTTGGGTTTCTGCAGGAGGTTATCACCAATCGAGGGGGTTCCTTCATGTCGGACCTGATGAAATGTTTATGGGAGAAGTGTGGGGTGGTGCAGAGATGCACAACACCGTATAACCCACAAGTCAATGGGCTTGTGGAAAGATCCAATGGTACCCTGAAGTCAATGCTCTGGGCATTTGCTGAACAGCATGGGAGGGACTGGGAGGACTACCTTCCCCACCTGTTGTTTGCCTACAGGGAGGTGCCCCAAGAGTTGACAGGATTTTCCCCCTTCGAACTCGTATATGGACACTGGGTATGTGGGCCCCTAGATTTGATCTGGGAGGACTGGAAAGGCAAGCATGCCACCCAGGGAACTCCCATTGTGGATTACATCCTAAGGTTTAGGGTATGGGCTGAAGGAGCTTATGGGGACAGCCCAGAGGAACCTGGCAGCTGCCCAACAGAAACAAAAAGTGTGGTACGACCGCAGAGCCAGAGCTCGCTTGTACATGGTGGGTCAGGAAGTCATGGTCCTTATTCCGGTCCGAAAAGACAAGTTGCAGGCTGAGTGGGCAGGACCATACAAAGTGGTTAGGAAGGTAAATGACGTGAACTATATTATAGAGTTACCTGACTGAAGACAAACAGAAAGGATGTACCATGTCAACATGATGAAGCCATATGCAAATAGGGCTGACATGATGTTTGCAGTGTGTAGTCCTGGGAAGGGGACAGATGAAGGGAACCCCCTTCTGGACTTGCTGGAAGAAAGTAAGTGGGAGTTCTCTGTGGAGGCAGTTAAATTGTCTCCTCAGCTGACCCTGGACCAGATCCAGAAAGTAAGGGAGGTTTTAGCAGACTTTGCCCCATTGTTTAGCGCCAAACCTGGAATAACCCCCCTTACTGACTCACTATGTGGAGAGAGAGACACAGACACCCATACAGCAAACAGCATATCGAGTGTCAGAGGCTGTCCAAAAGGACATTAGGAGGGAAGTGGAGGAGATGCTGGATTTAAGGGTAATCCAGAGATCCCACAGCCCCTGGGCCTCACCCGTAGTCCTTGTGCCCAAGCCAGATGGCTCTACTAGTTTCTGTGTGGACTATCATGGACTGAATGCAGTCCCGAAGTCAGACGCCCACCCGATGCCCTGGATGGATGAACTCCTGGACAAGTTAGGAGGGGTGACCTACCTTACGACCACTGACCTGACCAAGAGGTATTGGCAGGTAGAGTTGACGGACAAAGCTAGGGAGAGGTTGGCCTTCATCACTCTGATAGGCTTATTTGAATTTAAAGTAATGCCTTCCGGAATGAAGAATGCCCCGGCCACTTTCCAAAGCTTGGTGAACCAGGTGTTAAATGGTGCTGAGGAGTACAACATGGCGTACTTGGATGACACTGCCATCTTTAGTACCAGCTAGGAGGAACACCTATCCCACCTTAGGGAAGTGCTGGGCAGGATACAGAGGGCTGGGCTCACTGTCAAAGCCGGGAATTGCCAGGTGGCCATGGGAGAAGTGGCATACCTCGGGCATGTGGTAGGCCGAGGACAGCTCCGTCTTAACCAAATAAAGATAGAGGTGATCCGGGTGTGGCCCAGACCAGAAATGCAGAAGCAGGTCAGGAGTTTTCTTCAGACAGCAGGGTACTATAGAAAATATGTACCCAATTACAATGTCCTGGCTGCACCCCTATCTGACCTGGTAAAGAAAAGGATGCCAAAGCAAATTACTTGGGGACCAGCCTGTGAAGAAGCCTTTACCAGACTGAAGGAGGCACTGTGCAGTGCTCCTGTTTTGACAAGTCCTGACTATAGCAGACCCTTTATAGTTCAGACTGACACCTCAGATGTGGGTATTGGGGCAGTACTGAGTCAGAAATCCAGCCAAGGGAAAGATCACCCTGTAGCGTATCTGAGTAAGAAGTTATTTCCCAGGGAGCAGGCATATTCCACTGTGGAAAAAGAGTACCTTGCCATAGTGTGGGCCCTAAAGAAGTTGGAGCCATACTTGTATGGGCAGCATAATGTGGTACAGACTGACCACAACCCCCTGGTTTGGCTGATGCAGATGGGAAAAAACAATGGTAGATTGCTAAGATGGAGTCTTGTTTTGCAAGGATATGATATCACAATATTACATAGGGCTGGAGCCAAAAATCAGAACTCCGATGGGCTGTCTCGTGTCTACAAGGAGTGAACTGATGTGGGAAGCTCATCCCATGCAGGGGATAGAGCCCCCAAATTCAGTCTAGGTGGGGAGGATTGTGACACTTGGACAGCTGGTTCTGATTGCTGTATGATTTTTGTAATATAAAAATGTGTTAATGAGTGTCTCTCATGAGACATACTGTTTCAGCTAAAAGAGAACAGCCAGGAGATAATTACAGGCTAGAAGAGACTAAATTAAGGATCCCCTGTTTATCTAGTTTAATTGTAGCTTGTCAGCTGCTAGGATGGGAAATCATAAACTTTTATAATGTTTAGAGGAAGAGAGCAGGTTATGACACTTTAGTGCAAAGTCATGAAAAATTCTTTGATGTGTCCTGGGAAGAAGAGCTACTTGAGATCAAAAAGGGGATGTTATTTAAAGAAAGTCATGTGGGGACATGAGTTTTGCTGAGGTCACCTTTATTAATTTAGACATCCTGATTGTATAATTTTTAATAAACAGAGGAGGAGCTGGGTGACATCATGGAGAAGGCAGGGTTAAGACAGTGTTTTAATTATGCTGTAACAGACCTTTACAGACACACATGTTTGGACTCTCTTGACAACAACATCTGTCTATCAGCACTTTTAGAAGAAATACCTTAGATAGACAAATGTAAGTGTATGTTTTGGTAGGAAATTGCACTTTTAAACCGTATTATTTTAAGTGATTGTACGGTTTTGTGATATACTGTTCTGTATTTACATTTTACATTTTTTTTAATCTATTTTTAAGTAAACCTCTACTTTAGAGACTACTTGGTATGCCTTTGAAATTCTTTTTCTTGACAAGTGAAGCATACATGGTTAAAGCTGACACTGTACAAAGCTTACTGGTTTTACCAAACTGGGAAAAGGTAAGAGTATATTCTGAGGTCTTTAATAGAGTCTTAAGGGTTCATTTTTGTATGCCTGGTTAGGTGCCCATAGGCAAAAGATATCTGGCATTCCCCAAAGAGCAGAATTATCTGAGCCTGTACATTGGGTACGCTAACAAGAGGTTCATAGTTTGAATCCCTCCAAGACTTGAGACCAAAGGTTGATTCAAACCCACAAAACAGACAGGAAGGTTACCTTGTTTCTGTTTCCTGTTCACAAGACTGCGCTCAGAGTTTGGTACTGTGGGAGCAGAGGGCCTGACCTGCTGAGTGGGTATGTGACACTGCTTACTGGGTGCATCACTCCTTAACCCCTGCTGCTAGGATCTCAGTGGCCAGAGGTGTCTTGTTGTTTAGGCTTCTGTATGCCCTCCCCATCTTTTCCCACACTAATTTTGGTATTCTTCATGAATGGGACACCACCTACAACAACATCTACAGATTTTCCCTGTCGGCCCCTCACCTTACTTACCACTGTCTCCTGTACTCCTCCCTAAACTGGCAGTGCCCCAAAAACATGCACTTATACACTCTGGGCTGCTTCACTGACTCCATGACAAGATGCCACTGCCCTGACAGCACTGGGGCCTTGCTCACCCCAGTGGTTCACTCCCGCCAACTGAGATCCTCTAATTCCTCTCCACTCTCTGTCCCGCACTGTTCTACAAAAATGGGGCAACAAGCTTTCTCCCACTTTGCCCCCAAATTCTGGAACTGTCTACCTCCCAGTCTTAAACGCTCTTCATCCCACTCCTCCTTCAAGACTGCACTTTCTCCTACCTACACACACTTGATTCCTGTGACTGTACCTAACTCCCCCCCATCTTTCTTACTTTCCTTAAGCTAGCTTACCGTTGTCACTGTAATTATTGAATGCTTTGTCTTGCTCCCCATACTTGCTACCTTCCATCCCTGCATGGATGGTTACTGCTAATAAGTATGCTTTGTTTCATGACTATCCCTGTGAGGATGTCTACTGGTTTTGTATTTCTGATGCTTTGTACTTCACCACTGTCTTGTTTTTGTTTTTTGTAAACTGTGTATTGTACTCTCCTGGGTCGTGCTTGAAAATAGGCATGGTTTTGCCTAATGCACCTCCTGGTCAACAAAAGCTAATAAATAAATAAATATCTAAACTGATTCTCTCTGAAGGTCCGTAGTGGTACAGCAGGTAGGCAGGGAATTTCTCTAGAGATATCACAGAAATTTCAGGAAATATCTATTCATGTCTTTTGCTGCAACTGTAAAGGCACTACTATGCCTGTATAATACATGAATAAAATAAAATATGAAACTGTAACTGTGCAGGATAGGCAGCAGGGGACCAAGCAGCATGTGCAGGACTGTAAATTATTTAGTGCAACTACATGAAACTGTGCGGAAGAGTGGGCAGTGTGGAGGGAATGAGTAGCATGCTGACTGGTATGGAGGGGTTGGTGAAGAGGTCTAGTATTTGTGAAGCACTGGGAAGGGGTTTTTAGACTATTGCTCATTATCACTCCTAGGTTCCTTTTCTCTTTTGAGTGCTCTCTCCCTCCACATCTTTGATGCAATAATCATTGCAGGTTTCTGTTACTGCCAATGTGCATTATCTTACATTTTTTGGCATTGAATTTTAATTGCCAAATACTAGACTACTTCTCCAGTTTATCTACATCCCACTTGATGCTACTAATTCCCTTTTCACTGTCCACTCTTTTATGGTTTTGGGCTGTCTGAAATTGGACTCAAGTTCTGTGCAACCCCATCCCTATATCACTTATGTACAATGAAGTTAGCCAGGACAAACACTCTGTGATAAAAATGTCACATGTTACTGTGTGACAAATTGGTGTAACTGCCATTTAATTCCAATGTGTTCCTGCAGAATTCTGTAGCATGTCGTTGGCAGAAACTGTGATAAGAGCATTGTATACTGGCTGACACCACTGTGCATGCTTAAGAGTAGAAGATCCAGGATGGACCTCTGAGGTAATCCACTAGTTATCTCTCTGATGTCAGAGTTTTCTATTCAGAACCACTCTATGACAGGCTTTTCCAATGGCCCAGCCATTAGGTACACAAGGAAAAAATGAGTTGATAACCACTGACCAGTACTGCAAGAAAACAAACAGGAACACTGTCCTCCGCTCCACTAGTTTCCACCCACACCACACTGTCAACAACATCCCTACGTCACAGTTTACACAAGTTCACAGAAACTGTTCCCGAGAGAGTACTTGTGAAAAATGATGCCAGGAGATGACTGAACGCTTTGTAGACTTTGGCTACAGTCCTGCATTGGTGGAAACTGTTAATAACCAGGTCAGCAACATGCCAAGGCATGATTTCTTACAGTACACATGAAGAAAGGATACTGTTTCTGTTTGAACAAGCATTTGTCAATGCCGAATGTTTGCTTGCTGGTATTAGCATTGGAAATGCAGGAGTTAGACAGATGCAGAGTAGGAATGGCAGTGAAGTATTGAACTTCACGCCAACCCCACCTCCACCCTGCAGAGGTGGACAGGCATTGGGGTATGCTTTTGTGTTGTCGCCCATAACGTTCATACCATTTCACCTCACCCTATCCTGCAGACACTGACAAGTGTTGAGGTGTGCCTTGGGGTGTTCAGCTTTACAGTCACCCCACTCCATAAGGACATATGCTGAAATGGGTGTAATATAGAATGGGGTGAACTGTGGGGCCGAAGAGTTGAAGGCACAGCTCAATGCCTGTCAGTGGCTGGGGGGGGGGTTGGAATGTCATGAGCATTACAGTCAGCAATCCAAAGGCACACCCCTGATGTCTGTCAGTCTGTAAAGGGTGGGATGTTATGGTTAGAAACCATAATGCTCCAGGCATTTGTTGGTATTTGCAGTACAAATGTTCAACATGGCCATTTTGTGGCCCCACCTCATAAAAGCATTTGGGACCTCTTCTCATGAACAGTGGCACTGTAATTTTGTCAATGTGTCACAAAATTTGAGTTTCCACAGCGACTGTGCCATTGTGCGCCAGATGTACGAAAACACAGATTGGCAGGATTTGAAGAATGACAGCTGGTACCATTCATAGGGAGGTATGAAGATATGGCAATGTTGAAAATCTGTAGTGAAAATATTAAAAATGCTCAAACTTGCAAGTGTACATGGAAACTGCACAACGCATGCACGTAACACAGTCATTTAGTGGAATTATTTCACCAAATTTTCAACATAGGCATTTTGTGACCTCTGCTCATGAGCAGTGTCACTATAATGTTCTTAATCTGTCCCGAACACTTATTTCCCACAGCAACTGCAGTATTCTGCGCCAGATGTGTAAATGTATATTTTGGGCAGGATGTGAAAAATGACAACTGTACTGTTCATAAGGAGGTGTGGAAAAATGGCAGTGTTGAAAATCTGGAGTGAAAATACTACAAATTTGAGAAGTTACGAGGGTGCGTGGAAACTGCACAACGCACACTTGCAACAGTCATTTTATGGACATTTGTCACCAAACTTTCAACATAGGCATTTTAGGACCTCTGCTCATGAACAGCGTCACTGTGATTTTACATACGAACATACATACGAACATATGAACATGCGAATCTGCCAGCAGAACACACCAATTGGTCTATGTAAGTCTGCCCGAGTGTGCAGTTAGCACCCTAGATTGTAGCTGCCCCAGCCTCCTCCCCCTCAGTTCCTCCCCCACTTTTTCCACCCAATGCCCCCCTGAACTCTCTCTTGCTTTATCCCACTCCTCCTTAAAGCTATTGACTGTTCTACATGTTACCACCCCTCTGGCAGCGCATTCCAACTAGGCACCACCATCTCAGAGAAGTAGTGCCTCCTCATTTCACTCTTGAAACGCCCCCCTTCCAACCTTAGTCCGTGCCCCCGCGTCTCTATTCCACTCCTCAGTTTGAACACCCCCTCGGTGCTAGGTTTATTTACTCCCTCAGGTAGTTATACCTTCAATCATATCCCCCATCCCTGCTCTCCTCCAGTGTGTACATGTTCAGCTCCATCAGCCTAACTTCATATTCCTTTCCTTCCATCCCCTTCAACATTTTTGTCGCCCTCCTTTGCACCCCCTCCAGTAACTTTATATCTTTCCTCAGGTATAGCCTCCAGTATTGTACACAGTACTCTAGGTGTGGTGTGACCAATGATCTGTACAGAGGTAGGATCACATCCCTGTGTCTGGATGAAAACCCTCTTGCGATGCATCCCAGCATCTTATTTGACTTCATTGCTGCTTTCCTGCACCGGGCCGAGTTGTTCATGCTCCCAGTTACCAACACCCCTAGGGTCATTCTCCTCTTCTGTGATCCCCAACCAATAGTCCCTCTTCTGGTTCTTAGCCCTGAAGTGCATCACCTTACATTTCTTTGCACTGAATCCTAGCCACCATTCCACCGACCATGTCTGTAGTTTGGTAAGGTCCCCCTGCAGTTTTTCCCATCCATCCTCTTCATCCACCCCTGCCCCAATTTGGTATAATGTGCGAACTGACTAACCCTGCTCCTCAGTCTGTGTGCTATATCGGAGGTAAAGAGCCCAAATAGCACCAGGCCCAGCACTGACCTCTGCAGCACCCCACTTGTCACTGCTCTTTGTGCTGAGAGCTACCCCACCACCACCACCCTCTGCGCTGTCCCCTGTAACCAGTTCTCTATCCATTTAGTCAGACCACCTTCCACCCATACCCCTCCTTCTCGTCACTCTTCTCCTCCTTGGCCTGTGTCCCTCGTCCCGGTAGTCCGCACCCTTTCTCCTCCTTATTCTTATCAGGTGGTGGTGCCTTCTGTATTACATTCAGACCACTCTTCCCACCCCATCCCAGGGTTACTATGCCTCCACCTTTACCTATATTTAGGGGGGTGAGCTCATTAAGTTCCCATGTCTGGACCTTTCTACCAACCTCAGTCTTTTGGCCCCCTCCACTAGTTTAAATCCCTCTTAGTAGAGCTATACCCCTCTAATCCTGCCTTTAATACTCCCCTCCCCTTCCTGCTCAAGTGTACCCTGTCCCCTGTGTACAACTCACTATTCCCCCCAAACCCTACTGCAGTTAGTCACTAACCCATCATTTATGGTGTGGCACCAATCCCTCAGCCACTCGTTGAACTTCTCAAGCCTACCCTTCCTCCCCATGCTTGAACATGGTACTGGCAGTACCTCCGAGCATACCACTGACTCCTCCACCCCTTCACACTGCCTGCCCAACTACTTGAACCTCCCCTTCACTACTTCCACAGGGCAGCACGTGAGGTGGGTGCCTGAATCACTGCACCGTCCGAAACGGCGACGTGATATGGGTGAAAGCCTGAAAGGCAAGGGGGCAGGAAGGGCGACCAGATGTAGTGGGGTGGGTGACCCTAGCGACAGGATGTCGCTACGTGTACACACGTGCAGGGGGAACCGATCGTGGCCTGGGAGGGGGCGGAGGGGATGTAGGGGTTGGTGCTGCAGTTGGCTGCCAAGCTGCACCGTGGCGTTGGGGGTTGGCCTCTGCTTGCAGTGCTGGGATTCCGGGTTCAGGTCTGGGTCCAGGCGCTACTGTGCTTTTCTTGCGCCTGGCCCAAAATCTTATTTTTTTTCACTTTCACCCCCCCCCCCAACATGCACCACCCTTGGAGTTGAGAATCTTTAAGTAGGACAGTGCAGGGGGCGAAGCCCCCTGCGTGGGGAGTGAGGGGCTAAGCCCCTCACAGAAAGCAAGTATTTTTAGTCCCGGGTGCTGTTTTTCCATGCGCCAAGGTTGTCAGGGTGGCTAACTTGCTGTCGCCGCCCTGACGTCGTCTTCTGTGGGTCGCCGTTCTCCGGTTGCCCACATCACATAAAACTCTTCCACAGTCCCCCACATCAAGTCATTTGTACCCACATGCAACACTAAATGAGGTTTCTTCCTCCCCCTCGCTGCACACTTGAGCAGTGCCTGCCCTGCCTCTCCTGCAGTCAACCTGGGGACAGCTTCAACCCAAACATGGTTGTGCCTTCCCGCCACCACCTCATCTCACCCCTTTCAGTATAGAATCCCCAGGATGAGTACCCCCCCGTCCCTTATCCTCTTTCCCTTCTAATGCCCCTTCCACTACCCCAGTATTCGTTCTTCCCTGACCCTTACCCCCGCCAGCTGCTCCCTCTGTGACTGCTGTATCTGTACCCCCTACTTCTGCCTCACCCCTTGTCTCTGCCTTATTCCTCCCACCCCCCTTGAGCACCTTCCCAGCCTGACTACTTCCTACTGGGCTTCCCATGTTGACCTCCCCTCCTCCCCTGCTGATTTCCAACCCCTCTCCTATCCCCACTGTTGTCGATTTAGAGCACCCGTTCCCTTCTACTCCGATAGTGATGCCCCTCCCATCCTTCCCCCTTCCTGTAGCTTTCTCTCCTCCAGTCACCACTCCCTCCTTCCTTACTAGCCCCCCTTCTACCTTTTTGTCCTCGCTATCTCTTCCCCTACCTGTTGCCATCCCTCTCATGCCCCGCTTGTCCTCCCTCCCTCCTTCAGTATGTTCCTGCTCCCCCTCTCTCTCTCTCCCATAGCAGAGGTTCAAATCTATTCCTAGTTGATACCCCTCCTACATCTCTTCCCCCTATCAGTTCCCTACTCCTACTTGTTCCCCTCTGTGCCATCCCTGGTCCCACCCCGGTCCCTCCATACCCACAGCCATCTGCTCTCTCCCCTGGTACTCCTCATGGTCTCTTCCGCCCCCATCAGGAGGCCTCCCCCTCACCTCGGCACCCCTCGCTTCTCCTCCTCTTTGTGTTAGTGGACTCTGATACAGGGGTCGGTTTCGCTCCCTAGTTGTTCTTCCTCCGTCCCCCTTTGCCATCCCCCCCAATCAGGATGCCTACCATTCTCATCTGCCCTGCCACTTAGACTCCTCCCTAACCTCCACAGTTCCTCCCTCAAACTAGCCAGTCATCTACAGACCATATACCCCCATCCTCCAAGCCCAGTCCAGTATCATGGCGGACCCAAACCCTGTACACCCCACCACCCTTCCAAAGGTGCCCACCATATTGACATGTGACACCTGCCCCATTTTGGCCCCCATCTTATGTTACAGGCTCTTACTCCCAGGTTCTGTGCCCTACTACAACTGCTAGGCCCCTACTTACTCAAATTCCTGTTCCCCCTCTCCCCCCACACTAGTCCCCCTACTGCCCCCTTGCCGACCGGGTTAATTCAGTCACAAATCTCAAATCTCATCCATTAGATACTGTATTACTGTAGCAATCCTAAAGCCTCCTTGTCCATTTTTCACCCCTCAGCTACCATACTTTTGTTCTCAGCCCTGATATAGTTTCACTTAGCCCAGTTAGAAATCCTATTGCACTCCAAGTATTACTCAGATCAGTTAGAGAAATAAACAGAACAAATACATATGTATCATTACAGCAATCATAACAAGATAGCTTGGTATTTAGCTCAGTTAGAGAAACAAACAGAACAATTAAATCTGTATTATTGCAGCAATCCCAAAAGTATCCAATCATTGCTTTGTCTCGACTCTAGAGACCCTGCTGTAATATAGGACTACAGAGGACCACGGCGGGAGGGTGGGCAACTCTAAAGTCCCGCAGAGCTCCATTGAGCTCACTCACTCCCCCTCTCTCACTCGCTCATTCTGTTTCTCCCGGCGCAGCAGGCTGCCCTTTTGTACTGGGCTCCTGCCATGTTGGCACCTTTTTCTGCCCACAAAGAAATAAGCAGCAGTCCCAACAGAGCTCTTCTGAGCTCGCTCACTCCCCCTCTCTCACTCTCTCATTCTGTTCCTCCCAGCGCTGCAGGCTACCCTTTTGTACTGGGCTCCTGCGTACATTGGCGCTTTTTCTGCCCACAAAGAAATCCGCAGCAGTCCCTATAAAGCTCTGTTGAGCTCACTCACTCCCCCTCTCTCACTCGCTCATTCTGTTTCTCCTGGCGCTGCAGGCTGCCCTTTTGTACTGGGTCCCTGCCTGCGCTGACGCCTTTTTCTGCCCACAAAGAAATCTACAGCAGTCCCAACAGAGCTCTGTTGAGCTCGCTCACTCCCCCTCTCTCACTCGCTCATTCTGTTTCTCCTGGTGCTGCAGGCTGCCCTTTTGTACTGGGCTCCTGTCTCTCTTGGTGCCTTTTTCTGCCCACAAAGAAATCTGCAGCATTCCTGACAATGCTCCGTTGAGCTCGCTCACTCCTCCTCTCTCACTCGCTCATTCCATTTCTCCTGGCGCTGCAGGCTGCCCTTTTATACCGGGCTCCAGCCTGCATTGGTGCCTTTTTCTGCCACAAAGAAATCCAAAGCAGTCCTGACAGAGCTCCGCTGAGCTCGCTCACGCCCCCTCTCTCACCCTCTCATTCCGTTTCTCCCGGCGCTGCAGGATGCCCTTTTGTACTGGGCTCTGCCTGTGTTGGTGCCCTTTCTGCCCAAAGAAATCCACAGCAGTCCCAATAGAGCTCCGCTGGAGGTCACTCACTCCCTCTCTCACTCATTCGTTCTGTTTCTCCCGCTGCTGTAGGCTGCCCTTTTGTACTGGGCCCTGCCTGCATTGATGCCTTTTTCTGCCCACAAAGAAATCTGCAGCAGTCCTGACACAGCTCAGTTGAGCTCGGTCACTCCCCCCTCTCACTCGCTCGATCTTAGTCTGTCCCAAACACTGATTTCCCAAAGCGTAACTGCGCAACACATGCTCGTAACACAGTCATTTTATGGACTTTCTGCACAAAATTTTCAACATAGTCATTTTAGGACCTCTGCTTATGAACAGTGTCATTGTGATTTTCTTAATGTGTCCCAAACACTGATTTCCCACAGCGACCGTGCTATTCTGAGCCGGAAGTGCGAAAACACATTTTGGCCAGGATGTGAAAAATGACAGCTGTACTGTTCATAAGGAGGTATGGAAAAATGCCAATGTTGAAAATCTGGAGTGAAAATATTGCAAATTCGCAAAGTTACAAGCGTGAGTAGCAACTGCACAATGCACGCTCGTAAAACAGTCATTTTTGGGATTTTTTCCACCAAATTTACAACATAGGCTTTTTGAGAGCCCACCTCATGAACACTGGCACTGTCATTTCATTAATTGGTCCCAAAAGATGATTCCATGCAGTGACCACGAAATCACCTTTCGGGACGGAATAATGCCATAACAGTGGCTGAATTCCTGAGGAGGGGTCCCAATAACCCAATGTTGAAAATTTGGTGCCAAAATTCTCAAAAATGCCTGATATATGCACCAAAGTTGAAAAAAACCCTATTTATGCCATTATACAGCTTACCGGCAATTCTTCAGTTCAGATCGGCTTTGAAGAGTGCAGACGTGTTCCCGGTCCACCAAAGATCGTCAGCGCCAGGCTCCAGAGGTAAGTATGGGGTGGGGGGTGGGGGAATGCAGGGTGCACAGAGGGAGGCAGGGTTGGTGGAGGGGGGCAGAGACAGTGAGCGACTGCTTTCTTTTTACAGGGTTTAAAAACAATTAGACATCGCAGGACAGTTTTTCCTTTTAGCAGTACCTTTGGCATGCTGGGGTGGGATCCCAGCATGCCACCTGGGTGTTTTGGGGTGGAGGGACTGGAGCCTACAGGGATTGGGCACCCCCGTCGGCACATACGGGGTGGAAAGCCGAGGGGGATTGGGCACCCCCCCTCAGCAAACAATGAATTGGGGGGGGGACATTATGCCGACGGGGAGTGGGCTCCCCCATCTGCAAATTTAACAGGGGGGAGACTGAAGCCAATGGGGATTGGGTCCCTGTCTGCAAATTTAATGGGGGGAATGAAGTCGACGGGATTGGGCCCCCATCGGCAAAGAAAGACTTGGTGGGGCGATGAAGCCGAGGGGATTGGGCAATTCTCAGTAAACAAACAAATGGGGAAGGGGGTTACAGTGTACCAACGGGGAATGGGCTCCCCCATCGGCAAATTACTGGCTCGGGGTGGCAAGGTACACCCTACAATGATGGGTCGCTTCCTCATTGCAGCAAAATGGCTGACGCTGCAATGACCAGGTGGCCCGTGATTGTAGTGGCAAAAACCTTCCAAGGTGGTGGTATGCTGGCTGAACTAGTGTCAGCAGCAGCGTGTCATCGCATTGGGGAAAGCAGGCCAAGCCTCAAAAGGCATCGGGGGCAATGGCCACAACAGTGCCTCACCTCCACAACCTGCTTCTGCAGCAAGCTGCCGCAACATGTTTCTTGTGCATGTGCGCAAGCAAACATAAAAATGACTCTTGAGAAAGCACCTGTGACAGGTGAAAAACTGTCAAGTTATTTGTATTATGGCTGCTGTGTTAACTTTCCATTTAAATGTTTTCTAGCATCCCTTTAGCTTTTTGGTGATTTTATCACAGGGTCCAGAGTGGCAGGTTTTCTGCATGAGGCTTTGTAAGTTTTTTTTTACCTGTGCACCAGCACTTTAGCAGCTTTGAGCTGCTTTTTGTAGAAAACTGTCTTTGTGACACAGTATTCATTAAAATCCTGAGAAATATCTAGCATCACAATCAGAAGTTGGCATATTTGGGGTACTGATCCTTCCTTTGAAGGAAATCATTATAGAAGGGGACCAAACCTAGTTGACATGCTTGTCCATAGATACCAACCTGTAGAAAAAAACATCTGATTGATTGCCTGCTAAAGCCACCAAAGGGGGCCACAGCTGTGGCAGATGCAAGCTTTGTTGTAACATTGTAAGAAGCATTACATTTGGCACAGTAAACAGTAAAAAGACCTATACAACTGATGAATTTATCAGTTGCAGCAGAGTGGATTATTTGGCTGATTATATGACAGTGTAGCGCTTTTTACACTGCAAAACTTGAAGACCCTTCAAGGTAAGGTTAGGGAAACATTTAAGCTGTATCCATACTAAAGATGATCACAATGCCCTCTACAGGCATTTGTCCACAGTGAGGTATAGAGGTGAACATTACCTTCATTTCTATGAGACAGAGAAGGTTGTCTTGGGCAAGCGGGGCTGGGGGGGGGGATTTGTACTCGCAGCTTAAATGGGGGTCCATTAAGATTTTTAAACTGGGGGTGAACTACACCACCCAGGACTCAAAGACTGCATTGAGCAACCTATCTTAGCAACTAAAAATGGTAGTCCATAGTTTATTACTATCTGCATACATGACTAACATGGAATCTCTAACAGCAATTGTTATTTTGTTGGGTCAAATGCACAATTTCCATTCTTGCAATTTTTACAGAATTTACTAGTGGATTGTGTGGTTAAAAATTCTCCTTCCCTCCCACTAACCCACCCCCATCTTTGTCATCCCCTGTTCTTTCTCCCCCCACCCCCATCCCCCAGGGTGTTAACTTGTGTACTTAGCAATGCTGTCGTTTTTGCAGTTCTGTATTGCTAGAGAAAGGAAGTATATGTCTCATATCTGATATTTTTAGTAGTAGTATATATGACTTTCTGCCCTTGATTTCCTCCCACCCTCCCCAACTTACATGGTGGCTTTGAAAGGTTTTATTTTATGGCTGGGTTTCACTATTGACTTTCATATATCAAACAGGCTATATAGTGCATCTGAAATTTTTTCTTACTGATTGCTTAGTAGCCACATTTATTACAATTGTGTGATGTGGCATTGAACTTATTCTTATTTTTGCCCAGGCTAGTCAGTTCATTTAGGGGATTGTTTGCCAGCCATAGCAGCCCATTTCACCTTTATTGCTCCCTATATTTTGATCCTGCTTTTAGCACTTAGCACTACAGAGCATATTTTCTGTATACTATACTGGGAGGAGATGGTATGGTGAAACCTACTTGGCAACAGCTGACGTATACTATTTGATGACTGCACAAATGTAACTCTAAACCACTCTGCATGGAGGCAGTATAGCACAGTGGGTTAAGACTCTGAGCTGCAGATCTGGAGACCTGGGTTTGAATCCCACAGCCATCTAGGTGCATACTGTGTGATCCAAAGCAAGTCACTTAACTTCCTTGTGCTCCCAGGTTGCATCTGGAAACAAGCTTCGGCTTAATGAGCCTTTCCTAGTTAAACAATGTTCCCTTCCCTTTGCTATTGAATTCGGCTTCAACTGTAATAAGTAATTACTTCAGTGATACAAGAACACATTCTGGAAGGAATCTGATATCTGCTTTTGATCTGAATTGTTGTTCAAACAGGGGTAAGTGTACATGTTTTTATGATTATTTATTTTGGAGGTTTACTACCTGATATGTGAACCCATTCATAATCTGATACAACTTTTTCCACATCTATATGTTTTGATGTCTGACAGTGCTATTCTGATTACATTAATTGGCACACTTTCCACTTTGTATGTCTGTCACTTTAAATGATGCTACTATAAGTAGTGGTGTTTTATTCTACAGCTGTTCTCCCTGATGATGTGCTGAAGGCACGAAACCAGTCAAGGAAATCCTACTAGCACTGGCATCAATGTCAGAGACTGGCCTATGAGTCTTACTTCGTGATTTTTTTTTTGCACAGTAAATGCACATGATTTATATTTGAACTGTGTGTGTATATGTGTGTGTGTGTGTGTGTGTGTGTGTGTGTGTGTGTGTGTGTGTGTTTAGAATGCAACTCCATTGTGGTCAGCGCTTCTTTTACCTGTTTTCCATTTGCAGGCATTCCGGGATGATCCTAAATGCCCCGGTGCTACACTCAGAATAACTTTGATGTCAGTTGCTTGGCCTTTGTCCACCATTTGTGTCACCGATTAGAAAATCAATCAATTTCACTGGCATAACCTATGAAACTATGTTGATTCCTATCTGTAAGCCCATTTACTTCCAGGAATTCAACTATCCTCTCCATTTTCATTGCCTCTTGTAACTTACCAACTATAGATGTCAGGCTCATTGGCTTATAGTGTCTCAGATTGTACCTATCCTCACTCTTGCGCAGGGGGAGCCATGTTCACCAGCTTGAGTCCCTCGACACCATACCCTTTGCGAATGATTCATTAAAAAGGTCTGCTGGTGGTGCCACCAGGGCCTGCATTGACTCCCTCAGCACCCTTGCCTAAGTTCTATCTGTCCTAGGGACTTGTTTTCCTTTTGGTCCCACAGATCCTTTATAACACTCTCTCTCTCTCATATTTAATTTTTATTTTAACCAGGAAGTGAGCTTGGCACAGTCCTTTTTCAGTCACATCTGACACTAAAATATTCAGACAACAGTAACAAATAATTACAGACAATGTAGGCAATAATAAATATCAACAAGAACACTTTAAATTTTCAATATACTGTAGGAACATAGGAATTGTGTCGGCAGATGGGGATCGCAAGATGCATCTAGCCTACCAGTGTTTCTGCTCCCCTTCCTATTTAGACTATACCCTGATGTGTCCACAATGTCTGTTCCATGTGAGTTTGACCTCACATACTGTCTTGGATTCCACCATCTCCTCAGGTAAGCTGTTCCATGGGTCTATGATCCTTTCTGTAAAGAAGTACTTCCTGAGGTTGCTTTTGAACCTGCCTCCCACCAGACGCAAGTTGTGCCCCCTTGTATGCACATCCCTGTTTTGCAGAAAGAGGTTTCCTGCTTGTGTTGTGTTGATTCCCTTAACGTACTTAAAAGTTTCGATCATGTCCCCTCTCTTTCTTCTCTGCTCAAGGGTGTACAGATTTAGTTCCCTGAGTCTTGCCTCGAATGGCTCACGATGTAGTCCATACACCATCTTTGTAGCCCTTCTCTGTACTGTCTCCAGGCAGTCTGTCTTTTTTGAGGTGGGGCCTCCAAAACTGACTGCAGTACTCAAAATGTGGCCTCACTGGAGATCACGTGATGACTGGGTCTGGTTGGTAGCCTTGCTTATAGGCTCCCAACTTCCTCTTACCTCATCAAGCTAATTCATTAATATTTTGATTCTCCAAGCAGCAAGATTCTCCTAATACAGTGCTACAGTGCTTACAGTTTCCATTTATTTCATTTCAACTGGGATTCTAGCGCTACGACCCGAGATGGAAGCAGATATGCAGCAGGCCCCACTGAAGCACATGCCTCCTGATACTCCCAAGAAGGCCTCTAAAAAAGCGAAGGCCCAAGGCCATCGATCAAGCTGCCAGCCAGCTTTCTCTGTCCCTGCATTCCCTCTCACGGAAGACTGACTTCTGCAAGAGCACCAGCCATTCTGGGAGACCCTACAAGATATTTCGGCTGAGCTCAAGTCCCTGAGGGCAGATATGTGTGATATGGGCCGCAGGGTCAGGGATGCAGAGGTCCGTACCCACTCCCTGGAGGCCTGGAGAGACAGGACTGATCCAGAAATCATTCACCTCCAGCAACAAGTAAACAAACTGCAACTGAAGACTGAGGACCTGGAGGGGCACAGCCAGAGAAATAACCTCCTTATTTTTGGGCTACCGGAGGCAGCCAATGGAACTTCTGTGCTTTCTGCAGAAGCTCTTTGCTAAAGTGGTGAGGCCCTCCCCTTTCAACCTTTCATATCTCATTGAAAGGGCCCACCGCTCTCTATGACCAAGACCCCCCGGCCGGAGTCCCCCCCCCGCCGACCTATCATTTTCACATTTTTAAGTTACCTCGAGAAACAGCACGTGTTGATGAAGGCGAGAGAACTGCAAACTATTACCTGGGAGGGGAAAACACTGTGGATCACCCAGGATCTGCCTAGTGAGACCCATCAGAAGTGAGCTGCCTTTCATCCACTGGTCAGTAAGCTGATTGTGGCTGGCTTTAAATTTAGAATGGGCTATCCAGCACGTCTACAGGTCCAGTTCAATGGGCATTGAGTATCTTATGAGTCTCCCAAACAAGCTGCTAAGGACTTGGCTGTCCGCTTACTGGACCTTTTCAAGGTTGCATGAGTCCTGATCCTCATCCCCCTGCTTTGTCCCCATTATGATGAGTGTTTTCACCTACCTACAGGATGGTCTGCTGCTGTATCCCATTTCCTGTATAGTTCTTAGATCAGGAACTGTGGCAACTGGATTGACTCTTCTTCTCTGGCCTGTTCGGTGGATTTTTACTGAACGGCTTCCACTCTCTTGGACCCTGCTAGATGCACGGCTATACACGGCCGCGATGGACTAAACCATAGACTGCTATTGCCGATGGGCTCCTCAGTGGCCTAAAGGCAAGGAACATTAGGATCCATCTTGTGGGTCTGTGGGGACAGTTATTTTAGAACCCTCAGTGCATCATTATTTTTCCTCCCTCAGCGGCTGGACTGGACTAATTAACTTTTTCTGCAGCAGGGGGATCTCTTTTATCTCAGTGGTTTGCAAGTCTATTTAAGATCTTGTTTATGTGTATGGGCCAATCTATGCTAAATGATAAGAGGTGGGGTTATTGAGGCCACCATGGTTCTTGACTGGGCTGGTGGTGGGGAGGGAGGGGGGCTTTATTTCTTTCTCCTACACAGCTTGCCATTGCTCTCCCCCTGTCTTCCCACCAGTTTTAGTCCTGCCCCTAACCTGTATACTCCCGTCCTGACCCCACACTTCCATGGCCCTAAGCCATTTTCAATAATTGGCATGTAGCAATGAGCTCCTGTAACGCTTCTCCTATTCAGAGATTATTGGTTCCCTTCTCAACCACATTTGGAGCTTCACTCGAGGTGAGCCTCTCATTTTGGCTGCTTGTGGCACTGGTTTCAGTATCACAGTATATGCTGTAAGTGTATACCACTTTGGGCTTGGTGGGGGGAGGGACCCAACCATAACAGTAAACCACTTCCGGGCTGGAGTGCATCGCATCCTGGTTGGTTTGGGGGGGATGCCCTGCTCCACACCTATGTGACAGCACTCTACTGTATGTCTGTATTTACATTTCTTTCTAGTTTCATTTTCTCCTTTTGCGCACTGCTGCTGGGGAGAAGTGGGTGGATACCCAATTGCACCCACTCTTTATTTTCATTCAGAGAGCACCTGGTGTTGTCACTGCCAGGAGTTTTTTCTCCATCTTTCCCAGCACACTTCCTGTATTCAAAGTGGGGGCTTGGGCACAGGGGGATATGGAACCCCATGGCCCACGGTACATGTTCCACATACTACTGTCCTTGGAGTTGGGGGGTCTTTGTACATAGTTTGTTAAAAGGGGGTGTTTTGGGGAGGAATCTTCATGTTTTGTGGGAGTTTGGAGGTTTACTGCATTCGCAAGATTTGGGGTGGAGGGAGAGGGTTGGGTGGGTTCCTGTCTTCTATTTCAACTTGTTTGTACTCGACTTTTGGCTTCAGGGGTTTTGCATATAGCTTGGTAAGGGGCTGTTTGGGGTGGGCTTATGTGTTTTGTATACAGGTTACATATATTACTCATATATGGGGTGCAATTTATTCTGGGATTATGGACAGGTTTTTGTTAACTGTTCTTAGTTGTCAGAGGCCTAGTGGCTTACTACATTTGATAGGTTCGGGGGGGAGGAGGGTGGGTAACGGAGTGTGCTCTACACGGTATGCATTTACAATGTCACTTGCTTTGTATGTGAAATACGGCTAATCATTTTGTTAAAATGTTGACTTGGAATGTACAAGAAGCAAGAGACCAACTCAAAAGATATCAGATTCTCAAACACATTGCCCTTTTGCAGGGTACAGTTATCTTTTTACAGGAAACCAAATTACTTACTCAGGAGGCCAACTGGCTCCATAGACAGTTTATTGGCCAAGTCTTCGCTTCCGGATATACTTCCTCGAGCAGAGGGGTGGCTATCTGGTTGACAAAGGCTTATCTTTTCAAGCTGGCCAAACTATCGCAGACCCAAAAGGGTGCTTTATCTTAGTAAAGGACCTTCTAGATTGGAAAGAGGTCATTCTGCGCAGTATCTATGGACCAGTCAGAGGGGACCCTACTTTTTTTATGGAATTAGCAGATAAGCTGGCTTCCCTCTTACCAGCACCCATAACTGTAGGTGGTGACTGGAATATTACTCTGACCCAGGACATGGACCACTCTAACCGGACACCCTGTCCTTTGTCTCCCCACGCCCCCAGCGGGCACTCAGTGATCTCATGGACTCACTTGGACTATGTGATCCCTGGAGGATCTTCCACCCAAATACAAGTGATTTCACCTTCCAATCCACTGTTCACCACTCCTCATCCCATCTTGATTTTATTCTCATTAGTCTCTCGGAACTACGCAGGGTGGACTGGCTCCATTAGTTCTCTCAGATCATGCTACGGCCTAGATCCTACTCAAGTTCCTCCCAGACATTCAACAGAACACATCCTGGAAGTTAAATACAAAACTCCTTAAGGACAATTTTATTGTCTCCAGAATTAAATCCCTTATTCAGGTTTACAAGGAAGTTAACCTCAATTCAGTCCCCAGGGGTGATCATGAGTGGTGTGCCCTTAAGTGTATCCTCAGAGGAGAGTTCATCTGTCTCATCTCCAAGAGGAAGATATCCCATGAGCAAGAGGTGAATACCCTCCTGGCTCGCATTTGGGAATTAGAAAAATCCATATCCCTTCCTCCCCCTCAGACTCACTTAGGGCATTGATGTCTCTTAGAGATAAATATGCTGATCGTCTAAGAGATAAGGCAGAATATGTCATCTTAAAAACTCACCAAAAATGTGTAGATCAAGGGGAAAAAGTGCGTCGACTGTTAGCTCTTCACTTGAAACGTTGTGAAGCCTCAAGGCTAATTGCAGCCATCGCCTCTCAGGATGGATCTCTGAAAACTTCACCCCACAAAGTAGCCCTTGAATTTGAGAGTTACTATGGTAAGCTTTATGGACCTCATAATTCACCATCGGTCGACAGGGAAATCTGTGCTTACCTGGACTCAATTCCTCTGCCTTGACTTTCGGAAGACCAGCATTATCTATTGTCCCTACTTATCTCACTAATGGAAATAAAGGCTGTCATCAATAGCCTAGCAATCAACAAGACCCCTGGACTGGATCATTTTCCCTCTAACTTCTATAAAGTCTTCTCTAGTGAATTAGCTCCTCTCCTTCTCCGTTTATTCCAATATATGTTCTCAGCTCAATCCCTGGACCTGACAATCCTGGAGGCCTTAACTGTCCTTCTTCTGAAACCAGATAAACCCCCGACCCAAGTTTCCAATTATCGTCCCATCTCATTGTTAAATTGCAACCTTAAAATATTGACTAAAATCCTGGCTTTGAGGATTGGCAAGGTCTGGTCTGGGCAGCTCAGTCCAGAACAGGTTGGTTTTGTCCCTGGCCGCTGCTCCACTAACCATCTTCATAAGCTCTCTCATATTTTCACAGTCACTAATGAATCCTCCATCCCCATGGCCCTTAATATCTTTGGATGCAGAGAAGGCCTTTGATAGGGTAGACTGGGCTTTTCTTCTTGCCACCCTACAAAAATTGGGTTTCCCTCAATCCTTTTTACATGGATCCAGATTATTTACTCGTCTCCCTCAGTCAATATTTATTGTAATGGCATGTTCTTCTTCCGTTTCTCCCTGTTCACAGGAACCCATCAAGGTTGTCTCCTATCTCCTTTATTTTTCAATCTCTACCTAGAAACCTTAATAAGGCAACTTAAATCTTCCACTAGTATTACCAATCCTCCACTAGTATTACCAATATCCCTATTGGTGATACGGTTCAAACACTTTCGGTCTATGCTGATGACATTCTATTACACCTCTCCCAGCTGGTGGACTCCTTGACCGAGGTCTTGTGTATCATTGACAACTTTGGGTCCCTCTCAAATTATAAACTTAATCTAGATAAGATGGAGATGTTTCCTCTTAATTATTACACTCGCAAATCTGATTTCAATCATTTCGGCATGAGATGGACCCCACACCATATTAAATATCTCAGCATCTTCCTTTTCTGTGATCAATCCCTCACAAAGAAGCTTAATATTGAGGATTTGATCAATGTTCTACAACAAGACATTGCCAGATGGAGGGCTCTTCCTTTGTCTCTCTGGGGCAGGATTAACATAATTAAGATGAATGTCCTACCTAGGCTTTTCTGTCCATTGAATATGCTAAATCTCTGGCTTTCCATCTCTTTCTTTAAGCGCATTCACACCTTAGTCACTAAGTTCATCTGGTTAGACAAAACTCCCAGGCGGTCCTATACTAAGTCGGCCCTTCCCAGGGATCTAGGCGGCCTCAGGCTTCCTAACTTTTTATTTTACTATAGGGTGAGCCACCTGTACAAAAGCTTTAAATGGATTTCACCAAACCATGCATAACTGGATCCCACTTATGAACCCATCTGGCTGCAGCTGGAGTCCTCCTTAATCAACAGTTATGGTTTGTCCGGTTTCTCCTTCTTCTTTTCCCTGTGGAAATCCCTGCCCAACCCTTTGCAGAACTCAGTGGTCAGTGTTTCTCTTAGAGTTTTTTCTCAACTTTGTGCTTACCTTAAGTATCAGCCCTCCAGAGATATGTCTCAGTCTCTCCTACTTAATAATAACATCAAAATAGGTGGGCAAACACTCTCTCCTTCTTGGCTACCACAACTGATAGATGTCAAACTGGTAAACTTTCTCAGTCAGGGTACCCTTCTTTCCTCACCTGAAATTTTACAGAAACTTCAAGTGGGCCCATCACAAATTTTCAAGATTTTCCAGTTGAGATATCTCTTTCTCCAAGTACTGGGGCCCTCTCCTGATCTCGTTGATCAATCCATCTTTCTTAATTCTTTGAAGGATTTAGCTCTTAAGCCTCACAGCATTGCTAAAATAGACTCTCTTATCCTCTATAAAATTTCTCCCACCCCTCAAGTTGCCCTAAATCCTGGGAAGCTCTCCTTCCTTCCTCTAATCTCAACTGGGGACACATCTGGAGAGACCTTTATAGGTATCCCTCTCAGGACAGGCGCAGGCTTACTCAATTTCACATTCTGAACAATCTATACTATACTCCGGTAAAGTTGACCAAGATGGGACGTCTTCTTTCCCCTACCTGCACCAGATGTGGACATGAAAAGAGTACACGTCTGCATATTTTCTTGTCTTGTGATAAGGTGGCCCCTCTCTGGAACCTTATAGAGGCCAGAATTGATCCCTTACTGGGCCTAGAGGGACTTTTCACATCATAAATCTGCATTAAGGCACTAGACATGTCTGCCATGTCAGCTGGGAAAGTGGGAAAGGGGGAAGAGGCAACTAGAAGCCAGGTAGGAAGTGATATAAGATACGATGTTGTATTGGAAATATTGTGAAATGAATGGAAGAAGTGCACTACATGTGAAATGTTGGGGCAGCTGGGACAAATGGAGAGTCATTGCTGCAATAAGTGTAGCCTAATAAAAACATTGGAAAATAAACTTGAGGAACTACAAGAAAGGATAGCGGTACAATCGGGTATTAATAAAATAGCCAGGTTTGTGCAAATAACAAAATCTATAATTAAAAATTCTGAAAGGGAAATAATAAATAAACAGATAACTAGAGGACCAAGTGATAAAAGGAAAGTAAGTATAAATGAATGTAGTATGGATGAAGATGGTGACTGGAGTATTGTGCAAAGGGGCCCTAGGAAACATAGATGAGATAGAGAACAACAGTTAGAACTGACCAACAGATTTAATGGGTTATATGATGAAGGAACTACTCTCCTTCAGGAGGATGTCAGAGAAAACAATAATAATGCTTCAACAGTGTGCTAGGATACATCTAGTCTTGGTGCTGGGGAAAGAAATGAACCAGGAGTGTTTACTAACCAGGAGAGAAACATAAGACCTGTAAACTTAAGAAAACACATGCTAGGGAAAAATGCATTACTGGTATATTAGATAAACCTGGAAACAAGCATAGAGATGTAGTGATCATAAGTGACTCTACGCTAAAGACTGCTGATAGGATGATTTGCAATAATAGAAAAGAGCATGTTACTTTGTTTTGTTTACCAGGAGCAGGTATAGCCAATGTAAAACAATGGGTAGATGGTTTTTTTGACAATACAATTAATCCTGTGGCTATATTGCATATAGGTACAAATGATATTGAGAGGAGGGACCTTGCAAGTATCCAAAGGGACTTTGAAGAAGTAGGAAGGGACCCGAAAAATACAGTAGAAACATTCCTTTGGTTATTTCTGAGGTTCTTCCAGTCCCAAGAGAAAATAAACAAAAAGGTGTGGATATAACCAGATTTAATGGATGGTTAAAAAGATGGACTCAAAGAGAGAACTTGCAACTGATGGAGCACTGGCAAAGGTTCATTAATGTACCTAATTTGTTTTCACAAGATGGACTTCACCTGAATAAATATAGGCTTCAGGTCTTGGCAGTTAGATTTAATATTAAAATAGGAAAAATTTTAAATTAATGGGGGGGAGTGACTCTTTATTAAAAACAGCGGATAAGGAGATAAACAGTAGTGGGAAACCTGATCACTGGACTCTGCTGCTGTTAAGTGCTTGGAGTTTGGGTAAAAAAAAGGAGGAATTGGAGGTCATATTAAAAAAGGATGGTATTAAACTGTGTGCAGTAACTGAAACATGGTGGCAAAAGGATGATTGGGGAAAAAATATCAATGGATTTTAAGCATTCAGATGTGACAGAGATAACAGACGGGGAGGAGGTGTAGCTTTATATGTTTAGAACGATATTGTAGCATGTGAATTGAAAACTGTAAAGCACTTAGAATTTGAGCAATTAGTGGTGCAGAGTATACCTCCTATGGGGAAGCAAATATTAGTGGGTGTGTATTATAGACCCCCATCGCTAAATAGTGGAAAAACACTCAAACTAATTTAGAGCATTAGTGAACTAAAAGAGTCCAAAGTAAGCAATAATACCCAACAAGGTGGGTGGTATTGTGCTATACCGGACCGCCCGGGGCGTAATGAGGCCCGACGCCATAGGCGGAAGAGCCTTATAGCTCCTGGAAGAAGTCCAGTATAGCACTAATACCGCCCACCCTGGAGGGTATTATTGTGCTAGAAATGGGCAGTCAAAAAATAAGTTTAATAAGAAAATGTTGAAGAAAATGTATTTAAAGTAAGATTTTAATAAAATAGTTCCTCCGCCTGCATTCTTGGGAGGTGGTTGCTATGGTTACACACACACACACACACACACACACACACTGGGCCCTTAGTTAAAATAAAAAAATAAATAACGAATTACTAAACCACTTTAAAGTGATTTTCTTGGTAACATAGTCCCTCAGTTGAGAGCAGTGCAGTCCCACCACCGGTACTTTCTTGAACCATGATCCCTTCTCCTGACTCGGAGATGGCCCATTTTACTTATTTAGTATAGAGTTACTTTGATTGGGAAACCGCACTGCACCCTGTTCAGGATGACAGCTCAGAGGATTGAGCACAGACCTGTGGTACTCCAATAAGGTGATTTATTTGAGGGAAGGGGAGCTGGAAAGGTAGACAGCAATGCCGCTACAAAATAACCCGCCTTCAGAATAAGAGATGTCTGTCATGTCCCTGCTTGCCGACATAAATCAACCATCCACCGCTTAAGCTGCTGCCACAGTACTTTCTGCCACTACTTAGTCCCAGCTTAAAAGTAAAACATTTGTTTCTGTCGGCAAGCACGACGGGGAGGCGGGATGTGTGGCAGGTTAAGGTGGATGGTTGAGGATTGGGAGCATAGGGCTGAAAACAGTGGTGGCAATTTTATAGATGCATTGTCGGGTTAGAACCGCTGAAAGAAGCAACATTTTGGACTGTGTATGACAGCCTCTTCTAACTCCCACTGGCTCCGTTTCCTCTCCTTCTCCCACCCGCATGGAGCAGGCCACAGCCTTAGCTCCATACGGGGTGGAAGTTTGAAGTGGCCATAGGGACTTTCATTTCAGCGGGCGGGACTGCGCTGTGTGACTGGAAAAAGAATATGACTGTCGGGTCAAAGTTTGGCACTCCGCTATCTTTTTTGAAAAAACTTCATTTTTTTTTAATGAGCCTTTACACTGACAATCGGAGGAAAACAAGACATTGTGAGAATGGGTGTGGGTCAAGTTTCAGCTCTAGCTAAGCGAGTCAGAAAAATGGTGGGCAGTTTAAACTGAGAATTTTATTGGCATCTTGATATTGGTGATAAGGTAGGTGAGGACTGGTGCTTTTAATACCAGGGCTCTGTTGTCTGATAGATGCCCACCTTGCCAGGGCTATCAGCCAATCAGAGCTTGGGGATTTCTAAGACCATTTTCCAAAAATGTGCTATTACTTGGTGACTTTAACTTCAATTGCATTGAATGGTACACCTTGTCCCCTTCTTCCCCTTGTGAAGCTGTATTTCTGGAGGCTATTGACTCTCTGGCATTGCAGAACTATGTACAGGAAGGTACAAGGGGATCTAACATCCTAAACCTGGTTATGAGTAACATGAAAGAACAAATATTTGATTGTAGAGTAAGAGAGCCTTTATGTGGGAGTGACCACAACATGGTCGAGGTTAAAATTGAAATAAATGGTACTTCACAGACTGGGACTACTGTGATAAGAAATTATATAAAGTAAATTACACTGGGTTGGGCCAGTTGGTAGAAAATTGGGACTGAAAGACAAGGTTTAAGGGGTGCACAGTAAGTGAAATGTGGAATGAGTTTAAATTATTTTTTCACTGTTTAGTCAAAACCAAAATTCTCATCAAGAGAAAATATAATGCAAAAGGGAAGATTCCTGCCTGGTATAATAACAAAATTCATAGATGAATCAGGAAGAAAAACAGAGCTTATAAACAGTATAAGAGGGAGGGTACAAAGGAATATAAAGTAAAATATAAAACCAAACTAAGGGAAGTAAAAAGAGAAATAACTAGAGTAAAGAAAAACTTTGAAAATAGTTTTGTAACTAAGGTTTCAGATAATCAGAAAGCTTTCAATGGATTTATTGCTTCCCTAAAACAAAATAATAATAATGTGGGTCCCTTATTGGTGGTGCAAAAATATGTAACTAATCAAAAGGAAATGCAGTAGAGTTTAACAAATATTTTAATAGTGTGTACTCAAGCGGGCCGATTCCTGACCCTATATCAGTAAAAACATTGGCTAGACCTTTAGTAATCTCAGTGGATAATGTGAAGGATAAATTGTTAAATCTGAAAGTCAATACTTCCCTGGGACCGGATGAATTACATCCAAAACTTCTTAAAGAACTTGTCACAGTCATCAGTAAACCACTACAGGCCATTTTCCAGTCCTCTATAGATTATGGAGAGGTACCAGAGGACTGGAGGATGGCAAATGTGATTCCAGTCCACAAAAAGGGACCCAAAACTGACGGCTCGAATTATCGTCCTATTAGTTTAACTAGTATATTGAGTAAGGGATTGGAGTCTGTTATAAAGGAGTACTGTACATTGAAAGTCATTTAAAGGAAATGGGACCCATAGATATTTCACAGCATGGATTCAAGAAACATAGAAACATAGAAGTTGACGGCAGATAAGGACCGCATGGCCCATCCAGTCTGCCTTTTCCTTTTTCTACCTTATAAATGTGCCATCGGCCTTTGCTCTGTCAATGGCCTATCTATTCATACTCATTTGTATTGCTCCCTTATGCCTATCCCATGCCTGTTTGAAGCCCTGCACTGTATTCATAGCCACCACTTCTTGAGGTAGGCCATTCCATGCATCCACCACCCTTTCTGTAAAAAGAATTTCCTCACATTCCCCCTTATTTGGCCTCCCTCTAATCTCATGCTGTGTCCTCTTGTCCTGCTATTTTTCTTATATTTAAACATGTTAGACTCTTTCACCTTGTTAATGCCCTTAAGGTGTTTGAATGCCTCGATCATATCACCTCTCTCCCTCCTTTGCTCAAGGGTATACATATTGAGCTCGTTTAATCTGTCCTCATATGTCTTCTGATGCAGTCCCTGCACCATTTTGGTTACCCTTCTCTGGACTGCCTCAATTTGGTTAATGTCCTTGTGAAGGTGTGGCCTCCAATATTGCACGCAGTACTCCAGATGGGGCCTAACCAGTGTCTTGTAAAGAGGGATTATTACCTCCCTCTTACGACTTGTGATACCCCTACTAATACACCCTAACACCCCCCTAGCCTTACCTACTGCTTTAGAGGTCTGCTTGGATGATTTCAGGTCATCAGTGATGATGATGATGCCCAAGTCTCTTTCTTCCTTTGTGACTGCTAGCAACTCCCCTCCCAGCCTATAGGTGGCTTCAGGGTTTCTCTTCCCTATGTGCATGATCTTGCACTTCTTTGCATTAAATCCCAGTTGCCACTCTTCTGACCATTTTGCTAGTTTATCCAGATCTCTTCTCATTCTGCCCACCCCATCTGGATCATCTACTCTGTTGCAGATCTTGGTGTCATCTGCAAACAGACAAGCCTTACCCTCTAGTCCATCTGCAAGGTCACTAATGAAGATGTTGAAGAGGACTGGCCTCAGGACTGATCCCTGAGGTACCCCACTTGTGACTTGCATCTCTTCTGACTGTATACCATTTATCACCACTCTCTGTTTTCTGCCTGTCAACCAGTTTGCCACCCAGTTGACCAACTTCTGACCCACTCAGAGCCTACCCAGCTTATTTATCAATCTTCTATGTGGAACAGTGTCAAAAGCTTTGCTGAAGTCAAGGTAGGTGACATCAACTGCTCCCCCTTGGTCCACCACTCTGGTTACCCAGTCAAAGAAATCTATGAGATTAGTTTGACAGGACCTTCCTTTTGTAAACCCATGCTGTCTTGGATCCTGTGCCCCTATGAATTCCAGGTGTTGCACTATCCTTTCCTTAAGGAGTGCCTCCATAATCTTGCCCACTACTGAGGTAAGACTGACTGGTCTGTAGTTTCCTGCCTCCTCCCTGCTACCACTCTTGTGGGCGGGATCACATGAGCCCTTCTCCAGTCTTCGGGACCTCTCCTGTGCTCAGAGACTCACTAAACAGTTCTGCTAATGGCTCTGCTAGTTCCACCTTTAGCTCCTTAAGTACTCTGGGATGTATGCCATCAGGTCCCATTGCCTTATCCACCCTGAGCTTAGCAAGCTCTTGTAGGACCCTTTCTTTTGTGAAGGGAATAGTGCTCACCTCCTTCCCCCCGTGTCCATGGTGCTGAGCTGTGGCCCTGCCCTATCTTCTCTTCAGTAAATACTGAGCAAAAGTATCTATTTAGGATAGATGCTTTTCCATGGTCCTCCTCCACATGCTCCTTTTCTCCATTAAGCTTAGCAATATCCCTCTGGACTTTCTCCTTTGACTAATGTATCTATAGAAAGTCTTGTCACCTTCTTTTACTGTTCGTGCTAGTGTTTCCTCAGTTTGGGACTTTGCCTGCCTTACTGCCTTCCCTGCTTCCCTTAGGGCAGTTTGCTATGCCTCCCTATCTTCATCCTGCTGTGTTCCCTTATATTTCCTGAAGACCAGCCTTTTGGCTCTGACCTTTTCTGCTGCTGTATTTGAGAACCAAAGTGGTTTCCTTCTTCTTTTGCACTTCCTTTTCTGTCTAACACAATGGGATGTTGCTTCAAGTATTGCATCCTTAATGCTTGCCACTTTGCCTGTACCCCTCACCTGTGTTTCTTTTGCCAGGCTAGCTTAACTCTGTTGGCCATCTTATCAAAGTCAGCTCCTCTGAAGTCCCATATTTTTGCCTTGGAATGGGATGATTTAGATGTAGTAGCCAAATTGAACCATACCATGTGATGGTCACTGGCCCCAGGTGACCTTCTACCTGGAGATCTGTGATCCCTTCCCTGTTAGTCAGTACTAGATCTAGGATAGCTCTGTCTCTTGTGGGTTGTTGTACCAGTTGTTTGAGGCCCTCCCCCTGCAGGGAATCCACTATGTGTCTAGTTCTTGCAGACATTCCTGCTGGTATTGACCAATCTGTATCCGGCATGTTGAAGTCTCCCATTATCATAACCTCCCCTTTAGCTGTCATGTTTTGTATATCCTCTGACAGTAATGTGTCTATGTCCTCCCCCTGGTCTGGGGGCCTGTAGACAACCCCAGTTCTTATGGCTGTCCCATTTCCTGTTTCCAGGGTGACCCACAGTTCTTCTGGCTCCTTATGTGTATTCTGAATTTCTGTAGCTTTGATGTTTTCATTGACATACAGGGCCACTCCTCCCACCCTTTTGCACCTCGGTCTCTTCTGAACAATACATAGCCAGGTATTGAAGTCTCCCAAGTGTGGTTACTGGTAAACCACGTCTCACTAATTGCTACTATGTCCAGTTTAGCCTCTGACATTATTGCCTGCAGGTCTGGGATCTTATTTCCCAGGCTGTGAGCATTTGTGTACATGATTTTCCATTGGGCAGATTTCGTGTGTTAGTTGTTGGGTGAGGTTTGGCATTATCCCTGTGCGTCGTATGGGGAGACAAACCTTTTTTCTTACCTGGTGATGCAAATGAACTGCAAACATGCTGAATCCCTGTTTGACCACTAGCTGAGGGGGGAGGGGTGTTCTTCCCATTCGACGTATGGGGTGCTGCACCCCTCTCCCTCTTTGCTAGTTTAAATATTCTGCAAAGACGTCAAACTTCTGCCCCAATGCACTGACTCCCTCCTTAGTCACAAAGGGGAGATCATGTGTGACTAACTTGCTATCCTTCTTTGAGGTAGTAAGTATAGCCTTGGACAACAGTTTATCAGTGGTTGTTTAGTACATCAACTTCTAAAAAGCATTTGATTCTGTGTCACATGGTGAATTGTTGTGTCACTTGGAGAAACTGGGAGTGGGTTTCTATGCTGTTAGATGGATCACTGCATGGTTGTTTAATAGGAAGCAGCGTGTCTGTATAAAGGGAGAAAAGTCAAACTGGATTGTGGTGCCTAGCGAGGTCCCTCAGGGCTCTGTTCTGGGCCCAGTACTGTTTTTTTCCATTAACTGCGATGGTAGTACATGGATTCTTAAATCTGCTGATGATATGAAACTTGGAGCAGTTGTTATGAATAGTTTAGAAGCCCAGCAATTACAGAAAAATATTGATTTAATATATACAACAGTTGTAGAGAAAAAAAATGAAATTTAATATAGTTAAGTGTAAAGTCAAGCACTTCGGAAGGAATAATCCTAAATTAAAGTATTACATAAATGGAGTTCAGTTAATGGAAACGGAGGTGGAAAAGGATTTGGGAGTATGGATAAATAAAGATTTGGAGTCTAAGTACCACGTGAATGAAATATCTAAAAAAGCATATGGAATTCTGGCTTTAATTATGAGAAATATAAGGAGTAGAGAAAGGGAGGTTATTATGCCACTTTACAAGTCCCTCGTCAGACCCCAATTGGAATATGCTGGTAGTGTATGGAGCCCCAGATTAAGGAAGGACATGCGTAGGCTGGAGGGAGTTCAGAGATGAGTGACGAGGAGTGTGACAGGTCTGGGAGGATTGTCCTATGGGGATAGGTTGAGGGAACTTGGTTTGTATTCCTTACAGTATAGGAGATATCGTGGAGACGTGTCTGATTTACAGGGCATGTAGAACTCCTGATCTGTGGGAATGTCTGGGATTAACAGCAAGATCTAGTTTAATTACAAATTGGGGTAATCAGTATCAACTAAAAGGAGAGAAGTATAATAGGAACCTGAGAGGGGCTTGGTTTTCACAGCGAACAGTGGATCAATGGAATGATCTGCCTAGTCAGGTAGTTTCCAGTGAAACCATGAATGAGTTTAAAACCACTCTAGATAAATATAGAAGTAGCTATCTATATAATTTGAGGTTGTAAATGGTGCAGGTCGTCAATGGCCTAGCGGCTAATGTACCTGATATTTTCCTATGAATCCTATGAATTATTGGGGACTATAGCCTGATTTCGGTTAAAGAAAGGAGATATCACATGGCTTTAACTTCACTAGCCATGAAGAATAACGTGCTTAGACACTGGTTAGAGCAGGTTCTCCTCTCCTATCAAGAATGGCTACAGGAGATGTCCTTTTGTTAAAGGACTGAACATATGATTGCCAGTATCCGCCACAAACAAGCTCTCTTTGATAAGAAGTGGGGTAAACTATATGCACTTTATCTGAAATGAAATATTCTATTCAGCCTACTTCTACTCCTCTCATAATTACATATTTCTCTTCCAGGCTTTTACCTTCTCTTAGGGTTAATAGCACACTCCTTGGGGTGGGTGGGGAGGGGGGTGATGGTTGTGAGGGTTATGGGGGGGCCACATTTCAACTACCTTGTTCATTGCTCCTGTTTTTGTTGTTGTTCCTTTTTTTTAAATTGAATACATTTAAAAAAAAAATGTGGCCTCACCAAGGACCTGTAGAGAGGAATGATAACCTCACTCTTTCTACTTGTAATTCCCCTGCCAATGCATCCAAGGATGCCACTCACTGTGCTGCCTTTTCACACTGTTTTCCAACCTTTAAGTCATCCATGATGACTACTCCGAGGTCTCTTTCTGTCTTTGTCTCCTCTAACTGATGCCCTCCCAGTGTGTACTTTTTCCCTGGGTTTCTTTTTCCTATATGCATAACCTTGCATTTCTTGGCATTAAACTACAACTACCAATCCCTGGACCATTCCTTGATTTTTTTCAGGTCTGTTTCCATACCTTTTCTCCCTCCTGCGTGTCTACTCTGTTGCAGAGTTTTGTGTCATCTGCAAACAGGCAAACCTTCCCCTTCAAGTCATTTGCAATATCACTGATAAATATGTTAAAGAGGATAGGTCCCAGCACAGACCACTGTGGAACACCACTGGTCACTTTGCCTTCCCTTGATAATGATCCATTGACAAGCACTATCTGCATCTTATCTTGCAGCCAGTTGGTGATCCAGTTCACTGTCTTATGACTGACTCCTGCATGCTCTAATTTGTTAGCTAGCCTTCTGTAGGGGACAGTGTCGAAGGCTTTGCTGAAGTCAAGGTACACAATGTCCACTGCTCCTCCCTGGTCGACTGCTCTGGTGACCCAGTTGAAAAAGTCAATCATATTGGTTTGACAAGAGCATCCTGCTGTGAAGCTATGTTGTCTGGGGTCAATCTTTCTGCTATCTTCCATGTACTTCACTATCCTCTCCTTTAGCAATGACTCCATAATTTTTCCTACCACTGAGGTCAAACTGACTGGTTGGTAGTTTCCTGCCTCTTCCCTGCTTCTACTGTTGTGTAAAGGTACTACTGTTGCCCTTTTCCAATCCTGAGGTATTATTCCACTTTCCAGTGACTTGCTGAAAAGCTCAGCCAGTGGTGTGGTGAGTTCTTCCTGAAACTCCTTCAGTACCCTAGGGTGGATGTCATCTGGCCGCATTGCTTTATCTACCTTGAGCCTATTCAGTTCTTCTAGGACCCTTTCCTTTGTGAAGGGTCTTGTGCCTGCTCATGTGGTGTTGTGTACTGAACTACTTAGTGTAGGAACCTTTCCGCTGTCTTCTATGGTGAAGACCGAGCAAAAGAAATCATTTAGTAACTCTGCTTTGTCTTCGTCTGTCTCTGTCTTCTTTCCTTCCTTTGTCGCTAACCTGACTATTCCCCCTTACTCTTTCTTTTTTCCCGTATGTATCTGAAGAAGGTTTTGGCTCCCTTCTTCACCCCTTGTGCTATTTTCTCCTTCATCTGCTCTTTTGATCTCCTAACTGCCTTTCTGCCTCACTCAGCTTGTTTTTGTATTCTTTTCTATCTAATTCACTTTTAGTTTGTTTATATTTTGCAAAAAACCTCCTTTTTTCCTTGATTTTGGTTGCAACTTCCTTGGTGAACCAGAGTGGATTTTTTTTTCTTTTGACTTTGGTGATCTGCCTAGTGCATGTAGTGGTAGCTGTATTTAAAGCCATTTGTAAGGCTTCCCAACAGTCTTCTACATCTTCCGAGTTTCTGCCATCTAGCATGGATGTGACTATACATTTCGTTTCAGGAAAGTTAGCTCTTCTGAAATCTAGAACCTTGGTTTTAGTGTGACTAGTATCTTCTACCTTCTGGATTGTCCTGTGGTCACTGGTCCCCAGACTGACCCCTGCTTGCACATCTGAGACTTTTGTGCTGTTTGTGAGCACCAAGTCCAGTATTGCTTTGTCTCTGGTTGGGGAATTCATCAACTGTGTAAACCTGCTCCTTGCAGTGCAAACATAATATCTTTGCTTCATTTGGAGGATGCTGTGTATAAGGACCAGTCCACATCTGGCAGATTAAAGTCCCCTACCAGCAGCAACTCTCCCCTCTCTGCCATCATCAAGATGGTCTCTATGAGTTCTTTATCTATATTAGCTTCCTGAGATGGGGGTCTGTAGATGACTCCGATCAGGACTGGGACCTTCTCTCCAGCCCCAAGGGTAATCCAAAGTGCCTCTGCCTTGCTTTGCTTCCTTTGGATTTTTGTTGTATTGATGTCCTCTTTTACATACAGTGCTACCCCTCCATCCCTTTTTACCTTCTCAATCCTTCCGGAATAGCATGTACCCCAGGACGGTGACATCCCATGTGTGGTTCATGATGAACCATTTTTCTGTAATGGCGACCAAGTCTGACTGCACTTCTGCCATCATGGCCATGAAAGCGGGAATTTTATTCATCAGGCTATGAGCGTTGATGCACATTGCCTTCCAAAACTGTTTATTCTGGTTAGTTGAAGGCTTACTGTGGTTTTGTTGCTCTGTATGACTTCTTCAAGAGATGTTTAAAATGCATAGCATTGCATGCAGATTTAACCAAATCAGGCAGACCATTCAAAATACTTGGAGCAAACCAGAAAAATGATTTCTTGCCCATGGTTAATTTAGTTGGTTTAATTGAGAAAATAAATAAATTGCCCCTGCTATGATATGCCAATGAGTACAGACAGAAGGCTGAAGACAGGATGCTTGGTCCAGAATTTTTAAAGACATGAAAGGCAAAGACTGCCATATTATAGTTTATCCTCAGTTTGTGTGGCAAAATAACTCTCTTGCTCTCTCTCTCTCTCTCTCCCTCTCCCTCCATCCTCTCTCTCTCTCTCTCTCTTGCTCTCTCTCTCTCTTTTCAGCTATACATCCCATCTCTAACTTTGCAGTACTAGTAACCCTGCAGCTTCCACAGTAAACATAGAACTGAAGTATTCACTCAGTATGTTCATTTCCCTCAACCTCCTCCACATACTCTCCATCTTTCTTCAGCTTCTCCATGCTATATCTTATTTGCTTTTTCTCCCTAATGAATAAATAAAGGGGGACATATTCAGATCTGGCCAGGGGCATGCACATAACCAATGCGTCATGCAAAAAAGATGTGCTGGCTGATTCTGTTGCAATATTCAAACAGAATGCATGAACAGAACAGACCCAGCATTCTGTTTGAACGTTGGACCCTGAATACATGGCACATAGCAGGTGGCCGCCATATATGGAGTGGTGCAGCCAGGGTGCATGGCTGAAGACCACCCATAGGGGACTAAGTAGTGCATAGCTAGATGTGCTGAGTCCCCCATGAGTGATATTCAGCCAAAACATGCAAATGAGCTCATTGGGCATGCATGGTGCAAAGGGGCCTCATGCGTACCCATTATGGGCTCATTAGCATGGCTGCACCTGGGGGAATGCACCATGGCTGCCCCACTGGCCCCATCATCATACTGTCAGCCACTCAATCACCCATGTCATCTAGTGCCTCCCCTGGCCCCAATCACCATATTAAATAAAATACACTCTGATCCCCTTTGCCATTAGTGCAGGGACCCCCCCCCGCCTTGATTACTGTACTAAATAAAATTAAAACCAGTCCCTTTTTCCATAGTGTAGAGACCCCCCCACCCTGATCACTGTACTAAATAAAATTAAAATTGATCCTCTTTTCCATAGTGTAGGAAACCCCTTCCCTGCCCTGATCACCATACTAACAAAACTAAAACTGATCCCATTTTCTATAGTGTAGGGACCCACCTCTCCCCCGCCCTGGTATGCAGTAACCCACAACCCCGCACCCCATCCCAACCCATGCCAGCATCTGGCACAGCCCTCCTCATCTTGCCACGGCCAGCCACTGACTGATCTATACCAGAGCATGTACAATAAATAGTACAAGCTCATTGGTTATTTCAACCACTCAATGATAGTGTACTATTTACTGTACATGCTCCAGTACAGATCAGTCAGTGACTGGCCATGGCAGGGTGAGGAGGGTTATGCCAGTCGCTGGCATTGGTTGGGATTGGGAAGTGAGGGGTGGTGGGTTACTGCATACTGGGGTGGGGGGACACTACACTATGGAAATGGGATTTGGTTCTTTGTTTTATTTATTAGGGTGATCGGCCAGGAAGGGGGGCCCCTACACTGCGAAACAGGGGATCAGTTTTAATTTTACTTATTAAGGTGATCAGGGCAGGGACGAGGATCCTACACTATGGAAAAGGGGATCAGTTTTAATTTTATTTAGTATGGTGATTGCAGCAGGATGGGGGATCCCTACACTATGGAAATGGGATTGGGGATATTTCATGTATTTTAACACAGCTCGGGGCTGGGGTGGGGGGTCCCAACACTTTAGAAATGGGATCAGGGATATAATATGTATTATGAACTGGGGATCATAAATACGGGAAGCTGATTGGCCGAGAGGCTTTTGAAGCCGTGATGATATCGGGCTACATCATCACGGCTTCAGAAAACCTCCGGTCACCAGCCTTCTCACTCACAAAGCATTCCTCCATCAACAGCATTCCTCAGATCCCTCACCACGCTTCACAAAACTGTTCCCACACAGAACACACCCTCCTATACACTAAAACACAGATTTCAATGTAAAATAAGAAAAAACAATGAATCAATCCAATCACAAGGTGTAGCTGCCCTGAACTTGTGGTCAGTAACTCCAGACTTGCAGTTTCGATAGTGGCAGCATGCGAGTGTCAGCAACGGGTGTCTTTTTTTTTTTCATCAAAGCAAGACTAGAGTAACAACTACTCATGACCAAAGATTAACAGCGCTACCTGTTCAGACTACTGCACAGCCCTCCCCATGCTGTTCCTTACCACTAGTATTTGCTCTCTCACCCCAGCCTCATTCCTGTAAACTGATTTCTCCATGCTGACTCGTGGCATCGGCACTCCATTTCACTGTGCAGCTTTTTATTCATTTAAAAAAAAAAAAAAGTACACTCCACAAATCCCTTACACGCCACTTGTTACAACAAAGGAACAGAAACAATTCATATCCGGATGCGATGTAGAGTGAGACATGAGTTCACACAGACACAACAGCCCCACCTCTATCAACTGCCAGTATAATAGCACCACCTACTGTCTTAAGAACTATTTTATCAAAATGTGACCCTACACCACCCAAAACTCATTTTGAAACATTTTAAAACCTCTTTATTTTACTTTTTAATTTTTAAAACTTTAAACCCAGTTCATAATAGCAAGAAGTCACTCCAGGGTGTGGTATATCATGGGATATCGTCACTTCTCGGATGGTTGGACGCACTCGGCCTGCGGCCTCATGCCTAATCACCCAAGGTGTGACGATATCCCATGATATACCACACCCTGTAGTGCCTTATTGCTTAATTATACAATGGCAAGAAAGAATCCTAGCTCCTGATTGGTCAGTTGGCCATCACAACAGGGATGTTATCCTGGCATAACATCCCTGCTGATCAACTAGATGATGATGATGATGATGGCATAGATAGGCTAGATGAGTGTTTGCATATTTTCTTAAAAAATATTTTTGATCACTAAAAAAATTCTTTAAACTTATTTTTTTTCTGTATAAAACAACGAGCCATTGTATAATAGGAATAATGCCCTCCAGGGTGGGTGTTATGCTGGGATAACATCCCTTCTCGGATGTTGGACGCCCTCGGCCGGTGGCCTCGGGCCCAACCACCCGAAGTGGAATGTTATCCCAGCATAACACCCACCCTGTCAGGCATTATTCCTTTATTTTAACATGGATCAGGGCTAGGCAAGGGAAACTGTGTAGCCATTCCCTATACTGTGCATGGTTCACCACAAGACCCCGCACATAGTTAAAGTAGGGTTTCAAAAAGTATAACTACTGTATGTGTTGGTGCAGCCGGCTATAGTTACTGCTTGGGGGGGTTGAATATTACAATACTGTACATATGCATGAGAGACCCCTCATTTGCATTCTCACATCACAATATTCCACATGGAGGCGCAGTTAGGTTTCTGGGGTGCATCAGGGGCTTCTGAATATTGTCACACCCCTGACAGTACACACCAGTCCAGAGATGTGCGGTGCATCTAGGGATGTGTCGCACATCTCTTCTGACTATGTGGGCCAAAATTAATAAAACAAATAAAATAAATAAAAATATGTACCAGAAGAAGGTTTTAGTGTTTCTTTGACCCCTTACTTAATCCTTAGCTCTATGTTTTCCTATGTCTTCCTGATGAGCTGCTTGTTTTTCTTTAGCTTTTCCTTATAGAACACCCTATTGGCCTAAATTTGATCCTCTCTGTAGGCCCTACAAGCTGTCTTTTTATTCTGAATTATGCCCTTTATTTTTCTGCCCAACCATGCTGGTTCCCTATGCTTCTTTGTCTTACCTGCACATTTAATGCACTCATGGGCTGCTTCTAATACTGCCCTTTTTACTGCTGTCCACTTTTTTCTGTGCCCTCCAGCTCGTGACTGTTATTAAGCTGACCTTGATTAAGTCTATCATTTTTACAAAATTTGTTCTCCTAAAATAATGGACCACAGTTCCAGAATGTATTTACTGGGCATCCCAGCACAGTGTGTTGTTTGTTTGTTTGTTTGTCTGTTTTGGTATAAATTATTTTCTTTAAATGTTATAGAAATAAGAAAAAACACCAAACAAGAAATACATAACCATTACATACAACAGTAATAACACACTAATGCAACTGAAAAAAGAATACAGAGGAGGAAAACAACCTGGCCAGGGAAATCCACAAAGAGATACAACCCTAAAAGAGCTAAACAAAGTTGAACAATAATACAGTTCTATTTACTTGTCTATAATGAAATATGGATAAAATAAATTACCTTACCACAATGTTAAACTTCAAACTGTTGTGGTTATTCTGTCTTATTGGGTCTTGTACTGTAAAATCCCTAATAATGTCATTGTTGACTATTACAAGATATAAGATGGCTTCCCCCTAGTTGGCTCCTTTGCCATTTGGGTGAGAAAGCAGTCATGTAAAACCTTTACGAACATTTGTCCTTTTTCTGTGTCCCAGTCAATTTCTGGGAGATTGAAATCTCCAGTTATTAAAATTCTTCTCTGGCTTGCAGCCAGCTAGTTGTATTTTCTAAAATCTCCTGTTCATCTCTGTCAGCTGTCTAACTATGCTGTCTTTAGATTATGCATATCCAATGCTTTTTCCTCTTTTTTCAACTACATGAAGCCATAGCAACCCCACTCCCTATCATCATGAGATAGCTTTATCCCCTGGGACTGCTATGGACTCTCTGACATACAATGTCTCTACCACTCTATAGGCATTTTCTCTTTCCATCTATATAAGGCATATCCCTAGCACTAGCAAACAGGCAAGAAGGAAGGGTGGAGCAACAATGTGTAAACATCAAAACTGTCATCACAGAGGCAATAAGCCTTTGTGTGAAGCAAATAAACAAATCAAAATGAAGGAAAAAACACTTTGGCCCAGATATTCAAACTGCACCAGGCTGTGGCGCAAGCTTGGGCGTAGCTCAACTTGGCTGCACAGGGGTGTAGACTGGGCGATATTCAATGGAGCTGCACCATAGCTCAGCAGTGTTGAATATCACACCCTGGCCACCAGCAGTGTGCATGGTGCAGTGGCACTGCGCCAGCGCAAGTGGCCAGAGTGGAACATGAGGATCCACTAGCGCAAGTTCCATTGCGCCATGCACAGCGACTGCGATATTCAAAAGTTAACATGCAAATGGGACCATAATGTATGCAAGGCACACATGGGGCCATTTGAATGTCATTATGGACCCATTTGCATGGCAGGTAGGCCAATCCTCATTTATTTGCAACGGCACTTGCCAGGCAGCAGCCAGGGACCGACCTCCTGCAGCCTGCAATGTGCTCCACAACCCGATCGTGGGCATCTGTAAAAATAAAAGAATTCATCCTATATCCCTGGTGGTCCAGTGGACCACTATCTGCCCGATCTCGGGCATCTGTCTAAAAATAAAATAATTCATCCTATATCCCTGGTGGTCCAGTGGACCGCTATCTGCCCGATCACGGGCATCTGTCTAGCATTGTCAGTGTCAGTGGCTCAGTAGGTAGCACACTCACCTCTGAGGCTGGGAGATCAGAGGGCTGTGGGTTGAGTTCCCACATCCGGCACTTGGGTTAATATCCCAGTACTGACACTGTAGTGCAGCATGAGAGGGGTGCTGCACTTCTGAGGTGCCGTCTTTCGGATGAGACGTTAAACCGAGGTACCATCTGCCTGGATTGGTGGTAGTTCAGGTGGATGTTAAAGATCCCAAGGCACTTATCAAAAAGAGTAGGGGAATTTTTATTCAATAAAGAAATCAAAACATCAGTTGTAGAAAACAAATAGGAAAGAAACATGTCACTTATACAACAAACCAGACAAAAAAATAGCATACAGCTTGAGGAGAAAAAAAATACAACATTAAGGAACAAAACAGCTAGGCATACAATCAATGCAGAAAGGCAATATTTTTCCAAAGTAATTGAAAACGTTGTGGTGAAAGCGTACAATGTTCAAGGTCCATAAGGCGTAACAGTGCCGATTCTATTGATAGAATAACAGTCTGTGGTAAGGTTGAAATCTGTTGTAAAACAAACTGACAGCATGCTTGCCATAAATAATATTTACACATAGACAATACGACCTGTAAAGTACTGTAATTAAATTTATTCCAGGGGCCAGAGAAATCACAGAGAATTTAAAGTTTTATATGTAATTCTGCTTAGGAAAGGCCATTTTCACTTATTTGCTAATGTCTTCCAGAACAAACGGGTGTCCTCACATTCAAAAAAAAGAAATGGGTCATTGTCTCCTCTTTCTGTAGGCAAGAAGGTTTAGGACAAAATCGCTCTTGCGATGATTTATGTTTTAGATTACCCCGTACATTTAGTTTGCCATGACAGCAGAGCCAGGTGACATCCCACATATGGAGCGGGAGACATTTATCTGTAAGAGACAATAAAGCATGTTGCATATGGGAAGGGGCACATTCTGGGAAAAGCAACATAGGTCTCGTAATACCAAGAAGAGTGTGATAAAGTTGTCTGCGAGTTAGAGGCAGAAGAGACGTTTTCCGCAATTTCCAAAATCGCAGTCTACGTATACCATCTATGGCATAGGATGGTATATATAAACCACAAGAACATTTAGGTGGTATAACATCCCATTTGGTCATAACAGACAGTATAGCGGTGCTCACCCAAGTATCACAATTGTGGGTAGTTTAACGAACACTGTGAAAAAGATGAGAAAGAAAAAAGGAGAGAAAGAAAATTATGGGATGAATCATTCCAAGACCTCCTTCCCGTATAGGTAAATATGTAATGTCCCCCTTAACAGGATTAAGACGACTACCCCATATCATTTGAAAGAAGATACTAAACAGTCTAGTGTCTAAGTGTTGTGGAGGGGCATAAATATGACTGAGATATAAAAAAATAGGTAGTAGAAACTTCTTGACAATCAAAACTCTTTTTCGTTTCCCTAATTTCCAAATTTTCCACTGCTGTACCTTGCTTTCCCCAATAAGAAGTCTCTTTTCCCAATTAAATGTTACAATGTCTGGAACATTAAACTAGATGCCTAATATTCACTGTGGGTCAGTGCTGGTTCGAATCCCACCAACTTCTGAAATAGATGTGGATTCTACATCCAAAGGGATAGAGACACTTTTTTGCAAGTTAAGGGTCCCCCCCAACACTGGCGTAAAGTCTTGAAAAATCCGAATAGCTCTATCCCGAGTCTTTATCCTGCATAAATAAAACAACATCATCTGCATATGCAGAAATTTTCTCCGGAAGTAGAGAGGGATGGGGAGCTAACCCAATAATCTACGCATCCCATTTAATCTGCCATATAAGGGGGTCCAAGGCAAAAGTATACAATAAAGGACTCAATGGACATTCCTGCCTAACACCAACTTTCTGTGTAACAGTATTCCCCAAGTATCCGTTAATTACAGGAGTAAAATGTGTCATAGAAAATAAATGCATAAGCCATGTAAGAAATACTTTCGGGATACCATACAAGAACATAACCTGAAAGAGGTATAGGTGACGTACTGAGTCAAATGCCTTTGCCTGATCCAAAGAAAGAACAAAACCAGGAATATGTCGTGTCTGTTTCGCTTCAAAAATTTCCCACAGTAGAAACAAGTTTGTGTGGATAGAGCGACCTGGAACAGCACAAGACTGTGAAAGGTCAATAACATCAGGTGCCATCCATTGTAACCTAGAACTAAGAAGTTTTACCAGAATCTTATAATCAGTATTAAGGAGGTGTAGCAGTCTCCAGTTATGTAGAGAAAGCTTGTCTCCCTTTTTATAAATAAATTTCAAAAGGGATAAACCAAAGCCAGAGGTCTCAGGTCGGCCTAGTAAAAGATAATTATAAACCTGCGTCAAAAGTTCTGCTAGGTCTGCCTGGAATGTTTTGTAAAATTCATGTGTAAAGCCATCCGGGCCAGGGGCTACTCCAGTTTTCAGCTGTAAAATGGCACGAGTCACTTCTTCTTGGGTGATGAAAGCTACAGCGTCTGAAGTATGATGTGCTGAGACAGTCGGAAGCTGTGCTGTAAAAACAGCAGACAGGTCTGAGTTACATTGGGGGGCTACACCAAATTGGGACTGTAAATGTGAATCAACAATCGAGAGCATTCCTGAGATAGAGTAGTCAATGGTGCCCTCTGAGTCATAGAGGCCCTGCATGACCGTTACTTGCAATCGCTTTGTATACGCTAAAAATGGGTTAGCAGAGGGGAAGGCTGATGTACCCACCCTCATCATAAACTCTAAAGTGCGAGCACTATCATATTGATAGAAAAACATGCAACTACGTAATTTTTTGATTTGAGAAGTGTAATCTACAGAAGAGGAAACAGACAGAGACAAAAGTTTATACAACTGGTCCCTATAACCTAAGTAAGTAATGTATTTGTCATTGGTCATACATTTTCCAATAGTCTGAAAAGAAAGCCTTAAATCAGATTTTGTGTCCTGCCACCAATTCCAGACAGAATCGTAGCAACAAAGGACCGACACAGGTGCTCGAAAAAGTAATCGTACGTGCTCCAAAACAGTAGAGTGGGAAAAAAACGAGTTATTAAGTTTCCATATGATGTTGTGTGAAAAAATCGGAGGTGTTGATCCCAAAGAAAATATTCCAGTTAGTAAGGAATGGTCCAAAAGCTCAGAAGGTTGAACCGAAATCCGATGCGGGATACAATAAGGGGAAGAAAAAAGGTAATCAATTCTAGTGTGATAGACTGATCGGTGATAAGTATAACCAGCGTCAGATCGTAAAGCATGGTAGGCGTCGGTTAAACCGGCATCTTTCACCAAGGTACAGAAGGCATGAGCATCACAGTATACTTTCTTTCCCGCCGCAGTCCTGCGCCCAATATCTATGGAACAGTTGAAATCGCCACCCCATAAAATATGTTTGCGAGTACAGAGAAAAGGTTTAATTAAGTCTAATAAACTGATCCTAGCAGCTTTAGTCTGTGGAGCATATACATTGATAAGGCGAAAAGGATGGCTTTGAAAGGTGCAATTCAATATCAAAGCTCTACCTGGGAGAAGGTCAATAATACGGGTAATGGAAAAAGCAGTGGAAGTGAATAAAATAGCTATACCATCTGCGACATCCTCGCCAAAGGTCCAGTAAGAAGGACCTCACATTCAACCCCTTTTGATCTGCTGAATTTCATAAATAGACTTCAGACGAGTTTCTTGCAGGTAAAGAACGTCAGCATGGAGGGAAGTCGCAAAATGAAAAAAGGCGGTCTGTCTTTTGTAGTTCCTGAGACTACGGATATTAAAAGAGGAAAGCCACAGAGTAGCAGAACCAGGAATTAAATTAACCACTCCCATCCCTAATGGTCATATTTTTACGTTTCTTACTGCCCTTTTGTTTACTGGTAAGTTTTTTCCGAACAACGTCCAGCGGTTTAGATCCAGAGACCTCCATATCAGAAGGTAAGAAGGACGTCTCAGAATCTCCGTCAGAATCCTCACCTCCCCCTTTCAGCAGATCAAAGGAATTGGAAATGGGTATGACACCTAATTTTTGTGATTTACGTGCAGTCGCCCTAGTAACCCGTCTACACTGAGTAAATCCTTCCAGATCCCTAACAGGTTGTTCAGGGTCCTGCACAGAACTAGAACGAGGGATAGGCAGCACATCTCATGATGGACATGAGACATCAATAGCAGTGGAGGGTCTAACATCTATTTGAGGGACAGTTACGGGGTCAGTAGGAGCCAGTGAAGGAGTGGGGGGGGGTAGACTTCTGGAGATCCGGAACCATGACAGGCAGTGGTGGCTGGACTGGTGTTGTGTTCTGTGCCTTATCCTGTGCCTTTTGAATTAAAGTATCAGTATTCCAGCCCTCAGAATGATTTTTGCTAGCCCATGGGCATTGATGATAGGCATGGCCCTTCTCATCGCAAAGATTACACTGAAAAACATTTTCACAAGCCATACTTGGATGTCCATAACCCCCACATAAACTGCATGTTAACAAATCACAGATGCTACTAAGATGGGTATGCGCACTGCATTTGTAACAGACTCTCAGTTGGCCTCCATAGAAACAAACACCTCTATCTCTACCCAAAAAAAAAACTATTAGGAAGATGTATGACTTCAGAATTAACTTGAAACAGCTTGACCCGAAATTTCCATCCCCCAGTCCACAAACCCTCAGTATCAATAATAGCCTCTGGGGGGGATAAAACCATGCATCTATTCTGCAGCCAATGGTAAATGTCACTAATGCTCACGCCTTCATTACGAAACATAACAGTAACCGTTCGTACTGCCGGCTTCGTAAGAGGGATGGCATAAAAGGGTATCCATAAAGGTGTGGACTTTAAAGTTGCATATTTGTTCCAAAACCTATCCAGCCCCACACTAGTCTTAAAGCTGATGTCAAAAGTCTCCTCACCTGAAATATGAATTAAAGCATAATCTCTGAAGCTTGAAAATGCATGGAATCTTTTAGTGAAGGTTCTGGCAATATAATACCCTATCTGGAAAATCATCCAGGCCGCCCCTATATCGAAGGCGGACTGCATTGCATCTAGGGGCTTGCTCTAATTTATTTTTAAACAGGTCTGAAAGAACCTGGCCCTTAGTAGAATGCTGAGGTTGAGGAGGGGGTGGAGGAAATGTAGAAGGGCCTTCCCCTGGGTCATCCAGGGATATAGGACGAATTCTTTTATTTTTAGACAGATGCCCACGATCGGGCAGATAGCGGACCACTGGACCACCAGGGATATTTGACAGAATTCTTATTTTTTTTTACAAATGCCCATGATCAGGCAAGGGGGGGGTGCTGCCAGGTGCAGCCAGAACTTGGGTGGCCACCCACAGGTGGCAGCTGCCGGGTTGTGCCCTGCAATGTGGCAGCTGACCTGTGGGTGGCCATCAGTAGTTCCTTTTTTTTTGATCAACTTTGTGCTGGCGCAGGTAGGGGTTGCGCATGCATGGCTCTGCACATCCTGGGCTGAATATCGGGCTGTGTAGAGTATGCATAGGCACGCCCCCACTGTGCCAGCATACATTACTGATGTGCTCCGGGCATCGGGATTTGTGCCGTGCACTTTCCCTTTGAATATCGCTACCGCGTGATCAGGGTTAGCGCATGGCGCAACGCTTGTTGCGCCTACGCGCAACTCTTTGAATATCGGGGCCTGTGGTTCTCAAAAGAGATGGCTGGAAAGATTAGGGAGAAAAAGATAGCATTCAGGAAGTATAAGGAAACACAGAAGGAGCAGGACAGAGAACTGTACCAGTTAAAGTAGAAGGAAGCAGTGAGGCAATCAGAATAGCAAAGGCTCAAACCAAGGAAAAGCTAGCCAACTTGATTAAGAAGGGAGATAAAACCTTTTATAAGTACAATAGGGAGCGAAGAAAGACAAAGGGAGGGATACTGAGGCTGAATAAAGAGGAGGGCGGGTGGACATAGTGGGACAGTGAAAAAGCAGGGATGCTGAACAAATACTTCTGCTCAGTATTCACAAAAGAAGAGGAGGGGGAGGTACCTAATCCAGTAATAGAAGCACTCTGAATAGGGGGGTCAATATCAGTTCTTTCATAGAAGAAAGGGTTCTGAAAGAACTCCTAAAACTGAAGGTGGACAAAGCAATGGGGCCCTGATAGGATTCTCCCCAGAATTCTAAAAGAACTAAGGGAAGAACTAGTAACACCACTGACTACCCTTTTTAACAAATCATGGGAGGATGGTGTGGTTTCTGAGGACTGGAAGAGGGCAGATGTGATTCCCCTTCACAAAAGTGGGGAGCAAGACAGAGGCAGGAAACTACAGACCTGTCAGTTTGACCTCAGTGGCAGGGAAAATGATGGACTCACTTCTGAAGGAAAGTATTGTTGAGTATCTAGAGGTCACTGGGGCACAGGACCCAATGCAGCATGGATTCACAGCAGGAAGGTCATGTCAGATGAATCTAATCAATTTCTTTGACTGGGTGACCAAAGTAGTAGACCAGAGAGGGGCTGTGGACATGGCCTACCTAGACTTTAGCAAGGCATTTAATACAGTCTCACACAAAAGATCAATAAACAAATTAGCCAGCCCAGGAGTGGGTCCCAGGGTGGTAGCCTGGGTAAAACATTGGCTGGACAACAGGACAGAGAGGTTAATAGTAAACGGAGTCCACGGTGAAGAAAAGGGGATTACTAGTGGGGTACCACAGGGTTCAGTAGTGGGTCCAGTCCTTTTTAATGTCTTTATAAGTGGCATTGCAGAGGGACTGGAAGGGAAAGTATGTCTCTTTGCAGACGACACAAGGATCTGCCACAGGGTTGATTCACAAGGTGGGGTGGAAAGGATGAGAAGGGACTTGGCAAGGTTGGAGGAATGGTCAAATGTATGGCAGCTTAGATTCAATGCTAAGAAGTAGAAAGTAATGCACCTGGGAAACAAAAACCCAGGGGAAGAGTACACAGTGGGGGGTGAGATACTGACAACAACAGAAATGGAAAGGGACCTAGGGATAGTTATAACAGATGACCTAAAGGTTGGCAAGCAATGTGAAAAGGCAGTAAGGAGGTCTGGGGGATACTGGGATGCACAGGGAAAGGCATCACCAGTAGAAAACAGGAAGTTGTTATCCCTCTGTACAGACAGTTGGTGAGACCCCATCTGGAGTACTGCGTCCAGTTCTGGAGACCCCATCTCTGAAAAGACATAGACAGGGTGGAGGCTTTCCAGAGGAGAGAAACCAAAATGGTGCAGGGTCTGCACCAGAAGACATAAAAAGAGAGACTAAAGGAGCTTAATATGTATACCCTCGAGGAAAGGAGGGAGAGGAGGGACATGATAGAAACTTTCAAATACCTCAAAGGAATCAACAAAGTCCAAGAGGGTAGCATCTTTCAGAAAAAGAGATGTGCAAGAACAAGGAGGCACAATTTGAAGATAGAGGGGGGACAGCTCAGAGGTAATGTGAGGAAGTATTTGTTCATGGAGAGGGTTGTGGATGCATGAAACAGCCTTCCTGCGGAGGTCATGGAGTCAAAAACAGTGGGTGAATTCAAGAATGCATGGGACAGACAAAAGGCAATTCTAGTGGGGGGGGTAGGAGGAAGTAGGCTATTGGTTAACTAGGATCTGCAGCTTATCTATTAGGTAGAGAAATGGGCAGACTGGGTGGGCCAATGGTCCTTATATGCCATCAAATTCTATGTTTCTATGTAAATTCTATCACTTATTCTGATTAGCTTATGTTTCTGTTATTGCCAATATGTACCTCTGTAGCAATAATCACATGTAGTGCATCCATCTTTTTTGCCAAACATCTTGTGTTCTTATACATAACCTTTTATCTTCTATTCCTGTTCCCTCTCGTCTTCTTGTTCTTGATTACTATTAAACATCATCCTACTTTTACTACTGCCTGCTTCCACCTTTTCTCTGGTCCTTTGTAACCACCAGGGGAGCCATTTTGGCTCCCTTTCTGTATCATTGTAATCTCCTGCACTGTAACACTGCCTCCCTTACCTAGTTTAAACACTTGCTAATTGTGAAATGTAGCTTCTGTCCTTACACCTTGTTTCCCCCTCTACTCAGACACAGGCCATCCTTACAGAAAAGCCAGCAATCATTCCACAAGGATCACAAGTCCTCTAAGTAATGTAATCCCTCCTTATCACACCAACCCTTTAGCCAGCTGTTGAACCCCATTATTAGGCCTGGTCTGCTTTGCAGACCAATTCCCTTTGTGGTCAGAATGAGAAAGTATTAAGTTTCAAGTTTATTTGATTGACTTGTAAGTCATTTCAAACTAAAGTAATAAAATACATATATTACAAATATTTTCACTAGACAAGTAAAAATATGGAAAAAGATAACAGCTTCTGTATACCAAAGAGTGAAATTTATAACTTATTCTTCAAATTTTAAATATTTTAAGGTTCTGGAGGAAATTACCCTAGCCATTGAATGTGCCTTTATACTTAATAAGTATGTTAGCTGTAGGGAAAAGTTGTGAATCACTTTACAAAATTCTAATATACATAATAAACATTAGAACAATAAAAATGTAACTAGGACACCAAAGGGTTCAGGTCTGGTTGTCTACACACCCTAAACAGTGTATTCAAGCTTATGATCTATTTTACCTCGTAGCAAACTAATGTCTAATAAGATGGAAAAAAGTATTCACAAGATATCTGAACCTTGAATACTGTCATGACATATTACAATGTACAAGTACAAAATACAAGTTCAAAAACACAATAAATTAATTGAAGATTTACATAATCTGTTTCATTATGTGATTTTAATTTGTCACATATCTCTAAACTAAGTAAGCTTATGACGTCTAATTAATTTTACCAGTAACTCAAGGATATCTACATCCTGAGAAGCAAACAAAAACTGAATCCTATAAGATGATGTGCCATATAATTTTTCCAATATATGTTGCTAATATAATTTTGCACCACACAATTATATTAATTGTGGCTACTGTAGCAAATTAGGGGCAAAACAGGACAATGTGTTCCAAGTCATCAGTGTCTCCCGTACCACAATTGAAGAATAGTTATAAGGTGTTGTTCCTTTTTTATTTGTAAAATAGTTGGTTACTTCTGCACAGTTCCCATCTAAATTTTGTAAACATTTTAAGAGAATCTTTGTCATGAAGTTTAAGTAGATAACCTTCTCTAATAAAAAAAAAAACATTTGTAATACCTTCATATGAAATGTGAATTCTGGAACTGAATATTTTTTCCACATCATTTTGTGTAACTATGTCCTTGCATCTTTGTTTTATATTTGTAACTAATAGTTGTCTCACAGTCCTAAAATGTCTAATAATATGTAAGCTAAACTAGTGGGGAATGTTTTTTTTGTTTTTGCTGAAATGCATGCATTGCGTATTGTAACCTCTTCTAGAATAATCTGTTTGTTCTGCCTAGCAAAGCCTAGGGAATCTGTTTTCATGCAATGTCTGTAATCTAGGTATCAGCATTCTTTTCGGTAGAAATGGTGGTTAGTGCTGCTGATTTTGCTCTGTGATGTGATTTTCAAGTTTTTTTTTTTACAAATGTGAAATATTTTTTAATCAAGTATTTCTTATTAAAGATAAAGGTATGTATGTGTGAGTTATTTAACTAGATCGGCAAATAAAATAGAAAACAAGTAAGCATTAATCATCAACAGAGGAGGGCTGTACCAGTGGATTAATGCCCTGCTTGGGGGTGTTGGTATACGAGGCCGAAGGCTGAGGGCTTCCAACCACCAAGTGGGCATTAATCTCCTGTAGAGTCCGACGCTGGAGGTGATTAATGCGCTTGTAACATGGCAAGCACGACGGGGATATTGTGCGAGACATACAGCAGTCGCAAATACAGAACACTTGGCGACACTATTACTGCTGCTTGCTACAGTATGCTTGTTTTTGTTGCATTCCAGTCACTGTCATGATCTGACAGCAAGCGCGTTCACGATGCACGCTAGACAACCTTTTATATAGTGGCACCTATTTCTCACCCGACACCAACAGAAGATTACTGTGTGTAAGAGAGAACAACTTTAGAATTTTTGAATTCGTAGCGAGGTGTTCAATAAATTGTCGTTTGCCGTTACATACCGATCCCCCATGGAAGCAGAGCAGTATGGGAAAACTTTTCCTGGCGGGTATGTACTACTGAGACACTTACTAAGCATTTCCTCTGCTTCTGTGCCTTGTGTCTTTCTGTGCCACGGTATCTGCATGGTGAACATTTCTTTCCCGTCCTGCCACAGTTAAATACGTGCCCTGCTCTCTCAGATGTTCCGAGTCGAGGTGGGGGCTCACTGTTTCATTGGTTCTCTGTGACGGCGCTATGTCTACTCATCCATCAGCACCTCGGTGTGTCTCACTGGCTCTGCATGTGGCGAGTATAGGTGGTGACCTAGCGGGCTGCAACACTCTGCTGCTGTGGTGGCCACAGCTAGTACTAGCCAAGCGGGCACTACTGCTGGGTTAATCACCACTGGCAGATGGTCAGATGATGGGTTGGCACCAGTCGCTGAGCTCCATTTAGCTGCTGTGTCCAGAGCCATGTTACAAGTAAGCATTAGTCACCGACAGAGGAGGGCTCTACCGGTGGACTAATGCCCTGCTGGGGGGGTTGGTGCACAATGTCGAAGGCCGAGTGCATCCAACCACCCAGCGGGCATTAATCCCCGGTAGAGCCCGACGCTGGAGGTGATTTATGCGCTTGTAACATGGGCTCGACACAGAAGTGGCGAGCCTCTGTTACAGGTGTCTCCACATTAGAAATCTTCAGAACAGTTGAAAATGTAGCTGGAGACATTGTGCTCATTACACAGCATCTATTACACTTATGGTTATTTTGCTGCACATAACACAACTTGGTACAGGATCGCAGCGCAGTCAATGATTGCTGTGCTACTGCCGTTAAACATTACATCGACCCGTACATTTCTCTGTTAATAGATTTAGAGTTCGACTGACTGGCGCGTTCTCGTCGTTTCCTGTGATGGCATGAGTGATATGCAGATCGCGCATGCTGGCCGGGGCTCGATATCTCTCTATTCCTGTGGAGCGTCTTGGACATCCTCAGAGGCAGTCTCCATTTCCTTCTGTCACTCATCCTCTCCCTGATAGCAGAATGTCACTCTCTGTGTATTTTTCCACACCGTCGCTCTCTCGCTGTTAGTGCCGCACACTCTGGCCACTGCGGGTACTACACAAGTGGGCTCTAATGGGCTACTAGCACTGTGGACACTGTAGGTACTACACAAGCGGGCTCTACTGCTGGCTTAATCACCACTCATTTTCCATCACATGACACTTTTGGACCAATCCCCACTCTCCATTTACCTCATATCTTCAGAGTCATGTTACAAGTATTGTTTTATCATTTGAAAAAGTGTGATACACTCAGTATATAGTGCAGTGAATCATCACATAAGTTAATCAAGTATGTAGCAGAAATAGTGACTGTCAGTTTGGGATCCTGCTGCTTTTGTGCCATACCACATATAGGAGTGAAACTGACTTCAAAGTATTTTGCAGTTTCTATGCTGCAGATTCGTATCCTACACTTCATATATTTGTACAGTAAAAAAGTATGAAATAACTTTTTAAAGCCCATTTTCTATACAAAAATGTCAATTCCTAATACTAAAGTTTATACCAAGGTTCTGAGAGAGCAAGAGAGCCAAAGGCCCATGAGAGCTTTCATGCTAATCAAAAATCATAATATGTTGGAAATGTATCTGATAATAAATAAGCATCCAGCCTTGCTTTAAATTCTGTTCTGTTTTTGCTAATAATAACGTTGAGTGGAAGTTTATTCCAGGGTTTGATAACTCTTAAAGTGAAGAAAAATGTTCTCCGTAAGTAATTAAAGGTTTTGCTGATTAGCTGAAGAGGGTTGCCTCTGGTGTCATATATATTGTCTTTAAATTGTATTCCTAAATCTGTCATTAAAACGGGGTCCTGAATAATATCATAAAGAAATAATAAATCCTCACATAAATGACGAGTCTCTAGTGACAGCAGATTGAGGCTATTTAATCTATTTTATAAGGCTGATTATACATTCTTTTTATGTGTTTGGTATATTTTTGCTGAACTTTCTCTAGCTGATTATTATGGGACTTCTTATATGGGCACCAGAGCTGTGATACATACTCCAGATGTAGCCTGGCATAAGCCCTGAACAGGACATCATCACCCTAGGATCTCTCGTTGTGATGTTATGTTTAATGGACCAAATAACTTTATTAGTCTTATTAACTGCTTCATTAATATGATGGGCATATTCCAAGTTATTAGAGACTGTTACACCCAGATCTTTTTCATCAGTAGTGGTCAATAAAGTGCAATTTCCTAGGACATATGTTCTCATAGGATTCTGTGGGCCTAAGTGCATGACCTTGCATTTGTTATTATTTAACCTCATTATTTAACTTCATGAATGAACTGTTTAAAATAACATCGGCACTATTTATATTAAATTAAAGCTTAGAATGTTTTTAATTAAAATCATGAAAAAAAATACTGCAAGCTCTTGCACGGCGTATCTGTTATCCTCAAAACATAAGTTATAAAATGTATTGGTCTTTTTTCTGAAAAAATTAAAAATGACCCTACTTGCAAACCAGATTTATCTGTTCCCCATTGGTAGCAAGGCTATTAACAATGTAGTCCCTTTTATATTTAATAGACCATTCAGCAGAATGCTTTTCTCCATACCAAACTCTTATGTTATGGAATTTTGTAAATTTTCTATGCTGTTGAGACTCATGCACCACACTATATTGATTTAAAATGTATATAAAAAACTTACTTAGGTGTATTTTTAACCTATACCCTTAAATACCCAAACATAAAGTTGCCATGTTGCTGCTACATAAAAAAATCCATTATACTGTATTGAAACAAGCACTGCCACAATCCTGAATGAAATACAATTGAAGAAAATGAAAATTATATGCTAATTAAATGTTACATATATATATATATATATATATATATGTATTCATTACAAAAACTTTGTTAATGCATCAGTTAGGGTTGAAGCGACAAAAGTGGTGAAATGAGGCATTAGGGTTTATTTTATTTATTTATTTAGTTTTTGTTAACCGGGTAAGTGCACTAGCCAGCAAGTGACTGTTTTCAGGCACGACCCGGGAGGTAAAATTACAGAACATAACGATACAGTAAGGATAACGAAAATACATGATGTACAGAAATACAGGAAGATACATATGGCAGGATACAATGCATGACAAAGGAAAATACAAGGCAAAATACATTTCAAGGACATTTTCCATTGAGCGCATACATAAAGTGCATTGAAGGACCTAGGAAAGGGGAGAGGATAGGTGTAGGGGTAAGCCAGAAACAAGATGGAAAATGACAAAAGGGGGAAGGTGAGGAGGTGAGGAAAGGATAGAGGGAAGGATAGAGGGGCAAGGGCCAAAACGGGTGGGGGCTAAAGAAATGGCTAAGAATATAAGGACAGAGAGGTGGTGGCAGGAATAGGGAGGTAGGAGGGAGTAGAGGAGGGATGGCCGGGAGAGGGAGGAGGGTGAGGGTTAAAGAAAGCCATGAATACGGCAGCAGTGATACAAGGTTCCAACCTGCGGCCGAGTCGGTCGAGCCGAAAGACGTGAAGCCCGGAGAAAGGGTGACAGGGGTTACGGCAAAGATGGCAACAGTGGCAAAGGTAGCAAAATGCGGCTGGGCTGGTGGAACGGAGTAGAGCTGACAGGGCAAGGGATGATGCGGTGAGAGGAGGAGAGAGAGAAAGAGTTACGGCAGTAGCGGAAAAGGTAACAACGCCAAGCCGAGCCAGTGGAACCGAGAGACGGCAGGGCAGGGAAGAAGAGGTCGGTAGGAGGAGGTAAGTTTACGGCAAGTGGAGGTAATAGGGAACAATGCTCAGCTGGGAGGGTGGGACGAGTGAAGGGCAGGGATGACTCAGGAGGAGGTAAAGGCGAGGCAAGCAAGCAGAGAAAGGAAGGGGAGGCAGAGGGGAAGGGGGAAAAGGAGAGTGCAGGAGATGTGGTCAGGGAGAAGAGAGGAGCAGGGGAGTTGAGTGAAGGAAGGCTGAGAGGTGAGGGGAGAAGAGAACAGGGATCAAGGGGAAGCCAAGTGGTGGCAGGAAGTAAACAACAACTTGTAAATGGCAAAAGCTAATATTTGGCATACAGTCAAACAGATTCAAGCAGCAATTATAGTAAAACACCACATAAAACAACCATTGGGAAAGGCACAAGTGCTAGCAATAAGGAAGTGGGGAAAACAGGTTAAGAGCAAGGGGATCAGGTAGGATCAAAGCAAGCACATTTGTCCAGGGTTGACACCCTAACACCCCCCAAACCCTACCACCCTACCCCATCCCCACTCACCACAGACCAACAGGTGATGAGGTGTGCCTTGGGGTCCCCAGTCCTAACTCTCACCCCATTCCATGTGTAACAAACCTCACATGATACAATATAGGAGAATGGGGTGAGAGTTAGGCCCAATGGCCCCAAGGCACACCCCGTCACCTACTGGTCTGTGGTAGGTGGAGGGTGGTAGGGTTTGAAGGGTGTCAGAGTGTCAACCCTAATGCCTCATTTCCACACTTTTGTCACTTCAACCCTAACTGATGCATTAATAAAGTTTTTTTGTAATGAATTTCCTTACTTTTTGAGAAAGTGTAATGTAACTAGCAACTGGTGTGTTTTGATGGGAGCAAGGGCCCTCTGGGCCCCGTGCTCCCTTCAAGCTGCCCATTTTTGCATAATGATATGATATGTGGGATCATGGGCACTCTGGGCCCTGTTCTCCCACTTACACATAACTATGGAGCCATACAACGTCCTATAGGGCTGAAAAGAAACCCCTTGTAACACTACTTTGCCAATATCTCAGTAACCATAGCAGCTATGAAAAAAATTCCACTGTAGTTGCATTCATGACTTTGAAACCTCCACACATGCTCACCTAAAGGTGAACTAAGCTGCCTAAAATGAAAAATCTGTATATTGAATCATTTTCAAGACACGGGCACCGAAAGGTGCTGGGGGCACTGCAATGTTATCCTATGAGGAATAGCTCAACTTTGTAAAGGCATAGCTATGGAACCGATAAACATTTTTACACCTAAACAGCATAATTCACATCTGTGGGACAACCCCTTTTTAACCTGCATATTTCAAGCCAAAAGACCAAACCATTTATTGGCAGTACACTGGGAAAGTTTTTAAATTCCTTGTTCAAGAGGTGTCAAAATCCCCATTTGCGAGGTCAATCTCCATTCATGAGCTGTCAAAATCTCTGCTCATGAGAATTCCTTGTTCATCAGATTTTGGGCCACCTGGTCCTGATCTCATGGAAAAGGATTTTGTCAACTTATGAATGGGGAATGGCACAAAAAAAGGGATTTTGACAGCTTGTGAAAGGGGATTTTGACAGCTGGTGAAAGAGGATTTAAAAAAACCAATCCCCTTTCGCGAGCTGTCAAAATTGCCTTTCGTCACTTGATCCTTTTTCATGAGGTGACAAAATCTCTGTTAATGAGCCAGTCCTCATTTGCAAGATGGGCCAGCTTGCCTGGAATTCGCAATCAATGATTTTGTCAGCTAGCAAAAGGGGATCAGCTCGTGAAAGGGGATTTTGACAGCTTGCAAAAGGGGATTCAAAAAATCAATCCCCTTTCGGGAGCTGTCAAAATCCCCTTTCGCAAGCTGATCCCCTTTTACAGCTACCAAAATCCCTGTTCGAGAGTCAATCCTTGTTTGCGAGATATGGCCTTTTGGTCTGGAAATCGATATCAAGGATTTTGACAGCTTGACAGCTTGCAAACAAGGATTGGAAGCGAGTGACAAACAAGGATTTTTAAAATAAAAAATGGCAATTGTTTAAGAAAAACGAAGCAAACCAAAGCCATGGGTTTGTAAAGGGTGTCATTCTGAACAAAACCCATGCTTCAATTACCACATAACACATCCGGGGGCAAGTTACAACATTTTGTTTGTGGGGGAAAAATGGAAAACAAGATGGCAGCTCGCTAGAAGGGATTTTTTCTCATGAAGATGGATTTAAAAATTCCTTTTTGCAATCCCTTTTGGTGTGCACAAATCCCTCTTCACCACTGCGAAGCTTTCCAAAAAAAATGAACTAAGCATTGTCAGAACCTGAAATTTCAAAATGGAATAATTTTGTAATGGATTAATATTTTTTCACCAAACCAATGTTGGCTTGTACTGTGGGGCAAGCTCTTTCTTCCCTGAAAAATGTTAAAGTAAAATTCCAAATGGTGTGGAAGGGAGAGAGCAGCAAGTGAGAAATTTGGTGTTTTGGTGACCACTAGTGGTCAAACTGTATACCTGCAGGTGAAAAAGTAAGCTGAAAAAATAAAAGTGGTTTGCACATTTTGGGACACTATATCTCCATGCCCTCACATGCAAGTGAAACGAATCTTACAACTTCATGAGATATCTGCTTCATGATGGGGCATGGCAAATTCAATGCATATCACCCAAACCAAATTTTATGTAAATTGCAGGAAGAGCTGCAAAGTTATTAATGCACAAAGTGAAACAATTGAAGCAAGAATTTGACAAAACATCCAGATGTACACATTTTGGGACTGTGTATCTCCAGATATGCACTCTCTATCTAACTGAAACTTAGCAAATATAAAGATAAATTATCTGTAAGGGAACATTCCAAACTTCATGTAAATTGCAGGAACAGCTGTGAAATTATTACTGCACAAAGCAAAACAAAGCAAGAATTTGACAAAACATCCAGATGTACACAGTTTGGGACTGAATATCTCCAGACATACATGTCCCATCTAACTGAAAGCTGGCACATCAGAAGAACTATAGTCTGTAAGGGCACTTGAAAAATTTTGTGTAAATTTCAGGAAAATCTGCAAAGTTATTATTGCACAAAATGAAGCAATCAAAGAAAGAATTTGACAAAACATCCAAATGTACACATTTTGGGACTGCATATCCCCAGATTTACACATCATGTCTAACTGAAACTTGGCAACTAAAGAGAACACTACTCTGCAAGGACATCTACTACATTTTATGTATATTGCAAGAACAGCTATGAAGTTATTAATGCACAAAGTGAAACAATTGAAGCAAGAATATGACAAACATCCAGATGTACATATTTTGGGACTGCATATCTCCAGGTATGCACGTTTTATCTAACTGAAACTTAGCACATCAAGAGACCACTAATTTGTTAAGGTTTGTGCCAAATTTCATGTAAATTGCGAGAACAGCTGTGAGATTATTAATGCGCACAGTGAACAAAATCCCCATTCGTGAACTGTCAAAATCCCTGTTCCTGAGCCAAATCCTCTTTCGCAAAATATATTCCAAAGACTGAACTGAGCATGCTCAGAACCCAAAATGTCAAAACTAAATAATTTTGAAATGGATTAATATTTCTTCACCAAACCAATGGTGGCTTATTCCTTGGGGCAACCTTTTTCTACCCTGACCATTTCAAGCCAAAATTCCAAATGGTGTGGCCACAGTGCGATGGGCAAAAATCAGCAAAAAATGGCAAAAAAGTGAAAAACACACTTTTTTCACTAGGTGCTGCATGAAAAGCACACATCCAATCAAAACAAAACTTGACACATCAAAGGATCTATCCCACGGGACAGGGCATACCAAATTTCATGCAACTCTGTTGAACAGTTGTAAAGTTATTAAGGTGCAAAATTTGGGGTTTAACATTAAACTGCCTACTCAACCCTAACTATAGGGGTGCAACAGTGCCCCTATAATATATATATATATATATATATAGAGGCAAAAAACTCTGCTTAATGCATCAGTTAAGGTTGTTCCACAGCGATAAAAGTAGGAAATTCAGTGTTGAGGTTGAAAACCCCTTGGACCTCCCAGCCCACCCCCAACCAGCATTGGGGTGCGATTGGAGTTGTCGGCCTAACTCTCACCCCATCACATGTAAAGCAGCAGAAGTATAGAAGAATGGGGTGAGAGTTAGGACCGAACACCCCAATGCACACCCCAATGCCCTCATCAGGGGACTAAGCATTTTTTTAGATGAAAAGTCTGTATCTCACACCATTTCCAAGATACGGGCCCTGAAAGGCGCAGCGAATGCTGTAATGTTATCCTATGGGGAAAAAAGTGAAGTTCGGAGTGCCATAACTTTGGCTTCCTGTAATATTTTTTCACCAAACCACTAAAAGGCACATCTATGGGATGTTGGCTGTCTTCCCTCTAAATTTCAGCCCAAAAGACCAAGCCGTTATATTGCAGCAGGGTGCCAAAGGATTGTTGCAATGTGTTGGATGCCGTAATGTTGTCCTATGGGAAAAAGCATCAACTTTGGAGTGCTGTAACTTTGCCACCATGTAATATTTTTGCAACACAACACTGAAAGGCACATCTGTGAGATGTCAGCTGTGTTCCCTCCAAATTTCAGGCCAAAGCACCAAACTGTTCTTTTGCAGCAGGGTACCAAAGAATTGCTGTCATTTTCCCACAGCCTAGAAAAGTACTGTCGCAATTTGCGAAAGCTTTCACAAAAATTTGCTACACTTTCGTGAGTGCGACATTACTTTGTGAAAGCACTTTTTCCAGAAATTTGAAAAACATATTTCTGGGGTGTTTTACCCCAAAATAAAGACATGGCTAGCATCCTCAGGGCCCGACTAGGTGAACACAAAAATAATTAGTTGCTACAGGGTCCCAAATTTAAATGCCAAGCATTTTTCTGATCACTCACTGAAAACAAAATGGCAGATTTGCGACAGTAAGAGGGCCATTTGCAACAGTAAAAAGTGCATTTGCGACACTGTTGAACTTTTTGTTAACTTTTCCCATTGACTTATAATGGGAAATTGTTTTTTTGAATAACTTTTGAACCATTCAATATTTTTTCAAGAAATCTTCAAAAGGCACATCGGGGACCCTGGCCACATGTTCCCTGAAGATATTTGGACCAGTCGCGCAAACCGTGCAACCTGTAGGCATGACCGTAGAATTCCAGAAAAAAGTGTAAATGCACGTGCAGATCACGCTTAATAACTCCGCAGCTGTGTATCTGACTGGTACAAAACTTGGCAGATCCCAAGGTGTATGGGTCTTGATCACGTATTCCAAATTTCAGGCAAATCTGCCAAATGGTTGTAAAGTTATTAAGGTGCAAAATTTGGGGTTTAACATGTAAATGGCTCCTCAACCCTAACTATGGTAGCACTATCATGCTACCATAATATAAATATATATATATATTTTTTTTTTTTTTTTTCATTGCAAGACTGCTTTGTTAATGCATCAGTTAGGGCTGTTACTAAAGCGACAAAAGTAGGGAAATGTTGTGCTAGGGTTTCCATCCCTAACACTCTGCCCCCTACCTGCAGACACTGACAGGCATCAGGAGAGTGCCTTGGGATCATCGGCCCTAACGCTCACCCCATTCTATAATTAAATAACCTGAAATGGATACAGTATAGGCAAATGGAGTGAGCGTTAGGGACCATGACCCCATGCACACCCCTGACGCCTGTCAGTGTGTGCAGGAAGGGGGTGAAGGTGGGGCTGGAATGGGGTAAGCATTACATCCGACAACCCTAAGGAACACTCCCAATGCCTGTCAGTGTCTGCAGGGTGGGAGTGGGGTGTTAGGGTTGGAAACCCTAGCACACTCTTTCTTTGCTTTTGTCGCTTTAATAACAACCCTAACTGATGCATTAACAAAGTTTTTTGCAATGGATTTCCTTACTTTTTCAGATAGTATAAACATATCCTCACTCTATGTATGTTGCCATGATAACTTTGTAATTTTTTCCCATTTTGACACCACATTTTTAACATAGTCTTCTTATCACCATACCTCATAAACCCCATTTGTGAAAATGTCTTATTCCGTGGCAAAACGCCATTCTGTACCACAGGTGCAGAAAGTAATTTTGGGCAGGATGTGAGAAATGACAGCTGTAGTGTTCACGAGGTGGTGTGAAAAAATGGCTATGTTAAAAATTTGGAGTGAAAATATGAGAAACTGGCAAAGTTACACGCATGCGTAGGAAAATGTCAATGAGCGCACTTAACTCAGGTGTTTTTGAGTGTTTTTGCTCCAGATTTTCAACATGGGCTTTTTGGGACCCCACCTCATAAACGCTGGCACTGTCATTTTGTTACTTGGCCCTGAAAGGTGATTCTGTGCAAGGACCAAGCCATTCCATGCCACAATTGGGAAAACATGTTTTGGGCATGATGTCAGAAATGACAGCTGTACTGTTCTTGAGGTGGTGTGAAAAAATGTGTATGTCAAAATTTGGAGTGAAAATAATAAAAACTGGCAAAAATTACATGCATGCATGCATAGGAAAATGTCAATGAGCATGCATAACTCAGGCTTTTTGCATTTTGCACCAAATTTTAACAAAGTGATCCCACCATGAATAGTGAAACATTTTGTTACTCAGTCCCAAAAGGTGATTCCGCAGAGCAAGCACAAAATCACGTTTCAGGACTGAGTAACAAAATGACAGTCCCAGTGTTCACGAGGTGGGGTCCCAAAAAGCCCATGCTAAATATTTGGTGCAAAAATACTTAAAAATGGCCGAGATACCAACATAAGTTAAAAATGCCACTGACAGCCATTATACGACACTTACCTTGATTCTTCAATTCGCAGTTCGGCTTTGAAGAGTGCAGACATGTCCCAGTCCACAGATGATGATAGGAGATGACCTCTGGTGGTAGCTATAGGGGAATGGGGGGTGTGGGGTGCTCGGTGCTTGGTGGAAGGGTTGTGATGGGGGAGGCTGCTGGAGAAGAAGATGAATGACTGTTTTCTTTTTTCCAGAATTAAAAAAAAAAAGACGTCAGGGGACAGTTTTCTTTTTTACAGGATGAAAATGTTTATTTTGGGACACTGGGAGTAGGCTCCTCAGTGTCCCACAGTACTGGGAGGGTGTTCATAATGCCAACACAGGGATTGGGCACCCTGATGTTGGCAAACATAAGAGGGTGGGGAATATAAATCAATTCCTCTATGGGTGCAGCTTCCAACATGAACACAATGGGAGAAATGGAATACAGCACTCTGCAGGTTGCTGGGACACAGCCTGGCTTTATGCTGGGGTACCCCTGGTTGGAGAAAGGGAATACAGGTCTGTGGAGGTTGTTTGGGATATCCCGGCTCTCTGTTACAATCCTTGTTCTTCCTCCGAAGCAAGATTTATGTTGATGGCAGTGGGTCTTAACAATTCGATACTCAGGTTGGCTTTCCCAAGAAAAAGGAAATGCAGCACTCTGGGACCCCTTCCTACTACAAACCAGGATTTGTCACCCAGCTTTTCCAGACCACCTAAGAAACCTTTTTGGGCACATCATTTTTTTTCAAATAGGAATAGTTGTGCTGGTGGAGGAAGGCAATACATTAGTTAGTCAGGTTTTTTGGAAGTTATTCTATCACCTTTTGGGGGATTACTCAATACGGGGGCAGCGTGGCCTTCCACTGCAGAGCTCCAACTTACAATCCTTCTTCGATGCAGAATCTCTCTGGGGCAATGTGGCTTACAACTGTGGAGCTGTGACATACAATCCTTGTTCGATGCAAAATCACTCTCCGTACAGCTCCTCCAAAGCAAGATCCTATTCCATACCTGACATCTATTTTTTTTCCCATAGAAAATAATGGAAAATTCAACTTTTCATAACTTTACAACAAATTAATACTTTTGCACCAAATCTTCAAAAGGCACTTCTGTGAGGCCTACACTTTATACCCTGAAAATTGCAGCTAGGAATCTAAAGCTGTTTCTGAGAAACAGGTGAGCAAAAAAACAGCCAAAAAACACAAAACCTTCTGTAGTTTCAACACTCTGTATCACAAAAGCTACAAAAGCAGTTCAAACAAAATTTGCCACTTAAAGAGACCTACCCCAGAGCCTCTACATCCTGAATTTCATGCACATCCATTAAACCATCAAAACGTTCTTAACCTGCAAAAATTTTCCTTTAACATTAAACACCCTTATCAACCCTAACTATACTGGCACTACTGTGCCAGTGTAACACACACACACACGTGTATATATATATATATATATATATATATATATATATATATATACTCATAATTCACTTATCTTGCTTATGATAATCTTTAGATCATAAAATAGTACAGCACAATAGGTATGTGATCTTAAATTTTCACTTCTGTATGACTTAAGGTGCAAGTGCTATGACATTTTATATATCATACGTACAGTTATTCAATTCAATTCAAAATTTTTATTTGGTGGACAAATTAAAAATTGCCATTATAACTATATCAAACTATATAAAAGGGGAAAATTATTTTCAGGAATAAATCTATACAATGCAATAACAAATTGCGTATTATGTTATGCACATTATTAATGCAATCCCTGGTTATTCTACACAGTAATTTACTGGTTTTCATTCATGACAGTAATGTCATTGCACAATTTCTCTTTTAACAAGCCTATTTGTATTGCACAGTTCTCTATTAGCTATGCTTAGTTATATTGCACTTTCTCCTATTATTCCTTTTATTTATAACAAGTGCAGTTTTTTTTTTTGTTCTACTTTTTTTACAAAATTGGATCACATTTTCCATAATGTCTGGATTATCTGAGCCTAGAAGGGTACTCAACTGGTAGTTAGGGTCCATACTTAAAGTGCCCAGGATATTCCCCAAATAAAGTTTTCTCTGTTTATTATATAGTGGACAGAGTATCAGCAGATGTAATTGGTTGTCCATCCCTTGTTTACAACTATGTATTTGTGTTATGTTTTTATCATAAAATCCTCTAAATCTTTGGCTGATACAATACCCAAATCTAAATTTTGTTAGAATTCTTCTTTTGGATTTGTTTGTTTAATCAGATATGGGGCCAAATCATAATTCTGTTTATTGTCAGCCAACCAATTCTTATTTTAATATTTTTAGCTAAATTCAATTCATTATTTATATATATTTCCTTAATTCTGTTTTTAAATTTGGATTCTATTTCCTCTATAGGTATTATTGAACTCTTAGTTAAACAATTTAATAAGCCATAAGGTTTTATTATTTTATTAAAAATATTTACACAAGGGAAGGAGAACCCTCTGCTAATGTATTCAATGGCTTCATCCATACATGCCCTGGATAATCTCGAATCAGACATGGTATAAGTTTTTAACAGAAATAAGGCTTGTCTTTGTTCTGCTTTATAATTCACTGGTAATTATTCTAATTCTATTCTAATTAAGTTTGAGGAGGCACCCAGAGGGAGACCCAATAATTTTTTATAGAATGTATTCATAATTGACTCTAGGATCCCTAACCCCTCATTACCCCATATTTCTAACCCATATAATATTTGGCTACTAATGTTTGCATTTACAGCCTTAATACAACTGACAATTACAGTTATGTAAATCAGAACGCTATATACAGTAAGGTTATGTAAATGGAAAGCTGTTAGTGTTTTTTTTCCATAGGAAAATTAAGCCACTCAGTCATGTTTGAGGCTTAATATTTCAAACATTAATCAAAATGTAAACTTAAAAAAAATGGGATATTTAGTTTTTGTTGCTAAAACAAATTATTGAGGAAGTAAGGTTTACAGATTACAATGCTCTCTATTATATTATATCAAAGATGGTAAATTGGCTAATTTCAAAACTTTTGAATTTGGCTTTTATGAAAAATGCCATCTTTAGAGCTATGTATCTGTAATGCATTATCTCGAATTAACTGTATCAAACTGTATTAAATTTGTGACTATTATTAGATAAAAATGTGCAATAACAGGTTCTCCAGCAATGTGTTCAGCAATAGGCTGCCAAACTACAGAGATCAGAAAAATTGTTAAATTTATTGCCAAAACTGCAAATCAGTATTAGCAAAAACAGTCATAACTCAAAACAATATGACAGGTATTGTCAAAAGAAAGGCATTATTTTAAGTTCAATATTTAGAAAACTTTTAAACAGTTTCTATTTATACAGAATTAGTAATGGTACCTAGTAAATCTATAACAAATATTACTGTTCTTGAGAGTGCAAAACATTCTAGAGAATATTGGCCAAGTTCGGTTCTTAGGATATGAGCTGTTATGTGGTTGGGAAGAGTTTATGCAAGTATTATCTCCAGGGGTGCTAAGCCATCCAGATCCCAAACTTCTACTGCATAAAGTATGGCTGTATTTATTTTAGCACTAATTAATGCTGTGCATCCATCTACTGAATGCCCCCCATGGTATCATGGTATCTAATAAATATGTTGATCCCTGCAATACAGGTGGTTAATTTATGTTTAAGGTCATTCATATGTAAGTTCCAAGTGTATGTATTTGCAAAACGTACATCAAGGTAATTGTAATAATCCGTAGTCATTAAGGAATTTCCTTTAAAATACAGGTGATGGCTGGCCCAGTGGCGTGGAGGGCTATGGCATCCATGCTTTACCTCCTGCCATGCTGACAACCCGTGTTCGTGGTGCGAGCGGGTTCCCAGGGGTTGGCCGGGGAGGGAGAGGATAGAGCATCTAGAGGACAGCTCTCCTGTCCTGGGAAGGGGAGGGGAGGGGATGGAGTCTGCTGCTTGCCTGTCCCCTAGCAGCGACTGGGGGATGGCACAACAAATCCATACATAGGTGGTGGATGCAAGGCAGACACCCGGTGTGCCATGTGTGGAAGCATGCGCTGCTTGGCCATTGGCATCATTGCATGCCTCCGCTCCACACTTGGGGGATGGGAGAAACAAGAAAATACCCCAACTGGTGAGATGATGCCGGCTCCTTGTAGGCGTCACACCCAGCTAGCTGGCACCTCACTAGACATCCAGAGGTGAGTCCAGTAGATGCCGGGTGACGGGACTGGGAGGCGGTGGAAGGGGGCCGGTCGGGAAAAGCAGGAGGATAAATAGATAATAAAAAATAAAATAAAATAAAATAAAATACAGGTGATGTGTTCTTATCATTGCAGATCCAATGACAACCAACTGTGTTTTTTGAGTATTGACCTCCAAATACTTTCCCTTACATAAATGAGAAAATTTATCAAGCTTACTTTGCAAACCTAGCAGGAAGGTTGATAGTAAAACAATGTCATCTGCATATGCAAGTGAAGAGAAGATCAGAATGATGTAACTTCTCAATAACTGTATTAATATATAAATTAAATAATAACGGGGCAATGATACGTGCTTGTCTAACAGCTAAATTGGTTGTAATTTTATTAGTTAGTGCACCAGATGGAGAGTATTGTATTCTGCAACACTGGCTCAATTTTCAAAATCAGAACTTTGGCACAAAGTGCCAGCTCCAAACAGCTTTGCCTCAAGTGACACATTGTGTCAAAGTTTGCAGTCATCATGATTTTCAAACACAGGCTGTGTTGAAATCAGGATACTGTGTGCCAAAGCTGCCCTGTGTCACCCTTGCAGCAGAAGCGCCCCTGCACCAGGTCGAAAGGGGGCTTGCACCAAGACAGGGCTGCACCATCCCCTTATTTCGAATTCCAGAAGCCCTACCATGATTGCAAGAGGGGGCTCAGGTTAGACCATTCAGGAGTTGGTCTAAGAACCCTGTACCACTGACTAGCAGGGCAGCGATTGGGGGGACATGGACATTGGGGACCAGGGGGGTGAAGGAGCAGTGGGAGTGCCATGGGGTGTGACGAGGGTATAAGGAGGCACCCGGTGGAGGTGCCATGTGAAATGGCATGGATCCAAACAGATGGGGTGGGGGGGTTGGCACAGCTGCAGCATCATGATCCCATACCCCAGGTGACAACATCCTTGGCACCTACACCCCAGGACCCACAGTCTCCTACATGCAGTGACTGGCAATGACTGCAGGTTGTAGGGTGCATTTGGTGGATGGGTATGTGCCATGGGTGCCATGACATTCCCTGCTCACCTACACTGCCGGGGACTGTGGGTCCTGTGGGGAAGATGCCAGGGCTGTTGTCACGTGGGGACTGTGTTATGATGGTCTGGCCATGCCAACCTCTCCTACCTAGGTCAGTTGGCTTTGTGACACTGCAGCATGGCACATGTACTGGGTGCATTCTCAGATCCCTGTCACTGCCGCTGTACACCAGTGGCACCCCATCTGCTCCATTGGGCCCCGGTCCTCACCTTTCCGGAATTTTAACCCCCCAACTGCTGCAGCCCATCTAGCCTTGTGCCAGGTGGCGGGGGCTTGATGGAACCCTCTGTCAAACCCCTCAGCTGTACCAAATGTTTGGTGCAACCCTGTGGATGCAACAACTCTCGGGACTTTGGTACAGGGACCCCCATTTTTATAAAATAAAGCACAGGGTCCCTGATGCACCTGGAAGTTACCACAGCCACTACTCTAAGGGCTGATTGAAAATTGAGCCCCATGTCTCTTCATGCAAAAATAAAATAAAAATGCATCCATACCATAAGTATATAGGACTGGCCAGAGGGAATTATGACTGATATGGTCAAAAGCCATTCGAAGAGAACAAAACATGCAAATAACTTGCCTTTTTATGTTTACATACAGTATTTGTTTATTAAATGAGACAGGACAAAGCAATGGTGTACTGTAGACCTGTTCCATATAAATCCAATCTGTGATTCATTGAGATTTCCACTTGGTTCTACCCATTCCTCCAACGTTTTAGAAAGTATTCAGGGACCGGTCTCATTAAAAAGCATTAGTGGGTAGGAGATGTTACATTTTTATTGCCCAAAATGAGTGAGTGTTGTACAGTTTCATTTGTTGGTCTGAAGACAGGCATGGTTGGGGAAACAATCTGGGTATGTCACCAAGTAGGCCGGAGTACAAACCCAGAGATTGTAGTGAGTTCTTCCCAGCAGCATGCTACCATCTGAGGTACTGCAATTTCAAGAAACTGCCAGTGATCTGTGTCTGTCTGGGCAGAGCAAACAGAGCAAGGGGTGCAAAGCAGGTTAAAACAATATACTATAAAAAATAAAATATGGGAAAAAATACACAGCTCTTTTCATATTTTCATTTCGAGGTTAAGATAACAGAATGGACCTCTCAAGCTTTGCTCTTGAGATCCATATACTATTATATCAACCCCTTGATGGAAACACTGGCTTGTTGTTTATGGTCACCCACATATTATTCTTTATATTGTTCTCCATACATTATGTACAACAACAGATTGTGGGGAATACTGAATAGTGCTAGCTGCAGGTTCTGGAGAAACCATTGCCTAGTAAACCCTTGAGAGTGACAGCAAAATGTTTCTTAAATCTGCAACGGCACCTTTCTGCACTCTGAACCATCTTTCAGCTTTATCAGATGGAGAAGTTGACATACCTTGTGAGACTGTGAAAGGATGCTTTTGACAAAATAAAGGATAATTGTGGGCAGCCATGCAAAACAAACCTGTGTCTTCATCAAGATGCTTCCATGCCAATCAGGAACCTTGAGAGAGAAGCTCAACAGGATCACTGGTTTCCATAGAAAACTCAAGATGAAGACACAGACTTGTCTATGTATGGAATCCCATACATTATCTTTACATAGTGTATGGGCATCCATGCCCATTTCAAGCACTCTGCTTCCTTTCAGCGAAGTGGGGGTTGGGGAAGGCATTTGAAGGTTGGTGGTGGGCTCAAATTACTGAGTCAATGTACTGCAACTCTTCTGTAAGTTCAAGTTAAAATCAAAAGAGATTCCAGCTCAACTAGAGAGTTAAGCAGCTGTGTAGCAACATTCTAAGTTGTTGTGCTGTAGTAGTGACATCACTGTTGCAGCACAACAACATAATGATGTTACCACTGCAGCACAACAAGCGTATTCCAGGTATGGAATTCCATGCAAAACAGGGTTCCACCATACACTATATAAAGATTACTGGATGGCAACTATACACAACCAGTGTGTGTTCTGCCACAGATGGGTTCTGATTCCTTTTGACCTCAGAGTGAAACTCGAGAGGTCGGTGGGAATCAGAACCCCAAAGTGGAAGAACACTCTGGTTGTGCATAAAGTTGCTCATCCTGTATGTATTGTTTATAGTGTGTGGTATTATGTGAAATGTGTACACCGTGATTCTTTCACTTTTAGAATGAAACTGACTTATGCAGTCTCTAGAGCTTTTAGAATACTGTTGTACCACAGAAGGGTACAATCACATTCCATGACCTTTGAACTATGGCACAACAGCATTTTAAAAGGGATGGAATTCTATACAGAACAATGCTGTACTACACATTATATGTGGATAGTATGGTTAGTAGTTAACACCCTATATCCAACTAAGTTTGTTATTTACAGAAATACTGTACAGTTGTCTCTATAGTGAACACCTCTGGAGCTGGTTGCTGTGTTTACTATAGCTAGGTGTTCACTATAGCAAGATGTTAATAAGTCTTCTTAGGGAACACTGGGAGCCATCACTGGTGTTCACTGTAAAAGGGAATTTGTTATAGTGGGGTTCACTACAGCGAGGTAGTACCTTGAAATTCAGATTTCTGACAAAATGTGCAGAACTAGAGGAGAACTTCGTATACAAAATGTTAAAATAAGAGTAGGCACAAGATACTGCACTGGAATCCTAGTGTACTATGTACACGTGGATTTTGTATCAGAGTAGGAGATGGACTGGATTGGATTTTAGTTTTATAAAGTGCCTTTTAAAAACTCAGAGAGATGTACGTAATAACAAAACGAAAACAACAGAATAATAATAAAAAATAAATAAACAGATAAAAAAATAACAAAACACAATAACCAAATACAAAAAGAAAGCAAACAGCAATACAGACCACCAAAGATTTGTAGTCATTACTAAACTGATTCTGTATTTGGGTCATGGTAGGCCTAATTGACAAGCTACTTCTTGACCTCTGACTTGAAGTGGTTCTAAGAGATTTTAGCTCAGACATGTAGTGGGAGGGAATTCCATAGGATTGGGACCACTACATAGAATGCCTTTTGCCCCGTTGACTTTAAAATACAGCAGGGGACACTGAATAGCCACAGAGCCCTTGAATGGAGGCTTCTTTCTAGGTGGTATGAGAGGTAGGGGTGCACCCAACCTGTTAAGAACCTTGAATGCCAACTCAAAAGCCTTGTAGTTAGTCCTCTGCTTCACTGGCAACTAGTACAACTCACACAGCACTGGGGTAATATGCTCTGACCTCTTGACAGAGCTTAGGAATCATGTTGCCACATGTTACTTTAACTGTCTCCTTCCCTTCTACTTTCTTCTAACTATTCTGTTCACTCCTCTGACTGTCGTCTCAAATAAATTATCTACTGCAATCACTATCTATATAGCTGTCTGTCTATCTACCCATCCATCTCTCAGAGCTCTTCTAATAAACATCTTATTAGTAAATGATGTATGTTTAAATGTGAATTCACTTGATAATTGTCAGAATTTATTATGTACATAACTGCTTTTGTTGTTCTATAATTTTATTATAACATATCTGTTGTTACCGTACACAGGATAGTCCTGAAAATGGGCTTTGTCTAGTGCCCATATCCTGGTAAAATATAAAATAAACTTCAAAACTTCTTATCCCCTACATATTTCCGTCTTTCGGATGAGACGTTAAACCGAGATCCCATCTGCCTGGATTGGTGATAGTTCAGGTGTATGTTAAAGATCCCATGGCACTTATCGAAAAAGAGAAAGGGAATTTACCCGGTGTCCTGGCCAAATTTCCCTCATTCACTAAAAATACCACCAACAGCTTAATCTGGTTCAAGGTCAGTTGGCATTCATCTGTATCCCCCTCACCCGGGTCGTGCCTGAAAATAGGCAGGATTTGTCTAGTGCACTTACCCGGTCAACAAAAACTAAATAAATAAAATAAATAAATATTCTTGCCATAGCCTCTCCTCTTTGTGTTAATTAAGTGATAGTATTCAGTTAGTTGGAGTATACAGAACAATAATCAGCTGGTGTGGATCAAAGAATGCCAAGGCCAAAGGCTGAGTCATTTTATGTAACCCACACCAGCCGGTTTACGAGCATACTTCAACTAACTGAATATTTTTACTATTATTCAAGTTGGAGTTGAGTGGTTGAACTGTCACTCTGTTGTTTAGTTTTATTGAATGCCCTGTTGTAACAGCAGCAGCTTTTTTCAGTGGTAACAGGATTTTAAAAAATGGATATGAATATTTGCTGAGCAAAGTGCTGAGACAGTCTGGAGATACCTGTTCTGCTCAGCTGTCATATGCACACACAGGGAGAGCTGCCATTGAGGTCAGTCCTTGTATGACTTAAATGGCAGATGTGCTCTCGGCTGAGATTGGGAAAAAAAATGGATGTTTTCAAAGTGAATAATCTGTTTCTACTATATGCCTACATGAATTACTTCAGTAAATAAACATACAAGACAGACTTCATTTTTTTATTTAGTTTTTGTTGACCGGGTAAGTGCAGTAGACAAATACTGCCTATTTTCAGGCACGACCTGGGGAAGGGGGATACATATGAATGCCAACTGACCTTGAACCAGATTAAACTGTTGGTGGTATTTTTAGTGAAGGAGGGAAATTTGGCCAGGGCACCAGGGAAATTCCCCTACTCTTTTGATAAGTGTCTTGGGATCTTTAACATCCACCTGAACTACCACCAATCCAGGCAGATGGGACCTCGGTATAACGTCTCATATGAAAGACGGCACCTCAGAAGTGCAGCATCCCTCTCATGCTGCACTACAGTGTCAGTACTGGGATATTAACCCAAGTGCCAGATGTGGGAACTGAACCCACAGCCCTCTGATCTCCCAGCCTCAGAGGCGAGTGTGCTACCTACTGAGCCACTGACACTATCATGCTGCATACTGAGGGAAGGAGAAAAACTGGAGGAGTTCCATGGGACAGTAGCGCAGGAATGGGGGGATTGGTGGATGGGATAGTACGAAAGGAGATAGGTACTATTTTTATAAGTAATTCAATGAGGTGAGGTGTTTAGTGAGGTTTTAAAACCTCATATTTACTTGGGCTGAAGCAGCCAAGGTGGACCGACTCTGCGAGTCTGTTTTTATTTCTGTTTCGCATCTCAGGTTTGAATAACCAACTGTAGTTGTGGCTAAATTTTGATTGACTGAGGGAAGGGTTTAGTTTAGTTTAGTTTAGTTTAGTTTAGTTGAAAAACTTACTGTGGGAGGAGTTTTGTTGAATAATCAACTCTGGGTCTTTTCAGAGGTAGTTTGTGGGAGAATAACTGATGAGTGTTCTGCATTGTGATTGGCTTAAAACAGATATCTGTCGATAATCATGATTAATTGTACCTGTCACATTGAAAACCAGTCCACTAGGGCCAGCTCATCAGTGCAGTGGCAAGGCGTCTGTCTGCGGTGCAAACCCCGTGTTCGTGAACAGACTCAGGAGTCAGAGGGCTGGCCGGGGAGAGAAGGACTGAGCATCCCAGGGACTGCTCTCCTTCTCTGGGGGGGGAGAGTGTCCAGTGCTATGCAGAACTCTGGCAGAGGCTGGGGGTACCACTGCAGCCAGTGCCTCACATGAGGGGGGGGCAGGGCAGATGCTGGCATCATTGCATGTCCCTGTCCCCCCCGGGGAAAAATCATCAAAAAAGCATTGCCGGCTGCTAATGATGGCCCCCACCTCTGCCACCACTCCCTGCTGCAGACTAAAGTCCATCAGGGCCCCTCCCTGGTGGGCAAGCCAGGACTTTGTGATCATATTTCCTGGAGAGGGGGGCACGGGTTCATAATGTCGCATGGCAGAATGCCATGTGGCACAATTGCGTTGCGCAATTTCTTTTTATTTATTGTTCTGCGGGGGACTCCACCCCCACACCCCCTGTTATGGAGGGCTGTGCCCCTCGGACCCCCCTACTAAAGATTCCAACTCGTGGGGGGGTCCAACTCAGACAGCACACAGGTCCAGGTTTTGCCATAATGCCATGAGCTATTAAGCATACGACATTATGACCCGGTGCGAAGAGGGGGCGCCCGCCTGGTGGCTTCACCCAAGGGGGGCAAGCCTGGGGATGGGGGGGAGTGGCAAGCAGAGTGGGGGGACCAGAGCCTCCTGTAGGGGGGACAACAGCTGGTGAACAATAAAAGAAAACCAGTCCACTAGCCCTCATTTTGCATGACTGGGATTTAAGGTATTGCTATGTATGCATATTTTTGTTTCTTATTTCTTTTTGCTAGTTACTGTATCTACAATATGATCAGTGAAATTATGACAATTGTATATAGTTGCTCAAGATTCTTAGTACTTAATCATTGTCTTCTCTGGTTACTATGTACCTTATATCATGTTCATAGTAAAATACTTCCTTTTGTTCTTCCCTCCCTGGGATGCACCTGGAAATGAGCCTTAGTTCAGTGTGCCTTTGCCTAGTTATCAATTTTCAAATAACAAATAAATAAATAAACTCTGCACCAGATGCAGGTGACAAATGTGCTTATGAGCTAGGCCCTTGTAAGAGTGCATTGCAATACTTGAGTTGTAATGATAAAACAAATGCCTGTACTGCAGCTTTCAGATCCACAGGTTCTGTTAAGGACTGTAGATGGAAGCTGCTTTTAAACCATAGTGTCTTACTGCATATATTTGTTGATGTTGTGTCTGATGAGACATTCCAATTAGTGAAATAAATTACAATAACTTGCCTCTTTCAGATTGTATTATTTCCTTTCCTGGGTTGAAAATGACTCACTAGAAATGCATAGCACTAGCCAGTGGTACTTTCTGTCTTTTATGTCCCTTTTCTTTAATAAAGTATTAAGTAAATCGGTATACAAAATAGAAACTAGAGCCAATAAAACAGAATGTCCTACTACACATGTAACTTTTCCTGAAGCTGGAATTACAGTAGGAGAGGACATGTAGAACTGTGGTCCCAATGGCTTCATAACGGAAATAGCTCCACACAGAATTTCAGTAAGGAATAATCTGTTACTGTAGTTCATGTATGCTTATGTTAGCACAAGTGGCAACCTCTGTAAGAAACAACATAGCATACAGGGAACTAAGTACTGACTTACACACTTACTACCTATTATGTAAGGAATAAGCCACTGTTGGGTGTGAGGCAATACTGGAATAACTCCATGTCCTGGGCGGGTTGTGAGGCACAAGGCACAGTCAAGGGCTTTCAACTACCCAGGAACTATGATTATTTATTTTTTAATTTCTTTCCCTAGTTTGGCCCCTGTACTAATTGATATCCTCTAGCCCCATCACCAACCTGTCTCATGGACAAACGGGTTAATATCTACTTATACATGGCTATATTTGGCAGGTGGCCTACCATGTAGGGTTGTGCAGTGCCCCAGTAGTTGGTGTCGATGCAAGCACACCCATACTTATTGATGCAGCTGCGCACTGCATCAGCAGGCTCTCCGCCCCAGTCTGCTGGTCCTGCTGGTGCTGCTTGCTGACCTTCGCCAGGTGGCAGCATAAACCCTCCTTGGTATGCTCAATCTTCCCTCACCCAGCCAATCCCCAAGTGACCCTGGTCCATTACCAAACCCAGAACACCAGTGTGGCAGGCGGTTAGGTGACCAGCGCCTCAGACCACTATGCCATTATGCTGGTATTGGAAGTGCGATTATTGCAGTGTTGACACAAATCCAGAGTTTATTATTCTACTTATAACATTTGGAAAAATGTCAAACATGTTATAAATAAGGATACTGAATGCAGTATTGTCCTCATGCTAGTAGTACTGTAAAAGCAGTAGGACTATGGTGGATATTTTATTTAGTAAGTAGATGTAAAAATGCAAAATATGCATTTAGAAAATAAATGAGCAGCAGTTTTACATAGAAAATAATATGCTGATGTTAGTTTGACATCAGCTCTCTCCTTTTTTCTCAGATTCTTAAAACTGAATATATTACTCAGCAATCTGCTTTGTGTATGAGGGTACACCAAATTGTTCATGTCACTGCCAGAATATGTAATGAAGACAGTGCACCAGGCAGATGTGTCGTACTTATTTATCCAAATCCTCTTAATCACTCTTCATGGCCATGCTTCTTATTGTTCAGGCACCTTTCCAGTTCCATCTTTGACATTGTTGGGGATCAAGCTATTTAATGAAGTGACCTATGACTGAAAGTAGAACATATCCCATGCTGTGGGTCTGTTCATTCTGCAGATATTTCAATGCAAAAAATAGCCACTATCTGAGTGATTGATTGAGTGATTGAGTGATTAATTGATTGATTCATTCATTCATTCATTGGTTGACTGACTGACTGACTGACTGACTTGATTGTTTTACCAGGACAAATTCAACAAAGCACATGCTCATTTTCGTAGACGTTCTGGGATACAGTTACAGCAGAAGACATTATACAATGACAAGGAGAAAGCAACCATATACTGTACAATTAAGTGCAGAATACCTTTCATGTACAAGGACATACAATGTTAAAGTTGGAGATGAGTCCAATATTTCATGAAATTTGCATATAAGTAACTAGTACACTGAATTGTGATCTATGTTGTAAATTGTTCCACGACTGGGAGGCAGAGCATCTGGTAGACTGTGTACCGAAATTAGTTCTGAATTTAGGTATTGAGAAAGTTAGGCTACGGGTGCTTTGGCGAAGACATCTAGAACTGACCGGTGTGAACAAACTAGTAAATGTATAACGCTGCCAGCAAGGATGCAATGCAGTAATGTGCAGTATATTCCAAAACACTGCAGTATGCTGCAGGGAATGATGTAATGCAATGGCAATTAAGCTCTCTTTTGCTGCAGTATGTTGTGACATGTCACTTACTCAGGTTACTGCATTGCATTCTGGCTGGCTCCACTCTAAGTAGGGAGTGTGCCTACTAAAGCTTTGTATATTCAAGAATTGAGGTGCTTCTTCTATCCTTTAGTGAATGCCAATTAATGGTCTCATATAAGAGACAGTGATGAACTCAGTTATTCTGATTTTTAATAAAGCAAATAGCTCCATAGTAAAGTATTGTACATCAGTCTAGATAAGTGAAGAAGGAACAATGGAGTAAATGAGATCTTCATAATCTAATCAAGGGAAGAAAGTGCTTTGAACCAGCTTATATTTTACTGATCTATTAAAACAATTCCAGTTCTCATAAAGGAATCCCAGCCTTTGCCTAGTGCCAGAATCAGATCTGGTAAACAAAGGAAATTAGTCAGGTGTGTTTGACTTATGGCCTGATCCACCTATAAAGTGCAACAAACCCTAGGAGGAGCTACCAGTTGGGAGGGGTTCAGTTAGGTACCACCGAAGAAGAAAAGGATCTAGGGGTGGTTATAACAAGGAACCTGAACAACTCAGTTCAGTGCAGGAAGGTGGCAGGTAAAGCCAACAGGATGCTGGGGTGTATTACAAGAGGAATCTCCTCCAGAAGGAGAGAAGTGATCCTGCCTCTGTACAGGTCACTGGTCAGACCACACCTGGAGTACTGTGTGCAGTTCTGGCACCCATTTCTGAAAAAGGATGTCAGATTACTGAAGGGGGTACAGTGCAGGGCAACAAAGATGATCCAGGGTTTGGAGGACAGACCCTACGAGGACAGGCTGAGGGAGTTGAATATGTACTCACTGGAGGAGAGAAGGGGTTGGGGGTATATGATTGAGACCTTTAAATACATGACGGGGATACACAAGACTGGTACAAAAGGGGTATTTAAGTTGAGGAGGGGGAGGGACACGAGAGGACATGGTCTCAGATTAGAGGGGGAAGATATAGGAGAGAGATGAGGAGACATTTTTTCACAGAGAGGGTGGTGGCTAAGTGTAACACTCTGCCCGAGGTGGTGGTATACTGTAGGATGGTGGGCAGTTTTAAAAGGGGATGGGACAGGGTGAGATGGGTGGGTAAACGTGAGGTGGAGAGGGGAGGGTGGGGCAGCTGCAATGTAGGGAGCTAGCTGCATATTCGAGCACACTAGATAGACCATGAGGCCTGTTTCTGCTGGCAGATTCATGTGTTCATATGGTGCACACTACAGAGTAACCATTTGCACATGCAGAGCACACTGCATGCACTCGTGGACAAGGCCCCCTGACCCAATCAACTCTGCTACTTACATTATCTGTGTAATCAGAAGACAAAGAAGGGGTGGGGTGCACATTCATGGCATTCCTGAATTCAGGTATGCCAGGCTTTGGAATTTATTTATTTATTTATTGAAATGTTTCACCAGGAAGGCACACTGAACAACAGGTTGCTCGTCTCCTGGTGCGACCTGGGGGGAAGGGGTACAATAGGGATGAGATATTTTACATTCAAGTTACAAAGATCAACATAACATACAATTAATTAAGGCAGTTGTTAGTGTTGTATACATATGTAATTTGTGAGAACAATTAATAAGTGCAATGGTAATAAGTGAACAAGTGCTATTGTGAAATAAGGGGTGAAGGAGAGAGAGAGAGAGAGAGAGAGAGGATGAGATGACAGATAGTGCAGAGTCGTGTCCCAGAGAGAGACTCCTTCAGGATGCGGGGAACCCTGCAAGGGGCCAGGGGACTGGAGTAGGGATTACAAAGGGAGAGACACAGGGAGTAAATGATTAACACCTAGGGGGAAAAATAAGGCCTGACCCAAAAAGAGAACCCTTCAGGACTGATGAACCCTGCAAAGGGGCAGGGAGGTTCAGGCAATTGTAAAACCTCCTGTGGTTAGGCATTGTAATTATAGAGGGAAACTGAGAGGGAGGGAATGAGAAATAACACCTGAGAGGGGATGAGATCTGATCCCAGGAACCCTCCAGGATGCTGGGAACCCTGCAAGGGAACCTGGAAGGCCAAGGATAGGTAGATGGTGAAGAAAAGGTGGCAGATATAGGCACTATAGGACCCCTTCAGGCTAGGGAAAAGGGGGAGAGAGTAGAGGAAGGGCGATATGGGTATGAGAACCTATATGAGAAGGGGTATGAGAAGGGAGAAGGGTATGAGAACTAGCACCTAGGAGGGGCTAGGATCAGTAGAGGCAGTAGAATCGATAGAGGCATTGGGTAAATTCCGAAGGGGGATGAACTGTAAGGAGCAAGATGAAGGAAATTAAGGGGGGTCATTACAGGAACAGTTAAGTGCAAGATAGTTGGAGAGGACAGTGTTGATGGAATAGAGGGAGGAGTAGTGTCTGATTTAGGAGGTAGACAGTTCTATATTTTAGGGAAATGGTGAAAGTACCCAGACTGGCTGGAGAGGATGAAGCGGTGGGGGGCAGTCAGTGTACGAGAGTCAGTAGATCTGAGGGAGTGGGAAGGAGGAGGGGGGGTTACAAATGAGAGGGAGCTGTAGGAAGGGAGTTCACCCAGCCAGTGTTTAGTGGTGAGTTTAGCACAGTGTGAGAGGCATCTATTTGTAAGGGAGGGGAAGGAAGGAAGGAAAGAGCTCGATAGAGGTCACAGTGGTGGGTGCGAGAGGGAGCATCAAGGGCAAAGCTGCAGAAGGAATTTTGGGTGGTATGGAGGTTATGTATGGAGATACCTTATAAAATTTCTCTGTGATCCCCCTGTCATGACCTCACCTACCGTGGGCCTCTCACAAAAGCACCAAGCCCTCCTGCTATGGCATGGAGGTCTGGGAAGTGTATCAATCCCATATTTCAAGTCTGAAAAATGTTTCTGCTTGTTATGCAGATGTGGGAGTCCTATCCATACTGTTGTATCCTGTGATAAGAGAAAAAAGAAAGCAGTAGCACTCAGGAATAATGGCATGCAGGAGAGCTCATTTGTAGGGCTCACGGCATCAGAAGTAGTCATGTTGCAGCCTGAAGACATCACACCCACCCTAATAACTGACTATCTAGTGAAGATCAACCCACATAAATCCTAACGGACAGACAGGATACACTTCAGGATGGTATCCAGTGAAAATAGCAACTACAAATGAGCGACTCTCCAAAGAGGGACTCATTTGCAGCACTGCACATGTGAGCTACCCTGTAAGTGTAGCGACAGAATGGGATAGCAAAGGTAGCTATGAGTGAAGGAGGGATACAATGGCGACCAGAAGGGGAGGGAAAGGGAAGAGGTTTTGTGTGGGGTAGTGTGGCATGCTGCTGCCAAGCTAGCCGTGTGGTGTGGTGGTGAAGGTGGCTAGCTTTAGGGCAGTATGTTAAATAGAAACATAGAAACATAGACTTTGATGGCAGATAAGGACCGCTTGGTCCACCTAGTCTGCCCATTTCCCTACCTACAGGATAAGCTGCAGATCCTGGTTAACCAACAGCCTATTTCTTCCTACCTCCCACTAAAATCGCCTTATGTCTGTCCCATGTATTCTTGAATTCTCCCACAGTTTTAGAACCCACAACCTCCCCAGGAAGGCTGTTCCATGCGTCCACCACCCTCTCTGTGAAAAAATACTTCTTGACATTGCCCCGAGCTGTCCCCCCCCATCTTCAAATTGTGCCCCTTTGTTCTTGCACATCTCTTTTTCTGAAAGATGCTACCCTCTTGGACTTTGTTGATTCCCTTGGGGTACTTGAAAGTTTCTATCATGTCCCCCCTCTCCCTCCTTTCCTCGAGGGTATACATATTGAGCTCCTTTAGTCTCTCTTCATATTGCAGAGAAGGGGTCTCCAGAACTGCATGCAGTATTCCAGATGGGGTCTCACCAACTGTCTATACTTGCATGGCGGGTTACAGAGTATGCAAAGCAGAAGACCAAGCTGCAGAAAGAATATGAAAATGTCAGAAATAGTCTCCGACAGCAAGCTCAGAAGATCCAGGAGCAATCGGAGGAAGCACACAGTATGAAGAGGCGGGGCAAGATACACAAGAAGTATCCAAGAGTACCAGCTTATGGCCAAAGACCTGAACCATAAGCTGCTCACAGAATTGCAGGGGAGGGAAGAACTCAGCAGAGGCTTGGTGGAGTTGCAGGCATCCACATGGGAGGAGGAGTGCATCCAGCTAAATGCTGTATGTCCCCAGGAACTGCTAGGACCCCTGGGGCCTGATGGCCCTGTGGCATTGGATGAACGAACCAGCCAGCATTTGCTTACAGAGGTGGGTGCTCTTATTTTCCAAAGATGTTCATAAATAACATAAGTTTTACTTATTGTGCCATAATATTTAAAATCATATCTGGTTGGTCCTGTTTCCCTGCCAACATTTTACAATTTCAATCCCTTCTTGGCACCCCATTACCACTGCTGGAACCCCAGTGTGACATGTTTAGACAGGGAGCAGCTGCAAGCCCATAGATTGGGTTACAGTCATAACATTTCTAAAAGCTCCAGTTTGAGCTGACCACTGTCTCTGCACTAACACCAGGTGCATACTGGCACGGTGCCTGCCAGTCTGTACCTGGTCTTGGTACAGCACAAGACACATGTAGGCTTCAAACCCGAGCTATTTAAAAGTACAGCAATATCAGCAATATATTGCTGCACTTTCAAATAGCTCCAGTTTGGAGCCTACATGTGTCCGGGCTTTAATGAGATCAGGTACAAACTGGCAGGTACCCTGCCAGTATGTACCTGGTGTCAGTATAACATGGACAGCGTCTGACTCCAAACTGGAGCTTTTAGAAATGACATGACTACAGTAATCCTATGGTGGCACCCCGACTGCTCTGCACACAACACGTCACACTGGGGACAGCCACAGGTTGCTGTGGGCACACCAGAAGGGGATTGAAACTGTAAAATGCTGGCGGGGAGGGCGCAGAATCAACCAGATATGATTTTAAATTTAATATGGCACAGTAAGTAAAAAGACTTATGCTATTTATGAAACAGCTAATCGGGCCCTGCTTCACATGGAGATGGAGTCCCCTCAGACGTGGATATTTCCCTTCAAATAATTTTATAACAGTAAAATGTTTCCTTGCATTTTCAAACTTGAAATGGTAACCGAAACCCATACATAGGGACATGTACATGTAAGGGGGGCAAATCTGTAGTGCCCCAGAGTTGAGGAAGCACAACAAAGAGAGGCAAGAACCCTTTCCCAAGTTAAGGATTTGAATTTTTTTTCTCTCCCTCTCATCTCTTTCTTTTCTTCTCTTCTCCCTCCCCATCCCAGCCTTAGTTCTATTAGCATGTTTTGGTGGAGTGAGGGACCAAGTGCAGAACTTAGCCCTGCCAGGAGACCTTCCCCTGGACATGATAGACCCAAACCCCAGGGCTGCCAGGCAAGACCTTCCCTACCCTAGAAAAGATCCTGGGGAGTAGCTTCAGGGGTAGTTGAGGCTTGGCTGGCAAGGTGGAGGATGCGAGGAGCACAGAAGCCTAAACTTGCCTCTGGTGAGCCTGTGGTTCCTTTGACATTGCTCCCCTCCAGCTTCAGTCCAGCAGCAGCAGCAGCAGTCAGTCAGGTTGAGGTGCAGCTCCTGACCTCCCCTTCCCCTCTCTCAAGTCCAAATCTATAGATCTATAGAATAGTGTTTCATAAATAAATTTTGCTTTTCTTTGCTTTGTCGATCATTGTTGCGGATCATCCAAGAACAATCTGCTCAACCAGGATATGCCAGCTTTTCACCCAGTCACAGAGGAGTGCCAAGTTCTTCACTGTCTGGCTACAAAAATCTTCTTTGTTGTCTGTTCACCCAGGGTATGCCCCCTGACAAAGAGAGTCCTTCTCAAAGTGCCATGGCATGTCAGTGTTTTTTGCTTGAACTGTGCATCACCTTATGATTTCAAATAAAAGCTGAACATTTAAGCTTTTTTCGGCATTGGGTGATTGTTTGAAATGTGTGTTTTTTTCCGAGAGTGCTCGGTCTCTATTACCTTGGGACTGATTACATGTCGGCTGCCTGTTGACCTGAGCTAGCTCGCTGTCAGATGTCTGTTACATTATGCCACATTATGGCCTGGTATAAAAAGTGTTTTGTGGGGTCAGTTCCTAATTGCTGATCAACCAATGCATCATAAAGCCCAAGCTTGATTCATCAGTATTCTTGTCATCTTGGCAAAGTGCACGCAAAACTTGGACAGAAAGTGGTTAACCCATTATTGGTTCAGCCAATTGCTTGTCTCAACTGTATTATTTTGTCTCAACTGTATTATTTTGTTGCTTGTTCTATTATTTTGTAGCATTGTAGAAAAATAGCTCTCTTGTTGCACCTTTTGTCCCTTGTAAATAAACCTTTTGCATCTTGGTCTCTGAGTAAGCTTCCTGCCTCTCCTTCCAGATGTAGTTGGCCTATCCTAAACCAAAAAAATTGAGACACAAACCCTATTCCACCGGAGCTTCTGCCCCATATAGATGGAGAACTGTAAAAGTGGCTAATGTGGTCCCCATCTTTAAAAGGGGGCAGTGCTTAACCCTAGCAAAAACAGGTTGATAAGATTAATAGTCAGTGCTGGGAAAGGCCCTAGAATTCATTAACATGGATGGAGTGATGGAGCACTGGTTGAGTATAATGTAATAGTACTCTGTCAGCATGGCTGGATTGTGGTGGATGGGCACTACTCCAAGTGAAGAGGAGTACTCCCCTCAGTGGAATCCTTAAAGGGTTGGAATTAGAGCCATTACTATGTAAAACGTTCATCAGAGATCTGGAAGATAGGGTCTACAGCAAGCTGCTTTGATTCTCTGATGACACACTGAGTTGGTCAAGGTGGTAGACATCTCTGAGTATGGAGGCAAACTTCAGGAAAACCTGAGCAAGCTGGGTGATTGTTCAGACTCCTGAAGCCTGAGATTCAATGTACTGTAGACAAATGCAAGGTGCTACACTTGTGGAACAAAAACCAGGAAGACTCATACACTGTGTGGGGCTTCCTTTGCTGCAATGGAGGAAGTGGGAAAGGACGTGGGATCATAATAAACAAGAGGATGAAGCAAGACATGCAATGTCTGGCTACTGTCAAGAGGTCCTGCAGAATTCTAGGGTGCATCAAAATGGAATTGATCCACAGGATACAGGAAGTTATCATGGCACTTTTAGAAGTCCCTCCTCAGGCCCCACTTGGAATGCTGCATGCAGTTCTGGGCTTCTCAGTACTAACATGGCACTGAGGCAGTACTGAGGGTTCAGCTCTGGGAAAGCAGAATAATCAAGGTATGGAAGGCAAATGCTATGAGAAGAGACTGATGGTCCTTAATATGTTCACATTAGAGAAAGGGAGGCTGATGGCACATGATCCCAATTTTCTGCATACCCAAGGGTATCTAGAAGATCAAACAGAGTTGTTTGAGGTGGTGTTCCCCAGCAGGACAAGGGGGCACACCATGAAACTCAGAGGTGGCAAATTAATGGGTAATGTTACAAAGCACTTCCTACCAGTGGTGACCATGGGTATGAAGACAGTATAGGCCATTAAGTTAAGCCTGGACAAATGGCTGCTTTCTGTGGGACTCACTGGATACCCTGGGTAGTACAGTAGGTAGGGAACCCCAAGTAAGTACATGTTTGCACAGCATACTTACAGTTCTTATATCTGCTTATGAAGCAGGGACAAAAATAATTGATCTCTAGTGTCCTTTCTGACATTTAACCTTTAATAAATAAGGAAACACGGAAACTGATTGCTGAAAAAGCCCAACTGGCCCATCCAGTCTGCCCAGTCCTAACTATAATACGATGTGAATGCCCTAGTGGTAACTCACTAGCCTCATACAGTATGTTTGCCCCACTCTGACTTAAATCCCTCCACTAATCTGGCACAGACTGTCCCCTCTGGCACCTTGTTCCTCTTATCCTCCACCTTCTCGGTAAAGAAATGTTTCCTGACATTATTCCTGATACTCTCTCCCGCCAGCTTCTTTGAGATCCCCTTGTGCCCATGTTCCTGCTAATTGTGAACAATTTCCTGGTGATCACTTTTGTTTATTCAGTGAAGAAACATAAAAATTTCAGTCATACTGTAGTCCCCTTCTTCTTCCTGTGTCCAGTGTATAGATGTTATGAAACATATGTTTCTATGAGGGAAGTGGTCAAAAGGAATTAAACAAGGGTGCAATAGGTATAAAAAGATAATATAAGTGGGAGGGGAAGAAGACACAAGGGTGTGTGTGTGTGTGTGTGTGTGTGTGTGTGTGTGTGTGTGTGTGTGTGTGTGCAATCAATAGGGTACTCACAACATACCAAAGATAAGGTTGGGCAGACTGGCTAGATCATGAAGCATTTTTCTGCTGTTATTGTCTATGTTTCTATGATGAGGTCCTCTAGCTTCTCCATGTAGGACTTCTCCTGCTGCTCTTGAATCATTTTTGTTGTCCCCTCTGCACTGCTCCAATCCTATCCCTATCTGTAGTCACTCCAGAACTGCATGCAGTACTCCAAATGTGGCCACACCTGGGATCTGTACAGGGACATGATCACATTCTTCCTTCCGCTGCTGATCCCTATGCTTATGTACCCCAGTATCCTAGTTACCGCCCCCACTTCTCTGTTGTGTGTTTTGATAGCACTCTCCAGGTCACCACTGTTCCACACCCCCTGCATTCCACCCTCCAGTTGTGCCCCCCCCATGTTTGTGTTATATTAGCAGTGCTCTTTACTGACACTAATCTTAACCTATATAGAGAGTTGAATGTTCTCCAGACAATTGCTGTATTGTCCTATTAAGACCTCACCCTTGGTGAGGTTTATCAGTTTTCTCAACCCAGGGATTTGCTCCTTATCCCAGATATGGATTTGGCTGATTTTCCAAGAGTTGCTGTATTTAAACATCGAAACATAGAAAAAGAAATGGCAGAAGAAGACCAAGGGTTCATATAGTCTGCCAATGTGTTCCTTGGACCTACTCAGATCCTAGGACCCAATGCTCCTTTTGCCTAATGCCTCCTACTTTTCCTGTTGCTTTTGATCTCACATTTCCCTCTTAAAGCCTTACCTAAGAGAGGGTATACTTCCTTACTCAACTTTTTTCCTGTTCCCAAAACAGTAGACATGTCCGGAACAGTAGCCCTGAGACCATGATTTTGCCTTTGAGGTAATAATGTCCCACTCCTAAGTTGCCTGAACTGTTCCAATCCCATTACCCCTTCCCCCCACAAGCACACATACTAATCAAGTCTGAGTGTTTATTGTGCCAAGACAGAGACTGGACCAGCATGACAATCTCATTAGGGGTTATACACATTTTGTATTAGCTTAGGAGTTTTCTTGTGTGTGCTGCATACCTGTCATGTGAGCCTTTGTTGCTCTGCTTGTCCTCAGTTAACCAGTTTGATCTTACCTTATGGCGATGTGCAGAGCCGTAGGAAGGCATTTTGGTGCCCTGGACAAGAGACTAATTTTGCGCCCCCCCAGAAAAGAGCCGGGGGTCTGGGGGCAGCAAGGTCCCCAAAAGCTCTGAGGGGTTTGCATGCTCTGAGGTGAGTTTTGGGGCTTTTCTTGAGGAAAAAACATACTTTTGTTACATGTTCCCTACCTCTGTTTTCAGGGAATATTTTGCTCCTCTGAAATATGAGATGTGGGAGACTCTGGCTGGAAAAGTAAAATAAAGCTCTGTTTTGCTAATCAAGTTCCAACAAATAACATTTACTACTAGTCTACACTCCAAGTTTATGATACATGATTGCCAGCTAAAATGCAGAGGGCTTCTGCCATCTTAGCTGGCAAATGTGGCAACAGGGAAGTGTAGACAGAAGGAGGATAATTGGAGCGAGGGAAAAAGTCTTGATTAAAGAGCAGGTGTTCACTGTAAAATTCCAAGCCCCTTACAAACATATACAGTAGCTGACCTGCTCCAGGTTGAGGGGTATTAAAATACCATGAGCTTCAGTCCAGTAAAAATTACAGGACTCTATTTGAGCCTCAGGAAAACAGAGCTGCTTCCTGAACCTGCTAACATGCCCCAAGGCAGTCACTGGAACACACAAAAGGGGGCTGTGGGTGCCTTAGCAGGTTCAGGAAGTGGCTCTGTTTTTCCTGGGGTACACATTAAGGGTCTTCTAACTGTTTTACTGATCTGAAGTGCATTTCATTTTTAATACCTCTCAACACTGGAACAGATCAGCTACCATGTCCGTTTGTGAGGGGCTGGAAACATTACATTGGGCACCTACTCTTTAAAGCGCAGCTTACGCCATTAGGACAACTTTAACAAAACATAATATTTAGACACAGCTCAGCTTGTATTTCACACGAGTTCTGTATTTCTCCTCCCCATTATTTATTACTGAGGTCATTTGCATAAAAATAGGATCTTTGCTCCTGAAGAGTTCATCCATTCCTGTTGTTTTCTCCCCACCTGATGTCATAATGCATGGCTTCTGACATCCCAATTACTCCATGGCAACAGGCTGTGATGTCACAACAGAGGACTATGACATGAAGTAGGGAGTAAGTTGAAGAGGCAGATGAACTCTAAGGGATATAGAGCATGTTTCCATGCAAATTTCACAGTAATAAGTAATGGGAAAGAGAAGTCTATTAAATAGAATGCTAGCCGAACTGTACCTAAATATTGCTTTTTTCTAAGTTTTCTTTGAGGTGTCAGCAGCTCTTTAATTGTATTGTATCTGTGTATGTATTGGGTATTGTGATATACATATATATATAGATATATATATATATTCACTATTGTAATACATATATATAAATTTATTTTTATAGGCTTAAACACAACCAATTGACACTGCAGTGCCAGTGCTGCTGTTGCCCAGTGCTTGGCTGTCCTGAGTGCTGCAGCTGACTCTTTATTAAGTAGCAGTGAGTGGTCTGGTACCAAGTACTGGTAGTAGGAGACGGGGTCCAGGCTTGCAACATCACCAAAGCAAGAAATCCCTGCCCCTTAGAGACCACAACTGAACTGACTAGGTCCAGACTACCTGAGCTTCTTTTCATCACACTCAGGTAGCACATTCAGACAGGCACCATTTTTTTAGGGTACTGGAGGGGGCATCGTATTGCAGCAGTAGAAGCTATATTTTTGAGGCCTGGGGCATGGTCCCTGGAAGGCTGGAAATGTGTCAGTCAACCCTCACTGAGTGGACTCCTTGATTGGCTGACTGTGACAGCACTCTTCCCATGCTCCTTAATTGCCTGCCCACAGTGGCTGGCAATCTTCCCATGCCCGCGGGGGGCCTTAATTGGGTGCCTGTGGTGGCACTCTTCCCTACGTGCGATTAGACAAAAATCTCGAAGTCACTTCTGGCTAGAATTAGAGAGAGCAATTTCATCTCTCTCCTGCCCTTTGTCTTCCTTGCAACTTTCTGTTTCTGCTTACTGTGAGGTCTGACCGCACCCCAGAAAATTAACAGGGCAGGTGGCCAGTCATAAATTAGCAGACTTCAGGCTGTTGTTTGAAGATAGATTACCTGTAGCCCTTCTGAATGTCCCACTTGGTAAACTCCTTGATGACCATTCCCTCAGAACCACAAATATCAACCATCAGGGTGGCCAACTGGAGAGGGAAGGGCTGAGAGTGAACAGTGCAATGAAAGGAAGCAACAATGGGAGCTGCCAGATATGCCTTTCTTTTCAGTAACAGCCCTGTTCTCAGCTCCACTCTGGTCAGCAGCTTCACGTACTATGACATAAAACATAATAGGGAAATAAAATATTAAATAGAAACATATCAGTCATATTTGGAGCCAACAGTAGGGGTATCAGCAGCAGAGGGAGTGGGTTATTCATTTGGGATAGAGTAGGGTAAGGTTATTCATTCTGTGACATGGTGGCTAATGAGTATCAGCTGATGTGAGGAGGGATAGGGGTATTTGTAGTGGGACAAAGCAGGTATCAGCAGATGGAAAATGGGGTAGGGGTATTTGTATTGGGACAGGGTGGGTATCAGCATATGGCAGGGGTAGGGGTATTTGTATTAGGACAGGATGGGCATCAGTAGATGTGAGGAGGGTTTAGTTGTATTCATGTTTGGACAGGGTGGGCATCAGCAGTTGGTAGGATGGGTAGGGGTATTCATAGTAGTAGGGTGAAACACAGAAACATGTTACCTCCCTCTCGTTAACCCCCCTGCTCCCGCTCCCCGTGCTCCTCCTTTGTAGAACTCCATTTCAACACCAACAATAAGAACAGGTACTCCAGGCACATGTAAAGAAAATAAGCAATCTAAGGAGAGAATTTTATGCAGGTTTACAGGCTACACCACTGCATGCTGTAGCCCTGTAAAACTGCATAAAATTCTCTCTTTAGATCGTTTCTTTTCTTTATGTGTGCCTAAAGTACCTGTTCATCTTGTTCACTGGTGGTGTGCGGTGTTGAAACGGAGTTCTACAAAGGAGGCAGTGATGAAGAAGAACATTGATGCTCCCTCCTGCCCCCCCACCATTACACCCCACCTTGGACCCTGGAGAAAAGTACTAAAGGCCAAAGCACCAGGCCACCAGTTCCGAGAATTCAAGAATTGGAAAACGTCTACTTCTGCATTAGGCTGCCCCCCCTTATTCGAGGACCATTTTCTGGCTGAGTTCATCCCCTTCAAGAATGAAATCAAAATGAAGGAACTTACGCAGGAGTTTAAAGCACTTTGATCTTCTCTGGGGGGGACCTCCAGGCAGAAAACAGTGAAGGACAAGAGTCTGCTTAATCTCCATGGAGCACTGGAAAGACAACGTGGATGCAGGGTTTGATCTCTGCCAGAAGAACACTGTGGGTCAGAGGTGGCACAGCCGCAATAAACTAATAATCCTTGCCCGGAATCCTTGGTCTCCCCAAGAAAGCTGAGGGCTCTGAGTGGTGCCTGCCATCTCTTTGAAAAGTGCGTGCTAGGACCCTCACTTTTGAACACCATGGGTACATTGCTTATTATGTCTGGTGCCACCACAGGGGTTCTGACTCCCCACAAGACCTTTTCTACTCCGATTGCTGAATTTCTTGGAATGTTAGCAGCAGCGCATCTCATGTGACCCCCCCTTTGCTGGTCTTCAACATGTGTGCCCCTACTAACAGGTAGTTATAATCACACAGTCAAGTCAACTCAGATCCAAAAGAAAAAAAAAAAAGGAAAAAAAAATTAAAGCGGTAGCGCTGCCGCAGTGATTTTAAAGAAAAAAGCTTCAGAGATGAAAATTGCGCCTCAGAGACTTGCGCCCAGTGCGGGGGTACCACCCTCCCCACCCTTCTTACAGTACTGGTGATGTGACTGACCAGAATGCCATGTAGACCTTTGAACTCCCTGCAAATGCTGGTCTCCTTCTTTGTGGTCTTCACTCTTTTGGGTCACTCACGCAAAAGGTTGCTTGGACCTGTGGGAGTTCAATAATGGGCTGCTAGGAATTTACTTCTCTCTAACTTGAACCTGTCCCTCAGCTGCTCTGGAGTCCCTCTTTCCTCATGACCTCCATCAACCCAAGTCCCACACAAAAACTTGTAAATCAGGCTGTTGTTGCAGTAAATTAACTTCCATCTCTATCCTCTTACCCCAGTTTGTAATATATAACTTCACCCACTACTCAGACTCAGAGACCCACCAGTTAAGACTTTTTAAACCATATCTACTAAAACCTGATTTGTCTACAAGCACAAAGCTGGTTCAAGGGGAGCAAGAACTGAACCCACAATGTGCAATTTACAACTCAAACTCTAGAGGGTGGTCTACTGTTGTCACTGGTGCATACAAAAACCCATGCTAGGTTGCTGGATCACCTTGATAAAGCACACACTGAGGCTACATGAAACATTGACAGGCTGGATTTAGTGCTGCTCTGGAATGTAATTTGTTCAATAAACTCTAGTATCATCCTACAACTTAGCTTGGGTGTTTATATGTACCAGTGATTGTAGTAGCCCAGCATCCTACAACCAAGCTTGGGTGTTTATATGTACCAGTGACTGTAGTAGCCCAGCATTCTACAACCAAGCTTGGGTGTTTATATGTATCAGTGATTGTAGTAGCCCAGCATCCTACAACCTAGCTTGCATGTTCATATGTACCAGTGATTGTAGTAGCCCAGCATCCTACAACTTAGCTAGGGTGTTTATATGTACCAATGATTGATGTAGCCCAGCATCCTACAACTTAGCTTGGGTTTTTATATGTACCAGTGATTTTAGTAGCCCAGCATCCTACAACTTAGCTTGGGTATTTATATGTACCAGTGATTGTAGTAGCCCAACATCCTATAATCTAGCTTGGGTGTTTATACGTACCAGTGCTTGCAGTAGCCCAGCATCCTACAACCTAGCTTGGGTGTTTATATGTACCAGTGATTGTGTAGCCCAGCATTCTACAACCTAGCTTGGGTGTTTATATGAACCAGTGATTGTAGTAGCTCAGCATTCTACAACCTAGCTTGGGTGTTTATATGTTCCAGTGATTGTAGTAACCCAACATTCTACAACCTAGCTTGGGTGTTTATATGTATCAGTGATTGTGTAGCCCAGCATCCTACAACCTGGCTTGGGTGTTTATATGTATCAGTGCTTGTAGTAGCCCAACATACTACAACCTAGCTTGGGTGTTTATATGTACCAGTGCTTGTAGTAGCCCAGCATCCTACAACCTGGCTTGGGTGTTTATATGTATCAGTGCTTGTAGTAGCCCAACATTCTACAACCTAGCTTGGGTGTTTATATGTACCAGTGCTTGTAGTAGCCCAGCATCCTACAACCTAGCTTGGGTGTTTATATGTATCAGTGCTTGTAGTAACCCAACATTCTACAACCTAGCTTGGGTGTTTATATGTACCAGTGATTGTGTAGCCCAGCATTCTACAACCTAGCTTGGGTGTTTATATGTACCAGTGATTGTAGTAGCTCAGCTCCTAATGTGTTCGACCAGATTTGTCTCTAGCTCAACCCAACTGTTAGCTGTCCATAATTTCCTGCTTGCTCTTGACCTCCCTAAACCCCAGTCCTACACAAAAAGCTTGTACATGTGCCTGCTTTGCAGCAAATTAAAAACAATTAATAGCCCCACCTTCGCCCTCACCTCAGTTTGCACTGTGTTTCTTCCACCTCTTCTTTGGCTCACAAAATAACTTAATTGATCTGACTTTTGTCGCTGGCCAACCTGCTCCTTAACTGTCCATAATCCCTTCCTTTCTCTTGAACTCCCTTAACCCAACCCCAGTCCCACACAAAAATGTTCGTAAATCAGACTGTATTTTGCAGTACACTAAAAGCAATTAATATCCCTCCCTTGGTAGCCCATGTATTCAGCAACCATGACCAAGCACGTTCAAAAAGGGTGACTAAGTCATGATGCTTTTACACAGGGCTACCGGGCATGGAGGACGACAGGATGGGGGTTCGGCGGGGACCACGCCGTGTGATGGGTGGAAGGGGATGGAGGATTTGTGTGGCATAGTGCAGCGGTGGGCTGCCGAGCTGACCATGTGGCATAGTGGGTTGGTGGCAGGCTAGGGTTGGGAGGGTGCCGGGTTTGGTTCTGGGCCCACGCCATTTTTTTTTTTTTTTTTGTGCTGGTCTGGGAAATTTTATTTTTTCCATCTTTTGCACACACTCGACGTGCACCCCATGGTGTTGAGAATCTTTAGAAGGGGTGGGTAGCACAGTCCCCCACTTAAAAAGAAAAGTCCAAGTGTCCAGTGCCCTTTTGCTGTGCGCCGTGAGTCTACATCACTGAAATTCATTTTTGGTGATGTAGACTCTCCCAAGTGGCGATCGCTATTACGCAGTCACCATTATCACATGGAACCCCTTCCCTTCCCCATTATCTCAGTTTGCACTGTGTAGCACCTTTCACTCTGCTTCTCAAAACAACTAGTTAAGCCTTTTTAAACCTTGACTGCTAGGACTTGATTTCTCTCTGTCCCTCACTGCCTCTCAGCAGTCCACAGTTCTTCCTTCCTACCGAGCTCACCTAACAATAGTCCCACACAAAATGCTTATAGAGCAGGTTGTTTCTGCAGAAGATTAAAAGCAATTAATAGCCCTTCCTTGCCCCTTACTTCAAATTACACTGTATCTTTTCCCTCTACTCTGGCTCTGTGATATGGCAATGGGCATGAGATATATATATATATATATATATGTACAGACTTTTTTACACACACACACATATATATATATATGTATTTATGCATTTATTTATTTACTTATTTATAATAACTGGGGAGCATTTTCTCCCATAGGAAACCTGGGTTATAATTCACTGTTACAACCCACAGGTTATAATGATGAATATGCGCTAGGTTTCCTTCACTCTGTACATGCGCCAGTCTTGCTCTTCTCTTTCTGTGCACCTCCAGCCCTGCTCTTCACTGCTGCACATTACCGACATTCCCAGTAGGAGGTAAGTCCTTGTTTTTCTTGTTTTAACTTTTTTACTGGCTGTATACATTGAGCATTAAAAAAAAAGTAAACACTGCATTTCTTCAAGAGCCACTACAGTCAGACCATGCTGAAACCCCACTGGTCTGTAGTGCAACTCCGTGGGGTTTTCAGTTTATTTTATATAATTGCTGTAGTGAGAAAATGCTCCCCGGCAATTATGTAAAACAAAGGTCATAAGGTGTAAAATTTACTTTACACACCCCTTGGGGTGGAATGCTTTAATAAACTCTTCGAGCTTTGATTTCAGGGTTTATGTGGCATTCCACCCCTCGGGGATGTATGTAAAATCTCATTATAATCCCCTACCCAGCCATTATTATATATATTATTCTCACCTTACTAGGGATTGGGGATCAGAGGTCAGTAATCTGTGGCAGTTTCAGGGATTTGTGAAGATTTACCATTAGAAGACAGGAATCAAGGGTTTGGCATGGAATATGGCACTGGGACTGGTTCATGAAGGAAATTTAATATTAGGACATGCTGACTGGTGTGGAGGTGTAATGGTACAGTTGGAGGGACATGGGAGGTAGCTTTGACATTAAAAGAAAATTAAGCCATACACAGCTACAGTACATACAAACACCCTTAGATATACATTTATTGGTTTATTCATTTATTATTCTCGTCTTAATGATCTACTGGTAGTTCTGGCTGGGACCTACCTCTGCATGTTTAACATGGGGCCATGGCAAAGGAGAGCAGCATTAGGATTGGTGATTATATATGAGAGAAAAAAAGAAAGAAACATAGAATAAAGATTTAATATTAACAGATGGATTCAACTAAATCAAGGGTTTGAGGTCTAATGGGGCACTGGGAGGAACTCATGAGAGAGATTTACCATTTGGAGACAGGTCAAGTCAGGGGACAGGGGTTGGGAATGAGATGAGGCAGTAGGACAAATGCAGTAGGATCATTTAACATTTAAAAGTGGGTTCCACCAGGGATCTGGATGGGGGATTGAACATTAAGAGATGGGCTGGTCTAAGAATTGTGGGCTGGGGTGGAATGGGGCAGTGGGAGAGACATGGGAGTGGATTTAACATCAGAAGTTAGAAAGGAATGTTTGAAAGTGGAATGTGGCAATGGGAAGGATGCAGAAATGGGTTCATGATTAGGAGGCGGGTTTAATTGTTGGGTTGAATGTGGTAGTAGAAAGAACAAAGGAACATTTAATATTAGAAGAGGAGATGGCAAGTGGGATGTGGCAATGAGACAGACATGGAGATGGGTTTAACATTTGGATATGGGAATTAGAGAATAGGGAAACATAAGAGATGTTGGTGTGAGATATGCGGTAATGTTGGGTAAGAAGCAGCAGTAGGAGGGGGATTTAACATTAAGAGATGGGAATCAGAGGCTGTTTGGAGATGTTGCAGCAGGAGAGACTTGGATGGGGGAATTTGACATGGGAGACATGGGAGATGGGGATTGGGGGTTGATGTAGGATGTGGCAGCAGAAAGTATACAGGAAGTGGATTAGCATCTGTGGATTCTGATAAGCTTATTCTATCAAGTACATTCATGACTGGTTGTCAACACTGTTCATGCCCTCTCTCTGCAGCTGCATAGAAACAGATTCAGTTTGTCAGAAATATTTATTAAGAGCACAGAACGTTTAAAGTACAAGAACAACAAGTCACATATTCATTTTATTTTTTTTCCCCAAGATTAAGGCATCCCTATAGGTGGCATCTGCCCAGTTTTATATTGGATGAGAACAGTTGGTGTCCACTAAAAATATTTTCTGCTGATCCCTTTACAGAGGTGCAGGTTGCTGCCCTGATAGCAATTGAGTGACTATACTTTATATTTTTGAGCATAACCAATATGCTGGCAATCTAAAAGCAACAATGACTATTGACCTCTGAGTTTGCAAATATTTATCATAAAACTGACTACTATGACTTGCAAATTATTGTCTCTTTTAGAAAATAACAAGCCCTAACAATTTTTTTTTTTTTTTACACGCTTTTTCTCACTCTGTTTGGACCCCGGAGAACTCTCTCAGGCAACTGCACACCCTTCTGCTCTACCTCTGAGCCTGAAACCCCCAGCTTCCTTGCACCAGCCCAGCTATCCCCTCAACTCTGAGCCCTCCCAAGGTGAGGCTGCCCTATCCTCCCATGGCATTCTATCTTGCAATTCAAGCTGGGCTGGGCTTGGCCCAGGAGCTGGGTGGGTCCAGCTAGTGGAGTGTGGTCAAGGGGGCAGTGCCATCACCTATCTCGCAGAGCAGGGATTCTCTTGGTTGTGTTATTCCTTTCCCCTGCATCCCTCTCCTGGCAGAGCTCGGTCGTGCAATGGTGCCAAGCATGCTCGCCACAGCTCTGCCTCTCCTTTAGCAAGCCCTTCACATTGCAATGCCTCCAGTTGCCACCGGGGGCCACTGCAGTGCCGGGCATATGCCTGGATCCCTCCCCCCCCGAGAGAGGAGAGAGGAGAGCAGTCCTCTGGATGCTCAATCCTCTCTCTCCCCTGCTGACCCCCGGCGGCCCAGACTCGTTCCTGAACCCAGGTTGCCGGTGTGGTGCGAGGTGTGGCATCCAGTGCCTCAACCCTCAGCACCACTGGGCCAGCCAAGCCCTAACAATTTTAAAGGGAACCAATCCATTTGTCTGTAAGTCTCCCTTTAAAGCCAATTGAGCAGGTTCACCTGATGTAGACTTACAGTATGTGCTATATAACAAAATATTATTTGCAGATACAGTATTTAGATGGGAAAGGGATTGTAATTTTGCTCTGAGGAACAAACTTGCAATCCCTTCCCCTTCCTGGTATGAGTACCACACTCTGTATACCAACATTTTATGATATGTATATAGGGTGAGCAGGAGGAAGGGGGTGCAAGTTCTATAGAACCTAATGGGACAGTCTTCTCACTTATTCCTGATCTGTTTGGGTGAAATCAAATCTACTGCCCAACTGACATGGTCTAACATTATTAAACAGTCGGTTTGATCTGACCCAAACAAAACCTTGAAAGTATTTCAAAAAGTGAGTTGAAAGATGCTCTTATTTGCTTACTTAGGGCACCTCCCCATATGCTACCTATTCAGTCATCCTAAAACTGCAGAGAATGGATGCATGGTGCTCACATCAGAAAGAGTAAAGAATGCTGTAATTTGCTCCTTGGAATAAAGTTGAGATCTCTTCCCCTTCTAAATACTTGCAAAAGACATTTTTGTTATGCATCACTTAACTAAATCTACAGCAGGGAAGCCTGATGCAGGGGCTTTGTGGAGGGCTCCAACTTAGGTGTTATTTAATGCTTGACTTTATTTGTAATTTTTTTAATATGTTGCAGCTTGCATTTTGAATAGTTCATACCCTTACTTTCTTTTTTATAAGAATGATGTCTATACATGTTAGGGAAAACAGGCAAAACAAAAGCCTGCTGTAGACTTTAGAATCTCTTGGGTTAACATACTGTTTCCATGAATTGGTAACCTCAGTGCAATCAATTTTTAACTACAGTGCATATGGCCATCTGCAGTTAGAATGGTGCTTCACCACTGACAAGGTGGATAAGTGGAAGTGACACATCTGTGCCACATCTGCTTTAGAGATGTACCTTGAATTAAAACATAAGATTTACCTATGGAATATATTTGTCATCTGTATTCAATGTGCACGTGTACTTATAGAAAAAAAGAATAAGAATAATGAAGACACAGAACCAGTGGTGAATCACATTTTAAAGACTCCTGTTCTATAACAAAGAATGAAAATGTTGGCACTTAAGTAGGAACTTTACTGGATTTTCAGTGGTATTATACAACAGCTGTGCTTCAGTACAGTAAAGGTAAAGTTAATTTACCAGGCACCATGCTAAGATCCAATGAATCTCACAGTGTAAAGCAACACATGCATAAACCAATTAGTGACAATTAATTAAAATAGATGATACAAATATCATGTCATACATTATTACAGAAATACTTATGCATACATTATGGTTTTACATTTGTAGTACTTTCTTAAAGAAGGTTTCTTGCATGGGGGCTGTACATATATGTTTGTGTATTCCATTGGACTTGGGGCACTAACGAGAATGCTCCATCTGTAACTGATTTTAATTTAGATCTTCAGACTTCTTATCGTTTCAGATGTAATTCCCATGATATCAGATGTGTCCCCTTCTTTAAAAAGCCCTAGATATTGCACAGAAAACTGGAAAAACATAACTTTGGAAAACATTTTTGCTTACATTGTATATAGTGTCTGTATTAAGCTACCCTGTATTTTTTTATATTGATTTGCCGCACAGGCGCAAGCTAGCATCTTGTGGTAGTAGCAGATTTCGGAGGTGTGTCGGTGTGGGTGAATGCAGGGCATGCTTTAGTAGGTGTGTCCCTCATTCCCCAATAAACCAGCATGCAGACACTGACACAAGAAATATGTAAAGTGAACAAAATTTGTAAAGAAAGTGCCACTGCAATCAAAGACAAGCTCGTCATGCAGTGGCACAATAACATGCCTCCCAATGTGCCTGCTTTCCTGGTGAAGCATTGCAATAAACATGGCAGCAGCATCTGCCACTGTCTGTTACATGATCCCTGTAAAGACGACTTCAGGGGCGCCCAATCCCCGCGTCGGCATATTAAATACCCCCCCCAAAGATTGTGTGGCACACTGGGAGCCCAATCCAGTGTGCCTCCATTATACAAAAGTTGACTGCCATCGGCATGTTCCTGCCCCCACCCCACCCGCATTGTGTGCCACACTGGAAGCCTGCCCCAGTGTGGCCAACATCACCCCCTACCCCAAGTCACCCAGTGTGCCCAACATTTTTTTCATACCTGAAAAAAAGAAAATGCTCTGTGATGCTTTTGTTATTTTTTTTAATCTGAAAGAAAGAAAACAGTCCCTTGTGTTCAGTGCCCCTTCCCCAACCCACACCCACCCTCTGTGCACACTGCCTCCCCACACAGCCCCTCACCTCATTCTTACCTCTGGAGGTCGGCGCTGTGATCTTCCGTGAACGGGAAACATCAGCACTCTTCAAAGCCGATCGCGAACTGAAGAAATGCCAGTAAGCTGTATAATGGCATAAATGGGGGGGGGGGTTCAACTTAGGTAGATATCGCAGCCATTTTTTAAAATTTTTCTCCAAATTTTCAACATGGGGTGTTTGGGACCCCACATCATGAACACGTGCATTGTTGTCTTGTTACTTGGCCCTGAATGGTCATTTTGTGGTCACTGTGTGAAATCACCTTTCAGGACCGAGTAACGAAATGACAATGCCACTGTTCATGAGGTGGGGTCCCAAAAACACTATCTTGTAAATTTGGTGGAAAAATTCCAAAAACTGACTGTGTTACGAGCGTGCATTGTGCAGTTTCAACTCACGCTCGTAACTTTGACAATTTTTAAAATGTTCACTCCAGATTTTCAACATTACCATTTTTTCACGCCTCCTTATGAACAGTATAGCTGTCATTTTTCATATCCTGCCCAAAATGTGTTTTTGCACATGTGGCAGACATTGGCACGGTCACTGTGGGAAATCAGTGTTTGGGACAGAGTAACAAAATCACAGTGACACTGTTCATGACTGGAGTTCCCAAAATGCCTATGTTGAAAATGTGGTTAAAAAAACCTGAAATAATTGCGTTACAGGCATGCGTTGCACAGTTTCTGTGCATGCTCGTGACATCACCAATTTTTCAGATTTTCAGCAATGCCAATTTTTACACCTCCTCATGAACAGTGCAGCTGTCATTTTTCACATCCTGCCCAAAATGTATTTTCGCACCTGTGGTGCCAAAATGCACAGTCACTGTACAAAATCACCTTTCGGCAAACAAACTCATAGTGCCACTGTTCATGAGGTGGCATCACAAACGGCCCATGCTGAAAATTTGGAGTGAAAATACCAACAAATGCCAGTGACATAAGGGTTTCCAACCATAATGCCCCACCCTGTAGAGACTGACAGGCATCAGGGATGTGACTTGGCATTGTCGCCTGTAATGTTCATGCCATTCCACCCCCACCCTGCAGCCAGTGACAGGTGTTGAGGTGTGCCTTGGACTCTTTTGCCCCAAAGTTCATCCCATTCTCCTATACTGCACCAATATCAGCATATTTCCTTATGGAATGGGGTGAATGTAAGGCCCGAAGACCTCAAGGCACACTGCGGCACTTGTCAGTGTCTATGGGGTAGGGTGAGGTGAAATGGTGTGAGCGTTATGGCCGATGACCCAAAGGCACACCCTAGTGCCTGTCACTCTCTGCAGGGTGGGGCTGGGGTCAGCATCAGTTGACTACTTCACTGCCAATCCTATTGTGCATCTCTCTAACTATTTTTTATTTATTTTTTTTATTTTATTTAAACAGCAGTTTGGAAAACCTTTGAGCCATAGGCTCATTTACAAAGGTACCTTGTCACAGTAAGACAAACCAAAATACACAGTATAGCAGTACAACACATAAGTATAACAGTAAAATCAAGACATAGATACAAACAAGCTGGTACAGGTAGGATGGATGCAAACAATACCAGAGTTATGTCGTCCTTAGCAGCTTAGTAATAAGCTTTGTCATAAGTATTGAGTACGGCTTTGACTAGTGGCAGTTACAGCATCGGTGTTAATAAGGTGGTTACGAGGGAAGTTTTAAGCACGATATAGTTGGAGCTCCGGAGATGGAGGGGGGCAGTGTGTTGAACCAGGAGGGGGCCCTAAAGCTGAAGGTTCTTTGGCCGTGAGAGGTCCTAGCTCTAGGGATAACAAGAGAGGTTTTCCCAGAGGTCCGAGTATGAACTAGTGGGACAGAGCGGCGTATGGTGGTGGTCAATCCTGGTGCGGAAAGCCCAAGGAGGGTCTTTTTTGTAAGGGTACAGGTAAGATATTTGAGGCACTCGTCGAGATCAAGTACCAGCGCTTTAGCATACAGTAGACAGGTGTGTGTCATCCTAGGTGCTCCAGTAATTAACCTGCAGGCCTTATTCAGAGTAGAGAATTTTATGGAGTGCGGTCTGATCAGCAGCACCATACACCGGCAGTCCATAGTCCACTAGGGACAGGATAGAGGAGGTGATCAGATCGAAGAGCCTCCGGGGAGGCAGTGTTTATACCGATGTAAGATGCCCAATCGGATATTAGTGGCAGTGGCTAGGCAGCGATGTGTCCATGGAAGGAGAGGAGGGTCAAAATGGATCCCTAGGTATTTATAGGAGCAAACTTGTTCGAGTGGGAATGAGGACCCAGAGTGAATGAGGAGTTTGAAGTTGCAGGACTTGTTTTGGGGATGAGTGAAGAACATGGTTTTGTTTTTTAAGATTTATCACCAATCTATGTTCCTTTGAACCAGCCCTCGGCTTCAGTGAAGGACTTCTGCACGCGAGTCCTGGAGGGCAGTAGGTTCTGATTTGAGGCAAGATGACTGCTCATTAATGACAATAGAAATGTTCCCCAGCAAGAGCGTGGAAGGGTGTTAAGGCAAAGGGAGAATAGTAAGGGGCCCAGAATGGAGCCCTGGGGAACCCCAGAAAAGATGGGACAGATGTCTGAGTAGGTCCCATTAATTTTTACACGCTGTGAGCGGTCAGACAGATAACTGGTGCACCAGGAGATAGGCCCAGCAGCAAAACCAGACAGACTAAGGGCATCAAGAAGGAGGGGGTGGGAAACAGTGTCGAAAGCTTTCGAGAGGTCAATGAAGACGGCACCAGCCAGAGAACCAGTGTCTAAGGAGGAGTGGAGAAAGCTGGAGAACTCTAGGAGGGCTGTGTTGGTACTGTGGCCCACTCAGAAGCCATGCTGCTCAGGACAAAGGACATTGTAGGTGGAGAGGTAGTCAGAGATTTGAGAGGCCACCACTTTTTCCAAGGCCTTGGAGAGAGGAGAGAGAATGGAGCTCAGTCGATAGTTTCCAGCCACAGTCCTATCACCACCTTTAAAGATAGGGGTGACAGTGGTGACTTTCCAGGCAGTTGGAACCTTCCCAGGCAAAGAGAGTGGTTGATGAGGCATGTGATCGGGGTAAGGGCTGTCTCCAAGACCAGCCGAGGATACCGGATTCAGGGTGTCACTGCCTGTACTATTACTCTTGAGGGCAGTGATACAAAGGCCCTAAATTTTGGGCAGAAACACGCGGAGGAGAAAATAAGGGCGAGAAAGATTTACTGGCAGGTGCTGGGGAGGAGGGTCAAAAAATTTGTAGGGAGGATAGGGCTAAGGTCAGTGAATGAGGTGTTGAGGTGGTTGGCTATGAGGGCTGGGTCTGAGGAGATCACACCATTAATGTTGATCTGGTGGGTGGGGTGTGCACTCCCATTTAACTGTTTAATGTTATCCCAGAAGGTTCTGGGATTCCCCATGAGGCAGTGAGTGAGGACCGATAGTGCTCAGACTTGGCCTTTCTGATGGCCCGAGTGCACTTGTTTGGGCGGCAGCATATAACCGCCTGTCATTGGGCGGCCAGTCTCAATGGCACGGTGCCATAGGTTGTCCCTATGTTTGAGCTGGTGGATCAAAGCTGGGCAACCTAGGGGCATTCTTCCTTTTAGAATGGCGGGTCAACACTGGGGCAAAGATATCACAGGCATTATAAAAGTTTGGGCAAAGAAGGGAGAGCCTGTCGATGTCAGGAGTTGCCTGTATAAGAGACCAGTCAATTTGGGACAGAAGTTCCTTAAGTTTTATCAGTCCACCAGGTATTAGACACCGCCGGCATGTGGACTGTGCTATGGGTTTGGGGACTGAGGTTGACCAGTGGAATAGAATGGGGGAGTGATCGCTGAGAGAGTCTGGGAGGACTTGTACATTGGGGATCCGATTAGAGGCGGTTGGTGAGTACCACATCAAGCAGGGTACTGGAGCCTCTCTTGGGGTTAGTCCTGGTAGGGTGGGTAACTAGCTGGTTAGGTCTATTGCAGAAAAGGAGTCTCGGTAGAAGAGGAGGAGGGCTGAGCCAGTTGACATTTAAGTCACCACCAGAATTTGATCAGCGGAAGGAGGTAGAGAGGTAAGGTATTCTGTAAGAGAGGCAATGGCCTGCGTTTGGTCCCTGGGTGTGCACGTATGCAGTAGTCAGATAAAGGGGTCCCTTTAAAGGGTGAGGGGTTAGTTTCAGCATAAGCGCCTGGGCCCTGGAGTCAAGGATGGAGGGGCAGGGCTAGTCGGGAGAGATTCCTTGACATAAATAGCGAGCTACCACCCTGCCTCCCAACACGGTCGGACCGGAAAAGGTGAAACCAGGAAGGAGACTAGGGAGTCAGGGGAGATTTTGACAGCCAAGTCTCAACCAGGTGATGACATCAGGTTAATTGATGTGACCAGGCATTGTAGTGAGTCAAACTTTTTTAGGAGGCTACAGATATTCATGGAGACCATGTATAGGCCTGTGGTGCGAGTTGGGGAGCTCCTGGGAACCGGGCCAGGGTTTGGATGAATGTTCCCTGACAGGAGTAGTAGCATGACTAACACCCTGGCTGGGAGATGGTGAGAGGTTTTCCTACGATTGACATGAGAGGGAGGGAGGGAGGCTAAGGGAGCACAGGGGTGGGCAGGGGAGGTACAGGAGGGAAAACAAGAATAAGAAGACCCCAGATGTGCCTGAGGTGAAGAGAAAGCTAGGGGGAGGGCAGGGGGGACGGGGACACACAGAGGTCCCAAGGGGCAGGAGAGGAGGTTCAGGAGGAAGGGAAGGGAGGGGTGCCAGGGCACAGTGTGGACTAGCAGATGGGTAAGTGGATAAGTGCACTGCTAGTGGGGATAGGCACAGGGAGAGCATGAGGCAGGGCCAATACATTGCCAATACTATTGCACTACCAATGCCAGTGCCAGCAAGCCAACATTCGGCATTGACAAATGCTTGTTGTGTGTGTGTGTGTGTGTGTTTGCTTTTTTGTTGCTGTTTTCTTTTACTTTCTATTTTTCCCCCATTTCTCCTCACCAGCTGACAAGTCCTCCTCCTACATGCCAAAGCCCTTCTGCCCATCATAGAAGTACTACAATGATCAAACCACCTACCAGGCTATGCTCTCCAAGCTCTCAGGAATCCTAGTTATCACTCACAGATGGTGTTCTGTTAGTGGATCTGCCTGGTTTTCCAAGTTGGAAGTAGGATACTTTACTTGATGGCCAGGGTCTGGGAAGATGAGCCCATGAGGCATGAGAAGAGTTGGTGGGTCTCTACTGTAGCATGAGGGTTGGGGTAGCTTATTCTGCCTGGGGCGACTGGGGTATTTCTTCCCACTAAGCCTTCTCTTATACCTCCTCTGGTTTTTGTCATGAGGAGAGACCCAGCAAAATGTCTTTTAGGACCACATCTGACAAAAGGGTGAGTCCCACTCAAATTTCAGAACTCCTCTGCCAGTCCCATGGGGGAGGGGCACAATTTGAAGATAGAGGGGAGACAGCTCAGGGGCAACGTGAGGAAGTATTTTTTCATGAAGAGGGTAGTAGACACATGGAACAGCCTTCCTGAGGAGGTTGTGGGGTCAAAAACAGTGGGGGAATTCAAGAATGCATGGGACAGACATAAGGTAAGTCTGGTGGGGGTTAGGAAGAAGTAGGCTGTTGGTTAACTAGGATCTGCAGCTTATCCAATAGGTAGAGAAATAGGCAGACTGGGTGAGCTAAGCAGTCCTTATCTGCCATCAAAGTCAATGTTTCTATGCCTCTGTATTACTTGACAGGTGACTGGAGATGTGCTGATATAAGGCTACTCCAATCGACCAGCTGCTCCTTCCCACACAACACAAATCTCCCCGGGACACCAAGACACAGTCATGCAGTGGAAAGAATGCATTCTCCTTCTCAGAGGAAGGAAGCATCTGATATGGATGCCAGAGCCCTGCTTCACTGGTTAGCACCAGATGAACCAGGCTTGGGGTGAAAATGTTGATCATCTGGATGGCAAGTGGTAGTACTTCCACTGTGCTAGCTGGCTAACCTAGCTACCCTGTTGTAACGATAATCTTGCATATTACCATGTAAAAAGGACTACTGCACCATAGACTTCATTTTCTCTGGCTGCTTGACTACACTGAACATAGTAACATACTATAGTGACATGGAAGTTTTAGGTCAGAAAGAACACTAGGTCCATCAATTCTGCCCCCCCCCCCACACACACACACACATAAACACATACACATACACTTTCTAAGTAGGGACAAACAAATATGCTGTGCAAGCATGTAATAATTTATAGAGATTTCCCAGCCAACCTACTACCCTGGGTACCCTGTGATTCCAGTGTTAAGCAGACATGTGTCCAAAATTACCTAGAAGACCTGTACTGTTTTCATGTTTACTGCCTCCACTGCTAGCCTATTTCATCTTCTGGGATAAAAAGTACCTCTTAATTCTACAGACATAGCCCAAAGAGAGTGTACTAACAAATCTTGCCAGAAGGCACACAGCATAGTTGCAAACATATCAAATAAATGTATTGTGCATAAGTACAAACAAAGAATTACAAAAAACTGCCTGTGAACAGAGCCAACAGTTGCTGCCTATTTGCCCCAGTGCTTTAAGGCTCATCCTTTTTCTCAGGGAACCCCTGAAGGATTTATGGAGCTGGCCACCCCTGAAAGTACAAAAAACACTTGCACTGAAGCACAAACGCCTTGCTGTAGCCACAGCTTCTATTAAAATATTGTATATTTCATTTATTTATTTATTGAATTTTGTTAACCAGGAAGGCTCACTGGAACCCAAATTCCATTTTTCAGGGACAATCTGAAGTTAATTACACAGAATGTCAAACAATATAGATTTTACAGAGTCAGACAATTCATGGGGTAATGAACTAGTTGTGCTAATATAAATACATACCATAACAAGGAACAATATACACAAGGGTACAGGAGATTAGTTCACAGGCTGGAACACATTACACATTAAACAGTAATACAGTATTAAACAAACAGGTTGGATGCCCATTTCATAAGAAGTGCAAAAAAAATACAATGGAAAGGCCAATTGCCACCATATGCAAAGCTACATGCAATGAGGAGTGGTGGCAGCACCAGGTCAGCGATTGCAGGAGCACAAGCTGCGTTCAAGCAGGTATGCCCTGAGGCCTTTTTTAAAACCTCCAAGTGATGTGCAATTTTGTAGGGAGGCTAAAAGTGCGTTCCACACAGAAGGTGCTGAGCTGGCAAAGAATCTACCCCCTGTGCTCAGTCTAACCGTGGGTACTTCTAGAAGAGTACATCCAGTGGCTCTGAGCAATCTCTGTTCTTGCTTGGGGGACAGGATATTTCAGAGGCTGGGTGGAGTTGCACTTTTAGGATTTCATAAGTGAGACAGAGGAGGGGATACCCTGGTCTGCCCTCAAAGATGGCCAGTTAAAAGAGAGGACGACATTACAGTGATGCCTAGGAGGCATGCCCGTGGTGAATCAACCAATTTTGTTATAAAAGACTTTGAGTTTATTAAGCTCTGTGTTTCTCACAGAGTCAAGAGCAGGGGCCCCATACTGTAAGAGTGGGAGCAGCGTACTCCTGGCAATAGCAAGGTGAGATTCCCTGGTGAGGTTATTACCCAGACGGTATAGCAAACCAATTTTTTTGTGTAGGGATTTAGTGAGAGAATCAATATGTGCTCTGTAGGAGACTTCCTGATCAAGGTAAACCCCTAGCTATTTAGTAGCCTCTACCACCTTATCTGGTTACCCTCTGATATGGACAAGTTTAGTAGGTGTTGCCTGTCAACACCTAGATGCCTGAGGCTGAAAGGGATGGCTTTAATCTTTTTGGGATTGAGAATCAGCTTATTTGACAAAGAACCACCTTTCAAGCATCAAGAAGTCCTCATCGAGGAGTTCGTTGATGAGGGTGACATCATTAGAGCTCTTATACAGTACTGCATCATCAGCATGGAGCTGAAAATGTGCCTCTTTGCACTGACCAAGTAGGTCATTTACAAATAAAGAGAATAACATTGGGCGCAGGATGGACACTCAAGGAAGCCATCAGTTATGGCTCATAATGCAGATTGCATACCTTTCCATTTCACTTTCTGGGACCTGTCGGTCAAGTAATGAGTGAACAACCTACAGGATAGATCATCTAGACCAAACCTTCTGAGTTTGTTAATTAGGAGATCATGATTCATTAGGTCAAATGCCTTTGTGAGATCTATGAAGATTGCCCTAGTCATACACCCCCTTTCCATATCACTTAGGATATCTGCAGTCAGCCTAACCAGAGCAGTGTCAGTACCATGAGATTTTCTGAAATCGTGTTACCAGTCAGTCAAAAGATAATACTGCTCAAGATATTCTTCGAGCTGGTTATATATAAGCTTTTCTTGAATTTTGACAAAGAAGCTGAGTAGTGAAATAGGCGGTAATTTTCTATAGGCTCCTTGAGACCACCCTTGCAGACAGGTATTATAATTGCCACCTTCCAGCAATCAGGAATTCTTCCTTCCATGAGAGACTTGTTGAATAACACGGCAACAGGAGAGGCAACTGCATGAGCAGCTAACTGTGACAGCTTAGGCTCCAGATTATCAAAGCCCACTGAGGCCTCTGCTTTTAGATTCTTTTAGTAAAGTTAACTTATTTTCTAGTTATGCATCTGAAGTGGAATCTGGGCTTTGGTACTTCAGTTTCATGCAGATCTGGGGTGTTCAGGGTGGGTCTCAAAAAGGGGATTTCGTACCTGTGTAGATCAGTGAAGAATCTGTTAAATGCACTGTTAATCTCAAGGTGGTTGTTAAGTAGCTTACCCTCAGCTAGGATGTCAGACTCAGAGTGAGTGGGTCTACCCTTTAGAAGGGTGTTTATATGGGTCCAAAATCTTTGGGGGTTGGACAGGTTAATGCGTTGCAGATTCTTGACATATTCATACTTGGCCATTTTGATGCTAGTTTTACAGAGATTCCAGTACTCCCTGTATTTATCCCAATCATTTTTGAGACCTGTATTTTTAAATACTCCCTATACCTTGACTCTCTGCCTCAGTAGCTTTCTAAGATCAGTGCCAAGCCATTCGGACCTTTGAACTTTTACCCTACTTTGTTTATAGAGGGCATGGAGGTTAACAGTAGATAGGAAGTTGTTGCTAAAGAAGTCAAAGTCAGCATTACTATCTGGGAGAGATTTGATTATTGCCCATTGTATGTTGGACAAGGTTGCTTGGAAGGCAGTTTCATCGAACATTGAGAAGTCCCTGGCAGGGAAGATCCTAGGGGATTCTTGGGAGAACTATTCTTCCAAATACAAAAAGTAGGAGAGTGGTCATTTAGAGAGTCTGCGAGTATGCCCGCATCTTGAATCCTGCCTGGGTTGGTGACTAAGATCTCATCAAGCAAGGTATGTTTACCCAGTTTGATGTTTAGTAGGGGTGCCAACCTTTATGAATCTTTGCAGGTGCTCACTGCCAGTGGATAGTATGTTTCCTATGGTCAGGTTCCCTAGTAATCCTTTTTGGAGGCTGACCTAAAAATATTGAGGGTGCTTAAATCAACATTGGGGGTGCCTGAGGCCTCCGTCACCCATGAAGTTGGCACTTATGATGTTTAGCCTGGTAGTTTCACAAATAACTTGAGTGAGCTGCGCTTCCAGTAACAGTGTCCTAAGCCCCCTTTGAATATCAGGGTCCAATTTATATTGAAGTGCCCTGAAGCATAAGATCACCAAGTGGGTGATCTGCCAGAATCTTCAGAAGGGAGAGTAATGCTAACGATGCTGCTCGAGGACGGCTGTAAAGGCAACCCATGTAGAGGGGTTTAGTACCACCAAGGAGTATTTTAGCAAGCAATATTTCATGTAAGTCATCTACCTCAGGGACAGATACTTGAGTGATATTAAAAGAGGGTTTTATATAAAGAATCACTCCCCCACCTCTCTTGACAGGTCTATCCTTGCAGAGAGTAGAGAAACCTGTAAGCTCAACCTCATGGGAGAGCACAGATGCCTATAGCCAGGTCCCAGATATCATCAAAATGTCCAAGGCATACATGTCTGCCCAAGCTTCAAATTCATGGATGTTAGGCCTGAGGCTATTGATGTTCATATGAGCAATCTTCAGGCCCAGAGTATTGGACCAGACTGCATCAGAGGGCGAACATATTCTGTAGTTAGTGGGGTAAGGGTCAGGATTAGGCTCAATATCTACAGCCACCACAGAAACATAGAAACATAGAATTTGACGGCAGATAAGGACCGCTTGGCCCACCTAGTCTGCCCATTTCCCTTCCTAACGGATAAGCTGCCAATCCTAGTTAACCCACAGCCTACTTCCTCCTACCCCCCACTAAAATTGCCTTATGTCTCTCCCATACATTCTTGAATTCCCCCACTGTTTTTGTCTCTATGACTGCCTCAGGAAGGCTGTTCCATGTATCCACAACCCTCTCTGTGAAGAAATACTTCCTCACATTACCTCTGAGCCATCCCTCCTCTATCTTCAAATTGCACCCCCCCTTGTTTTTGCATATCTCTTTTTCTGAAAGATGCTACCCTCTTGGACTTTGTTGATTCCCTTGAGGTATTTGAACATTTCTATCATGTACCCCCCTCTCCCTCCTTTCCTCGAGGCTATACATCTTTAGTTCCTTTAGTCTTTCTTCATATGTCTTCTGATGCAGACCCTGCATCATTGGTCGCCCTCCTCTGGACTGCCTCCACCCTGTCTATGTCTTTGCAGAGATGAGATCTCCAGAACTGTACACAGTACTCCAGATGTGGTCTTACCAACTGTCTGTACAGAGGGCCAACAACTTCCTGTTTTCTACTGGTGATGCCTCTCCCTATGCATCCCAGTATCCCACCAGCCCTCCTTTACTGCCTTCTCACATTGCTGGGCCACCTTTAGGTCATCTGATGTGACTACCTGGTACCCCCAGGTCCCTTTCCATTTCTGCTGTTGTCAGTATCTCACCCCCCATTGTGTACTCTTCCCCTGGGTTTTTGTTTCCCTGGTGCATTACTTTGCATATCTTTGCATTGAATCTAAGCTGCCATATGTCTGACCATTCCTCCAACCTTGCCAAGTCCCTTTTCATCCTTTCCACCCAGCCTTGTGTATCAACCCTGTTGCAGATCTTTGTGTCATCTGCAAAGAGACATACCCACCCTTCCAGTCCCTCTGCGATGTCACTTATAAAGACATTAAAAAGGACCGGCCCCAGTACTGAACCCTGCGGTACCCCACAAGTAACCCTCCTTTCTTCACTGTGGACTCCATTTATTATTACCTGCTGTGTCCTATTGTCCAACCAGTGTTTTACCCAGGCTACCACCCTGGGACCCACTCCCAGGATGGCTAATTTGTTTATTAATCTTTTGTGTGCGACTGTGTCAAATGCCTTGCTAAAGTCTAGGTAGGCCATGTCCACAGCCCCTCCCTGGTCTACTGCTTTGGTCACCCAGTCAAAGAAATCAATTAGATTTGTCTGACATGACCTTCCCGCTGTGAATCCATGCTGCCTTGGGTCCTGTGCCCCACTAGCCTCTAGGTACTCAACAATTCTTTCCATCAGAAGTGATTCCATCATTTTCCCTACCACTGAGGTCAAACTGACAGGTTTGTAGTTTCCTGCCTCTGTCTTGCTCACCCTTTTGTGAAGGGGAATCATATCTGCCCTCCTCCAGTCCTCAGGTACCACACCTCCTCCCATGATTTATTAAAAAGGGTAGTCAGTGGTGTTACTAGTTCTTACCTTAGTTCTTTTAGAATTCTGGGGTGAATCCCATCAGGCCCCATTGCTTTAACCACCTTCAGTTTTAAGAGTTCTTTCAGAACTCTTTCTTCTGTGAAAGGACTAATATCAACCCCCCCCTATCCAGAGTGCTTCTATTGACTGGATTATGTATTTCCCCTGCTTTTCCATTGTGAATACTGTGCAGAAATATCTGTTCAGTATTCCTGCTTTTTCACTGTCGCTCTCTGCCCAACCACCTTCCTCTTTGTTCAGCCTTAGTATCCCTGCCTTAGTTTTTCTTTGCTCCCTAATGTACCTATAAAAGGTTTTATCCCACTTCTTAACCGAGTTGGCTATCTTTTCCTCGGTTTGGGCCTTTGCTATTCTGATTGCCTTACCTACTTCCTTCTGCTTTAACTGGTACAGTTCTCTGTCCTGCTCCTTCTGTGTTTTCTTATACTTCCTGAATGCTATCTTTTTCTCCCTTATCTTCCCCGCCACTTCTTTTGAGAATCATAGTGGTTTTTCCTTTTGTTTTGATTTATTTATTTGCTTCACACAAAGGCTTGTTGCTTCTGTGATGGCGGTTTTGATGTTTCCCCATTGTTGCTCCACCCCACCTTCTTGCCTGTTTGCTAGTGCTTTTCTGAGGCACTCTCCCATTTTGACAAAATCAGCCGTCCTGAAGTCCAGTACCTTCACTTTTGTGGCTTGACTCTACAGCTAAGTTTATACGTGAACCACACTGTTTGGTGGTCGCTTGTTCCCAGATGGCTACCCACTTCAAGATCAGAGATCCTTTCTCTGTCCCCATTTGAAAGTACCAGGTCTAAGATTGCTCTCTCCTGAGTGGGTTCCAAAACAAGCTGTCTGAGGCATGCCCCCTGTAGGGCATCGAGAATGGCCCTGCTCTTGGATGTGGCTGCAGCAAAGGTGCTCCAGTCAACATCTGGCATATTCAGGTCCCCCATCAGCAATATCTCCCCTTTCTCTGCCATCCCATGGATGCCTTCCATCATTTCCTTGTCCATTTCCTCCCCCTGAGACGGGGGTCTGTATACAACCCCTGTGCAGATTGTGGAGCCATTTCCAGTCTCCAGGGTGACCTACAGTGCCTCATCTCCTCCCTGTTTACCCTTTAGTTCTGTTGCTTTGATCCCTTCCCTTACATAGAGAGCTACTCCTTCTCCTCTTCTTCTTCCCTCCCTGTCCCTCCTGTAGATTGTGTACCCTGGTATGTTGACATCCCAGTCATGGTTCTCTGTGTACCATGTTTCTGTGACTGCCACAATATCCAGGCATCCCTCTTCCATCAAGGCCACCATTTTGGGGAGCTTTTTACCTAGACTATGGGCATTGGTACTCATTACCCTCCATTTTTTATGGCTTTATTTCTTTTTGCCCCATCCCTGTCCCTACTGCCTTTGTCTTTTTCTCCATTTACCCCTGCCCTTCTCCCTATCGACTGCTCTATCTTGGTGTTTACCTCACTAATTACCCTGATTTTTTGGGTGGAGGGCTAGGATTTCCCTTCTCCTTTTCAATGCCCCCTCCGGCTAGTTTAAATGCTTGCCATTGAAGCATTTAAACCTATCACCCAGGATCCTGGTTGCTCTCCCGGATAGATGCAGACCATCACACCTGTATAGGCCTGCATTCCTCCAGGTGGAGCCCCAGTCCCAAATGAAGCCAAATCCCTGAGCTCTGCACCAGCTTTTCAACCAGTCATTGAATCCCACGGTGTGGAGTACCCTAGCCTCATCCATGCCATAGACAGGTAGCACTTCCGAGAAAGTTACTGTGTGTGCTACTTGTCTAAGGCCCCTTCCCAACTCCACAAACTCCTGTTGCACTGCTCTGATCCCATTCTCAGCCAGGTAATTTGTCCCTAGGTGGATAATGACATCCAGCTCCCTCCCCCTTGCCACTGCTCCCATGATCCTGAGGATTCATTTCCTTTTCCTCCAAGCCTTGGTGCTGGGCAGACACCTTACCTCCCTTTCCCCTCCCTCCCCAAGTTCTACCCCCCTAACAATTGAGTCCCCCACCAGGAGTTGTTTCCTTCCCCTGTGGGGTCCTGGGCCACCCTCCTGTGGGTCTCCTTTGTGGAGGTTCCCAGCATCCTCCTTGGTCTCCACTACAGGTGCCTCCATAGAGGAACCATGCTCTGCCAGAGTGGCGGATGAATTGTAGAGAAGCACAACTAGAGGGATGTGCCTCTGTTCCACCACCCTCACCCTCCCTGAGCCCACCGTGGTCTGGATGGTCCCTGGGTGGGGGAGCAGGTTTCCTGAATCCTTGCCAGGTCAGCATGGAGATGAATAACCTCCTCCCTCAGACCAGAGAGGTGCCTACAAATAGGGCAGCAACGCAGTCTCCAGAATGTCTCCCAGAAGACTGCTGCTCCACAGCCAGTGCATTGCACCACTCCCCACATGTCTGTGTCCCTTCCAGTTACAGATGCTTTTTAGTTGTTTTTTGTTCTTGTTTTAGTGTGTGCAAGCTTGTGAGTGTCTCTACCCCCATTCAGTGTGCTGTGCCTTTAAGTATATGAACAGGTGTATGTGGTTAGCAGTTTGGGAAGTGATGTCAGAACCCCTGCTATATAGGAAGTTATGCGCTTGGGGTGGGTGGGGTGAGGGAAGGGTGGGTGGGAGTAAACCTATGCCATCCAGAAACAATCACCTACAACTCGCATTCTCCACCCCGGGGAGTGCCTTCCTTCCTTTCAGACACCTATTTCACAAAGGCTAAGTAACAGGTCTAGTCACAGCTGACTGCAAATATCTCCCAGCTACAGTTCCTCCCTGGCAAATTAAAGTTAAAACTAAGAAAAGTCCACCCCAAAAACAGAATCAATACTAGTTACTTACACAGGTCCAAAAAGTAATAATTCAGTTCAGTGTAGTCTAGAAAATAACCTCCTTGATTCAAGGAAGCTGTGGCTGCTTTCTCACTCTCTCTGTCTCAGTCTCACCATGGCCCCATTCATTTGTCATATCATGCCCCCGGTATCATTATTTTTGGATCAACCTTCCTGACCCCTGTTCTGTAGGCTTCATCCTGGCCTTTGTTGGGATCGGACTTTAATTGATAGGTTAGTTCAATGGATCCCTCAATTTATGAATGAGAACGACTGGGATAATGCATCACCTATCATTCTTTGGGACACATTGAAGGCTGTTCTTCGTGGTACCATTGTTGCACATGCCTCTGCCCTTCATAGAGCCTGAGAAGGTAAAATAATGGCTCGTCACTCAGAGCTGTGTTCATTACAAATGGCCTGGGGGAGCAGTGATAAAACTGTGCAGGTACAAATTTGTGAAATTCATCAGCCTCTTCAACAGCGGCTTGACCAGAAGGTCGAGCATGCATTGTTTTATCTGCATCAGCGTTACTATGAAGGGGGCCTGTGTGGCACAAGGAGCTTGGCCTGGCAGCTTTGTATCCATCAGATTGCCACTATGGTTATAAAACTTCATTCCTCACCTAAAGCTAGCTGTGTTACTCATGGCAAGGACATTCTTTCTATCTTTTGGTCATATTATTCATGTCTGTATTCCCCAGACTCCTCTTGCCCCAGTGAAAGTCGTGTATGGTCTTTCTTGTCTACTGCTCTTCTCCTGTCCCTTTCCTAAGCCCAAGCATTCCACTTCCCTATTTCTATTGAGGAAGTGCATCATAGCATCTTATCTGCTAGCCGGGCAAATGCCTGGGACTTGACAGTTTTCCAGTGGAATTTTTTAAACACCCCTCTCTTATGAAACTGTTTTACTTCTTTATTGATTTGTCTTTTTCATTATGTCCAGGAGGATAATGTTCCTCCTCCTTCTTGGCAGTATGGTATTATTGCTGCTATATCAAAGCCAGGGAAGGATCTCACTCTTCCTGCTTCTTACCGCCCTATTTTTATTTTGAATTCTGATTATAAAAGTTCTTTATGTCTATCTCGGCTTCTCAGATGGAGGGTCTTCTCCCCTTCTTGCTGGACTGGGACCAGGCAGGTTTTGTCTGCAAGCAACAGGCTCATGATAATGTTTGGTGCACTTTTTTGTTATTGGAATGTGTGCAGCAGTGCTCCATCCCCCTGGTCCTAGCCAGCTTGGATGCAGAGAATGCTTTCGATCGAGTCTCTTGGCCCTTTCTATGGTCCATGCTGTGGTTGGTGGGGATTTCAACCCGAATTTCTTAAGATGCTTCAACACTTGTATTCCCCCTCGTACGACCTGGTCAAGGTTAATGATATGTACTCTACTCCATTTTCTTTAGGAAGGGGCACCCATCAAGGTTGCCCCTTTCCCCTTTGTTGTTTGCACTTTACATTGAGCCCCTTGCTTCTCATATTTGCTTGGCAGCAGACATTTATGGGATACCTGTAGGAGGGTGGGATTATAAAATTGCACTATTTGCTGATGATATTCTTTTAACACTCACTGACCCCACTTCTTCTTTAGCATCTGCTCTTGACATTTAATCTATGTTTGAAGATTTAGCTGGCTTCTATCTTAATAATGATAAGACAGAAGTCGTACTGTGTAATTATTCTCCCCCAGTCATTATTCATGCCCATTATCCAGTTAGTTTGGATAGGAATTGTCTCCAGTATCTAGGGATTTTAATTCTCTGGAATTTAGATCATCTTGTTTTACTTAATTATGAACCCTTGACAAAATTTCTTACTCAGGATTTTGCTTGGTGGTCTACTGTTTCTTTCTCTTTTTTTCAACGGGTCAAGGTTATTCAGTCTAATGTATTGCCCCACATACTGTTCTTTTTGCAGACTCTTCCTTTTCCTTCCCCTTTGTGTTATTTTTGGGATTGGCAGTGTATGTTCTTGAATTTTCTTTGGAAAGGGAAGAAGCCTCGAATTTGGGCAGTGTTGTTATCTCTTTCTGTGGATTGTGAAGGAATTAATTTTCTGAATATCCGATGGTATGCCATGGCCTGTCAGCTTTGTATTTTATATCAATGGACATCCTCCTTATTTCAGGCACATTGGAAGGACATTAAATTTGCTTTAAATGATCTTTATGACATTAGCTGCATAATTTATTCCCACCCTCTGCAATATAATAATAATAATAAGCTTTATTTGTTGTAAGCGCAATTCAATACATACCAAAGCGCTTTTACAGAAACATAAAACAGTAAATATTAAATTCATTAAAAATACAGAATACCGTAAATTTAATTATCGGGGTAAGCAAGAGAAAATAAAAATGTTTTTAGGGCAGATTTATAGCTCTCCATGGTCGAGCACCCTCGTATCTGATGAGGTAGAGAATTCTACGGGGTGGGAGCAACAAAAGCAAATGCATGGGCTCCAGAAGTCTTCAGACGAGCCCTGGGAATCTCTAGCATTCCCTCACTGGCTGAACGGAGTGGTCAGAGGGGGCAGTAGGGACAAAGGAGCTCTTGCAGGTAACTCAGTCCCCATTTATGTAGGGCCTTATAGGTTGGCAACCCTACCTTGAAGGTGATCTGTCACTGAACCAGCAGCCAGTGCAGTCTGCGCAGCACAGGTGTGACATGGCTAGCTTGAGAAAGCCTAGTCAACAATCTTGCTACAGCATTCTGCACCAGCTGCAAGCAGCAGATATCAACTCCCGGAAGCCCTAGGTACAGGGCATTGCAGTAACCAAGGTGGGAGGTCACAACGGCATGGACCAATGTCAGTAGATCATCAGGTGGAGCAAGATGCTTAATCCGGGTGATATTCCTCAAATGGTAAAATTAGATCTTGATGATGGATGACTCATGGGATTTCAGGGTCGAGCCCTCTTAAAAAATAACTCCCCGACTCTGCACCCATTCAGAGGCCAACAGCTGGTGACTGCTTAGCAAAAGCCCAGAGGCCTGCTTAGCTGAAGACCCTTCTACCCAGTGACCTGGGTCCACCACCAAAACCTCTGTATTGTCAGGATTCAACTTCAGTCAGTTGGCACTCATCCAGTCCTGGATCTCGGTGAGGCAGTCAGTAAACACTGAGACCGCATCATTCTAGCCAGGTACAGAGGACATATATAGCTGAGTATCATCTGCATAGCAGTGAAAACTCAAGCTATACCACCTTACAATGTCTCCCAATGGCAGCATATACACCGCGAATAACATAGGCAATAGCACAGAGCCCTGGGGTATCCCACATAGCAGACAGAATGCATCAGAGGAATAAATTCCTGACACAACTCTCTGAGATCTACCAGTGAGGAATGAGTGGAACCATCTTGGAGTGTCCCTGACAGCCCACAGATAGCCCACAGGCACTCCAGCAATAGGCCATGATCCGTGGTGTCAAATGCTGCAGAGAGATCAAGGAGGACTAAGATGGAATGCCCCATCTGATCTCTTGCTATCAATAGATCATTGAGCACCCGGACCAGGGCAGTCTCAGAGCTGTGCCTCTTCCTGAAACCCAACTGGAAAGGATTGTAGATATCATGGATGGTAAGATAATCATCCAGCTGAAGCGCAACCGCCTTCTCAATACCCTTGCCCACAAAGGGCAGGTTAGAGATGGGTCATCATATCTCCCCTTCACAAATTTTTTTCATTCAACCCGTGAAGTATTGACTGCCTGGCATAGGGTTCATGCTCTTGTTTTGAAGGCTGATGCTTTTATCATTGCAGCATTAGCATAGAATTGTCATATTTCTCTGAATTCCTCTGATCATTTTTTTTTGTCACTGGGCTAGGTTAGGCTTACATCATGTCCATCAGTTATTTGATAACAAAGGGCTTCAATCTTTTGCAGATCTCCAGGTTATGTATTATCTACACACAGTAGATCACTATCATTACTTACAACCTTGGGCCTTTCTCCAGTCTTCCCCGTATTGGCCTGTGCTTGTCTCTGATATTAGGTTGCCGTTGTTTTCTCTGATTATTTCTTGTCAAGCTGGATAATTGCAGCAGTATTTGATCGTTACTTTTTTTTTTTCTCCTTTTGAACTTTTTTATTTTATTTTCAGAAGAATATCTAAACATACATCTGATGAGCTAAATGCTCAAGAAATCATGTCAGAATGAGGTACAAAAATCACTTCTAGAGGAGTAAGCAATCAGTACACAGAAGTAACCATAAGGTATTATACAGAAGTTCCATATAACATTTAAATAAGCAGGGTATGGGAGCCCTTCTACTATTATTCGGTATCTTAGAGGAAAAATATCCTAAACTTGTACTCACCAGGGGGGAGCTTCACCCCATCAGTCATTGCGGGACATAAGCACACCGGGTGGGCCTCTTCTTGGATTCAGCCCAATCCCTCTTCAAGGCTTCGGGAGAGGAACCGAGTTCTATGTGTGAGTATGTTCAGCAAGGCCCAATGTATCAGGAACAGAAGCAGATAATCACAAAAAATCTGTTGAATAGCTGGGATGACTTATAGCAAGCTAAGCTACTTTCAGAGACCTATACAAGTTACAAAAACCTCTATAACTATTTATATTCTCTAGGAACAATATACTCTTTGTTGTATCCAGACATTCTAACCTATAGCCCTGTCAGTACGAGCATTAAAAGAGTTGTAGATATTTATTTGTTCTGGTTGTGCAACATAATCATAATTCCCTTTCAGGGGCTGTTGTCGGTATATAGAGTAATGATTATCCCCCGCTGCTAAAGCAGGCCAGTACTAGGCCCTCATCCTATGCCTGCCTGGGGATTTACATAACTCAGATACGGGGCCCAACACAGTCTGAATTTGGGAAGTTGGTAGTTTCTGAGATGCGAGAGCCTATCCAGTTTGACAAGGATTGAGAGAGAGGACAAAATTTCTGCCAGAGTGGGAATAGTTGCGGTTCTCCATTTAGAAAGCAAAACTCTCTTTACTTGGAGGGTCAGAAAGGCTAGCCATCTGAGCTCATAAGGGGATAACTTTGGAAGGTCTCCTCTAACTCCAAGGAGAAAAAAAGAGAGGACTGAGCAGGAGCTGCTGTTTCAGAGCTTGGGACGCAACATTCTGTACTTCTACCCAGAGTTGCTGAATTTATTGTACAGAGCCACAGAATATGTAATAAATCCCTTCCCGCCCCTTGACATCTCCAGCAGACATCCGAGTCCAGTAGCGGAGCCTTGGCTAAAACCGCCAGAGTATTATACCAGGAATGAGAAATCTTGTCCTGGATAAGTCTAGACCTGGCATCTCTCAACCAGATATGAGTATATCTCCAGGCCTGCTCCCAGGCCTTAGTGGGGATGGGGTGGTGTAGCATCTTTTCCCATTTGTGTTTTGCTTCCTCCGATTGGGAAGGAAGTGTATCTCTAAGTGAGGAATAAATGCGCCCTGCGAGCCCTTTCGGGTGTTATAACCAGAGTTGTAGAGGTGTTTGATCGGTACTTTTTACTTGGCAGTGTGTTCCACTACTGAATCTACTGTTCAGCGTTTTCAGCTCTCGCTGGTGGATTTGCAGCTGGAAGGTGATTTTTTACAGTGGGAGAAATGTGCTTTATCTACATATACGCTTTCTATGGTGTCACTGTTTCTGGAGTTTGCATGAAGGTGCAGAATATGCTTTTTCAAGATTCCTGCTTCTTCCCTTTCTTATTTGGGACATACTAATGGGATCTGCTGGAGGCAATGTGGGGAAAACTCTGCTGACCAAGTCCATGTTTTTTAGTTGTGTCCTTGTCTGGATTTCTACTGAATGGATATCTCTAGGGTGATAGCTCATATTTAATGTTACTTCTACTTTATCCCCTATACTGGTTTTGCTACACATCCCTATGGGTGATTTTCCATTATGGGGTAGGCAGTTTAAGCTTCTGTTAAGTTTGCTAATTTGTGCTAAAAAAATATTATTAGGTTATGGCATCAACCTCACCCTCCACAGGTGGCACATTGGGAAACCCTGGTTGATACTATTTATAAATATGAACATTGTACTTATACCTATTTGAATCCCTTAACTCTAGCTGATGAAATTTGGAGGCAGTGGGTTTTGTACAAAGTAAGTGTTGATCCTGATGTTGTCCCTTGGAGAATATTAATTTTCTGTTGGGATGGGCGTTTTTTCTTTCTGGACCCCTGATTCTGCCTCTGAGCCTCCTTTCTCTTTTGTTATCTCTGAACCTTATATAGAATTGTTGTCCTTAATATTATGTAACTAGTTTTGTTATTATTGTGACTGTGTATAGTTTCTTATTATTTATGATCCTCTTGGGTATAATTTATTCTCATTGTTGTTCCTAACCTACTTGACCCTTTTCATGTACATATATATGGGTAGCCCTCCCCCTCACCAGAGCACCGCCGCCAGCCTGAAGGCCCAAAGCACAGGTAGCCCTGGATCACGAGGGACATCATGGGTAGCCTGCCCCCTTACTGGAGCACCACCGCCAGCCTGAAGGCCCAAAGTACAGGCAGCCCTGGGTCATGAGGGACATCATGGCTAGCTCTCCCCCTCACCGGAGCACCACAGACAGCCTGAAGGCCTGAAGCACAGGCAGCCCTGGGTCACGAGGGACATTGTGGGTAGCCTTCCCCCTCACCGGAGCACCGCCACCAGCCTGAAGGCCCAAAGTACAGGCAGCCCTGAGTCACGCAGGACATCGTGGGTAGCCCTCCCCCTCACCAGAGCACCACTGCCAGCCTGAAGGCCCGAAGCACAGGCAGCCCTGGGTCACGCGGGACATCGTGGGTAGCCCTCCGCCTCACCTGAGCACCACTGCCAGCCTGAAGACCCAAAGCACAGGTACGCAGATCCCGACTCGGAGAAACAGTGCCAGCTCTAGTAAACTGCATGTGTTTGTTGTTTGGTGCCATTTTTAAACAGAGAAAAAGGACTTGAACATTCTTGTCGGTCGAGATGTGCTGATAGTTTTTGGCTCCTGTATCTTGATAAAATGCCTTCAATTGTTTCACATGCTAGCAGTACTTTAAGAGATTTTCTTGAGCCTAAAAACCTTACTGGCAGCCTTATTTAAGAGCCTTAAGTAGCTTACATTCGGAGGGAGGCATGAGACTGCTGTAATATCTGCAGCTGGGTCACAATCAAATGTAATTCACAATGAAATGTAAATCCAGGCTAAGTTAAGGGTTTGTAAGCAATATAGTAGCTTTGGGCAGAGAGTGCTGCAATAACTACAGCTGGGTCACATTAAATTCAATTTGGTGCAGCTGTAAATAAGTTTAAATCAGTGGGTTACAAATTGTGCAGTTCTGTGGGATACAAATGCCTTTTGTTACGTCACCTTATATGGCGATGTGGGCAGTCAGTCCCTCTCCTTGCTAATGCCTGCTCCTCCTGAAGTTGCCAATAAATCTGCCACTGTCTTTTTCCTTCTCAGGCAGCCCTGGGTCGCAAGGGACATCGTGGGTAGCCCTCCCCCTCACCGGAGCACTGCCGCCAGCCTGAAGGCCCGAAGCACAGGTATGCAGATCGTGACTCAGAGAAACAATGCCAGAGCTAGTAAACTGCATGTGTTTGTCCCAGCCACCTCCACCACCACCCTTGGTGAGCACAGAGATTTATAGTGCTGCTCACGTGACTGCTGAAACCCATCAACCCATTCTCCCATAAGCAGTTTATCTGAATTCACCACTAGTGGCCGCTCTACTGTCCTCATTCAGCCCAGGCATTATGCTGACTTTAAAGATATTATTAATCTGCCTTCTTATACCACTAGCCTCCTTCCTACTGGCCATCTACCCAAAATGGCAATCAATCACCCACACCATCTTGTCCAGTGCTGCCCCCCACCTCCCAGTACTGCAACCAATATCCATGCGCAGATGCATCACTCCTCAGTGTACAACTGGGCTCTTGGAGCATCCATTCTGCCACCCTCCTTTCACCCTGGGCTATTTGTCCTATTCATCTCGGCTTCAGATGGCTCCCCAAAATACCCCCAAATCCTCTCAACCTGCTGCAAACCTATATCTGCCTTGCTAATAACTAAACAGCTCATAGTGCTTCTGCTCCTACTGGCAGGGGACATCAAACCAAATCCAGGACCTAGTCCTCCCGCCCCCTCTGCCCCATCCACCCTACCCAGAGGGCTTAAACTAGTGCACCTCAATATCTGCAGCATCATAAAGAAAATAGCAGCTCTGCAACCGTTCGCACTATCAACTCGCCCTGATGTCTTAATCATTACTGAGACCTGGCTGAAGCAGCACCACACGGATGCCGAATTCTCTATCCCAGGCTACTCACTCATCAGACATGATCACCAGGGTGAAAAAAGGGGTGGTGGTATTGCCATGTACATCTCCTATATGCTCCAGTTCACCCCTGTCCTGCTTTCAAATTCTTCTCAGGACATAGACTCCTTACTAATTAAACTATCACTCCCGCTCTCGGCCCCAGTTTTTGTTGTGGGCACCTATTGTGCCCCCGACACTCCCCTGCCCATCGTCCTGGACCACCTGGCCTCCCTAAATGTGCCCACATCGGCAGGCAAGCTACATATCCTTGGGGATTTCAATTTTAATTAGCTCACCAAAGAGAACTCCAAGCTACGAAGCAAGATAAATGCCCTAAACCTAGCCCAGCAAATTTCTCAACCCACCCGCCTAAACCACAAATCACTGAACCACTCACTCTTAGACTGGGCCCTTACCTCCCACCCCCACTGTATAATTGAGGCAGGCCTCCTTTCTGACTCCTTAAGTGACCACCACATGATCTTCATGGTCAGGAAAGTACACAGGATCAAAGCACCACCCTCAAGGTCGTTGCTCACTACTAGATCTTACAAATCTCCAGATCAAGCAGCACTCCTAAATGACCTGGCTCATGTTGACTGGTCCTTCATCCCTACAGCACCCTCCATAGACGCAGCCCTGGATCACTTCAAGTCCTGCTCCCTAGCAGTGTGGGACCTCCACGTGCCACTAAGAAGGACAAGGGTCAGGGGTGCCCACCTACCCTGGCTCTCCACCTTTGTCATTGACAGATTCCATGCCAGGGACCAGGCTTGGAAAACATACAAGTAAACTGGCACCCTGGTATCTCTTCAACGTTACCGTGCACTCCGAAACTTCTGCACTAGACTCATCCAGCAGGCCAAAACAAATTACTTCAAGACTGTCTTCAACTCCAACCTCAATCACCAAACAAAATTCTGGCAAACAATCAAATCTCTATTCCCCACCCCCACTCAGCCACCTACCCCAACCCTAACCGTCCAAGGCTCCTCTGTCTCAGATCCTGTCAATGTGTCTCTGCCTTCAACACTTTCTTCATGAGTAGTGTGGCTGCTCTTTTAGCCGATCTCCCTCATCCCTCCGTGTGCACAGCTCCGACAATGCCACCCACCCCTGTGACCCCTGGCTTCTCATTCCAACTGGTTACCCCGGATGAAGTACTAAAAGCACTGTGGACACTCAATTCCAACAAGGAAAAATGCCCCTCTGGACTGATCGCTAAAATGCTTTACCTGTCAGTGCCAGCCATCATCTCCCCGCTGGCTGATCTCTTCAATCTCTCTTTTACACTAGCTGAAATCCCTACTGACTGGAAGCATGCAGTAGTCATACCCCTTCCTAAAGGGGGAGACCCTTCATCGCCAGGTAACTACCGCCCCATCTCCCTTCTCCCCATCCTAGCCAAACTTCAGGAGCATCTTGTTCTAGCCCAACTCTCCTCTTTCCTAGATTCCTCCACCTTTTTCTCCCCCTAACAGTCTGGTTTTTGGAAGTCCCACTCTACCATTACCTCCCTTCTAAGGCTCACTGACGCCATCCTCATTGGCATGGACAAAGGGCACACCACCTCAGCAATTTTCATCGACCTTGCAAAGGCCTTCGATTCCATCTCCCACTCCCTACTTGTATCCAAACTTACAATGGCAGGGCTCTCAGGATCTGCCATCAGTTGGTTTCGTTCGTACCTGACTGGTAGATCCCAGACGGTAAAGATTGGTACTCACACCTCTAACCCCCTCCCAGTCACTACCAGCATCCCCCAAGGCTCGGTCCTAGGACCAGTAATCTGCTCCATCTTCCTGAATGATCTGCCCTCTGTTTGCCCATGTACATCCATTTACATGTATGCTGACTACACCGTCCTGTATGCCTCAGGCCCTTCCCCTGTCAGAGTGGCCTCTACACTCCAGGAGGACTTCAATGCCATTCAGCACTGACTCCACTCAAACCAACTGTTTCTCAATACTAAGAAAACTGTCTCCTTGACTTTCGGCTCACGGCAAAGACTCGCCCGTCTCCCCTCGCCCCTCCACCTTTCTCACCATCGGTGGTACCCCCTTGGAGGCTTGCACCTCCTTCAGGTAACTAGGAGTCTGGTTCAACTAGCACCATGACTACACCATACACATCGATTCAATCCATAAGAAACTGCATCCAAAACTAGTTGCCTTATATCGCAACAAGGACTGCATCTCTCCAACTACCCGGAAGGCAATTGTTCAGAAGATGATCCTCCCTCTACTGAACTACGGGGATGTAGTCTACAGAGCTGCTCCCAAAACCTCCCTTGCTAGTCTTGACACACTCTTTCATTCCTTCTGTTGCTATATCTTGGGATGCCCCTTCCCCACATCTCACCACTGCGACCTCTACAGTTCCCTTGACCTGCCCTCACTTCACGATTGCAGGCAGATTCACTGCGCCAAGATCATAGCAAAATACTGGAAACAGTCCCTCCCTCCCTATCTTGAATCCACCCTCACAACCCAACCTCTACCTCCCTACTCCCTCAGGAGCACTGACTCCAGGCTCTTTCAAGTCCCAATCATGGGTTCAGCCAAGGGCCAAGCTGCCTTCAGTTACCGCATGCCCAAACTTTGGAATACGCTGCCGGCTGCCATCAGACTCATCTCAAACTCTCAGCAGCTCAATCACATCCTAAAGACCCACCTCTCCTCTACTTGTGCTCATGCCTAGGCCCAGCAAATGGTGTGCCCACACCACACATGCCACAACCTAGACTCTCACTTATACAGGTCCCGTGCACCTTGTAAGCATTGTTGCCGCATAACCTGTACAAGGGCTATGGTGCCAACCACTCTTGCTAACGCCGTTGCTACCACCTCCCTAGTTCCCTAGTTTACAACTTCCTTAGTAGTGGTAGAGATATCTGTTATCTAATGCGATTCAGTACTATTACATTGTGCAGCTTTGCTCTGTAATGTTTGTTAATTATACCTTGGTGCTCACAGTCATGCAAGCTCTGCTATCCATTAACCTATGTATACAATGTTATATCTGCATTGCATAATCTGTATACTTGAACAATTATTCATCATCTGTATTTTACTCCTCTCCCCCTTCCCCCAGGATGCATCTGGAATCGAGCGGTATCTCCGCTCAGTACGCCTTCCTGGTAAAACTTTTAAATAAATAAATACATTATATACTATATACATATATATATATATATATATATATATATATATATATACACACACTGTATATATTTAAGACAACGAACCTCTGTGTGCAAACACTGAGACAATGGTTACCCCAAAGGGCATTTGGCTGGGAAGCCAAGTTTCAAGGAAATACAAAATATGCACATGCCCACACAATGCAAAGCATAAGTAGCATATATGCACAATACAGAGAATTATGCTGGTTCAACTTCCAGCAGAATTGCATGGTGCCGAAACACCTCTCGCACAGTTTGCAAAGGGTAAGTGAGAGGCCTTTCAGCACCATGCAAGTCTGCTTAAAGTTGAACCAGCATAATATTCTGTGGTGATTTGCATATGCAGCACATGATGCTTTGCATTGTGTGGGCATGTGCAATTTTGTATTTTTTATATATATACATTGCAAAAAAACTCCGTTAATGCATCAATTAGGGTTAATAGTACAGCGACAAAAGTTTGGAAATATGCTTTTAGGGTTCAAAACCCTAACTCCACATTCCCCCCCATACACACACACACACACACACACACACACACACACACACACACACATGAAAGCAGGGGAAGGGCCAAGGCAACACAACTAATCAGAGTCTACCAGCATCAGGTAACAAAAGTAATGTACAGCTCTCTAAATGTACTACAAAACACACCATCATCATGGGTCACCATCTGTATGAGTTCTGTTGCCATCATAGTGCCTTAGGGATAGACACGTATGCTGAGCAACCATGGGTGATGCCCCACAGTAAGCATTTTTGTGTCATAAATAGCAATAACAAGATTTAAGCAGATGCCCATATTTCAATAGTGAAGAAGTGATGTAACACACAGTATGTTATCCACAGATAGTTTCTTGGAAATGCGAGTTAGTATAAGCCTACCAACAGTCACTGGATGTTTGCATTTATTTTTCTGATAGAGTGAGTCAGTCCTAATAACAAACGTTAGAAATAATAAAAGTATGTATTTGTAGTATAGTTTACAAGTAACATGTGAAAGCAAAAGTTGTAACATCCAAAGCTAACAATAACATGCTGCTAATGAGTATTTCCAGGCAACACAGCCATATAACAACATGTGATGGTGCTAGTTTCATACCTGAGCAGTATCTTAAAAGTAGTATGTGTCATCTCTATCTGTCCTGCTACCACATGCCCACGTGGTAGCCTGCAGCAACTCAATTGTTGAATAGTGACACATAAAAGTCAATATTTTGAACATGTGTACAGATTAAGTCTCATTATATGAAGAAGATATGCCAGCAGTAATGTGTCATCATACTGTGCTGTAGTTGATGATACTGTATTTGATTTTTTTATTACATAGTGTTATGTGAAATGAGTACAGTGGTGTGATTATTGTGGTTACATATGTGATGGAGTGGTATAGTGTCTTACAATCTTGCATGTGTCTTGCATATGTGTGTGTGTGTGTGGGTGGGGTCGGGGGGAATGTGGAGTTAGGGTTTTGAACCCTAACAGCACATTTCCAAACTTTTATTAACCCTAACTGATGCAGTAACAGAGTTTTTTGCAATGAATTTCCCTTCTTTTTGAGAAAGTGTAATGCAAGTGGTGTGTGTTAGTAGGAGCACGGGCCCTCCGGGCCCTGCCCTCCCTTCACATTCTCCATTTTTTGGCATAATGGTATGCACATGTGGGAGTGTGGGCCCTCTGGGCCCTGTGCTCCCACTTATACATAACTATGGAGCCATACAGCAGCCTTATAGGTCAAGGGACCCTTGTAAGACTAATTTGCTAATATCTCAGCAACTGTGGCAGCTAGGAAAAAAATTCCAGTGCTGGTGTAATCATGACATTGAGTACTTCACACAACATGAATTGACCGAATCTGTGAAATGCACTGAAAAGGCACCCTTGGAACATGTTTTTGCCAATATCTCTGTAAATGTAGCAAGTAGGAAAAAAATTATACTCCAGGTGTCATCTATGATTTCCAAAATTGTTTCTACAGACTAGTTCACTTTAAAGTGAACTAGTCTGCCAATAGCAAAAACTCTGTATCTTGCTTCTTTTTCGAGATACAGGTGCCGAAAGGTGTCACAGGTGCCTCCATGTTATCCTTTGGGAAATTTCTCGAATTCAGAATGCTGTAAAGTTTTGACCCTTGAATGTTTTGCCACCAAACCACCAAAAGGCACATCTGTGTGACCAGGGATTGCCACCCTGCAAGTTTCAGCCAAAAAGACCCAACCGTTTTGTTGCAGGAGGATGGCAAAGATTGGCAGTTTTAAAAAAAAACACTTTCGCAAATCACGAAAATTTAGCAAAAAGTAGCACGAAACTAACATTTGCAAAAGTATTTTGGCCATTTCTTTCGTGATTTGCAAAAGTATTTTTCCCCGATGATTAAAAAGGCATTTCTTGGGGGTTTTACCCCCCAAAAAAGATAGGGCTGGTATCCTCAGGACCTGACTAGGTAAGCCCAATAGTCAGTGTTTACCTAGAGGGTCCTAAATTTAAATACCATGCATTTTGTCTCTCACTAACTGAAAACAAGATGGCCGAATCATGAAAGTAAAAGGGCTATTTGTGAAAGTAAAGGTGCATTTGTGAAACTTTCATGATGCGCATATATTCCCCCATTGACTATAATGGGAAATTTGTTTTTTGAATAACTTTTGAACGGTTTAACATTTTTACACCAAATCTTTAAAAGGCACATCAGGGACCCAGACTGCATCTTTCCTGAAGATTTTGGGCTGAATGGACAAATCATATGGGCTGTGGGTGCGAGCAAATAAACACACAAAAAGTCTGTTTTTTGGAATTCTGTAGCTCCACAAACGTACATCTGACCATAACACAACTTGCCAGATCCAGAGATCCATGGTACCAGACTACACATGAAACTTTCAGGCAAATCTGTGGTATGGTGGCAAGGTTATTAAGGTACAAAATATGAGGTTTAACGTTAAAGTGCTTACTCAACCCTAACTATACTATACTGTTCACTCCTTGCAAAAAAAACTCTGTTAATGCATCAGTTAGGGTTGTTTCCACACCAACACATACCATTTAATATTTATATTACACTTTTCCCCACCCACCAACAGGCACAGGGTGTGCGCTGGGGTCGTCAGCCTAACTCTCACCCCATTCCATGTGTAAAGAAGATATGGTGGTGCAGTATAGGAGAATGGGGTGAGAGTTAGGCACAACAACCCAATGCACACACTGATGCCTGTTGATATGTGGAGGGTGGTGGGGTGGTGGGGTGGTAACCCTAATGTTGAATTTCCATACTTTTGTCAGTGTGGAAACAACCCTAACTGATGCATTAACAGAGTTTTTTGCAAAGAATTTCCTTTCTTTTTAAAAAGTGTAATATAAATATTAAATGGTATGTGTTGGTGACAGCATGGGCCCTCTTGGCCCTACGCTCCCACTTACACATAAGTATGGAGCCATACAGCAGCCCTATATGACAAGGAACCCTTGTAAAAGTAATTTGCCAATATCTTGGGAACCGTAGCAGCTAGAAAAAAAATTCAAGTGTTAATTGTAATCATGACAGTGAGTAGTTCTCACAATATAAAATTGCATTGTTTCTGAGATACGAGCACTGAAAAGCACTGTGAGTGCTAACTCTGATGGCATAACAGTGGCCTACGTATATAAAAATGAGCAATTGGAACAGTAATTTCCAAATATCTCAGTAACCATACAAGTTAGAAAAAAAATTCAAATTTCGTGATATTCATGGCTTTCCAACCTACTTCTGTACTTAGTCCCCCTATAGAGGGACTAAGAATTTTAGCAATAAAAAATCCACATCTCAAACTGTTTTCAAGATACGGGCCCCAAACGGCGTCACGGGCACCACAATGTTATCCTATGGGAACATTTCTCAACTTCAGAATGCTGTAACTATAGGCCTGTTCAATGTTTTCATACCAAACCATCAAAAGGCACATCAGTGGGACCAGGGCTTGCCACCACGAAAATTTCAGGCCACTAGCACTATCCACCTTGCCACAATCAAGTGACAGAGAAATCAACACATCTAAAAATGTGTTTGTGCAGTGTTACCACGATTACTTTAATGTTTTCATGATTCTCTACTTCTATAATGGGAATGTTATCGCACATAGAAAAATGTTGCCATGGTTACTTTTTCTGCTGAGCACGATTGTTTGAGCGGTAACAACATGGAAATATTTTACAAAACATATTTCCAGACCAGCTGGTGAAAAACTAATGCCAGGGGCATGTTTTTCAGTGCCCGATTAGGTAAACACAATTGTTGGTGTTTACCAAAGTGCACTATTTTTTGACTTAAAGCATTGTTTCTCTCTCGCTAACTGATAACAAGATGGCAGCAGCACAACAACAATTTTCAGAAGCTCAACAACAAAAATGTGATTGCAAGCGTTTTTGCAGTGCACATATAAATTTTTCCATGGGCTATAATGGACATGAAAAAATGGAATAACTTTTGAATAGAGCAATATTTTTTCACCAACTCTTCAAAAGGCACCAGTTCAACCCAGGCCACACATAGAACAACACATTTGAACCCATTCAAACGCATTCTTCAGTCCATTATGGCTGGAAAGAATTTCGCAACAAGAGTCAAATTTCACTTTCTGAGCACACTACAATTCCACAACCGTACATCTGACCTGAAAGAAAATGTCCAGATCCAAAGATCTATGGTAAGCAGGTCTGCATTTCAAATTTCAGGCAAATCGGACAAATGGTTGCAAAGTTACTAAAGTGCAAACTTTGAGGTTTAACATAGAAATGGCTGCACAACCCTAACTATAGTGGCACTACTGTGCCACTATTTATATATATATATATATATATATATATATATATACATGCATACATGTATGTTTGTATTGATTTGATTGATATGTAAATATGTTGTTCCTTTTCCTCTATGTAGTTACAGTTCATGTTGAGGTTTTTTCTGCATGCTTCCTTATTGCATATTATTTTTTTTAAAGATGTTATAAAACATATATATATATATATTTATATATATATATTCTCAACCAGTAGCAGACAAAGTACCAGCAGTATCCCAATGGGGGGGGGGGCAGATATTTAACAAAGAAGGCCATCAACCCACCTCATGAAGGTACCAGAACAGATTATAACAGTTGCCTTTTTGCACAGTGCAAGAAGCACTATCTGAAGTGGGTCCACTGTACAGGGGAGAGGGAACGACAAGATCGAAGTGGTTGCACCTGTGTACTGGTTCAGACAGCTAGGAACAGGCATACTTATGTGTAGGCTGAGAACAGCATATATGTATAGCACTGACAGTGATAGGCTCTACTTATCCATGATGAATTGTTCCCCAGATTTGCCACTCACAGTACAGGTATTGTTTGGTGATGAGTTATAGTATTTAGACAAGATAGGGGCTTGCAACTCTTGAGAGCAGGGAATAGGGGATTAACAGTGCACACCTCATCCAGCAGGATACACAGGGGGTGTTTAGCGGGGGGAAAAAAAGATACAGCAAGTCACTGTGACTAAGTTCAACAGGTACAAGAAAATTTTATACAATGCCTGGGGCTTGCATTTGGGGGTGATTTGTATTCAAAGACAGCTTCTATATGATGAAATATGGTACGTACTGTTAGTTCTAGGTCATACAACCTTCCATCCTAGGTAAGTGTGCATGGAGGAAGGGAGTGTTCAGGGTGTAGAGCTGCACCATACACTGGGCTTCCAATAGAGAGTCTGATACACAAGACAGCAGATACCCTCTCCACAGGACCAAGGGTTTTTGCAATACAGCAGTCCACCTAGACTGCCATTTTTTCTGAAAGAACATTTTATTTATTTTTTTATTAATACTTTTGGCTCCTTCCTGTCAACTTGCCCCACTCCAGACTGGTACCCAAGCCCCATTACCCAGCTTTCCTGGGACTTGCATATTTTGTCTGTCCTCACCAGAGAACCTGTAGAGCCCAGTCACTGGTTTTGGGCCAGTGGGGGACTGGGCTTATATCCTGCCATGGTCAGGGATCATCCTCCATTTGTATCCCTAAGCTCACAGGGCATGCAATGACATGTGCAAATACTGCCTCCACAGAGATGCCCCACGGGGCATCAAACAGATGTGACTCCTACCCTGGTATTCTGCTGTGCTGCCGCTCATATCCTCTAGGTATTAGCCACCGAGTGGGATGCTTGTACTCCCTGTCCTTGAGGGAGGAGAACTGTCCTTAGGATGCTAAATCCACCCTCTACTGGTCAGCCCCCGAGCAACTCACGTCTGTTCCCAAACCTGGGTCACTAGTAGACTTGCAGCAAAGTTTTACTCTGCCAGCGAGGTTGGCGTGAAGTGGTCAAAACTTGCATCTGCAGAGTTTTGCAAAGTTTTCCCTACTCCCAGCAACTTGATTTCTCCAAAAATCACATTTTCCATGCGAATGGTGGAATTCTGCCCATGAAGTGCGTAATTGTATCTGCAAATGGCAGAATTTTGCTCACGAACAGTGGAATTTCACCATTCACAGGCAAAATTCTGTTGTTTGCGGGTGATATTCTGCACTTCGTGGGTGGAATTCTGCCATTTGCAGGTGGAATTTTGCCGTTCAAGGTGAAATTCACAATTCACAGCTCGATCCACACTTCATGAATTGTGCTAAACTCTCTGTTTAATTTGTGGAACAAATTTAGCCAACTTCACCCATCTCTAATCAACAGTGTGGCAGTAGGTGAGGCAGCCAGTGCCTCAGCCCTCCATGCTACTGTGCCGGGCCTGAGAAAACATTTTAAATTAAAAAAATAAAAACTTGCCACCAAACCTACTATGCGTATTAGAGGTCTGGTGAAACAGGTTGGAAGGCTTTTCTAACCTCAAATCAGTTTGGTGCTGCTGGCCTAGTGGGCTTGGGAGGCTTACTTTTGGTGTCCTCCTCACGTAGCCTCTGCTTCTTTGCAGCTGCTTCCGCTGTGCACAGCTTCAGCTGAGGATTCCAATTGAGTGCTTTATATACAGCCCTTGTGAACCCCAACCTGACTGCCTATGTAAATTCATAGAATATATCAGGGAAACCTTCAGGGGATGACACATCATTCTTCATGGGTGTTCATAGGCCTTTTAATCTGCAGAGGGCTTTTGCATGTCCCAGCCCTCCTACACACTTACAGAGATGTGGCTATAGCTTTCAGGATCAGACCCTAGCAATTTTGGGGCTGCTTTATAACCACTAATGAATGCAACATCAAATACAAATTGAGAAATGGAAGGAACATCCTTTTTTTTAATCATGTAACACATTTTACTCTCCTCCAGTGCAGAGTAGGCCACAACAACCGCCTGCCACTGGCACCCGCGCCCTGGACCACATCTGGTGTACGCTGCTGTACCTGACTCACACAGGCCCCAATGAAATTAGCAGGACACCCCCCCTCCCGGGAAGCCTGTGACCGGGAACCAGGTGGCCATGCCTCTCGTGTCTGGGGAGCAGGGCTCAGCCATGAACCGCTATGGTCACCCCACGATTTTCAGCCTTTTTACTTCCCCAATGGAAGCCAGAAGTGCAATGACACCTGATGCACCCACGTGCAGGCGTCCGCCATGCTCCCTCTCCTTTTGTATGCTCACCACTGACAGTGCACCTAGCCTCTGCTAGGTGCTGCTGCAGCACATCACATGCCCCAAACCCACCCCAGAGGTAGGACAGCAGTCGTGGGATGCTCAATCCTACCTCTCCCCTGCCAGCCCCTAGTGGTCCGAGTCCATTCTCAAACCTGGGTCGCCGGCGTAGCACGAGGTGTGGCGTCCAGCACCTCAACCCTCAGTACCACCGGGCCAGCTTATGGAAGAACATACTTAAAAATAAATCAGTCTTTGTAAAGTTTTGACGCAGTCAATTACACATGAAGTCCACAGCTGTACCTTAACATATGTCAATAAAGTTCAGTATGAAATTAAAGAAGAAAATGATAAAACAATAAAGCTTTGCATCAGCTCATATTAAGTCTTGTGGCAACCTGGGTGATACTTGGCATCTATTTACTTGGTGCTACAGTATTTCTGCCATGTAAAGGGGGATGTGGCTTTTACCAAGATGATGTGTGCCATTCTTGTTGTACTTCAGCTTGCTGAATTCAATCTGATGGAAGAAATCACTTAGAGGAACGAGTGCCTCCACTGCTACTGTTTATTTTTATCAGTTAATCCCCTTCTTTGTGGCTTGCCCTCCATCTTTGGGCTCCTTCTCCCAGCTCCATCAACTGCTTTCTCCAGGAATTTACTCCACCCTCCTAGACTCCCATGGCTTATGCCCATGGCTTGGACTATGGAATTCCCCAGGCCCCTTCAGAGTTCATGCTCAGTCAAGAACATGCCATACCATGGTCAGTTGCGTGGAGTCTGCAGGGGGAGCCAGTTTCATCCTCCACTGGCCAGGGCTTTCTTTCAGTTTTTCTATCAGTCTCCCAGGGTCACCAATGAGGGATTGCATGCTGATATCAGATGGCATCTCCACACCCCACGGCGGCTCCTGCTTGTGCCGCCACTTGTGATTGTCGAAGTGGTGGTAACATAGAAGAGCATGCTATCCTCTCTGGAGGAGGAGGAGGAGAGTATCCACTAGGATGCCTGATCCTCCTCCCTCAGCTGACTCATTTCCAAACGTGGGTCACCAGTGTCACCAACATTAACTATACTGCTGCACTACCATGCTGCCATTGTTAACCAAGTGCTTTTCCAGTTTTGTGCAAAACACTGACAGCTGGAATCAGCATGACACAAATCTCAAAACATTCCAGAAAATGTTTGATTTTCAGCACATTCCATTATTCATTACTGAAGATAGTTGCCAGAAAACAGGCTCTTTTTTTTCTATAAAGGTTTTTATCTCTCCGGTGGCAGGCTGAGTGGCTGTATCAGCCCTGTCTCCATCTCGCACGGCTGTCTTGAGTTTTCAACAGTCTTCCCCTCCGATACCTGGTGGACCGCTGGTGCTGGAAGGGCTTCATTAAGCCCATTCTCCACATTTTCCATCTGTCTTTCTCCCATGGGCATGACTGGCCATGCAATGATCATGGCGTGAACACTCTACCTCCACAGAGGTACCCTCACCACTCTGTACACTGGCCCATTCCCAGACTACGAGACCACACACGTGCTGCCATCTGGATTCCTCCAGGTGGCAGTTGAGCAGTGAGTTGTGGGATCCCGCTCTCCCTGAGGGAAGAGAGCTGTCCTGAGATGTTCAGTCTTCCCTCTCCCTGCTAGCCCATGAGCAACTCAAGTCTGTTCCTGAATCTGGGTCACTGGCATGGCAGCAGGGAGGCATGTATGCCTCAACCCGCCATGCCACTGGGCTGGCCAGAAGACAGGCTCTTTGACCCGTAGACATCATTTGTCTCTATTGCTTTTCTGCATTAATATCATAATCCTATGCTATGACATCACAACTTGTTGCCATGAAAATGATTTTGGTGTCACAGTCAGTGGACTGTAACTTCAAAGCAGGAAAAGCAGCAGAAGCAGATTAAGGGCTTGGTTCTCAAAGCCCTGGAATTGACGTAAGGTGCCTGCACCAAACATAAATGGTGCAAGTGGCACCTTGCATCAAAAACTGCCCCCTGAGCTATTCACAAAGGCAGCCTGCATCAACCGCAGGCTACCTGCCCCAAATGGGGCTTGCACCAACCGTGTGCCCAAATAATGGGCTGCAACCTGGTGCTAGGAGGCATGTGGCAGATGCAAGCTGCCACATTCCCAAAAATAGGATTCTTTAAACTGCCCCAGAGGAAACTTTTCTAAGTACCCTTAGACCAGCCAGGGCTGGTCTAAGGTACATAGAAATCTCTCCTCTGGGAGAGTTGGCCTGTGTGCAGCAATATACCATGATCCCTCCTCCCCAATCCCTGATGTAGCCCAGTATGTTGTTAATAATTAATAATTACCCTTCACCTGGTGGTCTAGGACCCCTCTCCCAGATCCCTGATGTGGCACTGTATGTTAATAATAATTCCCCCACACCTGGTAGTCCAGCAGATCCCCTTCCCCGAACCCTGATGTGGCCCAGTATGTTAATAATAATTAATAATTCCCCCTGGTAGTATAGTCCCCCCCCAAGCCCCGATTTCCCATAATAAAAATCAAATTATCCTGGTGGTCCAGTGGACCGCTCATTCAATCCCCAAATATTGCAGATACCAAATACCTGGTGGTCTAGTGGACTCCCCCACCACTCCTCAGTGCCCTACCACCCTGCTCCCCCTCTCCCATAACTGAGCCGACGACTGGCACAGCCCACTGCTCACCACCATGGCCAGCCGCCAATTGAGCTCTGAATGAGCTTGTACTGTATGCAGTATGCACTCAGTGATTGACAGCAGCTGTAATTTATTGAGTGCATACTATATACGGTCACAGTCAAAATACAGTGCATAAGCACAAAACAGAGATACACACAATATATAAATAGTGTACATATCAAATCAGGTTTGTATGGTATGAATCTTCTTTCTTTTAATTTTTTGTATATTACAATGATAAAGTGCAGTCCATTTAATAATATATTCATCTTCAGAAGTAAACAAAATTCATAAAATAGTATCATTAGTACAATGTGTTAAAGATGCTATAATAGGCCCCAACCATTTACATCTAGCTGATTTATACCAGGAACATGTTAACATCACGTGCTCCAGATCTTTATTTTCATGTCCCCTACAATAACACCAGACAAACATTGGAACCTTGCTTTTGTCAAATCTACACATGAGTATGCTGGATTCAAAGAGAAGCCAGTTCTAAACTTTGCATATGTTCTACGCATACTCTGATATTCAAGAATTGCAAGATAATATTGATAATAGTGAAAACAATAATTATATACATACCAGTATGCAAATTTTAAACTCAATATATATTGCAAATCGTTATGTTTATATTTTTTTATGAGCACATTTTTGACATAGGGCTTATATTGTTCAGAAATTAGAATACTCCGTGAGGTAAGATGGACTAAAGACAGAAGACCCACTGATCTTAAAATTATTTTCACAGACTCCAACTAATTGGATTTTTTACAACCAGTAGTGTCCCAATACATTTTTTCAGTGAGACAGCTCTTTGCAAGACATTTCTCTGACATCTTATTAAGCCTAATCCAAAAGTTAATCATATGAGATTCAGCTAAGCAAGAATATTTGATAAACCTAATTAATATGTTACTATTTGTCAAGAAATCAGCAAGATTATGTTTTGCTTCATTTATATTTGAAGGAACATGGGTCTGTAGTTCCTAAACGTATTGCCTCCCCCCTCCCCCCTTCGGAGACAGCAGAATAAACACCACCCGTTCTGTGATCATACAGATTAATATTTGCTAAGCATTTTGCAGTGCTGTTCGTGTGTAGTTATTAAATCAAAGCTGTCACAAACAAATGCTATCATACAGCCAGATCATTGGCACAGCAGCGCTTGTGATTCCAGCAGCCCGGGTTTGGGAATGTGCTTCGGTCATCAGAAGGCCAGCTGGGTGGGGGCGAGAGGATGGAGCGTCTCACAGGAAACGCTCCTCCTCTAGGGATTGAGGGTTGCTGCCTTCACTGTAATGCTGCCTCTTGGGTGACCATGGGTGGCAATGCATCAGTAGGCAGAGTAGGAGGGAGGAAGTCAGCTGGTAATCTGACTTGCCATTGTGCATCCCCCCTCCCATTTCTACTGTATCACACTGACATTCTAGTGGGCTAGGAGAGATATAGAAATGGCCCCAACACCTGTGACGATGAACCCCAGTATATCTGGGACTTGCCCCACCACCTTTGCTGGCTCCTAACAATACTATAGACATAGAAACATAGAATTTGACAGTGGAAAAGGACCATTTGGCCCACCTAGTCTGTCCAGATGGTCCCCGCCTAGTTTGTCAATGCAGGGGGCACATCAAATCATCCTGGTCATCTCACTGTGTGACACCTCACCCAGGACTCTTAGCTACAGTGTGGATTGCCACCCTGCACAATTTGACCCTGGATGAGTTTGTTTCATAATATTTACTCTAGGGACAAATTGTCCAGGGATGAATTGTGCAGGGTGCCGATTCACGCTGGAGATAAGAGTCCAGGGTGAGTTGCCGCACAGTGACATGACTAGCATGACCTGCCATGTAGCTGTCTACACAGACTCTAACTGGTCTCCGGCAACTTTCTCTTCTCCCTGTCTATTTACTAATATTCCCCCTATTTCTATTTAACGCATGCTTGATGCCACCTACTGTTTTCGCCTCCATTATTTCCACTGGCAGTCTGTTCCAGGATCAATAACTCTTTAGTGAAGTAGTAGTTCCCATTTCTCTTAAACTCCACCCCGCCAACTTTGTTGTATGACCTCTGGCCCTGTGCTCTTTCTCACTTGAAAGCGACTTCCCTACTTCACCCTGTTTACCCCTGTGAGGTACTTGTTGATCTCTATCATGTTCCCACTTGCTCTCCTCTCTTCCAGGGCATACATGTTGAGACCTCTTAGTCTCTTCTTGTAGGGGTTTTGGTGCAACCCCTGCATTATTTTAGTTGCCCTCCTCTGGACTGCCTCCACCCTGTGTATACCCTTTCTGAGGTGTGGGCTCCAGAACTGGACACGGTGCTCCAGGTGGGGTCTGAAGGGTGAGTAATATAGTGACAACACCACCTCCCTCCTCCTGCTGAAGATACCTCTCCCTATGCATCCCAGTATGCTGCTAGCCCAACCCACTGCTTTGTCACACTGTCCTGCCCTGTGACTTTGATGTTCATCAGATATAATAACCCCAAGGTCCCTATCCTGCTTAATAACTGTCAGCACCTCCCCCATCCTATACTCAGCTGCCAGGCTCCTATGACCTAGGTGCATGATTTGCACTTTTTGCAGTGAACCCCAACTGCCATGCTCTTGACCACTCCTCAAGTTTCCCAAGACTCCTAAGCACATTCTCAACCCCCTCCTGAATGCCCACCCTGTTACATATTTTGGCATCATCTGCAAAAAACATACCTTTCCTTCCATTTCTTCTGCAAGCCCTGCAGCACCCCGCTGGTCACTGTCCCATCATTAAAATGGGTGCCATTAACCACTACCCTCTGACTCCTATCCATTAACCAGTTTCTAACCCAGTTCATCACTTTGGATCCTCCCCCTAGGCTGCTCAATTTCTTTATCGGTCTCCTGTGTGACACAGTGTTGAAGGCCTTGCTTATCCCATGAGATCTGTACCTGGGGGTACATCTACTTTACTCCATCCCCATGCAGGTGGTATAGCCAAAGCTCCCTAGTGTATAGAACTTGCAGGTAGGTGTACAGGGGGATTGGGTTTATGTAGAAGGCTCCTGAGAGAGAGACAGGTGGCACATATAGGGAAGGGGCTAAAAAAAAAGTAAAGGAAAAAACTAAAATACTAGTTTTGTATAAGATCACATGGGATGGGGAGTTTTGATGAGTGATGAACATGGACAAGAAGGCCATACAACTTTCAATGTAACCTTGGCACAAAGGAGGCCATTCAAATGCTTTTGTCTCTGTCGCTTGTACTTTTTGAAAACTTCACCTAAAAAACAAGCCTTGGCAAATTATTTAGAGAATTTTTTCCAAGGATATCCCCATTAAGATGCAATATCTCAGTCGGCCTGGTGGCACAAAGGTTGAGGCACTTAAAAGCACCTTACCTCTCCCATGCCAGCGACCTGAGTTCAGGAATGAGCTTGGGCCATCAGGGGTCGGCTGGAGTTGGGGGGCTGGGAGCAGGACTGAGCAGCTGTCCTTCAGCTCCCCTCCCTCAGATTGGGGAGGTTGGTCTTCTTGGTGCTTGGCTGCCGCTGAGTGGAAGCTCAATAGTAGTGCTGCACAAATGGAGGACTGGCATTAGGCCAGGTGGGTGAAGCAGGGCCACATACATGCACTACCAAGTTTGCTGAGATTGTAGGGAGTAGGAAGAAAAAAAAAGTTGGAGGAAAAACCAAGGGCATGAAGACGGTGTATGATGCCCACTCACCATATCTCTACCCACCACATCACTGAGATGGCCTGTGATGAGGCACTAGATTATGTGCTTCAGGGGCAGATAGGACAGCCTTCCTCTCCTGACCCTGTCATGGGGGTAATCTGTGGGGGTACCCTCACCGCTGGAAGGGTATGAGGTGACAGAGGATGGTGGGGATGAGTGGAAGCCGGCAGAAGGGAGACCTCCCTCATTGTGGCCCCAGAGAATAAACAAAGTATGGAAAAAGATGCAATATCTCATATTCAGTGAGGTATGTTTCTATTCAATGTTACAAGTGAAAGGACTGAAGCCAGGGAGGTCAAGTGCTTCCATAAGGTCACACCTAATTCACTTCCATTTCTGTATCCTTCTGTTTAACAGTTCCATGCTCTAATCCTCAACTGCCTTACTGTTGGCATTAAAAAAATAATAATGCTACACTATTTACAACATGTTACTAGTCACTGGCAGCTTCAGCAATATTTGATAGTTGGCAAAAAATGTCATCATATAGTTTTTAGCATTAATGTGTTTCTGACAAATAGATGATCATTGTTATACTTTTATTTACCTCAGATGTTTTTAACACAGCTTTTATTACTAATTTTATAATTAATGACGGAAATCAAAATAGCAACTTTCGTGGGAATTCCGACTTAGAACAGTGGAAAAAATTTATAAATTGTGGATTATTGCATTAAACTATGGAGAAAAAAGTCTGCAGAATGGATCACTGAACTGTGGAATAATTACATGTAATGAGGAATAATTCATTAAACTGCGGGAAACAATTCCCCAGAACTGTTATTCCGCAGTTCATGTGCATTGTTCAGCAGTTCAGCCACAAAATTCAACAGAACAGGGTGAAAATCCACCAAACAGATTCGGAAGATTCCAATCTCGCCAATGGCAGAAGTTCAGAAAATTCAGCGAAATTTCCGAATTTCTGAAAAAAGTTCAGCAAAAGCTGAATCTGCAACTTTCGCCCACCTCTATTCATGACTCTAGTCATAAAAGATGGTGGCTACTAGCAATTATTTTTAGAAATCCCATTCCTCTACCTTACTTTTTAACTTTATGTACTGGATTTGTACGGAGGATGTATCAGGATGTTACATTTCTTTTTTTTTTTTTTTTTTGTGCTGGTACACTTGGGTGCCAGCGATCTTTTTTTTTTTTTTTTTTTTTAACCTTTGTATTTATGCCCCAACTACCTCTTCTCTCCACTCTCTTAGACATCCACTAACTATGCTCCCCCCTGGTCTCGCTGTGGTCTGCCCCTAGAGTACCTGATCCACTAGCCTATGCACCCAGATAAACCCCCGGCCGGGGTGAGGATGAACCCCCGATGCTTACCTTCCAAGAACCAGCACACTGAGTCATGGATCCCAGTACAGTGAGGTCTGCTGTTGTGAGCCTGAGAAGCACAGGGTGGTGTCATCACCTAGGAGAGACCGAGGGGTGTTTCCTAGTTTTCTCCCCTAGACGTCGGCACTCAATTGAGCCAATGAGCTAGGAGGTGCGCTGAGACGCACCTCCCGCTCTGCCTCCTGCCAACATCTACCCAGTGCCCCTGCTGCCATCCCAACATACCACACCTACCACCGGGCTCCCCAGATGGTGTGTGCAGTGGGAGCTGCAGAACCCGGAGAAGGAGGCTGCCATTGGCGCTCTATCCTTCTCCTCGGCTGACCCCTGGCACCCCTGACTCATTCCTGAACCCGGGTTGCTGGCGTGGTGCGAGGATGTTACATTTCTGATGATAAACAACACAGCACCACACCAAACTGTTTGATTTATTCACAGTAGGCAATGCCAGAGAATGGAGGCTTCTGAAAACTTCAAACCCCATATCTCAGTTCAGGAGGGAAATACATTGGAAATAAATAAATAGATATATAATATTTTTTGCCAGAAATGCATGATTACAAAAACACTATATGATGACTTTTTTTCCTGCTTAAAAATACTGTAGTTTTAAGTACATTAGTGGAAACTGAACTATAAGGGAAAAAAGGATTGGTAAGCAAATGATTATTTTCTGTACTGTATTTGACAAAATTTCCCCATAATGTACTCAACAGACAAAAGAAACTCCACTTAGTTGACATTTTTCTTAAGCATCCAGCAATTTGTTGTACTTATTAAGTATTGAATTAACTTAAAAAAAGAAAACAAGAAAAAACTTCCCAAAGATTTGAACACTTCCAATCAATACAATATTTCACTTAAATTGTTAACCATAGTTGGCCCCCTTTAACCTGATAAGCATTATAATGGGACAAATTAATCAGATTGACTATTGACTACTATAAGTGGGTCTTTGTGAGAAAATTATTTTCTTATGTATTTTTGCTTACAATTTATATAGCGTGTCTTCAATTCAAGAAAGTACAGTGTCAATTATACAAACATATGAGCATGCATTTGTAGGATAGAAAGACAATTGGCCCATTGAGTTCTTTACCCCAGCAACTCAGATGAGAATATCCTCTCATGCCTTATGAAATTATTAATTTTAATTAGAATATTGCTAAAAGTGAATTTCTAATTGCTCAAAGTAGAATGCATTTCAGTTTCGATCTTTCTTAAACAAGCTCTGAAGATACAAATTAAAGTAACTGAAATAATCACAAAATTACAAATAGAAATGTGCTTCACTGGAGTTTGTTAACTGTTGGGAACTGCACATTACCCTCTGTACTGACAAACTGAACAAGTGGAATTGAAAACAACAGAGAAACAGGTATCTTGTTTTCTTAAAAGGATTCTGTCAGTTTTGGTGTCTTTTTAGATTATTGAAATGTGAATAATCAGGTATTATATACCTCCTATGTTTATTTTAAAATGACAAACCTATTATTTTCTTTCTTTTAAAACAAATAGATTTAAGCAGTTCAATAACCATGTGTCATCCTAGCCCTACTCCCACTCAAAGAAAAATGAGTGACATGATGTTAACTACTCTCTAATACAGGTTTGTGACAAATAGACCTAAGAGGTCTTGAAAGCATGTACAGTGTAGCTAACCTTTATTGGTTGAATGGAAGTAACATCACTGCACACAAACATTTTATTTGACCAGTTTATTTTAATTTGTAACAAGGAAAGGCACTTTGAGACATGGCAGCTCATTTCCAGGTGCATCCTGCGGGTGGGTTACATGAGCCAGTTGTGTTGACAGGGGGATTCTTGGTCTGGGCACGGAGGAAAACTTCTACTCTTCCTACAGAGAGTGCCGTACGTTTTCTGTAGGAGGATGGAGGACCCCGGAGAGGAGGGTGCAATGGCATCCCAGGTGGAGGAGTCTGCTTCCTTCCCCACCCAGAGTAACTTGTAAACCTCTATACCTGATTACAATGATCCTGTTTTGAAAGAAAATGAGATGGGTACCTGCATGTTAGAGCATGCTGCTATGGTCTTGGGAAAAGATGGTACTGCTGGAGGTACTACCCGGGTCTGAAGTTACAGAAGCTACTGAGTTTGCTGCTGAATCCAGAGCCACCTGTAATGCAACTGAGGTGGAGGTCTCTAGCCAGGGACTAGGCGAGACAGTACATGTGAAGGTGTAGATGACTACCACAGAAGAATGCCATCTGGAGGAAGAGCTGGAAAGAAAAAAAAGCCACCCTCCTCAAAATGATTGCCAAAGAACTGGAGTGTTTTGTGCTGGAGAAGCAAAAGCTGAAACTTGAATGGAGAGTCCAATTTGTGGCACCAGTACAAAGTCAAGCTGGCACAGACAAACCATCAGTTCCTCAGGCTACCTCTGTATCCACGGGGAAGGGAGGTACCAAATTTGTAAACCTGGAGGTCTTGCAAAGGTCTGCTGCTATCCATAATCTCTCCCTTGCCAAGCCTTCAGAAAAGTCATCAAACAGCTGACTGCACAAACAGCTGAGTGGTGGGTTCTTTTACCTGGGTCACCAGGCTCCAGTAAAATTAACTGAAGTACTCGAATCCCCTATGAACAGTCAGACAGATATGGTCACACTTGACAGCATACCATCAAGTCAGCTGAGCGGTTAGATGATGGAGGGTGCAGCCATGGTGGTAAGAATCAAAGGTCTTACATTTAAACAGCAGACTCTCACAGGCTGGCCTGAATGCAGTACACCCAGCTGCATGAACAGATCTGCTAGGAAATGCTTACAGCAAGTTAATAAAAAACTTGTAATATACATTATCTGTTGATGCAACACTGGAAAATGCTCCCTGGGTAAGGGTAGGAAAAGGATCACCATGGTGTTCTCCAGGCCTGGTTTCAGCCACAGATCTTGGAGAAAGTATGTATCACAGGTCACTTTTTAATTCACCTGCCTCTGAAACTGGAACAGAAGTAATTATTTTGACTTAAAACGCACAACAGAAAGTATCGGGCAGGAAGGGGGGGTGAAGGGATGAATGGTTGGCAAATACCTCCTCTTGTAGTATGGACACTGGACTTGCAATATGAGATGGAAATCCCAACACGCTTTCAATTTTCATCTCAGGAACCAAGGTTGTTTAAAATGAACTCAGATGGGACCACAGCTGTACTGGAAGTCCCCCATGGATGTGAGCCAAGTAACCCTGAATAAAAACTTAGGGAATGCTGTGCCCCCCATTGTCACTATAGTTCAACAGTTGGTTAAGGGTTCACAAGAGCTATCTAAAATGAACTTCAATATACAAGTGCCTATCACAGAGACCAAAGTGGTTGGCAGAGGAGATGATCTTGGATCATAAGGAGTGACTACGGTAGATGGTACCTCTGAAGAGGGACAGAAGGGGGCTCCACAGACACAGTGGAATAATGGGAAACCTATGGAATAACTCCTTATCCATCAGGTACTCGAGATGATGGGGACCCTGGACCCTCAGTGAAACATGAAAGACAGCAGTGTATATCTGGCTGTGACCCAGTGCAAGGATCTTCATCAGACAGTAGAAGTGGTTCTGAGAGGATCAGTACTCATACAGGTTAAAAGTGTTACTCGCAGTTTTTAGACCTCCTTTGCAACTGGCTAGAAGGAGGAATGCAGTGCACATTTGATATAAAGGGGGTTTGAATGAACATACAGAATGAGTATATGTGGCACAAACTTTGCTGAAGGATGATGTAAGATTTTTTTTCTGTTGAATTATATGCCTTTATTCCCATGCCAGGTGATTCCTTTTTGATGTGAGTTTTAAGAATGCAGCAAGTTTAGAAAGATTGTGGTCCAAATACCATCAGGTAAAAAAACAGCACCCTGTAAACCCCATAAGCATAATATAAAAACTGTCACGATTCTCTTTAAAAGTGAAGGGCTTAGCATTATTGACATTGTTCACTGGCTAAAACAAAAATGTACTGTTCTTGGCAGTCCGGAGCCTATCGTGGACTTAGAGAATATTTAGATGAGTGGTTGGAGGATTCAAGTTGCTAGTAGTACATGAGTCTGAAGCGCAATACCTTTCTAATTGTTTTTATCTTGGAAAAGACAGGGGAGTGGTGATTTATGCAGGACAGCTGAAGGCATGCTACCACTGTGGATCACAAGCACACTTAAGTAGTCCATGTGACATAGTATGATGTGGACTATCTGTAGAAGTGGATTATCTCAGTATGCACTGTAAAAATAAAATGCAGTGCAATCTCTGCAAGGAGGAGAGGCATCCCTACAGGTCATGCCAGTGGGGATGAAATGGATCAGGTGAAACAAGATTCCTGTCTGAATAAAGCTCAGCCATCAGGAAGAAGGCATGATGGGATCCCCCCACCTTTGAAGTCAACAATAAGATGTCCTCTTACCCACTTATCCAGGAAGAAGTAGTATGTCTATGTCAAATAACCTGAAAAATACTGAAACTACTTAGCATCTGATCATCTAGTGCATGCTATACAGGAAACCACCTTGACAAACACCACTCAGTCTGTTTCTGCCCAGCTGGACCCCAATCTCCCTGAGGACAGCACAGTTGCAATGGAGGAAAATGTGGAAACAATTGTAACATCAGACCCTAGAATTGATCCTCCACAGTTGGGGCAACCAGAAGGAATAACCCAGGTACAACAAGAAGAGGAAGGGGCTACTGTCTCACCCAAGCACAGAGGGAAATGCCACTACCTTCAGTTCTGGAGACAAAATATTTTTGCATGGTAACAAGGCAAAGGAAATTGAAGGATCAACCAAAATAAAAAATATCACACATAGAACCTGTGGAAATAGATAACCCCTTTGCTGTTTTGGCTACACACAGGGATTGGAGTGAAACAGAGGAGGGAAATTAATTTCTGAGCACGTCTTTACAGTAAGCTCTCCTACGGAACTCAGTTGGCTGCTGGCTGTGGAGGTGAGAGGTGGACTGTGCCAGCCACTGGCTGGGGATGGGTGGGAGGTGCTGGGTGGACTGGCATGGCTGGGTGGGGGGCCACTAGATTATCAGGGTTTGTCTGGGTATATACCACATTTGCGGCCGGCGACCCAGGGATGGGTCACGGGTGGGGGATTGACTGCACCGCCCTAATCACTTTGCAACAGGGGACTTGGGGGTTGGGGTGTGTGAAGCACTGCAGAGCATTAATTACAGAGGGATTCAGGGGCAGTTGGTGTGGGCAGCTCTGCAGGGCATTAATTACACAGGGATTTGAGGGCAGTTGGTGTGGGCAGCCCTGTGGGGCAGTTGATGTAGGTTTGAGGGGCAGGGGGGTGGGCAGCCCTGCAGGGCTCTGCTTGTACACTTCGGGGGGGCAGTTGATGTGGCAGCCCTGCGGGGTGCCTAATGTGGCTAGCTAGGTATGGGGGGCACTTGCAATCTGCCTTGCGGCTTGCGACATGCTTGCCAGGTGTGCCCTCTGTTTGACATACCTGGTCGCATGTCGCAAATTGCAGGACTTAGCTGCGGAGACCCTGTCCCTTCTAGAATAGGGCGCAGGGTCAATGTCGCAATTGCGGTTGGCAAAAGTTGCGTTTGGTGGCGACTTGCTCCAACCTCCTAGAATCAGGGCCAAAGACTTTACCAGCTAAGAAAAGAAGAAGTACAAGTTGACCGTGGAATAAGAGAGGGGTTGGGAAAAATAAATGTCAGTGTTGCATGTCTGCTAACTTTTTCCTAACAATCATGAGTAGAGTGAGAAGATGCAATTTTTCAGTAGCCACACTGAATGTAAACAGTATATACAATATCAATAAACAATTTAACAACTTTGTTCTGTGTTACATGAGTTGCAGGCTGACATTCCAGGACATCTGGTTACATACCTTGATGGATGTGGTAGCAGCGCAAAATCTTGGTTGTGATGGCCCATGTTCTGGTCTCTGGGGAAGATAGATGTTAAGAGGTACTGTATGTATTTTATTTAATTCATACAGTGCTAGGGTACATTATTTAACTGGTTTGATTTCAGGAAGAGTCATTTTATTGGGCATAGGCTATAATGGTATGGAATTACAACTGGTAAATATTTATTGAAATCAGATACAAGGAAGTAGAATAAAATTGTTTAAAATCATGCAACCATAGACATAGGCCCAGATATTCAAACTGCGCCAGGCTGTGGCACAAGCCTGGGTGCAGCTCAACTTGGCTGCGCAGGGCCGTGGACTGGGCAATATTCAACAGAGCTGCGCCATGGCTCAGCATCGTTGAATATCACACCCTGGCCACCCGCATTGTGCATGGTACAGTGGCACTGCGTCAGAGCCAGTGGCCAGAGTGGAGCATGGGGATGTGCTAGCACAAGTTCCATTGCGCTAGGTGCAACAATCGCAATATGAAAAAGTGTACATGCAAATGGGGTCATAATGTACGCAAGGCACAAATGGGGCCATTTACATGTCATTATGGTCCTTTGCATGCAGGTGCGCTGATCCCCGACGACTTGCACCTGGCACCCTGCCAGGCAGCAGCCGTCGGGGACCGATGCCCCCTGAAGTGCAGCAATGTGCCCCACAGCCCGATTACAGGCATTATTACAATAAATAAAACCTCCTGTATCCCTGGTGGTCCAGTGGACCGCTGTCTGCCCGATCGCGGGGTTAAATATAAAAGTATTGATGAATCCTATATCCCTGGTGGTCCAGTGGACTGCTGTCTGCCCGATCGCGGGCTTGAGTAAATAAATAAGATAACCAATATCCCTGGTGGTCCAGTGGACCACTGTCTGCCCAATCGCAGGATCAAATATAAAAGTATTGATGAATCCTATATCCCTGGTGGTCAGTGTACCCCATCACCCACCCACTAATCACCACCACCCGCGCCCCGGTCAGTGGCAGGTGGCAGCGCCACCACTTCCTGCCCTGCTGCCCTTGACTGACACCGTGGGTGGGGCTGTACACCCATTGGTCCACGTGAGCCAATGGGTGTGCAACTACCATACTACACATCCAGATAGTGAGATGGATCCATTCACCTTCTGGAATAATATGATACAAACTACGGCATGCCCAGTAGCTCACGCTGGCGGACCAATGGGCGTGCAACTATTTATGGTGTCAGTCGGCAGACTAACGAGCGGCAGGCGAAATGGTGCTGCCTCCCGCCCGCTGACCGGGGTGGGGCAGTGGGATCAGTGAGAAACTAGGGAGGGGCATGGGTGGGCGCAGGATATCGTCATCTTACTTTGCCAAGCCCGGCGATCGGGGCAGACGCGGTGGTCACTGAACCCGAAAATAAATTATCTTATTTTTGCAAACGCGATGAGACAGGCAGCAGTCAGCTGGACCACAGGATATAGGTTATCTTATTTTTACTTAAGCCTTGATCGGGCAGACAGCGGTCCACTGGACCACCAGGGATATAGGAATCATTTTATTTTTACTTAAACCTGCGATCGGGCAGACAACAGTCCACTGGACCAGCAGGGATATAGGAATCATTTTATTTCTAAGTGATGCCCGTGATCGGGCATGGGAGGCGCCACCACGGAGGTGCAGTTGGAGCTCGGGTGGCCACCCACAGGTGGCAGCTGCCGTGTTGCACCCTGCAATATGGCAGCTCACCTTTGGGTGGCCAGCCCTTGCTCCTTTTCCTTTTTGCTCAACTTTGTGCGGCGCAAGTACGGGTTGCACATGCATGCTCAGCACTTCCCAGGCTGAATATCAGGCTGTGCAGAGTATGCATGGGCACGCCCCCCCCCACCTGCACCTGCATACATTACTGATGTGCTCCTGTGCATCGGGATTGGTGCCAGGTGCAATTCCTATTTGAATATCATGCTAGGGCACATCAGTGGGTTGCGCATGGCACAACACTGTTGCGCCATGCGCACCCCTTTTGAATATCTGGCCCATACAGTACAAGTCACATTAAACTGTCCCACCAATGAGTTGGTTTAGCATTGTTTTACAGTTGGCAATACACTGGCAACTCATATTGCATTGTGTTTCAATGCTCAACCAGCTCAAGAGCAATGTTTGTAAAATGTTTTTGCAACTCATTTGGAATGCATCTGCAGTCCAGCCACAGTGCAATGCAAAATTGCATTTTAACTCTAAAGGAGCAGTTTGTGCAGAGCTTTGTGTTGGATCCAGCAACACTAAGGTAACTCAGCCAGAAATGCTAAAACAAATCATTGGAGGAACAGTTTAATGTGACTTGTACTGTAGATCACTAAAGGTATTATTTGGGGGTGGGGACTTTAACTGCTGGTTTGCTCCTGGTGCGTAAGGAACACAGGACAAGAAGAGCTACTGTGACGCTTCATACAGTGCTCCTTTTTTTATCCACCAGTCTCTGTACCTCCTAAACTCTGGTGGATAAAAGAGGACGGTGGATAATTGAGGGTTGCAGATAAAGGGAGAGATGACATTTCTGAAAAATGAGACAAGAGCTTAAACTAGCAGTAAGCGAGGGTGGAGGATAAAAGGGGGGGCAGATAAAGGAGGGAGCACTGTACTTATCCCAAATGATTGCCTATGCTGTCTTAGTACTGTAGATGCTATCACTGCTAATCATGGAATGACAATGCATACATTTTATAAAGGTGTTTCGCCTTTGGGAATTGATTATTTGTTTCTGTCCCCTTCATAATGTATCCTTTTTTGAAAAATAACCCTTGTTGGGGCAGCTGACCATATGGCTATTAACTTGCAGATTGGCCACCCTTCACAGCCCTTGGTAGGGGTAAACTTATGGAAATTAAATTCTTCATTATTAAAGGGCCTTGAACATCAGAATAGCTGTAAGAAAATGCATTAATGCAAAAAAGACACTAATGGTTATGACGGATAGTGTTATGGAGTGATGGGAAGAGCTGAAGAAAAATATAAAAACAATCATAATAAAATGGCAAAAAAGAAGAAAAAAGGTCAGAGTATTTAAAATACTTGGATCTCTGCAAGATCAACTGCAGAAATTATTATTGGCTGCAGAAGGGAGATTCATGATTACACTGAGCAAATACAGTAACTGAAGAAAGAGATGCATCACTATCAATATCAAAGAATGAGTTCCTTGATTCAGGTAAAAAAATGTACTCAGAGGGGAAAAGGCCCCAGTTAATCTCTTTTAGGATGGTAAAGAAAGAATAAGCAAAAGGGTTATGACAAGCTTAAAAGATGAAAGAGGGATATTACCTTATACACAGAAGTCATAGAGGTAGTGAACTCATATGTAGCGTCAACTTTTGGAGTAGTAGGGGAGGAACCACAGAGGTGGGATCAGATCTTCTCATCATTACACATATCTGAATTACCAGCACTGATTTAGAAAGCTTTGTAAATTCATATTATGACAGCTTAGATTAGTGAAATTATAAAATCTTTGAATAATAATACAGCACCTGGAAGGGATGGGTTGACAGGAGAATTTTATAAAGAATGCTCAGGGGAGATAATTGAAGTATTAGTATAACTGTATCATGCCTTATTAGAAGAAAAGCAAGCAGGTGGATCCTTATTTCAATAACGTATGTGTTTTTTACACAAAAAAGGGGATAAAATGAAAATTAATAATTGGAGACCAATTAGCCTGATCAACAAAGATATAAAAATATTGACTAAAGTGTTGAATAAGAGACCTGCATCAGCAACAAATCATTTGATAACAAGTTCACAAACCTGTGTGATACCTGACAGATGCATGCATGGTAAATTAATATTACTTATACTAGAAGAAAGCATTCAAAGGAGTACATCATAAATATCTGTTGATTGTTTTGGAAAAATATAGTTTACCACCGGTGTTTATCTCCTGGGTATGTTTTTTTTTTGTATGCCCATGCACTGGTTACACTGTTGGTTAATGGAAAATGAGGGGAAAGTTACAAGTTTAAAATGGGTGTCTGGCAGGGGTGCCCATTAAGACCCATTATGTACACTTTCTACATAGATCCTATATTAAAGATTATTGAACAAGATCCTAACATTCTGAAGATAGGAATGCTGCATGGTCAGGTGGAGGGAAAAAACTTGTTTATTGTTGGGAGACAGTGTTTCAGGGAAAACTGCGTTGAAACATTTTAATGATTTTTCAGTTTGTTCTAGGTCTAAACATTAATAAAAGTATTAGGTTGGTACATAATTCTAATATTGTATTAGATGGTACCAATGTATGAGGTATTACTCTCACTATAGAACCCATCAAGAAAGATATTTGGATATGAGTTGCTCCTGTGTGTAAGGTTGTATTCCAAAGGTTGCTATTAAACCACAAAAATACAAGACGATGCTCCTGTCTAGCCCCCAACTAAAAAGGAGATGTCCAGAACTAACAATCACAAATCACCTGACTGCCCCACTTGACCAGGTTCACTCCTTCAAGTACCTGGGTGTCATTGTGTATGATGCCCTCTCGTATGTTCAGCACATTGACATGGTGGTGAAAGCTGTGAACACTAAATTAGGGATCCTGTTTAGGCATAAGAAAAGCCTAACTGCTGAAGCCCTCTGGCTTTCAGTCTCCAGCTCTGTCTTCTTCCTGGTCAACTACGGGCTGGTGGTTTATGGCGCTGCCACTGATACAGCCCTCAAAAGGATTGCCACTGCCCTTAACAAGGTTTGCAAACTATTGCTAAATGTTGACCACTTCACGCACACTTGTACCCTGTATGATCTGGCCCACATACTACCACTTCAATCCAGAATCATATACCAAACTTGCCTGCTTGGGAGAAAGGACATGCTCTCCCTAACCCCTTCCTGCATTGCAGACCTGGTAAAGGAAGCAAGCTCCAAATACAACACACGAAGAACAGTGACAACACAGCTTGATGTCCCATTTCGTAGAACTTCCCTAGGACAAAGATCCTTCATGTACTGAGCTCCACTATGGCTAAATGAGATTCCTGCTGCAGCTCTTAATACAACAAATGTTCAGTCCTTTAAAAGAGAATTGAAGCAATACCTGCTGAACTTAGATGCCTGTGACTGCCTTACCTGAATCCATTTCTTCAACCTGGATACCCCTCTTAAACACCTCTGACTCCCTCACCTGAGTCCATATCCTCAGCTCAGATGCCCCCCTTGTCTGTCTGAGCTTTCCTCCTGCTTTACCAACCCTGGACCCCCACCTGCCATCCCTTGCCACCCCCTCTAGCTCCCTCCAACTCCCTCCCCTCCATACTCCCCCAACACCTCCCCTATCTACCCACTCCCACCAAATATTCTCCTTCTCCCAATTCCTTTCTCTCTCTCTCTCTCTCTCTCTCTCTCTCTCTCCTCCTCTCTTTCTTGCTGTACCTCTGATCTACCCCTCATTCGTACTCTCCCCCCTTTCTTTCTCCTACCCTTTCTGATACTTTACCTTGACAGGCCCCCCTTGGGCTGCTATGTTGCATGTTGCTAATTGGGAAACCTTATTTGCACTCTCCACCCCTTCCTTTCTTCTACCCTTTCCGATACTTTACCTTGACAGGCCCCCCTGGGGCAGCTATGCCATACATTGCTAATTGGGAATCTCCTCCCACTGTTTAATTTCAGTTGTCTATGTTACTCAAATGTATTATTTATCTATATTCTGTATTACATAGCATCTTATGTTTTGTGTTACCTGTCAAGTTTTTGTTATGTCTCTGCTGTTTTACATCCTGACGTGGAACCTTTGTAAAAGAGTGTATACTCAAAGGTCATATCCAAATTACCAAATAAATAAAAATAAATATGGTTTGAGACAGAAGATTCAGTGGGATAGAATTGGAAGAGAAAATAGGACATAGCAGACATTCAGGTGTCAATTTGGATTTCCTGGCCTATGTCCAATATGAAAAGGAGCTATATGATAAAAACATTTCTGATTTCTATTTTTTCTTAAGTTTTGTGTTTCTGTCACCCCTTGCAATTGAAACTCTGTTGTATGGTATGGTTTTAGGCTACTGCAGGGGAGTCAATTAAACCCCATAAAAAGGGTGTGTACATATCAGAATATAAAAAGTAGGTCTTACTATGATTAATCCACTGTTTTTTTCTATTGTGTATTTATTAGTTTTAATATCAAACCAGTATTAAAGGGCATTAAAACTGGAGGATTTGAGCTGTGTCAGAAGAATTCTGCATCTTGAATAGCTCCTTGAGAAATAAAGGTCATTAAAGGTAAAGGGAAACCTGAATGGGCATATTTACAAGATTGTTTCTTAAAGATGAAACAATGGCAAGTATCTACACTACAAGTATTAGAGAAAACCAAGAGGAAACATGACCAAGTGGTAAAAACAAAATTTTATGTCAACTCTGTGTTTGATCCACAATACGGAGTTGAGGACAATATCATCACAAAGTAAGTATGTGGTAAACGTATTCCAAAAGAAAATATGGGATATAGTCTGGCTGAGCATGTATGAGAGATTAAATGTGAAAGGTAATGACACACAGAAAGTGTGGAAGAAAGGGTGTGCATTAGGCCTGGGTGCTCAAATCAAGAAGAAGCAATGGTGCATTTATTCGTTTCATGCTCTTATATTGAATGTGTGTGTGACACTGGTGCCAAGGTGTGAAATATCAAGGCGTTCCAGAAAATGACATACTATGAACCAGTTTTAGGGAAACGGGGGAATACTTGATCCTACTGGTCTGGGAGTACAATATCGGTGGTTTTGGCTTGCCTCAAGTGGCAAATATGCCAGTCAAGGTACCAATATGAACTGCAAAAGAAAGTTGTATTGTTTATTGCATCAGTAAAAATGGTAGAAGAGAAATTTAGAAATGTTCAAGAGAGGGATTTCAAGAGCTTAACTATGGATCTGTATAAAACATATTGGAAATGTATTACTTGGTTGTAATCAGTTACTTGGATGGTATACTGAGAACAGAGGCACTCTGGTGGTGAGTAACATTTGTCTTTGTTGTTGTATTGGTTATGTATTGTACACTGATATATGGTTGAGGTAGGTATATGAAGATAGAGAAAGCTATTTTCTTATGATTTTGTTGTGATGATGTGTTGAATTCTAATTAATTTTCTTTTAATAAAAATGAACTTTCTGTTATGATCAGTTCCATGGCATCTTTGACTTCCAAAAACAGAAAATCTGGGAGCCTTCTTGACTATAATATCATAGAAAATAAAATCAGGAAGCAGCCTGTTCCTGTGCTAGTCACAGTGAATGTCTAGCAAACATAGGAAAAAGTAATGTGTTATTTCACTGACTTTTATTTAAATGCATACTCTTAGAGGGCTGTCAATACCACCTACATTTTGGGTATAAAAAACCTTCATCAGGGTGTGTGATTTGCCTAAAAATAAATGTTATGCTTCACATAGTGTCAATTTTACTCATAATATATAATACAACCTAATCTGTAAAATGAACCACCACCATTGTGTAATATGTACAGAATTTATAGCTTTAAACAAAAGTTTCATTGCTCTATACCTCAAATTGGTATGCAAAAACAGAGTTGTCTCAAATTTTGACTATTTAAAATATACAGGTAAAACCAACACTGCAAATTGTTAACACCACTTTGCAGAAAACACATACAATAAACCATTATGTGCTCACTGAATAAAACAAATATATGTAAGTGTGTTTCTAACTCTCAAGTCATTTTGTGACTTCTGGAATTAAATAATAATGCAGGTCTTAGCGTTAATCACTAGTGCTGAAGTTTAAAAATCTGTTCTGGCAAAGTTGCATGTTATGGTGCATATGTTCCGTATGTCCTTGTTCATTCTTATAACTTGTATTGTTATCCCAGGTCGCCCCTGAAAAAGGGACCTTCAGGGCTCAGTGGGCCTACCCGGTCACCAAAATGTAATATATAAATAATATCTTTATTATTTTGTACTTATTCATAGCTCATGCTGTATTTTCAGCTTGTAGAGGGAGCAACTAAACAGTGAGGGGGGGGGGGTCTTGTAACAGTGCTTTCTCATCTCTGTGGGGTTGGTGTTATGCATCAAGACATCACTACACATGATGTCAGTGGATGTCATCAACATTCGCAACAGGGGATGCCCCTGTCACACTCCCAATATACAGAATGTATCTGCAGAAAAGATTAGTTCTAGTGCATTAATGCATCCATACATCTTTAATCAATGACTCCGGTACGTAGATATTAACTTGTACCTTGAGTTCCATACTGCACTAAAACTTACTGTATCTTTACTGCAAATACATTTGTCAGTTTGGGAGCATGGAAGGGGATTCCCCCGTTACAAACAAATAGTGACATCATGACACCAACCCCACACTGATGAGATAGCACTCTTATAAGAGCCCCTCTCTTTGTCTAGTTGCAGAATGGTGAAACTTGTTTAAAGCAATAAATTCTGTACATATTACACAATGGTGGCAGTTCATTTTACAAGTTGGTTTGTGATATGTGATTAGTAAAAGTAATACTATTTAAAGCATAAAATGTTGTATTTTTAGGTTAAGTCACACTTCCTGATGAAGGGGCATTTCCCTAAAACACATGTGCTACTGGCAACCCTCTAAAAGTGTGCTTTTATATAAAAATCATAAGAAATAACACATTGCTGGGTTAGTGGCCTTCTTTTTTTCTTTGTCTGCTAGAGGATCTTTAACTTCCACCTTAACAGCAACCACAGGAGGGCCAAGGCAGACTTCAGGTGATCTCATCTGAAGAATAACACCTCAGCAGTACATCATTCCTCTATTCCTGCTCTACAGTATCAGTACTGAGGTATTAGTCCAAATACCTTATGTGGGATTAGAACCCATGACCATCTGATCATTCAGCCCTAGAGGTGACCATTCAACCTACTGGGCCATTGACACTGCTGACTTGCGCTCACTAATGTCACACAGATTTAAGCATGCCTATAAGACTAATAGTGGAAGTAACTAAAGCAGACAGTCAAGGCACACCATTTCAAACACCAAATAAAGCAACTAGGCAGGTACTTATCTAATAAATTCCATTGGTTTATTTTCTGGCCACCAAAACAGTGCGTGATGCCTGTTTAGGCCCTCTCCCAGAGATAGCAGGAAAGGGCCTGAACAGGCATGAAGTCTGTTCAGGCCCTTTCCTGCTAACTCTGGGAGAGGGCCTGAACAGGCATCGCGCACTGTTGTGGTGGCCAGAAAATAAACTGATGGACTTTTTGGGATAAGTACCTGTCTACTTGCTTTATTTGGTGTTTGAAAAGGTGTGCCATGACTGTTTGCTTTAGTTACAGTTAAATGACCCTGAGCACTCCTCTCCTTGTGCTGTTGTTATCGTTATCAAACTATAATGAAAGTTAGAGGGACTATCTCCATAAAAGCCAAGATTATGAAGAATCAGCAATCAGATTTTTATAGACCCAAACATCCAAGCACGGGCAGCAAAATCTGGGTGCTAGCGGGGCTTCCCTAATGCACCTGCAGGTTTTGTGCAGTATTTTCATATGCGGAGCCAGTTTGCGATCAGCTCTGCAATTTACTGCGGCTTGTAGCCATTTGTTGCGTACAACTGCACCAAAGTGGTACGTCTGGTATGACCAAATGTAATATTTTTCTGCAGCTGCACCTGCTGGCCAGATTGAAAGTACAATGTCTACTGGTGTGGAGCTTTTTTCTCTGCACTAGCAGGTTGTGGCATGGGACTTAGTCTCTGGGTTGTCTTTAGCCCTTTGAAAATCTGGTTCCAGGAGCTGGATATTCAAAGACATAGAAATCCATGCAAGGACAGCAAAGACCCTGCACAAGGGGTCCTTTCTAGTGCACCCACAGGTTTTGCTACATGTCTGATATTTTCATACACAGAGCTGGTTTGTGACCAGCTCTGTGATTTACGGCAACTAGCAGCAAGACAGAAAATAGTGTCTACTGACGCAAAGCTTTATTCTTCACACCAGTGGGTTGCAGCATGGAACTTAGTCTTTGTGTCATCTTCAACCCATTTAAAATCTGGTCTCAGGTGTTTATCCTCATGCCCCCAATAAGGACTTTATTTGCATTACTGTGGGCCTGCACTGTTTTGCTGAACTTAAAAAGTCAGATAAGCCAACAGTGCTCTCCTTCACAAGAACACAATCCAACAGCATTCCTTACAGACAGACATATCTTATAGCCTTAACACTGACATTACTCATTAGTAACTATGCACTGTATTCATTGCCTATCCCCAATTTACTAGTACCTAACTTTCTGTGCAGTGAATGTTTTGCCTACTGTACTGTTATAATCTGTTAAATTTAAATGCAAAGATCCACTGCCACAACCCTTCCTTGAAAACATTCTATTAAGATGCCCAAGGGAGTTTTCCTATCTAAATATTCTGAATAAATAATTAATGAATGTCTCTCTCTCTCTCTCCCAAGATCCCACAAAACAAAAACAGAAAGAAATCATCCTACTTACATCAGTGCCTCAGCATTGTTCAGGTTATGTCCCCTAAACTGAAATGGTTCATTACGTTCCATCTGTCTCTGGCTCTCTTCACAATAGACATTGATACAGTATTACTTGCGTATTCATTTTTTAAATTTAGTATTGGAAAGTGAAAAGTAAAGATTACAACACAATCATTCAAAATTGATGCTGCAATGCTTAATGCCTGCAGAGCTATATTAATCACAGGCAAGAAACTCATTTGTCACCAGAGGAAGAATGGTTTGAAGTAATAGCTTTACAAGTTGTGAACAGAAGATAAATTAGAATCATAGTAAAAACGCTTTATACAAGTTCTTTCAGAAGAAAAGTGGAAGCAGTTAATACCCATATACTGTAGACATGCAGTAACCCCCCCTCCCCCGGAGAGCTGAAAATTACTCATCTGCGTTTATCTAGATGTGAATAAAATGACTGCATATACTGTCTTGTCTCTGTATGGACTAATAATAAAATATCAGTGATGAAAACAAACACCTTATGTACAGGCCAACTTCTTTCCAAACTGTATGCCATGTAAACATTCATACATGTACAATACTTCCCTAATTCAGAACCAGCAAGAGTCCCTGACCTAAGGCCTGTGCTGCAATGGCTTTTACACTAAACTATCATTGTGAAATGGTTTCAGAAATAAGCTGATACCCTTACTGTTTGGGTGGAGGGTGTCACTGTTTCCCAAATGACTTTGAGTGAAAGAATTCGGCTTGTCAGCTTTATAGATATGACAGCATTACAGTAGTGGTAGTGCAAACAGTAATACAACTAATTTTCCCAGTGATATTTCTGCCATCATGCTTCTTGAAAAGCAGTTGCTGGAGATGCAAAATGTAACAATTACATTTTCAGAATATTTGTTCAATCAAAGCATGTAAACAAGACTGAATACGTTTAAAAATTTATTGTATTTGGTAAATGACAGAGTAATGGTATGACTCAAAGCATTACCCTCAAGACTGTATCCTCTGCTCCCATATCGTGCAGAACTGTGAGTGTTTCTAGTTGGCCAACTCTGTGCTGGGTCTTTGTTCCCCCTTTCCAGCTTGCTTTGGAAAATGCAGCAGCCCAGAAAGATTTAAGTCTGGGAGTTTGCCTGGAGCTGAATGTTGAACTTGGCCTTTTCGCGTGAGTGCTGCTAGAGAGAAACAACAAAGCTCAGTCTTGATTCCCTGCTGATGTAGGTCCACACACTCCATGAACTGTTTTCTCAACACTGAAGGGAGAGCTCTTATAAAATGACCAAGTAAGCAAGCCTTTCTTTCTGCTGTCAACAAGCAGAGAGCACACAGGCTTACTCGTACAGTACTTTCACATCCCTCTTTAAGTTTTTTAAGGATCACTGGACACATAACACGTGTCTTGCTTTATCACTTTAAAGGTGCATTTGTAGCAAGTGCTGTTTATTCCATAGAATAATATAGAAATGTAGCATTGTGCTATGCATTTGTTACACTGCCTCTTTCACAAATCCTGACTTACAACATCCTATGGGTGGCACCTAAGTGTCATTATAGTCATCATGCAGCTTTCCACAAAGGATGAGAGTACAAATAATCTCATAAAAAGAAAATTTACAATGTTCACAAGAAGTCAAGGTAAAAAAAAAGTGCGTGAATACAACGATGTGATATCTAATGCAGGAAAAGACCCAAGTTAGATAAATAAACATCCATCTGAATGTGTGATAGTTTTACAGGAACTTAAAAGCATTTGTCATGGGAGAAACTTGAACACTTCAACAGAGCCTGCCCCTTCTGCAAATCCAAAGTGACTATCCATTTTTTTCTGCTTGTGTAAAATGGCTAATGACAGTTCTCTCTGGTTCTATAAAATATTCAAGTTACAAATAAAAAATGTAATTGGCTAAGTTAAACATGATACAAGTGATGATTACTTGCCTCCCCTCCCCCCACACAAGGTGTGGAATTCACAATGGATTGGGAGCCAATGAATCACTAGTTGTTGCTTGTTCAATTTGGTCAATAAAATGCTCCCACTGACTTTGGTGCAGGTTGGTGGCACACTGGTTGGATCTTGGGTTAGCAAACAAGGGACTAGGGGCTCGAATCAAGGCAAGAACACAAGTTTGTATTTTTATAACAAACCACAGTTCAAATCCAAACAGAAACTTATGTGTTCTTCACATTTGTTCTTGGAATTATAATAGAGTGGTGATCCATGGCAGCATGGATTTGAAATAGTAATAGTTTTGGAATAGTAAATTATATTGAAAGCAGCCTTTATAAGGAACAACAATTTGTACAGGAAGGAAATTCCCTTCCAAGTACTTGATGTTCTTGGCAGGAACACTTCATATTACCTTTACTCAGCTTGCATCTGGAGTTGAATCCAGAGCAGTTCATTTTATTGAGTAAAAATATCAGAGTAACAGGCGCATTTTAGTTCAGAACCATAGTGGTGAGTGGGGAACAACTTTATTGCATGTATAACAGGCTGTGAAATATATTAATACAGACATTACTGGTTACAGTAAATTCATCTAGAGTAGTGAAGAATGCTAAGGCAGGGGTAGAACTACATATGGCAGAGGGGTGAAGGAAGGGGACAAAGCTTTCTTTTGACACAAAATGGAAAAGAGGAAGACAAAGGAACTAATAGATTGAGAAGGGGGGGGTAAGGAGATTAGGAGGATGGAAAGGCAGATATTCTGAATGAGTACTTCTTTTAGTCTTTAGATTAGAGGAAGGAGGGCTACACCCAGAATGTAGGATGCAGGCCAAAGTGGAGAGAATGAAGGGTCTAGAGATTGAATTGGTCACAGTAAAGAGGATTCTCAAGTGAATCAGGCTCCTAAAAGCCGACACGTTGCTGGGCCCTGATAGATTGCACCCTAGAGGTGAACAAGGCATTTGTGCAATCTCTAGCATTGCCACAGGCTGACCTCTTTAATGGCTCCCTGGAAATGGGAATGGTTCTGGTGGACTTGAGGATGGCCAGTGTGATAGCATTCCACAAGAGTGGGGATAGGGGTAACCCAGGAAAATATAGACTGAAATGTGTGACCTCAATCATTTGGAAACCACCAGAAACCACTATAAAAGGAGCATAATGGCATTCATAGAGACTGGTGAACTTCGGGATAGGAGGCAACATGGGTTTGTGGTGGGAAGATCATGCCAGATTAATCTAACTGACTTTTTCACAATATTGTGTTATGAAGGTAGTGAACAGGGTCAGGCAAGAGATATATCTACACTTCAGCAAAGCCTTTCATTCTGTACCACACAGATAGCTCATGGAAATGAGGGGTGACTTGGGGGGGGGGAGACAAACTAACCAGGTGGACAGGGCATTGGCTAAGATGAAGGAGTCAGAAGGTAGTCATGAACTGGGAGTACTCTGAGATCAAAGAGGTAACAAGTGAGATACCACAAAGATAGGTCCTAGTACCAGTACTATTTAACATATTTATCAGTGAAATACGAGAAGGAATCCAGGGTGAGATTTGTCTCTTTGCAGATGTCACTATAACCTGTGGCAGAGCGAATACTGAGAAGGGAATAAGGAACATGAAAAGTGAACTGGAAAGGGTAGAAAGGTGGTTCAGGGCATGGCAACTGAAATTCAATCCTAAAAGGAACAGTGTTTTGCACACTGGAAAAAAAATCTCATAGCAGAGTACTGGAAAGGAAAGGTAAAGGTGGACCGGACCTCTGAGAAAACAAACCTCAGATTCTTCATCAGTGACAGCCTCAGATCTACTGATGATGCAACAAAGCAATTGAGAAAGTTAATAGGATGCTGGGTGCATAGAAAAATGGCTTTTCAGTTTATTGAGGGAGGTGATATTGTTTCTGTACAGATCCCTGTTGAGGCCACACCCAAAGTACAGTGCTCAGCTTTAGACTCTGACCTTAAGAAGGACAAGGACAGCCTGGAGACTGTCCAGAGGAGGGCCACAAACATGATCCAGAGGCAGCAGAGGAAATTGTTTGAGGAGAGGCTGGCAAGCGTCAGCATGTATGCACTGGTGACCTGAAGGGAAAGGGGGTAGCATGATAGAGACCAATAAGTACTTGCAGGGAATCAACAGAGTGGACTAAAGTGAACTGTTCCTGAGTAATGAGGGCACTGTGATGGGAGGCCTCACATGAAAACGAATGGGGAAAGCTTTAAGAAGGACATACACTAAGCAAATTATTTATGAAAATGGAGGCTGATGTGTGAAATAGATCACCCGATGAGGTGGTCCATGCAAAGTCTGTGATGGGATTCGAATATGGGTAGGGAAGACACAACGAAATAGTACAAACTATAGGAAAAGGGGGTGAGGTATTCTAAGGAAGGGGGTATTGAAAACCCTCTAGGGTTGCCAGCCCAGTGGCACCGAGGGTTGAGGTGCTGGATGCTACACCTTGCGCCATGCTGGTGACACTGGTTCGGGAATGAGCCAGGACCACCAGGGATCAGCAGGGGAGAGAGAGGATTGAGCATCCAGAGGACTGCTCTCCTCTGTCTTGTCATCCTGCCCACTGATCACCCTCTAGCAATGGCTGGAGGGGGATATGGGTCAGATGGCATGTCACTGATGCCAATGTTGGACGGGGAGGGGGGATGGGCATAAAATCTGAAAATGGAGCTGGCAGGCTCAATGATGGCCTCGACTGCACCTGTGCTGAGCCCCGGGGTCTGTATGTTGGCTACTCGGGGGAAGGGAGGGGAGAACACTGGCACTCCTCACTCCTGGCTGTGTCACATGGGGGTAACCTGTGGGGGATTCCCCGACGAGGGTCGGTGCAGAAGGTCAGGGCCAGACAGATGAGCTCTCCTGAGGAGGAGCCATAGGCGCCTGTCAGCTCTGCCAGAAAAACCTCTATAGAAAAAAAAAAAAGAAAACCGCCTAGGGTTATCAGCTAATAACTCTGTCATAGTATAGGCTGGGCTTGGCTTAAAGAATGCATATGGGCAGATTAGATCAGCTATTGGGTCTTTTTTTGCCATCAGATTCTATGTAGCTATTGTGTTGTTCATAAAATATATTCCTATGTGTACATATTGCAAAGTAAGAAACATATATTTTATAAATAATAAATATTCATGAAAACTCTTCTCACTGTGGGAATTGAATTCTTAACCTATTCCAAATCCCTTCTCCTTTACTGGTACAGTACAGAAGGTTTTCTGCTTCAACCTTGAACTTGCATAAACATGTATTTTCATAATATAAATAATCATGAATATTCCACCCATGGTTGGAATAGAAATCTTACCCTTTTAGTCCAGAGCCCAACTCCTTCACCACAAAGTTACAGAGGTTTCACCAATTCAACACTGCTAGATATGCACTGAATCTAGAAAAAATAGTTAATAAACATTTTTTCAAGGACTTCAAAATTCAAACATAGTACATTCCCTAGTTCATGTCAAGTGCTATCACCATGCAAATATTGTGAAAACTAGACTTTATTTACTACGTTTTGCTACTTCAACAGAAGGAAGAACAAAGTATTTTTTTTCCAATTTGTGTCTGTATCGGTCTCAGAAAGCAGAACACCTACATTTTATCATTTTGTTATCATCTGATGATAGAGTACTAAATCTGTACAGAAACACCAAGAGAGCAATGTCTGAGCACCCAGAACTGTTTTGGCAGTAGTCTGACTTTCCTAACAACTTTGATCATGAATAGATAGTCATTGTTGTCATGTCATCAGCATCTTTTCACTTACTCGTCTGCAGTTACTACCATGACTTTCAGCCAGAGACTGATGACTAAAATACAATCTTTTGAATGCTATGGATTTAGAAGACCAGGAATAGGGCAGCAATAGAAAAGTACATTGCCATGAGTTTGCATCAAGTCAGAACAGCATTTTTTATTAAAGATACCAATATTAGTTCATGTACTACTAAAGCAGTTAAACCTACAATATTATTAATGTCCACTAAACTTTAAGCTATTGCACTTAAGGAAGTTGGATTTTTGACTTGGACATACATTTTGGGCCTGATTTTAGAAGATCTGCTAGATCGGCACATGATGTGCTGATCCACAACTGTGGAAAATTCCGGGTGCATCAGGGACCCTGCATCCTATTAAAGAAAAATAGGGGCCACTGCACCAAAGTCCTGAGAGTCCCTATAGCTGCAAGGTTGCATCCAATCTTTGGCCTACCTGAGGGGTATCACGGAGGTCCCATCAAGCCCCCCAAGCCCTGTTCCACCTTAGTGCAGCCATGAATTTGGGGGGAGAAGATGTTTCCAAGGTCAGGACCAGAGACAGAGGAAGCAGTGGGGGTGCCACAGTGGATAACAGGAGCATGGCAGCAATGGCAGGGGTCAGAGGAGTCACCTGGTGAAGGTACCATGGCCGGTGAAACAAAGCCACTAGGTCTGGGCACCAGAAGGTAAGCACAGACAGGCCCTGTCGTGGACCCCCAGGTGGCAACATCGCTGGCACCTACCCCATAAGTGACACGGTCCCCGACAGTAGAGTCTGGCATCAGTCAGGCTCCATGCACTGGATGTTTAGCAGGGGAATTTCATGGTGCCAGGAGGATGTTCCTGTCCTCCAATTGCACCTCATACCCTGCAACCATCGCCACTCACTGCACGTCTGGGACTGTGTCACCTATGGGTCAGGTGCCAGGTCTATTGCCACCTGGGCATCTGGTACAGGGTCCATCTGTGCCTACCTACCTACCTGTGCCTGGGCTCAGCGGCTCTGTCCCACTGGCCATGGCACCTCTGCTGGGTGCCACCTCTGAACCCTGCAACTGTTGCCGTGCCCCCATCACTCACTATGGCACCCCCACTGCTCCCTCTACCCCAAGTCCTGACCTTGCAGGCCTCCCACTTGCCTCCCTCCAAGGCAGTGGTGCAGGGCCCTGAGACCAGCTCATGGCTGATCTAATCTCAGCCCCCTCTTGCGACCACAGTGGGGCTTCTAAAATCTTAAATAAGGGGATGGTGCAGCCCCACCATGGCACAAGCCCCCTCATGACCTGGTACACCAGCATTTCTGCTGCAAGGGTGGCGCAGTGTGTAGTTTTATGTTTGATGTGAGCCAGAGTAGAGGAGGAAGCTACACAGTGCAAACTGAAGTTAAAGGGGAAGAGAGGGCTGTTAATTGCTTTTAATTTGCTGTAAAATAGCCTGATTTAATAGATTTTTGTGTGGGACTGTGGCTAAGGGTGGTCAAGAGAAAGCAGGGAATTGCAGATAGCTAAGATGCAGGGCCAGCTTGAGAAAAATCAGGTCCTAGCAGTCTGGACATTGATGAAGGAAAATGGGATCTCCAGTGGCATCTGCCACTAATCCACTGGTCCACAGTGGACTCTGTCTGGGAAACCACAGGTCTAAGGGAGGAGCTGCCTGGTTTACACCCACCAAGGGTGAATATCTGTAAACCATCTGTTGTAACAGTAATGTACTAGATATTACAGTAATGATGGTGAATCCCTATCTGGGATAGGCTACAGAATTAGTTTAGTTGCCATATTGGTCCTTGTAAGAACAGATCCAGAAGCAAATTGTTTGATACCTTTTATTGGACCAACATAGATGTTACAAAAAGTAAAGAGTGTCTAAGCTTTCTGACCAACCAAGTCCTTCCTCAGAGATTGTAAGTCTCCAGGGAAGGACTTGGTTGGTTTGAAAGCTTAGACACTTTTCTTTTTGTTACTTGTACAGTATGTTAGTCCAATAAAAGGCATCAAACCATTTGCTTCTGTATCTAGGATAGGGTAATGCAAGTAATACTAGGTGAACCGCAGTGGGTAACTCCAGGGTTACGTAGTGTAGCTTCTGTGATGTATTACTAACAGGGTGAGGTACAGTACTGTATTAAATTAGGAAATATGGAGGCTGAGACAGGTCCCTATGTAGATTATGGTAACATCCATGCTTCCTAAGCTCACCAAAGAAGCTGCAGCATTGGCAAGCAAGGACATAGTTGAGTCAGGTTAAGATGTCAGCTCAATTAGTCCCCTGAGGTGGGGGCAGCAGGAGGTTTAATGAGCTTTAGAGGGTGTGGTACAACGGAGTTCCAGGATCTACTTTTGCAGCATGGAGGCTGTCCAGTTTGAAGGTGGTTCAGTGAATAAGCTGTAGAACTAGCCACTGCAAGGGCTGAAATTTGGCTCTTAAGGGGCAGTTCTGTGCACACGGAGAACTTGCTTCTTGGTCCACTCCCTCAGTGGATATGTAACAACCACAATGGAGGTGGGCAAGGGTACATTGGGGGAATGGCATGTAGTGGGTGGGAATGGAAGGGGGAACCCCAGATTATGACCAGTAACTGCTTCAAACCTCTGCCTTTTTTTTTTGTAAATCTCTTCAAGCCACATTAATTTAATCTAAATCTTAAAACCCAGTGCAAAGCATCATGGGTATGCAAATACTAGAGGGTAAATTCAAAAGGAATGGCCCAATTGGTACTACATTCTGCTTACCACGTCATTACTAATACATCACCGCAGCCAACTCCTTTCACACAAATAATGTTCATATACAGTGCAGTTCACAAACCTGTCACACGTAAGCTAGAAACTTCCTTTCAGTGGATGTTTATTTTTTACCAAAAGCCATTCCAGTTGACTACAATGTTAATTCTGCTGCTTACTGCAGATTAGAGTGTCCATCTATAGCAGGTGCTGGAAAATACTAATTGGCATGTTCCTTAGGGTTACACTGTACAAATGTGGCATTAACCTGCTCCCTGCCTACCTGTTTGCAACACTTTGCCCCACCCTTTCAAAGTATTACATACTACCAGAGCAAGACAGGAAGACATTCTGGAAGAGACAGGAAGAGATGCCAAGGGACAGAGGCAATCATTAATGGGAAATTTACAGCTGTGTTCAGTAGGAGTGTGGTGGTTCATGCTGGCCGGTGTTGAATGGAAAAAAGATACTACTTTTTAATGCTCTATGTTATTGCTGTTTAATGTCCTATCAGTGCTGCTGTACTGTGATGAAGGGCCAGTGGGTGGACTGGTGTGTGGTAGGTGGCAAGAAGGCAGATCCTGCAGCACTGATGTTTCCTCAACACCCCCCAAAAGAAATCTTAAACTGTGGTGTTAGAAACAAAGAAACATGAAAACATAGAACAAAGAAACTGGACTGCTTGGCCCACCCAGTATGCCCATTTTGTCCCTGCTTATACGATCACCACAGACCCTACATGATCTCCAGTTACTCCGCCCCCCAATTTCTTCCAAGGTTTCTTTGTGCCAATACCATGCAAGCTTGAAGCCCACCACTGTTCTTGCCCCAGCATCTCCACTGATAGACTGTTTCAGGTGTCTCAAGTACTTCCTCCATCCCTCCTAAATTTTCCCCCTTCCAGTGTCATTGCATACCCCCTTGTCCTCATACACTTTCTCTTCTGAAAAATACTCCCCTCCTGTACCTTATCCACACCCATGAGGTATTTATAGGTCTTTATCTTGTCCACCCTCCCCCTCCTCTGTTCAAGGGTGTACAAATTGAGATCCTTGAGTCTATCCTCATAGGGCTTATGATGCAAGCCCTGTACCATTTTAGTTGCCCTCCTCTGAACAGCATCTACCCTGTCTATGTCCTCCCTGACATGTGGTCTCCAGAACTGGACACAGTACCCCAGGTGAGGTCTCGCCATTGACTGATACAGTGGTAACACCATCTCTCTCCTTCTGCTGGTGATTCCCTTCCCTATGCACCCCAGCATCCCATTGGTCATGTCTACTGCCTTGCCTCACTGCTCCGCCACCTTGAGGTCATCAGATGTGATAACCTCAAGGTTTCTTTCCTGCTTTGTGACCATCAATACCTCTCCCCATAGAATACAATGCCCCTGGTTTACTACTCCCTAGGTGCATGATTTTGTAATTTCTTGCATTGAAACCCAGCTTCCATACCCTCGACCACTCTTTCAGTTTTCTTGAGTCTCTACTCATTCTCTCCATCCCCTTCCGAGTATCTACCATATTGCAGAGTTTTGTGTTGTCTGTCAAGAGGCATACTATCCCTTCCTGCTCTTCTGCAAAATCACTTAGAAAGATAGTGAACAGGACTCGTCCAGGAACTGAGCCCTGAGGTACCCCACTGAACACTTTCTCCTCATTAGAGTGAATGCCATTTACTACCACCCTCTGTCAACTCTCCATCAACCTGTTCCACACCCAGTTTACCACATTGGGTCCCACCCCCAAACTGCACAGTTTCCTAATAGGCCTCCTAGGTGGTGTGGTGTTGAATGCCTTGCTGAAGTCTAAATAGGACACATCCACCACCCTACCCTGATCTAATTCCTTGGTAACACAGTCAAAGAAATTTATCAGGTTCATCTGACATGATTTCCCTCCTTGAATCTGTACTGTCTATGGTCTTGTAACTCACTGGATTCAAAATACTCTACTAGCCTTTCTATTGATAGTGTCTCCATTAATGTCCCCACCACTGATGTTAGACTGACAGGCCTATAGTTGGCAACCTCCTCCCTGCTGCTGCTTTTATGAAACAGAACTACATCTGTCCTCCTCTATTCCTCTGGAACCCCTCCTATTTTCACTGAGTTGTTTAATAGGGCTGTCAGAGGTGCAGCCAGTACCTCCCTGAGCTCCCTCAGCACCCTTGGATGTATCTTGTCTGGCCTCTTAGCCTTATCCACTTTCAGATAAACAAGTCCTCTTAGGACTCTTCCCTCTGTGAATTAACTTGTGTTCACCTCCTTCCCCCCCCCGGTGTTCCTGCTGCTTCTATGTGGTCCACCCCCCTCTCCCTCCACTGTGCAGACTGAGCAGAAGTATCTGTTCAGGATGAAAAATTACTTACCATAGTAATATTGTTTCTTCCAAGGTATCCTTCAGTATGCTTGACTATTGCAGTATGCCAGCTGGGTTTTGCTGCACCGAAGGAGGAGTCAATGCTAATGATTTATGGCATCAGCCAATCAGAAAGCAGGAGAGATAGTGCTACCTATAGCTAGAAGAGGAGGTCAGTCAGATTTACTTTGAAGCTAAAGGAGCAAAAGGCCCAAACATTCTATCCTATGCAAGAACTGCAATTCTGGAAAAAGACAAAGCATAACATTTATAGAACATCCATAGCTATGAAAATTCTGCAATTGAATGTAAACAGTTAAAAGCTGGCTCAAACTATGGACTGGAGAACTACTCTGTCAGGTTATGTAGGGGAGACTGGGTGGGAGGTCAAGCATACTGAAGGATACCTCGGAAGAAACACTATTACTATGGTACATAATTTTTTCTTCTCACCTCAGGAATCTTCAGTATGCTTGACTATTGCAGACTACAGAGCAGTGGATATGACTGTCCCTGCACCACAAGGAAAATCTTTTCCATTTGGATGTATAGGTCTTCTTAGTACCAGATTTCTTAGCCAGTCGAAGGATTCTCAGGACCTGTTCTGAGTACTGAGAGTCTGGGTACTCTAGCTGTTCAAGTCCAAGGCTTTGAAGTGAAGAGACTCTATGTTGGGGCACGTTATCCCCATCTGAGGTACAGTTAGGAGACTGTGGCTTGGAGGCAGTCAAATTGGTAGCTTGACTGGCAAGGCAAGGAGCAGAGAGTACCAGGGCTGTCTTGCCCAGTCTGGGGCCACCAAAATCATGGTAGCTGACTGGTCTCTGAGTTTCAGAAGAACTCTGAGAATTAATGGAAATGGAGGGAAGGCATACAGGAACTTCCCTTCCCAATTCAGATTCAGGGCATCCACTGGCACTGTGCCCAGGGCTGGAGTCCTGCAACAGTACTGAGGGAACTGGTAATTGAGGCTGGAGGCAAAGAGATCTACCTCTGGAGTGCCCCAGCTCCTGAAGACTGTGGCCAGTACTTGTCTGTTCAGGGCCCACTCATGGTGGCCCTGACTGATGTGACTTAAAGCATCTGCCAGGACATTGTCCTTGCCTGGCAGGTGAATGACAGAGAGCTGTATGTCCAAGGAGTGTGACAGAGACCACATTTTCATGGCCTCCATGCAAAGCTTTGCGAACCTTATTCCCCCTTGCTTGTTGATGTAAAACCTAGCTGTGGTTTTGTCTGTTGTGATTTGGACAGACTGGCCTTTTAGCTGGGGGACTAAGGCTTTGATAGCCAGAAACACAGCTCTGAGATTGAGAAGGTTTATGTGGCAAGTGGACACCTTAGGGGACCATGTTCCACTTATGGACTGGTCTGTCAGGTTTGCCCCCCCATCCTAGAAGAGAAGCATCCCTGGTGAGCATTCTGGATGACTCCCTTTGCTGGAAGAGAACTTTCTCCCTGAGCTTTGCTGTGTCCTTCTACCAGTCCACAGCTTGGAGTAGTGTCCTTGTGACTGGTATGAGTTTTGTCAGGGAATCTTTTTTCTGGAATCAGTGAGACCTTCAGTGATACTGGATGTCCGTCTTCTGAAATCTGGTGCCTGGGACCACAGCTGTAGTGGAGGCTATGTGGCCCAGAAGTCTGAGGAAATGTCTGGCTGGTCTGGGCTGGCCCAGGACAAAGGAGTTTGCTAGGCTTTGGGGATTGTGTACCCTGTCAAGAGGGAGCAGGGCTTTTCTCCTCTGTGTGTCCAGTTCTGCCCCAATGAATTCCAGCAACTGAACTGGTTCGAATTGGGACTTCTGAGGACAGATGAGAAAACCCAGGGACTCCAGAGTGCACTGTGTTAGGTTGAGGGAGTCTCTGACCTTCTGTGGGGACTTATCCACCACTAGCCATTGTCCAGGTAAGGGAAGACAGACACCTGCTGTCTCTTGAAGTAAGCTGAAACTACTGCCAGGCACTTTGTGAAGACTCTGGGCACTGAAGAAAGGCTTAAGGGCAGTGCTGCAAACTGATAATGGCCTGAAGATAGTTTGAATCTGAGGAATTTTCTGTGGGATGGCCTGACTGGAATGTGAAAATAGGCGTCTTGAGGTCTAGAGAGGCTAGCCAGTCTCCCTTTTGCAAGGATGGAATCACCACAGCCAGGGTCACCATCTTGAACTTGGGATAAAGTAGGTGTTTATTCAGAAAGCTGATATCTAAAATGGGCCACTAATCCCCATTTCTTTTCTGAGTGAGAAAATACCTGGAGTAGAGACCTCTTCCCCATTGGTGGAAAGGAACTTTCTCCATGGAGTTAGAGATTTTAATGATGTGTGACTCTGCAGGGTTGGAAACTTTTTGAACTGCAGAGCAAGCCAGCCCTTGACCCACCACCTCCAGCACCCACTTGTCTGTGGTAATGAGGTGCCAGTGGTGAAGGTCACTACAGTCCTCCTACTGGGAAGGGGAGGCAATCTGGCTTCTGTAGTCAGGAAATTTGTTTAGACTGAGTTTTTGAGAAAAGAGAGGGATCAGCTTTTCTCTGTGCCCTCCTTCCTCTTCTCCTGTAAAAAACCCTCATCTGACAGTAGCCCAGTGGCATGGGCATAGGGTAGAAGGCCTGGGATAGTATCATCTACCTCTGTTTCCCTGCTTTGAAATCTTTTGGAAGTAGAGGTATTTCATTGGCAGCATTGCTTTGGTAAGTGATTTTGTACTCCTCCACTCTTTTCATATAAGCTTCTGTTTTATCCCGAAATAGGGAATTATTCTTAATGTATGTATATATTAATCTTTTGTATTTTTCTCCAATGAATGTAACCAGCATGATTCTGCTTATGGTGTCCCCTGTAAATGAGTTTTTTTACTCAATGGCAATTTTACTGTGTTCATTTTTATGATGAATAAAATCACTACTACTACTAATCTCACAACAGAAGTCCATAGCTTTAGCTTGAGTGTCCTGTGAGAGTTTAGTTGTTCTTAGCCAAGCATAGTGCCTAAGAGAGATGGCCTGGGCCATGGCTCTGGAGGCAGTGTCATTAGTGTCCACTGCCATCTGAAACTGTTATTTTGTAACTTCTAAGGTAGTCCTTACAGTTACTGCCAAGTCTTGAGCCACTTTGTCCAGGGCCAGTTGGCTGATAGCCAGAACAGAGTTCCACATAGCCTTTTGATACTGAGCTTTACAGGCCATGTAGGTAGAAAGGCGAAGCAGCAGACAGGCTGTAGTGTAAGATTTATTTCCTAGTGTCCAGCCTTCTAGATTCTTTTTCAGGAGGCTGGAATGATAGATAAACTTTAGCTTTGTTGCATGCAGCAACCTGCACCACCCTTTCATGGTCTGGGTGTATGTAAAGAAATTCTGCATTAGTTTTCTCCAGTTGATACTTTATTTTTTTCAATTTTCTTGTCCACTCCTGAAGTGGAAGTGGGATTCTGGAGTAACTTAAAAGTAGCTCTGTGAAGTGAGTTATGTATAGGCAGAAGCAACTTCTTAGAGGGAGGGAGATCCATCATATCTTGAAAGTCTTCCTCCTCGTCTTGATCAGTGGTCTCCTGGATAGTGAGATCTAGAGTATCCACCAAATGCTGAATAAAAGTAAAGTGAGAGGAGAAATCCTCCTGGTCATTAGAGGGAGAGCCAAACTCTTGGTCAGGGGATACATCTGGTTCTAAAGGTTCACCCTCTTCTTCCTCTTCCTCGCCCTCATAATAAAAGTCCTGGCCAAGCCCAGAGTCTGAGGGGCGAGGGATGTTAGCATCAGGAGGAGCACTAAAGAGTTTGCCCATAGCCTGAAATGTCTGATATAATTGTCAGGCCTTAGCCATCTTTTCATCAAAGGGTGTATCTTTTTGTGTCACTGGCATCTCCCTTTGCTTTTCAGCAGGAGGGGCAGTGATATGCTTTTCTTTTTGTTTCTTTTTAGCAGGCACTGAATCAGAAACCTGCTCAATATGTCTCATTTTGGCTTGGCCACCATTATTATTTTTATCAGACTTATTTTCTAGGGAGTCCTTGCTGGACTTTTCTTTAGATTTGTGAGAGGATGACCCCCTCCTCAGGATTTTTGTTAGAGGGGGAGGCAGACTGGGAGGCCATAATTTCCAACTTTTGAGCCCTCTTTTTAACTGTTTTAGAACAAAATTTTGAACAAAGCTTACAGTTATGGTCTGGACCTAAACAGCTTAAACAAAGACCGTGGCCGTCTGCCTTGGCCACTATCTTAAAGCACTTAGTACAATTTTTAAAACCAGTAGGTCCAGTTCTTTTCTTAGGTCTATCTGACATGCCAATTCATCAGAAAACGTGTGAAAAATGTTCCCAAGAGGGAAAAATAAAAGAATGTGGTTGGTTCCCAAGCACTATAGAAACACAAAAGAATGGTTGCAAAAGTGCTAAAAATGGGAAGTTTATAAAAGAAAAACACATTCCAATGAGAAAAGGGGGACAGCAAAGTAAATAAAGTAAAAGAAATAAAAAGTTTGGTTATTTAGTAAAAAGCGCTAAATATTTTATCTCAGAAAAAGAGCGGGAACTGCGGTTGGAACCGCTGAAGAGAATTAAAATTCACAGTTCCTGGGAACCAAAAGGAACTGCTAAAAACAGTAAAAATAAGTAAAAATACCTCAAAAAATACTAAAGGCAGCACAAATAACAAAATACAATGGACTTTAAAATAAATGAACTTCTTCAAGCAATGTTTTGAAGAGAGGACTCCGGGGCAGTGTTGCTCCAGTCAGCATAGAAATGAATCTACTGTAACTGACCTCCTCTAACTACAGGCAGCACTTCCTCTCCTGCTTTCTGATTGGCTGATGCCACAAATTGTTAGCATTGACTCTACCTCTGGGGCAGCTGAACCCAGCTGGCATACTGCAATAGTCAAGCATACTGAAGAATTCCTGGGATGAGAACGCTGCTTTATCATGATTCCCATCTGCACAGTCTCCATCTGCCCTCCCTATCCTCACAGTCCCTCCTTTTGTCTTCCTCTTTTCTGTTATGTATCTGAAAAAGTTCTTGTCCCCTTTAACTACCCCCTCTGGCTATCCTTTCCTCTATTTGCACCTTTATGCCCTTCAGCCACCAGCTTTGCTTGTCTCTGCCTTTCCTGGCACACCTTACTATCCTTTTCCTTCTGCTTCTTCCTGTACCTCCTGAATGCCACCCCCTTAGCTTTTACCTTCACAGCCACTTCCCCAAAAACCATAGTGGTCTCTTTTTTCTTCTGTTTTTTGCTCACTTCCTTTGTGCAGAGGTTTGTTGCCTTGACTATGCTACTCCTTAATTTGCCCCACTGTTCCTCCACCCCACCATGACAATACCCCCCACCGCCCCACTAGGTTGTCTATGAGGCAATCAGTCATTTTTTTTTAAATCTGCACTCCTGAAGTGCAGGACCATTGTCTAGTGTGGTTTGGCTCTCCTGCAATCCTTATGTTAAACCACCCTCACTGTGATCGCAGGTCCCCATGTGGTATCCCACCTTGACTTCTACAATACTGCTCCCTGTCTGTGAGCACCGGATCCAGTATTGCCCCATCTAGAGTGCTCTCTTTGACCAGTTGCCTGAGAAACGCCCACTGCAGGAAGTCTAGGATGGTCCTGCTTCTAGCTTTGACATGGCTGGGAGGCTTCAATCTACATCAGATAGATTGAAGTTCCCCTACCAGCAGCACCTCTCCCTTGTTTGCCGTCATGCTGATGGCTTCCCCCAGTGCCTTATCCAATTCTTGCCCCTGTGATGGAGGTCTGTATATCACCCCAGTGTGAACAGTGACTCTGACTCCTGTCTCCAGGGTGATCCACAGCACCTCCAACCCCTCCTTTACCTGTAAATTCCCTTGCATGCCCTCTGCTCTGATACCCACCCTCTCATGCAGCATAACCTTGCCACCCTCTCCCCCCCTATCCTTTCTAATTGAGTGTACCCTGGTATGGCCATGATCCAGTCATGGCTCCCTGTACACCACAACTCAGTTATTGCTACAAGGCCCAGATCTGCATCTGCCATGGTGGCCTTCAGGTCTGGAATTTTATTTCTTATACTTCTTGTATTGGTACATATGGTTCTCCACACCATGCTCCCACTCTGCCTGCAACCCTCTTCCCCAACTTCCTGCCTTTGCTGCCACTTGAAACTTCCCTTTCTCCCCATCTTCTCTTGTTACCTTCTTCTTGCCTTGCCTCCTCAACACCTCCCTTTACACATCTTCTTTTCTTGTCCCTCTTGTCCCCTACTGTGCTTCTGCCTCCTCTAACTTGTGCATTGAGGGATTTTTCTCCTCTTAGGCCCTCCCTTTCTGTTGCTTCAGTCTGTGGAGGGGGCAGTTTATGCTTCCTTTTGTATTACTGCCTCCCTCCTCAGCTTGTTTAAATATTCATCAAAGTAACATTTAAACCTTCCACTGAGGACTGCGTCCCCCTTCCCAGAAGGATGCTGGCCATCACCTCTGTACAGACCCATATTCTTATAGGTTAGCCTCCCAGTCCCCAATGTAGCTGAACCCCTCATCTCTGCACCATTCTTTCAACCAAGTGTTGAAGCTCTTGGTGCAGAGTACTCAATCCTCCCTCAGCCATAGACAGGTAGCACTTCATCAAATGCCAGGGTTTGTGGTTCATGCTACTTGCCTTATGTCCCATACCAGTTCCCTGAACTCTCCTTGTACTACCCCAGCCCCATCCCTTGTTAAGTCATTAGTCCCCATATGGACATGACATCCAGCTCCCCCCATACCCTCCTGCCCTAACAATCCTTAGGATCTGCTGTCCATTCCTCTGAGCCGAGACACCAGACAGGCACCTAACCAAAACCCTCTACCCCTTTCTGCTCCAAAATATTTCTCCCTCACAACTGAGTCCCCCCACCAGAAGCTTCTTTCTCCTCTGCTGGGGTTCTCTATCTTCCACCTTTGGGCCTCCCCTTTGGAGGACTCCCACATCTCCCTTTCCACCACTTTGGGTGCTTTCTCTCGGCAGTCCTGTCCCAGCAGAATGGTGAAAGAATTCAGTAGTGGCACAATCTGCGGGATGTGCTCCTGACCTGTCAGCCCCACCCTACTGGAGCCCATCAAAAGCCAGCCGGTTCTTCTCTAGCTGAGAAAATGGAGAGTGGGTGGGAAGACAGGTGATCATCCTGTAGTGCTGATATTCTGTAACAACCTCCTGAAACAAATCTTAATATGGGCACACAAAAAATACTAGAAACAATGCAGTGGGCACCCTGTATAATGGATAAAAGGTCTTGCACAGGCCACTCAATTATAAGCAGGTTGAACTGTAGTAGTACAATGTTTTTTATTAGCATACCCTTACCTCACACAACATACTACAGCACCATGCCTCACAGCTATGGTGCTGCTGATATCACCATTCTCTTTACCACTGGGATTTCCAACCGACCCTTTTACTTAATGATGCTACTTACAGAGGTAGTCACAGTCAGAACAAGTACTGTATTGGTTTTCTGATTTATCCTCCAGTTCACGTTTCTCCCTGTGCCTGTACATGTAACCTTTTCAGACCATTATCAAACAGAAAAGAAAAAACCTTTTTCAAATATTCTCTTCAGTTCAGAATTTCTTTTTACTACACTTTATACATGTCTCTACATCTTTGACTGTGTACATGGGCTTTAAGCATAAGGAATGCACCAGTCCAAGCAGGAAGGGACATTTTTCTAATTCCTTCCTCTCAGCCCCATGCTTATTGTGGGCCAGTAAACTACCTTAAATAGAGAAACCTGCTCATGGGGTAGGGGCAGACCTCCATTAAAAACAATTACCAAGAAGAGCAACCTGTTGGGGGACCTGCCTGTGGAGAAATTAACAAGAGCAGTAGTGTCTAAACAAGAGCAATGGCTTTATGCTTTCTGAAACATAAGCAGGACCTCACTGTAAATGAGAAATAGCATCTTGACTAACATGGGAAAATAAATTGATTGCAAAGCACTTTAGGATGCCGTATATAAAAACCACTACATAAATAAAAGTTCTACCTTTTCCTCCACCCAAGATGAGTGATAACTTGTTTATTCTGTAACAGTCCAATAAAAGCCATATAGAGCAATATGCTTGTTGAATCATTGTCAGTGCCCAGAAGGCAAAGACAGCAGTGCACACAATGCACTCATTAGCACAATGGCAAAGCCACTACAGGCCACTGTTCTTATGTAACACCTATTACAGTCAGAAGTAGCACACTCCAAAATCAGTCTAATAAAGAAGTCATTTGAAAGATGAATCAAATGTAGGATGCATAAACAATACAAGAAGACAGAAAATGTCCAATGTTGTTTTTTTTTTTTGTTTGTGAATTTCTCCAACCATGTGCATTTAATAGAAAGTATCATGGGTATGACAATTTTGGTAGTTAAATTCAAAATAAATGTCTCATTTGGCACTACATTCCACTTACTATGTCACTGCTCATATCTCACCAGTGTCACCACAGTTAATTTGCACAGTAAACATAATATATCTTCCCACAATGCACAAAATAACACACATGACAATAGGCTTTTTAAGTTTCACTCAAAGCCTAATATGAGCAGTCTGCTTGGGGTACCACCACATAAAATAATTAACAAGAAAAATAGGAACAGCAGTGTAAAAATAAATTAGACTAACACAACTAAATATGTATGAACACATAGGTATGTATGTTCCAGGCATCCACTACTCTTTCAAGTAAGACCAGTCCTTGCACCATACCCTGATGGCTGCTTGTTGGACTTGCCATTATATGTATACTTATTTGTCTATCTATCTATCTATCTATCTATCTATCTATCTATCTATCTATCTATCTATCTATCTATCTATCATCCATCCATCTATCTATCTTTTATATATAGACATGTTGCAAAAAAGATAGCATTTAGGAAGTATAAGAAGACACAGAAGGAGCAGGACAGAGAACTGTACCAATTAAGGCAGAAGGAAGCAGGGAGAGTAGCCAGAATAGCAAAGGCCCAAACTGAGGAAAAGATAGCCAACTCGGTTAAGAAGGGGGACAAAACCTTTTAGAGGTACATCAGGCAGCGTAGAAAGAAAAAGGGAGGGATAGTGAGGCTGAATAGAATGGATAGTGGGTGGGCAGAGAGGGACAGTGAAAAAGCAGGGGTACTGAATGAATACTTCTGCTCAGTATTCACAAAAGAGGAGGGGAGGTGCCTAATCCAATTAACAGAAGCACTCTGGATAGGGGGGTCAATCCCTGTCCTTTCACAGAAGAAAGGGTTCTGAAAGAACTCCTAAAACTGAAGGTGGACAAAGCAATGGGGCTTGATGGAATTCACCCCAGAATTCAAAAAATTAAGGAGAGAACTAGTGACACCAATGACTACCCTTTTTAACAAATCATGGGAGGATGGTGTGGTACCTGAGGACTGGAGGAAGGTGGATGTGATACCCCTTCACAAAAGTGGGAGCAAGACAGAGGCAGGAAACTACAGACCTGTCAGTTTGACCTCTGTGGTAGGGAAAGTGATGGAATCACTTCTGAAGGAAAGAATTGTTGAGTACCTAGAGGCCGGTGGGGAACAGGACCCAAGGCAGCATGGGTTCACAGCAGGAAGGTCATGTCAGACATATCTAATTGATTTCTTTGACTGTTTGACCAAAGTAGTAGACCAGGGAGGGGCTGTGGACATGGCCTACCTAGACTTTAGCAAGGCATTTGACACAGTCCCACACAAAAGATTAATAGTCAAATTAACCAGCCTGGGAGTGGGTCCCAGGGTGGTAGCCTGGTAAAACTTTGTTGGCAACAGGACACAGAAGGTAATTGTAAATGGAGTCCACTCTGAAGAAAGAGAGGTTACTAGTGGGGTACCGCAGGGTTCAGTACTGGGTCCGGTCCTTTTTAATGTCTTTATAAGTGACATTGCAGAGGGACTGGAAGGAAAAGTATGCCTCTTTGCAGATGACACAAAGATCAGCAATAGGGTTGATACACAAGGAGGCACGGAAAGGGTGAGAAGGGACTTGGCAAAGTTGGAGGAATGGTCAGAAGTATGTCAGCTTGGATTCAGTGCAAAGAAGTGCAAAATAATGCACCTGGGAAACAAAAACCCAGGGGAAGATTACACAATGGGGAGGAGGTAGTAACAACAACAAAAATGGAAAGGGACCTGGGGGTAATCATATCAGATGACCTTAAGGTAAGCAAGCAATGTGAGAAGGCAGTAGGGAGGGCTAGGGGGATACTGAGATGTATAGAGAGAGACATCACCAATAGAAAACAGGAAGTTGTTATCCCTTTGTACAGACAGTTAGTGAGACCCCATCTGGAGTACTGCATCCAGTTCTGGAGACCCCATCTTTGCAAGGACATAGACAGGATGGAGGCAGTCCAGAGGAGGGCAACTAAAATGGTGCAGGGTCTGAAGGAGAAGCCATATGAGGAGAGACTAAAGGAGCTGAATATGTATACCCTTGAGGAAAGGAGGGAGAGGGGGGACATGATAGAAACTTTTAAGTACCTCAGTGAAATCAACAAAGTCCAAGAAGGTAGCATCTTTCAGAAAAAGAGCTGTGCAAGAACAAGGGGATACAATTTGAAGATAGAGGGGGGATGGCTCAGGGGCAATGTGAGGAAGTATTTTTCACAGAGAGGGTGGTGAGCGCATGGAACAGCCTTCTGAGGAAGTTGTGGGGTCTAAAACTGTGGGAGACTTCAAGAGCATGGGACAAACATAAGGCAATTTTTGTGGGGGGGGTAGGAAGAAATAGGCTGTTGGTTAAATAGGATCTGCAGCTTATCCTGTAGGTAGGGAAATGGGCAGACTAGGTGGGCCAAGCAGTCCTTATCTGCCGTCAAAGTCTATGTTTCTATGTTTCTAAGTATGTTAATGCAGACATTAGGGTTGAAGAATGCAAAGCAATAAGCACGCAAAGGAAATGAAAATCATTATGGTTTAGAGTCTCAAGTATTGGTAAATCAGTGATGTGGGGTTCTCAGCTTAATACCCACACCCTCCCCCAGCTCTTCGCATCCTGCCCAAAGCACAAGGTACAAATCCAGGCACATGCCTCATAGCTATATAGGGCCAGATTCACAAAGCAAAATGGGACTAAGTCCCACTCTGCAACTCCAGTTGCAGACCGAAATCTCCACACCTGTGGAGATTGGTATTCTCATTCACCGCAGCTGTGGAAGATGTTATGGCTGGTCATACCAGCTGTAACATTTTTCCTCAGCTGCAAGGATTTCTATGGAAACACCACCCACAAGTTGCCATAAATTGTGGAGCCAGTTGTACACCGGCTCCACCTTTGTGCATACTGCAGCTGTGGGAAAAACTGTGGCTCCACAAGTGGCAACCCACTTGGCTGGGTTTTTCCCACAGCTGCTGGATTTTCAGGAGCTTTGTGAATCCAGCTCATAGTGTTTGAAGGTAGAGAACTACTATATGTCTTGCCACATATGGCCAACAAAATTAGTTGCAACTTTCTTCATGCAAGGCCCTGCAGGTGCTGCATGAAGCTGGAGATTATGTGTAATGAGAAAGATCGTAAATAACCTTCTTTGTACAGGGGCCCTGTCAGCCCTGCACAAAGCATTAGGTCAGGTATAACGTTGTCTGCTCAGGGGAGGAGGTGGGCATTAGAGTTGAGGACCCAAAGGAACACCACAACACTGATTCACCAATACTTCTGAGACTCCAAACCCTAATGGTTTTCATTTCCTTACTTTGTGTGCTCTGCATTCTTCAACCCTAATGTCTGCATTAACATTTTTTTGCAATATATCTATATATAATAGATAGATAGATAGATAGATAGATAGATAGATAGATAGATAGATAGGAAGAGACATACTCTAGATAGAAACATAGATAGATAGGGAGACAGATAGATAAGTATACACATAACAGCAAGTCAAACAAGCAGTCATCAAGGTATGGTGCAAGGACTGGTCTTACTGAAGGAGTGGTGTATGCCTGGAACAATCTGCCAGTAGAGGTAGTGGGGATGAAAACAGTAGGAGACTTCGAGCATGCATGGGATAAGCATAGGAAAATAGTGATAAATAGGCAGGGAGGGTGGAAGGTCACCAGAGACTAGATAAGATCTTTGGAGACAGAATAGGCAGGGAACATCTGGACAAATTGGGTAGGCCAAGCAGTCCTCTTCTTCTGACAAATTCTATGTTAATGAGGTAAGAGAGCAACTTTGACAATAGTACCATGCACCTTGTACCATGGGCTGACCCCTACCTTGTCACAATCCAGCACATGAATGGCCAGACTACCTATATGCTTCTGTTAATATCTGGACAAGCAATCTGCATAGCGGAAGCTGCACCACTACTGCAGGAAAAAAATACCTCCACTGTAGACAGCAAGATCCAACAATGAAAGGCAGTTTTAGTGATTGGACATAAAGGGATATCTGTGTTCCCCAGTATTGCACCACACACCACTATATGGATTATCTTTTATCTCAGCCCATACAGGGAGGAAGGAACCTGCCATGTGATCTCATTTATTTGGATCACTGTGAGCCCAAAGTTGATAATGCAAAGCATCATGGGAAGTATGTGCATGGTTATTTGCATTTATATATCATGATGCTTTGCATTTGTGGGGTATGTAGAATATGTACACTATGTAAGTCCTTATATGCAATCTCTATGGGGATTTCCTTGAGCAGTCAGGGTTAGATGGCGGCACATATATAAGTAGCCTACAATGGGTCATTTTTCTGCTTTATTCCTGCAGCCCTACTCTAAAGTACCCATGAGAAGTCTGCTGGCTAGTCCAAGCAGCCTTAAAAAGGGGCTAATTAGTATTCCCACCCACCCAGTCCTTCTTACTGTATAAATACTGCATAAACGTAACATATTTCACACCAACTGTGACCTCAGCCCTGCTGTGGCTATCAATACTTCAAGTGATACCACATTCAACTGACTCGTCAGCTCCTGACTGCAGCTTTAAAACTGTAACCAAATATCATATCACTTCTCCTGACTGTGTCTCTGAACTATGCAGCTTTGGCTTTATTTTAAAAAGTTATATGGCAAATGCCACTAGAAGGACTAAGGAGTACTGAACAATCAGCCCTTTATGTGGTCAAGGTAACCGCCATTGATCATGACATTTTACAAAAGGCACGGCAAGACAAAGTATATTTCTACAGTGCCCAATCCCTGGGGCTCTGGGTGCCTTACATTAACAAATGGTTAAAAACAACATATTACATACACTCTATAAAACATACACAACCTTAAAATTAAAACAATAAATAATTCTCAGATTAATTAAAGCAGCCTCAGGTAATCAGTGTAAGTTAGCCCCCCTCGCCAGGGAAAGCCAGACAGAACAAGTATGCCTTCAGCCCCCTCCCTGAATGGGATCCGTACTGCTGCCTGACATGTAACTTACCAACAAATTATTGACCGACATCAAATTCCCGACTGTGCGATTTGACCAACAAATTCTGTTCCGTATGAACATTTGCCTGACATAAACCAAATGTATCTTCAGCATTAGTCTAACAGTTCATGATCACAGTAATCAGTTCTTAGGCAGTAAAACATCAGTTTTGCAGTTCATTTAAACATTAACTTTGGCATCAGTCTAACAGTTCAGTGATGACGGTAATCAATTTTAAGGCAGTAAAACATCAGTTCTGCAGTGCAGTAAATCAGTTTAGTCTTACCTGTGTCTTTTCCTGTTCTGGATTCCATAGAGCATTGTGGAAACTTTATTTAAAATCCGTATTCTCTTTAATATTTAAAATCAGATAGCTCAGTAGTCCAAAAAAATTCTAAACTTTAATAACATCAGTTTAAAATAGATAACAATCAGTGCCTCACTGTGCTCAAAAATCCCTATAAAGGTCGGGACAGGATCAATTGGACACAATTAGAGCCAAATTTTTAAACAGCAGTACTGTCTGTTGCGCGTTTGGCTTTTTTTGCAGTTTTGCTGTTTTCAGTGTGCATTGCAATGTGCATTTCACTACGCTTGCCCAGTATCCAGCTTTAAATTGAGGTTTTCGTATACTACTGTCCGGTGTGCTGCACCTACAGCTACAGGACTTTAGGTTAAAAGTAAGCAGCAGAAATGACTATTTTTGGTAGTTCGTAATGCATATTTATCGTCCAGCATACATGTTTGATGTAGCTACAGGAATTTAAACAGAACAAAAAAAGATTTCTGCAGCGCAACAGTAGTAGTGTCAATTGCTCATGTTTATTATTGTCTAATATTGGTCGGGCAAATGATTCTGTCGGCTAACTGTACCTATCGGGCACACAGTTTTTGGGAACTTACAGTTGGGATGTTTATTGTCAGGAGGACACCCATCGGGCAGTTATACCTAACCCTTTCTGAGCCCCTCAACTGTGGGGGCCTCCCTGACAGCAGCTGGAAGTGTGTTCCACAGGATTGGCCCAGTGACACTAAATGCACGGTTGCCAGAGGTTTTAAGCCTGACCCTGGGAACATCAAGGAGGCCCCTAGTCGCAGAGTGGAAGGAGCGGACCAAGGTGGCAGGTGAGAGGAGATTTGCCAGATAGCCAGGGCCCAACCCAACTAGGGTCTTGTAGGTGAGCAAACTCACCTTGAAGATAACCCTCCAACTGGCCGGCAGACAGTGCAGAGCCCCCAGGACTGGGTCACATGACTGGACCTAGACAGGCCCATCAGCAACTGAGCCGCTACATTCTGCACCAGCTGCAGCCAGTGGAGGGTCACTCCAGTGACCCCAAAGTATAGAGCCTGACAGTAATCAAGCCTCAAAGTAACAAAGACATGCACCAGTGATGGCAGGTCCTCAGGCAGAACTAGGGACTTAATCTTGGTGATATTATTTAAGTGGTGAAAAACACTTTTGACCACAGATGCCACCTGAGCTTTAAGTGTCAATCTGCTATCAAGGATAACTCCAAGATCCCGCACCATAGGGGAAGCCGTCAATGAAGTGGATCTCAGAAACAATCCTGTACCCACTCCAGAGGCACTCCCATCATGCCCACAGCCCAGCTCAATCACCAGTATGTCCATCTTGTCCAGGTTCAGTCGCAATCAGCAGGAGAACATCCAGTTGTTGATCTCTGCCAGGCAGTTATTAATCACTTCCACAGCGTTGTGTGTTCTGGGGGCAAAAGACAAATACAGTTGGGTGTCGTCTGCACAGCAGTCAAAAACCATACCGTAATGCCGAATGAGCTCTCCCAGGGGTAGCATGTATACTGCAAATAACACTGATGACAAGATCGAGCCCTGAGGTACACCACATGACAGGGGCCTCGGGGAGGAGGAGAAATTCCCCATCAGCACCCTCTGCACCCTACCAGAGAGCTAGTACTCAAACCAGTCGATGACAGTACTGGCGAGTCCACAATACTGTCTAAGGTGATCAAGAAGCACAGTGTGATCCATGGTATCAATTGCTGATGAGAGATCGAGGAGAACAAGAATTGACCTGTCCCTCTCTATCTCAAGCCCTGATGAGGTCATTATGCACACTAACTATCACCGTTTCAGTGTTATGCCTGGCCCTGAAACCTGACTGGAATGGCTCACAGATGTCAAAGGTTATGAGGTGTTTTTTGAGCTGTTGCACCACTATATTCTCAACAACCTTGCCCAGAAATGGCAGGTTGGAGTCTGGACGGTAATTCGCCAAGATGTTCGGGTCAAGAGATGGCTTCTTCAGGAGAGGTCTTACCAGAGCCTCTTTCAAGGTGTCTGGAAAAACTCCCTCCAACATTGAACATTGCTGCCAGCCCACCGGCACAACGGCAAGGTGTCCGTCTGTAGTGCTGACATCCCAGGTTCGGGGACGGACTCAGGAGATGGAGGGCCAGCTGGAGGGAGAAGGATTGAGCATCATGAGGACTGCTCTTCTTCTCCTTGGAGGGGGATTGAGTGTCTGATGCACTATGGACCCCTGGCATAGACCAGGGGCTCCACAAGTGGTCGGCACCATCATGTATGGGGGGGGGAGACACTAAGCGTCATTGCACAACCTGCCCCCAGGGTACCAGCATCATGAAAAAGCCAGTCCCCAGGTATGACACTGACTCTGCCACCATCCCCACTGCCTACCAGTGTCTGCTGGGGGGTCCTGCCCCTGTGGCCCTGATCCCGGGGGGTAGGCCAGGTCTCACCTACCCAGTGTCCATTGGGGGCCCGCCCGGCAGCCCCATCCAGGGAGGTAAGCCTGTTCATAGGGGGATGGTGGGCAGAGCGAGGCTGAGTTCCATTTGGGGCTGGGCAAAAAAAAAAGACTCCCTCCAACATCCAAACACTGAGTATCCCAGTGAAAACCAGGCCAACGGTCCCAACACATCTCATCAAGAAACAAATCGGGGCCGAGTGCAGTTCACAATAAGTGTGCTTGAGCTTCGAGATCACCTCAATGACCTCAGCCACCTCCACTGGTTTAAACTCCTCCCAGACAGATGGAGTGTCTCTGGTCATCCCAGTCCAATCACTGTGAGGCAAAACTTGCCTCACCAACGAGATCCCCGACCATGTGGAGGACACCCTCCTCAGAGAAAAACAGAGCAAACTCCTCACACAAAGTGATTGGAAAAAGCTTTTTTTGGCTGTAAACAGACTGGATGCAAAAGTCTATCCACAGTCCGAAATAGCTGACATAGTCTGTTTTTCCTTGCAGCAATCTCCCTGGACAGGAATTCTGCCTTCTTACAGTTGATTGCCTCTTGGTACTCATGGTAATGGGCAAGCAAGGCCAGTTTCTCCTCCTCCAACCGGGTTCTCTGCCAGCAATGCTCCAACTTCCGACCCCTGATCTTCATCATCTTAAGATCCCCATCAAACCATAGGGATCTCAAGTGGGAAGATCTGGATCATATTCGGACTGGTGTGATGGCACTGAGTGCTTCAGAGACCACCCTATTATAGGCGGCCACTGCCTCACCCACGCCAACTGCACATGCAGTGTCTATGTTAGATAAGTCAGCTACCATCAGCAGTCCCTCTGGGGACAGTCCCCTCAAAGGGTGATGGGTAACCATCTCAGCAGGGGAGGGACTCTCAGGGGGGCCCCAAACAAGAACCTCACCATGCAATGATCAGACCAAATGACCTGATCAGTCTTGAAGTTAGTTGCCTCAAGCCCAGGCAGTGAGAACACCAGGTTGAGCTTGTGACCATGGCGATGGGTCGCAGAAGTTACTATTTGTGACAGGCCCAGTGGTGACATCAACTGGAGGAGGTCATCAACAAATTGTGAGGATTCATCGTCGACCCAGGCATTGAAGTCCCCCAGAATTAAACATCTGGGGGATTCCAACACCTTACTGATAACAAAATCTGCGGCCTCCTACAGGAAATCCCCACCCAACCCCGGAGGGCGGTAGATGAGGAGAATCCTGCAACCTGCACCTGGACCCCAACACACTGCCACACACTCAAAAGACCTGGATGATCCCACTGGGTGCATGGCAAAGCCCAAGCTGGATCTAAGACGGATGTTCACACCCCTGCCCCTGTGCTCCCGCCTTGGGCAGTGCACTACAGAGTACCCCGAGGGGACAGTCGCCTCCGATACTGGCCCAGTGCCATCACCCAGCCAGGTCTCCGTAATGCAAACCAGGTCGACCGAGGAAATCAAATCTGCTATAATTACGGTCTTGTTCCTCATCGACCTGGCAGGGCACTTAACAAAGACTCCCATCAGTCTTCCCAATTGCAGCTTAAGTGCTGCCTACACCAGTTTCACCCACTTTGCCATCTTCAACATACTGCCAGTCTGAATGCAGTTCAAATGCTGTTTACTCTTCCTCATCCCACAAATTGCTGGCTCTATTTTAAAGAGTTAGCATCTACTTAAAGGGTCGCTTTTCAAGTTATGTACCACTCATGTTGTTGCTACTGCTGGCTATAGTTCTAACATTTTTTTTGTTACGTAAAAGTTGATTTTTGTACAGCCCTCCCTTCTCTGACTTCTGCAGAGATGGGCTGTCAGGCAGGAAGTGATGTCAGCTGGTGAAATAGCTATCAATGAAGCTGACTTCCAGTGCTACAAAGTGGAGAAAAAGAAATGGTTACATTACTTTTTTCTTTGCCTGAAAGATAAGCAAGGATTGTAATATAGGGCCTGATCCTCATAAGTCGCGCAGCTGCTCCACACCTGCGGATTGCTGTGGAAGGTTACGGATTGTCCCTTACACGTGGGATGCGCACAGTTGAGGCAACTGAAGCAGCAAATAGAGATGCCACTCCACTTCTGGCTGACTCATGCTAGGCTAATGCAGCAGTGCAAGTAAAAGCAAAAACAGCCAGCACAGAGTGATCGGATATCAAAAACTTTTAATTTTTTATCTTTATAAATACTTACATAAAAGGCATCCACAAAACAAAGTGCAAAGCAATGCAGAGTCTGCCTCTCAGTGACTCGATCGGTTTTGCTCTGGAGCTTTCTCAAGAGTCACCATTACAATGCTAAGTGCTCCTCTTAAATACCCATATTTTCTTAAAGGGGTAGTGTGTCCGTTATATGTGAACAAATATAAAAAGCCTAATCAGATAAATACAGCCTAATAAGTTACTAATAATAACACTGATTTCTCCCTGTTTCAGGGGGCACTATTCTTATAGTACAGTCACTGTGGGAAATAAACATTTAAATAAAGCAAATGCATCAAACGGCCATTAATTCATATATATACATCCCACAGTAGTATTGAAGTGAAGCCTGTCAGGGCCTGTACTGGAAAACAGCAAATTTGCTAATAAGGAGACTTTGTTTCATCAGTATAATGCCACAGATAAAACAACAGAAGCCATTTATATATAATACACAGCAACAGTGTCCATTTTAAATACTCCATTTAAAGACTCTCTCCCTTAAATCCAAGTTCCAAATGGTGGGTTCAAGTTGAGTCAGGCAGGATCATGTCTCACTGTAAAGTGCAGATTCATATTACCCCCTGCATATTCCATGACTCTCTTGTAAACACATAACATGTGGTATCTAGGGAATGAGACAACAATGTAAAGAAATTAGTTATGCTGGAACGAGATATCTCTATCCCTACCCATTTATTGCTACAAATATGTACACACACAAATCAAAGCTTCTCTTCACTAATATCACCCAGGAAATGTATCTTTTTCTGACAACACTAGATATTTTCATCCTATCATTAAGTCCAGGCTCTGTACTACTCAGTCAGAACTGTATCTACAGCAGGAGGAGGGAGGTGGTGTTGCTGTTGTATCACTGGCTGGTACAACCCCACCTGGAGTACTGTGCTCAGTGCTGGAGACCACACCTCAGAAAGGACATAGACAGGATGGAGGCAGTCCAGAGGCGGGCAACTAAACTGGTGCAGGGTTTGTAAAAGGAGCCCTACAAGGAGAGACTGAGGGATCTCAATATGTACACCCTGGATGAGTGGAGAGAGAGGTGACATGATCGAGGCCTACAAGTACCTCACAAAGGTGAACAGGGTATAGATGAGGAGTCAGTTTCAAATGAGAATGAGCTCTAGGACCAGGTGGCATGCAATGAAGCTGGAGTGCGGGGAGTTCAAGAGAGATGTGAAGAAATATGTCTTCAATAAAAGTGGTATACACCTGGGACAGATTGCCAGCTGAGGTGGTGGAGGATAGAACTGAGGGGACTTCAAGCATGCAAAGGGACAGCGACGGGGTTATATTAGAAAATGATCAGGAAGGGGGGAAGATCTCTAGAGACCAGATAGGGTCTGTGTAGGCTGAGTAGGCTGGAAACATCTGGGCCAACTGGGTGGACCAAACGGTCCTTTTCTGCCAACAAAATATATGTTTCTATGTGTTCATTTGTTTATGCTAGAGGGTTACTGGGTATAAATAATAAGGGGATATTAAATGAATTTGCATGCCAGTTAAATTAGATATAGTACCTGCATAGCAGGATGCATGTTCGTTACAGCATCCCACATTCATAGGAGTATTTCTCTCACCAAACCAGCAGTCACCAATTCTAACGAACGTGTCTTGCTGTTGAACTGACACATCCAGCCTATACACAACCCTGCAGCAGTGCAGATGTACAAACTGGTGAAATATCCTACACATATCCTTCTGTCAAGGGTACGCAAACTAATGCAACATCCTGCACTTACTTCTAATAACCAGCTGACTATGATTATGCCCCCAGTGAGGAAAAGTCACACCCACCCAATTTTTGCACTTACAGTACTTTGAACAAGCATTTGTCAATGCGGAATGTTCATCGTGTTCACTGGTGTCATGGGGGGGAGGGATGTCTGAAACTTGCTTCAGTGAAGTTGTTTGTGAGATGGGGTCCCAAAAAACAAATGTTGAAAATTTGAGGGGGAAATATTTAAAAATGGCCAAGTTATGCCACTAAGTTGAAAACCCTATTGAAATACATTAATGCCGAAAACGCAATTGAAATACATTGAAGCACTTACCTCAGTTCGCGGTTGGGCTTTGAAGAACGAAGACATGCCTGCAGTCCAAGGTAGATTACAGTGATGGACCTCCAGTAGGTAAGTATGGGGTCAGGGGTGTGTGGAGTGGTGGGTCCTGAGTGGGAGGGTAGGGGGTTTGGTAATGGCGGAACGGACAACTATGGATGGTTTTCTTTGTTACAGGGAAAAAACAATGAGGGACAGTTTTCTTTTTTTTCAGGGAATTTGCTGAACAGATTGGGCACCCCAGTGTCTGTATACTGTTTAGGGGTAGGAGTTACACAGCGGACAACAATGGATGGACAGATGACACTGGGGAACTGGGCACCCCCTGTTTGGGGGGTGTTGCACAGCAGACAACAATGGACGGACAGATGAGGACACTGGGGGATTGAGCACCCCCAGTGTCTGTATACTGTTTGGGGGGGGTTACACAGCAGAAATTGATGGATGGTTTTCTTGTTTTTTAGGAAAAAAAACAAGCATTATTCAATGCTGAACATTTGATGTGTTGAAAGATGTCCACCTCTGCACCTTGTTTATGCCCTTGAGGTCCTTGGACGTATCTATCATGTTCCTCCACTCCCTCCTTTCCTCCAATAAGTACATATTGAGGTCCTTTTAATCTCTCTTGATATGTTCTTTGTTGCAAGCCATGTAGCGTCTTGGTTGCCTTTCTGTGGACTGCCTCCACCCTGTCAATGTCCTTGTGCATTTGTGGCTTCCAGAATTGCACACAGTACTGTAGGTGAGGCCTCAATAGTGCATTATACAATGGCATCACTACCTCGTGCCTTCTGCTAGTGATACCTCTGCCTATGCACCCCAACATGCCACTGGCTCTCCTTGCAACATTTGTCCCTTTCTTCCTTGGTGATCATCAGCACCTCCACCCCATCCTGTAACTCTCCCCAGGTTTCCCTCTTCTCAGGTACATTATTTGTGCTTCTTTGCATTGAACCTCAGTTGCCACTCTTCAGATAATTTTTCAAGCCTCTCCATGTCTCTGCTCATTTTCTTCACCCCTTCTGGAGTATTCACTCTGTTATAGATGTTGGGGTCAGCTGCAAAAAGGCAGACAGGCCTTTCCTTCTAGCCCTTCTGCAATGTCTGTAATGAAAACATTGAACAGAACTGGTCCCAGGACTTATCCCTGAGGTACCTCGCTGGTTACCCTTTCTCTCCGAATTGGATCCCAATACCACCACCCTCTGCCTCCTGTCCACCAGTCAGTTTCTAACCCAGTTTATCAGCTTGTGCCCCATTGCCAGACTACTCATCTTGTTAATCAGCCTTCTATGTTGGATGTTGTCGAAGGCTTTACTGAAATCAAAGTAGGTGACATCAAACATCCCTCCCTGATTTACTTCCTTAATGAGGCATTAGGCAGAGACTGACAGGCATTGGGATGTCCCTTTGGGTTGTTGGCCATAATGCTCACGCCATTGCACCCCCACCCTACAGACACTGACAGGCATCACAGTGTGCCTTGAGGTCTTCGGCCCTAACGCTCACCCCATTCCATAATGAAATAAGCTGAGATGGGTGCAGTATAGGAGAATGTGGTGAACGTTTGTGCCAAAAACTCCAAGGCACACCTTGATGCCTGTTACTGGCTGCAGGGTGGGGGTGGAATGGTGTGAGCATTATGGCCGACAACCCCAAGGCACACACCTGATGCCTGTCAGTCTCTACATGGTGGGGGGTGGGACATTACAGTTGGAAACCCTAATGCCCCAGATGTTTGTTGGTATTTTTGCTCAAAATTTTCAACATGGGCTTTTTGGAACACCACCTCATGAACAGTGGCACTATCATTTCATTACTCAATCCCAAAAGGTGATTTCCTGCAGCGACTGCAACATTCGGCACCACAGGTGCTAAAACACATTTTGGGCAGGATGTGAAAAATGACAGCTGTACTGCACATGAGGTGTGAAAAAATGGCAATGTTGAAAATTTGGAGTGAAAATATGAGAAATTGGCAAAGTTATGAATGTGCATGGAAATTATACAATGCACGCCCATAACGCGATCAATTTTTGGAATTCTTTCACCAAATTTTCAACATGGGCTTTTTGGGACCTCCCCTCATGAACAGTGGCACTGTGATTTTGTTGCTCCATCCTGAAAGTTGATTTCGCACAGAGACTGTGCCATTCTGTGCAAATGGTGTGGAAACATTTCAAGTAGGATGTAAAAAATGGCAGCTGTACTGTTCATAAGGAGGTATGAAAAAATGGCAACATTGAAAATCTGGAGTGAAAATATGAAAAATTGGTGAAGTTAAAAGTGAGCGTAGAAACTGTGCAATGCACGCTTATAACGCAGTTGTTTTTTAGAACTGTTTCCCAAAATTTGCAATATGGGCTTTTTGGGACCCCATCTCATGAACAGTGGCACTGTCATTTCATTACTTGGTCCCAAAAGGTAATTCCGTGTAGCAACTGTGAAATCACCTTTTGGGACTGAGGAACGAAATGACAATGACATGTTTATGAGGTGGAGTCCCAAGAACCCCATGTTAAAAATCTGTGGCCAAAATTCCTAAATATGGCTGAGATATCAACCTAAGTTGAAACCCCCATTGAGTCTCATTATACAGCTTACCTTTCAGTTTGAAGAGTGCAGACGTGTTCTGCTCCCTAGAAGATTGTGTCTGCCAACCTCAGAGGGTAAGTATGGGGTAAGGGAGGGTGCAGGGAGGTGGGTGCACAGAGGGAGGGTTAGGATGGGGAGGGCGGCAGGGGAGACAATGAGGGACGGTTTTCATTTTTATAGGTGAAACAAAAATAAAAAACTGAGAGGGAAGGTTTTCTTCATTTACAGATAAAAAAAATAAAATAAATAAATAAATAAATAAATTTAGGCACACTGGGGTGGGCTCTCAGTGTGCCACAATAATGGTGGGTGGGGGGATGCCAACATGGGGATTGGACACCCCGATGTCGGCTAGGGATATAGACAGGTTGGAGGGGGCGCATCCGACACTGGGAGTGGGCATCCAGGTGTCAGAAAGGGAAAGGGGAAAGGGAAAATTGTTTAACCAGGAAAGACGCACTAAGTGGCAGCAGCGGAAAGGGGACATTGTTTAACAAGGGAAGACATACTAAGCTGCAGCTGAAGGGCTCACATTTCAAAGGACAGAACTGCGTGCAGCGTTGGCTCTGTCCTTTGAAATGTTTGCCAAGACGAGCCCCCTCAGAAAACCAGTGTCATCAGGACACTGCCTGCTGATTTGCCAGCCACAGGCCGGCCCCTGCAGCATCGCTGGCCATTGGGCTGGCACCTCACAAGCTTCTCTCTAGCAACTCTCATATCAACATGTTTGCCGCGCGTGCACGCATGACAAACATAAAAAGCAGTGTATATCAGGAACCTGCACATCAACATCTAGCCATATTTACCCTCCTATTATATAGCTGAATCCTTTGATAGGCACCATTTGACTTGGTTACCTCTGGTTTGGTCAGGGAAGCATACCTATAAATTCAGCATGTTGTCAAAAACTTGCACTTTATTGTGCAAGTATATAATTTAACTGGTACATAACCTCATTTAAATATACTCTTGGTATTTATACCTCGTGAACACCTAACATAAAACAAATGAGCCCGGAGGGTGTGGCCTGGCCTGGCTACAGAGCATGGTGGTCACTAGTTAGTTGGGTTCCCTAAGGCACCAGCTTTTATTGCAGAAAAAAAAATTGAGTTTTTAGCTGTAATTTTTATAGTAGCATAGACAGTTCATCAAGATAGCTGCACAAAAAGCGTCTAAAAAGCAGACTACGCTGCAGTTTGAACTGCCAGAAGGATCAGCTATCAGCACTACAGAGGGCTACACTAGATTGTAGGCTGTGCTATCTGAGGGTAGTACGGGTAAAAGCACCCAAGATCCCACCATTGCAGCTTTCCCTTGATCAATCACCAGCCTGCAACAGGAGGTTAAAGCTGGTTTTGAGAATATCACAGCTCAAATCGCACCTCTTCAAGGCATTGTAATTAGACTTGCTGAAGCATCTGCCACGCATTCAACCAGGCTGGATGAACAGGAATGTCGGGTCAGTGAATTGGAGGATCTGCTGTTCGACCTGTCACAGGAAAAAAATATATTATGAGAGCAAGTGGACCAACTGATGGCCAGAGCTGAGGATCAAGAGAACCATGCCCCAAGATCTAACATCAGGATCGTTGGACTGTCGCAGGGGTTCGAGGGCAAGGATGGGGGAAAAGCTGTCCAGAGGTGGCTAGTGAGGAAACTTGGGCTTGACACAGCTGCAGCTAACTATGAAATTCAGAAGGCACACCACACTGGACCAAATCCTAAGCCCCAGAACAAGCCACAACACTATTTGATTAAATATCTCCAGATTCCTGAGAAGGAGAAAATCCTCCAAGCGGCATGGGCTCATGGCCCTATACAGGTGGAGGGGGGTTGGGTTTCAGTCTTACAGGACTATTCAAGAGACTTGCAAATTAAAAGGCAAAGATTTGCAGGAGTAAAAACAAACCTCCATCAAAGGGGATGGGACTACTGTACCCAGCTTTGAAAGTGGTTAAACCGGGCTGTCCCCTCAAGTATTTCACCAAACCTCAGGATGCTGAACGGTATGTAAACCGTGAGGACGCTGCTGCAGAGGGATGAGTCTGTCCCCCTTCCAAATTCCCCAGCTTGTAAATAGCACTAATATGGTAAGCTGAGCCTCTTTAATTCATTGAAAGGTATGTGTAGTATATTGTGGAACAGTGATGGTCTCCTGAATTCTGCACCACAATATATTTGCAAAATGACAGCTGGACTATCAAATTGTTTATTGTTTTTCTTTTCCTTTTTCTAAGGGATCCCTGCTCACCCTGGCATTGGGGAAAAATAAATTACTAATGCTGAAACGGAGAGCTTTATCTCCTCCTATTTCAAGCTGTTACCCAGCAGACATGTTTCCTGTCTCGGTGGTGATAGGGGGAACGAACTGTCACAGTCATCTGTGATCAGACAGGATGTGTGATGACCCCCCAATTTCTTCCTCGATTAGAGGGCAGGATGATTACTGGGATAAAATATCTGGGGGTGAGATTCCATGAGCTGTACTACATAAAGATGGAGATCAGTGCTTCGTGGGTGGAGTAACTCAATTGTTTTTGCGGCATTTTGACACTGATAGGTTCTGTAACTGACTAACTGCATGCTGACCAGTCAGAACCTGGACTTGCTATCTGCCCAGTGCCCACCCACATTACTCTTTAAATGTGTGAACTTTGTTGTGATGGTAACATAGTTCAAGCTTTTTTTTATTTTCCTGTCACCTCGAGAGGTAGGGCTCCTATTAGGTACTACTGGCATACCCTGTGACTTGACTCTGTACAGTCCTCTGATTAGAAATATGGCTATAATTTCAGTATTAGCATTTTATCAGTTCTTCCAACATAAAAATGGGGCAGCGTGGCGAGGAGAGCGAGCGATGAGCAATGGGGCAAGATCTGGGATTACTAATGCTTTCTCACTGGAGTTTTTTGCCCTTCTAAATGTCCTCTGTGCTTCAGACTTGACTGTTGATGCCTTCACTTCCTCGAGACTCCCTAAACGAATTTTCTCCTTATGCATTTGTGTGGAGTGATATGCACATTTGTATCCTACTGGCAACTCTCCTCTCAATTGTAACGGGTTGTGGGTATCAGTGAGAGAAGAGCTGTTCTTGCATCGCTGAGTGGTGCATGAGGAGTCCAGCGGAGAATAAAGATTAAATATTTCAATCTGACTGAATTATCTTTAATTTTCATATAACTGTTAATTTTGACATATCAGTGTTGGGAATGAGGGAGAAGTGATCACTGGAGGGGGCCCATGTCTCTGTTTTCATTTCAGAAATACAGGTCAGATCTGACAGTGGTGAGAGATGTGTCCCATGCCAATCCACATTCCTATGGTATTTACTTAAATGTACTGCTGCATGAGTGTGAGTTTGGTGCTGCCATTGTCTCAGCACCCTCGTCTGCCAGGAGGGTCATACTCTCTCCTAGTTGGCTGGATAGGTGAGAGTTTGAAGCACGTTAGCACACTAGCCATTGTGTACAGAATGGGACACTGTCAAAGGCATACAATATCTTTCACAAACCACTTTACACCAAAACTGAATTGGTCATCCCCCCAGGCTGTGGTGGTAGGGTCCGATGAGCAACCAACCGCTATATTCCCATTTCTACTATCGTCACGTGTTATGAACTACTGCATAGGTTTCAGAAGTGCCTTCTAGACGATGATCACCTCATGACTTTAGGGATGTTACACATATATTGCGCAAGGGTTTGGGGGGAGGGACGGGGATATGTTCTACATTTGGGGCTGGTTTTGTTGGGGGGGAGGGACAAAAGGGAAGGACACAAAGCTTTATTTTAAAGTTTTTAGAAAAGTTGTTTGTTACAGGAGGATAAGGGAGTTGGGGGGATTTCAGCCTCTCAGACTAGCTGGAGTCAGTTACTGAGTTTATGTGTTATGGTTAAATGTTATGACTTCTAAATTGTTTGTTTTACTATGAAAGTAATGTTACATAGAAACATTGAAACACAGAAGTTGTTGGCAGATAATGACTTCTTGGCCTACCTAGTCTGCCCTAAATTCCCTACCTACTGTGCCACTGCAGACCCTACTTGATCTCCTGTCATCTCCACACCTCGCTTTACAACCAAGGTCCCCTTGTATCTGTCCCATGCATGTTTGAATCCTGACGCCATTTTGGCACCCACCACCTCTGCTGGAAGGCTGTTCCAGGCATCCACCACCCTCTTCATGAAGAAGTATTTCCTCTGAGCTTTGCCATCCAACTTCATAACATGACCCCTTGTCCTCAAGCTTCTTTTTCTATGGAAAATGCTACCTTCCTGTACCTTATTAATACCTGTTAGGTATTTGAATGCTTCTATCATATTCCCTCTTCCCCTCCTCTCCTCCAGAGAGTACATATTCAGTTCCTTGAGTCTCTCCTCATAGGGCTTTTGATGCAGGCACTGCACCATTTTGGTAGCCCTTTTTTGTACCACTCTATCTTATCAATGTCCTTCCAGAGGTGGGGCCTCAAGAACTGGGCACAGTACTCAAGGTGGGGTCTTACCAGTGATCTGTACAGGGGTAATATTACCTCCTTCCTCCTACTGGTGATACCCCTCCCTATGCACCCGAGAATCCTGCACGCTTTCCCCACTACCTTATCCCATTGCTTGGCTACCTTCATGTCATCAGAAATTTTAACCCCCAGGTCTCTTTCCTGTTTGGTGGTTCCCCTCCCAGTTGGAACATAGCCTGTGCATGACAAGTCCAATGCCCCAAGTGCATGATTTTGCACTTTTTTTGTATTGAAACCCAGCTGACAAACCCTTGACCATTCTTCCAACTTTTTCAAATCATCCCTCATTTTTTCCACCCCCCATGGTGTGTCTGCTCTGTTGCAGATTTTTGTGTCATTTGAGAACAGGCATACTTTCCCTTCTAGCCTTTTCACGATGTCATTAGTAAAGACACTGAAGAAGACCAGGCCTAGTACTGGGCCCTGGGGCACCCTGCTAGTCACCTTGCCTTCTCCAGAGTGGACACCACTTACCACCACCCTCTGACTCCTGCAGCTTAACCAGCTTCTTACCTGACAGAACTGACTGAATGAGAACTATACGAGAACTCTGGTTGGAGAGGAAGGCTGTCGGCACTACACACTCCCAAAACTGTGGAGTAGTTTTGGGAAGCAGGGTCACACAGTGCATTTTATTTTTCTAACAGGTATGCTGTCATTGCCCCTATTGAAAGCGTGACCTTACCAGAAGATCTTAGTGTGCCCCCACCTGCTTGTTCCCATGGCTCCCCTCTTTTCTTTGCCTTTCCTTCAGGAGGAATGCCGTCGAAAAGGCAATGAACCACATGCTGGAGCTGAAGCTGAAGTAAATTAATGCAAAGACACCTTCTGGTGGTGTGAAGAGTGCAACTGACAGACTGTCCAGAGAACCAGCAACTTAAGGGGTGTATTCCGACCACCGTATTCTTTTTTATTATTTAAATATCACACTCCTGTATTGACTGGCTGTGCTGACTTTCTCAATGTTCATTTATTTTTTTCAACACAATACTGTCATCCTTGTTGCCTGTCCTGCTGAGAACAATTGAGAGATGCAGGGACACAGGGTAAACGGAATCACAATCAGAAATTGGAAAGGAGTGCTTAACGTGCTTAGAGTGCAGATTTTATAGCTATAAAGCTAAAAAGCTTGCCTTGTTTTGTTATTCTTACCTATTCCTTTTATTTTTATATTTTTTATTGATTGTTAAGTCACATTTTGATTTTCTCACTGTTAGTCATGTGACAGGGCTGTGGGGTTAAATTGCGCAAGTCAGTACTTGGCATTTTGTTTTTGGTCTCCGCCAGTTTTCAGTTACGATCAGCTCAAGCAGACGTTTGTGCTGCAGGAGTCTGCCTTGATTTAGCCAGTACTTTTCTCTGGACATGGCTGTTTCAGCACAAACAGAAACAGTTTTTTTTTTTTTTTGTTAGTGCAATGGTATCGTTCAGAGAAGTGGCAATGGGGCTCTCCCCTTTTTCTTTTATATGGCTGAATGGTGAATGCCGTGCTGTTTCAGAAACAGATTGTAATTTCGAGTAAAAGCTTCTGTCATTTGGGCAGGGACCATTTATTGGTATTTTCACTCACAGCCATTACTTACTTCCCAACAAATCAAAAGGAAGAAGCAAGCTGTGTTATTTTTGAATTGTATTTTCTGATATTTTTAATGTTTTTATTTGCTGACTGATCAGATGTTATCTCTTGATATTCTTGACCACTATTGAGCTTTTTATGTGTCTTCTGAAATTTTGAGTCTTTATTGTTTACATCAACTTTTTTTTATCATAGTGACTTTAACACAACTGTTTTATTAGGCAAATTCTTCTGCGATCTACAAACATAATCTTTTTAATCGTCTTCCATTGAAATTGGGACATCAGAGACTTATTCTGATTTTGGACTTTCCAAACACTTGGCACTTTTCCTGCTGGTAATGCTAGGACTTCCTGGATGAATAATGAAGCCTATCTGAACTTTACATGGATTTTGTCTCCAAGCAATAAGATAAGACTGTTTCCTTTTTTGTCCTTTGCAAACTAGCGAGCCTGTTGCCTGCTTTACATGTCTTATGGAACTCTGGAAATTTACCTGAAGAACAGCAGTGCAATATTTTGGGACTTTGTGCAATAGTTCTTCTCTTTTAAGTTCATTGTTTTCACTACAGTAATTGCAGTTTTTTAGTTGTTCTTCATTTTGATGGTTCAGACAAGAAAACAAGCTGCCATGGAGGCTAGGATAGCTGTTTTAAACTCTGATTTTAGGGAGCAAGAGTATGTATCATCAGGGGTATTCTTGGTGGCTGTTAAGTCCTGTCGCCTGGCTCTTTTTCCAGACCTGGCAGCACAAACTCAAAGCCGCAAAAATGAGTTGCAAAAAATCAAAAAGGAACTCTTAAAAAATGGTATACAAGCCCAACTCACATTCCCTGTGAGGCTGCAGATCAGGCATGAGTCTAAAATGAACGTTTTTGTGGACTCGAAGTAGGCAGCTAGATATGTGGAACAATTGCTGGAGAAGTCTAGGCCTGAGAAAGAGGCAATGGACGATGACGAGGGCTGAAGAGATCATTTGGGGACACTTCAATAAAAATTTGCTAATGTTGGTTCAACATGGTGGTAGGCACCCTCCTGGGATAGGAGGGCCACTGAGAAAGGCTAGCTTTATTTGATAGGTTGAGAGAGTTTAAAAATGTTTATATCCTCACTACCATTTAAAGGTATGATGATCTCTCTTGTTTTTACTGTCTTCTTGTTCTTCGGTGTTTTCTCCCAAGTACTAGCCAAATGCTTCTCTAATATAAGAGATCTGTTTTGCAATTGAATATAAATATAGTTGGGAATAAGGGGAGTATAATGTTAGTGTAGATATACACTACCCAATTTGTGAATGTTCTTGAAAGATCTAACTGAATATCCTGTTAGCCTACAGGGTGGACTTAGACTGTACCTAAATGTGTAGGCTTTGTGCTTTAGCTTAATTGAGACTGGGAGATCTGCCTGCTATGAACCCCATGTTTTCTTAACTTTTCTGCTCCTCCGATATGTGTAGTCCTGCTAGGGAAGGGATACACTGGTGTTTAAGTTCACTATTTAGATTGATTTTGGTGAGAGTATCACAGACCCACACTTTAATCCTTTTGAACCTTTTCTCGTAACTTAACTGTTGGGGCAGAACTGCTAAACACTATGGACACACTAATCTAATAGGATTCATGAATGTATTGTGATTACTCTGAACACAAGTTTGGAAGTATGCATACCTCATACCTCATACTGTCTTTGTGGTTACAGCTTATACTACAAATTCATAAAATCTAATAAATACAAGTTGAAGAAAAAAAGAAAAACAATAAAGGAAATAAGACATTTACCAAGAAGTCAAAATGAAGTAGTAACCCCACCCCCCATAAAAAAGAAAACTAAAGTGACTCATGTCAGAGTGAATAAAAACACTGTGCCTCGAGCTAAAGGAAAGCAAAGTAAAATTAGTGAATTTTTGCTCCAAACTATATGAGCTGAGGATAGTACCATAGGACATTCTACTCAGCCAGAGTTGGCTACCATCTCTGATTCATCACTGACTAGTGACTCAAGTGCTCAACAGGGGCATTCTGAGCTTAGTCAAGAATCCACAAGACTCTCATCAACTCCAAAAACTTTTGGAGCTGATGGCATGGTTTATAGCAATCCTAGTAATGAATATAGCAGCTTAGCTAGATTTCTGCACTGACTGTTAGGGAAAATATAGAGGAAAGTATCATGATGCAAGAATCAACTAAAGAGGTTTCTATTGATTTGTATTATGATTCCTTTAATGATTATCTAAATTCTCTCAAATTCTTACCAGAGTCTGACCCTAATGAGTATGGTAAATGCTCAAATTGGTCTGCTGATTTACAGGGTATAACAGCTCGTTTAGAGAGGATTATAGTTGGACTAAAAAAGATTGACATCAGAAGTAACAACAAAACATCTGCGTGCCCACACTTTTGTTGCTCTAATGAGGGGAATTCTGGTGCTGTTAATCCCATTGAATCTTACCCATTTAGTTTGGATAAAGAACTTAAAGAATTCATCAAGGACCTTTATGCAGCCCATTTAATAATTCTTGACCAACTAGTGGGGGTCTGTAATGAAATAGAGAACCTCAAATGTAATATTGCTATTAATGGCTGCAGAATGGATGACGTCCTTAATAAACTTGAAAAACTAACTCCTGACATTAGGTCCCCCTCCATCTTACATACAGATACTTCTCAAATAAGGCAGGACTTTCCTACAGTTTGTATCCCAGATTCCCCTGTTAAGGAAAAAGGGAATCTAATGAAACCAACTAAAAAAATTAGGAAAAAGAAAAAGAAAACTACACCATATTCTTATGTCTCAGATACTAGCCAACCAATGATGTCTCCTCCTAAGAAAGGGGAATTAAAGGCTAACACTGAGCCAGTTGTGACTATCAGTGATGTGGAAGTTAATCCTTTGCCCACTAAAGTTATATAGGAAATCCATCATACTGGGGATATTTTTTTAGCTCTTAACCTGGCTCATATGCTGCCCAGTAATGTATTCAGCTGTGAATTACTGAGCTCCATACAATTAATTAATCAGCAATTGCAGATCTTTAGGACGATCTAAAAAATTTTAAAGAAGATTGGCAAACTGACATGACGAAGCACAGGCTGCCACGGGTAGCCTGACAAAAAATGTAGACCTAAACAGCTCTCCTCCCACTAATAAACCTAAAGATGCAATGATTTTGACAGGTCTATTAGAATATGCACTACTGAATCTCCATGGTTATCACTGGAACAAGGCCATCCCTCAGGAGCAGAATAAAAAACAGATTGTGCACCTACAAAGGGACGCCACTGGTTCCGACATTGTTGAAAATTATATTATTACTTTTTGGGATGATAAGGATTATGCTGGTCATAATTGTGTTCTGTTATTCATTTCTAACAGTAGAGTAGCCAATTATATCTGGCTTAGCAATAAATCTCTTCAGTCTCAGTGTTTTTCCATTGATTTCATCAACCAGAAGCAGTTGAATCAGACTCATTCTAAGGAGGAAGTTAGTAGTGTCAGTACTTTTGGTCTAAAACCTATACCAAACGAAAACCAGGGAAAATTGGAAAATGTGGTATCTAACCTCTTTACTCATGCTTTAAAAATTACATCATCAGAGGTTAAAATATCTAAAATATTTAGGCAAAAAGTATAAAATGGTATAGGCCAAGTTGCTAAAAGCTCCTCTACTGGATTCAGCTGGTTTACATATTGTAGAGAGTGATGTACTAAATCCAGTAAGTCCTCCCACTAACACTGGAGAGTTGGCTAATCATGAATTTCCGGTTTCAAAGAAGCTCTTTTTGTTTGGACTGCAGAAAAAGAAAATGATAGGAAACTTCAACTGATTATAACAGATTTTTTTTTGTTGACTCTGTTTCTGCACTCCTACTAGAGGAACTCTCTCCGGCAGCCACCTAATCTGCTCACTACCTCCCGCTTTGACAGCCTCAGCTACTCCCCTCACTCTGACCAGCTACACCCCCTGATCTGAACCCCCACAGGGAAGGGCTGCCCTATCCTCCCAGGGAGCTCTATCTACAATATAGAGTGCCAGTCAGAGTGTCGGCCATGGGGAGAGCCAGGTGCCCAGCATTGGGAGTGTGGTGAAGATGGTGGTGCCATTGCCTATCCTCCAGAGGTTTTTTTTCCATTTACATCCCTCGTCCCACCCCCCCCAGAGTTCAGTCATGCAATGGCATCTCAAGATGTCTGCCACAACTCCGCCCCTCTACTTTATGCCCAGACGTGTGCACATCCCTCCGGCTTCCACTGGGGGCTGCTGTTGCACTGGGAAATCCCTGGATCCCTCCCCAGAGAGAGAGGAGAGGAGAGCAGTCTATGAACGCTCAATCCTCCCTCTCCCTAGCCCACCCCTGATGACCCGGGCTCGTTCCCAAACCTGGGTCACTGGCATCACGCAAGGTGTGACATCCAGTGCCTCAACCCTCAGTGCCATCGGGCTGACTTATTATAACAGATTTATTTGAGCAACTGCTCAACATGTCAGTTACTGACCCAAATACCTTAATAGTACATAGAATGAGCAGCAACGCTGAGACAGATCAAATTCAAATTACGGTTAAATATATTAGTTTATATGAAAACATTTTACAAAATGTTCATTCCCTAGATACCATGGGTCTTTATGTTGTCACATTTTATCATGACAAAGGAAGGAAGGAAGGAAACTCCCTCTTTAGCTATGAACTTAGTTCCTAAACATTATAACTTGGACTCCCAGGACAGAAATAGTCATAAATCAGATACAGTTGAAACTGTACACACTATTTCAGCTGCAAACCACTTTGGCCCACTAAAAGATCTGGATGACTGACTAATGAGTCCTGCATTCAATAATGGGGCTCCTGACTCAACCAAAAGTGATGAATTCCTGCTTATATCTTGGAATACTGCAGGATTATTAGCAAAATTTGCAGATAAAGACTGTATAGAATTTCTGAATCAAGCTTCCATTCTTTGTTTGCAAGAAACCTGGCATATGTCAGCAAATGATGTTACACTTAATGGTTATGCCACATTTCAACTCCTTGGTAACTAGTACTCCAAACTGGGCAGACTTTCTGGTGGCTTGGTCACTTGGGTTAAGATAATGAAGGGTCTATCGGCTGATGTGATATTCTCAAACTCCTTCTCTCAGGCTTTTCTTATCAAATTGTGTTCCCTTGAATTCTGTCTTATTAATGTTTATGTTCCCCCGGGTAACTCCAAATGTTTTAACTCCAGCATGTGGGAGGAACTTGGTGACATCATACATAGGACACGGGCAATGACTGCATGTAAAAAATTTTTTGTATGTGGTGATTTCAATGCTAGAGTGGGATTATTTGATGGCTTTTTTGATAGTGATGTTCAAAACTGGAGATTTAATAATGCCTACAAATTTCTCAGATGTTCATTGGATCAGAAGACCAACAAAAGGGGAATAAAATTAATAGATATTTTAATACCCTATAATCTAGTTCCCCTCAATGGAAGAGTAAAAGGTGATACTAAGGGTAACTTTACACATTTTAATAAGGTTGGGCCTTCAGTTATTGATTATATGTTTTAGAATGACAGCATGAATATTTGGGACTCACTTACAGTCTCTCCTAGAGTGAACAGTGACCATATTCCCTTGATCATATGCTATAAATTATGAGATAAGAAGCCCATGGGTTCTCAAGATGCAAATCTAGAAATAAGAAATAACTCTAGAATTAAGTGGAAGCACTCCTTCAGGGTCAAGATAGGGAGTCTGCTTGGTGAATTCTTTTTTTACCTTGATTAGTCTTCATTAAATGGCCCTAGTTTAGTTAAATACTTGGAAACCTGTTTTGAAGCTATTAGAGGAAAGTTAGTGGCAAGAACCAACAACCATACGTCCACTAATAACTCATGGTTCGACAAAGAATACTGTCAGGCTAAAAAACAGTTAAATAAGTTAATTAGACAAATCAAAGATAGCAATCAGATAGAACAATTTAAGCTATTGAATCAGGCTAGTCTTATAAAAAACTACAGAAGAGTAAACAACTAAACTACTACCATTCACAGTGGGAAAAGATGTAGAAAATTGTTGACAATAACTATCACCATGCGTATTGGCAGATGGTCACCCAGGGTACTAATAATTTTAAGATATGTCCAAGATTCCTATAGCTTCCTGGATACTTGGCAGGAATGCTATTATGAGATATTTCTTGATCCAAATTATGCTGTAGATTCTTGCAATATGATAGCGGACATGTCATAATTTGTTCTCTGTAATTACACTGATGTGTACTTTGCTGTAAATCTATGAGAAAGCTTAAGGTACCAGGCCTGGACCAGATTCCAGCAGAGGTTTTTCTAGATTCACCATCACATTGGTCTTCTATTCTCATGCCAATTTTTAATGCCTTTGCCAGGAATCTAAACTTTCCTGATTCATGGTAAGGGGCCACAATAATTTTGATTCACAAAAAAGGGGATGAGTTGGACCCCAAGATGTACTGGCCTATCTCCCTTCCAGATAACTGCAGTAAAGTTTTTTCCAGAATTGTACTGTCTAAATTACAGGAGCAAATTAAAACACTGGGTGACCTGTCCAAGTATCAAGCTTGTTTTCATGCTGGACATTGTACCACAGATAATTGTTTTGTCTTGCTGCATCTTTTTGAAAAATATGTTAAATTGCCTAAACAGAAGCTATTTCTTGCATTCATTGACTTTTCCTTAGCCTTTGACTCTATTTTGCATTGTACATTATGGGCTATAATGAAGGATTGGGGTATAGCTGAAGAACTTAGTGCTGTCATAAGAGAATTGTATCATAACACTTGGGCCCAGATTAAAATTGGGACTAATGGCCAACTTTCACTTCCATTTGCAACAAACTGTGGGGTCAGACAGGGCTGTGTGTTAGCTACCACTTTGTTTTGCCTCTATATAAATAAGCTATTACTATTGTTAGAAAACTCACTAACTGACTCACCTAAAATATTTTTAAAATGTTGCCCCGTACATGCATATGCAGAAGAGCTTGCCTTATTGTTATTAACACAGGGTGATATACAGGGCAAACTTGACCTCTTGATGGAATATGCTATTAAACATAATCTTACTATCAATGAAAAGAAGAGTCAGTTATGATCATGGGCTCAAACAAAACAGTTAAAAAGTGGAGGCTTGGCAATAAAAAACCGTGAAATCCTATGTTTACTTGGGCCTCCATCTTTCTAATGATGGTAAATGGGTTAAACATTCTGATACTATTATACCTAAACTAAAACAAACTGCTAATTCCCTCAGATTCTTTAATTATAAAAATGGGGGGAACTCTGTTAAGCCATTAATAACTGCACTTAAGGCAAAGTATTATGTTCAAGCCTTACACCATGAAGAGGTCTGGGGTTATGAATACCATCACACAGTTGAAATTCTCTTAAAGTGATTCACCAACTTCCCCCAATGTCATGTTTGCAGATCACCTTCCCTTCATTGAGTGATGCAAAGCTCAGCTGCCCTGAAGTTAAGTATTAAATATATTCAGATGCTTAGTTTTTTAACATTTTTTGTGCCACAGTTGTCTGTGCAAGTTTTTTCTTTGTTTGAAGTTCATACATGAGCAGTGCATCCACATGCATGAGTGACATCAGCACAGGGAAGGTGTTCCCACTGCACCTTTCTCACTGCTTGTTCATTCATCTTTCCTGGACCAGGCCTCAGTGAGTGCATATCCAAAACTAAACTGGCAAAAATGACAGCACTGATGACTGAAACCGTTTTGTTATATCGGCAGCTGTTATACTTGCTTTTGGGATTGCAGAAGTGGTGATTTCTCCTGATTTCTAATTTTACTCATCTGACTAAGCTCTGTGTCCTAGGTCCATCGGTTCTAGGAACATCACAATCTACATTGCTTGAGTACAGTGTAACAGTTTTAATAAGTGCTGTAAGTATATAATTATAACAACAAGTCTGTATGAAAAATAACTGAGTGGAGCTGTAATCTGTAGCGTATTGGGACACAAAAGGATGACTTTTGAGCTGGGCAGATCTATAAATTGAAGTAAGCTTTTCAGTATTGTTATATAGAGGTCTGTGTTAAATGGATTACTTTTTCAACAGTTCAGAATTGAAATGTGCAGCAAGAGTATAAGCACTGAGCTGCACAGTCCAATCCCAGGTGAACAGTGCAATAAACTGTATTTTGGCAAGTGCTGCTTCCAGTGTGATTGCTTCAGTAAACTGCCTTTGCTATTGCATTTCTGATTGTCACCATCACTATAGACAGTTTAATATTTTTTCTTGTGCTCCTGTGTTTTCTTGGGCTCATTGGTGTTCTCATGCAAGCACCATAATACTGATCACCAAAGTATGCTTAGATGTGCATGAATAAAAGGACATGGTGCACTGAATTGTTTCTCCAGCTTGCCAGCTCCTCGCTAAGTTTATAAATGAATGCAATAAAATCAGTTATATAATGTACATAGTTATACTGTACATAGTTTACAGTGTATCTCAAAATTAAAAACAGTTTTTTAACATTTTAACATACAGCATTTATTTATAATTAGGATTATAGCATCATTGTGTGTGCTCCGGAGCATCAGCAAAAGAAGAGACTGCAGTTGCCATCCTCTCTCGACACTGTGGTACCGATGTATGGCTTCTATGGTGTTATATTGCAAAGTGTGCTAGTCAGTTTGGCATACTTAGGGAATAATGTCTGAACCAAAATATGGGCTACACAGCAATGAATGCAGGGATTCTACACAATGCACCATGACATCGGTAAGGCATGAGAGACGGTATAGTGCAGCATCTGTTGCATTTGCTGTACACTTTACGCATGTGCATCAGAGATCCACTGTAATGGAAAAAATGGGAAAATACAAACGGCTTGACACAGACTGAAGTTGTAATGAAGTATGGTGACATAAGTGAGGAAGGGTGATTCAAATACAGTCTAACACTTGAGTACCTACCGCAAGGATATATCCCTTTTTGTAGTGGACCAATCAAATGGTACTTAGGCTATCTAAACATAAATGCGTCTCTTTCTCCATGAGAAGGGTATTGGCAGTGTCATTTAACCTTGGGGGGGTGGGGGACGATCACCGACTGTACTGTGTATTTTTTGCTCAATTCATAATGCACCAGGAGGCACACATGTAGCGGCAATAAGCCAATGCCAGGATGGTGTTACAGATGCTTATGCAGACACTAATGACAGCTGCAGTCTGTATAGTTCCTGAGCACTTACAGGTAACACAAAGCTGGCGCAATAATTTGTAGTTTTAAATTTATAACATGCCGTAAACAGGGGAACTGGTGACTTCAACACGTTACTCATTCACTGATACCTCTAAAGGGAAAAGTACAAGCAGGCCCCCCACCCCCAAACACACACATACAAAGAGAAGAAAGCTATAGTGTAGACCAGTTGGTACTAGGCCAAAGACAGACCCAAACAGTATAAATAATTTATAGATAATAAAAGTTCTATGCTGCAGCATTTTTCTAAGTGTATGTGTGCAGCTGGGGGGTTTGGAGTGGTTGGGGTAAAAGGTGCCTGCTTGTTTTCCACACTGTGCTCCATCAGAGTGAGGGACTGATAAATCAATTGGTGGGAGGTCACTACTAACTAGTACCAGGTGAGAAATTTTGACAAATTGGATTTGGACAAATTGTGAGCCATTTATCCTGCTCAAGCAATGCCAAAAGATTGAGCCGTGCTCTCAGTGTCAAGCTGGAGTGGCCAACAACTCATTAGCATAGGGAAAGCAATCCCCCCCCCAAAAAAAGAAATATAAAAACCTAGGGTACTATCACTAGCATTTGTGTGGGCACATTGATGCTGGGAGTAACAGAACATACATCATACCTCGATTTTGCACAGTAAAATGACAGCAATGACGGGAACCAAATCATAGCACTAAGTAGCAAAATATAATATTAACAGTCCGTGTTGCTAAGTCTGCTCTCACTGCTGTACTGGAATGGATCAGAACTACTGCTGTGGCTGCCTGAGCTACTGCCCACATCATTCTCACTGCTGTCATAGGGTCATCCCTATGGGGATCTATTATGCAGTGGCTGTCAAATTGTGGCACTATGTCAGTGTCTGAAAGATCACTGTTAATGCAGGACAACATAATGCTTTCATCATTGGACCCTGAAAATGAACTGTTTGACATTGCTATAGTCGTGCTGCATGCTGCGACGAAGAGCTCTGTTATCAAGACAGAATTGCTGTGACCAAGAACTAATTTTAATTGCAGAGCACAGATCTCCCTGTGGTGACATTGCAAAGGTAACGAGTGTCAAAGGTCACCAACTACGGGCTCCAATACACAAAATTACACTTCCTGGTTTGTGAGGGTGAAAACCTGATTTAAATTGCTAAAATAGGCTTTGCATCTATCAAAATACATTGCGAATCAGTTCCATATGCAGTCACCTTGCAGTATATGCGTTCATATATCAAAACTTCGTAAATCGCTTTAAAGAAATTGATAAGATCTTGTCTTGGCCCAAACAACTCTACTCCTGCTTCATTGGTGCGAGCAAAGATTGGCCTAGTTAGTCCTTCAACATATGCCCAAGCTAGGAAAGGGAACTATTGGGTTAAATTATTGTCATTGGAACATCATAGACTACCAGCTCACTCACTGAGAGAAATATCACTGGGAAAATATGGGTTGCACAAAGTCCAAATGGTTATTAGGGTTATATTCCATTCTGGAAACAGTAGGCTTAACTTTTTTAAGAAGCTATCTGGATAAAAACATTACTATAAGCTTAAAATATAAGCCATATATTACAAGGAATATTGTTAATAATTTCAAATCTTCTGATCTTGTAATTATATCTAAGGTAAAAATTGCACCCTGGATATGCTCCTATGATATTTCCTTTCAATACAGAGAATACTTGGATGTGTTAACAGACCCAGAACAAAGGCAATTATTTCCTAAATTCAGACTGAAATGTTTCCAAGCAATGTGCTGCTGGCCAAATACAATAAAGATAGGACAATTAGCTCCTCCTGTTGTCCATGTACCAATGAGAATGTGGAAGATCTGTAACATGTCATCCTGATACAGTATGTCCCTGGTATAGAATCCCTAGGGAAACTTGGCTACCTGAAAGAGCTCCTGGTCCCTCATTGCCTTGACGATTGCTCCGCTCAGCCAGCGAGAGGTTGCTAGAGATTCCGAGGGTATGTTTGAAATCTTCTGGGGGTAGGGCAATTATGTATGCTGCCCCCACCCTCTGGAATTCTCTACCCCATTGGTTACATGAGTACATGACCGTGGAGGGTTTTGAACAAGCACTTAAAACCTGGCTATGGAGTCAAGCATATGGTACTTGATGGAAATAGTATTTAACTGTGGGAAAGTTTTAAGATGTTATGATTATTTGTTTTAAAAATGTCTGTTGACCATGATGTGGCGAAATTTTATGATGATGTGATTGTACTTTTGTTAGGCGCCTTGGTTTTGAAAGACGCCATAAAAATAAAGATAATTATTATTATTATTAACTCCTATCCTGAACATCATTGCTATTACTGACCCAGTGTTGTTACTAAATATTCTGTTTACTACAAAGGATGAGTATATAATACAAAGAGTGGCAGGCTATTTGGGGTCAATTTCACAAATCGGAATTAGACATAAGTAAATACTCCTTATTTAGTTATATTTTAAAGGAGGGCACTGTTGTCTTTGACTCAGAGAATTTAACATTTAGAATTTATAGATATTTTTATATCTGGATTTGAGTGTTTGCAGCTAATGTATTTATTTTCCCTCTTTCGTGGGTCTGTAAATGTTTTGGATTTTAATACTTTAATATGATTGTATTTATTTATTTCTGATCTATATACAGTACTTATTAAAATGGTGTAAATGTCTGTTAGGAAATACTTTTATATGTCATTGTGTTTGTCTGTTTTTGATATTACAAACTTCTATGACAGATCAAATAAACAAATTTAATTTAATTAATTTAACTTCTTACCCAGTTTGTAACTTTTTGACCCACTCCCAGATAGGCTAGCTTGTTCATCAATCTTCTGTGTGGAACGGTGTCGAAGGCCTTACTGAAGTCCAGGTAGGCCACATCTACTGCTCCTCCCTGATCCACTACCCTGGTCACCCAGTTGAAAAACTCAATCAGATTTGTCTGGCAAGACCTCCCCCCTGTGAAACCATGTTGCCTTGGATCCTGTAATCGACTGGTTACAAAATATGCCACTATCCTTTCCTTTAGCAGTGTTACCATTACTTTGCCCACTAGTGAAGTCAGGCTGACATGTCTATAATTCCCTGCCTTCTCCCTGTTCCCACTTTGTGAAGTGGGACATAGAAACATAGAAACATAGAAACTGACGGCAGATAAGGACTGCAAGGTCCATCCAGTCTGCCCATTTTTTCTACTTTATGAATGTGCCATTGGACTTTACTCTGTCAATGGCCTATCTATGCATATTCATCTGTATTGCTCCTTTATGCCTATCCCATGCCTGTTTGAAGCCCTGCACTGTATTCATATCCACCACTTCCTGAGGTAGGTTGTTCCATGAATCCACCACCCTTTCTGTGAAAAAAATCATCCTCACATTACCCCTTAATCAGCCTCCCCCAATCTCATGCTGTGCCCTCTTCTCCTGCTAATTTTCTTATGTTGAAACATGTTAGACTCTTTCACCTTGTTAATGCCCTTAAGATGTTTGAATGTTTCGATCATATCACCTCTCTCCCTCCTTTGCTCTAGGGTATACATATTGAGCTCTGCTAATCTGTCCTCATATGTTTTCTGATGCAGTCCCTGCACCATTTTGGTTGCCCTTCTCTGGACTGCCTCCATTTTGTTAATGTCCTTGTGCAGGTGCAGACTCCAGTACTGCACACAGTGCTCCAGATGGGGCCTAACCAGTGTCTTGTAAAGAGGGATTATTACCTCCCTCTTACGACTTGTGATACTCCTACTAATACATCCCAACATCCCTCTAGCCTTATCTACTGCTTTAGTGATCTGCTTGGATGATTTCAGGTCATTCGTGATGATGATGCCCAAGTCTCTTTCTTCCCTTGTGATTGCCAGCAACTCCTCTCCCAACCTATAGGTGGCTTCATGGTTTCTCTTCCCTATGTGCATTATCTTGCACTTCTTTGCGTTAAACCCCAGTTGCCACTCTTCCAACCATTTTGTCAGTTTATCCAGATCTCTTCTCATTCTGCCCACCCCATCTAGATCATCTACTCTGTTGCAGATCTTGGTGTCATCTGCAAACAGACAAATCTTACGCTCCAGACCACCTACAATGTCACTGATGAAGATATTGAAGAGGACTGGCCCAAGGACTGATCCCTGAGGTACCTTACTTGTGACTTTCATCTCTTCTGATTGTATACCATTTACCACCACTCTCTGTTTTCTGCCTACCAACCAGTTTGCCACCCAGTTGACCAACTTCTGACCCACCCTGAGCCTACCCAGCTTATTAATCAATCTTCTATGTGGAACAGTGTCGAAAGCTTTGCTGAAGTCAAAGTAGGCAACATGAACTGCACCCCCTTGGTCCACCACTCTGGTTACCCAGTCAAAGAAATCTATAAGATTAGTTTGACAGGGCCTTCTTGTTGTAAACCCATGCTGTCTTGGATCCTGTGCTCCTATGGATTCCAGGTGTTGCACTATCCTTTCCTTAAGGAGTACCTCTATAATATTGCCCACTACTGAGGTAAGACTAACTGGTCTGTAGTTCCCTGCCTCCTCCCTGCTACCACTCTTGTGGAGCAGAATCACATGAGCCCTTCTCCAGTCTTCTAGGACCTTTCCTGTGCTCAGAGGCTCACTAAACAGTTCTGATAATGGCTCTGTTAGTTTCACCCTTTGCTCCTTTAGTACCCTAGGATGTGTGCCATCAGGTCCCATTGTCTTGTCCACCCTGAGCTTAGCGAGCTCTTGTAGGACCCTTTCTCTTGTGAAGGGACTAGTTCAGGGGAGGTTCCAAGGGACCACATCTGCCCCTGTCCAGTCCCTTGGAACCTCCTGTTTGTAATGATAAGTTGAACAGAGTTATAAGAGGTGCAGCAAGTTCCACTTTGAGCTCCTTTAGTATCCTGAGGTGCACCCTATCAGGTCCCATTGCCTTGTCTACTTTCAATTATGCTAGTACCTTGAGGACTTTCTCTTCTGTATAAGGACTGGTGTCCATCTCCCTATGATTTATGCCCTTATCCCCTTCTTCTGTAAATACTGAACAAAAGCATTTGTTCAATGCGTCTGCCTTCTTTGGTCCTCCTCCATGCAAACCCCTTCTTCCCCTTTTATCCTTACTATTCCCCCTTTGGTCTTCCTCTTCTCGCTTATATATCCAAAGAAAGTTTTATCCCCTTCTTTTACTGATTGGGCAATATTTTCCTCTGTTTGTGCCTTTGCACGTCTAACTGATTTCCCTGTCTCCCTTTGTTTCTCCTGGTAGTTTTCCATATCCTCCTACTTCTGTGTCTTTTTGTACTTTCTAAATGCTAGTTTTTTTGCTCTTACTTTTTCTGCTGTGTCTTTAGAGAACCATAGTGGTCACTTTTTTCTCTTGCCCTTGTTAACCTGCCTAACACAGAGATTTGTTGGTTTTTCAATGCCCTCCTTGTTTTTTGCCACAATTCCTCGACTTCCCCCAGATAATCTATTACTGCCAGGGCATTCCTGAAGCATTCTCCCATTTTCCTGAAATCAACCCTCCTGAAGTCCAGGCCCCTCATCTCAGTGCGGCTCAATTCTTGTCCAATTCTTATACTGAATCACACTATACAGTGATCATTGGACCCCAGGTTGTTGCCCACTGTGACGTCAGCAATGTTGTCCCTATTTGTCAGTTCCAGCTCCAGTATCACCCCTCACAAGTGGGCTTCTTAACTAGTTTCCTGAAGAACACCCCTTGCAGGGAGTCCACGATGTTCATACTTCTGACTGTTGCTGCAGCTGGTAAGCTCCCATCCACATCTGGTAGATTGAAGTCCCCCACCAGCAACACCTCCCCCTTGTGTTCCATCCTTTGGATGGCTTCAAACCTGTCCTTATCCACCTACCCCCTGTGCTGGAGGTCTGTAGACCACTCCTATGTGAATAGTGGCTCCCTTATGTGTTTCCAGGGTGACCCACAGTACCTCAGCACCTCCCTGCCCTCCCTGTATTTCCATGGCTTTTATTCTATCCCTAACATAAAGAGCCACTCTTCTCCCTTTTTGCCTACCCTGTATTTTCTGAACTGTTTATATCCTGATATGGCCACATCCCAAGCCTGGTTTTCATTGCACCAGGACTCGGTAGTTGCAACCATATCCAAGTGTGCTTCTACCATGGTGACCTCTAGGTCTGCAGTCTTGTTACCTAGACTTCAAGCGTTTGTACATATGGCTCTCCAGATTGTGCTGCCACCCCACCTTGTGTCCCAATTGCCCCCCTTTGTTTCCTCCACTATCTATCTTATTATCACTCTTGCCTTCTAGCCCCAGATTTCTTTGTTATATGGTTTTTTGGGGTTTCAACCCCATCAGGATTCCCCTTGCTGACCTTGTTTGCCTGTGGAGAGGCACAGTTTATGTCTCCTGTTGCCTTTCTGCCTCCCTCTTGGCGAGTTTAAATGCTTGCCAATGTAGCATTTAAACCATTCACTGAGGACCACAGTTCTCCTCCTGAACAGACACAGGCCATCGCCCCTGTACAGGCCGTTATCCCTCGATATGGGTCCTAGTTCCCAATGAAGCCAAAATCCTCCTCTCTGCACCATTCCTTCAAGCATGCATTGAAGTTCCTTGTGTGGAGAATCCTGTCATCCCCCCTGTCATAGACTGGTAGCACTTCTGAGAAGGTCACAGATCATGCCACCTGCCTAAGACCCCTCCCCAATTCACTGAACTCCTCCTGAACTGTTGCTGGCTCATCCCTAGCCAGGTCATTAGTCCCCAGATAGACAATGACATCTAGCTCTCTCTCCCTTCCTGCTGCTGCAGTGATCCTTTGGATCTTGTTTCCATCCCTGCGAGCAGTGGAGCCAGGAAGGCACAAAATCTCCTTCTCCTCATCCTCACCTGTCCCCAGTTCTGTCGCCCTCACTATGAAGTCCTCCACAAAGATTCACTTCCTCCTCCTCTGCAGTCCTCTGCCATCCCCCTTGGGGTCTCCTCTTCGGAGGACCCCTACATCCACCTCTGTCACTACTTCTGGTGCCTCTGTGGGACATTCCCACCATGTCAGTGTGGCATAAGAGTTTTGCAGTAGAACTAGGTGTGGGATGTGCGTACACTCCGCCACCATAACCCTCACCAAGCCCATTGTTGTCCAGTTGCTCCTCCTTCTGGGCAATCTTTGAGGTAGCAGTGATGCACTAAGTGGTCCCTGGGTGGGGGAGAAGGTCCTCCAAACCCAAGCCAATTTGGCCTTGAATCTGGCAACCTCCTCCCTTAGCCCAGAGAGGTACATGCAGATAGGAAAACAGCATAGCCTCCAGAAAGTCTCCCTGAAGACTCTCTCCCCACAGCCACTGCACTGCACTGCACCACTCCTATCATAGAAATATAGATGTTGACGGCAGATAGGGACTGCAAGGCCCATCCTACCCTACTTGCTTTCTGTGTTATTTTAACCCTTTAAATTACCTTTATTACCCTACCCTATATAGGAAGTTTCAAAGACCGGTAGGTTTTTGTAAGTTTTCAACTTCTAGTATAGCTAAGCCCTGTATAGGGTGCTACACCTTCTTTCCTACCTTGTGCCTTGTGGCTGTAGACATCTGCTTACCCCTTTTACCTACTCACAGTTTGCGGGGCAGAGTGTACGGCTGCCTCCCCTGGCTGCCTCCCTACTGATAGACTCCCTTGTGTTGTCCTTTGCCACTGCATTCCTTTGCATGGAGGTCCACTTAAGGGATACTTCTTTATATATCAGGTAATTGCTGATTGGCTCACTTGAGGAGAGCCCCTCAACTGTGTACATCTACTAGCTTCCCTAAAATACTAATTAATAGCTAATACTATGAAAATATGTTCCAGGAACATCAATGACCTCAAAATGCATGCTAGAAGGAAAAAAGTATTGGGGAGGATAAAATCCATGCAAGCAGATATTGTATGTTTGCAAGAAACTCATATGACAACCAAAGAGGGGGATCATATAGCTAAGGATTGGAGTTAGGAGTTGTACGGCTCATATTTTACCTCTAAAGCTAGAGGTGCTGCAATATGGCTGAAGCCACGGTTTCCAGGAATTGTCACCCAAGTTAATACTGATGGGGGGGTTTGTTCTGCTGCAAATTCAACTTAACATGGGACAGAAAATTGTGGTTGGGTCTGTGTATGTCCCAATATAGACAACTCAGAATTATTTAATCACCTATCCCAAAAAATAACTGGTTTTGCAGGCCCTTGGATTCGCAATGGGGATTTCAGCTGTGTTTTAGATAATATTATAGATAATTATTCAAGAATGGGGGTACCAATATCCAGAAGTACTAGGGCGCTAGAGGCTCTGATGAAAAATCACAGGCTCACAGATTCTGGGAGACACCATAATCCTAAGGGAAAAGAATATACATACTACTCTTACTCTGCCAAGGCATATGCCCTGTTGTATATGGCCGTGGTATCGCAGGCTTTGTTACCTGCAGTCCACTCTGTGGCTCATGGCACAATGATTATATCTGATCACACACCTGTGCAGGTAACGTTGTCTGGGATGGGTTCACCTTTTGCAAGCCGAGCTTGGAGGTTGGACACTACATTGCTGAAGAAAACTGATTTTCAGCAGTACATGAGAACTCAAATTTCAGACTTCCTGTCCAATAATCCTCTGAGTGTAATGTTTGCAGCTATGCAATGGAATGTCCTGAAAGCAGTCCTAAAAGGGGTTATCATCTCTTATGCATCATATAAAATATGTGTAGATGACCAGTATCTTTCCTGTTTAGAGGAGCAGATTCTAAAGGTAGAAAAAGTCCATGTGGAATGCTCATCCCCAGATAGATACCACATCTCACAGCAACCTAAATGGCAATACAATACTGCACACAACACAAAGATAGAAAGGGTACTACTACTTACACAAGAAGATACCTATTTTAAGGGGGGACTTGGGAGGTAAATGCTTGGCCTGGCAATTGCCTAGTAGGGAAGGGGCCAAGAACATATCCGAGGTCCAGGATGTTGGGAGTAATTTAAAGCATGGTGACACAGAAATCGGTGAGTGTGTTTACTCTTACTATGAAACATTGTACACATTGGGGTTACCCCATCAGAAGCCCAATTTGACAGTTTTTTTCTCCAAAGCTCAACTACAAACAATAAACAAACAAACTAGACAACAATTAGATATGCCAGTACAATGGGGAGACATTAAGAAGGCAATCAGCTAGTTGGCCCCGGGGCCACATGGCTGCCTGATTGACTTTTTAAAAATATTTCATCAAGCGCACCAGGCTCCACTGCATGACATGATTCAGGAATCTCTATCTCAGGATGTTTTACCGCCCTCCATGAGATCTGGCACCACCACGATACTTCCAAAGCAGGGCAAGGACCCCCAATATTATTCCTCATACCGACCAGTATCTCTCTTAACTGCTGACTATAAAATAATGGCTTGAGTACTGGTTAGTAGGCTTGAAAAGGTGCTCTCTTCAATAATCCATGAGAATCAATACTGTTTTGTAAAAGGCAGGCAGGGGAAACTAAATGTTAGCCACACCCTTAACATAGTCTGGAGACAGTCAGGGAGAGGAACCCTGGGAAACCTGGGGATACTAGCTTTGGATGCCAAAAAGGCATTTGATCATGAGGAGTGGAGGTATTTATTTGAAACCTTGCAGAGACTGGGGTTGGGAGAAAATATGTTACAATGAATAGGGACACTCTACAAGCAACTCACTGCCCAGATCCTCACAAATGGTGTCCTCATGAGAACTTTTCAGTTGACCCAAAGCACTAGATAGGGCTGCCCACCTCTCCTCTCCTCTCCTGTATGTGATGTCCCTTGAGCCCCTTGAGGCTATTATCAGACAGGATGAACGAATTCAGGGGCCAGAGGCTGGCATCATAAGACAGCTCTCTTTGCAGATGACTTGCTAGTCTATCTCCAAGACCCACAAAAAAGCATACCAGTCCTCCATGATATTCTTTTAGAATATGGTGCCCTTGCGGGCCACAAGGTTAACTGATCGAAGAGTGATGTAATGGTGTTGGGCCAGGGTGATTCTAGCTTTCTGGCAGGTAGCCCATTAAACTCCTGGGTCTGTGTGGTGGCTGCTTGTGTTTGTCTTTGTCTGTAGCTTAGTTTTTGTGGATTTTACATGGTTTTCTGCTTGGAATAACTACACCATTCTTGCTCACTACATCCATGAAAGTCTTCTGGACTGGATTTCTGCAAAACATCATCACCAGGTATCTGCATTTTCATTTTAAAATCAGCTTTTTGGAAGCTATCCCTAGCAAAACACAAGTGAAGCAACTAAATCTGATAAACTCAGTGACTCTGGGTCCTGCTTGAATCCACATTTTCATCTGACCTGCTCCAAGATCTGTATGTGGGCTTTTCAGCAACCTCTTTGAATGACAAAGAAGCATACAGACAAAAGGATTTCACATCCTGCATATGCGCAGGCATGGTTAATCACCTTCAGGAATTTTAACAGATTTTGTGACTCTGGACCTCAGGTGTTGATCATTTCTTTTGGCTTTTGACTTAACCATCAGGTATCACTCAATTGAAAAACTGCTATTTTTTTAGCCTTTAACAGTGCTCACTCTAAACCAAACTGTGTTTGCTTCCTGAAACCCAATCATGGCTGCTTTAAACCTGCATTCCACATTGGTAGTAGTGGTGATGATAGTGCTGCACTGTCCCATTTCTCTTGAGGTCACCTCCTCTCAATCTACCTGCCAGCCAATGCCACCCTCTGCCCTGCATTATGCGCTGGGTATGACCATGGGGATCCAACACAATGATACCATGGCCCACTGCACCCCTATCTGGCACACTGGTTACCTTCTAAAGCTACAAGCATTCAGCTTTCTGAGGAACCTACAAGTATTAGCAGTTCTCTGCAACAAGGTTGGACAACCCCAGTACCGTAGCACCAAGGTGCACAGACGCCTAACAAACAAACAAGCTTTCAAAATACTTAAAACTTCTCTCCTGAGAATTCTTTTTATGCTACTTTTGCTCTCTGGAAACATACACCCCAACCCAGGACCAGTTGGGCTGGCTGCACACCCCCAGAATAGGAGGGTGAGGTCCCTCACATTGACATCAATCAGTGTCTGTAGCCTCCTCAGTAAACTTGATAACCTCCAAACCTGGATTAAAAACACAATTCTGACATCCTCACTATTGTTGAAACTTGGCTAAACCCTAAGATCCCTGACACTGCAGTCAAAATTTCCAGATATTCTATCTTCCAGGCAGGACAGGATTTCAAAATGGGTGGTGGCTGTGCCATCCACACTGAGAGATACCCTCATGGGACATGTCATCTCATTTTCTAACCTGGGATCCCCATCTCAGGTCCTTGCCATCAAAATTCTCCTGGGGCCCATAATAAAAATCTTACTATAGCCTCTGTATACATACCCCCAAAGGACCAGGCCAGTGGTTTCAACAGCATCACGGAATACCTCATGGGATTACACCATAATTCAGAGAAGATAATTCTGGGTGATTTTAACATAAACTGGCTTTCATCTGAGGTCTGCACCTATAAGGATGCTGTCACGGCACAACACCTCACACAGCTTGTCCCCACCCCCACTAGGTGCAGCTATAGGATGGGGACCTACACTCTGCTTGATTGGATACTGTCAAACCACCCTAAAATAATCTCTAAGGTGTCTGTACTCCTGATACTTTAGTGACCACTCACCTGTTATCTGCTTTTGGGCTAACAAATTCACCAAGCCCCTCCTAAAATAATACACACAGGGTACTCAAGCAGGGGCACCTTCAGCTCCTAAAATCACATGTAAACAGGCTGGACTGGTCGATAAATGACTCATTCAATGATACAAACAAAGCCTTGGAACTGTTCATCAACCACTTTACAGCGGCCTATGATATCCATACACCACTTAAAAAGATGAAGGTTAAAGGCAGGTCTAACCCATGGATAAACTCCAAGCTTGTAGCATTGCTCAAACAAAGGGACCACCTCTGGCACTGTGTTCGAGCCACATCAGTGAAAGGGGACATTCAAAAATACAAATCTGCTAGAAATGGCTGTACCCGAGCTATACGGAAGGCTAAAAGCAAATATTTTAGAGAGGCACTCTCCAACTCCTAGGCTGATGGGAAAAAAATTGGAATAACTTGAAGGACCTCACAGGCAAGGATACTAAGGCACCACTCACCATGTACAACATTGATGGAACACCTACGCTAGACCTTGGTACCATCACCAGTATGTTCAACAATGCGTTCTCCAACCTTGGCAGTGTCCTTCCACTTGATTTTTTCAATGCTCCCACCATCAATTCCCCCTTTGATACTATGTCCCAAGTACACAGAGCTCCGCAATTCTTTTTCAAAGAGTTCCCAATGCACTTAGCCAGAACCTATATTTGCAAGGCCATCCGCAAAACTGGCTACAGTGGTGACTCACTCGACCTGAAGTTGCTTGTACTAGTCCTAGATGAAATCCTTGAACCCCTGACAAAGATCTTCAACCTTTCCCTAAGATTGGGTCAATTTCCATCATTCTGGAAACAGGCGACTATCACACCTATACACAAAAGTGGAGACAAGTCACTGCACACCAACTACAGGCTCATCTCCATCCTCCCACCCTTATCTAAAGTTCTGGAATGAATAGTCTTGGACCAGCTTGTCAAGTTCCTGGACAAATATGAAATCCAGTGCCCAGAACAGCATGGCTTCCGAAAAGGACATAGTATCACCACGGCACTGTTGGAATTTATCGGATTCATCCATGACACCTTGACCAAGGAATCTGTGGGGGTAGTATTCATTAACCCTGACAAAGGCCTTTGATACTGTTAAACCCACTCCTACTTAGCCAACTGACCACTTCGGCTCTCCAATGATGCACTGCCCTGGTTTGCTAGCTACCTCAGGGAAGGATCCAACGTGTTAGGATTGCTGGCGCCACCTCTGATGAAAAACCAGTCCTCTCAGGTGTCCTACAGTGGTCTATACTGGGGCCATTACTTTTCTCTCTTCCTGAACAGTCTCCCTAGCATCTGCCAACAAAGAATATCTCTATGCGGATGATGCAGTACTGTTTACTAGCAACCAAGACTCTAAACAACTTGAGAGTCAGTTGCAGTGTGATTTCAGGCATGTTGAAGAGTGGTTTAGCTCACATACTGTAAACTCATCCTGAACTACAGCAAAACTAAGGTCATGACATTCTGCAATGCACAGAGCAAGTATAAACCTCTGTTCCTCACCATCAAGAACCACGTGGATACTTCTCTTGAACATGTTGCTGAGTTTCAATATCTCGGCATCACCTTGGACAGTTCCCTTTCCCACACGTGGCATATTGGCAATGTAGCTAAGGCCGCCAACATACATATCAGCCTGCTTCACAAGCACAAACACTGCATGACCACTGATGCCCTTAGACTGGCCATCTACAGCTCCATCACCTCCATTGTCAACTACGGTCTAGTCATCTATGGCTCTGCTTCCCCTACTGCCTCCGGAGGATATCGGTGACACTCAACGAGGCCTGTAGGCTTCTAACGGTGCCGCCCACCTAACACACACCTGTGACCTATACACCCAGGCTGGATGGCTACCACTTCTTAGTAGAATACAATACCAGACCTGCTTGTTAACCAAAAAAAGTTCTCCTTGGGCTCATGCCATCAGGAATGGCAATGCTCCTTACTGCCAACAGCAGTACCCAGCTTACATGCAGTGCTCTATATCAAACCTTCCTGGTCCCCAGATGCTGGACCACAATGGGTCAGAGGTCATTCATGCACAGGGCTCTTCAGTGGTACAATACCCTTAACAAAGAAACACTTACAACTGCGACGCGTGGTCCCTTTAAAAGGCAACTCCGACTATTTCTCACCTCTACCACTCAATGTGACTGCCTCTCCTAAGTAACTGCCTCCTCATTTTACCCTAGTTGAAGGTGACCTGTAACCTCCCTTAGAGCTCCACTTTTGTGGCACCAGTTTCGCACTCACCCCTTACCCCTACACCACACTGCCTTACCCAACCTCCCCTCTCTAATGACACTTTCTAGATATGGGACCTTCCAGCCCATCCACCTCACACTTTGACACCTCCGACAATGGCCCTTTAGCCTGCCTACTTCTTCCTGACTCCTCCTACTCTTTACTATGGCAGGAATTGCTGAGTACCTAGAGGCAGCGGGGCACAGGACCCAAAGCAGCATGGATTTACAGCAGGAAGGTCATGTCAGATGAATCTAATAGATTTCTTGACTGGGTGACCAAAGTAATAGACCAGGGAGGGGCTGTGGATATGGCCTACCTAGACTTTAGCAAGGCATTTGATGCAGTCCCACACAAAAGATTAATAATCAAGTTAGCCAGCCTGGGAGTGGGTCCCAGGGTGGTAGCCTGGATTTGCAAACTGGCTGCACAACAGAACACAGAAGGTAATTGTGAGTGGAACACATTCTGAAGAAAGGGGGGGTCACTAGTGGAGTACCTCAGGGCTCAGTACTGGGTCCAGTCCTCTTTAACATCTTTATAGGTGACATTGCAGAGGGTCTGGAGGGAAAGGTATGCCTCTTTGCAGATGGTACAAAGATCTGTAACAGAGTTGATACACAAGGGGGGGTAGAAAGGATAAAAAGGGTCTTGGCAAGGTTGGAGGAATGGTCAGACATATGGCAACTTAGATTCAATGCAAAGAAGTGCAAGTAATGCACCTGGGAAACAAAACCCAGGAGAAGAGTACACAATAGCAGGGGAGGTACTAACAACAACAAAAATGGAACGGGACTTGGGGGTAGTCATATCAGACCATCTAAAGATTGGTAAGCAATGTGAGAAGTCAGTAAGGAGAGCCGGGGATACTGGGATGCATAGGAAGGGGCATCACAAGTAGAAAAAGGGAAGTGGTTATCCCTCTGTACAGACAGTTGGTGAGACCCCATCTGGAGTACTGTGTGCAGTTTTGGAGACCTCATCAACGCAAGGACATAGACAGGATGGAAGCAGTCCAGAGGAGGGCAACTAAAATGGTGCAGGGTCTGCATCAGAAATCATATGACGAGAGACTGAGAGAGCTTAATATGTATACCCTTGATGAAAGTAGGGACGGGGGGACATGATAGAAATGTTCACGTACCTCAAGGGAATCAACAAAGTCCAGGAGGGTAGCATCTTTCAGAAAAAGAGATGTGTAAGAACAAGGGGGCACAATTTAAAGATAGAGGGGGACGGCTCAGGGGTAATGTGAGGAATTTTTTTTTCACGGAGAGAGTGGTGGATGCATGGAACTGCCTTCCTGGGGAGGTTGTTGGGTCTAAAACAGTGGGGGAATTCAAACATGCATGGGACAGACACAAGGCAATTGTAGTGGGGGGTGGCAGGAAGTAGGCTGTTGGTTAACTAGAATCTGCAGCTTATCCAGTAGGTAGGGAAATGGGCAGACTGGGTGGGCCAAGTGGTCCTTATCTGCCGTCAAAGTCTATGTTTCTATGTTATACTAACTACAGTATATACTGTTCACCCTGAAACTTGTCTGAAGCTGACTTAAGTTGTCTCTCTCCATTATTGGCTGTATAATAAATGCTTAGACAGCTTTGTATTTTAAGACTGTAGCCATTGTTGATCTTTGTATATATGTTACCCTACATCCTTTGACATGGAATCTTTGTAAATGAGCAGTTCCTGCTCAAAGGTATTTGTAGTACTAGAGTTTAATAAATAAAAAATAAAATAAAATGTTCTGGTCCCTGAAATATCTGGGTATTACAATACCAATGAACATATCTCACTTACACAAGAAAATGATGTCACCCTACTAAACAACATTGGAAAGGACTGTGAGAGATGGGAGAGTCTGTCTATAAGCTTGACTGGCCGGGATAACATTTTTTTTTTTTTTTTTACCAGGAAAGACACACTAAGACAAAGCTTGTTTACAGGTGTGACCTGGGAGCACAAAGAAGTTAAGTGACTTGCTCAGGGTCACACAGTATGGAAATGGGGGCTGTGTGATTCAAACCCAGGTCTCCAAATTTGCAGCTCAGAGCCTTAAATCACTGCGCTATACTGCCTCCTAAACATGATTAAAATGAATCTGCTACCCAAGTGCCTATACCTATTTCAGAACTTACCTCCTAGAATTCCAGAATTTTTCTACCTGCAATTAAAGATCAAATGCACACTATTTCATAAAAAGCTTGAATTCACTTGAATACCTGTCCATGTGCCCTGATTAGTGTTTCCTAAAAATAGCATGCTGTTTGGTTTTGTGGTTCTCTTTAAATCAGCATCTGTTGATGTACTCTTCAGTAAATGAAATGGTGAAGAAACAGTGAAGTTGCTTCTGTCCCTGTCAGTGAGCAATGACATCATACCTGTCCAGCTTGCTGCTTCACCAATTAAATCCCTGATTGACTGAATAAGCTGTTGCAGTTCCTAGTTAGAGCAGTCTGTTGAGCTAGTTTTTTTCACTCAGAGTTTGTTACTAACCCATCTGGCTTGCATTTAGAGAAATATGCTTAAAATCTATCTTTCTGTTCTCATAAAAAGTTAATCATTTGGGGTGCAGTGTTGAATTTTAGTGGCATGAATGATTGAAATTACCTTGTTTATATCACAGATGTCAGTTCTCTGTCATCAAAACTCTGCATTCTATTCTAACTGTATAACACAGGGTTGTTTAATGGATATAAAATAAATCTGCATTCTGTTAATTTATAGAAGCAGTCTGTCTTTGATGTAGCCTCAATAAAAAGGTTCATATAAGAACAATTTTGTTTTTATGTCAGATTAATAAACATGTGTCTGCCACACTGATATTTCAGGAACACGTACTGTATGAACTCATAAAATTCAGTTCTTTGTGGGGTTCTGTGTTAAAATACATCATGTATGTATATAACTAGAAATACTGTATGGCATCCTGATGCCCCAGTCTGCTGCCTCTTAGTTGAGGCTGCTGCACTCTGCTTCCTTCTGTCCCCCACCCCCACAGTCAAGGCCAATCCACACTGTTGCCCCTTTTCCTGTCTCCACAGACAGGGCTGCTGTGCTCTGCTAAGCCCTTGAGTCCCAGGGCCTCTGCCTTCATAGTTTGGGCTCTGCACCATGTTCCCCCAGGCCACCAAAGGTGGGGCTTTTGCTGCACCCTGCTACCCACTTCCATTGCCCCAAATGTGCAGGGCTTCTGTACCATATGCATCCTGTCACAGAGTCAGGGCTGCTGTACCCTGATTCCCACTGTGTCCTGCACCACAGTAAAGGCTTCTGCACCATGCTATCCTCTGTCCCCTGACACCACTGTGCCCTGCTGCACCATAGAGCCTCTTGCCCCACAGTTAGAGTTGCTGCACCATGCTGCTCCCTGCCACTACAGTCAGATCCTTTGGCACACTACCCAAAACTACCGAATAGAAAATACAAAAAACACTTTCATCTTGTATTATAGGGTGGGGGGCAGAGGGTAGCAGGGTGCAGCAGCCTAAACTGTTTGTGCAGGAGACAGCAGGCTGTAACAGCCCTGACTGTGTGGAGAAGGCTGTGGGCAGCAGGTTGCAGCAGCCTCATGTGAGGGCAGGAGACAGGAAGCTTTTGGTGCAGGGGAAAGGGGAAAACAGACAGCTGCTGACTCAACTGTCAGGCAGAAGACAGGGGCATCAGGATGCCATATAGTATTTCTAGTTATACACATACATGATATATTTTCACACAGAATCCCTCAAAGAACTGAATTTTATGAGTTCATATATACATGTTCTGAAATAACAGTGTGGCAGACACAGGTTTGTCAGTCTGAAATATAAACAACATCGTTATCACATGAACATATTTATTGAGGCTACATCAAGACACACTGCTTCTATGAATTAATGGAATGTACACTTATTTAATTTCTGCTAAACAACCCAGTGTTATATAGCCAGAATAGAATACATAGTTTTGATGACAGAGAACTGACATCTGTGATACAGACAAGGTAATTTCTTAGAGACATTCATTCATACCACTTCAGTTCAGCACTGAACCCCAAATGATCAACAGTTTATGAGAACAGAATTATTTTAAGCTGATCCTCTAAAACAAACCAGACAGATTAGTAATAAACTTTGAGTAAAACAATTAGCTCAACAGACTGCTCTAACTAGGAACTGCAACAGCTTATTCAGTCAATCAGGGACTTAACTGGTGAAGCATCAGGCTGGACAGGTATGATGTCATTGCTCACTGACAGGGTCAGAAACATCTTCACTGTTTCTTCACTGTTTTCAGTTACTGCAGAGCACATTATCAGATGCTGATTTAAAGAAAACCACAAAACCAAACTGCATGATATTTTCAGGAAACACTAATCATGACACAAGGATGTAAATTCAAGGGAATTCAAGCATTTATATGAAATATGTGCATTTGATCTTTAAATAGTATACTGAATAAATTCCTATGGTGTGGCAAAGGGGCAAGAATAAAAAGGACTATTCTGCAACTACCACCAAAGAATGGAGGTCTAGCATTTCCTAACTTTAATATTGTTACTGGGTAGCCCAGGTTGCATTTTTAGAGAACCCTTCTGTCAACCCTGCACCCTCTTGAGAAAAATGGAGAAGAAGCATATAGTGGGGGCTTGTTCAAGACGTTTTATCACCCTCCTTGCATCAAACATCTCCTTCACGGTGTAGAAACCCACTAACTCACTCACTTATTTGGCTTTGGATAGGGGCTATAAGTATATTGACACCAAAAGAGGTTTTCTCCAAATGCTGCAATACATTTAGGCTTCACAGACCAAAAGGGCTATGATGTCTTTTTACATCAGGCCCTTTTGCAGTGGTGTGGAGCTGGGCTAGGTACTGTGGGGGATCTATTTTATGGGTGCAGGATGAAGTCCTTTACGGAACTTAGACAGCAGTACGGTATTCAGGCTTGTTTTTTTTTTGTTTTTTTTTTGCTTATTTAAAACTCAGGCAGTATGTGACTGACAGTAGTTAAATACTGTCTCCTATAGAAGAAGCCTTGTATAGGCCTCAACCTACCACTCCAACCTTATCCACCCTTTACAAGCTCTTCTTGAGATCTGTTCCTCCCCCAAATGTTAGATCCAGAGCTGCCTGGGAAGCTGACCTAGATATGATAGTAGATGTCACCACCTGGCAAGACACTATAAAGCATGTACATAATTGCTCCAGCTCCAATAAACTGCATAGAGTTCAAGTAAACTTCTTGTATAGGATTTATCTGACACCATGTAAATTGCACAGGTTCATAGCCTCAAGACAGGCCATGTGCCCAAAGTGTGACGTGACTGAAGGGACTTCTTCCATATGGCCCTGACCTGAGATAAGGTATCCCCATTTGGCTAGAGATGCCTGCAATGATGCCAAACATTTTGGGTGTTGTCTCCCTAGTACACCTTTAGAATTTATACTGGGTGCTGAAGCCACAACGGATCATGGAAAAAAGCACAGGCTATGGGAAGTTGCATTAGTTAATGCTAGGAAGACAGTGGCACAACTCTGTGTAAACAAGACTCCGCCTAGTATAGCCCACTGGATGAACAATCTTGCATTATGCATACACCTAGAAAGATGTCAGCTGCTGACCAACGGGCAGAAGCTATTATTCCAGCTTGTCAACCTCTTATTACAGCCATAGAAGCAGGCCTGGTAGCAGTGTAACACCCTTTGTAAAGGACAGGCCAATGGCCCCTATGTACCTTTTTATTGCTCCTTGGGTGTGCTCCAATAGGATTCAGATTCTGCACCAAGATTAGTGGTCAGGTCTAATTATATGTAGGTAAACTTGGTTATTTTTTGATATTATTTGTATCTTCCAACTGAAGTTTGTATGTGTTCAGTTTTTACTTACCGCCTGGTGCTCTCTCTATTTGGGTAATGGAATGTTCCTATTAATGTACAGACATGAATAAAATAGCTCACTGTTGCTTCCTTACATATTTAAAGTTCTAGAATGTATGTGGTGGATGACTTGTGTTTGTATTATTGAAGCCGTCTCAATAAAATAGGTTTACAAAATAAAACCCATAAAACAAATTAACTCTATGAGAGGCACCATAGGAATTGGGGACCCTGCGTTTGGTGGGGGGGGACTACCCTCTTTATCTATGCTTCACTCTGCTACTGATGGGGTAAGCCTTGGTCACGTTTTCATGTGTACGGACAAATATTTAATCCAGCACTGCCTTGTTGCATATCCCTTATGTCCCTATTTATCAAAATATAGCACTATATAAATCCTTTGAGAGTACAGGTCAGATTACATCTGTCGGCTTCCTTGCTTACCTTTTGCACCCAAAATGAAGTAACCTATAGCACCTTAACAGAGGAATTTCCTCTCACTGTTTTTCTGGATGTTACAACTGAAACACAGACTATTTTTATTTATTTATTTTATTTAAAAATGTTACCAGGAAGGCCAACTGAGATGAGAAACAGCTCATTTCAATAGGGTAGTTCAGCAAGGTTAGTTCCCCCAACTATCATCACTTCCTGCCTATTTTAAGTGACAAGAAAAAAAGATATTCAAACTGTGGCCAGCAGTAATAACACCATGATTGAGTTACACTCAACCTGAAAAATATACATGTAAATAGGTAGATAGATTCTTACTGAACGCTTTAGAATGTGTGCTGGGGGCCTTCCTAGCCCATTCTATATTACCTTCCATAGAAACAGAGAATTTGATGACAGATAAGGACTGCTTGACCCACTCAGTTTGCCCCTTTTTTTTTCATATCTACAGTATCACAGCAGACCCTAATCGGTGTTCGACTCTTTCTCCCTCCCTCCCTTCCTCCCTCCCTTCGTTTCCATTATGATATCTTTATGCCTATCCCATGCAGATTTGAACTCCACCACTGTCTTTGCCTTCACCATCTCCAGTGAAGGCTGGTCCAGAATCTAGACACTTTATGTGATGAAGTACTGTACTTCCTCACATCTTTCCTGAGACTACACGCCTCTATCTTCATGGCATGTCACCTTGTTATTGAATTCCTTTTTCTGAACATTTTTCTGAAAAATACATCCTTCCTGTACCTTATTTACCCCTGTAAGGTATTTGAAGGTCTCTTATCATAAATCCCTCTCCCACCTCTCCAGGTGTACATATTGATGTTGTTTAGTCTCTATCATAGGGCTTTTGTGCAGACCCAGCACCATTTTAGTTGCCCTCCTGTGGACTGTTTCCACTCTGTCTTTGTTCTTCTATAGATGTGATCTCCAGAATTTGACAGAGTTCTCAAGGTGTAGTCTTACCAGCTATCTATACAGAAGCATCACCACCTTCTTTTTTCTGCTGGTGATATCCCTCCCTATGCACCCCCAGAATCCCTCTGGCCCTTACAACTACCTTGTCACACTGCCTGGCCACCTTTAGATCATCAGATATGATCACCCCAAGGTCTCTTTCATGCCTGGTGGTTGTCAGTATCACTTCCCCCATTTTGTATTCTGCCCCTGGGTTTCTGTGCCCCCAGTGCATTATTATGCATTTTTCCGCATTGAAACCCAGCTGCCATACCCTTGACCACTCCTTGAGTTTTCTCAGGTCTCTGCTCATCCTTTCTACACACACATCCTAGAGTGGCTGCCCTGTTGTAGATTTTAGTGTAATCTGCAAAGAGGCAGACCTTTCCTTCTAGTTCCTTTTCAGTATCACCTATAAAGACATTAAAGAGGACCGGTCCCAGCACTGATCCCTGGTCACCCTTAATTCCTAGGAGTGAACTCCATTTATCAGTACCCTCCGTTACTAACATACTAACATACTATTTGCCAGCAGATTAGGCCTTATGGTCTATCAAGTCTGCTCAAACCTAGATCCTTAGTTGGGTGCCGAGACCCTCCCATCCCTTGTGCTCCAGAAACCCCTATCATCCATCCCCCGGGACAGGCCATCATCTGATACATCCACTTTCTGTGTCTGTCCCACCCTCTTAAAGCCCTCCACTGTGGATCTCTGAACCAGCTCACCAGGCAGAGCATTCCAAGGGTCCACCACCCTCTCAGTGAAAACCCTCCTCTTTTCCCCTCACCCTTCCACCTTCCAACTTCAAACCATGCCTCTGGTGATGCCTCCCTGCTTTAGTCTAAAGATCCCTCCATGTTTACTCTATTTATTCCCTTGAGGTACTTGAAGACCTGAATCATGTCTCCCCTGTCTCTCCTCTCCTCCAATGAAAACAGGCAGAGCTCCTCAAGTCTGTCCTCGTAAGTCAAATCCCTAGCCCTCGTATCATCTTTGTTGCCCTCCTCTGTACCCCTCTCCAGGAGCTGTATGTCCCTCTTCAAGGTGGTTCCAGTACTGTACACAGTACTCAAGGTGTGGTCTAACCAGTCCATTGTACAGCGGCAGAATCACTTCCTTGCTCCTAGAGGTGATCCTCTATGATGCATCCCAACATCCTGTTTGCTTGCTAGCTGCCTCCTGCACTGCTCAGAGTTATTCATACATGTATCCACCATGACCCCTAGGTCTTTTCCCCTGTTGAGGCTTCCAGCACCTCCTCCCAGGGTGTACCTGTGTTTAGGGTTTCTGACCAAGATGCAACACCTTGCACTTGGTGATATTGAAATTTAATTCCATGTGTGAGCCCAGCTTCCAGGGTGTCCAGGTCCCTGCAGGGCCAACCTCCCTCTTCTCCCTCAACTACTGCTCCCATCTTGGAGTCATCCGCAAGAGACTCATTTCACACCCTATACCATCCCTGATGTCCGATATGTATGCATTAAACAGGATTGGACCCAGGACCGAGCCCTGTGGTACTTCACTACCAACCTCTGTAGGGTTCGAGAGCTCCCCACAGACCACTACTCTCTGAGTGCATCCAGCTATCCAGTTTTCAATCCATCTGATCATCAAAGGGCCTACTCCTAACCCCATCAGTTCTCCACCAGACCATTGTGGGACAGAGTCAAACGCCTTGCTGAAGTCCAAGAATAATACATCCACAGGCTTACCCCTGTCCAGTTCTGATGTTACCCATTCATAGAACTCCACAAGGTTGGTTTGACATGATCTACCTGGCACAAACCCATGCTGCCGACTCATCCAGACCTCCCACCTCCCCTAGTAAACCCCCAATCGCTCCTTTTAGTATACTTCCATTAATTTTCCCACCACCGAGGTTAAACTGATGGGTCTATAGTTTCTGGTACTTCCTTCGACCCCTTATGGATTGGTACCACATGTGCCTCTCGCCAATCCCTAGGTACCCTCCCTGTCTCAAGTGACCTGTTGAAAAGCTCCCGCCAGGGGTGCAGCCAGTATGTCCGCCAATTCCATAGTACTCGGATGAATGCCATCCTGCCCAGGAGATTTGTTCTCTTTAGGGCCTTGAGGGCAAACCACATCCTTTTGGTGGGATGGCATCATCCGTCCCTCCACCTTACTGGTCTTTTTATCTTTATCCAGATGTGACACCCTGGGTACCTTTCCTCCTTTTGCTCCATTTCTGTTGCTCCCCTGATCCCACCTCTGCCGCTTCTATCCCCTTTGTGCCTTGCTTTGTAGATATCCCATCCCTCCCTAGTGAACACAGAGGCAAAGTACTGGTAATACCTCTGCCTGGTCCTCGCCTCTTCCACCCACCCTCCTTCTGATCTCAATCTGCTGAGATGGCCCTAGTTTTCTCTGCTCCCCAATGTACCGAAGAACCCCTTTCCTCCAGGTATCCCCTGTGCCAGCCGTTGCTCTTTACTGGACTTTGCTTCCTCACCATATGGGTGACTTTTCTAGATGCAAGCTGGTACATTTCCTTATCCCTATCCCTCTTGTTTTTATATTTTGTAAGCCGCCTTCTTTCTCTGACTGCTACCTGGACCTCACTGGACCACCAGCATGGTTTATGTGACCTTGCTCCTTACGCTTCAACTTAGCGCAGATCCTGACTGCCTCATGAAGTCCCCGCTTTATGACCTCCCATCTCCTTTCCACACTTGTCGCTGAGGTAATCCCTCATGTGATCCTTGAGAATATTTCCATGCCCATAAAGTCTGCCCCCTGAAGTCCACTGCCAGTGTCCTAGATCTCACCCCACTCCCCAATGCTTATTTGAAACCAGACAGTATTGTGGTCACTCCCAGTCAGGGGTCCTGTACAACCATGTCCCTTACCAGATCCCCATCTGCCAGAACCACATCCAGGACATGCCCCTCCTTGTGGGCTCCATCACATGCTGTGTTAAGAACACATCCTGGAAGCCATCCAGCAGCCTCTGCTCCTTGGCCACCTTAGAGGACATGGTTCCCAGTTTGTACCTGGCATATAAGGTCCCCATCAACACCACTCCTTCCCTTTTGGTCCACACTGGGCAATGATGTTGTCCAGCAAACCATCCTCTAGAACATCACTCATCCCGGGGCCTATATTACTCCCAGCTTGACCTTATCTCCTGCTGGGGATCGTAAGGCAGACCATAAGGCCTCCACGCTTCCCTCTGCCTCTTCTACCATAGCAATTTCTATGTCATCTCTAATGAACATAGCCACTCCACCCTCTGCCCTCCTTTCTATCCTTCCTAAGCATAGTGTACCCGGTACATTTAGGTCCCAGTCATGGTTTTGTTGGCCCACGCTTCATGACTGCCGCCACATCCACCCCCCCAACAGCATGGCCTGGAACTCTGGCAACTTGTTTCCCAAGCTCTGGCATTTACTAACACTAACCCCCACCCTTATCCCTGATCCTTTTGTCGAACCCCACCCAGATTCCTTATACTCCATCCTCCCCTGCTCCTCCTGAAACCTCCACCTCCAGTCTGTTTCCTCCCCTTGGGCTTGAAGGCTACCCCTCATCTGAGGGAGGCTTGGTCAGCCCCTCCCTATCCCTTCCCCCTCAAGTTTAAACCCCACCTTTCTTGTATGTAGTCAGCCATCCCTGTTTAAGGACTTCCTTCCCTAATGGGGCAAGATGAAACCTGTCCTTGGCATATAGTCCCTTATCCTCCCAAACTCCATTCCAGTTCCCTAACACCCCAACCCATTCTCTTCACCCCACTTCCTGAGCCATTCATTAACCTCTGTGAGTTCATTTTTCTCCACTGAGGCCTTTGGTACTGGCAATATCTCCAAAGAAATGTTGCATCCATTATCCCGACAGACTCTGGCAAGTTCTTGGAACCTTGCTTGATTTATAATGCTATTTCTCTAGATCATTAGTTCCCAAATGCACCAGGAAATCCAGTTCTCTCCACAATCCCTAGCCATTTCATACACCATGAACTTTGCTCTGTGCACTGTCAGCCCAGAGATACTCACTACCTTCACCTGGCTATGGCATCCATCCCCTGTCCTCCCAATGGATACCCTTAATCATCGAGTCTCCCAGTAACAGAACCTTAACACCGCCATCATCCTTATGGTTACCTCCACTCATGCCCTCAGCCCCTCCCCACTTTATTCATGATCGCAATTTCATGGGAGTCTTCCTGCCTTATTAGAGACCCCTTGTCACCCTCCCTTTCTGCCTCCCTGCTATTTTGCCCACTTAACTCAAACCCTCTGAATAGGTGTCCCTTTAACCTCTCTTATCCGAACCATTTATCCTGGCCCTGATGGTTTCCCTCCCCGCACCCCATCCCCTTTGTAATAGTACCCCTGTCTCCAGAGGCTCTCTGTGGGTCCCTTAGCTAGGGCCCCATCCTGGTACTGACCCTGCTGAAGGGGGGCTCCTCTCCACCTCCTTGTCTCCCAGTTTCTCCAATCATGCTCTCCTCCCTCATGTCTGGAATATGTTGCATCTCCCCAATTTGCTTAACATATGTGTTTCCCTCTCCCTCTGGGACTATGTCTATCCTTTCCATAGCTGTTCTGTGATGCCTCTGGGTATCTGACTCCCTCCCGGCCTCTGTATAAGTTTCCTCATTTCCACCAACCCTTCCTCCCTCTAGGATGCTTAGTATCTCAAATTTATTGTGACACTCTATGTCAGCCTCCATCAAGTAACTTCGAAGTCCCCTGACTGCATCTCTAAACTGACCCTCTTCTTCCTCTCTTGCACTGTTCACCTTAGGAGCTCCCTTCCACAGTCTGTTGTTTTAGGCTTCCGCACAACAGCCCTCCTGACTCTTCCCTCCAGTCTCCTTGAATTCAGAATTTTCACCCTGCACGCTTTCCCTTAGCATCAACTCTCCCTATCTAAGGGTCCTCTGTCCCCATACACTCCCTTCTGCTTGCTGTAGCATAATGTCCTGTAATTTCAGAGGCTGCCCCAGCCTCCCTCAGCCCCACCCTTCTGCTGCCCATATCCACACCCCTTATCCTTGACACCCCCCAGCTCCCACAGCTTACTCCTTAACCAATATACCTCACTCCTGATACAAGATAGCTGTCTACAGAGTGGGCAGCCTCCCTCTCCAGGCCCAATTTAGAATTATTGCCATCCCACAGCCTGTGCAGCCTACAACCCTTCGAAGATGCCTGCCATGGTGGAATATGGCCACCCTGATTATCCTCCTCTGTTTATAATAGCACACCCCTTTCTCAGTCCCTTTCCCTGAGTACAGTTTTCTCTATACTGACTGTAGTTATTTACAAACCCAATTTCAACCCCACCAACAAAGTTCTGTCTCACAAACACATACAGTCCAGTATGTGTTCAGTCCCACTAACAGTGTGTGTGAAGCAGACACCAGGTACCGTATATGATGTCACAGGCCCACCAACTCCTGTTGCTTCAAATTTCAGTCCCAAACAGAAATACTCAGCCCTTCAATCCCAACCCCCAGTGGCTTTTCAGTATTTAAGAAACCAGGCAAACAACACATTTAAATTACCTTCTAATTTTCCCTGCCAAACATCTATCCCCAAACCTACAATATCACAGCCCAAGTATCAGTTCAAATTCAAGGTAATAATTTTTAACACACAGAACTAATTTCACTTACAAACTATTCAAATATTTCAGTTTAAAACAAAATATAACTCCTGGCCTCTTTTCTACCAACCTGTTGCTTAAGCTCCCAAGTGAACAATGAAAGCCACAGTAATTCCTGTTTAAAGACAAGTTAATTGCAGCTAATGTCCCCTCCCCCAAATACCAGGCAAACAACACATTTAAATTACCTTCTAATTTTCCCTGCCAAACATCTATCCCCAAACCTACAATATCACAGCCCAAGTATCAGTTCAAATTCAAGGTAATAATTTTTAACACACAGAACTAATTTCACTTACAAACTATTCAAATATTTCAGTTTAAAACAAAATATAACTCCTGGCCTCTTTTCTACCAACCTGTTGCTTAAGCTCCCAAGTGAACAATCCCTTAACCAATTTGTTACCCAGTTTACCATCTTTGGACCCACTCCTAAGCTACCCAGTTTGCTTACTAGTCTCCTATGTGCAATGGTGTTGAAAGCCTTATTGAAATCTAGGTAAGCCACGTCCACCTCTCCACCCTGATTTAATTTATTGGTTACCCACTGAAAGGAATCTATCAGATTTGTCTGACAAGACCTCCCCCCATGCATCCATGCTTCCCTGCGTCTTGTAACCTGTTGGATTCAAGATATTCCACAATCTTTTCCTTTAGCATTGTTTCCATTAAGTTTCCCACCACCGATGTGAAGCTGACTGGCCTGTAATTGCCAGCTCTCTCCCTGCTGCCCCTTTTGTACAGTGAGGCTACATCTGCCCTCCTTCAGTCCCCCAGAACCACTCCTGTTTCCAATGAGCTGTTAAATAGGACTGTCAGAGGTGCAGCCAGTACCTCCCTGAGCTCCCTCAATACCTTTGGATGCACCCCGTCTGGCCCCATTGCTTTGTCCACTATCAGATTAGCGAGTCCCTTCTGGACTCTGTCCTCTGAAAAATAACTAGTGTCCACCTCCCTCTCCAAAATCCTGTTACTTTTTGTGGCCTTCCCTTCTCCTTCTTTACAGGAACATACTGAGCAGAAGTATTTGTCAGAATGTCTGTCCTTTCCCAATCCCCTCTGCACAGTCCTCCCTTCCCTTTTTAACCTTATAATTCCTCCCGGTCTTCCACTTTTTGCTTACATACCTAAAAAACGTCATGTCCCCTTTTGTTACCAGCTGAGCTGTTCTCGCTTTAGTTTGGGCCTCCGCACTCCTTACTTCCTTCCCTGCTTCCTTCTGCTTCCCCTGACACACCTCCCTTATCTCCTCCTCCTTTTGCATCTTTTCATACCTTCTAAATGCAACCCTTTTAGCCTTTACCTCTTCCACCATTACTACAGTGCAACTTACTGACCTCCATACGCAAGGTGAGAACCCTTTACGTGCACACATTCACATTAAAAAAAATCATTGAAAAATACTTTTAAACTATTTTTGGTTATTTTCATTTATACCAAAATTAGCCTGTTTCATACCTGCAATAATACACTCCAGGATGTGGTATACTAAGGGTATGCTTTTCCCCCTCCTGGATTGCTGCTCACCCATTTTCATCCAAACCCAATCCAGTTGCAACCCCTCTATACTCAACGCTACCTATAACAGCATCTGTTGATTTGCCTTGTTGGCCCCTTACACTCATAATTGCTTCCTCTGTCAGACACTAGGCTGGCTCTCTCCACAGTCCTGCCAGGACTACCTCCAGGGCTGCCAGTCTTTGCTGATAGGTCTCTCAAGGAAACAGAGTACTCCCACTATCAGCATTCCTCAATCCTGAATCTGGCACCTGTAACCTCAGGTCCTCTTTGCACCTCCTTCTCGACTATCCCTCAAGCTGCTACCTGTAAGGAGAAAAAGCCTTCTCCATAGCCGACACAGGCTCTGGATTGGATGCCAGCCCCTCCACTGCCCTGAATCTGAATTCCCTCTTCAAATCATGTTTTCAAGTTTCCTCTGGGCACCTCTGCCTGCAGGTGCTCCAGATGAAAAGAGCTGGGGTTACTGCTTAAGTTCTAAATCTTCAGCAGTACTTTCTGTTTCTCAGAGAACATGGCTGGCACCCTATGTGGATACTGCCTCAAGCCAGTCTTGCTCATATATCTCTGAGATTATATTATTCCTGAGATGATACTCATAATTTTATTTATTTGCCTAGTATGGACATTCCACCAGATGAATCAAACTGTATTGACTCACCCTATATCACAGCTTGCAGTTTAGTTGCTTTGTATCACAGTAATTTGTTCCACTCTGCACAACCCATGTTATTTTATGTATTTTCTTGCTTTATCACAGTTTAGTTGCTCTGTATCACTGTAATTTTATTCCAGTCTGAACAACTCAGCATATTTTATATATTTTTTGGTTTTTTTCTATGGCTATGTTTTTCCTTCTTGTTATGTTGTTTGTTTGTTTGTTTTTTTCCCATGGTGAAATGTGCCATCTTGATGGCCCAGGTCATGCCTGAAAACATTCCCTGGGACAAATGTTCCCACTTGGTTGTCAAATAAATAAATAAATTTCATGGGTAACATCCATTATGATCTGCAAAAGAGGCAATATAGCATAATGGTTAAAAGACAGTGTAGCAGAGTAGTCAAGAGAACTCTGCTGCAAACCTGGAGAACTGGGTTTGAATCCCACAGCCACCACCGGCATACTGTGTGACCATAAGCAAGTCACTTAACATCCCTGTGCTCCTAGGATGAATCTGGAAACAAGCCTTGGCTTAGTGTGCCTTTGCTAGCCAAAAGTTATAAAATAAAAAAAAGATTGGCTGTGACTTGCATGCTGTTCTAAATATTAATGGCTATGCACTGAAGTGGTATTTCTTGAATGATAAATGTCTGTGCACAATCTTAAAGAACAGCAGTAGAATATGTAAACTTTCTTACAGAGGGTACATGATATCACACAGAAGATGGCAGAGGCATTTATTTTCTTCATTTAAAACAGCATGCAAATCACGGCTCCATTTCCCAATCAGGCCGTATGCATTACCCTTGCTATTTATTGTAATACATGTACATAATCTCACTTTCAGAGATTGCAGAAACACTACTAGAATTTTTAAAATGTGGAATCCATGTTGCAAATGTCAATCTGCTACTGATAGCCAAAAAGAAACTTGGAAGAGATGGAAGTTCAAGAATTACAATACTGTACTTCACTGCAAGTATCCATTCAGATATTTTGTTGACCAGCTCTTGCATACCTCCTTATCTTAAACCTACAAAATATAATATTTATTCCAGTTTAAAGTAACTGTTGGGAGGAGGTTGGTAGGTAGTTCATTTTCTGTTGGGAAAGTAACACTCTGTAGTCAGGGTTTAGTACCAGAATAGGAAACTGGATGCCTCTTAAGTGGAGTAAGAGTTGGACAGAGGGAGCACTTACCCCTCCCCACCCCCAGCTGCCATAGTCTGATTAGTGGCACTCCGCTGCTTTTTCTAATCTCTGTGGGATGCCCAAAGAGATCATACTCAGCAGCAGCAACAGTTAGATCTTGCACTTGTAAACAAAGGTGTGCTGTGCTGGCCTGCCACTGAGTGTTGCATGATCACAGATTGGGTATATGTCAACGTTAATGGCTCCCTCTCTCCTTTTTTCCCACTGTGTAGAGGTAACTCAACAGAGGTTGTCCTCTGTCCCTTCCTATTCTCCCTTTCCATAGAGCCTTTGGCAATGGCTATATGGCTTGACCTAGAAGTGAAGGGGGTATACCCACAGTGGGTCCCTCTTGCAGACTGTACCTTACTGTTTCTCACCAGACACCTGCTGCCCAAGGATATGGAACCACTTGACTCAATGTGAGCATTTAGTTGGGTTTATACTGAATCACACTAAAACTGAGGCAATACCATTCAACTATGTTCCCTCTGATGTTATATGCAGTCTTTTTAGGTTCAGATGGACTTGTGGTTCCCTCATATACCCAGGGGTTCATCTTATGAAAAACTTGAGTTACCTAGAACTCTTGACCTGTGAGCTGCTTACAAAATTGGTCATGGAAGACCTCACTAGTTGGTCAAATTTGGATCTTAGGTTTTTTCATCATATAGAAGTCATAGGCAAAATATTTTACCAAGATTTTTGTATTATTTACAAACTCTTGCACTCATGCCTGATAAGTTTACTTTTAATCCTGGAACAGCCTGATCCCCATTATATTTTGGGAAAAAGGTCACCCCAAAATCCATTTTATCCTGCTCCATCTGTCCTGGGTAAAGGGAGTGTAACCTGCTAGCCTACAACTTTATGCGCAGGCTGCCCAACTGTATCTGCTCTTCCTCTGGTCCATGGGGAGTTATCAGGTGCACTGGAAGTCCTTAGAGTTTGTCCTCAGTGACATGGATAATATTGACCAAACCTTACTTTATATGCTAATCCACCAGGATATCTTCCTTATTTCTTATTCAACACCTACACAGTTATCCCTCTGAAGGTACAGTATGGCACCATTTGAGGCATAATGCCCAGCTTGTGGTCCACATATATTTGAACCAAGGGGCTTGGACTGTCCACTAAATGTAGTGGACCCCTTTCTGGTAACCCAGTGCAGACAAGGTCTCATTTACATACATCATTTCCTAGATACCTAGAAGATATTGCCATTCCAAACCCTTCAGACAAAATATCAGCTTACTCGATCTGATCACTTCAAGTACCTCCAGGTCCTACCTCATTTTATGGGGTTGAGGGAGACCTGAAACATTTTCCAGATGAACTGGGAACCCTACTTACTTTATTGATGGGTAATCATCAAGGGGGGAATCACAATCATTTGGTGGGGCAGTTATACCATGGACTTCTTTTTCAGCTGTTTTGCCATAGTGAAATTTTGAACTGTGAACTCACCACACTTATGACAGTTTGCTCCAGTTTCAGACACAGCATGTAAAATTACAATGGCACCTTATCTTCGAACCTTCCTGAAAATGTAGGACATGCTTCTTCAGGACAACTGCTATCCAATCCAGATACTTGGAAGGCTGAATAAGGAGAGTACTGGAGGTGTGGTGACCCAGTTGGCAGATCAATACCAGGTGCTTTTGACTTGACCCACTCTCAGAAATTATTGGGAATGGGTGTACATCATATTCTCCACATCAGGTTTGCTCATGCCATCCCTAGTGCTTCTGTTAATTCCACCACCAACCCACAAAATAAGGAGCAGACAGCTTAAGCTTCTGTTTTCTTTTGCTTACAGGGCCCAAGAAAGAGGTCACCCACTTCTGGTTAACTCAGAAACAACCAACTCAAGACCTATGGCAGGTAATAATGGATTCTATATATAGACTTGAAACATTAACATATCAGTTAAATAACCAATCGCCTGTGTTTGGGGAAATACAGAACTGTAAGTTCATTATAAATTAGAAACTGACCCATTATTTGTACCATAGACCCAACAAACCAACACTGGATGCCCACTTGTACCCTTCACTACTAGTCAATTTAGTGTACCATTTAGGTGCCCTAGTCCTTTGGACTGAATATTGAAATTATGATACTTGTTCCATTACTATGACCATATTACCTGCACTGTGTTCTTACTGCCTTCGTTTCATGTACTTTCTTATTGAAAACAAGCATGACATTATAAAAAGAAAACTATAGGGTGAGTGAGGACTTTATCCCAATAGAGTTTGAATATATGGTTCTACATATCAGAATGGACTCCTCCCAGTTTATTTCATGTTTTTTTGACTGGGTGGGTGGCAGTACTGGAGTTCATTTGAGGAGAGTGTGAGCTGTCAGGCAATTAAACAACCCCTTCCTAGACATTGCTTGCAGATGTTGTAGTAGTAATAAGTGTATTCATACAGTATGAGAAAGAATAAAAGTGCAGCATTATAACAAAATGCATGTTTAAGGGTTTCCTTAGTATATAAATTAGTGGTTACAAAACAACTTGATTACTATACATAAATAAAGGGTGTAAGTGCCCATTGGAAATGAAAGCAGTAATAAGTGCAGCAGCAGCATTTTCACATACATTCCAGCAGGCAGCACTGAGTTAGCAACAGGAGTCCTTACTACCAGAGATAGACATGCACAGGGTAGGCAATGGGTAAATGACAAAACCATCCACCATTTTCCCATGCATGTGCAGCATTGTTCCAGATGTAGCTGCTTGCCAACCCTGTAGACCAGGCTAAAGGTATGACACTGAACATCAAAAAACAGGGAATACAAAAATAAGAAATTGATATATGAACAGAGAAACACCAAACTACAACAACCACATTTGAATAGTCTGCAGAACACAGTATCAGCATTCATTAATAGTGCAGATACTAGTTTCTCTGGGGTATTGTTAAGAGCCAGATATCTGAACTGGATACCTTTGAACCTGTCCACAAAGCAGTTCAAGAATTGTAACCCCACATTATGCTGGCATGTAACTTGTTGTTGAACTGTCCATTCACATAAAGGAGAGTCTATCATTTTGTAATGTAAACATAAAAACATTTTTGGCCTTTATGTAAGGGTATCATATAATTAGTGCAGCTGAGCCTGCACCTGGTCTGACGCAGTCTTAAGGGAATGCCAGTTCTTCCCTTCCAACTAGCATCCAGTTACCAAGGAACAAATTTCTGCCCACTCCATTCATTCATTTCTATGAGACCATCCAGCCTGTGAACATTAATGAGTCAGGTGCAGTGCAATTCACAAAGATCCCGACACCATCCAGAAGTTGTTTTATGAATGTCTGATACAGTGAGGGTTTTCTAAAAAAATGGTTGACCTTTGCAAATAATGCCTTTGGTATCTGCTTGATTAAAGCCACTAAACAAGCTGCTAAAGTCACATGGTGGGCCTTCTAGGAGATGACACAGTTACTGTTACTCTGTAAATCATTTATTTTTACCCATGCGATCAGCTAGACATTGGGTCTGGTTCTCATGTTCAAAAACAGGAAAAATCTTAAGTATCTGTAGTTAAATGTTATGCAGATTGCTTTTGTGTGTGTGTGTGTGTGTGTATTTTTCCTTTGTTTGTTGTTAGGAGTTGTTTTTTTCTAAATTTGCCTACTTCTCTTATAGCCCCTGGGGATTTCTATTCCTGTATCGTTTATTGCCTTTACTTTTTCTACAATGCCTCATGTCCCATGTGACAGTGATGTGTTGGAGACAACTGATTCAGCGAGTGCTGGCTCACTGTATTATCTTTTGCAGCACTTTGCTGTTAAGTGCCTGTTGTTTAGACCACAAAATAACTGTTTCAAATCCAATCTTTATATTTTCTAGGTGTGGGTCTAGAGCTGTGCTTGCATGGCCCCTCCATTCTAACTGGCACTAGGTTGGAAAAGCAATGTCTACAACAGCGTTGTCAAGAACAGTGCAGTAGAAACTGTGCTGTCAATAACAGTGGCACTACAGAATGCTGTAGGACAAAACAGCACCAATGGCAGAGATCAGAAACCACATGGTTGACCGCTACCATTAAAACCAAGAAACATTACATTTTATTTTTCGGGTGGCTCCACCCTCAACCCCCCGATTTGGGGGGCTATGCCACCTGCACCCCTCATTAATTTTCAAAATTAATAAATGTTATTGAATTTTCACAAAAGAAAACAACAAGCAACCATGTACAAACCAGATGGCACACAAGATTTTATATTCTGAGGGGTTGTGGATCACGGGGAACAGTAGTAACTTGAGGGGGGTCATTTGTTTTGGGTAAAAAACACAACAGACTTTGGGTGGTGAGAAAGGAAATGGCATGATTCAGGAGACCGGGAACAGAACCTCTGTCTTCCTGCTGCCGGAGCTGCTTCTCCCTTAGACCTGTCTGCCATGGGGAGCAGCTCGGCCAGCATCTGCATTTTTCACTCCCTTATCCTCTTCCATAGTGACACATTGCCTGGGTATAAATAGGCTGTATTGTTCTTTCTATGCTTGTATATTGCCCTTTTAAATGCCCTAAATTAATTGTGAAGTGTAATGTGTCTGTGTTATGTAAAACATAATTAGGTAGCATTGTATTTATTACGCTTATGTACAGTACATTCCTCAAATGTTTTGCTTGAATTGTTTTGTACATTTGTATTTGTAAAGTAAATTGATTCTTCCTTCCTTCTTGTAACCAGGATAACTATATGGTGTCCCTTGTAAATGAGCTTCTTGCTCAATGGGAATTTAACCATGTCCATTCATGAAAGGAATAAAAATCACTACTACTACTATTACAACTAGTGACAGGGGTAGTGGTTTTAACACTCGCTATTCTACCCCTGTTGCTATTCATAAATATGCGGTTCCTGCAGCGCGGTTCAGATGGCACTGTTCAGGAAATCCTATTGCAACCGGTTACCCATCTAATTGATGTCCATGCCTGTTCTGCACCCACCTCCTGAATGATGCATGGCCATGTTTACATGATCCCTCTTTGCACCAGTTCACATTCCACTGGAATGGGGCTGTGAGTCTAAAAGATGGGTGGCTGTTTGGCGACATCAACAGTGTCTCATTCTGCTGCTCTCAGAAACAGTAGTGAACATTTCTAGGCAAATAAACAAATGCAAATTTTTTTTCAGATCACCCAGCAAACAGACCCTTTCTCTCCATCCATCCATTCTCCTAATCACCTGTGTCTACTTCAGTCATTTGCAGTATCAGGCATTAACTCCTGCAAGCCCATCAGTGATAATGATGAGTAATGTTGTTGGCATTGTTATTAACATAACTAGAAGGAAAGCCTTTCTGTAGTGCTATGTTTTAATGCTCTCAACCAGTCCACCATGCCAGTTCCATGTTCTGACTGGGAGCACCATGAGAGAACAGAGGAGGATGCTGAGAGTGTCCCTTGTGAGTCGAAGCAAGTAGTCCAGCCTGTCCACATGGCTGCTTACACCACACCCTCTGACTGGCGTGCCCAACCATGAAGCAGCTTAGGGAGAGAAGTGATGACTGATTTACTGCAATTGGATAATTGTCTACGTAGCTACATGGCCACGTTTGCACCACAGCAACCCGAGCACTGGGGTAGCTGTGGTGTAAATGTGGTAGTTTAAATGGCACTTAGGTCTAGCCAGTGAATGTTTTGCTTGTAAAGCTTTTTCTTTTCATCAAACTACACACAGCCATAAGAACACGCAAATTACCTCCAGGTTATCAATGCTGTAATTAATGAAAACTTCAGTTGTTTCTTTGAAGTACAGCCCACCCAATCATCCCTCAGGAGTTTGCCAAACTATGAATGGAACCTTTACTAGTGCTCATTGGAAAAGAAATTCTCATCAGTACAGTTCTACTGTTGAAACAGAACTGTAAGCCATCACCACTGACTCAACTCTGAAGCATGAGCACCACAAGAGACATGGGGCATTCTGGCAAGGAAAGGAAGCAAATGAAACAGGCATGTAGATTCCAAGGGAACATAAAACAAGTAGGAGAATTTAGGAAAACATCCTAACAGCAAACAAAGAAAAGGACACACTTGGACTACAAACACAAATCAGAACACTGCACAGCATACTGTTTTCCATTTTGAGTGAAGTTCTCCTTCAGTAAAAGCATATCAAGTCTAAAGGAATTGTTTGAAGGATTAAATGGGGTGCGTGAGGGGTGGATGTTGCTGTGGAACATTTTGGAGTTTTAGGTTGGGTTAAATTTATTTACCCAGGATAGCCAAACTAAGATGCATTATTGCATTTTGTGCACTCCTTCTGCAGAACCAGGTTTATCACCTATCTTGGAGCATGTGGAGGTCTTTTTAAAGTCATACATTAGGCTAGTGGTTGTGCTCAGATACAAACAGATGTAACGTTACAGAGAAATATTGTGGGAATTATTGGATATATTATGTAAGAAGCGGTCATGATATATATGGAATTAATACATTTAATTATCTTTAATATGAATTTCAGGATCTAGAATCTGACATCAGAAAGCATCAATTTGATGTGAATAAGGAGCTGATACAAAAATACAAGGGCATCACATCCACAGAATTTTCTGAAAAACAAAATCACAGACAGTAGGCATAATATAGACTTAAACACTGCAATTTAAACCAAAAGAACGAGACTTTTTCTTTCTTTCTTTTTCTAAGTAACAAACTTAAGAAAAAATTAGAAAGAGTGTTTTTTGTTTTTAAGCAATGGTGCTATCTCTGTCTTATCTTTCAGAACCAGGGGATACTCTTGCCCCAAAAGAGAAAATCCTAAAAGACTCTCTCCATATAAGGAATGACCTCAGATTCCCCTCACCCACCACCACCACCAGTCTGCATAGATATACTTTTTTCAATGGCACAAAATTTGAAACATTAGCAACTCACATCATTCATGCTGGCAACATGCCAAGCAAGTGCATTTGAGGGGTCACCTGTAGCAGTTGATCTTAACTGTTTCCCTACCCTAACTTTGAATGTATGCAACATCTTCCTAAAGTTAAAGAACACACACACACACACACACTCACCTTGCCAAACATGTCACATGTCGTGTATTACAATTAAGGAAACTTCACACTTCATATATTCTGGAACTATTGGTAGATGTGAACTTGTCTGTTTTAAGAACTGAGGGGTGAAATTTGCAAGTACCACATGCAAAACATCCTGATGGTAAGTCAGAAGCCATGAACTGGTTGTTCTTCTCATTTGCTGGCGACTACTACCAACATGTCAGAAAGAGACCTACAAGGCAAATGAGCAGTGGATCTTTTCAAAGAGGCTCCATTTGTAGAATTGGAAAATTGTTTCTTATAATATATAATATATTGTTTTGAAAAAGGTTACAAAACTTAAATCAGAATAGTCAGTATAATCCATTGTACTCCTCTTAGCAATTCTGATTAGGTAATTCCTTTGTATTTCCTTGTGTGTTTCCAGATTGGCCAGTCCACAACCCCTGTAGAAATCTTTCTTTCATTTCTTGACTTCCAATGCCAAGTCAGCCTCCTTATTAAAATTTCTTTGAACTCTTAGGAATTCATGATGGTGTGGCAACTAGTGGCATGCAAAATGGTATTACAGCCTGACTGTTTACAAAACAGATCAATCCTCTAAAAGTACCAGCAGTGTTCTTCATAATCATCAGACAAAAAAAAAAAAATTAAAAACATCAGCTTGAGCTGAAAATATAAGGTTCAAGTTGGTTTGTTCAAGAAAGTTCACAAAGAGACCCAACTCCTCCTTGTCACCACACCACATCATTAATATGTCATCTATGTAAAGTTTCCATTGGTCAATCCTATTGTAAAAGGATTGACATCACAATCATAGATATTTTCTATCTCCCACTCCCAAGGCACAATTGTAATAGTCGGGGCAGATGTAGCCCCCATTGCCACTTCTTTAGTATGTAGCTAGAAATCTCTCTGGAATAGGCCAGCCCGGTGGTGCTGAGGGTTGAGGCACTGGACGCCACACCTCGTGTCACACCAGTGACCCGGGTTCAGGAACGAGCCTGGGAGCTGGGGGTCGGCAGGGGAGGGAGTAGGATCGAGCATCCGGAGGACAGCTCTCCTCTCCCTGGGGTGGGATCCAGGGGTATTCCGGCGCAGTGGTGACCTCCGGTGGAGGCCGGAGGAATTGCTGCTGTGGGGAGCACATCGGGGAGGGCCTTGCGCCAGCTGGCGTCTACTGTGGCTCCGTGTTGTGGCGTCATTGCATAGGGCAAGCGGAGGGGCAGAAAGGAAGGAAAAATTCCTCGGCATGTTATTTTCATTAGCCGGGCCTCGGGCACTGCCTGGCTTCAGCCTTGATGCTCCCCTGATCGAGACCCCCCGATCCCACGTGGTGGTTGTGTACCTGCTGTGGTGGATCGCTGTGCAGGATCGAGGAAGGGGTAAGAGCCTGGGGTGTGGGGAAGAGTAAGGGCTAAGAGGTCAGGCTGGACTGGGGGGAACCATAGGTAACACCCCCCCCAGCCATGGAGGAACTATAAATAAATAAATAAAATAAAAATTAAAAAAAATAAATCTCTCTGGAAGAGAAAGACAAGGTCAATACATGCTGTATTCAGAACATCATATTAGAAAGTCTTAGAAGGTGTCTTCTTAGTCAGTGCAAATGTCCAGCAACAAATGCAAAGCCTGGAGTCCACCATCTTGTGGAATATTTTTATACACAGACTCAATGTCTATCACAACCAGAAGCCATTCCAGCTCAAGCTGCATATCCCCCTGTATGCTCAATTTGTCAGTCATATCTCTGACAAAAGGCAGGAGCTACATCACTAGATCTTTGATATAAGTATCAACAAACTGAGACAATGGCTTAGTGAGGGGAGCTGATACTTGCCAAAACTGGAGATTTTGGAGATCACTGACTCTCTTATGAACCTTGGGAACATGTAGATGATTGCTGTAATGGGGTTGCGACCGACAAGAAGTCTTGAACTTGTAAAGTGGTCATATATTGTCACAGAACTCCTGCAGAAAAATATCAATCCTCCCTTTAAAAGGTTTGTGGGATCTGACTTCAGTTTCTGGAAAAGTCAGAAATGATAGGTCTCAGAAGTGCAGGACTCTGTGTCCATACAGTAACAACCACTGATATATCTTGTCAGCCAGTTTGATACCACCAGATATTTTGATATAATTTTGTGGCAAAATCTGATTACATTTACATGATTGCAAATTTGTTGGTAATGCTTTAAATTTTAAACACTAACCATTCAAAATGTGAATTTCTTCTTCTTTTTTTAGTATGTATTTTACCTCTCCATCAGCTTGGCTGCCTTCAGTCTGGCAACCACCCATCTCTGTCACCTATGCCAAACTCCAGAGAGCCTCACTTACCTGTCCCATGGGGAAACCACCCATATGGGGCTGTTAGGTAGAAATCTCCTAGTGGAATCTGAATTGATTGGCAGTGGGGCTGTTTGTGTCAGGCAGATGGACAGTGCAGGACCCAACTGTGCTGCCATTATCCTACCAAGCCATGTGTTTCAGTCCATATTTTATCCCTTCTTGTCATGCTTGGCAATGAAGGCATGGTTATGCATGCAACAGGTATGTTTGCTACAAAGCCCCTAGCATCTCTCTTGCCACCGCCATCACTGCTGAGCTTGCACCCTCTGGAACTTCCTGGTGGTGCTCAAGCAGTGGTGATTGGTCTGCCACCCTCCCAGGGAGAGACCATCTCCTTGGTATGCTCTGCCTCCACCAGGCCAGCCCCCAACAACACAGGCTTATGCATGAACCCTACTTGCCATATATCATGAACAGTAGCCCCACCACTGTGCCAATGGGCTACAAAACTTAAAAAAAACTAACACAAATGGTATGAAAGTAAGGCAAATCCCTAATGAACTGCCAAACATCAAACAGTAGTTCCTTACAGTTTTTGAAAAACCTCAGAAGATTTCTTTGATCTTTGATTTACATAAAAGTGGGAGTCAGGAGGAGTCAGGCAACTACAGACCAGTCAGTCTGATGTGTATAGTTCAGAAACTGTTGGAGTCTATACTGAAGGAAAGGATAGTGGAGTTCCTGTTTTGGAGTCTGTAATTAAACGGACACTGTGAACCCCCTACAGCCTCAAATTTGTTCCTAGTTAAAAAAAAACATTTTATGATTACATACATTCTGTAAAGACTGGTGATGGTGATGTAGCTGGTTGTCTGATTCTGATTCCTTTTTTTTCTAAAATGAAAAACAGATGATCCACCATACTGGTGTTACCACACAAAAATGTGAGTGTTTACTTTCCTTTATCAATTTCCTCTGCATCTTTCCTGGACTTGGTAACATCCCACACAGTCTAGCCACTCATGATGCAGTTGAGGAGAGAAAATTATTGCATCTTAACTAGCTGCACTGTTTGGGGGTCTTCATAATATTCAGGAAGTATATAATAATAGCTGATCAAGGATTTGAAACAAAACAAGGTTGGCATAATTACACCATTACCATGTATTCAGTTCTACTAAGAAAGTAAGCAGATAAAACAATCAACAACATCAATGAATTAAAGGAAGATATGATATCTTAAAATGTGGGTGTTCAACAAGAAAAATATGATGAGAAAAGGACAGGAGCAGAGATGAAAATGGCTCAGAACTAGCAGAGAAGCCAAAGTAAATCCAATATGAGAACAAGCAACAGCAAACTTAGCTACACCTCAGACCATGAAAACCAGCTTGTGAGGGGTGCTACCCACTAATAAACTTTTAGTTTTCATCATAATCTAGCGCTGAATTATTTCACAGTCTGGAGGTGTAGCTGAATTTTCTGTTGCTCGCTCTCACAATGAGAAAAGGGTTGACAGTGTTCCTTTAAGAAAAGGATAGTTGTGTTCCTGGAGGCCAACAGCCTGCAGGATTCTAGACAGCATGGATTTACTAGTGAGAGGTTGTGCCAAACGAACATGACTGGATTCGTTGATTGGGTGACAAAGGCCATGGATAAGGGTCAGGCAGTTATCGTCTTGTACCTAGACATCAGCAAAGCCTTCAGTTCAGTCCCACATGGGAGACTGATAAAGAGGTTGGGTGATCTGGGGTGGAGAAAAAGATTTCAGTGCTGGTGAAAAATTGGTTGAGTGGGGTATCCAGATGGTTAACCTAAATGGAGAACCCTCAGGGGAATGGAAGTCATGAGCAGGGTTCCCCAGATATTGGTTCTAGGATAGTTTCTCTTTAACATATTTATTTGTGATATAGGGGAGGGGGTTTAGTGACAGATATGCCTCTTTGCAGATGACACAAAGCTTTCTGGAAAAGTGGGCACTGAGCAGGAAATAAGAGCAGAAAGAAAGATATGGAAAATCTGAAGAGATGGAGGAGAGTGTGTCAGCTGAAAAGTAATGCAAAAAGTGCAAGGTAATGTTCATAGAGGCCAAGAAGCCAAAAATGGAGTATTAAACGAATGGGGTGGTAGTGGAGAGAAAGTCAGAAAAATGGGTCCACAGGCTCTTAAAATGGAGAACATGATGGTATCAGCACAACATAGTAGAGCTGTAGCCAAGGCAAATTGGATTTTGAGGTAAATAGAGATAGGGATCACAAACAGAAGGAAAGAGGTAGTACAGCCCAAGTAGAGTTCCCTGGTTTTCCCTCACTTGGAATATTGTGTGTAGTTTTGAAGACCATACTTGAAGAAGGGCAGGGACAGGTTGATGGTGGTGCAGAGACAAGTAGCCAAAATGATACAGAATCAACAAAGATGGTCCTATGAGAAGTGTTTGGAGTATCTAAACATGTACTCACTGAAGGACAGGAGATAAGGGGTGAAATTACTGAGATATTCAAGTACTTCTGCAGAATAAATAAGGTAGAAAGCAACAAGTTGTTCATGGTAACATAGGTGCAATGGGTAACTCCCTGAAACTGGTGGGGGGAGGTTCAAAAAGGATGTCATGAAGCACTGTTTCACAGGAAGAGTGGTGGCAGACAAGAACAGGCTTCTGAAGGAGGTCATAAGGGCTGAAACAGTGATACGGTTAAAAGACAGATGGGACAGACACATGGGTATAGTGCGTAAGGTGAAAACTGTTGGGGGAGATTGGGAAGACTGTCAAGGGTAGTGTCCCAACATCAGGCAGGCCTGGGCAGACTGGACTGGTGGTTAAACCTTTATCTCCCATCATTTTCTATATTTCTTTGTGACAAAACTGGAAAAATAGCTATTTTCTCAAATTTGGTAGTAGATAGTACAGAAATAAAACCCTGAGAAATATAAGTACAGTATCATTTTGAATATCAGAATTGATTGGATGACATGAAATTAGTTCAATTAATCTTAAATTTGTATAAGTGGAATTAAAACATTCAGAAGGATATTCAGTTTGGAGACATGCTACTGATTCATCAAACAGGGATGTTCATAAAATAGGGGGTCTTTGGATCAAGAGTGTACTGCACCTACTGCAACAGATCACTGAGCAGTGCAAAAATGATCTTTCAATGTAACACGCATTGAACTCTATTGCATCAGTACAATATTATATGGCTATAGTAGTAATATGATATTTGTCCATGAGAGAGAGTCAATTACTAACAACTGGCATTAAACCTGTAGTTTGCATTGATCAGAGGAATAGGGACTGCTGCTATGGCCTGGTGCTTGGAATTCCAAACTGACAGCACAAAAGCAAGGATGCAGCTCTCAGTCCACCAGAAGTACATACCACACTGGTGTCTCTTGCAAAACTTTGTTTCATTTCAAAATGATGCAAATCAAGATAGCTACAGTGCTCAGACATGTAAAAATGCAAAAGGACCCACTGTAGCTCCAACATTGCTCTCAGTTTGAATTTCTGAGTACAAGACTGGTCTATACAAACTGCAAACTGCAGGTTTATTGCCATTTATTAGTACATAATTCAGGTAACACTTTAAGTTTTCTTAACTACACTGTAGTTGCAATGTAACTATATTGTAACTGCATTACAATTGCAATGTAGTAACATGCAACATGAATGTAATTACAGTGTAATTGCTCCTGTGTAATTAATGACTACCTACCCTGCAGTTACATTGAAACTGGCACTTAAAATAAAGTGTGACCATAACTGATTCTCTCTCTCTCTCTCTCTCTCTCTCTTTCTCGTGGATCAATACCATATTACAATTACAGCCATATGAATACCAGTGTGTCGTGTACTTTGGGGAACTGAGTGCTGGATTTTTTTCCTTTAGTGAGTTTGCATTGGTATTGCAAAATGTGGTGATGGCATATTTTGCATTCTATTCTGGCATGCTTAGAATGTGTGCTTTGTAACATCATGGACACAGCAATGATTTTAGTTGTCAATGACTGATGCTATCTTGAATTATATGTAATGGAGAACAAGTAGTTTAGTGGCTAGTTTCTCTATTATTACAAGCATTTGCCAATGCCGAATGTTCACCACTGGTATTGCTGTTGTACCAGGCCTTGCTTGTAATATTTTTACTATATATTTATTCAGGATAGAGCAGATGAGATGCAATATCTCATTTTCAGTGGTGTCCTGCTTTTACACATTGTTAGATCATAATTTCCCAGGAAAGGGTGGCTGAGAGGCAATATTCTACATTTAAGTGGGCTCCCACATTTTGACACCAAATATCGAACAGTCTTTTTATGACCTGATGTTATGATCAAACAGGTGGAATTTTAAAATCCCATCCGAAAGATGATTTTGCTGTGCGACTGTGGAAAAATGTCACCTGCCATGTTCAGTAGGGTAAGACAAGGGATATGCTGAAAATTAGGGTCAAAATCTGCAAAAATAAAGTTATGAGTAAATGTTGTAACAATTTGTTTCCTCATAACTTCACTTGCTTTTTTCACATTTTACCCCAAATTTTCAACATAATCTTTTATGATCACTCCTTCTGAGCATGTCATTTATAAAACAATGGCAGAAATGTCATTTTGCACCACAAGTGCTACAACACATTTTGGGTAGAATTTGTGAAATGACAATTGTCACATTCATGAGGTGGTGTGAAAAATGGCTATGTTAAAGTTCCAGTAAAAATATTGAAAATTACCACAGTTACGAGTGTGTGTTGAAAAATTATAACATAGACTCATAACTTTGTTGTTTTCTCATATTTTTGAACCAGATTTTGAACATAGTCTTTTTATGACCCCACACAGCCTTCTTATAAGCCCACTTCATGAACAAGGGCAGAGAAAATTTCCAAATCCTGCCCAAAAGGTGATTTCGCACCACAAGTGTTTATTTTTTTATTTTATGTTATTTATTTAACAAATCGGAAAGAGCTTTGAACCAAGGGCTCCCTTACAGAGGTTCCTCGTTAAGTCACAAGAATAACAAATTACAATGGTTTCAGTAAGTAGTACAACATGAGGAAAGTAATTACATAAATAAAATAATAATATGGCAAGATAAATATTGTGTCAAAAGCAGCCAGTGGCCTTGTCTGAAGAGGGGTGGAAGGGATTACAATGAGAGAAGGATGGGGGGATTGGGGGGATGGAAGGAGCAAAATAAGAGCAAGGAGGGAGCTGCCACAATGTAACACAGTGTGAAAACACATTTTGGCCAGAACTAGAAAAATGACAGCTATCATGTTCATGAGGTGCTATGAAGAAATGGCTATGTTGAAAATTTGGGGTCAAAATATTGAAAATTACTAAAGTTACAAGTATGCATTTGTAAATCTCAACATAGATTCATAACTTTATTTTTTAATATTTTTACCCTAAATTTTCAACACAGCCTTCTTATGACCCCTCCTCATGAACAATGATGGAGAAATGTTCAACTCCTGTCTGAAAGGTGGTTTCATGCAGCGACCAAGAAATCCTCTTTCAGGATGTGAAAACATATTGTGGCCAGGATTTGAAAAATGATAGCTGTCACGTTCATGAAGTACTGTGAAGAAATGGTCATGTGGAAAGTTTGGGGTCAAAATATTGAAAATCTTCAGTTATGAGCCTGCATTCATACATTTCAATGTAGGCTCATAACTTTGTTTTTTTAATATTTTTACCCCACATTTTCAATATAGCCTTCTTATGACCCCACCTCATGAGCAAGAGAAGCAAAAATGTTCAACTCCTGCCCAAAAGGTGATTTCACACAGTGATTGTGAAAACACCTTTCAGGGCAGGTTTGCCTAATTTCACTGCCATTGTTCATGAGGTGGGGTCCCAAAAAAGGCACGTTGAAAATTTGGGGCAAAAATATTCAAAAATGACCAAGTTATGCCACAAAGTTCAAAACCCCATTGACATACATTGAACCACATACCTGATTTCCTCAGTTCATGATCCAGCATTGAAGAGTGTAGATATATCTGTGGTCCAGAGAGGATTATGGTGCTGGACCCCTGGTGGGTAAGTAAGGGCTTAGAGGGGTGTGAGTGGTGGGTGCTGAGTGGGAGGGTTGAGTGGGGGGCAGTAACGACATCAACAGACATTGATGGAGATTTTTCCTTTTTACAGGATTTAAAAAAAAAACACTATGAGGGATGGTTTTCTTTATTTCTGGTGATGACACTGGAGGATTGGGCACCCCCAGTGTCAGGCACAGAATATAAAGGTTATCCCCCCAGTTCTTCAATTTCATCCTGATATTGCGATAGACAGCACCACCTCTATTGAGTGATAGGTGCAATGTTGGGGTAAATAAAAGCGCACTGATTTTTAAACATACAGTATATACCCCTTAATATGTGTAACTTTTATTATTAATTTCCTGTTCAAAAGGGATGCAGAATTAATTATTATAGTGGAGGGCTTCAGGTCACTTGTTTGAGTTTTCATACATTTTCTCTGATGATATGTGGCATATGTGAGTCTCTACATTTTAACTGCTCCATAAGAAAGGATTGTATGAAGTCCCAGGTATTAAGCATGTCTGTCTCTAACAGCAGCACATCTACAAAATGTAAATTTTGTTTCCTTTGGTTATTTTCAAGAGTTTCAACTTTGAATTCAAGGCAATAGAATCTTTCATAAGATATACAGCGAGAGCCAAAATGGTGTTTATTTTCATTTTTGTCAGTATGCTCTTTTTCGTCTCTTTCATACCAATAGTGTTCTCAACAATTAGGGATTCATTTTTAGTCAAAAGTGTTTTCAATATGAGTAAAGACTGGCTCCATCTTTTCATAAGCTCTCTTGTTCCTTTTGAGAAGAATGGACTTTAGATGTAGCAACTAACTTTGAACTTTTCAATATTTTGATGAAAGTTGTCTCAGCTCCCACAACGTCTGTCGAAGAACAGCTCTGTTCTGCTGCAGTAATAGAGATACCACGTGTACTTGAATGAAATAAAAAAGTCCACACCCTTTCAGTTTCAGCAGCGAGACTTGCATTTTATGGGGCTTGGATTGGGCTTGGGAGGTTGGCAATTACGGTGGCAGCTGCAACAAACATCAATGAACAATTTTCTCTTTTGCAGGGTGTATTTAAAAAAACTATGAGGGATTTTTTTTTATTTCAGGTGGTAACACTAGGAGATTGGGCACCCCCAATGTCAGTGTTATGCTTGTGGGGTGGTGGGGTGGTGGGTGCTGGAGTGGAGGGTCAGTGAGGGATAGTAGGTGTAGGGTGGCAACAGACATTGATGGATGGTTTTGTTACAGGGTGTAATTCAATCTCAGCAGGCTGATCATGACAGATCAGCTGTGCTTGCTGGGCGGCGGTTATGTAGATCAAAGAAAGAACTGACCTATGATTGAGTCATCTCTCTCCTTTGAAATACATGAAGTTTCCACCCAGCAAGCCGGAACAGTGTCATGATCAGCCTGGCTGATGATTGGTGTGACACTGACAAGCCCTTTTGTAGACCACTCTGCATTGGACTAAGTGTCACACCCCTCAAAAACCACTTTCCTAACAAAATAGAGAATACTAGTTGGGTAACCATGCACAACCAGCCTGTGCTGCCACAGAAGAATATTTTTTTTTCTAATTAATTAGAACTAATTAATTCTAATTACATCAAACCACAAGAGTGAAGCTTGAGGGGTCCAGTGCAATCAGAAGCCCAAGGTGGCAACTCAGGCTGGTTGGTCATGTGGTTGCCCAAGCAGTATTTTTTTATAGTGTATAGTTCATTTATTTTAGTTTTTATAAAAAAAAGTGTTTTCACAGCACTCCTGCAGCAGGCAGGTAGTTTCAATTCAGAACTTGAACTGATTGCTGTGTGTGCGACAAGACAGTGAAAAAAACAGCTGCCTCAAGGACTTCTGATCAGCTGGAACCTTGTTGTACCACAGAATGGTACAACCGCACTCCATGACATTTGAACTGTGATACAACAAGGTTTCAGCTGGCATGGAAATCGGTAAATCAATCCAAAACAAACCCTCCCTAACTATACACTGTAAACCATGTGTGACTTAATTGCTTTTCTAGTATTGCCCCACCTCCAATCTGCTGGGGAACAAGGTAAGACATTACTTATCTTTGCTATAGGGTTTAGGTAGACTGTATATGCAGATTAGGAGAGTGTGTGTTGTCTTTCTTTTTCTTACAGGTGTTCCTGGGAAGACAGAAGAAAAGACAAGAAGAGGAGGAGGGGCTCATCGGAGTTCCTCATCAGTGCTTTAGTGTGTAGAAATTTAAAGTACTGTGGTGTTATTGTTGTTATTACTGTATTAACCCTTTCCTTCCACAGGTGTGGTTGTGGGGGTAGGGAGGAGGCAGTAATGTGGTATTTTAATGGTGTGTGGTTGCAGGTTGCCCAAGGTTGGGGAAGTCCCTGGGTTGTTTTTGTTTTGGGGGTATTAGGTTAGAAGCAGATAGGTTTTCCATAGAGGGTTAGGGGGGGATAGACAGGCTGTGGTCCTGAATGGCCATTGGGACTGCAGTGCTGATCTATCAGGGCTATGCTCTGGATAGTTCTACCAGAGCCACTAGGCATCCATAGTAAGTGGATAGTGTAGAGGCTGATATGTCAGCTAAAGGCCTCTAGGCCCTTAGTGCTTGCACATGGTAGGAGGGGGCCTGATCACCCCCCTCCGCAGGTAGCACATTGGGTGGGATGGCCTAAGGCCAGGTAAATAATGACTGCGGACAGTCATTTTCCTGGTCAAGGGCGAGTGTAACCCCCTTGCTATACGGGGTTACTAGAATCCCAGTAAAACCTAGTGGTAGGCAGGGAAGGCAGCTTGTGAAACTCCAGTTAAATGGGTTTCACACTGTCTCACTCTGTTCTCAGTCTCAGCTGAGACTGAGGGATGACATCACCAATAGAACTTTCACAGCTGCATGAGCCACATTGGAATCTGCAGCAAAGGGAGTTCGATAGAACGTTGGGAGTTTTGAAGTCAGAGTCTGCAGTTTGTCTTCGGTGAGTGAGTGTGAAGTAGGGAGCTTGCTGTTAAAGCAGCTCAGTGAAGGCTCTAGGAGCCTCAGCCCTGACAGAGGGCTACTTTTAAGTAATAGGGTGTGTGTCTCCACCTTAAAGAGAGACACAGAAGATTACTGAAGTGGTGGAGACCGCTGTTTTCAGGTCTCAGTGCCCCCTCCCTCCGGGGATGAGAAGGTTTCCCTGCAGATTCCTGGGGCAATCCCCTAGTTCTGCTTGTGGAGGAAAAGCTGCCTGTTCATTCCAGTATTTATTTGGGAGAAAAGAAGATTTGTGAGTCACCTGTGGGGCACCTGCAACGAGAGGGTGAGTGTCTGCTCTGGCTAAAAGGGCCTATGTTTTTCACCCTGGGACTTGTGTGACAATGTGGGGATTGAACTACTAAATATTGGGAAGCCTAGAGTAATGGGCTAAGCAAGTTAAAAGTAGTTTCAAGTCCAGAGTGTGTTGGGATGCAAATAATATGTAGAGGTGATGTGACAGACATCTACCCTTAATCTACATTTGGAAGTTCAGTAAAGGAATTGTTCAGTTTCCAGGGAAATGGCCGGGTATGGGCTTTGGGAGATGGAGGTGGGTGGCTCCCCATCTTTAGTGACCAGGTCCACTTCTACGGATTTTTTCTGTGGTTTTCTACTTTGCCTCAGGCACTTGGCCAGTGATGGGGGAAGTACCCAGACATGGGATTGTAAGGAAAATTCTCTCTAGGAGTCGCAGACTCTAGTGTGGTTTGGGGAGCCACGACAGGATAATTGGTTCATTCTTCCAATGGACCGTGAACAGGATAATTGGTTCATTCTTCCAATGGACCGTGAATCAAGTGGCCGTCGGGGGAGCCGGGACAGTGGGGAAAACCCAAGTGTGTACAAGTCGGGCTGTGTACCCAAAGCTGCGTGCAAGTCCGGGCTGTGTGCCTGGTGGGTTTAGAACCTGAGGGCTGGAAATAGTGGTAAAGTGTTCTGTAGTCTCTAATCTGCATTACCAGGAAATGTAGCCCCATGGGGGTCCGTCTATGCTTTGCTTGTTCAGCAAGGATGTGAATAAAAGCCACACTGAAGAATCCCATTCCTGGTTCTGGACATTACAGTTATTGCTTCCTGTGTTCGGATTTACTTGGGTGCCCCTGTACAGAGTAGCCAAACCTAGGCTCCCCTGTGCCGAGTAACCTTATCCTCCCCGAACCCAGTCCCCACCAGGTACTGCTGTCAGCTTCAACAGCATGCCACCTGTCATTTTGCTAAAAAGGCAGGGGTGAGGGGTTACATAGGAGAGTTGTAGCACCCCCTATAGTTAAGGTTGAGAAGGATGTTTTTATTTTAAAGGTTGCTTTTACTGAAACAATCAACAACTGCTAGGTGATCTGAGAATCTTGAGCACTGAACATTCTATTTGCAACCCTTTTGAACAAGAACTGTCAGGTTCCAAGGCAAACAGTCTGTTTTACCTATGGCACTGCTTGAAACATTCGCAAGGTACTGATCCTGCTCATTTTTTCAATCAATGGTGGTCCCCAAGGGTTTGAAATCTTTTACTTTTGCTTTTCTGTTTTGTCAGAGTCTAGTATGATTTTTAAAGAGGTCTGCAATAAGACTTGGTTACTGAAAACCTACCATTTTTCTTTTGAAAGAAATGACTGCAGTGGAACACCTACTGCAGCAGCAGGAGTACTTCAGCACATTCATTTTAAAAAGAAACTCTGCTTAAACTCCCCAGGGACATGGGTTAAAGATGTTGAACCTAGATGAGGTTGTCCATCTGCTTTAAAGGTAGTAGCCTGGGAAAAGGCACTACTTCTTGTGTCATTGGCCAGGCTGTGTGTGCTGTATGAAGCAGTCAGTTTGTTCTGTATGTATCCTAGCTTGAGTTCTTAACCCTTTGGTGACATGTGAAAATTACACTCCAGAAGCTTGCTGTCTGTAATTTGTACTGATATATGAAGTTCAACTGAAATCTGTTCATGTGAAAGACTAGAATTCTGACCAGAAGTCATATCAGTTCAAGTTTTAAAAAATGCACTTGACAAACGAAAGACCTCCTCAGTACTGGGAACAAAACAAATTCTTGCCTGTGTCATTATTTATTTTTATGTTTGCTTGCACGCATGAGCAAGAAACATAATGCCATCATCGGAGTTTTTGGAGGTGTGTCACCCCCTCTTCCAATTCAGTCAGTGTGTTGGCAGTCGCGGCTCCTGTCCACCAATGCATGCTGGACCTGTCTATGACAAGCTCCAAAATGCAGTGGCATACAGTTGAAAGGGGGAGCTACGCTTCAGTGAGCAGTGAAAAGATATCGCCTGCTCATGCGCAGCTCCCCCTACACACACACACGCACACAGAAACGCACGCACGCATACTGCGTACTGCCCCCCCAGGCACACACGATAGCTGACGGGTTGCCCAATCCTCGCTGGCTTGTGCTGTGCTCCCCAAAGTTTTCCACATGCCACGCCGGTGCCCACCCCAGCATTGGCAACTCATAGAGAAGCCGACGGGGTGCCCAACTCCATCGGCTCCACTGTCCTCACCCTCCCCGAGGCTGGTGCCACGCTGGGAGCCCACCCCAGCGTGGCATCTGATCATATGGCCGACGGGGTGCCCAATCCCCGGCCGGCTCCATGGCCCCTCCCCAGCTCTGTACACGCTGGGAGCCCACCCAGCGTGGCAAACGCCCCACGCCGCTACTGAAAACCCTGAAAATTAAAACTGTCCTCGGCGCTTCTCCCTGGCCCCCACAACCCGCACTCACCCACTGCACACCCCACCTCCCACACCCCCTTACTCCCATACTTACCTCCGGAGTCTGGTGCGACGATCTCGGTGGACCGGGAACACGTCTGCACTCTTCAAAGCCGACCGCGAACTGAGGAAATGCCGGTAAGCTGTATAATGGGCTAGATAGGGGTTTTTCAACTTTATTGCATATCTCAGGCATTTTTTGGAATTTTTGCACCAAATTTTCAACATGGGGTTTTTGGGACCCCTCCTCATGAATTCTTGCACTGTCATGGTGTTACTCAGGCCCGAAGGGTGATTTCGCAGCCACTGTGAAAATCACCTTTCGGAATCATTAATGAAACAACACTGCCAGTGTTCATAAGGTGGGCTCTCAAAAAGCCTATTTTGAAAATTTGGTGGAAAAATTCCTAAAAATGACTGTTTTACGAGAGTGCGTTGTGCAGTTCCTACGCACGCTCATAAGTTCGCTAATTTTCAATATTTTCACTCCAGATTTTCAACATTGCCATTTTACCACACCTTCTTATGAGTAGTATAGCTGTCATTTTCACATCTCACCCAAAATGTGTTTCCGCCATGTAGCACAAATGGCAGTCGATAAAGAAATCAATGTACAGGACAAATTAAGAAAATCACAGTGGCACTGTTCATGAGCAGAGCTCTTAAAATTATGTTGAAAATTTGCAGAAAAAATTCTCAAAATGACTGTTTTAAGAGCTGCACATAGTTCCTACTCAGCACTCATAAGTCTCTAATTTTCAATATTATTTCCACATTTTCAACATTGCCATTATACCACACCTCCTTATGAGCAGTATAGTTGTCATTTTTCACATCTTGCCCAAAATGTGTTTCCACCCATGTAGCGCACAATGGCGCAGTCGATGTCGAAATCAATGTATGGGACACATTAAGAAAATCATGGTGACACTGTTCATGAGCAGAGGTCTTAAAATGGCTATGTTGAAATGGTGAAAAAATTCTAAAATGACTGTTTCTGGCGTCATGCGCAATTCTATGCATGCTCGTGAGTTATAATTTAATAGTTTCACTCCAGATTTTCAACACTGCCATTTTATTACACTTCCTTATGAACAGTACAGCTGCCATTTTATATGTCACCAAAATGTGTTTCGCACATGTAGCGCACAATATGGTGCTGTTGGTGTGCGAAAGCAATGTTTGGGACAGATTAAGAAAATCACAGTTACACTGTTCATGAGCAGAGGTCTTAAAATGGCTATGTTGAAAATTTGGTGACAAAAGTCCATAAAATGACTGTGTTACGAGTGAGCATTGCGCAGTTTCCACGCACCCTAGTAAGTTCATGACTTTGTAATATTTTCAGTCCAGATTTTCACCAGTGGCATTTTTCCACACTTCCTTATGAACAGTACAGCTGTCATTTTTCACAACATGGCCAAAGTGTGTTTTCACACTTTCAGTGCAGAGATGCGTGGTCACTGTGGGAAATCATTGTTCGGGACAGATAAAGAAAATCACAGTGACACTGTTCATGATCGGAGGCACCAAAATGCCTGAGTTGACAATCTGCTGTAAAAACCCCAACCTAATTATATTACGGGTGTGCGTTGCACAGTTTCTATGTACGCTCATGACTTCACCAGTTTTTTAATATTTTATTGCAGATTTCAACATTGCCATTTTTACACCCCCATGAACAGTACAGCTGTCATTTTTTACATCCTGTTCGGAATGTTTTTGCACCTGTGATGCTAAATGCCATAGTCGATGTGCATAAGCAGCTTTCAGCTAACAAACTGATATTGCTACTGTTCATGAGGTGGGGTCACAAAAAAACCATGTTGAAAATTTGGAGTGAAAATACCAATGAATGCCTGAGGTATTTGGGTTTCCAACCACAACGCCCAACCCTGTAGAGAATGACAGGCATCAGGGGTGTGACTTGGGATTCTTGCCTGTAATGCTCATACCATTCCGCACCCTGCAGCCAGTAAGAGGCATCAAGGCATGCCTTGGACTCTTCGGCCCCAAAGTTCACCCCATTCTCCTATATCGCACCCATCTCACCGTATTTCCTAACGGAATGGAGTGCGCATAAGGGCCAAAGACCCCAAGGAACACCATGACACTTGTCAGTGTCTGCAGGGTGGGGTGTGGTGAAATGGCATGGCCGTTATGCCTGATGACCCAAAGGCACACCCCAATGCCTGTCACTCTCTGCAGGGTGGTGGTGGTGTTGGCTTCAGTTCAATACTTCACTGCCATTCCTATTACGCAGTTCTGTAACTTCTACACTACCACTGCCAATGCCAGCAAGCAAACATTCGGCATTGACAAATGCTTGTTCTTACTAGATGTATGATAGGGAGTTAACTTTTCCCAGGAGATCTGAAAGCAGCGGTGCAACGAAAAATGAGCAAAAAATTTGACCCTACCTTTGTTTTCACAATAAAAGATTACAGGCATTTCCCAATTTTTTTTATGGTAAACTTTTTTAGTTCTAACAAACTTTGAGTATTTTATTAATGTTTTAATTTATTTTTTCTTAAGAAAAAAGATAGCCACCACATTTGGCTTAGAAATACCATTTTAAACATAAGAATCCAATTGAAGAAATGAAAGGAAAAGTGAGACTCGAACCCAGGGACCTTGCCAAACATAAACATATTAATGGTTAGGATAAAACAAAATTCTCATGGTGTGCTGCACAGTCAGTACCCAGAAAAACAAATTTGACAGGTATGCTAATATTTTTATAAACTGTAGCTGAATCTAGCTTTTTGGAAAAAAAATGTTTTGCACTGCTGCTTTAAAGAGCTAGTGGAGCCAAAACAGGCAGACAGGAAAATAATACAAATTCAAAGAAGTAGTCAGCTGTAACTTTGTATTTCTGAAGTATTTTTCTTTTTCCTTTTGCTCATTGGAAAGTCTTCTAAGTGGCAATAATGTGCTGGATATATGGAACAGGTCTTAGCCTGGCAGCTGACATATTGGGCGAAGCAACAATATCACTCTCCCATCAGGCCTTAAAAGGCCACTCTTCCTGGACTGTTCCAGGATTCGTTCTTTGTTGCGGCCAGAGGCATCGCCTTCTTTGACTCAGACCTGTCTTGTTTTCCTTGCACCTCCGGCCACTCGTCCTCGTCTCGCTGTTCTGCCTTTTCTCTTCCCTCCCAAATTCCCATTCCCTTCCCTTGTACCTCGTTCCTTGGTCTCTTTCCCCCATTGTTCACTTTTTCTCACGCATATATTTTTCCCCTCCTCAGCACTGCTGTTGCCTCTGCTTTGGCGCGTCCCCATTGAGCTTGCTCTCATTGCGCCCACCCACTCCAGTGCTGTGGGGCTCCATGCTGTTCTGCTCCTCCTAGCTGCTTCTCTTCTCCCTGTGTTGACTTTTGGGGATCTCTCACTGCTCCTCCCCATTACCCTACCAGCACTTGGTGTGCCATCTCCTCCACGCCTAGCTTTCTCCTCACTATGCCCTTCTTTTCCTGGCCTCGGTGCTCCCCTCTTTGGGTGATCCGCATCGCCCATTCTCCTCATTCACTTCCCTGCTAGGCCAGTCATCTGTCCTCTGCTGCCGCATGCTGTTTACCCTCTTGGCATTCACTCTCATCATGCATACCTCTCCTCCAGTTGTGCAAGCCCATTGAACTCTTTATTCTGATGCTGCTGCCCTTTCTTGAATGTCACAGTTTGTGTCTTTCTAAATTCTGCTTATTTGATGGACAAGTGTGGATTTCTTTCCATACTGCTTTCTGGTATGCATGGCACATCCCATCCTTCATTCTACGGCACTTCATTGGTTCGAGTCTGAACAATTCACATTTATTCACAGTGCCCATACTTGTTTCTTTACTTTGTTCAAAATCATTTTCGGCATTACATACTATCTGTGAACCATTCTCTGTGTTGATAAGATTGTCACTTCCCAGTATATTATCCTTCATTGTGGCATTGGCAGTGCTTGTTCTCACTGCAGGTTTGTTGTATGGATGTTCACATTCTCTTAATCTCTTCCTGCTAACATCATGATTTTCATGTAAATTATTCTCCGGCACTCTCTGAATCTGTCTTTGCTTGGTTTCATATACTGATTCAATAATAGTCCTGTGTTCCTCAACAGATTGTATGTGAAAACTCAAGTCTTAATGCAAAGTCATCCAGCCAATCCTAATTGACTCTACGCTACCTGTGTAGCAAGCTCGTGCTTTGCTATTCTCACCTCTAGTGAGCTCGGACCTCATTCTCCTGCCTCACTCGTTTGCCCCATCTTGCCTTGGTTATGCCATATGCGCTTTCTTTCTTTCATCCTGCCTGTGCTTCCCCTTCATGGGCGCATATTGTCTCACCTCTGGATATGCTTCCCAATGGCGGGCACTCGCCCATCTCCTCTCATTCCCTCTGCCCTCCCTTCCACTCCTTCTCTGACTTCTACTTTCTTTTGGGGCTTCCTATCCTGCCATACCACCATACCCTACTCATTCAAATCACTAATATTCCTCCTGCATATTGCCCTGCTTATGCATCTCCTTTTCTGACCTTATTTCCTCATTCTAGTCAAACCTATTCAGATGCTCTTCTGGTTCTGCCTACCTCACCGATGGATGCCATCTTCGCCAATACTCTCACTCCTACCTTCATGCAATTCTATCCATTCCTAATTTGGCTCTAAATGGATCCAGTTGGCATGCACTCCCATAGTTACCAATAATGGTAGCTTCCTCATGACATGAGTCTGGTTCTCCTTCACTCAGTACGATCTCAAGGTCTACTTATTCACACTGGATTAATCACTCATACCTCCCATTGGGTCTTATGCTACCTCATCAATCTGCTCTCCACTCGAAGACATGCCTTCCATATCCATTGCTCCTTGGCTCAGGGCTAGTCTGTAGCCAATGGTCTCACTCTGCACCCATGAAGTCTGTGTCTAGAGCGTGGGAAGCTTGGAGCGTGGTTCTTCTCCCTGGCCCATAGCGGGAATGTCTTCACTTCGGGTGAACCTTCAATTGTCCCTCATCTTGGCTACACCTCTGGATGTAGAATTTACAACTTTCAGCTGAGAGGGGTGGGGCCCTCATCATCAGTGCCCCTTTGGCTGTCCGAGCAGTTTGGAGGCACCCTCTACACTATTCTCCACCAAGACCACCTCTGGTTCACCTGGTCTGTTTCGTAGGCTCACATAGGCCAGCTGAGTGTCTCAGCAGTCATCTCTCTCCTGTCTTGCTTTTGAGCGTCTAGTTGCAGACATCACTCATAACCCTCAACAGCTGTCCATTTAGAAGGACAAAGTGAGAGCTTCCTCTAAATTGGAACATTTTCCTCATCCCTCGATCTCGACTCTAAATTGCAGTAGCTGAGCCATCACTAATCAAAACGTCCTTCAGCCTGGAGGGAAGGCAACTTAGGCCTTGGATTCCCATCTACATCTATCTCCTTACTTTCCGGTCTCAACATATTCTGATTTCTCACCTCTTCAATGCTCGACACCCTTTTTGGGTATTCTTTTTGGGGGTCTTCCTAAGCTACATTTAGCCGAGGGAATTATTCCCGCAGCACCTATGGGGGGGAATCCTCCTTTAGGGTTCCTCAAGTTGTACCCCTACAGGGTGGTAGATACCTTGGATAGAGAGGCAAACAGCCACAATGTAGCAAACAAGCATACATCTCATCCAGTTGCATAAGCACAATTGAATGGGAAGGCTTTAAGCCTGAGGTTCAATGGGAGAAGCAATACGGTCACTCCCCCATCAAGCCTTAAAAGACACTCCTCCTAGACCGTTCCAGGGTTTGTTCTTTGTTGCCCCACCAACCAGCCCTCCTCCTCCAGCAGCCCATCTCTCTTTCCCATGGGCTTCTTCCAAAGCTACCTTTAGCTAAGGGAATTATTCCCATGGCACCTATTGGGGGGAACCCTGCTCTAGGGTTCCTCATGTTGTACTCCTACAGGGTGGTATATGCCATGGATAGAGAGGCAAACAGCCACAATGTAACAAAGTCACACAAGCATACATCTTATCCAGTTGCATAAGCACAACTGAACTAACTCTACTGCCCCACACTACAACATCAGCATTATAATCTCACTGACAGTGACATCACAGGTGAATGACCTGGCAGTCACTCACTTGCTGTTCCTAAGTAGCAGTGATGTCACAGTCAGTGAGGTCACAATGCTTATGATGTAGTGTGGGGCAGTAGAGCAAGATATGTCAGCTGCCAGGCTAAGAGCTGTTCCACACATCACACATATTAATATCAGGTAAACAATCTTCTAATTAAACAAAGAGAAAAGCAGAAGTACCACAGATATAAAAGGTAATGGCTGGCTGCTTTTAAAATATAATATTAGTCTTAGGCAGAACACTAGCTCTTTAAGTGACAGGTACTATAAAGTGATTATAGGATTGGGCTACTTTTCTCTCCACAGGGATGCTGTACCAGGGAGTAGACTTGATAGACCAGTCATCAGAATAGACATCAGAGCAAGAGGGTTCAGTTGCCAAAGGGTCTGGCTGCTGGAAAGGGTGCCGGAGCTGGAGGGTCCAGCTGACAGGGGAACACCAGGTGCAGAGGATCCAGCTGCCACAGCCGATACCAGAGGCAGAGGGTAAACTAGAAAAGCTGGAGGATCCAGCTGCCAAATGTCCACCAAATGCACATATTGGGTATAAGTGAAAATGAACATTTAATACAGCTATGTCTTATGGACAGTTTTCTGTAGTTCGGCTCTGAAAATGTAGTGCTTTAATTAATAAAGGTTGACAGTTTATTACTGTTTACAAACATACAAACTTAAAAACATGCCAGCGAAATAAGGCCATTGGGTCTGTCTAGCCTGCTCATATTGCAGGGTCCTCAGCTTATGCTACGGACCCTGCCCCCCTCCCCAGTCCCCTCTTCCTTTCCATCTGACCACCATGCCCTCTGCTGTCCTCGTATGCCCATCCCAGCCCCTGTTGAAGCTGCTCACCATCTTCCTCAAGACCACTTCCTCCAGCAGCGCATTCCAATTGTCCACCACCCTTTTCACAAAGAAGTTCCTCCTAACCTCCCTCCTAACCCCCCCACCCCAGCTTTAGACTGTGTCCCCTTGTAGTTTGGCCGCCAATTAGTCTAAAGAGACCCTCAGTATCCACCTTATTTATCCCTTTCAAGAATTTGAAGGTCTCTATCATGTTCCCTCTCTCCCGCCTCTCCTGCAGTGAATACATATTCAGAGCCCTCAAAGAGCTAGTGGAGCCAAGACAGGCAGACAGGAAAATAATGCAAATTTTAAGTAGTAGTAGGTCGTAACCTTTTATTTCTAAATTATTTTTCTTTTTCCTTTTGCTCATCAGAAAGCCCTCTATGTGATAATATTGTGTTGGATGTGTAGAACAACTCTTAGCCTGGCAGCTGACACATCTAACTCTACTGCCCCACACTACATCATCAACATTATAATTTCACTGACTGTGACATCACAGGTGAATGACCTGGCAGTCACTCACTGGCTGCTTTTAAAATCTAATATTAGTTTTGGGCAGTAAACTGCTCTTTAACCTCTCTTCATATGTTTTACTCTGCTGACCTGCATTCATCTTTAGTTGCTTTCTCTGGACCATCTCCAACAGTTTGATGTCTTTCCTAAACAGCCACCAATGCCTCGAGAAGAACTTTCAAAACATAATATTTGACCACAAAGCACTTATATTTCATCGGCTTTGTATTTTTATCCTCTTTACTTATTACTGAGGTCATTTGCCTCAAAACAGAATGCGATTTTTTGTGGGTTCATCAGCTCAGATTGCTCCTTCCCACCTGATGTCATAATATTTGCTTGTGACATCACAGTTATTCCTATGGCAACAGACTGTAATGTCACAACAGGGCATTATGATTTCAAGTAGGAAATAAGTTACAGAGGCAGATGATCTCTGAGGGATAAAGATTTGTTTTTTGGGAATTCCTTGAGTAAAAAATAATGGAAAGTAGAAATCTATACAAGGTATATGAAATACAAGCTACCTTGTCCTTGTATCTAAATATTATGTTTTCTAAAGTTTTCCCAAAGGCGTTAGCTGCTCTTTAAGGGGTGGGCACCAGTATTTTACTCCATATTCTAGATGTGGTCACACCATTGACCTGAACAAGGCCAGTATAACCTCCTCCTACCTATTGCTGATTCCTCTGATTAAACACCCCAGCATCTTGTATGCCCTTGCTGCTGTTTTTTTGGCACTGCATGGAGGGCTTCAGGTCACCAGTGATTATCACTTCCAGATCTTTCTCCTCCTATGTTTCTACCTGGAACCCCCCCCCCCCCATGTAGTACTCTGTCATTGGATTCCTGGCTCCGATGTATATAACTTTGCATTTCTTGGCACGGAAGTCAAGCTGCCAAATCCTGGACCAACTCTTTAGTTTTCTCAGGTCTTCCTGCAGGTCTTGTATCCCTTCTACTCTGTTCACCCTCCCACAGAGTTTGGTGTTGTCCGTGAGTAGGCACGTTTTGTCTTTAACACCATCCACAATGTAATTGATGAACACACTAAACAGCACCAGCTCCAGCACTGAGTTCTGTGGGACCCCACTGGTGACTTCCATGGCACTAGATTACCTCTCCCCCACCACCACCTCTCTGGGTTATGTCCCTTAGTCAACTTTCTACCACCTGGTCATCTACTTCCCAACTTTGAGATCTGCCAACCTTTTGTGAGGTATAGAGTCAAGGCCTTGCTGAAGTCCAGATAAAGGATGTCCACCACTTGGCCCCGTCCACTGACTTAGTAACCTAGTCACAGAAGTCAATCAGATTCACTTGACATGACCTCTTTCCTATAATCCCATGGTGCTTTTCATCCTGGAGATCATTCTCATCTAGGTGCCTGGACGATAGACAGCATGGATTCATCCCGGGGAAATCATGTCAGACAAACCTGGTGGAGTTCTATGACTGGGTGACGAGTGCCTTGGACCTGGGTAGACCAGTGGATGTCCTCTTTCTGGACTTCAGCAAGGCATTTGACTCTGTTCCTCATGTGGGCCTGTTGGATAAGCTGTGAGAAATGGGGGTGGGGAACCAGATGATCAGATGGATAGGCAATTGGCTCCAGGACCGGGCCCAGAGGGTCGAGTTGGTGGGATAGTCTCATCCCCAAGGAGGGTCATTAGTGGGGTCCCACAGGGATCAGTCCTTGGCCCCTTCTGTTCAACACCTACGATCTGACATAAGGACAGGAATCAGGAGGATATGAGTCTCTTTGCAGATGACCTGAAACTGGGGCAGTGGTGGATGGGGAGGAGGGGAGGTGGCCCTACAGGGGACCTGGAGGCTCTGGAAAGATGGTCTAGAAAGTGGAAGCTGAGGTTCAATGCAGGGAAATGCAAGGTACTCCACCTGGGGGCCAGAAACCCAGGTCAAGTGTACACCCTGGGGAAATGCTACAAGTCTCGATGGCTGAGAGGGACCTGGGGGTGGTGGTGGATGTCAAGATGAACAGCTCTGAGACTTGTAGGAGGGCAGCAGCCAAGGCCAACAGGATGCTGGGATGCATCGCTAGGGGGATCACCTCCAGAAGGAGGGAAGTGATACTCCCTCTGTATAATTGCTTGGTGAGGCCGCACCTTGAGTACTGCGTGCAGTTTTGGAGGCCACACTTAAAGCGGGACATTAACCTCCTGGAGAGGGTCCAGAGGAGGGCAACCAAAATGATTTGGGGCTTGGGGGACAGGACCTATGAGGAGAGGCTCGAAGAGCTAAATATGTACACATTGGAAGAGAGAAGGGACCGGGGGGACATGATAGAGGTCTTTAGGTACATGAAGAGGGTAAATAGGGGAGGAACAGTCGGGTGCTTCAAGGAAGGAGGAAGGGCCACTAGAGGGCATGGCTGGAAGCTGGAGGGGGAAGATTCAGGGAGAAAGGAGGAGGTGCTACTTCACTGAGAGGGTGGTGGAGCCATGGAATGCACTGCCTAGGGGCTGGTGGAGGCAGAGACAGTGGAGGGGTTCAAGAGGGGGTGGGACAGGTACAGGGGAAGGGTTCTGGAAGCAAAATCCAATGCAGCAAGAATATCCGGAACTGGGAAGGGAGAAGCCAGAGAAGGCGAGGGGGACAGCAAGGTCAGCACCCAGGTTGGGGACTGACCAAACGAGCAGACACGAAAGACCGTTAGGCCTATTCTGCTGGCATTTTAGTATGTTAGTATGTTAGATACCCTACCAACCTTTTCTTAAGAATGGTCATCATCAGCTTGCATACGATTGAGGTCAGACTGACCAGCCTGTAATTCCCTGAGTCATCCTTGGGACTGCTCTCATGAAGAGGCACCATGTGTGCCATTTTCCAGTCCTGTGGTACCATGCTCAACTCCAGAGAACAATTGAAGAGGCCTGCAAGCTGCCCTGCAAGCTCCCCTGCCAGCCCCCTTGGTACCCTTGGGTGTATGCTGGCCGGGCCTGGTGATTTGTCCACCTTTGGTGATAGCAACCCCTCCCTCACTCTATCCTCCTCTATCACCACATCTATGCTTCCCCACCCCCACTCCCCTTCTTCCCCTTGTAGGCACCAGTCTGTCCTTTGGTGAAGACGGAGTAGAAGTAGTCATTAAGTACCTTTGCTTTTCCCTGGTTCTCCTTTACCTCTCCCCCTTATCCAAAGCCAAACAATCCCATCCTTCTTGTCCCTTTTTCTGTTGGTGCACTTGCGCAGCAATCATCTTCCGGTAGTGCAGATTTGGAGGTGCGGTCACTGTTGGACGAATGCAAGACACGCATCAGTAGATGCGTCCCTCATTCCCCAATCAGCCTGCATGCTGGCGCCACACCATGCATATGTAATGTGGCGAGCACATCTAAGGAAAGGTCCACTGCAATCTGAGCAAAGCTCATCAGATGCAGCAGACCTCTCGATGTGCTCAACCACGTTGTAAACATGGCAGCCGCCCAACTGCCAACTTCAGGGGTGCCCAATCCCTCTGCCAGCTTACCATTGCCCCAATGTATGTGTCGATGGGGGAGCCCTCTCTGTTGGCATAAGCACCTCCCCTTTTGTTATAACTAGCCATAGAAAATTTAATCCCTCGGCTGTTGCCTCCGCCTTGTGCCGGATGGGGTGCCCAACTCAAGCAGCACAAATTAATCCCCTTGTTGTGTGCCAATGAGGGTGCCCAATCCTCCATCAGCTGTGGTACCCCCAAACAGTTAGGTGGCATCCCTAAGAACAGAAAACCGTTCGCAATGTTTTTTAACCCTGTAACACAAAACGGTCCTCATAGTCTCCCTCCCACAACCCAAGACTCACCTCTGTGCACCCTGCCTCCCACACCCTCCTTAACCTACACTTACCTGCGGAGTCCGGCGCGACGATCTTCGGTGGACCGGGAACACGTCTGCACTCTTCAAAGCTGACCATGAACTGAGGAAATGCCGGTAAGCTGTATAATGGAATAAATAGGGGTTTTTCAACTTTGATGCATATCTCAGGCATTTTTTGGAATTTTGGCACCAAAGTTTCAACATGGGGTTTTCGGGACCCCTCCTCATGAACTCTTGTAATATCATGGCATTATTTGGTCCCGAAAGGTGACTTCGCAGTCACTGCGTGAAATCACCTTTTGGGAGTGAGGAACAAAATGACAGTACCAGTGTTCATGAGGGGCACTCTCAAAAAGTCTATGTTGCAAATTTGGTGGGAAAAATCCAAAAAATGACTGTTTTACGAGCGTGCATTGTGCAGTTGCTATGCACACTCATAACTTAGTGAATTTGCAATATTTTCACACCACATGTTCAGCATTGGCATTTTTCCATACCTTCTTGTGAACCGTACAGCTGTCATTTTTCACATCCTGCCCAAAATGTGTTTTCGCACTTCCGGCGCAGAATAGCACGGTTGATGTGGGAAATCAGTGTTCGGGACAAATTATGAAAATGACAGTTACACTGTTCATGAGCAGAAGTCCTAAAATGCCTATGCTGAAAATTTGGTGATGATACTCCATAACATGACTGTGTTACGAGTGTTCATTGAGCAGTTTGCACGCATGCACATAAGTTTGCGAATTTATAATATTTTCACTCCAGATTTTCAACATTGCCATTGTTCTGCATCTCCTTATGAACAGTACAGCTGTCATTTTTCACATCCTGACCAAAATGTGTTTTCGCAGTTCCGGCGAAGAATAGCGCAGTCACTGTGGAAAGACGCCCGGAACTTCGTGCATTTGTAATATTTTCACTCCAGATGTTCAAAATTGGCATTTTTCCACACCTCCTTATGAACAGTACAGCTGTCATTTTACATATCCTGGCTGAAATGTGTTTCGCATGTCCGAGCAGAATTGCACGGTCGCTATGCGAAATCAGTTTTTGGGACAGTTTGAGGAAATGATGATGACACTGTTCATGAGCAGAGGTCCTAAAATGCCTATGTTGAAAATTTGGTGCCGAAAGTCCTTAAAATGACTGTGCTGCAAACGTATGTTGCGCAGTTTCCACGCAGCCTTGTAACTTCGTAAATTTGCAATATTTTCATGCCAGATTTTCACCACTGGCATTTGTGCACACCTCCTTATCAACAGTACAGCTACCATTTTTCACAGCCTGTCCAAAACTCGTTTCTGTACAGTAACTGTGGCGCACAATGGGACACATTAACAAAATCACAGCGCCACTGTTCATGAGGGGAGGTCCCAAAATACCTGTGTTGAAAATGTGCCTAAAAAACTCCCACAAATAATTGGGTTGTGGACGTCTGTTGAGCAGTTTGTACGCATGTTCACTGCTTCACCAATATTTCATATTGCCACTCTAGATTTTCAACGTTGCCATATTTTATGCCTCCTCATGAACAATACAGTTGTCATTCTCCACATCCTGCCCAAAACTGTTTTCGTCCCTCTGTCGCTAAATGGCATAGCCGCTGTGCAAAACCACGTTTCAGCTAACAAAGTGATTGTGCTGCTTTTCATGAGGTGGCCTGACAAGCAGCCCATGTTGAAAATGTGGAGTGAAACTACCACTACAAGCTTACGGTGTTAGGGTTTCCAACTGCACCCACCCAGTATGGACTGACGAGCGTCAGGGCTGTGACATGGGATCATTGGATGTAATGCTCGCCATTCCACCCCCCATGCCCACCTGCAGCCACTGACAGGCATTGTGGAGTGTCTTGCACTGTTTAGCCACAAACATCACCCCACGCTCCTATACTGCACCCACATCACCGTATTTCCTTATGGAATGGGGTAGGTATAATGCCCAAAGACCCCAAAGCACACCACGACACTTGTCAGTGTCTACAGGATAGGGTGAGGTACAATGGCATTAACATTATAGCTGACAACCCAAAGGCACACCCCAATGCCTGTCACTCTCTGCAGGGTGGGAGTGGGTTGGCATCACTTCAATACTTCACTGCCATTCCTCTTATGCATCTCTAACACCGCCACTGCCAATGCTAGCGTGACAACATTCGGCATTGATAAATGCTTGTTTTGCTTATGTAGTGAAAGACGGCCTTCTTCCCCTTTTTTGATTCCTTCAGCTATCTGCAGTTCTTTTGGTGTCTTAGCCTGCTGCACTACCTTGCTTGCTACATTGGCCAACCTTAGGTAATTAACCCTATCAACCGCTCGCTTAGTCTTCCTATATCTCTTATATGCTGACCTCTTGTCCTTCACTGCATGGCAACCTCAGAGCTGAACCAGCTGGGTGCTTTGGCCCTTGAGTTCTTCCTCTTGAGCGTAACACACTCCTCTGTGACTGTCAGTAATCCTTCTTTGATGAAAAGATTTGTCTGCCTGTTTTTTTCTCAGTAATATTCATATTCCTTTTTTCTTTGTGTGAAGAGCAGCTAAGAGTGGTCCCAACCGCCACCCACTCATGTTATTTTCAAAGTTTAACACATGTTGCCCCATTCCATGTAGTACATTCGGTAGGATAACAATGATAAGAAATAACAACAGTCAGGGAGTTGGGGTTGATGGAATAGCTGTCATTCTGAAAGATGAAATGCTATATAAAAATGATAACATACAGAAAGAATGTGAAGTGTAGAGAATACTGGTTGGACAACCATGCACAACCAGCCTGTGCTGCCACAGAGGTATTCTGGTCTGATTACATGGGGCCACAAGAGCGAAGTTCAAGACTTCTGATGTAATCAGAAGCCCGAGATGGCAGCTCATACCAGTTGGGTGCATAGTTCCCCATTCAGCATTTTTTATAGTGTACAGTTTCTTATTTTTTATTTAACAAAAAAAAAAGCATTTTCACAGTGCTTCCATGGCAGACAGGCAGTTTCAGTTCAGAGCTTGAACTGATTGCTGTGCATGAGGCAGCACTGCTAAGAACACCAGCTGCCTCAGTTGGAACCTTGTTGTACCACAGAAGGGTACAACTGCCTTTCCATGACCTTTGAGCTGTGGTACAAGTTTTCAGCTGGCATGGAAATCCATGCAGAAGAAACCCTCACTATTCACTATATTTAGCTTACAGCTCTAGGGACCCTACTGCTATGAAAAGCAAGGGGAACTGTAGAGGGGTACAAGTGGTTTAGTGGCCAGCTTCAATGTTATTAAAAAAATGGTGACTTAATTGTTTTCATTGTATTGCCCCAAACCTCACCCTCAAACAAACAAAAAAAAAAATCTGGTGTGGAGAAGGGTATGACATTGTCTATCCATAACGCATTTATTTTAAAGGCAGCTTTTCCTGAAATAATTAACAGCTGCTGGGTGTTGTGACAATCTTGAGCACTGAACATTCTCTTTGGAACCCTTCTGTACTAGAACTGCCAGGTTCCACAGATAAACTATCCATTTTATCTACAGCACCACCTGAACCTGCAGCAAGGTGTTGATTCTGCTTGTTTTATTAATAAGTTTTGGTCCCCAAGTGTTTACCATTTCTTGCTTTTTTGTTTTGTCTGCATTTAGTATGATTTTTGTGAAACTAAACCTATAAAAATTCACAGTCTTTCTGTTCCAATAAATGACTAGTGATGTGACACTTATTATAAAAATGGTCTCAAGAATACTGCAATTTGATTGGTTGTCAGCATTCTAAGAGCCATATGTTAATCTTTAATTAATATACATGTAGATCCTGATTACCTGAGCACTGATTTTCTTAGTGCGCAACATTTTAATGAATTCTATTTACAGAGCTCAGAGCTGCCATGACACTTACAGCTAGACCTGGTACAAACAAGAACTTTGCATAGAAAACAAAAAAATGGCAACCAGTAAAGAAATCTGAAAAAACATGTAACAGTTTCCTTGTTTGGATACTGGCTGCTTTATTTTAAATCTTCTTTAATTAGAGTGGTGTCTTATTCTTAACACTCACACTCCAGCTAATAGTCCTTCAACTCTGTTGTGATGACTCTCTCTACATTTGTCCATGTGATCATCACACACAATAATTAAATCTGGTGGAAAAAACTGTGTTGACCACTGTTTTTCACTCCCATCCTGCCTGCAGTAACATTTATTTTTCTTTATTTAAAGCATAAAAATGCTAGGTTCGGAGGGTTAGCAGGCTGTTAAGTAGGCTAGGATTGATTGAGATTGAGTAGTATGTACTGCCTGCGTAACTGTGAACTTTGGCTTCTGCTCTGTCTATCCCTGCTGTAGGGACTACCACCCTGTTGGGGTGTCACAAGGATGTGGAACTCTGATTAAGGGTTCCAATCCCTCAACATGTCACAGGAGTAATGTCCCGGGACCAAAGGCACCTTAGGGAAGAAAGCCCAACACCAAGGAGGGAGAGAACATCATAGGAGGAGGAGGGGGAGGAAGGTGACAATGAAAATTGTGACCATCCAAAAGATGCTTGGACATACGCAGTTTTAACCATGTGGAAGGGGAGTGGTATGATTGCCCACTACCCCACCAAACTATGGGCAAAGACCTTCAATTCAAAGGGTCAGCAGGCTCTTAAGTAGGTTAGGATTGATTGAGACTGGGTAGTATGTAATGCGTCTGTAACTGTAAACTTTGATTTATGCTCTCTCTCCCTGCAACAGGGATTATCACACTGTTGGGGTGTCACAAGGACATGGAACCCTGACAAAGGGTTCCAGCCCCTCAAGGTGTCACAGGGACAGGGTCCCAGGACAAAAGGCACCTTAGGGAAGAAAGGCCAAGGTGTATTGGAAGACAGACAAGTGCAGTGTTCCCTGAGGAGGAGAGATGCAGCCAGACTTAGATCCAAATCCAAGAGCACCATCAACCTACTAAAACATTTGTAGAGACTGCCTAACTTTTATGACCTTCAGCACTGAGGAGAGGAAAACCTCCTATGAGGAGGAAACCTCTGGGGACCCAAGACCTTGGTCCCCTTGCCTCCAGATGAGGGACAGCATTAGTGACAGTTTGGCTTCTGCAACTTAGAAACCCTATTTAGAAGAAAATGTTGGGGGAAGGACCCCCACTGTATCTCTCTAGTAGCAACACTGTGAGGGTGCTGTGAGCCAATCTTTGCAGCTAGAGGAGGTTCCCCACAAAAAAGCACACACCCTAAAGGCAGGAAGGAGGAGACCAATGACTGCTGAAAGATACACACCTGGCTTCCAGCGGAGGGAGGCCTAGGAAGGAAGCCAATTCCTTGGGAGGAAGGCACAGAGTTGAGTTGTTGAGGGCAAAGAAGTTAGATAGTTGTATGATCTTCACCCTTGAAGGACAGGGGAAGGAAAGGACGAGAAGACCAGATGGATCCTAGAGAGTCGTAGGGAGGAAAAGTCATTGAAGGTGCTGCTGACATGGGCTGCACAGCTAAAGGAGCCCAAAGGGACATAGAGGCCCTCCCGTTCAATTTCAATTTTATTGGAAAGCAAATTGAGAGCGAGCTCTCTTTTACAATTGCCTCCAACCTAAATTGACAGTACAAAAACTTAAAAATATACTTTCATACAAACAACATTATAAAATAGGAAGGTAAATTTAGATATAACAGAATTCAGTAATGGAGCAGAACAGTATAGTAAGGGATAACAGGTACAGTCATGAGTCATACTTTTTTGTAATACTTGCTTAAAGTGTGAAATGGGTATCAATAATGACAATTTAAGCTTTTTCTGCAAAGCCACCCAGGAGGAGGAGATTGTAACCACTAATCTGTAACCACCATATCTATTTCTGTAATTAGACAAGGTAAACTGTGGAAGAGTAGAAGAACATAAAATGTAGTTACTTTGTTTCTTTCTGTTTACCAAATCTTGTATATAAAAAGGAACTTTATACAGAACACATTTATAAACATATAATAACCAGTGAGTCTGTCTACACTGAGATAATGACTGCAGACCTACAACAGAATATAAAGTGCAAAGATGGGTTAACCAAGGCAGCCCAGAGACAAATCTCAGGGCACTGTGATATAAAATATCCAAGGGTCTCAGTATAGTTGCAGAGGCTCTCATGTATATGTAGTCACCATAATCAGCCAGTGACAGAAACAATAAATTGACTAATTGTTTACATATGACCTGACTAAAACACAAATTATTTCTATAAAAAAAGATAATAATTTTTTCAATTTAGTAGAAAGCATATGAACATGCAGATTGAATTTCATAGACTCATCAAGAATTATTCCAAGATATTTGTATGAAGAAACCCTACTTATCTCAGTTCCCTCCAATGCCTTTAGGCCAGTGCCATGGGTCACCTCCCTAGACCTACCAGAAAACAATACCCATTGAGTTTTATTCACATTTAACATCATGCATAATTTGAACAGAGAACATTGGATAGCACCAAAGTCACTCTGTAGGGAGTCTAATGCCACCAATGGATCTTTGTTTTGTGAATAAATGATAGTACCATCAGCATACAACAAAATATTTGAATCAAAAGAAATGGTTTTGGGTAAATCATTAATATAAATAAGAAACAAAAGTGGACCAAGTACAGACCCCTGAGGCACACCCTTATTAACCAAAACATAATCCGAACAAAAATCACCCACTTTAACACACTGTAACCTGGTAGATAGATAGGAGGAGAACCAAAGCAGGGCTCCCAGGCTGAGTCCAGAGGCCTTCAACCTGTTGAGCATTATATTATTCTCATAAGAGTTGAAGGCCTTAGATAGATCCAATAAAAGAGCAGGAACTGAATTACTGTAGTCAAAAGCAGAATAAATGTAATCGGTAACCTTAGTAATTGCAGATAAGGTGTTATGACCCTTTTGGAAACCGGCTTGACATTCAGTAAGAATATTGTTTTTTTCCAGGTAATGTGATAACTGGATATACAAAAGTTTCTCAAATAACTTAGAAACAGGTGACAAAATGGAAATAGGTCAGTAACAGCCAGGATCAAATTCATTACCTCCCTTAAAAACAAGCAGACTTCCAATCAGTAGGTGATTTGGATACACTGATTGAGAGATTAAATAGATAGGTTAAGTGTTTAGCCAAAAGGATCCGATTTCATAAAAAACAGGATTAATTTTATCCATACCAGATCCTTTCTTTGTATCTAACCTATTTAATTCAGTAAGCACAGTATGTACATCAAATTTCATGAAGGAGAATAATGGCCTGTTATAACTACAATCAAAAACATTATCCAATGTGACGTCAGGGAGACCAGGCTTGCTATGGTCAAATATACTCCCTTCAGTAGCTGAAGTCATCAATGCTACAGCATGAGGTGCTGCCAGGTCACTCTGCAGGACTAGTGTTTGCCCCGGAGTGTTGGACATTCTCACCTAAAAGGTAGAAAGAGAAGGACCCTGCCTAAGTCTAGGTAACCACCCTCAAGATGCGGACTTCATGAGAGCAGAGCAGAGCAAGACTGCTAGCTTAAGGGCAGGGAGCCCAGAAAGCTATGATATGGTCAAGATTGGAATGCATACTCGGAGGAGGGTGTGAGGCCAATGGTGAAGCCTGAGGGCCACGGAGTATGTGAAGACAGAAATGTAGCAAGCAGAATGACTGGCTGGAGACAAATGAGGACTAAGGCATATGACATGCTGACTGAGAATGGGCAGAGACTGACTGAATGCACACCTGAAACTGAAAGTATGGATTTAAAATAAATGGAAGACACACAACCAATTCCATGAGGAAGGACAGCGAGGATTACTAGTTGTAAATAAAGCCAGTGAAGCTGAAAAGCTTGCGCTAAAAACAGGACTAGCAGCAGAAGGTAAAATACATGCAGGCAGATCTGACTAAACATAAAGGTCCCATAGACAGCAGAGATCCGTTCCCAACTTACATCCACATGTACTTTCCTTTTGCTTGGCATAAATTCCCCTAAGATTCTCTGAATCAAAATATTCAAACCTAAATCTATTAACACATTTCCTTTTTTTTTGGTACTTTTATTTTCAGCAAATATGTTTCGAAAGTCAAATTTTTTTTATATTAGAGGCCAGCCATTTACTTATTTTTGCCTTACGGCTGATTTCCATCTCTTGTTGGATAAAAATATCTCTAATTCTATTTTGTATGTATGATTGAAGATTACTAACTGATGTAACGAGACTCCATGCCAAGCTATCCAGAAGGCCATATGGTCTAATAATGTTTTCTACTATGAACCATCTGGGGCATTTAAACCCCATGTCCATATATGTTATAGTTTCCTCTAAACACATTCGGGGTAATCTTTCTTCATTCATAACAAAACCTTTTAACCAATAAACAGCTAATCTCTATTCAATATAGCATCTTATTGGCAATTGTCCCAGTTCCAACCTGGCTAGTGAGGATGAAGCTCCCAAGGGTAATCCTAAAATTCTTTTGTGAAATTTATTCATTATGACCTCCAAACCTTTAGTGTCACTTCCTCCCCAGATCTCAACTCCATACAATTTTTGACTACCTAACTTAGCATTCAGTACTCTCATGAAACCTTTTATAGATTGACCCCCATACTGATGGGCAAATCTTTCCAACAATAGTATAATTTTTTTTGTTTTAATCATAATATATTTCTTATGTTCATTTCATTTTAAATTAAATGAACAAGTTATACCCAAATAACAAAAATTATTTATGGTCTCTATACTAGTGGCCTCATATTTGAGTTTCAAATCTTTCCCTCCCACTAATCGAGTTCCATGATAAACCATGTATTTAGTCTTTCCATAAGTTATTTCTGATGCTGCTTTATGGCATCCCAAAACAAATTTATTTAGACTTCTCTTTATTCCAAGGTAGCTGGTTGAAAGCATCATCTGCAAATGCCAAATAGGGGCATTGTCTTCCTCTATCTTTGGCATATGTAATTCCTTATCATATAGTTCAAACAGTACTTTATTTAGATATAGATTAAACAAAATTGGTGAGCATACACACCTTGCCTTAAGCCTGTTTGTTTTAAATTTCTCAGTTTTTGTCTCCTTCTTTATTATATTTTACACTTGTCACATTTTCTGTGTAGTTCTATCAACAAATTGATCAATGCTTGTTCCATCCCATATTCTTCTAGTGTAATCCATAATTTATCCCTTCTTACTTTATCGAATGCCGCTCTTAAATCTATAAATACACAATATAACTTTTGTTTTCAGTTCCAACATATGCTTCTGCATCTCTGGGCACTTTGGGAGGTGACATTAGGTCCTGGGAAACAGCAAGAGCTCCGGACAAAAAGTGAAAAAAAAAGATGGTGGCCCACACCTTATTGGGCATGTGCGGCAACAGAATGAAAATTAAAGGAGCCATGGCTTCCTTTCAGTGTTTGAGCTGTGGCCACAAATTCATTAATATTGCCAGCTCCAGGGCAGGCAGTGGAGCTAGGGATCAGGGGAAATTAAAATGGAAATGCCTCCAGGTGTGAGTGCAGTAGTTTTCTGTCCTTATTTGGGCATACTGTATATCAAAGTAATATGGGTGGACTATATTTGGGACTGTATATAAACAATATTATAAAAAGGGTCTGGGAAATGGAGTTTTATGATAGGCTGCAAACATTCTAACAGCGTTATGTTAATCTTTTATTAACATACATGTAGAGCTTAGCCATATGCTGAACAAGGTTTAACAGTGTTTAAAAACTTTTTTTATTATAATAGCAATAAGGTACTCCCAGGGATTATGTTAATGGTCAGTTAATCACCCTCTAGGGGCATGTGGCACTCGGCTACACCTCGTGCCACAGTACACCCCTAGAAGGTGATTAACAGACCATTAACATAACCCTTGGTCATGCCTTATTGCTTAAATGGCAGCTCCCATGGATTTTAGTATCAAAAGGGGGTTTCTGGGTAAGGTGAAAGGTCAGCCAAAAAGCCCAGGATGCAGGGTGGGACAAATCAGTTTGTCAGCTGATTAATTTGACCACTAACTTTCAAAAGCTAATAGCCAAAACAATATTATTAGTGGTCATCCTTTTTAAGGAATCAAAAATAATTTTGTAGGCAGGTAGCCATGTTAGCCAGTAACTTTCAAATTCTGGTAGCCAAACCTATATGTTTAGTAGCCACTGGCCATCTGACTACCCAATTTGTCCCACCCTGGATGGCTGCAGCAGATCAGAAAGGGACATTGCAAAAAGTATAAAAGGGACTAGCAGCCTGCCACAAAGGGGGATTCAACCTGAGTTTCGGAGTGAAGCAGTCCAGTAGAGACTGTGGTGGGCTTCCCAGCCCTAGACCTGCACATGTGACTCAGTGGTCTGTCTAGCCCCAGCTATCTACAGATAGGCAGAGCATGTGAAAGAGCCATGCTGCAGCAGAAGATACTTGGCAGTTGTGAGAGACAGATTTGGGAAGTTTTGCTGCAGAGGAAAAGGGACAGCTGTGAGTTGCTGCAGAAAGTAAAGACTTCACACCTTGTGCAGCCAAAGAGATTTCGAAGTTTTGCTGCAGAAAGAGAGAGACAAACTTTAACAGAGCGAAGAAGAGAAAGTGAAGGAGACAAGGTGTGGAGCTGCATTGTAAGAGCAGAGACTGCAGGTTGAGCAATGTGAATTGAAAAGTACTGCAGCAGCGATTAAAGACTGAGCGATCTGTGATCCTCCTTGGGAGGGGTTAGAGTTTAAGAGACTGCTTATTGCTGCAACGCTGAGGGATCAGGTGTGCTGAGGCTAGAGACTGAGCCAGAGCCAAGCCACTGTTGTAGTTGGAGAAGCTGAAGTGGGAGTGCTGTGGCTAGAGACTGAGCCAGAGCCCAGTTTCTAATAGTGTTTTCAAGGGTGTGCAACACAGGCGTCTAGGGGACCATGCCTGCACTGGCCTCAGACTGAAGATGGAGAAGACCTACGAGGAAGACAATGAGAGGCCTGCCTAGTGAAAACTATCTACAAAGGCCTCAGAGGTGAAGTTGGCAAGGCCAGGCGGGTGAAGACCAGCATTCTCCAATCTCTTCAGTCAGCACTGCTGTGGCAGTGATGCACCTTCAGCGAGATATCTCTTTGGTACTGTGCAAGTCAGCCTGTTGAAACACCCTTTTTTGATCATCAGAACTGTAAGTACCCCTGGGCTGTGGCTCAGGGGAGAACTTTGTTAGCTAGCTAGTCAGAAAAAGGGGTTTAAGTCCTGGGCAGGACTACAGCAAGTATAAAGCTGTGCCTAGGCAGTAAAGTTAAAGGTTGCATCTGTTTAAAAGCTATTTGGGCCCCACCGAAGGATCCCCAGTAGAAACCTGAACCACGGTGTGGTACCCACTGTAGGAACTATAGTCACTTTGCAGCTTCATTGGGAAGCCAGGCGCACCCGCAGGTGGGAGGTAGGGATATTGTATGGGATCACATTGTTGACACAGTTATTAATGTTTGTTGTACTGTTTTCTTCCATTCTCTCCCCTTTCCCCAAATAAATACTATTAATTGTTCATGCTATATTCTGTTACTGTGAATCACTGCAAGGGGGGGGTTGTTATTGTGTGGGGAAGTGCCTTTGAGGGCAGCTATTGTATATTTTCTGGGGTAGTAATCTGCAATCTGTATTCCTGCCATTATTCCAAGTGGAGGCCCGTGCCACTTCTTCTCTCCACTCCTGAACCCCGGACAGCCTTTTCAGAGTGCACAGTGTGGATCTCAAGGGCACCCGGAACAGTCAAGGGGCTGTTACAAAGAGGAGGCACTGGATTTACTTCCAGTGGCCAAACCTGAAATTGCAATTCTGTAACTTCTGGTACCCCCAGCCCCCAAAGAAAAGCAGAACTTTGTGAAGTTAATATGGAGCAACAATAAGTGCTCAGTTGGTGCCAAGGAGAATGCCTGGATCCAAGGAGAGTTATTTTGGTGACAGGGATCTCAGACGGCACAAGCACAGAAGCTATTTTAGATGCTTTAGAGACTATGAAAGAGTTGAGCACAGTGAAAGTATTTGGGCTGAGGTATGACCATGCCAGTCAGGGAACCGATGCCTTAGTTGACAGTGCCACAGATGTTGATGCAAGTAAACTACTGGCAATATCCAGCACAGAAAGTATTGATGGTGAGTGGAAACTGTTTGGCAATGGAAGCAGTCTACAGCCAGACACACTTCTCCCACCTTCACCTGAGTCAGATTTATTAAAGAAGATTAAAGCAATGTTGGCTAATGAAGGCAAGACTATAACAGACATACAAGCCCTGTTCCAAGAAGTTGAGCCTGCCACTATTGTCCAACCCAGTGGAGTGATGCCATGTGATGGCCCACATGAACAGCACAAAAGGCTGAGCACCTTCTCAGGAGCTATCCAAACTCCCGAGGGAAGAATGATTATGGCAGCTGGATGAGCCAAGCCATTAAAATAATAGATATGTGGAAATGCTCTGATAGAGAAAAACGCAGGTGAATTGTAGAGAGTCTGAGGGGGTGGCCTTAGATGTGATTAGATCACTGCATGTTAGCGAGCCAAACTGCAATGCAAGTAACCACCTGGCCATGCTAAGGAGTGCCTTTGGGGCCATGGAAAAGAAAGAGGACCTTGTCTTCCAATTAAGAGCCACTACTCAGCGAAAGGGGGAGTAACTATCTCACTAGAGTAGAAACAGTTATCAGGAGGATAGCTGAGGCTGGGGAAGTCACCCCAGCCCAGCTCTCAGAGATGAAACTTGGCCAAGTTTTAAGGAGGGCAGTGTTTTCCAGGTGGCTCTTGTTACCCCACAGCTTAAGGACCGATGGACCAATCCCCCCTACATTCAAGCAATTGCTGGATGAAGTGAGAGAAGAGAAGGGACAGGAGGACATTGCTGATTCCTTCAGGGCCCCTGCTGTGACTGCTGCTCCTCGACAGATACAAATAGAGAACAGTCAACTGACCACTCCCCCTCCTGACCTGAGTGCTGAGTTGAAAGGGATAAAAGAGACTGTGTGGGCTCTACAAAAGGCTCAAGTGTCACGACCATTGCTAAGCAACATGATATTTGAACAAGGACTGTGAAGGATAGGCAGATGAAGAGTTACACATTGTGGAAAAACCTGCATTTACCTTGGTAAGCATGGCTAGGGTATTCTAAATGGGAGGGGAGCAGGCTACATCGCAATAGTGGGGTTAGTGCTAAAACGGCCAGACAGGGTGCCAAGGGAACGCAGCAGGACTGGAAGGAGCTGAGATGCCAGCAAGATTAGTGCAGCGCTTTTGTGTTTTTTCTAAATCTGTAGTCTGTGGCATAGGGAGATAGCGGTGTGATGAAAGCTGCCATGAGTGATGGTGGAAAGCGAGGAGGAATTAGTGAGATGAGAGATGCAGTTTCACCCAGCCAACTCCAGTAAGAGGCGGCAACCCAGGGGAACGGGAAGAGTCAGAGTAGCAAGAGAGAGAGTTAGGCGGGCTTCAATTAACAGAAGGAAGAGAGTTGCTTTCTTTCTGTTTGCTGCCAGTTCGGCCAGCAGACTGGATCCTGCTGGGATTTCAGGTGGGGGGCAGTACTATTTTGACAAAGCTATGGCGATGGGGTGTTCTGTAGCATGCATCGTGTCCGAAATATTCAGTACATGGTTGCAATGGGCATTTCAGAGGCGGTATGGGAACCGGGTAGCAGTGCATTACTTGGATGATTTTTTGTTTATAGGGGATGGGGAAAAAGAGACCAGGGATATATTATGGGACTTCAAAGAGCTATGCCAAGAATTTGGGGTACCATTAGCAGAGGACAAAACGGAGGGGCCCAGCCGGACAATGGAGTTCTTAGGGCTGGAATTGGATACGGCAAAAGAGCTGTACAGGCTACCAAAGAAAAAGAAGGAGAGATTACGAGAAGTGTTGGGGAAGATGGGGCGCCGAAGGAGGGTGCAGTTACAGCAGGCACAACAAGTGCTGGGGCACCTAAATTTTGTATGTAGGGCCATCACCCCAGGGTGCACGTTTACACGACACCTGGCATGGACGACACGGGGGGTGACACAACCCCACCATTGGGTATACTTGAATAAAGGGACTAGGGAGAATATGGTAATATGGGAACACTTCCTGCAAGAGTACAATCGTCAGACTTTCTGGCAGGATGTGCGGTTGTACAATACTGATCTGCAGCTTTATACAGACACAGCAGGTGGTAAGGGGATGGGAGGCTATTTTCAAGGAAAATGGTTCGTGGCCCAGTGGCCGTACCATGGGTAGGAAGGGGTGATGAAAGACATCACTTTTCTGGAGCTTTTTCCTATAGTAGCTATGGTGGTTTGAGAACCCAATTAAGGAATAATAAAGTGACGTTCTGGAGTGATAACAAGGCAGTGGTGGAAGTTCTGAACAAGCAGAGAACCAAGATCGAGAGGGTCATGAGGGTGCTTAGCAGGATGGTGTGTTTGGGCCTGACCTTGAACATGTTGTTCAGGGCCAAGCATATTGATGGTGTGGACAACGTGATTGCCGACTGCCTCTCCCGATTGCAGATGGACAAATTTCAGACCATCGCACCCGGAGCAGACATCGGGGGACCATCATCCCGACGTACCTATGGACAACTGGATTGGCGTAGCAGAAACATTGTTCCACAACTCCCGGGCCCCTAGGACCTGCAGATCTTATGAAACATCGTGGAGAGCATTCAAAAATTCTGGGAGCAATACAGTGGGTAGATAAGTGGGGTAGTGATGAGGGATCAGGTAGCTCAATTCATTGTAACCAGGTGGCAACAAAACATGGTGCATGCGATCATGTGGGGTGCATCTGGCAGTGATAGGACAGATCTGTAGCTTGAAGGGTTGGAAGGACCGACAAAAGGCAACCTGGTCTGCAGGATTAATGCAGGGATGGACCAGGAGCCAAGACAAGAAGCAGGATGGCAGAAAACCAATATCAGAAAAGTTGATGGGCCAACTTATGGACATATTACCCCAGATATGCAGCTCTAGTGGTGAAGCAGTGCTATTTAGAGCCATGTACGCCACCATGTATTGCGGGGCTTTCAGGATGAGCGAATTGGTGGGGTATAGAAAGAAGATAGAAGGAGAAGGTTTGCAATGGGGGAACATAGAGTGGAAGGGAGAGGCAATTGCCATTAGGCTAAGGAGATCAAAGACAGATCAGCAGGGGCAAGGCAGGACGGTGTGGTTCAGGAAACATCCGAATCCAAGCATTTTCCCAAAAGGGGCTCTGCACGTGTATGCGGCAGAGCACCCTAGGATGGGGGGGGCATGGCACTGTTCATACATGCTGGCGGCAAGCCGGTGTCAGGGTACCAAGTGACAGCAGTGTTGCATAAAGGTCTTAGATTTCTGGGGGAGCCAGGGGAGGGATACCCTCCCTCTTGTTTAGATTAGAGCAGCATCCACCATGGCTGAGCAGGACAGCAGGCCAGGTGAGATCAAGGAGAGGGGCAGGTGCTTATCAGATTGTTATAAGAAATATGTACGAAAATTACCCCAATAACGATGTTTTTCTTTCTCTCCATTAGCAAGTGCAAGAATACAAGGGAGAAAGGGAAAAGGGGGGGAGGGGACATAAACAGGATGATAGACTAATGGATGTTTCTTTGCTTAAACAGGGAAGTTATGGAGGCTCGAGGCGAGGATCTGCGGGCACTGTTTCATACACTAGGTGGAGAAGTGGGCAGCCAGGAGACAAGGGGGAAAAGAGTTGTGCCTGGACAGTGACACCATTCGACTGGTATGGAAAAGTCAGAGTGGAATGAGGTGGGCGCAATTGTTGCCAAAGCTCAGGGAGCTCAAGAAAGAGCATAAGCAGCCAGACTTAATAGTGATACATTTGGGAGGCAATGACCTGGGTACAAGGCCCTGGCTGGACATTTTTTACCAAATAAAACATGATGCGGAAAAGATAAGAGACTGGTGGCCAGAGGTCACATTGGCATGGTCGGAGATTATGCCCAGAAGGTGTGGAGGCACGCTGAGTGCCACAAAGGTGTGGACAAGGCACGAAGCGCATGAATGTGTGTGTGGGCAGATTAATCGAGGGCATGGGCGGGTATAGTCATCTGCCTCTCAAGTGTAGGTTTAGCATTGTTTAACACAGAGATAGGGAACGCCATTGAGGGCTGGTTACAACAGAGGGGCGAAGGTAGTTAGGTGGAAGTTGGAAGCATAAGAGAAGAGGTGGGGTAAAGTGGGGCACAAGGGGGGGTCCACTGTCCATTGCAAGCTGGAGGTGGGCTAGTGGAAAAAGGAGGAGAAGGACAGAAAAGAAAGGGAGAAAAAAGGGAGGACAAGTAAAGGACACAGCATTGAGAACCAAGAGGCAGGGGTACGGTGTGTACGCAAGTACCCCTTGACAGCATGAGAGGAAGAGAGCCCCCCAGGATGTACATCTGGGGGGGGGGCAGAAGAAGAAAAGCAGAAATTAAGAATGTATCAGTTGGAAAGAAATGAGATGTATATTACTGTATATAGATGTAATCAAAATGTACCCGCTGATGTCAATGTATATGGAACAAGATTTGACAAACAAGTAAAGTATAGCCAAACTGAACAACCACACCTAAGCTGTGTGTGTCCTTATTTGGAGGGGCTCTGGGGGCAATGAACATGTAAATGCCAGCTATGAAAATAGTTTGTGCTGAGAACCACTTCTGTATAACCATTCCTGGAATGTGTCTGAATACACTTGTGAGCAAGTCAAACTTCATACAAATGTGTTCAAGAGAAAAAGGATTTTTACTTTGAATATGTGTAGACCCTCACTCCCAAAGTGTCTAGGGGTATGTCACAGATATTAAAACAGGGAGAAAAGCATACACAGTGCCAACTCACTTACTGGACCTCTAGGCACATGGTGACCTACTACACCTGGACACGTCAGGGCATACAGGCTGCAAGGCAAGAGGGCTTAGAATACAGAATGCTCTTTCAAAACATGATCCTTTTTATTTAAAGGGGAACTGTCATCAACAGGATTTCTTAATGTCTGAAAGCCCATAAAAAGCTAATTTGATTGAGCCATTGTGTCTATTTGTGAGCTTTTGCAGTCCAGAGTTATTCATATGTAAATCACCCTTGTAATTAAGGGCTGGTGACAGCCATGTGTTTTGGGTTCTGACAGAAAATGATGTCACTGAGGTCTAGGTCCTCCTTTGACTGTATTTAATCCAACAGGTTAAATAGGAAATCAACTGTTTTATTAAGTGTGTTTTAAGGTGGCATTACAACACTTTCTACATCTATAATAATTGTTTTGTATGTGTATTGAAACTAGTGAGTTATCACCTTTACATTTCAAATTGTTTGTAAAAATAATCCATCTTCAGGATTGCTTTAATCTCTAGGCTATACTGCCAGCTGATCATCAAAACTACACACCTCAAGGCTGGCTTTGTGGTGCCAACAGGTATTGGGGCCCCATATCATGATTTCTAAACCCTGGCTGTGTTCATGTCAGTACAGATTTCTGGGACTGCCACAGCACCAGCTTCTGTCGTTTCCACTCCCTCTCTTGCAGCCTTTCTTTTACAATTTCATGTGTGAACTCATGTCTACAAGATGCAAATGTGGCTACATACCTACTGGCCTGGCGTCATGGGGCCAGTCTTGAAATGTGTAGCTTTTTATTATCAGCTGGTAGTATAGCTGTGAGCAAGCTTCATTCATCCAGCAGAATGGGTTTTGAACATGTGTTAAGATTCTGAAAATATTATACTCTTTCTATCCAGATTTAACTTGAAAAGAAAAAAAAACAGGACACAATTACTTGTTTATTAAAGCAAAAACACATAGATGGACAACATTGTTAAAACATGCACAACCTGAAATGCATTATTAAAATATAGAATAATATATGAGTGGGTGTATGCAACCAGAATTTTACACACATCCAAGGTGTGGGATGCAACATAAACTCCGAGGGGTTTAGAAAAGCATCACACACTGAGTGCGTGTGTAAAATTCTGTTTTTTATACACACTCACACACACATACTGTATATATTATTTTATTTAATTAATGGTGATATTTTTTTTTCCCTTTCAGCACAGTTCAGTTAGTGCAGCATGTCTGTCAGAGACAGAGACAAACAGACACACACACACACACCTGCCTGCCCCCCCTTTTTTTTTTTTTTTTTTTTTTTTTACATTACAGTGGTAACGACATTCTGGAAAGTCATGATCCGTCAGCATTGCTGCATAGTATAAGACACGCTCGAAGGGTATGAGCGGCAGGATTAACCAGATTATTTTTTTTCATTTTCAAGGCAGGATCAACTAGATTGATATTTAAAAATATTTAAAATCTTACTTGTCTTAACAGTATGTGGCAAAGCTTGAGTACTGGTACCAGTGCTCGGTAATGGAGCCTCCATGTTGGGCAAGATGTTCAGCCCTCCCACAGTGAAACTATGTGCCAATTAGCTTTCTGTGGTGATGCTTGATTGACAGGTATTGATTACAACCTCCTGGCTGTAACCACAAATATTAACTGGAGGTTGTAACTGGAGATAAGTGTTTGTGGGGGGTGTATTAGTAGGTGGTTGTTGTATATGTGTGGGTGGCTGTGTTTGGGGTGTGGGGTGGGGGGATAGTAGTATGTTTTGGGGCATGGTTGTTAGGGGTTGGTATGGTGGTTTTTTGTGGGGTTTTTGCTGGGGTGTGTGGGGTATGGGGAATTGTGTGTTTGCTAGATAGTGATGGCATAGGATTATGCCTGTGGTTAGGTATTACTTAAATGCTGGTATATAATTTTATATTGCTAGATTTTCTCGTTCGTGTAGAATTCTAATGGGTACTGTGGCTGCCCTTCTAGAATGGGGTGCAACTGTTGCTGTAAACCCCTAGCACCATGTCACAGGGGTTTTATGCAGCGTAACAGCGTATGCTCGCAGGCCACTTTGTAGAATCATGCATGTTGCAAACTGCTGCCATAAGCTGCTACATGCACCATTCTGCTTGGTGCAACTGCTGTTATGCCAGGCGTAACCCTTCTAGAATCTGGCCCGCTGTCTTTTGTCCTACAATCCATGCACTTCTAGGAATTCCACTATCCACTCCTTGACTATAATCTCTAGCTGCTTCCAACTATGGAGGCAGATGTTATGGCCTATAGTTCCTAAGGTTATCCTAGCCCCACTAGCATTTATGTATTGGCACCAGCGTCTCTGAAACATCCCTTGATCTGTCCTACTACAGTGTACTAGATGTTTGTTTCCCAGGTGAGTTACAATGCCTGGCTTTTCCTCCCGTCCCCTGGGAAAACTCTCCAGCCATGGAATTATCTTTGCAGATGTCACCCTGGGATGCGTGTGATGGATCTTTAACCCAGTGTTAAGCCATTTATCAACCTCTCCATTTCTCTAGGTAATAGAGTCACATATCACTATCACCTTTTTTCCACCCTTTCTTGATTACTGCTCTTCCACCTGGCTTCTCCTTATTGAATGGTGTCTCCTTCTTGGGAGTACTGAATGCCCACATGTTGTTTGAGCTGTTGTCTCTCATCTCCTGTGCCAGAGTGGTAAAGTGGTTCAGAGTGTGCACTCCTGAAATTATCATTATACCGAAACCTGTCTGCCTCCCTTTCCTTCCCACTATAGCCCATCCCCACAGAGGGGACCCTTGGGGACCTCTCTGTAAATGAATAGCAGCTACGAGTCTTGTGTAACCTCCCAGTCCCCTGGGGTTATTAGAATCCCATCAGTGTCAGTGCTAGGTAGGGAAGGCAGCTGATGAATAACTGGTTAAATGGTTTTCACCTGCTCCCTCTCTGTTTACTTGGTCTCAGCTGAGTTGAGAGAGGTGATGTCATTTAGAACTCTCGCAGCAGCATAAGCCATGGTAGCTAGCTGTTAGTGGGGAGCTTTAGAATTTTCAGTTAGTTCTGTGTCAGCAACCAGTGTGAGCAATTGAAGGAGTGAAGAGCTGCAGTGTGGGCTCTGAGGAGAGCCTATTTTTCTCACCCTAGTGCTGAGAACCATCTGCTTGCCAGTAGAAGTGGTGGAAACCATCTAACAGGAGTTCCTAATTGTTCTCATCCCCTGTGAGATGAGGAGGACTGCAGAATGGATCCGAGGGGCAATCCCCTGATTTGATCCAGGATATTGAAGCTGCCTGCTTGTTCCAACTGTGAGTAATCTGACTGCATATCCCAGGAGGAATGTACCTGTGTTTTCTTTTGGGGAGTACTCTGACAAAGGGAATCATATACCAAGTTTTGTTCTAGTTTAGACTGTTCTCATCCTTTCTTAATGTTGGCTGCCAATCATGGAGTCCCCAGTGAAAGTTGACACATTGTTCAGGACTTTAGTTTACACTCAGAAGTAGTGTGTTTCAAATGCTGAATGTGAAAGTCATTCCAGGATGCATAATTCTACTGTTTTATTAGAAGTTTGAGGTGTAACTCTGAAAGAATGGCTGGGCATGGACGTGGAAGCAATAGGTGGGCAACCCTCCATCTGGAGTGACCAGTTCAGCACTACAGGTTCTGTAAGGGTGTCTCCTTATTCAGGACATGGTGGCCAATGCCTGAAGAGAAAGTTTACCTCCTGGTGTGGGTTTGTGCTAATTTTAGCACCAGTGTGCTCCATCATGGCCAGTTGTCACATTGCCAAATGTTTAAATCCTATGCTATATGGGAAATGTTCTAAGTTGTGGCCAGTGACTCTAGAAGAAATTTTGTGCTCTATTGTGACCAATGCCACTAGAAGAAATGTGTGTGTCAGCTGAGGCTTTGCCACTGAAGAGTGTGCAAGGTCCTGTGCAATACAGGATGTTTAGAGTTTCTGTCCACTACAGATGTTGTTGTTCTGCATTGCCTTGTGTCTCGAAGTGTAAACCCTTGGGGGTCCACCTTTGCTTTAGTGTGCCATCTTTGGAATAATGCCACACTCTAGAACCCCAACCTGGTTTAGACATTCTTGTTACTGCTTCCTGTGTGGAATTACTGGGTACCCCTCTAGAAGTACAGATCTAGCATAGCCCTAGGCAAAATTCTCTCCTCAGGACCTGGATATAATGATCATTTGTGTAGTATTTGCTTTTGTACATCCCCACCCCTTTCTGACCTCTAGAAATAACAAGCCTGGTATACATTCCCAAAGCTAGGGATGGTACCAAAAAGTGCCCGAAGTAGTTTGGGTGCCCAGTCAAGGGTACCAAGGGTAGCTTACTGTGCAAAGTAGTGGGGGGAGGTTACACTTGTATGCCTGATTGCCCTCAGGTGCTAAATTTTAGCTATGAGGTGAGCCTGTTCTGCTGTATGAACCTCCAACCTACTACACACCTAGCACTTTCCCTTTCCCACAATACTCTGGAAATTGCCTATGCTCCTTCCCTGCAACTGACTATCCCCATACCTGCCTGAACATAGTAACCATAACCATGAAATATAATAACCAGTTATGGAAAACTTTGAGCAGCATTCCCTACCCCGACCCTTCTTCCTCAACCACCTTCACTTAAGTCCTTGCAGCAATTAATTGTCACTTCACCGACTGGCACATTTCACTACTGCTGAACTCACTGCTGCTTACAGGATGGGACATTCTATACTCAACTATTGTCACCTGAACAAGAAACTACCCCTTCCCTTCTTCTTGTCTAGTAGCCTGTTTAAATTACACACTTCCTCTCTTCAGGTTCGGCAACACACATTTTAATGCAAGTTACATTATATTTGTCTATCCTTGTGATTATTATAATTATCATGCTGATTATCATAATTTCAAGAAGATGATGGTTCTGTTTACCTGGTGAATCAACCAACAACCACTGATGTGGCACATGACTTCAGTGAGGATGATGCCCAGACCAGATCTGGATAATGATCTTTGAGCAAGACACTGTGCCCTGTACACAAAGCTAGGTATTCAAATAGATTTTTCATACTTGAGGGTGGGGACTACAGATGAGAAAGGTTTAACTGTGTATCTGTCAGCCTCTAAGCATTATTTCTCTAGTCTGTCACTCTTGCAGGTATGTATCACATTGGTGATGGATTCTGTTACTGTGTAGCTCTGACTCAGGTCAGTATCACAGATGTGTTATTCGTTACAAAATTATCTTCAGAAGAATAATTAGGATTTATATATTATACACATTGTACCCTAAAGAGCTTTACAGTCAATAAGTGACTGGTAGTGAAGTGACTGTAAATGTGTAGTGGCAGCATTTTACACATCAACAACCACACAGTTTTGGATAATTGCAAGACATGGTTTTATGGAAAGAGAAATGTTGGCCAATACACCAGGAAACTCCACTACACTCCAATAGTGGGGACTCTGTCTATCTGAGCAAGATGTTGGGTGCTGGTGGTATGGAGGAAGATGATGCAGGAGTGGGGAGGGGAGAACTCTCCCCCAACTCCTAGTATACTAGAGGTCATTCTTAAATTTGAAAATATTAGAGAGTCTGTTCTTGATGTTGCAGAAATAAATATGGACATTGATCATTTGGATAGAAGCATGGACTCTGTTGGCAGAAAAGGACCAGTAGGCCCATCTAGTCTGCCCTTTCCCTGCATAGTCTTTCTTTTTTATTTTTTATTTTTTGCAGTTAATCTTTTATTGGCATGTCTCTTATACACATATATCTATACATCAATATTCTGTACATTATATATGACAGCAGAAGGCACAGAGTAGGATATAGCTGATTATAAATGGATCCTTAAGGAAACTGTGTTCAAGTAAGGGAGGCCAACAGGCACATCCCACAGTATATACAGGAGGGTCATCTACATATGCCAAAGTATCGTGTAACAAAACAAAACATTAACAAGTCGTAAGATACAACATACTACATGAGCTATAACTTCAAGAACTCAGAGTTAGTATAACCATGTAAAGAAGGTAAGCAAGTAATAACACACAATGAGGTGTGGGTTATCTCCTGATAAGAGCAAACCCAGGTGTGTTATAAGGCAGGAGGCACTAGCACTGAGTGCCTTATGCACCTGGGCGTGTTTTATCGGGAGATAACCCACGCCTTTGGAGTGTGCTATTGCGCTTTATAAAATGGGTCCCCACTTAACTATTTAAGAAAATAATAAAAAACAGGGCAAAATATTTTAACACTTTGAGGTTTTAATACCTGAAGAAGTAAAATAGTCCCTCTATTTAGGTACTTTCTGTACTGTGTGATGTCCAGTGTATACCCCCTCCCCCCCAGTCATATACACACACACACGCATGCACACACACACACACACACACACACACACACACTGGTCAGGGTGTCCTCTTCCTAGTTTCCACACACTGTTAATCCTGCATTGTCCTCCCCTTTCCATATAGTGTTAATCTCCCACCATTTTTCCCATTTAGACATACTGTTAGTGTTGCAGTGTTGCAGCAAGTGACTGTTTTGATCAAGAGCATGTAGAGGGCTAGGTTTTTATATGTGTCTCCTCCAAAACTGTGTCCCTTCCTGAACACACAAACACTTTGTTACTTTTTTCTTTTATTTTTATTTAGGCTTTGGTTTAATATTGTTGCCAGCAGCTTCATTGACTCGGAATGAGCATGTCCCATACCGGCCACCTTATAGAGCCATTTCCTGGTTCGTGTTTTTTTTTTAAGTATTTCTTTTAATGTATAGTGCTATACCCTTCAATGATCTAGTATGTCCCATGGTACAGAGCCTCGTATGGAGCCCTTGGGTTGTGAAAAATAGAGACTGAAGACTGCAGGGGATGGGGGAAGCAGACAGGAAGCAGCAAGTAGTGAATCTGAAAGCTGTCTGCCCCAAGTAGTTCCCGTTTCAGCCATCCCCGAGTAACTCAGACATTTATGTCAAAAAACAACACTCTGGATAAATTTATTTTATTTTTCATGGACTTTCTGATTACATAGAGAAAGATAGAGACAGTCAGTCTACCTGTTCCTTGATGTCAACTGCTACAGCGGTGTGCCATTTTGTGCTGGTACTGCTCGTTGTGTGCCCGCCAGAAAAGTTTGAAGCTCATTAGGTTATTGATTTTTTCCTTGTTGTGAGGTCACCCAGCAAAGAAAAGTGCTGGTTGCATAGCTATATGGCTGATAAGGACACAGCTCAAAGGTCCTTTCAACCAATCAAATTAAGGCATTTTCTATACCCATTTTATAAGTGGGGATAACATGTATAGTGAGCTAAATATTATCCTAGTATGAAGGAAGCTAATAATCTGGGTATAGAGAAGGGAGGAAAATTGGCCATTTCCATCTTTGGTGTTAGAGACCAAAAGTAGGGTGATCAGCAGGCCTGATATTTCAACAGGGAATCAGTGGCTAAATGGGACAGCCTGTCTAGGATGGCTATCTGTGTAAGGCTGGATATCATTTCTTGGTGGGAGGGTACTTCCTGAGAGCACCATCTGCAGAGGAGAAGGCTTTTTGCCTGCATGCTGAGCAAGGCCAGCCATCTGCGGCCAACAGGTTTTATGACTGGTGCTGCTGAGGTGATTCCTGAAAGTAGGAAAGGCACTGAGTGAGGTACTGTGGTGGCTAGCACTTTGATGGACAAGCTACAGACCTTGTTCCTTAAAGTTTGGAAGGGTGGGCATGCCCAAATGATGTGTAGTAATCACCTCAAGCTCTACACATCTATTCATCTGAGGGTAACAGCTTTAGTGTGTGCAGCACTGATGGGATTCTGTACCAGAAATATAAAATGTTGTTCTGGATGAGTTTACTGCAGGCATCCTTGAAAGTCCGATGGCAAAATGTCCGGCATTTTTCCCAGTCTCTGTCAGAGATCTGGGTAGTGACCATGGATCCCCACCTCGTCTTAGATTGTGCAGATTGGCTGAGAATGCAACTATGGACATCCTCATAGAATTTTACTAGCCACGCCTTTTATGAGGGCCAGACATTTTGCTAGTTTTGATTGAGGTTCAGCCTGGAGAGAAATGCCTTTAAGAATGCGTTGCACTGCATTATGGATTTGGAGAAACCTCCAGAAATCCACTCTGAATAAGCCCCATTTTTGTTGCAATGCCTGAAAGGAGTCAACTCCAGATGTCTGTGATGCCAGGATGCCTTTGAGGTGTAGCAGACCTTTGCTCATCCAGGTTTGCCAGTGGAGAGTTTGTTGTCCGCCTTGATCAGTGAGTTATCCCAAAGTGGGATATATTCCATAGGACATGGGGCAGCACATAGCCACTTGTGCAGTTTGCCCCAGTAACTCAGGCATGGGGCAATAGTTTGGTGAGTCCTCACTTCTTGAAGAGTGGGAGACCGAAGGAGGGAGACCAAAGATCACTGTGGGAGTCAGGACCTTTCCATATATCTACCCACTGAGGCAATCGGGGTCTGGCATTCTAAACCAGTGAAGAGTCTACAGGCCCAGAGGTAGCCTGTGGACCATGGGAGGTTACAGCCCCCTTCTTTCCGCGATGTTCAACATTTGTTGTTACTGTATCTTAGGTGTGCCCCCTTCCAAAATAAAGCTCTCCATGAGTTTGTCAATTGAGACGAGACACTTTGAGAAGAGGGATAGTGGGAGGTGGGACAGCATATAAAAAAGTTTCTGAGCTGTGACCATTTTAAGGGTGGAGATTTTACCAGCCAATTTTATTTGTATTTTTTATTTATTTATTCAATCTTGGATTACAATACCTTTGAGTGGGAGACCGCTCTTTTACAAAGGTTCCACGTCGTAAAGGGTGGGTATACATACGTTGTAGGTTTAGGAGTATCTATCTAGGTGAGTAATCATAGACAAAAATACATTGTAAATAGGAAACAGAGATGGTTTTAACACTAGGATAATTCAGATAACAGTAGCAATCTAGGTGGCATTGTCAGGTAAAAGACAGTAAGCAGTATCCAGAAAGGAGAGTAGGGGGCACTGAGTGGGGGGGCATGATGACTATTTAGGGGGAGGTGGGAGAGGAGAGTGCAGGGTATTGCAGGGCAAAAATGGGGACAATTCAGAGTAGAAGGATGAAGTCGGAGTAGCGAGGTGATGGTAATAACCTGAAAAGTCAATAAGACCAGGGTCAGAAGTGGGTGTGTGTGGAGTAATTATAAAGTACAGTCACAGGAGCTTTTCTTCAGTAGGTATTGTCTTAGCTTGGTCTTGAAAAGCCCCAATCTCTGCGAGGTGTTATGTTCAGTGCCGAGGTTATTGAGCCAAAGTATTGTGCCCGGCAGGCATATGACCTCTGCCCTTGGGAGGTTCTGCAGCGAGGAATGGTGAGAACCTGATGGTCAGAGTTCCTGGTGTGGTGTGGGCCTGTGAATAAGCTTAATAGGCTTGTGACTCCAGGAGGCTGAAGTCCGACTAGTGATTCTTTAGTAAGAGGCAGGTTTGGTATTGTATTCTGTTTTCAAGTTGTAGCCACCCGGCTTGTTCATAAAGGTCACATGTGTGCGTTAGTCAGGGGGAATTGGTAAGCAGTCTGCAGGCTTTGTTTAGGGCTATTGCTATCCTATGTAGTGAGGTGGGAGTGGCTGAGCTGTATATGACCAATCCATAGTCGATGACGGAGACAACTGTGCTATTGATTATAGTTTGGAGTGCTTCAGGTGTTAGGCATTTCTTGTGCCTGTGCAGCAGCCCAATTCTTATGTTGACTGTTTTGGCCACATTCTCAGTGTGTTCATAGGAGAGGAACAGTCAATGTAACCCCAGGTATTTGAATTGCTCCACTTGTTCAAGTGAAACCCGATGCAGTTAGTGATGTTAAGGATGCTGCTTTGTGTTTGCTTCTGCACCACTAAAATGCACTACTTTTGTCATTTTATAGTTCAGACCCATCTTGTGGGCTCTGAACCAATCTTCAGTTTGTTTAAAAGCATGTTGTAACTGATAGTTTAGGGTGTGAGGGTCATGTTGAGAAGTAAAAATAACAACATCATCTGCACAGAGAAGTATCCACTGGTCACACAATCGAGGTAGGCTATTTAGAAAGATGCCAAAAAGGATGGGTCCTAGGATTGACCCCTGGGGAACTCCACAATGAGCTGTAATGGTAATGTAATGGTTTTCACCTGTCACATTTTGTTTTAATTTCTGTCAACAGTGGAGATAGGTGGGCATCATACTACATATCTTGAAGATATCAGGTGTGACTTAGAGTCCTAAATATGTTATAGCTTTGAGAGACCATTTAATGCCTGCATCTTGGAAGAGCGGTGTCTCACAAAGTCGGTTGAGGGGCAAAACCTTGGTTTTGCAATGGTTCGTCTTGAGTCTTAATATGGAGGCAAAGCAGGTAAAGAGGTTAAGGAGGCACTGTAAAGAAGTGGATGCATTTCCCAGCAGGACCAGAAAGTCATCTGCATATTACAGGTTTGAGTATGTTGAATCATCAACTTGCATACCAACGATCTGATTGTGTTGACAGATGGCAGCTGCCAGAGGTTCTATTGCTAGAATGAAAAGGAGCAGAGAAAGAGGATATCCTTGTGCCCTTGGCCAGCAGGAAGGGGTCAAACAGTATGGAGGTCATTAGGACCCTGGCTGAGGCAGAAGAGTACAGGGTTTGGATCTAGGCTTAAAACCATGGACCCAGTCATTGGTGAGCCAGGACCAGGTGCAGGTAGCTCTGTTCAGTGGAATCAAATGCCTGTTCAAAATCAAATCAATGGCTATTGGCACTGAGGGTGGAGGCTTGAAGAGGCAGCATGCATGATTAGTGTGTGTATGTAATTGCAGCCACGCTGGACAAGGACAAAACCCATCTGGGATGGTGCAGTAGTTGAGGTATGAGTGGATCCAGCCTAATCGTAAGAGTTTTGGCATAAATTTTTACTGTCTACATTTATAAGTGAGCTAAGACAGTAGCTGGCTCTGTGTGTGGGTTCTTCCTTTCTTCAGCAGGATGGTAATGGTATCTTCCCAGATGGATGGGGGAAAGGAACCATTGTGCTACGCTTGCTTTTTTTTTCAAAAACAGTATACTTTATTGACAGTTAAAACATGAACAATAAACATAACAACATACAAATTGCTCAGCTATCCTGTCAACATTCAGGAAAAGGCTAAGGCTGCCTGTGATGATACAGAGTTACTTACATATTACTAGAAGACAGAGTAGTAGGGCAGCATTTGATAGTGATGAGTATCTGTTACAATACATAGGCAGAAATGTTGTACCTGTTATTCCATACCTGGACAAGATGGAAGTGCTATAGAGCTAGGTCGCTGATGTGATATGGTCACCACTAGAGCAGGGACAGGGCTGTTCCTGGGTACCACCTCACTAGTGGCTTCCAATAAGGTGCAAAATCTGGGTGTTATTTTCTATGAAGGATCGACACTGGAGGCTCAGGTGTCGTCTGTCATTTGAATAGTTTCTACCATCTTAGGAACATTATCTGGATTAAGCCCTTAATTCTGCCTGGTGACCTGCTTACCTAGTACATGCCTTTGTAACATCCAGACTAGATTACTGTAATGCTCTATACTTGGGGTCATGGTAGGTAATCTCCATAGCCTGCAGTTGGTGCAGAATGTGGCTGCAAGATTGCTGACATGCCTCTCTAGGTCTGCCCACATAACACCAGTCTTGCAAGAGCTGTACTGACTGCTGATCAGGTGGAGGATTGCCTTCAAGGTGGGCTTGCTCACCTACAAGGACCTATACAGTTCATGTCCTGGTTACCTCTCAGACCTTCTGACACCTGCCCGCCCTGTGCGCACAGTCCGCTCTTCCACGGAGGGACTGTTGATGGTTCCCAGGACAAGGCCTAGTGGGGTACCGCAAGGGTCTGTGTTGGGTCCATGCCTATTTAATGTCTATGTGACCATAATGAGTAGTGGTTATGATCTTTGGGAGGCAATGTCTGCAGATGATATAAGAATTGGCACCATAATAAATAATAATGAAGGTATTAAAAAATTGCATTCAGCCCTACTGAGTTTAGGGAGCTGGATAACTAAGCATGGGTTAGAATTAAATCTTAGTAAATGTGCAGTTATGCATTTTGGAAAAAGGAACAGTAAGGCAAGTTACATGTTAAATAACATATATCTGAAAGCTGTTACAGAGGAAAGAGATTGGGGTATTCTAGTGGATAATGAGTTAACTTTAAAAAAACATTGTAGGCAAATTGTTAAGACGGTAACAAATACATTGACTTTTATTAGTAGGCATATTAAGAGTAGAAGTAGAGAGGTGATGTTGCCACTATACACTGCTTTAGTTAGACTGCAGTTGGAGTATTGTACTCAGCTCTGGACACCGAATAATAAAACAGACATTAGGGTATTGGAAGGGTCCAGGGAAGAGCTATGAGAAAGGTTCATGGCACTAAAACAATGACATGAGGAGCGACTGGGTATCCGTTGGGTATTAAAATCAATTTGATGCAGGCTTCATGGACTATAGTCTTCTATGCCCTGCATGATCCTATGAGTCCTATCATTAATCTAAGAATTGGGGAAAGCATTGTTCAAGACAGAGATCAGTTAAGGCTCAGATGATTAACCATGTGTTGGGATCTCTTAGTTTTCTTCCATACTGGACTGCCAATTTCAACAGACCTGTATGCCATGGGTAATTAGTTGCTTTCCTCTACACCTAGCTCAACCCATCATATGGTACAGTTGTATCATATGCACACGTATAAGATTGTGACAAATGTAACATTACCTATGTAAAACATAAAGAAAACAGTGAATAGCTGCACACAGTAAAACTCACAATACAAACACAACTAGCGGTACGGAACAGAACAGTAGCAGATATATGGTTTGATGGTCAGAGGGTGGCACCACTTGATCCAGCTGTCTACCACCTCAAAGTCAGGTTACTAGCAGCCCGGCAAGGGCAGATGCCTAAATGTCAGTCCATTCAGGGCTTGTACCAAGGAGATGCTCGATCCATGAACTTTTAAATGAGTATTATCAGTAAAACAACCTTTCCAATTTTAACAAGTGTAAGTGGTGGTGCCTCCCACCACCCCCATGCTGGGATCCATTCCAAGAGAGGGAGCCACATTCGCGTGCTTGATTCTGTATGTAGACTTTTTCTTGAAAATTTAAGTACCGTAGGATAATGGCTCTGACCTTTCCTCCAGGTGGTGGATGCAGCCAGAGAAATCTGTGAGCCCTCTTGATTGTGTACATTGTCCTTGTTTCTGGTGAACCAGCAACTTTTTGAAGCAATTTCTGGATGAAGCTTACATGTTATTACCCGCTGCTTGCTCAGGTATTCCTACGAGGACCAGGCTCTTTTGCCTGCTTTTCCACTCCTGGTCCTCGATTCTGTCCTCCAGCTTTGACACCTTTTTTCATAGTTCCCTCAATTCAGTACTTTCTGTCTCTTGCTAGTCATCTATTGACCTGATCCAGATCTCAGCATTTCCAACCTGTGTGGTAAGGGACTCTAGAACTTGCTTAAAGGCTATGAAGATGCTAACAAATTCAAATAGGGTGATTTTTATCCTTGCTAGTTCATTGAAGAATCTATAAAGCTTGACAGCTGGGTCTTCACATCTGGCCATCTCTGGTGGTGATTCTAAGTGAGAGCCCTGCTTGTGGTGCTTTAGTGCCTGGGAGCATGGTGGCACTGGTAGGCATCCAATGAATCCATTTTCTGAGACTCTTGTCCATCCATTCTACCTGAAACTTTCTATGTAGATGCCTATCACTAATCACTAACGATTGTTATGTTTGACAATAAAAACAAGCACTTTTAGTAAGTTGTAGTCACATTTTCCATCTTGGCTCATGGAGTTGTGAGAAAGCTGCCTCTCACACTAAGCACATCTCGTGACCCCTGTGCTTCACTTCATAGTAGACCTGGCACAGCAATAGTGAAATCTGTTGAGCCAAAGGCTTGAAATATTTTGTGGGGTAGCCATCTCCACAGGGTGATTTCCCAAGTTTAAGGACATCAGGGCTCTCTGGATTTGCTCCAGGTTTGGGGGTGACAACAACTCTGCCTGTGCAGAAGTGAGTCTGGAAAGATAGAGAGAGTTCAGGAAACTGAATGGATGTTGTGTCTGAAGGAGTAGGGGAAGAGCAGGGTGAGGAATAAAAATGTGCATTATGGCATTTATCACAGTGGGGATGGTTTTAACCTATCCTAAGAGATCTGTAAGGCTTGCTGCACATTTTTCTGCCTGTTGTTTATAGAGTCAGTATGCCAGGTGTTCCCCCTCTCTCTTTCCTTCCTCCCATTATTTATGTTGGAGCCACTGGACAGCTATCTCTGCTTTACGGGCAAGCAGAGTATTGAGTTCCAGATGGAGCCTCATAATTTTGTTACGCAGCTCTAATCTGGGGTCTTTGTGGGGTAACGCTTTATAGAGGTCTTCTTACTGTTGTAAGTCATGTTCCAGAGCAGTGTTTTCCATCTGCCACCTCCTAGACCACATAGTTGTTTGTTCCACCCCTTAGTGTGGCCTTGAGACATCCCAGGTGTTCCCAGCTGCTGTGTCCTATGAGTTGTTGAACTCATGAGACTGCTTAGTTTCTTCCTGTAAAGAGGTGAATTCAGGATATTTAAGTAGAAGGGATCTAATCTCAAAGAAGGGGATCTGGGGGTTTGGGTCCTCAACAAAAAGTGCATCAGAACTGGAGCATAATCTAAAATGATTAACAGTATGATATTAGTGTCTATAGCTGCCTGTGTGATTTGGGGCGAAGTTAGCCAGAAGTCTATTCAGCTGTAGGTGCCATGTACTGCTCAGTGGCAGGAGTAGTCCCCTTCCCTTAGATGAAATAGTTCCCATATATTGGCTAGACCCTTGTCTGCCATCAGGAGGGAAACAACATGGGCAAAATTATACGGGAGATGGAGGCAGATGTCCCCCTCAACATTTCAACTTTGCCTCATTAAACTAATTTGACCCCCACAAAAATTCTGCCTAGAAGTCTCACCTGGTTATGCCTGCAACAAAAAGGAGAAGTCAAGTCTCAGAGCCTAGCCCTCTGCGCTGCCGGTGTTTCCTGTACATTTCACACTGCGGTACTAACACTTTCACAGCTGATTGTGTTGACATGCAATGAAGCCTGATGGAGGTGCAGGGAAGAAAAGAACCAAACATTTTTTAATTCATCTCAGCTGGGTTTTGACTTCTTTTGGATGTGGCTGTGCTAGACAATGCTGACAGGAGATGGAGTAGATGAACAGCACTCCCTTTGTCAGGTAGGAGGGCGGGGAGCATTCAGCTTTGGCTAACAGAATCAGTTTGCAATCAGCAGTTATGCCTGGACTGCAAGCAAATCCAAGATCAACTGAGCAGCCAGCAAAGAGGGGTGGCTCTGATTTCTGTAGAGTCAGCACCTCACTAGGCAGCACACTGAAAACAGAATCACCTACAGTGTTAGGGGGTGGGAATCACCGTTGGAGTGGAGAATGAAAGAGACAGGCGGACACATCCTGTAAGAAGGAAAGTTTATTATGGGGAGGCTAACTATGCACTTGACTTTCAAGTCATACACACAGTACAGTACTTTGAGCTTGGTTGCAGCAGCACTTTAGGGTTGTGTGCAGATGGCAGCCAGTTGGTTAAATTCCAACCATTAGTGGCATCTGGGGAGCTGCAAGTGCACTCACTTCAGGGCAAAAATGCTGTCTGTCCCTTTAAATTACATTTTGGTATCAGCTGTTTTTTTAGCAGAACTTGAGCCTGAAAAAGGCCCTGCAATCTGTGGCCTCCTGCTACTGCAGTTACATCCCATGAGGGAGAGTCCTCTTACCATCACACAAGGAACTGCTGCCTGCTCCTGGACCAAGTCAAGGATCAACTGATGCCTGCTCCTGCTGCTTGAACCTGCTTCAGCTTACTGTTCCTGCCTTCTTGGCTTGGCTTTGGCTCGAAAGTCTGATCTTTACCTGACGTCCACTCTGTACCTTTTGATATCTGTGGTGACTGAGTGCTTCTTAAGCAGATAAGTTTGTTTTGATTTCCAAAATTGAATTCCTAGTTGTTTCTTAAATTCCAAACTAAACATGAAAAATGTGTCTGGGTCGTATGCTCTTCAACAAGTTAAAAACTATTACAAACAAAATTGAGCACTCACCACCTCAATAAAATGGACACCACACCAGAATTCTACAGCTCTGTTGTCTTTTATTAAAATGACAGTCACATAAACATTTAGCATTTAGATAAGATACTGTAGTAGAATAGAGATAGTGTTGTTTAACATGTAAAAGTTTTGCATGCTTATACCTGTTTTTCTTTTTTTGGGGGGGGGGCACTGTTATCTGTATCTGGTTGTTGCTTGTTACTAATATATCTTGTACTCTGTTTACTTGCAGGTATTATGTGTGACTTACCCTAAAGAGATGAGAGTTCACTGCATGGGTCCTGATAAGAAACTGTCAGCACTGCAAGATCAATTTCTTGAGCTAAAATTGACCTGGGTAAGGACTTTTAACTGGTGCTTTTTTTAACTTTTGAACAATAAATGATTGCTGGTGATATACAAAACAACAAGAAGTTGTCTTTGCACAGCTATTGTTTTTAAATCACACTGTTTTTAATGTGTTTTGCACTTTATAATGTTTGGGATTTAATTCTTCACTGTGTTGAGAACTGTAAATTATTACATTGATGGTTTTATGTGAACTGTGTCTTTAAAAGGGAGCGTTTATATGTTGCACCTATAGGAGAGCCTGTCACACTTAAAAAAGCTCATTTTTGAGTGAAACATGTTAGGGACAGGTGTGTGGAGCTGGTGGTTGAGATCTGCATGTGTTGCATCCATGGATTCTGTGCTTGTAAAAGAAAAATCTCTTTTATATGGACCAATAAGCTATGTCTAAAAGTGAAGATTTGGTTCTGACAGCAATCTTCTTGGAATAGTGGTACAGTGAGTACTGAGCTACAGAGCTAAAGACTGTGATTTAAGCAGGTGCCGCTTCCAAGCCATTTGAACAATCACATAAAATGTAAACACTCAGATATGTCATGCCTGTATGCATTTTGGATCCAATTGCCCTATATCAAAGTCTTTGATAAAGGGCCATTGAGTTTGAAATGTGTCAGGCAGGCACAACACTGTCATTTTACTAAAATACAGTGGAGCTTTATAATTCTGGCATGGTGTCCATTTTCATTGAGGTGGTGAGTGCCCAACTTTATGTGTGTAGTAGTTTCTTAAATTAAATTTTAAGTTAACTCTGTCTCTTGGGTGGGTAGGGGTGTACACTACTATTATTGACTAACTGGAGTAATTTCTGGGATTCCTCATTCTCTGTAGTGGGACGACCAGTAGGGAGAGGCTGCTGGGAAATCAGGATTGTGGCGAATATCTGCGTTGCTGAGGAGTAGCACCGAGAGCAGGGCTGTGCAAGTCGCTTTTTTTGGAGACAGCAGGTATGCCACCGTTGCCTCTATATTTGGAAAAGATAACAGAAATGTATCTTTAATATCCATTTACTAACCAGTACACAGCCTTTCTGGACTGACTTATATAACACAAACTAGCCCCACCGTATTGTCAGTTCTGCTTTTGAATCACCCGTTGGGAGTCCATGGTGGTAAAATTTAGGAGAAAGCTGGTAGCAGTAAGCCCTGCTGAGGGTGAACACTGTCAGCACGGTGGTTGGAATTTGTGAAGTCGGTGGAGTCTGTGAAGGAGAAGAGGTAAAGGCCCTGACTTTTTTGGGGAGAGGAAAAAGGAGTATAAGTGTGACCATTATAGGAGAAAGCTGGAGAAAATGGCAGAGGAAACAACCTATCTCCCTATTTCCTTATCTCCCTTCTCTCTTTCCCTGATAACTCCCAAGCAGCTCTGTTGTTGTATGCTTGAATGCTTGAACACTTGAATGCCTAAATTGATTTTATATGAATTCTTTAGTATTCAGTTTTACTGCTTAAAAAAAAAAAACGAAGGTTAGGGAACACCAGGAACTCCAAAAATTAGTCATTAGATATAATCTGGACAATTCAGTTCTGTTTAATAACAAAATCTTTCCTTTTTTCCATAATGTCATTTGTACATGCATTACTTGTTATTTGTATGCTGGTGGCAAGTTCTCCTTTAAATTTCCTGGTGAAGTCTAGTAATGTTTATCTTTAAACTCAGCTTGATACAATTTGAGGTCACATGATCTTACCAGAGCACTAGTACTGAACATGTACTGGCGTTCTTAGAGGGTCAGGCACCATTTTTGAACTGGTAGAAGCAGAGTGCAACGCTGGCCTGGTGGCGCTGAGGGTTGATGCACTGGATGCCACACCTTGCACCACACCAGTGACTCGGGTTCGGGAACAGACTCGGGCAGCTGGGGGTTGGCAGGAGGGTGAAGGTGTGGAACTGGATTGAGCAGCCAACTGGCAGCTCTCCTTTCCTAGGGAGGGTGTGCATGCACTGCGTGGCTTTGGCAGTCCCTAGTGGTTGGGGCTTGGCTGAATAGTGCATGTAGCTTTGGGGTATGGTGGTAGTGGCTGACATCCTGCAGGCAGGTGCAGGAGCATGCCTGCACTGTGCAGGATGTCATTGCATGCCCACACCACTGGGAACAGTTCAAGTAGTAGAAAAAACCCTCTCGCCATTGGTAGGCAAAGGCGGATCCAGAGGTCACGACACCATGTCACTGACGGGCACCAGGAAGCTCGATCTGGACCCTTCCCAGACACAGCAGCCCTCAATATATAGATAGATTGCCAGAGGAGCATGGCAATCCCTCCCTAGGACTCAGATCCAGGGGTCAGGCTGGCCAGGCTGGAAGGGTGTCCCTGCCAGAGACGAGCTGCAATGCTTCAGGCTGACTGGAAGAGTCGCAGTACCATGAGTCCATGCCAGAGAGAGGGTAATAGATGAGAGGTGAATAAACAGAGTTCAAAAAAAAATGAAGTAGAGTGCAGCAGGCATTTCTGGAGCTTCTTGGTGGAGTCTCCCTACCAGATTGGAAGAAACACTGCTTAGTACACTCACTACGCGTAAAAGAAATACTGGGCACTCTTGCCAATAAAAATGTTTAAGCAACATTGTCATTCTGCTGACTGGATAGTGCAATGGTGGCTTTGCAACAACCTGTTTTATTATGATAAGCAGGGTATATAAATCCATACTTTTTAACAAATTCCTTTATAAATATTTAGTTAAAATAGAAGTTGTGGCCTCATTTAATATATGTTTTTTTTAGCCTGACCTGACCCTCAAGCAGGTCAGGAAGGAGGAAACAAGGAACAGCCATATGAGCTAATTCTTAAAGATATATAAATGTTTATAACTTACAAGTAGGTCTATAGTCCTTATGAGAAGGATTGTGGTTTCCAGTTAGTACTGTAGTTGGCTGTCTTATGTTGTGTGCAAGGGCATTTGGGATTAAAATTTCTGTTACAGGCTGGGCTTGGATTACTTAATTCTACTTTCTGTAGGGAGAGTTAGAGTGGGAGAGGCTATATAGGTAATGTGGACTATGGGTAGGATTGTTGAGTGCAATGGTTGTGGGGCAGCAATGCGGATGAACATACTGTGGAGGCTGGGAGGGTGCCCAATAGCCCACAGCCTAAGGAGGCTCGAGGAAGAGGTTCAGTGGCTTGGTAGTGAGCTGGGGAAGTTGAGGGATGAGGGGAGGCTTGTATCGGTAGGAAGGCTCACATCTGAGAGTATTGTGGGGGAACCACAGAGAAGGAACAGTGGATCAAGGGAGGGGGGAGGGGGCAAGCTAGACAGGAAGCCAGCTGATGAAGGGTGGACTCTAGTAGGACCTAGAAAAAGAGGAGCAGCAGTAGGCAGGAGGGAGGAGAAAACACATAGTAAGGCAAAGAGGGGATAGGGAACATGTTTGCTTTACTAGCAACACATGAGAAAGAGGATGCAGGAGGTGACTGCACAAGGGCTAGCACTCACAAAGAGGAGGGAGTGAGGGGCATTACTAGTGGAGAGATTCAGCATGGTGTGGCAGGGGGAAGGATAATACTCAGCGAGGTGAGGAGGGAGAGGGAGGTTGGCAGTCAAACAGGAGGAGGGGGCTCAATTGGGAGGGGCAGGGAGGAAGACACTGGGGCACATGGTAAAAACGCAGTCCTTCGTCAATCAATCAATCAAAATCTTTATTTACGCAGGTGATCACCATTGAGCAAGCTCATTTACAAGGTGGACTTGCAGTTTGCAAGGACTAGGACAGAATAGAGTACAAATATACATAAACAACAGTAGCAAGACACATACAACAAAATATATGCAGTGTAGAAATAAAGGTAAATAATATATACAGAGATGCCTTGATAATTCTATCCATCAATAACATGTTCATAGCCTGTAAAGGAGTCCCTGGGATATGGAAAAGTGCACACGTAGGAGGCAGGGACTCTGGCAGACAGATTCTGGGATACTAAGCAGGTGGTATCAGAGCATAAGACTGGGTGATGGGAGGGGGTGTTGCAGTGAGTATGTAGTACCGGTGGGACTGGAATGAACTGAGGTGAACCGGTAGTACCGGTGGGACTAGAATGGACTGAGGGGAGGGGGGAGTAATCTTGGTAAGGGAACACTTTATTTGAACGGGAAGGACTTATATTGAGAGGAAACATCAGCTGGACAACTAGGATTGGTGGAAACAGTAACAGAGCTCCACAAATGTTTTGGCATACAGGGTCTTGGACATAACAAGACTAACAGGGGAGATAAGTCTCAGCGATTTCTGTATCCTATTCCAAAGCGTGGGTAGGACAAAGCTTATGGCTGCTCTTCAAAGCGGGTACCGACCCTAGGTACTTTCAGGGAAACCAGCGAGTGACTTCTCAAGGCATAATTCCCAATCAGGCTTAGTGGGAGACAGTCAGCAATGTATTGCGGGAGTTTGTTGGTTGAGTGGCCCCAAAAATGAGAACCTGGGTGGGGGGTGGTGGTGACAGACACATGGAAAGAGGAGGGGGGTGTACTGGTGTTGGGGGACTCCATACTCAAGGGGATCAGATGGGGCAGCAAGGGGGGAGGCACAGTCAGATATGGGTGGAGTCCATACCAGGATTAAAAGCAGACAAGACAGGACAGGCAATCCTAAGGTGCATAAAGAGGGGTAGGAGGAAACCACACATTGTGGTACATGTGGGGATAATTCACCTAGCGGGGGAAATGGTGGAGGTAACAAGGGAGAGGACTGAGGAAGTGGGAAGGTTGTGCGAGGAGACTGAGGAGTCTGTGGCCTTCTCTGAAGTGCTCCCAGTACCCTGCGCAAACACAGTGAGAAAGGAGAGGATTAGGGAGTTGAACACATGATTGGTAGAATGGTGTCAAACTAATAGGTATGGGGTTGTGGACGGCTGGGGCAGTACCTGGGATAATAACAATCTGTTTGCAAGGGATAGGCTGCACCTGAGTGGGGAGGGGAAGGAGGTATTAAAGCTAAGACTGGGGAGGAATATTGCGACAATGGTGGATTTAAGCTAGATGGGGGGTGGCAAGTGGACAGCAGGTAGGCAGGGATCCAATAGAGTGGAGTCACAGCCTACCCCTAGGCTAGCAGCGAAGGACTTGGGGTGGAAAAAAGGAGGGAGTAGAGGAGGAGATGGAGGCCAGTGAAGGGAAGAGGGCAGGATGGAGGGTGGTCTCAATTGAATGCAAGAAGTTTAGGAAACAAATCAGCTGAGCTACGGGCACTCTTAGCAGTGTGGAGGGTGGATATTGCAGCTGTTACAGAAATGTGGGCAACTGAGCAATGGGACTGGAATCTGGCAATCCCAGGATACAAATTATACAGGAATGACCATAAGGAGGAGAGGGTGGGGTGCAGTGGCAGTCTATGTGAAGGATGGGATCAAATGCACAAGGGACAAGGGGTAGAAAGGAGAATGGAGGCAATCTGACTGCAGCTCCTAGACTCAAGGGGTAGGAAACTTAGGGTTTGGGGTGGTATACAGGCCGGCGTCCCTAGTCTGGAGGAGCTTGACAGGGAATGGTGGACAAATCAGTGGCTGGTGGGGTAGTTGGCATGTGGTGGATTTCTACTTGCTGGAGTTGATGGAGACCTGTCACCCAGTGCGGTAGCGTTCTGGAAGCAATCTAGAGGGTCTCCTGACACAGTTGGTTACTGTACCTACTAGGCTAAAGAACACTTTAGATCTGGTATTGTCGAATGGGGAGGCAGTGAGGGAAATAAAGGTAGAGGACCCACTAGATGACAGCGATTACCAAATGGTGTGGTTTAATATCACGATGTGCGGGTAGCCAGAGAAATCAGTTACTCGGGTGGCAAACTTCAGGGGGGCGGACTTTGGGAGGATGCAGGAAGTACTGAAAGGGAAACTGGAGGTCATAAGGCAGGAGATGGACATGGAGCAGAAATGGGATATTATTAAATGGGGGATTACAGAGGCAACAGAAGCCTGCACCAAGGCACAGAGTAAGAGGAGCAGAGCAAGAAAACCATGCTGGTTGAACATCAAGGTTATGGAGGTGGTGAGGGCAAACGAGTGGTGCACCAGAGGTATAGGAGGATGGGGGAAGTGGACAGGAAGAAATATGCAAGACGGTCCAGGGAAGTGACCAGAAAAGTGAGAGATGCTAAGGCCCAGAGGGAGCTGAGATTAGCTACAGGAATTAATGGGGGAAAGACATTTTCAGATACATCAGGGAGAAAAGGAAATGCAAGGAAACAATAGAGAGGATAAAAGGGTGGTGGAGTGGATGGAAAAGGGTGAGAAGCAGGAAGAAGCAGTGAATGAATACTTTTGCTCAGTGTTCACAGAAGAAAGTGGGCCACTATCAGCATGGGCTGGGAGGGTGGGGACAGGGGAGAGGAAGTGATAGATGGAAGAATTGAGGCAAGTAGAGTCCTAGAGGTACTGAGGGCTCTGAAGGTAGACAAGGCACCAGGGCGGATGGTATCCACCTAAGGGTGCTGAGGGAGATGGCGGAGGGGTTGGCGGAGCTGCTGGCATATCTGTACAGCCCTCACTGGATTCGGGATGTGTGCCACTGGACTGGAGGGATGGCACATGTAGTACCATTAAACAAGAGCAGGCAAAGGGATGAACTGGGTAATTATCATCTGATAAGTCTCACCTCCATAGTGTGCAAACTCATGGAAACAATACTAAAGGAAAGACTGGTGTCATACCTGGAGGACAATGGCCTCCAGGATGTGAAGGCAGCATGGATTTGTTTCAGGAAGTCTTGTCAGACCAACTTAGTACAGTATTATGACTGGGTGACAGGTGAGCTGGATAAGGGTCATGCGGTGGATGTTCTTTACTTGACTTCAGCAAGGCCTTCGATTCGTGCCTGCTGGTGGCTTGGGGAAGCTAACTGCTGTAGGGTGAGGCAAAAATGATGAACTGGATTACAAGCTGACTGAGTGGGAGGCTGCAACAGGTGGTGGTGAGAGGGGTCTCAACTTCAAGGCCGGGTGACAGTGGGGTGCCACAGGGCTCTGTGCTGGGACCAGTATTATTTGGGCTCCTCATATCAGACATTGCTCACGGGTGGTGCAAGGTAAGTCTGTTCGCTGATGACACCAAAAATCGGAGCAGTAGTGGATGGAGGGAGGGATGGAAACAGAGAGGCGGCAGCTGGGGTTCAATGCAAAAAGTGTGAGTTATGCACTTTGGGTGAAGAACCCCAAGGAGAGAATATTAGCTGGGGGGTTAAGCTGGGGATTACTGAGGAGGAGAAGGACCTAGGTATAATGATAATAGGGACTATGAACGGCACTGCCCAGTGCAGGACAGCGGTTGCAAAACAAACAAATTGTTGCTGGGGTGCATAGCGAGGGGCTTTCATCCAGGTGAAGAGAGGTGATTTTGTCCTCTACAGGTCACTGGTAAGGCTGCACTTAGAGTATTGTATGCAGTTTTGAGGCCATACCTAAAGCGTGATATCAGGCTACTGGAGGGGTGCAGAGGAGGGCAACAAAGATGATATGTGGAATGGAGAGGAGAGACTATGAGAGCTGGCTGGGAGACCTGAATATGTACACTCTGGAGGACAGAATGGACGGGGGGACATAATAGAGACATTCAAATATATGCGGGAATCAATAAGGATGGGGCAGAGAGGTCTTAAGCTAAGAAGGGATAGGGACACTAGGGGCATGGGCTAAGAATAGAGGGTGGAAGATTTAGGAGGAAATGAGGAGACACTATTTCACAGAGAGGGTGGTAGCAAAATGGAATGCACTACCAGAATGGGTTGTATCATGTAAATCTGTGAACAGATTCAAAAGGACTTGGGACAGGGAACAAAGGAGAGTGAGGGTGGGGAAGGTGGGAGGTGGCAGTGGGCAGACAATGGGGAGGGGGTGGGGCAGTGGCAAACTAGGGATGCTAGCTGCACACTTGAGCAGACTTAAATAGACTGGATGGTCTGCAGAAGGAACTAGAAGGGGGACAGGATCAGATCTACAGTACAGTAGCTTCTTGTTTTACATTGTTTTTCATGGATTCTACTTGGTAGAATGTTTATTTTCTTTCTTACTACTAAGGGGCTAGCAGGGTATTGTTTGGGGCTGTTGGAATTTTGAAACCTGTTTTGGTAGCTAAAAGTGGGCTCATTTGTTTGGTTTACGTGTGGCAGGCTGTATTTGTAGAGGCCTGTTTCTTCTTTAAACATAATTGGTGTAATTTAACTGGTCTGTTCTTTGAATTGGAGACCTATATCTTATAATTCCAAACCTATTTTGATGTATTGTTGGTGAAGCTTTTGAATTGGTGTCCTGTTTCTTTGGGTAGCAAACCCATGTTTGGGCTTTGAGTAGAATTGATTCATTGTTGCTGGCTTCACTAGCTGCAAAGTTTGAGTGGGGGAAGGTGCTAAGTGTCTGACTAGAGGCCTCAGCTACCTGATTGTTTCTGGAAGACTTGGGCTGGTCCCACCCACCCAAACCCCCACCCCACCCACCCTGGTCAATTATTCCCTTGTACTAGGGTTCTGACATCACTTCTCAAACAGGCAAAGGATTTACACCTGTCATAACAGAAGCAGACATCCAGGAAAGGAACTGCAGCAAGTGAAGAGGTGACTGCTCTCTCAGTGGAAGGAAGTAAATGCAAATCTAGGCGCTTTCATTATTACTACTTCACATAGTTACTGCATTGGGTAAAGGAGGATAGGAGTTGAGGAAGGTTGTGCAATGGCTACTTAAAGTATTTTTGAGTGTGATAGGAATATAAAAGCAGTTGCTCAACATATCTAAACGTGTGCAACAAAGGAGGTAAGGGAAATAAGGAATGTTTTGCACTGATAGAGGGGGGAGAGTGGGGACTTGGGGGAGTGTTTGGTATCCTGCATCTGGAAGGGTGGGGGGTCGCTGGTGGGCAACGACAGCAATGGGTAGGGTGGTAGGCTGCAACAACTGCGGTGCACCAATCTTTCTAAACATTGCCTGGAGAGTGGGAGGATGTTTAGTGTGCAACCACATAGAAAAACTTAGAAAGGAGATTGAGGGTCTGCAGGAGGAACTAAAACAGGCAAGGCAGATTGGGGGTGGGTTTAGCCCAATACTGGAGGAAGGAAGAAGGGGAGATGACGGAGGGCAATTTAAGCCAACAGTGGTGAGGAGAGGGTCAGAAGAAGGGAAGCAGAGACAAAGGGGCCCAGGCCAGGAAGAACGATTGCCGGGGAAACCAGGTCAGGAGACAAAAGTCAAATGGAAGGAGGCAATAGGGACTTGTGAGGGGAGGCGAAGAAGTGGCAAAAGTCATGGAGTGGAAAGGAGAGAACAGGTTACTATGCAGAGAGAGGGAGCAGGCATTTGTGAAGGATCTTCAGAAAATAGTTTTGCACTGCTAGAGAGGAAGAAGGTGGAGGAGGGAAGTGATGAAATTAGAGGAGTAATTGATAAATGCCTGGACCAAACTGGAGCGGGGGGAAGTTCTGCTGGGAGAACTGCAACAGGGGTAAAAGGGCGTAATAATGTGCAGGAGGAAGAAGAGGAGCTGGAAATGAGGGAGGGAGATGAAAGGAAGCAAGCAGGGAGTAAGAGGGGTGGAATCTTAGTGCTGGGGGACTCAATACTAAGAGGAGTTAGGTGGGGTAGCAAGGCGGAGAGGCATAGTCGCATTTGGGTGGGGGCCATGCCAGGAAATGACAGCGAAAGGGTGGGACAGTCTGTTCTGAAATATGCTAGAAGGGGTAGGACAAGCCTCATTTAATTATACATCTTGGGACAAACGACCTGGCTGACAAGACAGTGGATATAGTCCAGAGGAGGTTTGAGGAACTAGCACAATTATGTGAGGAGGCAGGAAGATCAGTAACTTTTCCGAGATACTCCGTGCCAAAGGCAAGCACAACAAGAAAGCTGAGAATAGAGGAATTTAACAGATGGCTAAGAACCTGGTGTTATGCTAAAGGGTATGGGCTGTTGGGGGTGGGAGGGACCTGGGAGGACAGTAGTCTCTATGCCAAGGACAGACTACACTTGAGTGAGAAGGAAAGAAAGTGTTGAAGCAGAGGATGGAAGAATATATAGAGGAAGTTGGGAGTTTAAACTAGGAGTGGGGGGTGGCAGTTGGGGAAGAGATATGCAGAGACCACAGGTTGGGAAATCATATGAGCTTACCCCCCATAACAGTGACAAAGGACAAATGGCAAGTACTATTGGTGATGCTAGGAAAGGAGGGCAGGATGGGAGGAGGGGAAAGGGTGGAAGGTGGTTACCCTTAATGCTAGGAGCCTTGGGAGGAAAACTGCAGAGTTGCAGGTTCTCATGGCAGAGGGAGAGGTGGACATTGCAGCCATCACGGAAACATGGGCCACCCAATATAATGACTGGGACCTGTCTGTACCAGGGTACAGATTATTTCGTAGGGACAGGGTGACTGGGAAAGGAGGGGGTGGCACTATATGTGAAGGAAGGACTGAAGTGTGTAAAGGAGGAAGGGGAGGAGGGTAGTACAGAGTCACTTTGGGTGCAAATCCAGGATTCCAAAAATAGGAGTCTTAGAATGGGAGTGGTGTACAGGCCACCATCTCAGATGGAGGAGTTAGACAGGGAACTAGTGGGACAGATCAGGAGGACCTGCGAGAAGGGTAGTGTGGTGATTGTGGGGGACTTCAACATGCCAGGAGTGGACTGGAGCACCCCAACAACCAGGAACAGAAGGAGCAGGTACTGCTGGATGCCTTCCAGGACAGCTTCCTGCTGCAATGGTCAGTGAACCAACCAGGTTAGGGAATACCCTTGACCTTGTGCTGGCAAATGGGGACTTTGTGAGAGAACTTACAGTGGAGGAACGCTGTCAGGAGTGTCCACCACTCAGTATGGCTCACATTGGATATGGGCAAGGAAGGAGGGAATCTGGCACAAGAGTGCTAGACTTCAGGAGGGCCGACTTTGGGAGGATGGGGGAAGTGGTAAAGGGACCTGGCCAGAATTCAATCTAGTATGGATACTAACCAGAGATGGGAGCTCATAAAGTTGGGGATAGTGGAGGCAACCAAAACCTGCTGCAAAGCCCAGAGCAAGAAGGCTAGGGCTAAGAAACTGAGCTGGTTGAGCAAGGAGGTCATGGAAAGGTAAGGAGGAAAACAGCTGCCTTTAGGAAATACAAGAAAACAGGGAGGGGAGGACAGAGAGAGTACTTGACAGAATCGAAGGAGGTGACAAGGGCAGTAAGGGAGCCAAAGCATCTACGGAACTCAGGCTGGCACAAGGCATTAAGAAGGGGAGAAGGACTCTTTAAGTACATCAGGAGAAAGGAGCTGTAAGGACCACATAGTAAGGATTAGGAAGGAGGGGGTTGGTGGAAGTAGGGTACGATAAGGCGGAAGCACTAAATGAGTACTTCTGCTCAGTATTTACTAAAGAGAAGAGGGGGGTGACACCCAAGATGGGAGAAATGGCAGACGCAGGTGGGGAAGTGATGACAGATGGGGAAATCATGGAGGGCAGAGTTCGAGAGGGTTTGAAGGCACTGAGGGTGGACAAGGTGCCAGGCCCAGATGGCATCCACCCCAGGGTACTGAAGGAGCTGGCAGAGGTCCTTGCAGGACCTTTGGCAGACCTATTTAATGCCTCACTACATTCGGGGTGTGTACCTCAGGACTGGAGGATGGCTCATGTGGTGCCCCTCCATAAGAGTGGCCCCAAGGATGAACCGGAAAACTACAGACCAGTGAGCCTCACATCCATCATGGGTAAGCTAATGGAGACTATCCTGAAGGAGAGGCTGGTGGCCCTCTTAGAGGCCAAAGGACTACAGGACAGCAGACAGCATGGCTTCATACGCGGGCCGATCCTGCCAAACCAACCTGGTCGAGTTCTATGACTGGGTAACTAGGCAACTGGACAGGGACATGCAGTGGATGTCCTGTATCTGGACTTCAGTAAGGCATTCGACTCAGTGCAACATGGAAGGCTGGGAAGGAAGTAGGCACAGGAGCAGGTGCAATGCTGGTGAGATGGGTAGGAAACTGGCTGCAGGGAAGGCAACAGAGGGTGGTGGTGGGTGGGGAGCTCACACCCAAGGGCAGTGACGAGCGGTGTCCCACAGGGCTCGGTGTTGGGACCAATGTTGTGGGATATTCATTGCAGACATATCATGGGACATCAAGAGCAAGATCAGTCTGTTTGCTGATGATACCAAGGTTGGCACGGTGGTGGATGACCTAGGGGATGGCAGGGTTGCAGGATGATCTGGCAAAGCTTGAAACCTGGTCAAACACCTGGCAACTGGGCTTTAATGCCAAAAGTGCAAGGTGATGCATTTTGGGATGAAGAACCCAAGGAGGACTTACCAGCTAGGGGAGTGCAGCTAGCCCAGACAGAGGAGGAGAAGGATCTGGGTGTGCTCATCACAGGGTCAATGAACAACTCGGCACAGTGTAGGAAGGCAGCTGCAAAGGCCAACAAAATGCTGGGTTGTATTGCAAGGGGATATCCTCAAGGAGGGAGGAGGTGATTCTGCCACTGTATAGGTCATTAGTTAGACCACACCTGAGTACTGCTTGCAGTACTGGAGTCCCATGTCTGAAGAGGGACATTAAGTTACTGGAGGGAGTGCAGCGCGGGCGACAAAAGATGATCAAGGGTCTGGGGACTTATCATACGAGAGGAGGTTGAAGGAGTTGAACATGTACACACTGGAGGAGAGGAGAGACAGGGTGACATGATTGAAACCTTTAAATACATGAAAGGAATAAACAAGACAGGTACAGAGGGGCTGTTCAAAGTAAGGGAGGGGAGGGCCACCAGGGGCCCTGATATGAGACTGGAGCGAGGAAGGTTCAGGAGGGAGATGAGGAGACACTTTTTTACAGAGAGGGTGGTGGCTGGGTGAAATGCGTTACCTGCAGAAGTGGTATGCAGTAGAACAGTGGACTGCTTCAAACGAGGATGGGACAGGACAAGGGGAGGGTTAATGAAGGGGAAGGGTGGAGGGGTGGGGCAGCTGCAGAATAAGGGGTGCTAGATGCACATTCGAGCAGACTTGATAGACCTCTAGGCCTTTATCTGCTGGCAAATTTTGTATGTTCATATGTCTGTTCATGTATGTTCATGTGTGTGTGTGTGTGTGTATATATATATATATATATATATATTATGGTAGAACAGTAGTGCTACCATAGTTAGGGTTGAGGAGCCATTTTTGTTAAACCCAAAACTTTGCACCTTAATAACTTTGCAACTGTTTGACAGATTTGGCTGAAATTTGGAATACATGATCAAGAACCATAGCCCTTAGGATCTGCCAAGTTTCATGAGTGGTCGGATATACGGCTGCGGAGTTATTAAACATGATCTGTGGCGGCGTTCGCTTTTCTGGAATTCCTACGGTAGCGCCTGCAGGTCGTGACAGTTTATGCGACTGGTCCGAAATCTTCAGGAACGTGTGGCTGGGGTCCCCGATGTGCCTTTCAAAGATTTCATGAAAAATATTAAACAGTTCAAAAGTTATTCAAAAACAGTTTCCATTATAAGTCAATTGGAAAAGTTAAGAAAAGTTCAACACTTTCGCAAATGCATTTTACTTTCGTAAATGGGCCTGTTACTTTCAAATCGGCCATTTTGTTTTCAGTTGGTGATCAGAAAAATGGTTGGCATTTAAATTTGGGACCCTTTAGCAACCTAATTCTTTTTGTATTCACCTAGTCGGACCCTGAGGATGCTTGCCATGTCTTTATTTTGTGGCAAAACACCCCAGAAATATGTTTTTCAAATTTCTGGAAAAAGTACTTTCGCAAATTACTTTCATGCTCATGAAAGTGTCGAACTTTTTTGCAAAAGCTTCCGCAAATTGCGACAGTAATTTTCCATCTGTGGGACAGTGACAGCGATTCTTTGGCATATATATATACATATTTCTGTTATCTTTTCCAAATATAGAGGCAACGGTGGCGTACCTGCTTTAACCAAAAAAGCGCCTTGCACAGCCTTGCTTTTGGTGCTACTCCTCAGGAAAGCAGCCGTTTGCCACAATCCTGATTTCCCATAAAAATATATAAATATATATTATGGTAGCACAGTAATGCTACCATAGTTAGGGTTGAGGAGCCATTTCTATGTTAAACCCCAAAACTTTGCACCTTAATAACTTTGCAACTGTTTGACAGATTTGGCTGAAATTTGGAATACGTGATCAAGAACCATAGGCCTTGGGATCTGCCCAAGTTTGTAGTAGTCAGATATACAGCTGCAGGTTATTAAAAACAGTCTGTACGCGGCGTTACGCTTTTTCTGAAATTTTCACCGGTCGGCATACCTACAGCTCGTGACGGTTTATGCGACCGTCTGAAATCTTCAGGAACATGCGCTGGGGTCCCCGATGTGCCTTTCAAAGATTTCGTGAAAAATATTAAACGGTTCAAAGTTATTCAAAAACAGTTTCCATTATAAGTCAATTGGAAAGTTAAGAAAAGTTCAACACTTTCGCAAATGCATTTTTACTTCGCAAATGGGCCTGTTACTTCGCAAATTGCATATTTGTTTTCAGTTGGTGATCAGAAAATGGTTGGCATTTAAATTTGGGACCCTCTAGCAACCTAATTCTTTTGTATTCACCTAGTCGGATCCTGAG